>CM077083.1:40521595-42957289 GCA_039513925.1 Platanthera zijinensis
AAGATAGTTTTTGAGGAGGGAATGGGAAGGGTTTTGTTGGGGATTTTAGGGTTAGGGTCTGAGTAGTGTGTAAACTAAAAGGATAGAGAATTGGTATTAACCAATAATAATAAGTGCCGGCGAAAGGGAGCTTTGGGCTTCATCCATCGTAGTTCCTAGTGCCCTCGAGAACCTTTCACGGGGTATGCCTTGGGCAGTCCTGGGCTAACCTAAACTGGAGGCAAAATAAACTGTAAGAGTAACTTGTATAACTAGGGATTCACTTTCACTCACCTCGATGTTTCGGGATGTTAGGTTTGGTCACTCGAGAATTAGGCTCGGTGGTTTTGGTGATGGGCAGGTTGGCCAGGCGAGCTTTGGCTCGGTTGTTGTTTGTGATGGATAGGATGGTCCTGGGAGCTTAGGCTCGATTGTTGATGGTGATGAACGGGATGGTCTGGGGTGCTCTGGCTCGATAGCTGATACATAAGGTTGAATGCACATAAAGTATAAGGTGGTTGGTCTTCGGTATTACAGGGTTGTATGCACCGACGCCAATACGTTAACTCGGCAAGTATGGTTTTGCACTTCGCCATGTTAAGCCTGGTGGACTTGCCGGCAAAGAGTACGCAGGAGCTCTGCTTTGTTCACTAGCGTCGAGGTGTACGATAGGTCTGACGTGTAGTTCTATTACCAGTTTAGAGGTGGGCGAGGCCCAACCCACCGCTTTCGTTTGCCACTACATAGGTATCCTGGGAGGTTAGTCTCCAGAAAGGGGGAACTAAAGGTCCGTGTGCATAGAGTTGAGTGGGTGTGTTGCACTTGTATGATTCACATCATTGCATACTTGCATGTCATAGCATAACCATTGCATTTAACCCTTGACACCTATTGTATAAACTGGTTTGGAACTTTTTAAACAATAGGCCCTGCAAAATGACCCCTTGGTTTATAAGCTCGCGTGAGCGTGCTTAGAAGTTAAGGTTTTTTATTCTGTAGATATATACATGCTTGCTTAAAAACCGACACCCTATCATATTAATTTGTATGAGTCTTTTTATACGATAGGAGCCTTGCAGAAGATCCCTTAGCTTATATTTTTACGTATAAGTTAAGGTTACATATTTCTTGTTCAGTTTTTCATACTTTTATTACTGCCACATATACCTATAGAACTGTTATATTAGTTCTGTCGTGACCTGCTTCTTGTTCATTCTCCACCCTCACTACCTCTCCTTTCCTTCTCCCCGCTCAAAGCTTAGGAGCCCTAAGGGGAGGGTTAGGGGATGATAGGACTTAGTATTTTAGACTAATGGTTTTCGAACCACATCATTTTAGGGGACCGTGGAGCCCAAAATGGAGGAGCAGCCCCGGAGGTCGACACGCTTGGAGAGGGGATAGTCTAGCACCTGAGTTCAGATAGTTGGGACTGTGAGTCCCGATCATTAGTAGATGTTTAGTTTTTGCTTCCACGATGAGTGATATGTAATGAGGATATTTATGTATCGGGCCTGGGCCCCATTTTCAGTACTTCCTTTATTATTATTACTATGGACTCTCCTTTCGTGGAGATTATTTATTATATATGTGATCTCTGTGGACATGTTTTATTTACTCTCTTGCTACTTTTCTATGATTGATTTGGCCGGCAGGATCGCCTTTTTGTAGTGATGACCTTCTCGGGCGTGAAAGTGTCACCGCAATGCGGAGGTTCTGGGCCTAAGACCGTGGTGGTTCTAAAAAGAAAAGGGGGGGGGGTCTTACAAGTGGTATCAGAGCGCACCTCGATCAAAAGAGTAGCAGTCCACAAACCCTGGGTCACCCCCGCTCGAGTTTAGTTTGCGAGCAAACTAAGCAGCGGAAGCAGTGGTGTGCCCATATAGGGGATCACATGTAAATTGTCGACTTTGAATTAGGTTTGAGTCGATTACTTATAAATCACTTTTGTTAGGCAGCCTCTCGCATATCCTACACCATAGGGCGGAGCCCAGCAGACTCCGAATGTTGCACCACCTCCCTCGGTCCCCACTCCGTTCCTATAGTCGGAGATGGGGCAGACATTGATGTCCATACTGGAGGCTTTCAGGGACCTGCAGGTTTCGGCTCCACAGCCAAACCCGGGGACCAATTGGATGAGCATCTTCCGAGAACTTTCTCCCCCATCTTACTTGGGGACAGAGTCAGCTATTCGGACGGAGGAGTGGTAGGACATCATGTATGAGATGCTGACCGGGATACAGTGCCCATGGGAGGAGAGGGTGCTTTTGGTGGTCTCATGCTTGGAGTCTCATGCAAAGAGATGGTGGAAGACATTGTTGGACACGACGTTTGCTGATAGAGAGGTTACAGATGTTGCTTGGGAGGAGTTTATGTAAGACTCCTTTTTTTTATTTTCAAACCACTGCAGCCTTAGTCCTAGAACCGCCGCTTTACGATGACACCTTCACGCCCGGTAAGGTCGTCACTACAAAATGTCGATCCTGCCAGCCAAATTGATCACAGAAAAGTAGCAAAAGAGTAAAATACATGTCAAAAGAAATCACAAATATAGTAAATAATCTCAACAAACGGAGAGTCCACAGTTAAAAGGGTACTAAAAATAGGGCTCATGCCCGGTACATCAATATCCTCACTACATATCACTCAGCGCGGAAGCAAAAACAAAACATATACTAACGATTGGGACTCATAGTCCCAACTGTCTAAGTTCTGGTGTTAGACTTTCCAATCTCCAAGCATGTCGACCTCTGGAGCTGCTCCTCCATGCTGTGTTCCACGGTCCCCTAAAATGATGTGGTTCGAAATCAGTTATTCTAAAAGACTAAGTCTTATAATCCCCCACCCCTTCCCCCATGGCTCCTAGGCACTGAGTGTCACAACCCGCATCTTCTCCGAATTTAGGAATTATCAGAGTATGAGAAAACACGCGTCATGATGCCACGTCAAGCAGGGGATAACTGCTGATGCTCAGGAAAAACCATCCACAAACATAATGAAAGAAAATCATGAGTTCAATGATTAGAAAAGCAGTTATATTTTAGAGGCCGTATCCCTCGGCTCGGTGGATCACCTAGTCCACAATTAAAAACTATACTTATACGCTACGGAAGATACTTTATTCAAGATTGACATCCTAAGTGAGTGCATAAGAGACCCATTGATGTAGGCCACTATGTTTGTCACTATAACGGCTAAGGGGATTACACGTACGCCTCTCTATTTCCACTATTACGCTCACACAATAATTAAACGCAGCACACTCACGAACAACGTTATCAACTATTACTAATCGTACGGTAGCCACGCCATTTTAAGATCGAACAAACGACTATAGGTCGTCGTTCTTTCAAGCTAAAAGGACCCACCCGGTCCGAACGAGCGATGGTTGTACCAAAAGAGATCTACCGAAAAGTTCGATTCGAAATTGGTAGATCTCCCCCAACAAAACGAAAGACGAGGTTCGCCAAACCTTTCGGAGAATTAAACACTCTTGAAATAACAACTTAAGCTATATGAAAATTAAACCACGACGAATAACGATTCCAAAAATAACGCACGGAAATTTCACCAAATAAAATTATCTAAAAAAATAATGGATCACACAAGCGGTAGTAGTTCTCGTTACCCCAACCGGAATGGATGATTCCGGTTCACTTCTCTTGGATTTATTCTTCCACGGCTCCGCCGGAGTTTCGCCGATCGGAGAGAAATTTTGTCCGCTTTGTTCGCTTCACGCCGGTGTTAGGATTCCACAAGGAGGCAAACTTGCCTTGGCCGATTTCTTCACAAAACAAAGGGGGGAAAGGGATCCTTAATGGGTGGCCGAGAGACCTTGGGGAAGTAGGAAGGGGCTCGGGTTTTGGGGTGAAGAGGGAGGGCTGGTTGGTTTTCTTTGGAAGAGGGAGGAGGAGGAGAGGGAGCCGAGATAGAGAAGGGGAGGGGATGTGGCCGGCGGCCAAGAGAGGGAGCAAGAGGAGGAGGGCCGAAAATTTCCTAAGGGGGAAGAGGAAAAGAGGGGGAAATTCAATCTTGAATTTTGGTTTCAATTTTTCATTCTTCATCAATTATTCAACAATGAAAAGTTCATGCCTATATATAGGCCTATTACAAGCTATGGCTATTTGCAGCCCAAATGAAAATAAAACATAATCAAAATTAAACAAATACATGAAGAAATAGTACATGCATAATAACTAAATAAAAGTCTTTATTATGTAATAATTTGCCTTTGCCGTCACCGTCAAAATCTCCAACATGTAGGAGAACGCCATCGCCGTCGCCATCGCCGTCATCATCTTTACGCCATCAATCTCCAACATGTAGGAGAACGCCATCGCCGTCGCCATCGCCGTCATCATCTTTACGCCATCTTCATCACCATCATCAACAACATGAATGAAGATGTCGTCTTCATCAATCCTCCCCCACTTCAATGAACTCATCACCGATGAGTTGGCATGGAGGTACTGGCGCCGAAGAGCATCATCCCAAAGAACCTTTGTCGAGTCCGGAGTCCAAGAGCCACCGGATACCGGACGATCATACCATCGCATTACGGAACACTGCATACCACCGCTTGGAGAGGAGAGCCAAGCACCATCAATGAACCTGTCTAGCCAAAAATATGTCCTGTGGAACTTGGAAAACGCATTAGGCAAATAAAGAAGACAAATTTCTGCTTCAACCATCAACGTACCTCCGTTGGAGACCAATGGAGAGAATGATCCAAGAACCAACTCACCCCCCGACCCAATTGCAAATTTAGTGGCACCAAACGTAGAGTTAGATATTCTAAATGGTGGAAAAACATAATGCGTGAAATTGAAAACATTTAAACTATGGGAATTACCCCATTCAATGGTTAATCTCAATAGATATTTTGTTTTTCCAATTTGATTAAAAATCCGAAAAGTTCTAACTCGCCAAATTGTCAACGTTTCTATAGTGCCCGTAGGCATCCGTTCAGGGGCGAGACGCACCAAAAGTAAACCGAGAACTTTATAGGGAAATTCTCTCTTATGTAAGTTAGCAATAGCATAATAAGATGACATGTGCGTGACTAGCGCTTCCTTACGGTGCTCATGTAATAAGAACATGTGAGAGGCAACTATAAGTGCATATAGGCTTAACATAAAGCATAGCAATAACGAAACTACATAAGTAGAAACCAAAGGAACTAAGTAAGTAGGAACCACAGGAACAAAACATAATGGCATCAACATAAAGTAATAGGGTGGCGCTAGGGGAACTACACGTAGTGTCGACATCGGAACTAAATATGGCGGTGCCAACGGAAATAACTCTGGTGGCACCAGAGGAACTACATCAGGAGGCATCATCCTAACGGGATCAGGTGGCACCAACATAATGCGAACAGGTGGCAAAAACGGGACTAGATCCGGTGGTAGTAGTCGAATTAAATCAGGTGGTACTAACTGAATGCAATCCGATGGGACAAACGATGACCACATCATTAATGGATTCTCGAAAATTTGGTCAATCCTAGGAAGTCGAAAGGGTACCGAATTTATGAGACTTTCATCATGACCACATACAAAATCTATCTTCACACTATGTGACATGTCCCAAGGAGGATCCATCGTGGAAGATAAAACAAATTGACTCCAAACAGGCAAAATAATCTCATATCCAAACGGATCCGTAGGTCGGGTCAACAAAATGGTGGGGATAGCCGGTAAAACTAATACGAGGGGAGAGTTAATAATGCAATTAAATTCATGCCACGGAGTTTGCATCAGGGGACGCTCACCCGGGTTGACCTCAATATCGTCCTCTAAAATAATAACTCTCTCGATTGGTATTCCTCCAAACACATCGGTCACGTCAGCAGTAGCGGTAAAAATCTCAGAAGGTGGCTCTACAATATGTCTTGGGCTAAAGATAACCAGTTCATGTCCTAACGTATCATCGCATAAATCACGAACGGGTAAGCTCTCACCATAAGGTAACTCTTCCAACTCATAAATCACTATATTAGCAGCCGTACAATTCTCATGAATGGGCGCATCAATAGACTCCAGAGGAGGGGCTAAATCATGCCGAAAGTCAAAATATGGATTTTTCGTCCAAGTGTAATCCTCCGGGTGCAAGTCATCAAAATCATAGGATAATTCAAACACAGGATTCTCCCTCACAGTAAACTCATCTGGCTCGTCTTCACCTAACTCACAATCAGAGAAGCATTCATCATAGGGTGATTTTATCAACTCAAAAGGTACTTCGCCCAAATCAGAATCAGTATCATTCTCAGAAACCTCGACGAGGGGAAGCAGAGATAATTCCTCTGAGGAGAAATCGTCATCCAGGTCACTGGGGTAACCAATCTCCTCATCGTCACTCATGTTGTCAACATTTACAGCACCGTCCTCAGTGACGGGCATACTCGTAGTCACAAGATCAGATTCAGTCACGCTGATAGGAACACTCTCATAAACAGGAAAGGGACTAGTGCCCCGCCGTAAAGGTGTCACTACATCCAACAATTCCGCAGGAGCGTACTATTGGGTGAGAAGACTTTTCATGATAGTCCAACTGGCATCAGGTGCATAACGTCTCTTGGCGCTGTTCCAAAAGCGCCAGGCTAGACCAGTTAATTGTATACTCGCAACGCAAGCCTGGGAGTGGTCTGGCACACGTGCACGCTCGAAGTAACTCTCCAACTCAACAACCCAACTAAGGAAGGCATGGGGACCTCCCAACCCATTGTAGGGGGCTGATACGATCCTAGTTGACTTAGAATTACCATCACACTGGTGGTGTTGTCTAGGGGCCTCAAGAGGAGACGTCGGAAACTGACCACTAAGTTGGGCTAATAAATCCTCAAGGTTGTCAAATTTGCGGTTCATCTCCTTGCGAAATGCACCAATCGAGGAAGGTGGGGAAGGAGGACTCCGACAACCCGTCATAATTGATTTTCCTCGGGTGACGTTGAAGTCATGGGCCATTTCCGGGGGAACCGGAGAGAAATCTCAACCAGAACCGGTGCACATGAAAAGAAAAGAAAAAGCCTGGGTCTATTTATTTTTTAAAGATTGATTTGTTCCCGCTAAACCTCTAAGGTTGTAAAGATTATAGGATAGGGTTTTTGCTGGAAAAATAGGATGAACATTAAAAAATTTTGCTGGAATTTTTTTATTTAGAAAGTAAGAATCTAGACCGCTATTAGCACACTAAATACTAAATTTTCAAATTAATTAATAAAAATAAGTACTTAATAAAAATATATTTTTTTTTGTTTTCTTACTAATAATTAGAGGGAGAAATTCCAGAAATTTTAAATTTTATATTTTGAGAAAAGTTGACATTTTAATGCCGCTATTTGCAGACCAATATGTAGAAGAACTAGTTTTCATGAAACTTAAAAGTTTTGAAATTTGAATTTTGAAATTCGAAATTGAAATTTGAAATTTTGAAATTTGAAATTTAAATTTTGAATTTTGAAATTCGAAATTCGAAATTCGAATTTTGAATTTTGAATTTTGAATTTTGAATTTTGAAATTTGAAATTTCGAATTTGGAAATTTGAGATTTGAAATTTGAGATTTTGAATTTTGAAATTTGAAATTTGAAATTCGAAATTTGAATTTTGAATTTTGAATTTTGTAATTTGAAATTTCGAAATTGGAAATTTGAGATTTGAAATTTGAAAATTTGAAATTTCAAAATTTGAAATTTTGGAGAGTTATTTTGGGAACTTCATTGCATTTCAAGATAATTTATATTTTCTAATTAATTAGCCTACTAAATTAGCCTACCTAAAGATAGAAGGATGGTGCCGATTAGGAAATCGACAATAACCTCCCTCTGATACCAAATTGATGTAGGCCACTATGTTTGTCACTATAACGGCTAAGGGGATTACACGTACGCCTCTCTATTTCCACTATTACGCTCATACAATAATTAAACGCAGCACACTCACGAACAACGTTATCAACTATTACTAATCGTACGGTAGCCACGCCGTTTTAAGATCGAACAAACGACTATAGGTCGTCGTTCTTTCAAGCTAAAAGGACCCACCCGGTCCGAACGAGCGATGGTTGTACCAAAAGAGATCTACCGAAAAGTTCGATTCGGAATTGGTAGATCTCCCCCAACAAAACGAAAGACGAGGTTCGCCAAACCTTTCGGAGAATTAAACACTCTTGAAATAACAACTTAAGCTATATGAAAATTAAACCACGACGAATAACGATTCCAAAAATAACGCACGGAAATTCCACCAAATAAAATTATCTAAAAAAATAATGGATCACACAAGCGGTAGTAGTTCTCGTTACCCCAACCGGAATGGATGATTCCGGTTCACTTCTCTTGGATTTATTCTTCCACGGCTCCGCCGGAGTTTCGCCGATCGGAGAGAAATTTTGTCCGCTTTGTTCGCTTCACGCCGGTGTTAGGATTCCACAAGGAGGCAAACTTGCCTTGGCCGATTTCTTCACAAAACAAAGGGGGGAAAGGGATCCTTAATGGGTGGCCGAGAGACCTTGGGGAAGTAGGAAGGGGCTCGGGTTTTGGGGTGAAGAGGGAGGGCT
Source organism: Platanthera zijinensis (assembly GCA_039513925.1). NCBI lineage: Eukaryota > Viridiplantae > Streptophyta > Magnoliopsida > Asparagales > Orchidaceae > Platanthera > Platanthera zijinensis. The sequence continues at coordinate 40,530,133 of CM077083.1, forward strand.
GGTTGGTTTTCTTTGGAAGAGGGAGGAGGAGGAGAGGGAGCCGAGATAGAGAAGGGGAGGGGATGTGGCCGGCGGCCAAGAGAGGGAGCAAGAGGAGGAGGGCCGAAAATTTCCTAAGGGGGAAGAGGAAAAGAGGGGAAATTCAATCTTGAATTTTGGTTTCAATTTTTCATTCTTCATCAATTATTCAACAATGAAAAGTTCATGCCTATATATAGGCCTATTACAAGCTATGGCTATTTGCAGCCCAAATGAAAATAAAACATAATCAAAATTAAACAAATACATGAAGAAATAGTACATGCATAATAACTAAATAAAAGTCTTTATTATGTAATAATTTGCCTTTGCCGTCACCGTCAAAATCTCCAACATGTAGGAGAACGCCATCGCCGTCGCCATCGCCGTCATCATCTTTACGCCATCAATCTCCAACATGTAGGAGAACGCCATCGCCGTCGCCATCGCCGTCATCATCTTTACGCCATCTTCGTCACCATCATCAACAACATGAATGAAGATGTCGTCTTCATCACCCATGAGGACCACTTACACTATGCAAGACTTTACATATAATTTATATTATATATAAGAAATCGATCTTTATACGTCGTTTGGAAAATAGTGATTTAATTTTTTATAAAACATGCTGATCATGAACTTTACTTATAGTAATAGTTGTAGTTTAAAAATAACTAGCAACCTAGCATAAATCCTTCCCAGAGCAAGTAGACTATCTCCAGAAAATGGTAGCAGCAAAAATAGTATATCTAGTACAAAGGTAAAAACTACCAGTGGGCGCCAACAACCTGACACGAACCCCCTGGCACATATGCATGTTTGTAAGAAAAGGTACAGAAAAACTACCTCACAAACAAAGCAACAGGATCTCCAAAGTCCAAGAGACCACTAGCAACACCACTGCAACCTAGCCACCAAACTGGCTATCGCTCAGAACCTGAGGCATTCAAAAAAAGAAAGAATACCTCAGCAAGCAAAACAGAAAGAACTGCATGAAAGTGTCCACCAGGGAATAAATGAAAGAGGAAAACACAAAGAAGAAAAAGGTCACAACTGCCCAAGACAAGATAGAAAGAAAATGCACTAGGTGCGAGGAAACAGCATCAACCCTGCCCAAAAACTACTTCCTGCAGAGCCTACTCGGCTACCAATAGCCAAAAGTGCAGTAATCTACCAAGGAAGAAATACCTAATACCCTAAGCTGTGGGAGATGGTAGTAGCAAAACAAACAACATGGATCCAGGTTGGAGGCAAACTCAGTTCCCCAACCACCATTTCCAAGCCAACAAGCTCAAGGGTCTACATATAATAGCACTAGGGACCTTCCACCCCCTTGCCCAACCCGTACCTGGTGCAAGATAGAAGAAAAGGGTGGCCACGGCTAATTTACACAACACCTCTTCCATGAAGAGCTTCAAACCACCACTACTAACCACGACCCACGATTCTGCCATTTGGAAAGAAAAAACACGGCCGACAAGGAAACTCAAAACATAAACAAAGAATTCACTCGGGAATGGAAATTGAGGTAGGAAAAAAAAGTGTTGAAATGACTCAACACGACTTGGCGCTGGGTCCTCTCGACACCGCATTGAGTGAGCTTCACTCACTCAACGTGCCACGCAAAACAAACTATCACAATAATTACTCTGACGTTTCAACCTTAACGCAACACAAAACACTCATGCCCACATAACCCGCGCAACGAAGCCAACTAAATATGGGAGCAGAAGAAAAAAATAAATACAGAGCGCACGATCAGTGGCGCACGACCAGTGGTCGTGCGCACTCATTGGCTGATGACCGTGCGAAGTGAACTTGGAAAACCTGACAGAAAACTTAACATCTGCGCACGAGCAGTGGCGCACGACCGGTGGTCGTGCGCACTGTTTTCCAGTGCTCGTGCGATATCCGAGACAGAACTTTGGATAATAAATAAGTGGACGCGCACGAACATAGGCACACGACCAGTGGTCGTGCGCCCTAACGGTTGATGATCGTGCGCGGTTAACCTGTACCGTTTGGGATTTCCCGAACGACACCGAAACGCGCACACGACCCACGCAACTGCAGTAGCAGCAGGAAAACACCAACGACGCGCACCACTACCAAACAAACTAGGCCTAAACATTCGAGACGGAAAATAGGAGATAAAAATGATAGAAGCGAGTAGGATCTATGAACAATAAAAAAAACAATTTGGCAAGGGCAATAACACCACTTGCCTTGATTTCCGGCGAAGCTTGGACGGCTTTCCCTCTCCTTCACTTGGCACTAAAAGCAGCAGCACCTAAAAACATTCTCCCTAACATTAATGGCGGAAAAATCCTTAAAAACAAAAATTCCAATCCTCCTAAAACTCCACGAAAATCGAATTTCTTACCGTATGAATGAAGGTCATGACGAGAGCAATCCGAATCCACTCTCGGAATCGAATTCCGTCCACGAACGCTCCGGGAATCGGCGGTGGAAGGCAAGGCTCGGCGGTTTCTCCGTTTCTCTCGTACAGGGGCGGCGGTTCTTACGTGAAGAAGATGAAGCGGGGCCTTTTTAATTCTAACCTAATACTTAACCTATATATATATATAATTATATAATTTATAAAAGAATTACATAAAGCACCAAAACAACGCAGAAACTGAACTACCTCGGAATTTGACGAAATTCGCACCGTAGCTAAATACCCATGGTACGAACACAACGGCGAAGTCGAAATTAATTTTCGACGAACAGAACTCGAGTTATACCCACCCGAAGCCAAAACACAAGCATCCCCCGAGAGGCCACACCGGGTCACCCAAAATGACTCGGCTTGCTAGGGAGATCTTGCCCATAGGCTACAAAATAAGGCACTCAGTTCTAAGGGGGTAAGACCACACTCCACAGATGGCACAAGCCACAAAAATGCGTCGACGTAACGCCAACGAGGATTAAAATAATCGCAGAAAAATCGGGGGCGTTACAGTCACTCCCCCTAAAAGAATGTTTCGTCCCGAAACTTTACGCACCACACTTCTACTATAGAAGGAAAGTAATAATCCAAACATCACAAGAAGAAAAAACAAACCAAACTAATCAGGGAAACAGCTGAGGGTAAGCCTCCCTCACAGCCGACTCTAACTCCCAAGTCGCGCTCTCCAAAGCCTGATTCCTCCAAAGAACTTTCACCATCGGAATGGACTTCTTTCGCAGCACTCGCTCCTGAGTATCCAAAATACGGACCGGCACCTCAACAAAAGAGAGGTTGGGCTCCAACTGGGGCACAACGTCCAAGACCTGCCCACTGTTGCGCACACACTTCTGCAATTGGCTTACATGAAAAACATTATGAACATCTGGGAAGTTTGCTGGCAAATCCAATCTATACGCTGACACGCCAATCCGCTCCAAAATCTCAAACGGGCCCACATACCTTGGGTCCAATTTCCGATTCTTACCAAACCTCTTTACACCCACCATCGGGGAAACCTTGAGAAATACAAGGTCCCCTACATAAAACTCCAAGGCAGACCTACGCCGATTGGCATTCTTCTCATACCTCTCCTGAGCTATACGAAGCTTCTCCCGAATAAGCTTCACTGCGACTTCCATTTCTTCCAGCACATCAGGACCCAACAAAGGCCTCTCACCAGCCTCAGCCCAAAACAACGGAGTTCTGCAGCGCCTCCCATACAAGGCTTCGAACGGAGCCATCTACAAACTTTCCTGATAACTATTATTGTATGCAAATTCCATAAGTCGCAGCCGCTCATCCCACGCTCCACCGTGGTCTAAAATGTAGCATCGGAATATATCCTCAACTATTTGGTTCACCCGCTCCGTATGCCCATTGGTCTGAGGGTGGTAAGCAGTAGAATATCTCAGATCCATACCCAAACCCTCCTGCAGACTCTGCCAAAAACGAGAAGTAAACCGGGAGTCTCGATCAGAAATGATGTTAACCGGCACACCGTGGAGTCAGATGACTTCATTCAAGTACAACTCCGCGATCTTCTTCATCGGGAAATCAATCTTATATGGCACGAAGTGAGCACACTTCGTCAATCTATCCACTATAACCCAAATAGAATCAAATACCCTCGGGGATTTCGGTAAGCCCGTAATGAAGTCCATAGATATACTTGATGGCGCGGATGCGCCGCCACTTGCCCATGCCGATGCTCCGCCACATGTACCACTTGCTCGTGCTGACATGGATCGCCGCCGCTACATGTTCGTGGATGGAGATGGACGTTGCCGCGACATCCGCCGCCATCGCCGTGTGTTCCATCGACATCCGCCACCATTGAAGATTTCATATTTATAATTATAATTATTATCACATAATAATTATAATTATAAAATTTCTATTCCAGCAATTTATTTCTTATTAAGCCTCATATTAATTGTTTATGTATTTGAGTGATGAGTGGTTAGATGAGAGTGAGATGAGTGGTTAGATGGAGAGTGGGCTTAAATTATAAATATGTAAAATTAGAGAGGTTAGGGCATATGGGAAAGAACAAAAAAAACCGAGACTCCTCCAAATCGCGTGCGTGAAGCAGCCTCCGTTCGGCCTTGCCGAAACCCGACGCCAGCACCGTCGCCCAGCTTGCAGGTTTCGCCCCTTCTTGGGTGGATTCCTTCGGCTCTGGTGACGTCCTCCCTCCTCCGGTGTGACTCCGAAGAAGGCGTGCTCGTCAACCATCCGGTGTGACTCCGGTTGGCTCGGTGGAAGTGTGACTCTTCCACTAGTTATCCTTCTCCTTCTTCCTTTTCATTTCAGCATTTGGGTAACGAATTTCTCTTCCTAAATCTAGTGTGATTCCTCTTATTGGTTGTGAGATGGGTGGAAACTTTGATTGCAAATTTTATCCTAACTTTTGAACTTAACTTGAATTATAAAAAAATCTGAAATCTATTGTTTATTATCCGATTTTCACGAAGATTTCCTTAGGATAGGTCCGCTTGGACGTCCGTCAAGTCGGGGTTTGTTTAGCCCTTGATTTCGGGCGGTGCAAGAGGATTTGGTATATCCTCGTTTGGATTTGTTTTGGGGATTGGACCGGACTGTTTCCGAATCCGTTGTTTTAGTCCGGGTCGCCTCTTGGGATATGAATTGGCTATGTTGTGGAATGAATGGATGTGTGAATGTGATATATAGGTGGAGGAGTATATTCGTGCAGGTACGGTTGGGACTCCCCCATTTGTGAGATCGCCAAATTATAAACGGAACTCTGCCGGAGTTATTAACTTTCCCGCACTCCGCGTGTTCGACCCAACGTCACTTAGGATATTCAAATGCACCTTAAATGATCGCCAGAATTCTCCTTAGGTTGAGTTTAGATTACTTAGCCCCGTTCTCCCCGCATTCACCCCTTAGGATTATTTTCATTTACCTACGCTCGGAACCCTTGCCTGCATCAATTTGGTATCAGAGGGAGGTTCGCCGAATTTCTCAATTTGGCGACGTTCCGCTCGTTCCGAGCTACCCCACTTGCACGTAGGCACGTCAATTCGCTCGTTTAGTATTTCCATTTTTTTTCCTATCATTTACAAAAAAAAAAAAAAAATTCCTTTTTGTTTCCTTTAGTTGAGTCCTCTTAATTTTCTTATGGCGTACGTTAGGAGCTCTTCTCACGCACCTTCACTCGACGAACTTAAGAATATGGTAGATCGATATTGTGCCAGTCGTACACCACCTCCACCTCGCACTTCTAGAACTGCTAGTGTGTCTGCTCCAACCTATGATGGTTTCGGTGGACCCCCTGTATTTTTACGATGGGTGAAGGACATGGACCATTATTTTGAGTTTCATCATATTGTGGATCCACATAGGATTCCCTTGGCACGGTTTCAGTTATCTGACCGGGCCTATAGGTATTGGGTGGGTTATGAGAGACGTAGTGGGTTAAAGCATGACGACCCACTTATAGGTTGGCAATTTATGAAGAACGTCCTTGCGTCTCTCTATGCTCCTGATTTTGATCGTTCTCCGTTTTCAGATCTTGGGAGTGATTTGTCGCCTACGACACCTAGGAAGACTCCTACATCGGATATATACGTTCCCACGTCTTATCCTCCTCGGAGGGTTGATTTTATTTCTCCCCTCCAGGGCACTAGACCCGTTGTTGATTATAGGCTTCGCCCGAAAGTAACTAATGCGAGCACACCTACACCTATCTAACGAGAGTTCGAGTTGGTTAGGTCTTCTATCCCGCCACCTACTGTTATTACTACTCGGGATTTTATGACTCTGCCTAGTGAGTGTCGTTCTACATGTGATCCAGTTCACGTTGATAGTGGTGTGGTCAACCCCTCTCCTATTGGGAGCCCACCCAAACCTCTTTCTGAGCCATCTGCTGAGACTGATGTTGATGTTGATATCATATCTCTTGATCTTAAGGATGAGTGTAGCGCGGCATGTGAGATAGTGCCTGACGATTCCGCTGATTCCGATTATTCTGATACTGATGGGGTACCGAGTGATTTAGATGATGATATTTGGGATGCTGATGATTTTTCGACTTGTGAGAGTACCCCTTGGGCTAATATATGTGAGAGTGCCATACTTGCTCACCTTGTTATTGAATCCACTCACGAGACTATGAATCCTATTATGAGTGAGCCTCTACCTGATTTTTTTGAGCATGTTTCTGAGTTATCTGAGGAGCTAGAGATTGAGGATTCCTCTAGTCCTATCATGGATGAGCCTACTGATGCTTTGGATGTTTTATCTGATGCTGATATTTGTGGTTTAGATTGGGACGATGTGCCTCCACCTGCACCATCCTTTTTGGGTTCTGATGAGACCCCTACGGTCGCACCTCTTACCCTCGATTTGGCTGATTCCCCTGAGGACGTACCACTTCATTGGGACATGGATGTTTCTGATATTCCCACTCATGTTGGAGATTTAGTGGAGGTCCCTCCTGATGCCTTTGTGGACTTGTCCGCGATAGATTTTTCTGATGAGACCCTTCTTCTGGATGATTTTTCTAGCACGGGTCCGATACTTTTGGATGATTCTGGTGATTCAGACCCGACTGAGAGTCCATTGATGTTATTTGAGGATGATTTTTCCGATGTATGCCCAGACGTGAGTTTCCCGGATGATTGTACTTTGATTGAGCCACTGTTGTGTGAAACTTCTATAGATTTGTATTTATTCCCGGGTTTGATTATACCGACCCTTCCTCATACTGATTCGCCTCTAGTAGATATCTTTTTAGGACGTGGATCCAATACTCCTCTTCTGAGTTTTTCTGACACGCCCACTTTATTAGTTCCTACGCCAGCGTTATCTCTTTGTTTAGGTGTACACGAGCTGAGCGCTCTAGTTTTTGGTCTTGTCACTACACTGCATTGGTCTGACCACGCCTTATGTTTGATAGATCCCTTCATGCGTGTCATGTCTGGGGCTAGTTTTCCGTTGGTGACTATTTCTGATTTCACGTTGACTGTGCCTTTTGATTTGGTGTCCACACGACATTGCTACCCACCAAATCAACTTGCACATCTTTTCCGTCCGACCTGGTACGAACTTCCCGCACATATTTTTATTACGGATGCCCATGTTTATGAGTCCAATTTCTGGCACTTCTGTTCTTTGGGGTGGATCTCTGACTTGAGATTTCCTGATTTGGTTAGAGTCCGCTCAAACCCCGGGTGGATACCATCGGGTTCCATCGCATATCCCGAACGTTGGAGCATCGAACCTTTTGAAATTTTCTCGAATCTCAGATTTTTCACGATATTTTCGGATTTTTACGATGCATTCGGTGTTTCACCGTATTTCAATTTTTCGGATTTTATTTCGCATATCTGGTTTCCACCTGAGTTGCTTTCCTTGTCGTTTCTTTCTTCAACCTCAGATTCTATTGGGTTGAGAGGTGAGATTCTTTCCGTGTCACTCTTCCATTCGGGTTTACTGGTTCTCTCATTGGATGGTAAGTCTTGCACTGATTTTCTTTGGGCTGACACATATTGGAGTTTCCCTGCTGTTCATTCTCTTAACAGGTACATTCTCATGGCGGGTGACTGCCCTGCCCCTTGGATACCAGACTACTTCCTTCTACCATTGGATGTTGCTGCTCCCCGCTTCCCTCTTCCAGGCCACTCATCGGGGATGAGTGATTTTGAGCGGGGGAGGATTGATGGCGCGGATGCGCCGCCACTTGCCCATACCGATGCTCCTCCACATGTACCACTTGCTCGTGCTGACATGGATCGCCGCCGCTACATGTTCGTGGATGGAGACGGACGTTGCCGCGACATCCGCCGCCATCGCCGTGTGTTCCCTCGACATCCGCCACCATTGAAGATTTCATATTTATAATTATAATTATTATCACATAATAATTATAATTATAAAATTTCTATTCCAGCAATTTATTTCTTATTAAGCCTCATATTAATTGTTTATGTATTTGAGTGATGAGTGGTTAGATGAGAGTGAGATGAGTGGTTAGATGGAGAGTGGGCTTAAATTATAAATATGTAAAATTAGAGAGGTTAGGGCAGATGGGAAAGAACAAAAAAAACCGAGACTCCTCCAAATCGCGTGCGTGAAGCAGCCTCTGTTCGGCCTTGCTGAAACCCGACGCCAACACCGTCGCCCAGCTTGCAGGTTTCGCCCCTTCTTGGGTGGATTCCTTCGGCTCCGGTGACGTCCTCCCTCCTCCGGTGTGACTCCGAAGAAGGCGTGCTCGTCAACCATACGGTGTGACTCCGGTTGGCTCGGTGGAAGTGTGACTCTTCCACTAGTTATCCTTCTCCTTCTTCCTTTTCATTTCAGTATTTGGGTAACGAATTTCTCTTCCTAAATCTAGTGTGATTCCTCTTATTGGTTGTGAGATGGGTGGAAACTTTGATTGCAAATTTTATCCTAACTTTTGAACTTAACTTGCATTATAAAAAAAATCTGAAATCTATTGTTTAATATCCGATTTTCACGAAGATTTCCTTAGGATAGGTCCGCTTGGACGTCCGTCAAGTCGGGGTTTGTTTAGCCCTTGATTTCGGGCGGTGCAAGAGGATTTGGTATATCCTCGTTTGGATTTGTTTTGGGGATTGGACCGGACTGTTTCCGAATCCGTTGTTTTAGTCCGGGTCGCCTCCTGGGATATGAATTGGCTATGTTGTGGAATGAATGGATGTGTGAATTTGATATATAGGTGGAGGAGTATATTCGTGCAGGTACGGTTGGGACTCCCCCATTTGTGAGATCGCCAAATTATAAACGGAACTCTGCCGGAGTTATTAACTTTTCCGCACTCCGCGTGTTCGACCCAACGTCACTTAGGATATTCAAATGCACCTTAAATGATCGCCAGAATTCTCCTTAGGTTGAGTTTAGATTACTTAGCCCCGTTCTCCCCGCATCCACCCCTTAGGATTATTTTCATTTACCTACGCTCGGAACCCTTGCCTGCATCAATACTTTCCCACTTCCATGTCGGGATCTCTAACGGAGTCAACTTGCCACTAGGCCTTCCATGATCGGCCTTCACACGCTTGCAAGTGTGGCACTCAGCAACAAATCGGGCAATATCACCTTTCATGCCATACCACCAGGCAATTTGCTTTAAGTCACGATACATCTTCGTAGATCCTGGATGGTAGGCAACGCTGGATCCATGAGCCTCTCTGCAAATCATTCCTCTAATATCCCCAACAGCGGGGATGCAAAATATGCCACGGTACTTCAAAGTACTCGCATCATCAATAGCAAAGTCTGGCAACTCCCCCTTCTCGGTCCTGGTGAATAAGTGCAAAAGATCCGGATCGTCCTTCTGGTGCAGTCTGGTCAAAAAAATCCAAGTCGGCTCTACCACTGATAAACTACTCTGCAAACCGCAGTATCCCACTGATATATCCATAAGGTGGAACTCCTCCACTAAACGATCGGCGGAGAGGTTAAAGATCTTTCCCGTCCTTCGGCTCAGGGCGCCGGCCACCACATTGGCCTTGCCTGGATGATACTGGATCTCTACATCATAATCGGCCACATACTCTAACCACTACCGCTGGCGCAGATTCAACTCCTTCTGCGTGAACACGTACTTCAGGCTCTTATGGTCAGTGAAGATCTTGCACTGAGCCCCATAAAGTAGATGCCTCCACAACTTTAACACATAAATTACCGCTGCAAACTCAAGGTCATGCGTAGGATAATTCTTCTCATGAGTCTTCAGTTGCCTTGACCCATAGGCAATCACCTTTCCAACCTGCATCAATACGCATCCCAGTCCTACATGCGAAGCATCCACGTATACATCATAATCCACACCCTCAGTAGGCAGGGTCAGAACGGGAGCAGTGCACAATCTCTTCTTTAGCTCCAGAAAGGCTTCTTCACACTTCTTGCTCCAAACAAAAGTCACGTTCTTCTGAGTCAGCTTGGTCAAAGGTTCAGCTAGGGAAGAGAAACCGTCCACGAACCTCCTGTAGTAGCCGGCCAACCCTAGGAAACTCCTGATCTCCTTAGGGGTATTCGTCCTACTCCAATCCATCACTGCTGCGATCTTTTCCGGGTCGACCGAGATCCCATCCTTGTTCACCACGTGGCCTAGAAATGAGACATGAGGCAACCAAAATTCGCACTTGCTCAACTTGGCGAATAACTTGTGATTCCTCAACTCTGATAGAACCAAGCGTAGATGCTGCTCGTGCTCCTTCGCGCTGCGAGAATAAACCAACACGTCATCGATGAAGACCACCACGAACTTGTCTAAGAAATTCTTGAACACCCGGTTCATCATATCCATGAAGGCCGATGGTGTGTTGGTCAGACCAAACGACATCACCAAGAACTCAAAATGTCCATGCCTTGATCTAAACGCAGTCCATGGAATATCTGCCTCACGGATCCTGAGCTGATGATAGCCAGAACGAAGATCGATCTTGGAGAACACTGTGGTACCGCGCAGCTGGTCAAATAAATCATCGATCCTCGGCAGAGGGTACCTATTCTTAATTATAACTTTGTTCAGCTCTCTATAGTCGATGCAAAGCCGCATCGACCCATCTTTCTTCTTCACAAACAGCACAGGAGCACCCCCAAGGCGACAAACTCTGCCTGATAAATCCCTTTGCCAATAGCTCATCCAACTGAACCCGCAACTCCTCTAACTCACGAGGGAACATCCGGTACGGTGCCTTAGCAATAGGACGTGTACCCGGCTCTAAATCAATCACAAACTCCACATCCCGCTTGGGAGGAAGACCCGGCAGATCATCCGAAAAAACATCGGCGTAGCCACGAACAACTGGAATATCCTCCAAGCATGGTCCACTAACAGCGGTCTCAACCATCGAGACCAAACAAGAAAAACAATCCGAAAGAAACAGCTTCTGAGCACATACCACAGAAATGACAGGAGAATCCTGGCATAGATCAGCATATACACTGTCGGGCTGACTGTCGTCCCTGATGAAGTCCAAGCGCTTTCCTTTGCACTGAATGACTGCATCATACCTAGACAGCCAGTCCATGCCCAAAATAACATCGAAGTCCTCCAGATCAATCATCTTCAGGTCTGCCTTCGCAAGAAAGTCCCCCAACAAATCAGGGCAATCCAATATGCCCAAATCTGACAACACAGATTCACCAGAGGGGAACTTGACACAGAAGTTATCCCGAACTCGATCTAAAGTCAACCGATGTCGCTCCACAAAGGCTCTAGCCACGAACGAGTGGGTAGTGCCGGAGTCGAACAGAACACGCGCCCAACGGTTCTTCACCTTAAATTTCCCTATATGAGCATAGAAAACTAAAGAACTACCACAATAATACCGCAAACATACAAGTAAAACAAGAACAAAACTTTCAGGCTGGAAAAACAACTAACCTGAGATGACCTGAGTCGAAGCTTGAGCCTCCTCGGAAGAGATCACGTTCAGCTTTCCCTTTCCCTTGTCCACACGCTGAGGTGGAGGTAGAGCCTGAAGTGGAACTGCGGGAAGAACAGGCTGAACCTGACGACACCTAGACTTGATGTGTCCCTTCTGCCCACACTGAAAGCAGACTTTATCCTTGGACCAGCACTGGACGGCATCATGCCCGGATCGCTTGCAAATAGAACAGGAGACATCTCTCCTAGGAGTACCCTGAATCGCATGAACCTGCTCCTTCCTCTGAGCTGCTGCCTTCTTGAAACATCTCTCGACGGGGTGGCCTGACCGGCCACAGAAGCTGCACTCCACCTTTCTCCTCTTTCCCGGAGTCGAAACGGGTACCTAGGGTTTCTTCTCCTCCACAAACTTCCTCTTGTCCGTCCTCATTTGCTGGCCTCTGCTCCTCGCAGTCTCAATAGCCTCCACCTTCAGAGCAGCCTCTACTACTCCTGCATAAGTCTCTGACCCATAAGCACTGGTCAACTGCTACACCTCGCTCCTCAAACCACCGAGAAATCGCTTAACCCGATCAGCCTTAATGCTGACCAATCCAGGGGCAAAACGGCTCAACTTGCTGAACTCTATCTCATACTCACCCACCGAGAGTTGCCTTTACTTCAGATGGAGGAAGTCATTCATGAGGCGGTCACGCTCGACCGAGGGTAAGAACTTCCTCAACAGCATCTCCTTAAACACTTCCCAAGAACATCCAGCTACCAAACTCTCCTTCTCTCTCAGCCACGAACTCTTAGCCAAACCTTTAAGCTGATAGGCGGCTATCATCACCCTTTGATCATCTGTAATCCCTGAGTACAAGAACATCTCCTCCATGGAGATCAGCCAGTCGTCTATCACCATGAAATCAGCCTTCCCGTCATAAATGGGGGGCTCAGCCTCTAAAACTGCGAGATGAAGGCCATCTCAGCTGGCACCACCAATGGAGGTCTTAGTGGTGCAGGAGGAGGAGGGATAGCTAACCCCCCTGCAAGACCTTGCACACCTTGAGCCTGACCTTCCACAACCGCCACCAGGGACTGAATCTATGCCTGCATCTCTACCAACTGCCTGCTCATGGAATCGCTACTCTGACGCAGACTCTCGATCACCGCATCGTTCTGAGCTCCAAATGACTCACCCTCAGACAGGGGAGTCGATCGATTCGCAGGTCATCGCGCCATCCTCAAATCATAGCAACACTAGTTAGATCCTAATACAACGACTAGAACCAACTACAAGTACAGACAATACATATATAGATATAAACTTAAAGCTGCTAAACTTGCTCTGGGAGTTTATCTCTTTACAAAATTGATGTTATGCCCTATCCTACGATGGTTAATCACCACCTTACTGACTCTTGTGCCTAGATCGAGAATGTATGACTTTATATTATTTTGACTCGAAAACTTATGTGTGTACATATGTCATCCTGCCAGTCTTTAGCTTGGCATGTTGTGCTTATGCAATGTTATGCTATGCATTCTAAAAAGGCCCTAATGCATGTTATGAGCGGCGTACACATGAAAATGTTATGCATCCCATACTACATAACATTCTCATGCAACGAAAAAGAAAATGTTCTAGTCACAACCATGTGGTGAGGTTATGCATCCCATACTACATAACCCTCACATGTTGCCCCTATGGTGGATCCATATACGAACACATATTATGCATCCCATACTACATAATATGCCCCGTATACTTCATATTATGCTATGAGTGTAGTGATCGTGTTTTTGCCAAGACGTGCTGATGACATATCGGTGTGTGAATGACATGATGATGAACTACCAAAAACAAACAAAGGAAGGTTGCCCGACTAACTTGTCAAGCAAGCTCCCTCTGATACCAACTGTCACAACCCGCATTTTCTCCGAATTTAGGAATTATCAGAGTATGAGAAAACACGCGTCATGATGCCACGTCAAGCAGGGGATAACTACTGACGCTCAGGCAAAACCATCCACAAACTTAATGAAAGAAAATCATGAGTTCAATGATTAGAAAATCAATTATATTTTAGAGGCCGTATCCCTCGGCTCGGTGGATCACCTAGTCCACAATTAAAAACTATACTTATACGCTGCGGAAGATACTTTATTCAAGATTGACATCCTAAGTGAGTGCATAAGAGACCCATGAGGACCACTTACACTATGCAAGACTCTACATAAAATTTATACTACATATAAGAAATCGATCTTTATACGGATTTAATTTTTTATAAAACATGCTGATCATGAACTTTACTTATAGTAATAGTTGTAGTTTAAAAATAACTAGCAACCTAACATAAATCCTCCCCAGAGCAAGTATACTATCTCCAGAAAATGGTAGCAGCAAAAGTAGTATATCTAGTACAAAGGTAAAAACTACCAGTGGGCGCCAACAACCTAACACGAACCCACTGGCACATATGCATGTCTGTAAGAAAAGGTACAGAAAAACTACCTTACAAACAAAGCAACAGGATCTCCAAAGTCCAAGAGACCACTAGCAACACCACTGCAACCTAGCCACCAAACTGGCTACCGCTCAGAACCTGAGGCATTCAAAAGAAGAAAGAATACCTCAGCAAGCAAAATAGAAAGAACTGCATGAAAGTGTCCACCAAGGAATAAATGAAAGAGGAAAACACAAAGCAGAAAAAGGTCACAACTGCCCAAGACAAGACAGAAAGAAAATGCACTAGGTGCGAGGAAACAACATCAACCCTGCCTAGAAACTACTTCCTGCAGAGCCTACTAGGCTACCAAGAGCCCAAAGTGCTGTAATCTACCAAGGAAGAAATACCTAATACCCTAAGCTGTGGGAGATGGTAGTAACAAAACAAACAACATGGATCCGGGTTGGAGGCAAACTCAGTTCCCCAACCACCATTTCCAAGCCAACAAGCTCAAGGGTCTACATGTAAAAGCACTAGGGACCTTCCACCCCCTTGCCTAGCCCGTACCTGGTGCAAGATAGAAGAAAAGGGTGGCCACGACTAATTTACACAACACCTCCCCCATGAAAAGCTTCAAACCACCACTACTAACCACGACCCACGATTCGGCCATTTGGAAAGAAAAAACATGGCCGACAAGGAAACTCAAAACATAAACAAAGAATTCACTCGGGAACGAAAATCGAGGTAGGAAAAAAAGTGTTGAAATGACTCAACACGACTTGGCGCTGGGTCCTCTCAACACCGCATTGAGTGAGCTTCACTCACTCAACGTGCCACGCAAAACGAAACTATCACAATAATTACTCTTACGTTTCTACCTTAACGCAACACAAAACACTCATGCCCACATAACCCGCGCAACGAAGCCAACTAAATACGGGAGCAGAAGAAAAATATAAATACAGAGCGCACGATCAGTGGCACACGACCAGTGGTCGTGCGCACTCATTGGCTGATGACCGTGCGAAGTGAACCTGGAAAACCTGAAAGAAAACTTAGCATCTGCGCACGAGCAGTGGCGCACGACCGGTGGTCGTGCGCACTGTTTTCCAGTGCTCGTGCGATATCCGAGACAGAACTTCGGAAAATAAATAAGTGGACGCGCACGAACATAGGCACACGAGCAGTGGTCGTGCGCCCTAACGGTTGATGATCGTGCGCGGTTAACCTGTACCATTTGGGATTTCCCGAACGACACCGGAATGTGCACATGACCCACGCAACTGCAGTAGCAGCAGGAAACCACCAACGACGCGCACCACTACCATAAAAACTATGCCTAAACATTCGAGACGGAAAATAGGAAATAAAAATGATAGAAGCGAGAAGGATCTATGAACAACAAAAAAAACAATTTGGCAAGGGCAAGAACACCACTTGCCTCGATTTCCGGCGAAGCTTGGACGGCTTTCCCTCTCCTTCACTTGGCACTAAAAGCAGCAGCACCTAAAAACATTCTCCCTAACATTAATGGCTGAAAAATCCTCAAAACCAAAAATTCCAATCCTCCTAAAACTCCATGGAAATCGAATTTCTTACCGTATGAATGAAGGTCTTGACGAGAGCAATCCGAATCCACTCTCGGAATCGAATTCCGTCCACGAATGCTCCGGGAATCGGCGGTGGAAGGCAAGGCTCGGCGGTTTCTCCGTTTCTCTCGTACAGGGGCGGCGGTTCTTACGTGAGAAGATGAAGCGGGGCCTTTTTAATTCTAACCTAATACTTAACCTATATATATATATATAATTATATATTTTATAAAAGAATTACATAAAGCACCAAAACAATGCGGAAACTGAACTACCTCGGAATTTGACGAAATTCGGACCGTAGCTAAATACCCATGCTACGAACACAACGACGAAGTCGAAATTAATTTTCGACAAACAGAACTCGAGTTATACCCACCAGAAGCCAAAACACAAGCGTCCCGCGAGAGGCCACACCGGGTCACCCAAAATGACTCAGCTTGCTAGGGAGATCTTGCCCATAGGCTACAAAATAGGGCACTCAGTTCTAAGGGGGTAAGACCACACTCACAGATGGCACAAGCCACGAAAACGCGTCGACGTAACGCCAACGAGGATTAAAATAATCGCAGAAAAATCGGGTGCGTTACACTGAGCAAGGAGGAGGAAAGGAGAGGTAATGAAGGTGGAGAATAACAATGTAACAGGTGACGGTGAAACTAATCTAGCAGTTCTAAGAGTATATGTGACAGTATTGAAAGTATGAAAGACTGAACATATAATAAGTAACCTTAACTTATATGAAAACACATAAGCTAAGGGATCTTCTACAAGACTCATATCCTATAAAAAGTCTCATACCAATTTATACGATAGGGTGTCAGTTTTCTAGCAAGCATGTATATATCTACAAAGTATAAACCATTAACTTATAAGCACGCTCGCGCGAGCATATAAACAAAGGGGTCATTTTGTAGGGCCTATTGTATAAAAAGTCTCATACCAATTTATACAATAGGTGTCAAGGGTTAAAAGTAATGGTTATGCTATGACATGAAGGTATGCCATGATGTGAATCAGTCAAGTGCAACACACCAAATCAACTCTGTGCACACAAACCTTTAGTTCCCCATTTCTTGAGCCGAACCTCCCAGGATACCTCCGTAGTGGCAATTGGAAGCGGTGGGGTTGGACTCACCCACTTCTTAACTGATAATTGCACTACTAGTCAGACCTATCATACGCCTTGACGCTGGTGCACTAAGCGGAGCTCATGCGTACTCTTTGCAGGCTGGCCCACCGGACTTAATTTGGTGAAGTGCAAAACAACACATGTCGAGTCAACGTATTGGCATCGGTGTATCGACCCTCCAATACCGAAGACCCGCCACCTTATACTTTATGAACATACAACCTTATGTATTATCTATCGAGCAAAAGATCCCCGGACCATCCTGTCCGTCACAAACAACAACAGAGCCAAAGCTCTCCGGGCCAACTTGCCCATCACCAAAACCACCGAGCCTACTGCCCGTGTGACCCAACCTAACATCCTGAGACATCGAGGTGAGTGAAAGTGAATCCCTAGTTATACTAGTTACTCTTGCTGTTTATTCTGCCTACCGTTTAGGTTAGCCAAGGAACTACGATGGGCTGAACCCCAAAGCTTCCTTTCGCAAGGCACTTATTATTATTGGTTAATACCCGATTCGCGATCCATTTAGTATTACACTGGTTCTAACAAAAATTTGTTTGATCCCATCTCTCCCTTCACAAGAAAGATGATCTTTCGTCCATCCCGATCACCACCTAAACTTAAACAACTCTACTTCCTACACATCCCAAATTCTAATGGTATACACTAATTCACTTTACTAAAATAAGTAATCCAAATCCCATCTCCCTATGACCATTCCACATGTAAACACGATTTCCGCAGTTTTAATAAATGCAGACCACCTTATACTGTATGACGTGCATGATAGGAGGTACTCCAGATTTTCATTCAAATGCCCTAAGATTATTAATGACGGCCTATCATTACATTTATAACCTTAATCCAGAAACTTGGAATTTTCCTAATTTATCTGACATTTGTTTTATTTTCCCTAAAAATCTAAATGCCCTAGTTTGAATCTGAAGTGGCCCTTACAATCATGCAAAATGCTACATAAAATTATGATAAATACGAGGCAGCTACCTAACAGTAAATTCAAGTCTCCCAATGTTTTTTGGAAGGTTTAAGCATCTGGTCCATAATTTTAAACATAATCACATAATTAATAGCTAAAGAAGCAAGTGTTGTAACTAAGCTTCTAAAAATTATAAGAAAATTCAAGAATAATTAAAATACCCTAAATACACTCCTAACCAAGTTTCCAAATTTTTTAGTGAATAATAACCTCTAATTTTAATTTAGAATAATAATCCTCTTCCATAACGAAATGAAGCACTGCTGCAAATATTCACCCAAAAATTATGATAAAATGTCCTTATAAGCATACTGTCCTAAGAACCCAACTAAATAAGCTCACAATTTTTTAACAAACATAGTGCTCTAAATCAAATATTGAACACATTTGCATATTTATAAGCTTGTGAAGTAAGTACTGAAAGTATACATTTAAAAATTGTAATAAAAATCTAGATTGAGCATATTGATCTAAAACTCATTCTGCCAAATTTTCACAATTTTCCAGTGAATAGTGAGATTATAATAAACAAAATTCTATCAAGGGAAGTTCTATGTGTAACAAAGGGGGTACTAAATTTATTGTTCCAAAATTACCTATAAAATTACCAGAGGTTCATAATGACCATATGACCACATTTCCCAAATTTCTTAATTTTTCCTAAAGTTTTGATAGCCTATCATACCATTATAAAATTTGTTACCTTAACTAGGGTTATGGTTTTGAGGGGTTAAACTATCTCTAAGTCCACTTAAATTTATACCAGAGGACTTTAACCACCATAGGATTCTTTCCACTAAATTTCAATTCCATACAAGGCCATTTGACCTCATGCCCTTCTGAAACTCCCAAAGTCCAAACATAGCATTTGAACTTGTGTCCTAGGGAAATCCTATCCCACACCACCCCATAACCCATATGGGGGTGTTAAATGTCATGTAAAACTAGTGGCCCAAGTTTCAACCTCTTTTGAGGTGGTTTGACCACCCAAACCCACAAGGTGCACTTTTGACCTAAATACCCCTTTTTGGGCAAAACTAGGGTTTACTCATTTCCCAACCAAATCAACTCTAATGAGGTGAAAATTTATAAAAAACCTCATAATGACCCTAAGGACCATTCACCTAAATTTTGGAGGGTTTGGATGTCATTAGGTCCCTAAATTAATTTACCCTAGAATTTTTAAATAATTTCTAAAACTATAGAAAAATTATCTCCAAAAATACCCATTTTGGGATAGGATTTAGGTATAGGTTAGGGTGACTCCCTGTACAAATTTCAGGTTATTTTGACTTGTGGTGAAGTGGGGGCTCACATTTTAATCTAAGTCTAGCCCTAGGTATAGCTCTCACTAAAAATGAGTGTTGTGGTCAAACCACTTACCCAAATTGGTTGAAATTAATTTTAAAATAAAGTAAACTCTCAGATCTACAAATTTAATGTTGACTACTTTATTTGTAGAAGCTTTAAAGTATTTTTAAATTAATTTACAAAGTGACCAATTATATGTGACAGAATTCATTTAAAAAAAATATAAATATAATGATCCTGCACGGATCTTGACGCAAGATCCAATGGTTCAGGAATTTCTTCTTCCTCCAGCCGACGGGTAGGATTGACCTGACCTGGAGCTTCTTCCAGCCGCCACAGCCGGCCACCCGGCCACCTCCCCGGTCGTCCACTTCCACCACCACCTCCGTCGAGGTGGTGGCCTTCGCTGGGCGGCGACACAGCCCCCTGAGGGGCCAATTCCGGCGATCCCGCTAATCTCAATTTTCTAAAAAAAAACAAGGAAAATCGATCCTCTTGTCGGGCTCAATTGAGCCAGAACCTTGACCCTGATTAGTCCTATGATTTACCCATGGATTAAGGAGATGGGGACGACCTTATTGGAAACTTGAAGTCGCGTTGATCGTCGGGTTGCAATTTGCGGTGGTGGCGCTTCTCTATTTCTGCAACAACACAGTGAAGTAACTGAAAATCATCGAAGCAAGGGTGGAAATTACTCCTTGGTGCACGTGAAGATTTTAAAACCATAAAATGGGGGAGGGGGTAGTCATGACATCAATGCCATTAATGGTCTTGAAAGCTTCCTCTCGGCCATGGTGGTTTAGTGCATCCAGTCAGTGGAAAAGCCTAGAAAATCTATTGATCTTCTCAGAGCTGTTAGGGTAGGTGAACCAAGCAAAGAAGAATGACCCTTGGCTTCCCTATGCCATGAATGGCTTTTACTCCCCCACTTCTCTCTCCTCAATTAAAGAAAATTAAAGCTTTCTCTCTCCTTCCCCTCATTGACGAAATTGTTCATCACCATAGCCTAATTGCAGACCACTAATT
Source organism: Platanthera zijinensis (assembly GCA_039513925.1). Taxonomy (NCBI): domain Eukaryota; kingdom Viridiplantae; phylum Streptophyta; class Magnoliopsida; order Asparagales; family Orchidaceae; genus Platanthera; species Platanthera zijinensis. Next base: position 40,550,481 of record CM077083.1, read on the forward strand.
CCTAATATTGAATGATTAAGAGGTTGTTCGCCCAAGTGAATAGGGCTTGAGCTTGGGTTAGCCCATTTGGCCTAAGTTGACCTAAACTAGACTAGAGTTGACCCTAGTCATTTTGACCTTTTGGGTTGATCCCAATGTGTCCATGGTGACCCATTGGCATCCCCTATGGCCTAGGTAGGGCTAGGTAGGTTTATATTGGCACTTGGGGGTCACTTGACCCTTAGGAATGACACATTGACCATGTTAGGGCTAGAGTTTACTTGGGTCAACTTAGGCTCTAGGGTTGACCCCAATGGATCTTTGGTGACCCATTGACCCCAACATTAGGTATAGGAATACCTTGGTAGGGTGGGTTTGGCTCATTAGGGCATATTGCCCTTAGTTTGGACACCTAGCCCAATTTAGGCCTAAGATGGTCCTAAGTCAACTTGGCCACCCTGGGTTGACTTTAATGGACCCATAGAGTCTTTAAATAGATTGGTGAGGTCATAGTGGGTCCTTGGAGTCATGGTGAAGCCTCATGATCGTACTAAACTAGGGTTTAGGAATCTACTATTTGCAGACCATAATGATCTCACCTATATTCCTAGGTCCACTTGGTCTTCTTGGGCTTCCTAGGATTTTGTCATATCCTAGTCATGACAAAACCACTCCTAGGGGGTCAAGTTGTCTGAGGGATGTTATAAATCCCAATACATAAACAAAAAATTTCATCCTTGAAATTCTAGTTAGGCCTACGGGGTTTCAAGTATGAAAAGTAAATTGTAACATCCCGAGAGGTTGTGAGGAATACCTGACTGAAAATATCTTGGTACTTTTGTTGCATCAGATCCTATGGCTCCCATGTGTTCTCCTCCTAACCGTGATTCCTCCACAGGACCTTGACCAATGGAACTTTCTTGCGGCGCAAGACTCGCATCCCCTTGTCCTTAATCTGGACCGGCTCTAGGTGAACTGACCGATCAGATGCTACCGGCCCATCCGTGGCCGTAATCTACTACTCCGGGCGTAGTAGAGCCCTCCTAAGAGAGGATATATGGAACACGTCATGCAGACCCGCCAGATCCGGTGGCAGCTCCGGTCTGTATGCTAAGGGACCGATCTGCTCAAGGATCCTATAAGGCCCCAAATATCATGGGCTGAGTTTCTTCTTCCAACCATGCACCCGTGAAACTCCATGTATCGGTAGGATCTTCAAGAATACTTGGTCCCCTACCTAAAACTCCACCTGACGATGCCGAGCGTCAGAATACTTAGCATGTCTGCTTTGAGCCTCTAACATCCGATCCCGTATTAGCCTCACCTGAGCCTCGGTGTCCTACATAAAATTTGAGCACAGTACCTTCGGATCCTCATCCTGTATCCAAGATAGAGGAGTCCTACATCTCTGCCCGTATAGAGCCTCTTAAGGAGCCATGCCGATGCTGGACTGGTGGCTATTATTGTATGAGAACCCTATCAACGGTAGCTGCCTCTCCCACGACTCACCGCGATCAAATATGCAAAGTCGCAGCAAATATTCCAATGTACAATTGGTGCGTTCCATCTGCCCATCAGTCTGGGGATGAAAAGCTATACAGAATGTCAGCCGTGTATAAAAGTAAGTCTGCACTGATCGCCACTCCTTGGAGATAAATCGTCCATCCCGATCTGATATGATCATCCTGGGTATGCCATGATAACGAACGAACTACACCACAAATTTCGGAATCAACATACCAACCGAGTCATGCTTTCTGATTGCGATAAATATCGCTACCTTCGTCAGCCGGTCGACGATCACCCAGATCGAATCATTCCCCGTCCGTGGTCGGGGAAGCCCATGTATGAAGTCCATCATGATATCCTTAAACTTCCACTCTTGGACCTGAAGTGGTTGTAGCAATCCTGCAGGGTTTCTATACTCTGCCTTCACCAGCTGGCATGCCTCGCAGTTGGTCACGAAGTCGGTGATATCCTTCTTCATGCATGGCCAGTACATGGTCTTCTTCAAATCGGCCGTCATTTTGGTGATGCCTGGGTGCACTGAATACCTATAACAGTGAGCCTCAGTCATGATGTCCTCCCGGATTCAGTCCCCAGCCGGTATGTACACCCTGCCTCTAAAGCATATCAGCCCATCTCTCACTGTATATTCCCCGGCCATGCCTTCCTCCAAGGATCTGAACACTGGCTCCAGCTTGTTGTCTTTCCTCTACTCAGCTATGATACGATCCTGGATGTCATCGGTGGCAACTAACGACGATAGGTATTCCGGGTATAGCTCTGGGTGATCCTCGGACACTAGGGATATCTACATCTTGTATAACATCTGAACCAACTCCATGGACATCAACTAAGTTCCTACTCCTGAGGTCGTAGCCTTCTGGCTCAGCGCGTCTGCCACCACATTCGCCTTCCCTGGGTGATAGTGAATTGTGTAATCATAATCTGAAAGGAACTCCACCCAACGTCTCTAGCGAACATTCAGCTCCTTCTGCGTATCAATATATTTCAGATTTTTATGATCCGAAAATATGTCGTAGTGCACTCCATAGAGGTAATGCCTCCAAATCTTCAGTGCGAGCACTACTGCCCCAATCTACAGGTCAAGTTCAGGGTAGTTCTACTCATGCTTCTTCAGCTGTAGAGAGGCGTATGCTATCACATGACCATACTGCATAAGTACAACACCCATTCCCTGAAAAGACGCATCCACATACATCTGAAAGCCCTCCTTCCCAGATGGAAGGGCAAGAATAGGGGCTGACGTAAGCCGGCTCTTCAACTCCTGGAAGGACACCTAACACTACGGCTTCCAAACGAACGGAGCGTCCTTCTTTGTCAACAAAGTATGTGGGGGGCTATTTGAGAAACCCCTATACAAACTTCCGGTAATATCCAGCCAATCATAGGAAACTCCGAACATCCGTGGCCGTCTTTAATTGAGTCAAGTCCTGCACTTCTTTAATCTTCGGGGGGTCCACTGTCAGTCCCGCTCCACTGATAATATGTCCCAAAAATGCCACCTCTGTCAACCAAAACTGGCACTTTCTAAACTTGGCGTAAAGCTGATACTCCTTGAGCTTCCCCAGCGTCAAAGACAGATGCTGTGTATGATCCTCCTTCATCCTTGAATAGATGATGATGTAATCTATAAATACTATGAAAAAACGGTCGAGGTATGGCTCGAACACCCAGTTCATCAAACTCATGAAGGCTGAGGGCGCATTCGTGACCCCGAAGGGCATCACGGTAAACTCATAAAGTCCGTATCTACTACTGAAGGCTGTCTTCGTTATATCATCTTAGTGAATGAGCAGCTGGTAGTAACTTAATCTCAGATCCAACTTTGAGAACCAGTGGTCTCCCTCTAACTGATCAAACAGCTCATCTATCCTTGGTAGTGGATAGGTATTCCGGACTGTCAGTCTATTCAGAGCCCGGTAGTCGATGCATAGTCGGAGCGACCTGTCCTTCTTCTTGACGAACAGTACTAGAGCTCCCCAAGGCGAGGAACTCGGTCTAACAAACCCAGCCTCCACCAGTTCCTTCAACTGACTCCAAAACTCCACCATCTCCTTGGAAGCCATCCGGTAGGGAGCCTTCGACACCGGCTTAGCTCCCGGTACTAGCTGTATCTAGAAGTCCTTTTCTCGATGTAGGGCTAGCCCTGACAGCTTCTCTGGGTACACGTCGGCAAAATCGCGCACCACTGGAATACTAGAGATGGAATCCTTGGACTCGGCCATCTCAAACAGCACATAGTATACCTCTTCTCCCTACAGGTGGGCCTTGACAGCCTGTACAAATGACAATAGGAGAGGGGTCGTAAATGTGATACCTTCGATTATGACATAGGAATCCCTGTGCCTCAAGGTGACCCTCTTCGCCAGGCAGTCAATCTGGGCATGGTTCCACTACAACCACGTCATGCCTAGTATCAGATCGAAGACTGGCATCCTTCGGATCGACGCTGGTGCTTCGAATGCCTTTTCGCCGATCTCCGCCTCCATGTTGTAGTAGGAGGAGGTGAATAGATCCTATCCGTCGGGGAGACGCACCCTCCTCATCATGCTAGTGAATTGTTCCACGCCTTCTAGTCCTTCCACAAAGGCCTCCGACATGAACGAGTACGAAGCACCCCCATCGAATAACGTATAAGCGGGCTTTCCGCTGACGAAGACAATGCCTGGGGTAGTTAAGTATCTTAGAGTCTAATTAAGGTTTTTTCCTTCCTAGTCTATCAATTTTATACCATGAGTGTAAACTTTTAGGAAAGAAATGAACTTAAAATTTACTGGCGTACCTGTGATCACTTGATCCGGGTTCCATGGCTGAGCCAGATCTAGTACATAAACTTGCTCCCTCTCCTGCCTGCGGTCTCCGCCCTTGTATCCACATCCTCGGCCATGTCTTCAACCTCCAAATTGCTGAGCAGGCGGGGAAGTCGGTGGTGCTCGTAGTGGTGCTCCCTTCATGGGGCAATTCCTCCGGATATGCCCAACCTGATGACAGTAGTAGCACTTGGGCGGGGGATATGCCATACCCCCGTGTCTCTGCAGCTCCCGCATCTAGAGATGCAGAGGAGCCATCACCACTAGTTCCCTCTGCTCCTATCTCACCTCCTGAAGAGGCTGGTCCTCTGTCCTTCTTCCATCTCTCCCATCACCAATACGACCGTGTCGCTGATCATTTCTGGCTCCCCATCCATGATCCTTAGTTGGTCGCTTCCAGCCTTTAGTAGTGTGCTAATCGGCCTCAATCCTCTTCGCCATCTTCAATATTCGAGGAATAGGCCCGTCGAATACGAATATCAGAGCCTCTCTCAGATCCTCTCATAGGCCCTTATAAAACTTCTTGGTTGTTGGAACCCCTAGGTGATTTGGGCTAGGTTCTCTTCTTTGTTTGTGACCCATGTTCTATAAAAGGGTCAAGGTTTATGTGTTTCTAGAGTCTAGGTCAAGTCCTTTGAGTCAACAGTTCAAATGACCAGCCTCTAACACTTCCCAAGACTCATGACTTAGAGAATACAAGTTTTAGAAACAGGAGATCTACATTCGTCGATCTCCGGTCGACGATAGTCATGCTAAGCTCGACTAACTCAGAGATAAAATTCCCTGAGCTGAGCTCGATGAACTATGTTATCAAGCCGACTAACACTTCAACTCTCAGCGCCAAAGATCACTCAGCGCCATAATTCAATAAGCGAAATAATTCACTCAAAGCCAAAGCTTACTAAGAGCCAAAGATCACTCAACGCTCTCAACGTTATCAATGACTCAACACTCTCAAACGACTCAACACCAGATGTGATATTATCCCAATGCCGTCAGTTTAACCAAGTTCTAAGGTCGACTAATTTCACATTCTCAGGTCGATGAACTTAGAGCACAGTATCCGTCAGTTTATGCAGTGCAGTTGTTCGCAGATCATAGGTCGACAAAAGCTGATCTCAGGTCGACGAAAGCTGATCTCAGGTCGACGAAAGCTGATCTCAGGTAGGCGAAAGCTGTTCTCTAGTCGACGAAAACTGTAAGACATATTGTTATTTATTATTTCCTTTTTTGTCTCCTTATTTTTTATCTATTATAGACAATTAATTCCCTGGATAATCAATGCACTTATATCCTTTGAATCGAGCCGTTACTGGCAGCATTGATTGCAAATATCCTCCATGGAATTAATTGCTTATATCTCAGGACAGACATAGAATATAATATATGACAGCATACTTGCAGTTTTCATTTCCCAGATTTTTGCGAAGCATTTATTGCAGGATTTTAAATTCGACCTTGAGGCAGTTATCAATCTGATTATCTCTCTTCCAGAAAGTAGTCAATACAGAAAACTCTTTGAGAAAAACAAGAAGTGCACTGCATACAGTTCTCAAGAAATCAACTGCTCTCAAAGGAAGAAGAAAGAACAACAATAACAATCAAGAGTCCTTCTTCTTCACCTTCTTTGTTTTCAGGGATCACAAGTGACAAGAATATTCAAATCAGTCAAAGGATCTCTGAAGAGTTGATCATGTAGCAGAAGGCCTTCTCACCCTTAGCAAAGCTTCCACTCCTAAACTATTCAAGATTTAAGGTGGAGCTTTGACAACACACCCGAATCCACATAGTCTTCTCATTTTGACTTGAGAAAAGAAGACTTCCAACAATCTCCCTTCCCCACCTCTGTGCAGGGTTTTAATTTTCTTCAAAATTATTCTGGTCTCAAGTCTCCTTCCAAAAGACTTGGGTTTGTTTTTGAGCACCTGATCAAAAGCTCATTGGTGGCAGTCACCTGATCAAAACCTGTAGTGGATTCCTACCTAGGGTGGTAGAAGAGTGCATGTACCCAAGTTTGGGGAATCACTATAAAAATTCTTGTGTTGTCTGTGTGGCTGTGATCTTCCTGTGTGCTTGTGTTGTGATATGTTTTGTTGTGTAGCTTAGTTATCTTTTCACTTTTTAATTTGTTGTACTTATACACTCATACACTTATATCATAGTAACATATTTTATTAAAGACTTCTTATTTCATCAAAAATCAAAAAGATTTTAAAAACTATATTCCCCCCCCCCACCTATAGAGTTTGTCTGAGCTTACTCGATCTTTCAATTTGTATCAGAGGAAGGTTAATCACATCATATAGGCTTACACCTGGATTAATCAAAATCCTCAGGATAAACTCTGAATAAGTCTTATAAGTTTCTTTGATTAGCTTTTATTTTCTGATATCATGGCACAAAACAAGGATTATGCCAGCACCAGACCTCCAGTCTGCAACTTGCAAAAGTTTGGGATCAGGAAGGCAAGAATCAAGCTGTATATGAACTCTATTGATGAGGACATCTTTAATTCCATCTTGACAGGACCACCAGCTCTAGTGCCCTCTACTTTAACTCCAGTAAATCTCAGTGCAGTGCCTCCTCAAGTTCAAGTTGATGCATATACGAAAGCAAAGATTGCTGATGCCAGAGCTATGAACATACTGGCCCAAACTATGTCAGATGATATATTTTAGAAAGTTGCTTAATGTACATCTGCCAAAACCATTTGGGATTCCCTCAACCAAATGGTAGCAGGCTCTGCTGATGAGAGAAAAGGATAGAAGATTAAACCTCATATCCCAATATAAGAATTTCAGGAAAGATGAAGCAGAATCTATGGAAGAAATGTACAATAGGCTGAGCTCCATCATCAATAATCTCAGAACATTGGACAAGGAAATTACTCTAACTGAGGTCAATGATAAGATCCTTAGGTGCTTCCCTAGCACTTGGGACTCAAGAATCCTGCCCATCAGAGAAGCCAGAAGCATGGCTGAAATTTTAACAGAATCTCTGCTTGGAAAACTCAAATCCTATGAGCAATTGATCAAGTCAAGAGAAGCTGCAGTTGAACCAAAGTCTTAAACACCTACAAGGATAAAACAGAACTTGGCATTCAAAGCTTCAAAAGAATCTCCCAGCTTGCCAGCCAATGAAGATCTTATGGGTCTCTTAGCTAAGAGATTCTATAAAATGGCAAGGAAGGACTTCATGAGGAAGCCCACAAGGAATGAAGATAAACCCAGGTATGACAAGACCCATTCTAAAGAGGTTGTCTGTTTTGGGTGCAGGAAACCTGGACACTTCATCTCAGAATGCCCAGAAGTCTAAAATAAAGAAAGAAGGCAAGAAAAGGATTCAAGAAGACATCAGCACAGCAAGGCCTCCTCCAACAAGTACAAAAAGAAGGAGAAGGGCTTTGTAGCTGAAACCTGGAGTGATACTGAAGATGAAACATCCTCCTTCAGTTCCAGTGAGGATGATGTAGAAGAAAAGAAGGCAAGGGAAATTTGCCTTATGGCAATAGATGCTGGAAGCAGCAGATCAGATTTTGAAGAATCAGATGATGAAAACTTCCTCTCTGAAGAGGATCAGGTATTTGCTTCCTATGACTTTCAATCTAAAGAATTTCAATTTGAATTTAAACTCTTGTGTTTAGACCTAATAGGATCTGAGAAGGAAATCAAACTTATCAGGGAAAAACTTTTAGAACAAGACAAAATCATTGCTGAAAATGAAAAGTTAACTGAAGAATTAAGCTTAGCCAATCAACAAATAGTTTTTCTAAAATCTGAATTAAGTAAGGCTAAGGAACTAGATGAATTCTTGAATGGTAGAAGTTTACAACTGTTAGATATAACTAGCACAGTTAATACAAGATCTAACAATAACAAACTAGGATTAGGAGCCTCATCTAGTGAACCAATCCTAATTCAGAAAAATGAATTATCAAAACCTATTAACTTCATCTCTGAAAATGGCAAGAAAAATACTGAACAAGTATAGAAGGTTAACGAAGTTCTTAAACAGTTTGAACTTAAGAAAACCAATCAAAAAAAGAAAAATAAACAACATAACTATGTTCAGCATATTTCGTCGAACGCAGAACGACGAAATGGGTATGGTTCGTCGACCTCAGAACAACGAACCCTGAATGCAAATAATAATGTAAACTATTCTTCGAACTGGGATCGACGAAACTAGTATGGTTCATCGACCAGAGATCAACGTTTCTGGGGCTCTGAGAATGGATAACTCAATTCTTCGAGAAGAGATCGAAGAACTCAACCCAGATCGTCGATCTCAGGTCGACGAACATACTCAAATTTTTTAAACTAGGTTCATAACCAGAGTAACCTAAAAACTGATAAATCCGTTAATCCCTTTAGTCAGTGGGTCATACCTCCTAGAAGGTATCATCCTTTAGGTTATAAGGATCAACCTGAATGTTCATTTATTTCAAGTTTCAATTATGTTAAATAACAAGGACCCAAGGTAATCTAGGTCAAAAACTGCTAATCCACTTTGTAGGTAGAAGAGAACCCTGTCACTCAAAACAAGTCGTACCCTGACAGTGGTTGCTCTAAACATATAACAGGTTACAAAGAATGCCTAATCAACTATAAAGCCAAGACTAGACCTAAAGTAATCTTTGGGGACTCAGGCTTTGGACTGATAGAAGGCTATGTAGATTTCAACTGTGGAGCTGTCATATTCAAGAAAGTGACTTATGTAAATGGTCTTAAGCATAACCTGATATCAGTAAGCCAACTATGTGATATAGGTTATCAAGTAAGCTTCACTAACTCTTTATGTCTTATTTCTTTAAAAAACACAACTGTTTTAACAGGAATTAGACAAGACAACATTTACTTAGTAAATTTTGAATCAGCTAAATCTAAAATTTGCTTATTCAATTCTGTCAGCATTTAATCTAGCTTATGGCACAAAAGACTAGGACAAATAAACCATAAAAATATAGCGAGGTTATCTATGGACAATCTTGTTCGAGGTTTACCTTCTGGTCCCTACAAGAAGGATGGTCTTTCTAGGGCTTGTCATCTAGGCAAGCAAACTAAATCGAGTTTCAAATCCATTAATAAGAGTAATTCACCTAGAATTTTGTACTTGCTCCATAAGGAACTTTTTGGCCCTAATGCAGTACAAAGTCTAGGAGGAAAGTCTTATACATTAGTTATTGTAGATGATTTCTCCCGATTCACATGGGTTTTCTTTTTGAGAACTAAGTCAGATACTTTTAAGGTTCACACAGATTTTCTCAAGAACATATAGATTGAGTACTCTACTCAAGTTGCATTAATCAGAAGTGATCATGGCACTGAGTTTGAATCTCTTTTTGCGCTAGAGTTCTGTGAGAAGAAAGGCATCAGACATTGTTTCTAAGCTCCAAGAACTCCTCAACAAAATGGGGTATTTAAAAGGAAGAATAGGACACTCATTGAAGCTGCAGGTCATAGCTTGTAGATGCTTACATGTCTCTTTCCTATTGGGCAAGGGCAGTAAGCACAACAAATTATGTCCTGAATAAAAGCCTAATACATAAACTAAAGCTTAAGAATCCCTATGAACTACTTAAAGGAAAGAAACCTATAATAACTTATTTTAAAGTATTTGGATGTATATGCTATATTCACAATACTGATAAGAAACATCTTAGAAAGTTTGAAGCTAAGACTGCAATGGGAATTTTCTTAGGATATTCCCAAGTCAGCAAGGCATATAGGGTGTTTAATAAATCAATATTAAAAATTGAGGAATCTATGCATGTGACATTTGATGAATCTAATATGTTTTACAAGGAGCGAGACATCTCTACCAACAATAATCTGCAGGTACAAAATTTGTGTGAGGGCTTTGATGATCTAAACCTTACCTCAAGGGTTGACTCACATCCCTCTCCACAAGCTATATCAGAAGCTGAAAGTGATGAAGAGACTGTGGAAGCAGTTCAATTTTCTCCAACAGTTAATACAATTCCACAAGACGAATTAAATCAAATAACTGTCACTGAACTAACTCCACCTAATGATCTTGTCACACTTAGGGATCACCCTAGATCTCAAGTAATTGGAGACATATTAGTAGGAGTGCAGACAAGGCATCAACTCAACCCTGATGTGATGCTTGCCTGTTTTCTCTCTCAAATTGAGCCTCAATCCATATCTAATGCAGAGCAAGATCCAAACTGGATCACTGCAATGCAAGAGGAACTCCACCAGTTTGAGAGGTGTAAAGTTTGGGACTTAGTTCCAAGGCCTAGGGGCTATCAAGTAATTGGGACTAAGTGGGTATTAAGAAACAAACTTGATGCCCATGGTGTGATAGTGAGGAACAAGGCAAGGCTTGTTGCTCAAGAATACAAGCAAGAGGAAGGGATTGATTATGATCAATCTATTGGGTACATTGGAAAATGTGTACCTTATTTGGAGAAGCCTCACTTAGCTCAATGATATACATCAAGGTGTATTTGATGTTATTTTGAGTTTATATATGCAGGTTAAGTATTTGCTAAAATGCAGAAAAAGTTTCTAAGTCCATGAGTCGACACTTAAGAAAGCCTGTGTCGACACTTAGAAAAGCTGTGTCGACACCAAAAGATACTGTGTCGACACACAGAAGTATTAGTCGACATCGATTGTGTCCACACCGGGAGGCAGTGTCGACACACAGAAAGAATTAGTCAACATCAACTTTGTTGACACCTAGAGGAATTGTCGACACACAGAATTCTTAGACTATATCAACTGTGTCGACACACAAGACGTGTGTCGACACACAACAGAGTTTCAACAATGTTGATTGCTGTGAAGAGAAGAAGTGTTTGTGTCGACACAAAGAAGTAGTGTCGACACACTCTATAGATGCAGTATCAAGAAGAAGTGTCTACACCAAAGGAGCTATGTCGACATCACCAAAGCTTGTGTCGACACTTAATCGACTTGTGTCGACACATAATGACAATCAGTCTCGTCGCTTTGCTGACAAAGACAAAGGTTCAAGAACTGACTGGAGACTTGACAGCTGTGTATTCTAATAAGTTTGCTGAAGCTGTCAGACTTGTCAGAAGTTGGTTAGAAATCGGATCAGCCGGTTACCATGGATGAAGTCTATATATAGATGGATTCTGTCAAGTGAACAACGTAAAAAAAAGTGAACAACAATTGAAGTATTGATCATTGATAAGGATAGTGCACGTCACATAGAAGAAGATTTTCGTGAGAAGATCTAAGGAGAATTCAAGAAAGAATTCTGATGAAACTTCAGAAGTTCTGGAGATTGAGAGAGATCTTCAGCTGTCTAAGTAAAGAAGGAGACATTTACAAGTCTCTTAAGAAGCAGATCTTGAACTAATCTGCTAAGAAGGATTCAGATCTATTTCTGGATTCTAAGAAGGAAGCTGGGAGTCAGTCAACTTCAAAGGAGATCAACCCTACTGAGTTCAGATTCAAGAAGCTTTGAAGAAAGCTAAGAACAGGTTGATTTCAGCCATCAGTTTTATCAAGAAGCTGATCAAGATACCTTTTATCCCTTCTCTCTCAACAAGGGTAAGAGTCCATCTAAATCACTTATCAAATTTTTTAGGATCTTTCAAGATCTGAGTTGTAAGCCTATTATATAAAGGCTGAGTGTAGGAGATATAGATCTCTGAGTGGTAGGGCTTTTGAGCCTGAGTGTAGGTGAAATCATTCTCTGAGTTGTTGGCCTTTTGGGAAGGCTGAGGTAGGGCTGTTAGCCTGAGCTGTAGGAGTGTGGTTATACTCTGAGTTGTAGGAACCTTATAGGGTTCTGAGTTGTAGGAACCTTTCAGGTTTTGAGCTGTAAGATTTGTGGATCTGAGAAGAAGGAAGAAGTTAGGCTGAATCTAGCACACTACTAGATAGGTGAAGGGGGAAAGTGGATGTACCTAGACCTTGGGGAACCACTATAAATCTGTGTGTAATCTGTGATGTGTGTGTGACTGTGATTTTTGTGCTGTGATTGCTGTAGAATAGTTAGATTCTATTTTAAGATCTGAAAAATTATTCTGCCTTAAGTAAAAAAGAAAACAACCTATTCACCCCCCCTCTCGGTGTTCGGGTTATCTTGAAATGAATTATATTAAGTGATATCAGAGGGAGGTTTCTCAAAGAAGGACTAAACAGTCTGAGTAAGATCCATAAGGCAGATTCAAGATCAAGAAAATGGGTTTAGGAGAAAATCATAAGAAACTAGGTTCTATGAAATTACCCATATGCAGGAAAGAGATATTTGGAATATGGAAAGAAAGGGTCAGGCTTTTCATGGAGGCTTCTGATCCAAGGATCTACATTATAATAATGGAAGGTCCTTATATTCCAATGAAGTTATCAGTTCTAGATGCAAATCAAAGAACTCCCAAGGATTTTTCAGAGATGACCAAGGAAGAGATCATCTTGGCAACTATGGATAAAAGAGACCAGAATATCATAGTAAGTGCCATAGATGATTCAACCTTTCAGAATTTGATTCACTGCAAGACCTCCAAGGAAATGTGGGACACTTTGATAGTCTACATGGAGGGTTCTAAAGAAGTCAGACAAGATAAAAAATCTATGCTGAATCAGGAATATGAGAGTTTCAGACAAGGAAAGTCAGATGGTATAACTTAGTGTTATAAAAAGTTCTATAGAATAGTAAATGAACTAATGTCCTACGGAAGGATCTTCAGTACATATGAACTGAAGGATAAATTCCTAAGATCCTTTACAAAGTATTGGGACACTAAGATTTGTGCCATTAGGGAAGTGGCCAAACTTGCAGATATCTCTCCTCCAACTTTGTTTGGAAAATTGTTGTCATATGAGATGCAGCTTATGGCTAGGAAATAGGAACAGAAAAGTGTTAAAGGGGACCATAAAGAAAAGTCTGTGGCCTTCAAGGTGGAAGCCACTAGGAAAAATAGGAGGATGTCTCCATCACCTCCTGAGATTGTTGCTGAAATTACTTCAGATAATTCAGACAACCAAAGTTCAGAAAGCAATGATTCAGATAAAGACTTTGCTGCCTTCACAAGGCAGTTTCAGAGATTCCTGAAGAAGAAGTAGTGTAAGTCTAGGACCTCTACATCTCAGCCTATGGATAACTATTATCAGAAGAGGAAGTCATCTAGGAAGGAAAGAAGCAGGTCTAAGCCTAGCAAATCTACAACATCAAAGATAGTTTGCTACTGCTGTAATAGGCCTGGACATGTTATGGCTGAGTGTCCAGACAAAAGAAAGGAGTCTGCTGATAAAAGGAGGACTCAACAAAAGAGCAAGAAGGAGAAATCCTTTATTGCTAAGAAGGAGAAAAGCTTGACAGACCAATCAACTTCAGAGTCTGAATCTGAAGCTGAGGCATACATTGGTCAATATGCAGCAGTTGAAGAAGATGAGTTTATGCAATTGCTGAACTCAATCTATGAATAAGAAGATAATCAGTGCATGGGACTGATGGCTGTATCAGAAGAAGACAAGTGTCAGGATCAGCCTGGTCCTAGTAAGGTACAATGTATTTCTAGAAATTCATATTGTAGTACTGGTATAGAGTCAGCTACATCTGCATCAAGTGATGTGGATTGATCTGAGTCTGAAGGTGATATTCATCAGCTACTAGATGAATATGGGGACTTATGGTAGGCACTAAAGAAAAGCAAAAACCTGGTCAAAACTCAGGTTAAGGAAATTGCAAATCTTAAGATGGCTGCATCTGATTTAGAGAAAGAGTTGGATCAAAAATTGAATGAGGTTGCCAAAATGAAAACTATATCTATTATTCAAATGGGTACAATCACATATAAAAATGATCTAATTAAAAGTCTGGAAGCCAGACTTGAAAAGGAGAAAGATTTGGTGGCTAGTTATTCCAAGCCAAAATATGTTTTACCCTTAATAGATGAGTTTGTGGCTCAAAAGGGTAAGGCTAGAATATGATTTAAAGATAACACCAGGGCTGTCCAATTCAAGAGAAAGGGCAAAGCCTCAGTCCAGCCACTGAATTTTAAAGTCCCTGTAGTTTTTAGAAAGGTACAAGTGCATTCTAACAAGTATGACCTTGAGAATACTCATGGTCATAGTGAGACTGAAGTTTTGAATGACAAGGGTGTTTATGTCAATAAGGCAACCCATGTTTATAAACCCCATATTCTTAAGAAAATAGTTGGTGTAGCTGCAGTAGTACCAGCACAATACAAAAGATTTGTTGTCAACCAGACTGTCATGAATGTATCTAAAAATAGATACAACAAGTATGAATGCTGGTGATGTGGCAAGACAGGTCATTATGCCAGAGATTGCTGGCACAACACTAGTGTCAGGAAGTACAATAGTCTACCTGTTAGAAGAGCTGCAGGTAGATTTGTTAAGTATGAAGTTAACTTGAACCAAGGACCCAAGACTTACTTGGGTTCTAAGGGAAGGTAATTCTTTATTGCAGGTGAGTCCAAGTTACAATGCCCCTATATGGTACTTGGACAGTGGATGTTCCATGCACATGACTGGAACAAAGGAATTGCTGAAGGAGTATTTACCTATCATAAATGGGACTAAAGTAATCTTTGGTGGCTCTGAAAAAGGAATCATCAAAGGATTTGGTAACATTTCTAGTAACCAGATTACTATCACTCAAGTGGCCTCTGTGAAGGGTTTGAAACACAACCTTATAAGCATAAGTCAGCAGAGCGATTTAGGATATGACATTCATTTATTAAAAATAGATGTCATATCAAAAGATCAAGTGATCAAAAGGTCATGTTGACAGGATATAGAAAAAGAAATGTGTACTGTCTTAACTTTGAGTGTGAGAATAATGTTTCTCTTATTTGTCTTGTAACTGATGAGAGAGCCACTCATTATGTCAAATGGCACAAGAGGCTAGCTCATCTTAACTACAAAACAATTGGCCAACTCTTTAGCAAAGAGTTAGTAAGGAATGGTCCAAAAGTTAAGTGTATAAAGGATGGGATATGCTCAGCTTGTCAAAAAGGCAAGCAGACAAAATCCTCCTTTCATAGCCTTGAAAACAAGGATTCAGTAAGGTGTCTATACCTCTTACATACAGATTTATTTGGTCCTATGCCAGTTCATAGTCTAGGTAGGAAGGTCTACACTTTTGTGGTGGTAGATGACTATTCTAGATATTCCTGGGTGTTCTTTCTGAGACAAAAATCAGGAACCCCAAGTGTTTTATACAGCTTTGTCAAACAAATTCAGAATGAACTTGACAGTACATTGGTCAAAATTAGAAGTGACCATGACACTGAATTTCAATCTGAGAGTATGACAAAACTGTGTGAAGAATTTGGGAATTTTCAAGAATTCTCCTCACCTAGAACACCACAGCAAAATGGTATTGCTGAAAGGAAGAATAGAACATTGATTGTGGCTGGTAGAACTCTATTGAGTGACGATTCTCTCCCAGAATATTTCAGGGCTGAGGCAGTAAACACTGCATGTCATGTGATCAATAGGGCATCTATCACCAAAAGCCACAAAAAGACATCTATTTTAGGATCTTTGGTTGCAAGTGCAATGTCCTTAATAATGGCAAGTCTTATCTAACTAAGTTTGCTGACAAATCCCAAGATGGGATATATGTTGGGTACAACAACAATAGTAAGGCGTATAGAGTCTACAACTTGATTACTCTAGTTATAGAAGAATCTGCACATATTGTCTTTGATGAAACAAGACTGATTAACAGTGAGTTGCCTTGTAGCTCATGCAGTTCTACAAGTATAAATGAGAAATTTGACAAGCTTACCATTACAGATGAATCAAATAAAGAGCAGGAAGTGGAAAATGGTGAATACTGTCTAGGGGGAGTACAAGACTCCCAAGATTCTGTTGAAAACCAAGAGGTGCAGCATATTGAACAGACATGAGAGGTTCAACCTGAAGATAATCTACCTCCAGCTGTTAGACACTTAAAGGATCATCCAGCAAATAAGATAATTGGTGATCTAAGACATGGAGTGCAAACCAGACGCAGGAACTTGAACACAGTGCTTTGCTCAAGCTTCATATCTCAATTGGAGCCAAAGAGATTTGAAGAAGCTATTCTAGACCCACATTGGAATGATGCCATGCAAGAGGAGCTAAATCAATTCAGAAGGTGCAAGGTCTGGGAGTTAGTTCCTAAATCAAAAGATAATAACATCATTGGAACAAAGTGGATCTTTAGGAACAAACTGGATGAGAATGGGATCATTGTGAAGAACAAAGCAAGACTTGTTGCAAAAGGATATATGCAAGAAGAGGGTATTGACTTTGATCAAACCTTTACCCTAGTAGCAAGGCTAGAAGAAATTAGGATGTTCCTTGCCTATGCAACATATTAAGGCTTCAAGGTATTCCAAATGGATGTAAAATCAGCATTCCAAAATGGAAATCTAAAAGAAGAAGTCTATGTAGGGCAGCCCTCAGGTTTTGTTGATTCTCTCAAACCTGATTATGTTTATAGACTTAGGAAAGCTTTATATGGGTTAAATCAAGCCCCAAGGGCTTGGTATGAAACCCTGTCTACTTTCCTTATTGAGAACAAATTCTCAAGGGGGAAAAAGACAAAACTCTATTCCTAAGGGAGTCCAAAAGTAAGATAATCTTAGTCAAGATTTATGTAGATGACATAATATTTGGGTCTACAGAAAGCAACCTTTGCAAGAAGTTTGCTAAACTTATGCAACAGAAGTTTGAGATGAGCAACATGGGAGAACATAAGTTCTTCTTGGGCCTTCAAGTAAGACAGACTGATGATGGCTTGTTCATATCCCAGTCTAAGTTCACCAAGGAGTTAATTAAGAAGTATGGTATGAAATCATCCTCCACCATGAAAACTCCTATGGGAACAAGTATGCCTATATGCAAAGATGATGCAGGTAAACCTGTAGATGAGTCTTTGTATAGAGGAATAATTGGCTCTCTTCTTTATCAAACCTTAGTAGACCAGACATTATGTATGCAACATGTGTCTGTGCTAGGTACCAATCATGCCCTAAAGAATCTCATTACACTGCAGTAAAAAGGATTTTGAGATATCTAAAGGGCACACCTAATCTAAGACTTTGGTACCCTAGGAATGGAGATTTTCTACTCACAGGATATTCAGATGCAGACTTTGCAGGTTGCAAAGAAGATAGAAAAAGCACTATAGGCACCTGTCAATTTCTAGGAGGAAGTTTGGTGTCTTCGAGAAGTAAGAAGAAGACTAGTGTGGCAATTTCCATAGCTGAGTCTAAAAATATGGCAGTAGGAAGTTGATGTGCACAGCTGTTGTGGATTCAGCACCAGCTAGAAGACTATGGTATTCAGGTAAGTAGAAAACCTTTGTTTTGTGATTCTTCTAGTGCTATTTCTATTGCTAATAATCTTGTTTCACATAGTAGGACTAAGCATATAAAAATAAGATACCATTTTCTTAGAGAACATGTAGAGAAAGAGGACATCTCACTAGAATTTGTCAAAAAAGATTTTCAAATTGAAGATGTATTTACTAAGCCTTTAGATGAAACTAAATTCAATAAATTTAAAATTGATTTAGGAATGTTGAACATAAATTAGTTTAACAAATTTGGCTAAGTAAATCTGTGTCGACACATCCAGAGAAGTGGTGTCGACACTTTAGTAAATATGTGTCGACACATCCAGAGAAGTGGTGTCGACACAACCAGAGTAGTGGTGTCGACACATCGAGATATTATGTCGACACTTACAATAAGAGTCGACACAGAATTTCTGATGAACTTCTATGTTTGTCTAATGTCAACATATCATCAATTGGTGTCGACACATAGTTGTCAACGCCGTTGTCGAGACATTAGAAGTCTGTGTCGACACATTAGAAGTCTGTGTCAACACATTTCAATAGTGTCAACACATTTAGACAGTTTTTTCCCGCCTTTTGACCTTCTTTGTTTTGAAGGGTATAAATAGGTCAAGAACATATTCTGTCGACACGCTATCCAGGTTTTCGAGACTAAAACCTTGTGTCGACAAACTCTCTTCTCTCAATCCAAGCTTTCTCACCATCCCAATGGCTCCAAAGGTTGAAGATAATATTAACGAAGGATATGAGTTGGTTCGACATGCCTTTGATGATGCAGAGTCAGAGATTAAAGGGGTCATTACACTGTTTGCTGAAAGTGGTTTGGTGTTTCTGATATCCGAACCAACCAAGATTTGGAAGAAGGAGGTTTTTGAGTTCTTTGCTGTAGCAACAGTAGACTCAACTAGACTTAAGATTAAATCAACAGTTCATGGAGCAAGAGTCAAACTGACCTTGAAAAGTTTGAGAAAAATTCTTCATCTTCCAAGAACTCAGGGTGAAGAAGATGTACCAGTATTAAAAACAAGGGAGGCACTACAATGGTGTGGATTGGATCCCACCTTGAATATTGGAGCAGCAATTAACAGGAAAGGGATGAATCAGCAAGGTAAATTCTTCTCAGAAGTGGTATGAAATGTAATTTTGTGTAAGCCAGGGGTACTTGATAGGATTTCTGCCTATATGTTCAACCTCATGACAAGGATAATTTTTAAACTCCACACAGATTGGTTTATAATACTGTTTGAAAAGATTAAGGAAAGCATCAAGAAGCCTAATTTTGCGAGAATAATGAGTCTATACTTGGCTGGAGAAATTCCAGAAGTAATGAACCCGATTCCTGGTTCTAAAATTAATCATATGAGAAGAATTGACATCAGGATTATTTCCAGATGGGATAGGGTCCTATCAAAGGACATACCTGATATAAAGAGACAAGAGGCTGCAGTGAAATCACTTGTACAGGACCTAACTGAGACTGTACAAGTGCAGTAGGAAACAGTTAGTGCACAAGTGCAGGGGGACCTAGATAGTGTACAAGTACAGGACCTTACTGAGAATGCACAAGTGCAGGGGGAGACAAGTATTGCACAGGTGCAAGGGGGAGAGAGAATCAACTTGGTAGAGGAAATAAATTCACAAACAGTCCATGAGACATCTCATATCAACAGTCTAGCACAAGATGGTATCCTAGAGGATACATCTGTAGTTGTTGATGCTCCTAAGAAAGAAGTACCACCAGTCCAAAATCAACAAGAGTTTACTCTTGAGGAATTATTTCCTGACATTGAGGGAGCAGCAGATAAGGAGAAACAAGTAAGGATTGAGGGGGAGCAAGCTAACATTGAGGGGGAGCAGCATAGGACTGAGAAGGAGCTGTCTCCTAGTCCTAAGGAAAGAGTAGATATTGCCAGTACATCTGCTTAAGATGATGAAGAAATTGCAAGTGCCAATAAAAGAAAACTTATGGTTTTCAAGAGAAGAAGCCAAAGCTATAAGAAGGCTTTGCAAACAACTACTCCACAACTTGCCCGAGAGGCTGATTACAACTCATTATTGGTGGCTTTGCAACTGAAATTAGATGAGCAGAGAATGGCTCTAGAGAGGTATGTGGATGAAAGCAATAAGTCACTTCAATTTGATTTGGCTCAGGATATCAAATCCATAAGGTTTGAAGTAAATCTTCATAAGAAAGAGATGACAGATTGTTTCCACAAAGGGGGCAATGTTGTAGTATTTCTTGCTAACAAACAGGCAGAAGTCAAGAAACAAGTGGATGATATTGCTGTCGAACAAGGCTATGTCCTTGAAAATTAGATTAGGATGAATGACAATCTGACTGAATCTCACAATGAGATAGTCACTGAAGTAAAGAAAACAGTTACAGCAATGAATGAAGCAAGGGCTAAGGAGAAAGAGGAATTTGATCAGAAGCTACAGGAAGCCATGGATTCATTTAAGACTGCCATTACTACTTCTCAGAAAACAATATCTGACAAGCTTCTTAAGTTAAAATCATTTTATAAAGATGGTGTAAATTTTCTTGATGGCCAAATAAGATTTCAAAAAGATGACTTAAGAGATCACATTGAAAGAGAAGTCATAAAGGGGGAGAGAGTGTTAGTCAATGCAGGCTCAGATCATGCCAAATGGATATCCAATAACATCAGAGCCACTCTAGGATATCCACCCCTTTGTTATGATGACAATGTTGATGAGTCTGGTAAGAAACCTGCTTATGTTGAAGGTGATCAACCTGAAGTTGCTCAGGTCATCTACCCTCCAGCAGATTTTGATATGATTCAACAACAGGTTCAGACAATGTACAGTCCTCCACAGGAAGTTGAAAATGTTGTTATAGAGAAAGTTGAAATGCCAGAAGCTGCCTTGAAAGCTCAGCAGGAAGCTAAACTTTCAAAGAAAAGATTCAGAGAATAGGCTGAGTTAAAACCTGATTTTGAGCAGTGGAGCCCAACTTCAAGAAATATAATTCTGACTGCCTGGAAAGCTGTGAAAGATCAGGTTCATGAAAGGGGCAAGTGGTATAATGAACAAGAATGGCAGAAGTATGAAACAAGGCAAGAAGTCATTGTGTAACATAGAAGAAAGGCTAAGATTGTGAAGCTACCTCCTAATGCTCAAGAGCCTACCAAATACTTCACTAAGCCTTTTCATTATTTTGAAAGGCAAAGGATTAAGGCTGAAGATCAGAAGAAGTCAGAGTTGAAAGGAAAGAAGCCTAATGATGATGCAGAACCTCATGTGCAAGCTCAGATTAAGCCAGAAAAAGGCATAGTCATTAGGGAGCCTTATGAGCCTTAGGATAGATTTACTAGATTTTGCAAGAACAATGTAATTTTTAGTTTAAAAAGAAATCTATGTAAACAGTTGTTAAGAAACTTTTGGATAATTTAAACAAAACAATGTTTCATGTTCATTCAAGTTGCATTCTTATTCTGTGATGTAATTTGGTTATATGTTTTGTTTATAAGTTACCCTGTCATTTGTTATTTATATACATCATCATATTTGTTTATTATAAGTGGTGTATATCATTGACTAAAGGGTTATGAATTCTCCAAATAGGGGGAGATTGTTGGGTACATTGGAAAATGTGTACCTGATTTGGAGAAGCCTCACTTAGCTCAATGATATACATCAAGGTGTATTTGATGTTATTTTGAGTTTATATGTGCAGGTTAAGTATTTGCTAAAATGCAGAAAAAGTTTCTAAGTCCATGAGTTGACACTTAAGAAAGCTTGTGTCGACACTTAGAAAAGCTTTGTCGACACCAGAAGAAACTGTGTCGAAACACAGAAGTATTAGTCGACATCGACTTTGTCGACACCGGGAGGCAGTGTCGACACACAGAAAGTATTAGTCGACATCAACTATGTCGACACCTGGAGGCAGTGTTGATACACAGAATTATTAGACTATATTAACTGTGTCGACACACAGGACTTGTGTCGACACACAACAGAGTTTCAACAATGTTGATTGCTGTGAAGAAAAGAAGTGTCTGTGTCGACACAAAGAAGCAGTGTCGACACACTCTACAGATGCAGTGTCAAGAAGAAGTGTCTACACAAAAGGAGCTATGACGACATCACCAAAGCTTGTGTCGACACTTAATCTACTTGTGTCAACACATAATGACAATCAGTCCCGACGCTTTGCTGACAAAGACAAAGGTTCAAGAATTGACTGGATACTTGACAGCTGTGTATTCTAACAAGTTTGTTGAAGCTGTCAGACTTGTCAGAAGTTTGTTAGAAACCGGATCAGCCGGTTACCATGGATGAAGTCTATATATAGATGGATTCTGTCAAGTGAACAACGTAAAAAAAAGTGAACAACAATTGAAGTTTTGATCATTCATCAAGAAAGTGCACGTTACACAGAAGATGATTTTCGTGAGAAGCTTTAAGGAGAATTCAAGCAAGAATTCTGAAGAAACTTCAGAAGTTCTGGAGATTGGGAGAGATCTTCAGCTGTTGAAGTAAAGAAGGAGACATTTACAAGTCTCTTAAGAAGCAGATCTTGAACTAATCTTCTAAGAAGGATTCAGATCTATTTATGGATTCTAAGAAGGAAGCTGGCAGTCAGTCAACTTCAAAGGAGATCAACCCTACTGAGTTAAAATTCAAGAAACTTTGAAGAAAGCTAAGAACAGGTTGATTTCAGCCATCAGTTTTATCAAGACGCTGATTAAGAAACCTTTTATCCCTTCTCTCTTAACAAGGGTAAGAGTCCATCTAAATCACTTATCAAATTTTTGTAGGATCTTTCAAGATCTGAGTTGTAAGCTTATTATATAAAGGCTGAGTGTAGGAGATATAGATCTTTGAGTGGTTGTGCTTTTGAGCCTGAGTGTAGGAGAAATCAATCTCTGAGTTGTAGGCCTTGTGGGAAGGCTGAGGTAGGGCTATTAGCCTGAGCTGTAGGAGTGTGGTTATACTCTAAGTTGTAGGAACCTTATAGGGTTCTGAGTTATAGGAACCTTTCAGGTTCTGAGCTGTAAGATCTGTGGATCTGAGAAGAAGGAAGAAGTTAGGATGAATCTACGACACTGCTAGATAGGTGAAGGGAGAAAGTGGATGTACCCAGACCTTGGGGAACAACTATAAATCTGTGTGTAATCTGTGATGTGTTTGTGACTGTGATTTTTGTGCTGTGATTGTTGTAGAATAGTTAGATTCTATTTTAAGATCTGAAAAATTATTTCGCCTTAAGTAAAAAAAGAAAAGAACCTATTCACCCCCCTTTAGGTGTTTGGGTTATCTTGAAATCAATTCAATCACAATCCTTTGCTCCAGTTACCAAACTTGATGCTATAAGGATTTTCTTAGCTTATGCAGCATTCAAAAAGTTTAAAGTCTACCAGATGGATATGAAAAGTGCATTCCTAAATGGAGAACTCAAAGAAGAGGTGTATGTTGAACAACCTCCAGGTTTTATCTCTCCATCTCATCCCTCTTAGATTTTTAAATTACATAAGGCTCCCTATGGTTTAAACCAAGCTCCAAGAGCTTGGTATGATACCTTAACTAGCTTTCTTTCAGAGCATTGTTTTTAAAGAGGCATGGTAGATAGGACCCTTTTTACAATGTTAAATCATGATAAAATTCTCTTAGTACAAATATATGTGGATGACATTATTTTTGGTTCTACTGATCCCAATCTGTGCAAAAGATTTTATGATTTAATTCAATCAAGGTTTGAGATGAGTAGCATGGGTGAGTTATCATATTTCCTTGGTCTCCAAGTGAAACAAACCCCTGATGGGATCTTCATCTCTCAGTCTAAATATGCTAAAGAGCTTATTAAGAAGTTTGGGATGAATGATGCCTCAGCCATGAAAACTCCCATGGCTGCCAATGCTATTGTAGATGCTGATGAATCTGGAAAACCAGTTGATCAGACCAGCTATAGGGCCATTGTTGGATCCCTATTGTATTTAAAAACAAGCAGACCAGATATTATGTTTGCCATATTTGTTTGTGTTAGGTTCCAGGTGAACGCTAAAGAATCTCACCTTATTTTCTTAAAAATGATTTTAAGATATATAAAAGGTTGTCCAGATCTAGGCCTCTGGTATTCAACAGAATCAGCATTTATGTTAACTAGATTTTTTGATGTTGATTATGCTGGATGCAGAGTAGATAGGAAAAGCACCTCTGGAACTTGTCAGTTCCTTGGTGACAGACTTGTATCTTGGTTCTGTAGAAAGCAAATATCTGTTTCAACATCCACTGCTGAAGCTGAATATATGGCTGCAGGCAGTTGCTGTTCACAGATCTTATTGATACAAAACCAACTACTGGATTATGGTGTCAACTTAAATAATTCAACTATTCTATGTGATAATACAAGTGCTATTTCAATTGCACAAAATCCAGTCTTGTATTCTAGAACCAAGCATATAGACTTTAGACATCACTTCATTAGAGATTGTGTTGATAAACAAATGATTAAACTTGAATTTATCTCTAATTATTTGCAAAGAGCAGATATATTAACTAAGCCATTGGACTTATCCAAGCATCTATTCTTTGTCAATCAGATTGGTATGATAAATGGTCAGGATTTAATTTAATGCTCTGTCTATGATCAAAGAATTGTCTCTATTCGTCGACCATAGATCGACGAACTGATAACTGTTCTTGAGATTTTTCATCGACCTGAGATCAATGAAATCTCTTGGTGAAGTAATTTTCGTCAAAATGAGATCGACGAACTTACTTCTGAAACCTTTCGTTGACCAGAGATCGACGAAATGTCTTCAAACCTTCAGACTGAGTTCAACGAACGGTTTAACCCTAAATTATTTCGTCGACCTTTGAACGAAGAATTTTTATTTTTCGTGGACCGGAGTTTATCGTTTCATATTCCGGAAAACCTTATATTTAGGTTTTCTTCGAACTTCCTCCCGAACTTTCAGTTCCCTTTGCACTTGATCTTCGTTTTCTCTCTTGCAGGTGCATTCATGGCGATTCCAGCAGGCGCTCTTACGATAATGAAGTTTGATACCGGATTGGATGTCGATTTCGACTCCTTCAAGCACTCTGATCCAGTATTCCTCCACATTCTTGTACTGTTGGAACACCAGAAGTTGAAAAATCTACTGTCCATTCGAATCAAACTACCCAGAATGGAAATCAGAGAGTTGGTATATATTGCGTCTACAACCGAGGACAACACGATGACCGAATCAATAGCGGGTAATTCCATCTCTCCCTCCCGCTGTATTAACTAAAATCTTTGGATTAGAGAATGGAGAATAAGATTAAGAAATTGATAATGAGGAATATGACATGATGTTAAGTCTGATGGGTTACTCTGGAGCTAACCCTAATATACTGCTGAAGAATCACCTATCTGCCAGTTCAAATTTCTCGCAGATATTGCTGGGAAAGTCTTGCTGGGTAAGCACACTGCACATGATTATATAACCAGACATCAATTTCTGGTTATGTGTACAGTGGTAAACAAGAGGCAGGTGAACTGGGCACAAATCATCTTTGATCTTATCAGGAAAAGGAACAGTAAGAAGGAAGTAAAATTTGGAAGGATCCAAGGGATCTTCCTGAAAAAGAAGGCTGCTGAATCACTGGTCTCCCAGACCACATTCATCAATGCTAGCAAAAGGCTTACATGTGCCTTGTTTGGCAAGTGGGAGAGGACAATCATAAAGCCCTTTAAGGCTTCATCCTCTACCACCCCAGCTTCTGAAAGTACAAGGGTTTTTTATGCCACTTTGCACCCTTCTAAAGAGATCACATCCACCTTCATTTCATCCAACATTACCCCAGCCACTCCTCAATCTCCAGCTCTCCAATTTTCATCTCTGCCAGTAACACAACACACCCCAGCTTCAACTCATCTTCCAGTATCTACTCCCTTACCTTCATTATCCCCAATTCATCAATCTCCAACACATATTTCCTCCTCTACACCTTCCCCCCAACAAGATACACAAATGCCTACACCTCCGCAATCCCCCTTCCATCTCATCTTGCTGATCTCCCCTCCTTCAATTTATTATCATCTCAACTGAACACTCCCTCTCCTCAACATGACTTCCCTCTAGACACTTCTATGCAAGATGCTCCACCTCTCACTCCACCAGCTACAACAATCTCTACCCCTATCCCTATTCAGCCACACTCTGCCACAACCTCTACCTCGACAATCTTAGATCCCTCCATCCTACAATTCCTTCTTCAACTTCTCAAACCACTCCTCCAGACCATCTTAACAGAGGCAATTTCCACTCATGTTGCATCCATTTCCACTCTATCTACCGAAGTTTCTGCTCTCACCACTGGTCTCTCTTCAGAAAGGGATCTGACTTCAGTTAATACTGAACCCAGGTAGGGGGAGATACTTAATGAGGAAGAAGAAATAGTAGCTAAAGCAGAAGCAGAAGTAGCGATAGCAGTAGCAACAACAGCAACTACAGAAGAAGTAGCAGCAGCAAAAGGACCAGCTGAACAAGACATGGACACAGCAGCAGAAGAAGAAGCAACAGCAGAATAAACAGCAGTTATACCAGCAGCAGGAATAGAAGCTGCTTTGGAAACAGATGCCTTAAATTTTCTTGAATCAGACTTTGAGACAGATGTTTATTGTATAGATATTATAGTATCAAATACTCAAGAGGTTATTCTTCCAGAAATTTTGCCTGGAAGGGTCTATATTATCAATCCCAAAGCAAATCTAGCAGCTTTGCTAAAAATATTTGGATCCTATATTTATTTTACTCACTCGATGCTACCCGTAGGGAGACTACAACTCTAAGCATCGGTTGATAATAAACCCCTTGGGCTCGGATTACGGTTACAAAATACTCTTCACATAGTGTTCATCATGTTCACGCCCACCTATTCAATGAATTCACCTCAACACTACGCATAATAGATATGTTCAACACCAAATTGTATAAATATATCCTATACTAATCCCAACTCCTAATATCTAGCCTTCCCATCCAATCCATTTCTCCACCATTGCATGGTTATTCCTTATTACACAACCAAATGAGTAACCATGCTAAATTATAGTAACAACAACATTATAGATATGTGGGAGCAAGATAACAAATGAGCAAATCACAATCATTGCAAGAGTGCTAGCATTATAAATTAACAAGTGCATTAACATAGGATAGCCCGATACTAAAACTGGGATTCCCGGAGCTACAGGAATCCGATCACAATGCACAACCCCTCGTTGGAAAGGTATTCGCGAGGGCTACGACTTTCGTGTTGAGTCGATCACCCAGATCTGTTCGCAACATACCAGAAATTCAACTCGAATACGTACAGGAAACAGTTTCCTGTACAGGAATTTTCCCGAACGCAGCGGACTCGAACCAGCTTTCCCGTGGCTACGGGTATCGCATAGAAACGAACAACCACTCGTTGGAAAGGTAATTTCAGGGGCTACGACTTTCGTGTTGAGTCGATCACCCAGATTTGGCCAGAACACCTCCGAAATTGGCCACGAAGGTCGCCGCGTGCAGAAATCAGATTTCTGCACGCATCTTAAGGCGAGATGAACGGCATCCGTTCATCTTCTTCCTTGCAACGACCTCGCATAAACTTCTCCAGAAATCACACCCAACCTTATTTCTCCTTTCAAAGCCAAACCCTCAACGAAAACCCCTCTCATCTCCCCTTTGAATGATGAGAAGGTTGAGGGGACTAAGCCTAGAAAACCTAGGCATGGCTTATCCTAAGAACTCTCCTCCTCGCCATCAAGACTCTATGGAGTCGATGTCTCTCCTAAAATAACTATAGATCTAGCACCAAGGGAGAGGGGAGGAAGCTCACTTCAAGTCCAGCGGTACCACCATGGCCGGCCATGAGCCTCGCACTCCTTCGCGGCGGCATTGTTTTTCCCTTGACGGTGGCGGCGTTTTGATTCCTCCAAGGATGGCTCCGGCAAGCTCTTCCTCCTCCTCCAGCCAAGAACTCTCTCAGAAATTTCGGGGCAGAAGAAAGGGGAATGAATGCTAGGGTTTCACAACTTTTTCCTTTTTATACACCGCAGACACGGGTAGGCACACGGCCGTGTTCCTACCCGTGTTCAGGTGACACGGCCGTGTTGCCTGCCGTGTTTAGGGCCATGTTCATCCCAGAACAACTTTCTGCCGTGTCGGGGTTGCGGCACACGGGTAGAGACACGGCCGTGTCTCGACCCGTGTCCTCGGCACACAGGTAGGGACACGCCGTGTCCCAATACCCGTGTACCTCTCTGACTGAAACTCAATATTGGCATGAGGCACACGGGTATGGACACGGCCGTGTCCATACCCGTGTCGGCCAAAAACACCGTTTTGCCTTGTTTTCCTCATTTCCTATACGTCCGCACCTGTTCACCCACACCCCCATTGGGCTCTCCACAGCCCCCTTGACTCAAAAGCGCAATCAAGGGGCCTAGCGCGAATTGGGACGTTACATCTCCAAACACGAGGCATTCAAAGAAAGAACACCTCAGCAAGAAATAATAATACATGTGGTGAACGAAGATCAAAAGGTTAGCAATAAACCAAAAAGAAATAAAGGTTTACCAACCCTAACCCAAGAATTTTGAGACAAGACTAACTTACAAGCTCAAAGGTAAGAAATTTGCATCAAGTGCTTTAAAGATATATGTTTTATGGAACATGTAAATAAATAACTATAAGTATAAGGAATTAATTAGCCCATAACTTGGTGAACAAAAAAAATACTGGCACCTGCGGTGGTGGGAACCTACCCAACACACCAACGGAAAAAACATCACAAGGGCCCAAGGAAAGGTGGTCTTATACCTTGGCACACCCAAAACTGGGAAGAAAAACTTGCACCTACGGTCGTGGGAACCTACCCAACACATCTACAATGACATACCCACACCGGGCAAACCCACTAGGGCAATAAATCTCCAAAAAGGCATCAGGTTGGCGGTCCTTTATCCACTGCCAACCTAGCCATAAACATACAACCAAAACCCCGACCACCATTGTCAAACACAGGCAAAACATAACCAAAACACTATGCTTCTCCAAAAATAAATGGAGGAATAAATCACAGAAATTGACCTAAGGCCATACCCGACAAATTAGATACAATTCTGCCACTGAAAAATAAGTCCATACTGATTCGTCGAGTATACCCGATGAATACAGCTGATACTCGATGATTTTTACATAACAAAACTAATCCAATAGAGATACACAACGATTCAGCGAAAAATCCTAATTCTACGGGAAAAGCGTCGATTACACTCGATGCCGCATTGAGTGCATTCAAAGCACTCGACACCAACCAGCTAACTCAATGATTTTCCCTTCACTCAACGCCGCGTTGAGTTCACTCAATGCCACATTGAGTACACTCAATTCTTTGACTTAGTCTTGAAGCTACTCAATGCAGTTTCACTCAATGCCAAGGCTTCACTCAACTTTGCATTGAGAACACTCAATGCTTTTACCTTATCCTCACAAACCACTCAACGACAATGTTTCACTCAACGTTAAGTGAACTTCACTCAACACCGTGTTGAGTGCATTCATCGCACTAAATGCTTTTAACTTAGTGTCAAAACTACTCAATGCCCAGACCACAGTCAATGCTATTTCACTCAACGCCGTGTTGAGTGCATTTAGCGCACTCATCGCTTTTAACTTAGCACCAAATTATAACCCAACGCACTCAACGCCAAACTGGTCTCACTATATGATTCTGAATTAGACTCAAAGATCACCCAATGCTTTCAATACCAAGTCAAATTCACTCAACGCCAAGTCTTATATTCGACGAACTCATTTCCTAATACTCGACGTATTCAGCAACACTCAATGCCAAGAATTACCCACCAAATTTCAACGGATATTTGACGAATTAAGCAACACTCAACATCAAGCCCTAAACTCGACGAATTGAATTCTGAATTCGTCGAGATGAGCTCACCATTCGTCGAGCTCAAGTTAAAGTTTGAAGATTCAGAGTTCGTCGAGCTCAGTTATGAATTCGTAGAACTGATTTAAGAATTAGTTGAACCAGATCACCTTTAGTCGAGCTTAAGTTACAGTTCAAAGATGATGAGTTCGTTGAGCTCAGTTTAGAACTCGTCGAATAGATTTTAGAATTCGTTGAACCCAGCTCACCTTTTGTTGTGCTCAAGTTAAAGTCTGAAGATTCTGAATTAGTCTAGCTTAGTTCAAAATTTGTCGAACTGATTTCAAAATTTGTCCAACCCAACTCTCCATTCTTCGAGCATAGACAAAGTATTTCATGCTATTTCGGGAAAGCAAAAGTAGCGTCGGAAGCAACTGTTTGTCCTCTTTCGAGGGAAGTGGCGCAGACCATCCATGGTGGGGCACACATTCAATTATGTCGTTGATTCAAATCAACAGTTATAAAAGGAAAAGAAGAAAAGGGGATTTGGGATAATAAACAAAGAAAATAAAAAGAAAACGAAAAGAGAGGCGGTTGGACTTCATCTTCTCCATCAAACTTGAAAGCCAAGTCTAACAGTGCAAGCGAGAAGGCAAAGAGAAAGATTGCTCAAGCTTATTCCATTTCAGCAAGATTGTTCCTTGGAGAAAAATTTGGCTGATTCATTCAATCAGTAAGAGGTGATAGCTGTGTGAAGGGATGTAAGCCTTCAATAGCAGTTAGCTGTCTTCAGTACAGTAGAGAAATTGGTAGCTGTAGAAGAAGACAAGTTCCTTCTGCAGCAAGTGGACTAGACTTATATCTGCTCGGTCCAACAAGTTAGACTCAGAGATTTTTCTCTGAGTCAGTATTTCAATTTACTTGATTAATTTCCAGTAGTATTCAGCCTGTCTGAATCTGAGCTATAGGGCACTTTGTGCCTTAGTTGTAGGAGATTGAAGTCCTGAAGCATTATAAAAGTCTTTATAATAATAAATCTATTGAGTTTTATAAGAAAAGTCATGAGGTGTCTGATAGAGAAAGTCATATTCTCCAATCTATACTCGATTAAGGCAAGTGTACATATCGAAATATAGCATAGGATATGAAAAATATCAAGGTCGTATAAAAACTCGGGGCAGGCAAGTACTATTACTCACAACGACTCTATTATCCTACCGAACGATTAATGATGTTTGAAAATTAAAATAAACTAAACTTAAAGAGAAATAAACTATTACGAGAAAAGAGTGCGCGATCGACGATTCACTTTGAAATAAAATAATGAAATAATTTAGTTTAGTATTTGTAAATCTATTAAGACCGTAACGAATCCGATAATAGGAAGTAATCTCGCTCGAGCATTAAATCCCCTAACTTATAAACGTTTCGACCGAAATCTCTTTCAAGTCAAAATGGCCTAAAGTCGCATTATCGAAGTGACCCGCGCTATTGGATTTGACTCCAATCCGGAGGATTTACGTCATCCTATCTCTAGGGGTGCGTTCAACTCCTTCCTTCCTTGAGTGATCTTTCATATTCACGAGCCTCTCGGCTACTCAAATATGAGATCGGAATCTACTACCGTATACTAGAAATACGGAGTCGATACGAGATAATTCAAGGAAGGATCAAAATAGGAAAAAATACAAATCCAAAACATAAAAATAAAGATACGTTATTATATCGCAAAGATCATCGCGATCGGGCACAAAAATTATTTAGCTATGCATGATTGAGAAGGAGATGAGAATAAGAGAAAAAGAAAATATATTCATTGCATAATAAAAGAGATACAAAAATAATAATACTAAAAAAAGACAAGATAAAATTGCACTAAAGAAGACTATTACAACAATGAAGAAAACTTGCACTTGAACTAGCTATCCCTACCAAACTACTTAACATAAACAAGAGGGGGAGGGGTTCCTTTTATAGATGAAGGAGAAGGATCTAGAAGGGAATAAAGAGGAGGGAGACATAGGGGTGGCCAGCCACATGCTTGGAGGAAGTTCATGCATGCAATAAATGAAGGTGGAGAGAGGAGGCTACATGCATTGCATTATATTTATGGGAATAAAAAATAAAAATATAAAATAAAGAAGGGGGGATGAATGGAAGTGTGTAGAAGGAAATAATAAAGGGAAGAGAGATGAATGTGGAGGAGAAGTAGAGGGGGGTTCGGCTATGTTAAGGGAGGAATAATGCATGCAATAATAAAGAGAGAAAATAATAATAGTGGGGAGAGAGAGAAATTAAAAGGTGGCAAGATGCATGCATGAGAGTGGAAAAGAGGGGGTGAATGTGAAATAAAAGAAATAAAATAATAAGGGAAAGAGACGGTGTGGCCGGCCACACATGGGGTGGAATATGGAGGGAAAATTATGCAAAGGTGGCGGGCTTGAATGGGCTTTGATGTAGGGGCTCGGGTTGGTCTTCATGGAGGGCTCGGGTAGTATGTGGGCTGCACTTAATGTGGCCGAGCTGCATGTATGTGGGCTGAACTTGCATGAGGGCTGCACCATGTTCGGGTTTGCACTTGCTTGGGCTTCATCATTCAAGTGTACCTACACAAATAAACAAAACATTAGCTTAATATTAAACATGTAACTATCATGATATTAAATTAAACTAAACATAATAAGTCATACTATTAATTAGTTATAAAAACTAAACAAAAATAAACATAACATTAAACATAACAATAACAAACATAATAATAACATAACATAAACATAACATTAATTATTTAAACTTAACAAACATAACACATAAAACATTTATATCTTAAAATTAGACAAACATGAAACATAATACATAGCAAGTATAATAATATAATAAAACTATATATTTTTATATAATAACATAAAATAAAATTGCGACAAAACAATAAAACTATAATAAAACTAGTAATTTTAATATATTATAGAAAGATATTAAAACATGAAATAACAAGCATAAATTATAAATAAACTAAGGTAATTAAGCTACTACATTACTCCAAAAATGATGACTAAAACTAGTCATCAAACTCCCCCATGCTTAGGCTTTTGCTATTCCAGAGCAAAAGGAAGAGAAATATTTATAAGACATTAAATAATTTGCAATTAAACTAAAAATTTATTTACATCAAAATCTAGCCAA
Organism: Platanthera zijinensis; assembly: GCA_039513925.1. NCBI lineage: Eukaryota > Viridiplantae > Streptophyta > Magnoliopsida > Asparagales > Orchidaceae > Platanthera > Platanthera zijinensis. The sequence continues at coordinate 40,583,192 of CM077083.1, forward strand.
AATTTAAAATTTAGGGATTTAAGAATCAAGTCCTAAATTATGAAATTAAAGTGAAAAGAGAGAAATATTTAGCCAAAAATTCTCTAATAAATTAACTAGCATTCAAAATGGAGTAAAGTGCAAACAAAGTTAGATTGGGATTATAAAAATCATGACTTAAAAGAAACTTAAGGAAGAAGACAACCTACTACTTATGCTCTCCACATATTTTAATTTAAAGACTAAGAAAATGATATTGGCTAAGGGGGTTTTAGGGAGGAAATTAACATGAAGAGGTCTTTGATTGGAGGTGATCATCATATTTTTTTCTTTTCACACCCCACACAATTTTGTTTTTTAAAAATAATATATATGTAATACCAGGAAATGATAGACTAACATCCTATCACTTCCCCCGACATATATGAACTTTTTAATTCCTCTCTTCATTTTATTTTTGGGTTGCATATGTTTACCAAGGAATAATGAATTTTATCCTCTTATTCCCATGACATATGATCTAACAATAGAAGAAAAAAATGATGGGTTCAAACAAAATTTTAGAAAATAAACTAAAACACTAGAGAGCAACTACTAGTAGATTGAGATTTCCTAAGAATCTAAAAGCATGAAGTAATAATAATGAGAATCCAAAATTGTTTAGCAAAATTACTACAAAATTGAAACTATTTAAAATAAAAGAGAAAAAGTGCTAAATAGATTACTCTAATCAAATTAAAACATAAGATTTTCCTCAAAACTAAATCACTAAAAGTTAATTTTAACTAAATATGATGAAATAAAGATTAGCAAATAAAAATGCTTATAAACTAACTCAAGCTAAATTTTTGAAAATAACAAAAAGCTAAGCATGAGGTTTATTATATTTTTTTTGATTTTTTGACATTTTTTTCATTTTTTTGGGTTCTGAGATATTATCTTTTTTTGGAATTTTTTGAATTTTCTAATTTTTTTGGATTTTTGATAAGGCTAAATAAAAGTAATACTAAAGAAAGTTAATAAAAAAAAACATAATAAAACTATACTAATTTTTTTTTGAAATTTAAAATAAATTTTTTTTTGAAAAGAAAGAAGAAAGAAAACAACAAAAACCCTCCCCCATGCTTAAACCTTTCATTGCCCTCAATGAAAAATAAAAATAAGAAAGAAAAAGGAAGAAGAAAGGAGAGGGGGGATATAATAAAGTAAAGAAAAAAAAGAAAACGACTTCCCCGGAGTCGTGAGGCCGAATACAGATGGCGCTCCCCCATGCTTGAGCTGGACATCGGCTCGGGCCTAAGGAAGAGATGAAATGATGGAGCCAAACGAACCGCCGGGGGTTTTATTCCTGCAAAACAAAATAAACAAGAAGAAAGAGAAAAAGGATAAGCAAGGGGTGCCTCCCAAGAGCGCTCTCTGTTTAACGTCGGCCGAGCCCGACGTTATTTATTAGCTAAAGGGAAAATAAAAACTAAAGTGAAGTGGTAACTCCCTAAGTATGCGCTTAGGAGAGTAAACTAAAAAAAGGAAGAAAAGAAGAATTGCACCGACATGCAGTGGAATCTCCAAGGGCGCGGCGCCCGAAAATGAACGGACGGAGTTATAGAAGAACTCCGCCGTATGTAAAACGGGAAAGAAGGGGTCGTCAAAAGTAGAAGAAAAAAAAGAAGAAGAAATAGAAAGAGGAATAAAAGAAGTAGAAAACGAATTTTCATCAAAGGAAATTTCACAAGGGGAAGGAGAGTCTTGTGAAATTTTGGGAGAAGAAAGGGAAGAAAGAATTAAAGGAGAGTCATCTAAAATAAAAGCAGAAAAAGAAGACTCGCTAAAACTAGAAAAATTTGGAACAGTAGAATTTGAAAGCGTAATGGAATCACAAACGTCTTCAGATGGAGAAATAGGAGACGTCTCGTCATCCTCAACGGGTAAAAAGCACACCGGAATATCCAAAGAGGTGTCTTCCAAAGGAGGAAGGAAACAATCCGGGATATCCAAATAGTTAACCTCCTCGAGAGGAACAAGACAAGCCGGGATATCCGGTGACTCATTACATGAAGAAATTGGAGGAGACAGAGAAGAAGACGAAGAAAAAGAAGCGGCCTCGCAAGAAAGATAATCTATCATTGTCTTGAAATGCGAACTAATATTATCAATAGAAGTTTGCAATTCAAGACACCCATGATCGATAGAATTAAAATAAAAATTTAGAGGCGCGGCGCTTTGCGGGGCAAAATCATAAGAAAAATACGGGTTGCCCATCTCCCAAGTTGGACAAAAATTGGAGTAAGGGTCAAATTGGCCAGTTTGACCCGCTCCAGAAAAATTGAAATCAAAAGAGGGAGGGGCTCCCGAAAGACATTCTGAATAGAAGTGGTCGGGCGACCCGCAAGAAGCGCAAAAATACGACGATTCCATAAAATAAACTGCTACCAAAAAGAAAAAGAAAAACTAATTTTTTTTTATTTGTTTTTTTTTTAGATATATATATCTATATTTTTTAAAATAGGTTTTTTTTAATGGATTGGCTCTCGAACTTCCCGAGGACTACCCGGTGAAGGGTTCGCCCGGTACTAGGTAAAATGGTGGCGCTTAAAGCCCCTTACCCTTTTCGAGAGATTTTAGGTTGGGTAGAATTTAGATGAGGTGGGTGGATAATAATAATAATAATAATAATAATAATATAATAATATTTTTTTTTTTAGTAGAAGTAATAAACTCGGTGCTTTTGTAATATTGCCAAAAATCTCCCCTACAACGGTGCCAAAAACCTGATAGAGAAAGTCGTATTCTCCAATCTATACTCGATTAAGGCAAGTATACCTATCGAAATATAGCATAGGATATGAAAAATATCAAGGTCGTATAAAAACTCGGGGACGACAAGTACTATTACTCACAACGACTCTATTATCCTACCGAACAATTAATGATGTTTGAAAATTAAAATAAACTAAACTTAAAGAGAAATAAACTGTTACGAGAAAAGAGTGCGCGATCGACGATTCACTTTGAAATAAAATAACGAAATAATTTAGTTTAGCATTTGTAAATCTATTAATACCGTGACGGATCCGATATTAGGAAGTAATCTCGCTAGAGCATTAAATCCCCTAACTTATAGACATTTCGACCGAAATCTCTTTCAAGTCAAAATGGCCTAAAGTCACATTATCGAAGTGACCCGCGCTATTGGATTTGACTCCAATCCGGAGGATTTACGTCATCCGATCTCTAGGGGTGCGTTCAACTCCTTCCTTCCTTGAGTGATCTTTCATATTCACGAGCCTCTCGGCTACTCAAATATGAGATCGAAATCTACTACCGTATACTAGAAATACGGAGTCGATACGAGATAATTCAAGGAAGGATCAAAATAGAAAAAAAAATACAAATCCAAAACATAAAAATAAAGATACGTTATTATATCGCAAAGATCATCGCGATCGGGCACAAAAATTATTTAGCTACGCATGATTGAGAAGGAGATGAGAATAAGAGAAAAAGAAAATATATTCATTGCATAATAAAAGAGATACAAAAATAATAATACTAAAAAAAAGACAAGATAAAATTACACTAAAGAAGACTATTACAACAACGAAGAAAACTTGCACTTGAACTAGCTATCCCTACCAAACTACTTAACATAAACAAGAGGGGGAGGGGTTCCTTTTATAGATGAAGGAGAAGGATCTAGAAGGGAATAAAGAGGAGGGAGACATAGGGGTGGCCGGCCACATGCTTCGAGGAAGTTCATGCATGCAATAAATGAAGGTGGAGAGAGGAGGCTACATGCATTGCATTATATTTATGGGAATGAAAAATAAAAATATAAAATAAAGAAGGTGGGATGAATGGAAGTGTGTAGAAGGAAATAATAAAGGAAAGAGAGATGAATGTGGAGGAGAAGTAGAGGGGGGTTCGGCTATGTTAAGGGAGGAATAATGCATGCAATAATAAAGAGAGAAAATAATAATAGTGGGGAGAGAGAGAAATTAAAAGGTGGCAAGATGCATGCATGAGAGTGGGAAAGAGGGGGTGAATGTGAAATAAAAGAAATAAAATAATAGGCGAAAGAGAGGGTGTGGCCGGCCACACATGGGGTGGAATATGGAGGGAAAATTATGCAAAGGTGGCGGGCTTGAATGGGCTTTGATGTAGGGGCTCGGGTTGGTCTTCAAGGAGGGCTCGGGTAGCATGTGGGCTGCACTTAATGTGGCCGAGCTACATGTATGTGGGATGAACTTGCATGAGGGCTGCACCATGTTCGGGTTTGCATTTGCTTGGGCTTCATCATTCAAGTGTACCTACACAATTAAACAAAACATTAGCTTAATATTAAATATGTAACTATCATGATATTAAATTAAACTAAACATAATAAGTCATACTATTAATTAGTTATAAAAACTAAACAAAAATAAACATAACATTAAACATAATAATAACAAACATAATAATAACATAACATAAACATAACATTAATTATTTAAACTTAACAAACATAACACATAAAACATTTATAACTTAAAATTAGACAAACATGAAACATAATACATAGCAAGTATAATAATATAATAAAACTATATATTTTTATATAATAACATAAAATAAAATTGCGACAAAACAATAAAACTATAATAAAACTAGTAATTTTAATATATTATAGAAAGATATTAAAACATGAAATAACAAGCATAAATTATAAATAAACTAAGGTAATTAAGCTACTAAATTACTCCAAAAATGATGACTAAAACTATTCATCAGTGTCTGAACTCTAGAAAAGTCTTGAGTGTCAAACCAAGCTTCTAGAAGAGAAGAATAAGCATATTAGATATCTTGAACAAAATTTCACAAAGAAATTGGGGATTATGATTAACCCTTGTCAGTCACAGCCTCAGTTGCCAAAAGCTGCAACCTACAAAGTCCCTGAGAAGCTGGGTATTAATCACATTAAACATCAATTAAAACCTGAATTACCTAATAAGAAGATAGTGTTTCAAAAGTCAAATTTACATTCTAAACCTGTCAAGTTTGCACCTCCCCATAAGGATCAATCAAATGTGTGCTCTACTAGTGGGGTAAAGACACATAATATCAGAAGGAGTGATTTTGTCCACTCTAGCCATAAAGCTAAGGATAAGCTCTTTAGATTTGGATCCAAATATCCTGTATCTAAAGAGATGAGAGAGACCACTAAAGGGCATGCTCTAAAAATGCAACTGGCCCATCCTGGACAAGCTGTATTTAGTTCTTAAGCACCTTCACTCAGGAAGAAGGATGCAACAACATTCAATGCTCATCCAGCAAAATCTGGGGTTGCTGACTTCTCTCATGGACAGCAATTCTGTGCTGACCAGAAGAGAAGATAAAACATTCATAAATGTTGGTGATGTGGAAAGGTGGGCCATTTTGCCATTGATTGTTGGCATAACCTGAATATGGCTAGTAGATAGAAGGTTGCTCAACCCAGGAAGAGAGTTGGTAAAAAGTTCTATATAGCTAACATGATCATGGGACCCAATAAGTATTGGGTTCCTAATGGAATGAAAATTCTATTTTGCAGGATAGTCCAAATACTTGTCTAGATAAGACTTGTTATTTGGACAAAGGATGTTCTAGGCAAATGTATGAGACAAGTTGATTGCTCAAGGACTATTGTCCAAGTGGAGCAAGGAACAAAGGTTGAGGTTGTTGGGTCCATTGCCCACAATGTCTTGATTTCAGTGAAGTCAATCTTATCAATGATATAGACATATCAGTAGATGACTTATAGCGCTAAGTGTAGCTTATATTATCATAGCCTAACTTGGAATGAGCTGAAATGTGGTCAAGTACACAGGCATTGAGTGAAATTAACTCACTCAATGCCATGCTACTATAGAGAAATAGGGCTAAGTGTTTTGGTGTTGAGTGATGAAGAGACACTCAATGCCATTCAGCAAAAAGGATGTAAGTTGAACTGGTTGAATTAAGTTTAGAATTCGTCGAACTTAGTTTAGAGTTCGTCGAGCTCAGCTCACCTTTCGTCGAGCTAAGTTCAGAGCTTGAGATTCTGAGTTCATTTAGCTCAGTTGAGAATTCGTCAAACTAAATTCCAAGTTCGTCAAACTCAGTTCACCATTCGTCGAACTCAGCTCAAAATAAGACAGTCTAAGCCCTGTGTTTTTTAATCACAAAAAATTGGCTAAGGCAGAAAGCGTTTAGTGAGGCGTGCTCACTCAACGCTCTTAATGCTTAAGTTGCTGAAGAAGAAGAAATTTGGTTAAGGTAAAAACTGTTGAGTGGAGGTTACTGACACAACGCTGTCAATGCCTTGTGAAGACATAATTCAACTTGGAGATACGGGATAAGAAAGGAGAGGAAAACCTAGTGGCTTATCAACTTTCTCGCCTCAAAAATTCTGAAATCAGTGTTTTAAATGAAAATTTTATTAATGATTATTTTCTGAATTAACAAATTTTAAACGTTTCTTCTTCTGCCCCCTGGATATTAACTCGTCGACCCCCGCCGTCTCCGACTGCCGGAGACGGCGATCCCGGACATGGATAGCTTCGGACCACCCCCACGATCTCCGCCACCTTTGCGGGCTCCGGCCTCGCCAAGGGGCGTGTGAAGGGGAGAGAGGGACCCCAAGGCCCTCCCTCACGGCCCTTGAGGCAGAGGAACCCGTCGGATTCCGCTCCGGTGGCCTCCTCCATCCAGAACAATCAAAATAATTAAATAAAAGAATATAAATAGAAAAGTTCCGGCCACCGCCGGCGGCGGCCGGCCGACGGCATCTACCCCCACCGGAGCCCCACCCTCGGGTGCTTCCACTGGGAGTGGTGGCATGAGACAACTCCCCGCCGGAGGCGGTGGGGAGGCCCCGCAAGGAGCCAGATCGGGGTGGCCGGCGGCCACCGTAGACCTGGAGCCTTCGGCTCCAGTTTTCAGGCCGCCGGAGGCGGCGACAGTCCGCCGGCCAGCCTCTCGCCGGAGCGCCCCTCCTAGGCGTACTCACCAGTGGTGGTGGCCGGAGCAGCGACGGCTCCGGCCGGCCAGGGGAGGTCCCGCAAGGGCCGTATTTACGGTGGCTTACAGCCACCGTTAAATCCGGCCGGCCTTCACAGGCCGTCCGATTTCCTCGGACGGCCTGAGCCAATGATGGCGCATGGCCAGATCCAGTACAACACCCGCACGCCAATTCCCGTCTGTCTCCGCTACCACCGTCTATATGCGCCAAGATGCGTGCGCAGAAGCATCATAAATCCTGAGCCTAGAACCTGGCCTATTTTGGAAAGATTTGCTGTTTTTAAAACGAATTTTTAATTATCCTAGAGTCAGAATTGGAAAAATTTTATGAGACACAATTTTATAGGTAAGACTATGATCTATGATTTCCGTGTTTTAAGTTTTCGGTTTTGGTAACTCTAACTAATTTAATTTAGAGCCTGAAAAGCATATTTAACCGTTCTGAAAACCCCTTGTGTTATCCAGTCCTGGAATAAACGATTTTTAGCAAATTTCAATCACCATTTTGGGGACCTTAGAGGCCAAATCAGAAAAGGGATGTTAGACACATTTTTGTAGAATAATGTTTTTACTACAACAATCATGTTTTGACAATGACAATCAGGAGGCTCTAAGTAAATTAAAAATTAACTCGAAACGTAGTAGTTAAATTTATAATTGCTGTTAATTGTGCAATAAATATTTTCGGCAAACTTCAACCAATGTTTTGGAGGTCTTAGAGGCCCAATCAGAAAACTCATGTTAGACACATTTTTGTAGAATATTGTTTTTACTACAACATTTATGTTTTGACCATGACAATCAGGAGGCTCTAGGTAAATTAAAAATTAACTCGAAACATAGTATTTAAATTTATAATTGCTGTTAACTGTGCAATAAATATTTTCGGCAAACTTCGACCAATGTTTTGGAGGTCTTAGAGGCCCAATCAAAAAACTCATGTTAGACACATTTTTGTAGAATATTGTTTTCACTACAACATTTATGTTTTGACCATGACAATCAGGAGGCTCTAGGTAAATTAAAAATTAACTCGAAACGTAGTAGTTAAATTTATAATTGCTGTTTATCTGTGCGGTAAATAATTTTCGGCAAACTTCAACCAATGTTTTGGAGGCCCTAGAGGCCCAATCAGAAAACTCATGATAGACACATTTTGTAGAATATTGTTTTTTTTACTATATTATCGACATGTCATTCATTACTAGTGCATGGGGTTTAGGGGAGGGTGCATGGATACCGATGTGGCGGGTTCGTCGGCTTCTCCTACTATACACTACCGGAGAAGTTGTGACGACGAACTCTACGTTTGTTAGGTGGTGAGAGGACCGGGGGCTAGCTACCCTTTTCACATAGGTCTGTCTCATGCCTGTTTGGTTTTGTGCCGAGAGGGTTGATCTCCGCACGGGTGAGGATGTGTTCCCACCGAGAGTACCTAGTTCTTTATAGCGGTACGAAGGCCTAGGGAGTTGGGGTGTATCCATAACCTAGAAGTGGGAGCGACCGACCCACTGTCACTGTCTTGCCACGGCGGTGAGGCCTGAGAAGTGAGCTCCTTCTCTTAACAGGTTACTATGTCGACATAGGGGATGGTTTTGTGTTACATCATATGAGTGATAGAGAGCTCAATCATGCATCCACATCATGCCATGTAAACCTATATATCTATGTGCGTTACTTGTTACTCGTATCTTGGACTGATACCGTATAACTGTAGATTGGAAACGAATCGTGCCATGACGATAAACTTTATTAAGTTAGAATGTCATGTATACCAAAACTTGATGTTACTGCTTTACTCATTGTTGTTCGCATACATACCTTGCTAGAAAATAACTAAATTAATTATTGATGTCTCTTCTCCTCTTTCTTATTACTGGTTATTGGTATATATATACTGCTTCGGCTATTGTGCTAACTCTTTCTGCAGGTTTCTTTCCTGGTACCCACTAGGGGGCTGGGGAGGAGCGTGGGATTTACTTGGTCATGATGTGGCTAACGTACTTTGTACGTATCATTTTAGGACCCGATGCGCCTACCGCTGGAGCAGGAGCGGACGGTGGAGCCTAGACGTACACCTGTTGGAGAGGAGTTCCCTGAGCCCGCTCGAGATATTTATGAGGATGTGAGGGTACTACTCGGAGGAGAGGAGAGGATGAGAGCTATTTTTTTGTTACCCTTCTATCTTGGATTAGTTGTTTTGTTCTTTCTCTTTCTTTGGTTTATTAGGAGGTTGGACTCTGTATACCCCTCATGGGTATTTTTCATTCATGAACTATGATTTTCACTTTATGCTGAGATACCTGTGATGAATTGCTTCCGCATAAATCTTTTAATTATTCTGTGAAAGTCTTATTATGATGCATAGCCTTACAGGGCGAACGTTCCTCCAATTGGGTCATGAGTCAGGTAAGAGGGTGACACCTTTTCGGACACACGAACCTTTTGGGGGGACGCTCGCCCTGGGCATAAGGACCCCCCCTATGTTTTTAAGGGGGGGGGGGGGGTTCTTTCAAGTGGTATCAGAGCCAGGTTTCGATCCTGGGACCTGTGGGTTCCACTTGTAACGGTTATATCACAGGTATCTCCAGCCGCCGGCACCCCCAGCACCACGCTCAATTGAGCTGTGGCCATTACATCTAGTAGTACTGTTGGTCCCCGTAGTGCGGGCTTGACTATCGAGTTTGACTCATCTAAGGGGGGCTACGACCACCAACAACCCGCCTGGATGGAGAGGGGTTGGGGTGCATGGCCTGCAGGCTTGAATGTGATAGGCTTACTGCCGGTAGTGGGCCCGGGTCTGGACTACTGGTGGGCCGGCGGTGCCAGCTGGGTCCCGCGGGTTGGCGGGCCTGGACCATTACAAAAAGTGCACTTTTTGTAACGGTCCAGGCCCGCCAACCCTACGGGACCCACCTGGCACCGCCGGCCCACCAGAAGTCCAGACCCGGGCCCACTACTGGTAGTCAGCCTATCACATCAAGCCTGCAGGCCAATGCACCCCAACCCCTCTCCATCCAGGCGGGTTGTTGGTGGCCGTAGCCCCCCTTAGATGTTCTTGAACTGGGAACATGTTAAAAGATTCATTAGGCCACATGACTAATAGGTTAACCAAAAATCGATTTAAATATTTAGATAATTTTTTTACTTAAATAATTATCTAACTAAATAATTAAAGAGAAATGGTAAAAATAGCAAAACACATCTGAAAAATCTCAAATTTTTACCAAGTGACCCTAAAAATAGTAAGATTGATTTTATGAATTAAAATATATTAATTGTTTTAAATATATTTTATTTTATTTTAAATAGGCTAGACACACAAATAAAAATAAATAAAATATAAGAATTCGTCCAAAAATTATGAAATAATTTGTGGAGATTCCTGAGGGTATTAAAAACCCTTGTTTAAATTTTGAATTCAAAATTATTTGTATTTAACTCGTTATTAAATTTTTAGCGCCCAAATAGGCAATAAACCCCTCTTATAATCAACTCCCTTCACCACCATGATGAGGGCCAGCTAGGGGGTGATTACTCCTTACCTTTTAAGCCTAATAGGAGGGAATGGAGGCAGCAATCAAAGGGGGGGGGGACATTTCCTCCCAAGGAAGGAGAATTATCTCCTTCCTAAAAAGCCCAAACTCACCTCCTCTCATATATAAACCCATGGGATGAAGGATTTTCATGCTCCCTACACACATCACCCCTAACCAGCAAGAATCAGAGCCTCGGAGACTTCCCGACGAGCCTTCTTCCTCAACTCCGGCGATCTCCACCACCCATGGCCACCCGTCGATCCCCTCGCCTAAATGGCGCGCATGTAAGTTCCTGCGACTTCTCTCTGCCCTAGATCTTTTTCTCGTCGACCCCCGCCGTCTCCGACTGCCGGAGACGGCGATCCCGGCCATGGATAGCTTCGGACCATCCCCACGATCTCCGCCACCTTTGCGGGCTCCGGCCTCGCCAAGGGGCGTGTGAAGGGGAGAGAGGGACCCCAAGGCCCTCCCTCACGGCCCTTGAGGCAGAGGAACCCGTCGGATTCCGCTCCGGTGGCCTCCTCCATCCAGAACAATCAAAATAATTAAATAAAAGAATATAAATAGAAAAGTTCCGGCCACCGCCGGCGGCGGCCGGCCGCCGGCATCTACCCCCACCGGAGCCCCACCCTCGGGTGCTTCCACTGGGAGTGGTGGCATGAGACAACTCCCCGCCAGAGGCGGTGGGGAGGCCCCGCAATGAGCTAGATCGGGGTGGCCGGCGGCCACCATAGACCTGGAGCCTTCGGCTCCAATTTTATGGCCGCCGGAGGCGGCGACAGACCGTCGGCCAGCCTCTCGCCGGAGCGCCCCTCCTAGGCGTACTCACCGGTGGTGGTGGTCGGAGCAGCGATGGCTCCGGCCGGCCAGGGGAGGTCCCGCAAGGGCCGTATTTACGGTGGCTTACAGCCACCGTTAAATTCGGTCGGCCTTCACAGGCCGTCCGATTTCCTCGGACGGCCTGAGCCAATGATGGCGCATGGCCAGATCCAGTACAACACCCGCACGCCAATTCCCGTCTATCTCCACTACCACCGTCTATATGCGCCAAGATGCGTGCGCAGAAACATCATAAATCCTGAGCCTAGAACCTGGCCTATTTTGGAAAGATTTGCTGTTTTTAAAACGAATTTTTAATTATCCTAGAGTCAGAATTGGAAAAATTTTATGAGACACAATTTTATAGGTAAGACTATGATCTATGATTTCCGTGTTTTAAGTTTTCGGTTTTGGTAACTCTAACTAATTTAATTTAGAGCCCGAAAAGCATATTTAACCGTTCTGAAAACCCCTTGTGTTATCCAGTCCTGGAATAAACGATTTTTAGCAAATTTCAATCACCATTTTGGGGACTTTAGAGGCCAAATCAGAAAAGGGATGTTAGACACATTTTTGTAGAATAATGTTTTTACTACAACAATCATGTTTTGACAATGACAATCAGGAGGCTCTAAGTAAATTAAAAATTAACTCGAAACGTAGTAGTTAAATTTATAGTTGCTGTTTAACTGTGCAGAAAATATTTCCGGCAAACTTCAACCAAAGTTTTGGAGGCCTTAGAGGCCCAATCAGAAAACTCATGTTAGACACTTTTTTGTAGAATATTATTTTTACTACAACATTCATGTTTTGACAATAACAATCAGGAGGCTCTAGGTAAATTAAAAATTAACTCGAAACGTAGTAGTTAAATTTATAGTTGCTGTTTAACTGTGCAGAAAATATTCAGGGTTGAAATTTGCTAAAAAGTGTTGAGTGGAGGTTACTGACACAGCAAAAGAAGAAATTCTTTTCTGAGTTGAAGTATTATTTTTGGGAGGACCCCTTTCTATTTCGCATTTGTGCGGACCAGGTGGTAAGAAGATGTGTTTCCCAGGAAGAAGGTCAACAGATTTTGAAGCATGTTCATGAAGGTCCGGCTGGCTGGCATTTTCAAGCAAACGGCACCGCCCACAAAGTGCTTAGTGCTAGATTTTATTGGCCAAGCATATTTAAAGATGCACAAATCTTTGTGGGTAGGTGTGAACGGTTCCAGCGGACTGGAAACATATCCAATAAAAATGAAATGGAACCAAATTATTTTCTTGAAAGTGAAGTTTTCGATTATGGGGAATCGACTTTATAGGCACGTTTCCCTCAAGCATAGGTAACAAATATATTTTAGTCATCGTAGATAATGTTTCTAGGTGGGTGGAGGACCAAGCTTTACCCAGTAACGATGATCGAGTCATGGTTTCTTTTCTAAAAAAATTATTTTCTCGTTTTGGTTTTCCTTGAGCGATCGTTAGTGATAGGGTAAGTCATTTCTGCAATGCTCAGCTCGCTAAAGCTTTATGTAAATATGCCGTTACGCATAAACTATCCACTATTTATCACCCCCAAATGAATGGGCAGGTCGAGGTAGTCAATTACAAACTAAAAGTAATTTTGGAAAAAACCGTTTCTACTTCTCGCAAAGATTGGTCATTAAAGTTAGACAATGCTCTTTGGGAATACCAGACAGTATACAGGACCACTATTGGTTGTACTCCTTTCCGATTAGTCTATGGAAAATCTTGTCATCTCCTGGTAGAAGTAGAACACTGTGTGTACTAGGCGCTAAAGTTTTTTTAATTTTGATCCGCACTTGGTCGGTGAGTATAGAAAAAATCAATTAAATGAACTCGATGAGTGGCGAGCGAACGCTTATGAGAACAACAAAATCTATAAAGAACGCACGAAATTTTCTCATGATAAGAACTTACGCCACCCTAAAATGTTTAAACCAGGTGATAAGTTTCTTATTTTTAATTCGCGCTTGCGTCTTTTCCCTAGAAAGCTCAAATCTCGATGGTCAGGACCGTTTACGGTCAAGCAAGTTTTTTTGTATGGAACTGTGTTGCTCTCATACCTGGACAAGGGTGACTTCAAAGTTAATGGTCATAACTGAAGTTGTATTTTTCAACTGATTCAGTATCTCCTGTAAAGTAGCATCTTATTTTTGTGTCTTAATGTTTATTTTCTTTTGAAACTCTTTCTTATTTTGGACTTCTTATTATTATCAAACTTTTATTATTATGCGAACTTTGTATTGTTAAATAAAGAACACTCTTTAGAGCCTACCCAATGATTTTTTCTGCTTTTATTTTTGTATTTTGCTCTTCCTCCCGGTGGCCAAACTAGTGCAAGTTTGTGATTGCTGCTCCAACATTGCTGATTTCAAGAAGGATCAAGTCAAGCATGCTGGTGATCAAGTGAATTAAAGCGCAAGCATGGGGGAGCGACATCCGCTTTCGGCCTCACAAACCCGGGGAAGTCCTGTTCTTTTTTTTTCTGATTTTTTACTTTACTACATTTTCTATCCCTCCTCTTCTCCTTCTCGTTCTCGTTTCTTTTTTTTCATTGAGAGCAATGAAAAATCTAAGCATGGGGGAGGGTTTCATTATTTTCTTTCTTTTTTCTTTCCTTTCTATAAAAAACAAAATATTTATATTAAGCCTCTTAGGAGTACTACTTTTTCTTTAACTTTATCAAAAATCAAAAAACTAGAAAATACAAAAACCCAAAAAAAAATCAAAAAAATTAAAAACATCCAATAATTTTCTAAAATTTATTTGAAAATCAGAATCAAAAATTATTTTCTATCTTTATTTTTTATGTTTTTTCTAGTGGTGTGTATGCCCCTGCGGTTCTTTAGTTCTAAGTAGAATTTCTTTGAATCGGTTTTCTAAATCTATTATTTTAACATAGCTTAGTTTTAATATTTTCTAGTTCTTAAATATAGGCATATGTTTTCTACATTGTAAATTTGCAAATTTTAGTTTTTCTTTTTATTCGGTTTAATTGCGTATGAATGGTTGCTAGATAACATTATCACTTTTTCATTTTGGGGTAATTCTTTCTTGGTGTCTAGAACTTGTCTCTAGCGACTCTCGAAGCATTTCCGCCGTTTTTCACGAACTTTAGAAATGATTTAGGTAACCCTTTGATCTGTTTGAGCCTTTTTGCCCACCCAAATATTTCACCTTTGCAAAAAAAAATTTGGACCTTTTTCCATTTTTCTTTGTTTAGCTCCACCTTTCATTTTTCACCAAAGCCAATATATTCTTCCTATTATCACACAAGATTTGAGCTTTACTTAAATATTATTTTTGTGATGGGTTATCATCTTTGAATAATGAAAAGGAAATTATAAGCGTACTTTTGGTGATCTCCTATTAAAAAATATATATATATTATTATTTAAAAATGTGAAATAAAAAAAATGAAAAAGAAGAAGTTTATTTTTGACCAATTATGTGAACAGAAAAATCCATGGCCTTGTTCTTTTCTTTAGCTTGGATTGGAGAAAATACATACTTGTTATTTCTCAATTTTGTGTTTTTATTTTTATTTAAAGCTCATCCTTGGTTTAGTGTGTTTTAACCGTCATTTTTATCCTTGATTTTCTATTCCAAATCATTTACCTAAGCCAAGTCTTTACGCCTACAAAAGTCCTTTTGATCTTTAGAACATGACACAAACCTGCAGTGGAGAGCCTGCGGAAAGTCAAGCCTATGGCCACCATCATTGATGTATTTCATTGGAGGTTATCTTGAGGTGATTTAGGGGTAATTGTTATTCTAGCAACCTAGTAGTTCGTTTAATGCATTGTTTATTTAGAATCTCTACTTTTGTTTTTCTTATTTTCCTAAATTTTGGATGCTTTGTTTTAAGGATTTAGAAATGTGTAATTCTTCCTTATGTTTCAATGATATTTTTAAGTCTCCATTTTTCATGTTTTCTATTGTGGACTTCTCACACCACTAGTTTTTAACATAGAAATTAGGATAGTTTAATTTTTCATATTTTGGTTTTCTTAATTATGAAACTTAAAATTACTTTCTTTGTGTTTGTTCTTGTTCCCTAATTTTAAATTTCATTTGCTTGAGGGCAAGCAAATACTTAAGCATGGGGGAATTTGATGACTAGTTTTATTCATCATTTTTTGGGTTAGTTTAGCTTAAAAAATTCATAGGTTTAATTATATTTTTATGTATTTTATGTTTGTTATCTTTTAATTTCTATTTTTGATGTTATGTTTTAATTTCTTATTTTATGTTTTGTATGTTTGTTATATTGCGTTTTATGTTTCATGGCTATGTTTGTTATATTATATAAGATAACTAATGTTTTATTTTATTTTTGTAGGTTCAAGCCTCCAAGATAATCCAACCCGAGCCCCTCCTTGATGCAGCTCAACTCCAAATGAGCCCTTGGGGCTATCCAACCCGAGCCCTCTCATGCAGCACAATCATTCGGCCCTCCTTGGTCCAACCCGAACACACCAGTAGCCCGAGCCCACAAAGTGCAGCCCTTGATGCCACCCGAGCCCATGATGAAGCCCATTCATGCATGGCTTCCCACATAATGAGGCTTATTTAAATCCATGCATGGCCGGCCTCCCTACTTTCGCTCCTCTTTTATTCATCATTAGTCTCCCCTTTTTATTTCCTATTTTTCTATGTTTCTATTTTTATTTGTTTAAATAACAAACCTTGAACCTTGTTCTCTCTCTCCCCCTCATTAATTTCATTCATGCACTTCTCCACCCATGCATGGTCGCCCCCCCCCCCCTTGTGCCCCTTCATCTCCACCTCCCTCTAGAACCTTCCCCCTCATCTATATAAGGATCACTTGCCTAAAGCTTTGAGAAGGTTGGACATTGGAGAGCAAGTAGAGTGCTTGTTCAAGAGAGTTCTTTTCTTCTCTTTAATTGTTGTTAAGTTCTTTTTTTTAGTGTAATCTTTTTCTTGGTAGTATAATATTGACTCTTTTAATATTATTGTGTACTCTTTTTTATCAATCAATAAAAATGCAATTTCTCTATCTTATTGTGGTTTTCTTCTTGAATATGCGTAGCTAATTCTCTTTAGTATTCGATCATGAGGATCCATGAATTAAGATGAGATTTTTCTTTGCTTCTAAGTTTTATTTTTGCTAAATGTTTTCTCGATCCTTCTTTGATTTATCTCGTGTCGACTCCGTATTTCTGGTATACGGTATTAGGCAATTTGATCTCATTTCATAGTAGTTGAGAGACTAGTTGATTTGAAAGATCACTCAAAGAAGGAAGGAGTTGCATGCAATTCTAGAGATAGGATGACATAAATCCTCCGGATTGGAGTCAAATCCAATATTGCGGTTCACTTCGATAATACAACTTTAGCCCTTTTGATTTGCAAAGAGATTTTGGTCAAAATGTCTAGAAGTTAGGAGATTTAATGCTCTAGCAAGATTATTTCTTATTTTTGAATCCTCCACAGTCGAGAACGATTTGCAATTATAAAACTTTTTTTTTATCCTTCTTATCTCTTTTCATGGTCAATCATTGATCGAATGCTATCTTTTGAATATGAATTTTTCATTTTAATATTATTTTTGGTTTAATTCAAAATTCCACAAAACACCCATCAATTGTACAGTAGGATAATAGTAGGAGCGTGGGTAATAGTAAATGACAACCCAGAGTTTTTAATACGACCTTGGTATTGCAATTCGATAGGTACACTTGCCTGTTCGGGTTGATAGTAATTTAATTCACCACCATGTAGGCCTGTGATTTGATGGCCTGGGCGGTTACAAGCGAAATGAGGCAGCACCAGGCAGCGATAGATAGGTACCGTACGGTATTAGCTTTATATTTATATGCCTGGTTCGGCCGTTTCCTCTTCATTATTCTAGAGTTGGAGAGTTTGGCCTGGTTTTCTAGAGGAGCAGTAGCAGCACTAGGAAGGAGGGTTCTCGCTGCCGTTAGTGATTAAGAGTTTGGATTCACAAATCAAGTTAAGATCTACGGAGGCAAGCCCGTAGTGATTGTTTTCAACCTTCTAGATTTATCCCATGGTTCCAGAGAGGACTACAAGGGTAACAATCCTCTTCCTTGGACATGCGAAGTTCTTTTTTTTGCCATTAGAGGGTAGATACTCCATGAACACGTGGATGTTGTTCTCCAGACGGGTTAATTTGTGTATCCGCATAATGTTGCATTTAGATCCGGAATTGAAGTATGGAATAGGAATGCGGGGTGAAGTCTATTTGGATGGGTTGGTATGGATTGGTGATGTTTGTATGTTTTGTATTTCGGAGAAGACTCTTTGGTTATTGTGTAAATTTCGTAGTCGTGGTCTGTGTAGATGGCTATGTTGAAAGTACTTGATTTAGACTCAAGGAAAATACCTGTTTCGGGTGAAGAACTGATAGTCTGTCCCCATACCGTACGACGTTAGCGCTACTGCTAGTGGTAGCTCCCAGTGAGCATTGTGTTGATGAGTTATGGCCTATTTCTTGGAAACTTTGTGGCTATATGCTGAAGCCTGTCTCTGGCAGACTTTTGGGCTATTTTGTGAGGCCTGTCTTGTGAGACCTTGGGGCCGTGATTTCATATCTATCAAAGACCTGAGGGCAAGTTTGAGGAGCGTGAGATTAAGTTACTCAGCTTTGGTAGCCATGAGAGCTAACCTAATTTCATAACCGGGTTATGAATAGTTTGGAAATGGGAAGGGGGATGCCGACCCGCATTGAGGCTTGAACGCTTGACGAGTTGAGCACGGGAAAAGGCTTAACTGTACCCAACCCTTATCATCCGTCTTGGAGTGAGTCATATAATGGATCTGCATATTGTTATGACTTTGACTGAGGCTTGTGGCATTATCTCTACCTTAGGCCCTTGTGAGACTAGAAGCTCAAATGTTGATGATCGTCCGAGGACGATGGTATGACCCTTGAGGTCTAGTGCACCCAGAGTGTGCCTGAGAGAACAGGGCTTTGGGCATTAGCGCCAACGTCTGTGCCTAATAGTGCTTAATTTGCACATTTTGATTACCATTTTGTGATTATACTAATGCCTACAGGGAAGGAGCACCACCACCCCAAATGAGGGGTAGGGCGTTATAATTTGGTCAGCTAATGCTCACCATTGCTATTGTTTGCTACCATGCGGTGGAATGTCCTTGCAGGTGCAGCGGAGCAAAGCGGGATCTAGCGGGCTAAAGCCCATGATAGATGAACTGGCCCTTGAAGGCCAAAGCAAAGTGCCTCTTGCATTTATTTTGTTCTCATGTGTGACCGGCCTGCCTATGTTTGCAAGATAATCTAATTTTTGATGAACAATATAAGGCCTTAATTTCACAAACCGAATATTCTTCATATTAAATAACATATCAACTGTAAGAGAAAATATGCGTCATGATGCCATACCATGCAGGGGATAACTGTTGACGCTCAAGCAAGACTCCAACTCTAGATTTTTATGAAATTCAAGAGTTATTGTGAAGAAAATCAAGTTTAAGTTCAATTGGATAGTCGTATCCCTCAGCTCAGTGGATCAACTAGTCCACAAGTAAAGATATAGTTATACGCTATGGAGAATAGTTTGTTTATATTATTTGATATCCTACATGAGCAAAAATACCCATACAGGACAACTCATGGTATACATGACTCTAGATTTAGTAGTATAAAAATAGCTTTTACGTTAGTCAAAAATAGTGTTTTTTGTATGAAAGATGGAATGTATGAAGTGATAGAAGTAATACTTTTCTAATTTAAAATATCTAACATGTAACATTACATAAAACCTTCCCAGAGAGCAAGTAAATACAACAAATCATGCAGAAAAGGCTTAGTTGCTAGCAAGTACTTAACATTATACAAAATTCTAGTGGGCGTCAACAACATGACACAAACCAACTAAAATATATGTATGCCTGAACAAGAATAAAACAACACACTACCTCACAATTGGTGAGGAAAAGAAACAATCGCCGCCACTACAGAATGCAAGCTAGCACCAAACCCTAGCCGCTCAATCGGCTACTTCTCCAAACACAAGGCATTCAAAGAAAGAACACCTCAGCAAGAAATAGTAATATATGTGGTGAACGAAGATCAAAAGGTTAGAAATAAAGCAAAAAGAAATAAAGGTTTACCAACCCTAACCCAAAAATAGTGAGACAAGACTAACTTACAAGATCGAAGGTAAGGAATTTTCATTAAGTGCTATAAAGATCTATGTTTTATGGAACATGTAAATAAATAACTATAAGTATAAGGAATTCATTAGCCCATAACTTGGTGAACAAAAAAAACACAGGCTCCTGCGATGGTGGGAACCTACCCAACACACAAATGGCAAAAACTTCACAAGGGCCCAAGGAAAGGTGGTCTTATACCTTGACACACCCAAAACTGGGTAAAAACTGGCACCTGCGGTGGTGGGAACCTACCCAACACACCAGCAGTCACATACCCACACCGGGCAAACCCACCAGGGCAATAATTCTCCAAAAAGGCATCAGGTTGGTGGTCCTTTATCCACTACAAACCTAGCCATAAACATACAACCAAAACACCGACCACCATAGTCAAACACATGCAAAACATAACCAAAACACTGGTCTTCTCCAATAATAAATGGAGGAATAAATCACAGAAATTGACCTAAGGCCATACGCGACGAATTAAATACAATTCGACCACTGAACACTAAATCCATACTTATTCGTCGAGTATACCCGACGAATACAGTTGGTACTCGATTATTTTTATATAACAAAACTAATTCACTAGAGATACACAACGATTCAACAAAAAATCCTAATTCTACGGGAAAAGCATCGAGTACACTCGACGCTGCATTAAGTGCATTCAACGCACTCGACACCAACAAGCTAACTCAATGATTCTACCTTCACTCAATGCCACATTGAGTTCACTCAATGCAATGTTGAGTACACTCACTGCTTTGACTTACTCTTGAAGCTACTCAACCCAGTTTCACTCAATGCCAAGGCTTCAATCAACTCCGCACTGAGTACACTCAACGCTTTTACCATATCCTCACAGACCACTCAACACAAAGCTTCACTCAACGTTAAGTGAACTTTACTCAACATGTGTTGAGTACATTCAGTGCACTCAATGCTTTAAACATAGTGTCAAAACTACTCACTGCCCAGACCACAGTCAATGCTATTTCACTCAACGTTGCGTTGAGTGCATTCAGCGCACTCAATGCTTTTGACTTAGTGCCAAATTATCACCCGACGCAGTAAACGCCAAACTAGTATTACTCGATGATTATGAATTAGACTCAAAGATCACAAAACTCTTTCAGTGCCAAGCCAAATTCACTCAATGCCAAGTCTTATATTCGACGAACTCATTTCCTAATACTCAACGAATTCAGTAACACTCAATGCCAAGCATTACCCACCCAATTTCAACGGATACTTGACGAATTCAGCAACACTTAACGTCAAGCATTATACTCGACGAACTATTGCCTAATACTCGATGAATTCAGCAACACTCAAATCCAAGCATTACCTGCCAAATTTAAATGGATACTCAACAAATTTGACTTAGGTTAAGACTAATTTTCGACGATTTTGACTCTTGTCGTAATCAGCTAATTTTACTAGACTAATCAGCAATATAAAACGAATTTAATTTAAGCTAACTGCTAAACCCGATGAAATCCACCCACTGCCATACACAGCGAATTAATCTAGGGCTAACAAACCTATATTCTACGGATCTATTCCTAGGTTAATCAGTCAAACACAACAAAAATCACATCCCACAGGGAAAATCTACCCTATGCAGAAGGTAGGCTTTGGCCGAACCCAACCCTATTCCCAAATTCTAAAAAGGGAAAGGAAAATAACAGAGAATGCAAGGAATGAAAGCTTGGCAAGGGGAATAAATCACCACTTACCTCAATCTTGCCGAAATACGGTCGTACAACCACTCCTCTTCACGGATTTTGCCGGAAGAACACCTAAGCAACAATTCTTGAAACCTTTCAGGACAAAGGAGGGTCAAAACAAAATTCCTAACACAAAAAATTTCACGAAACGTGAAAAACATACCACACAAACATAGATCTTGGTGAGAGCTAACTGGATCTACTCTCCGACGATGATATCGTGCACCGGAGCACATACAAACGATGGCTGAAAGCTTCACAAGGTCCGTCGCTCTCGTCCTTTCGCAAAAAATAGTTTGACAATTTGGGGAAGAAGATAATGAATAAGGTTTCCATCTTATTGTAAGGCTATTTATATGGAATAAATAATATAATATATTATTATTATAATTAAACGTCCAAATGACCAAAACGCGCACTAACTCGGATTTCTATGAAAATCGCACCAAAGCAAAATATCGACGCTATGAATAAAATGACGATGTCGAAATCGAAATCCTACAAACCAAAGTCGAGTAAATACTCCCCGAAGTCGAACATCAAATATCCCAAAAATGCTCTGCCATCCCACCTAGGGGGAGTTTTCTTATACTGGGATGGCTAGTTGTCATGATAATGTCTCTTAAGGCATTTCATGATATGTTTTTGTGTTGATGCACCTTAGCATGGATGGGTGTTCTGCCTTCTTCAAATATGGGGAGATTGTTGGGAATTATGCCCTTCAATGTTCCTTAGAATTTGAAGAGGCATCACTAATCATGGTAAGGGGCATAATGTATTTGATGTGTGCTCTAGTTTTTGCATGCAGGTTGTCTTTGATTGAGCAGGTTAACAGGAAGAGGAAGCTGGAAGATAGACTATTTTACTAAGGCAAATGCGTCGAGACCGCTGAGATAGTTGAGAAGAATATCTTAGCATAACCGCTGAGATAGCTGAGAAGCTCAACACAAAACGTTGAGAGAAATGTAGATCCAAGCAAAACCGATGAGACAGGAGATAGTCTCAGCTGTGAAGAAGAAACCACTGAGATAGTTGAGAAGAAACCGTTGATACAGAAGATAGTCTCAGCCGAGAAGAATAAACCGTTGAGATAATTAAGAAGGAATTGCTAAGATAGAGCAAGCAGAATTTCTCTAAGTCCAGAAGCGTTGTGTGAGACAGGCTCACTCAACGCTTCTAAAGAAGAGCTCAGTTCAGAATTCATCGAACTGAATTTTGAGTTCGTCGAGCTGAGCTCACCTTTTGTCGAGCTTAAGTAAAATTTTGAAGATTCAGAGTTCGTCGAGCTCAGTTCAGAATTTGTCGAACTGATTTAAAAATTCGTCGAACCCAGCTCACCTTTCATCAAGCTCAAGTTAAAGTTTGAAGATGATGAGTTCGTCAAGCTCAGTTCAGAATTCGTCGAACAGATTTAATAATTCGTCGAACCCAGCTCACCTTTCGTCGAGCTCAAGTTAAAGTCTGAAGATTCTCAATTAGTCGAGCTCAGTTCAAAATTCGTCGAACTGATTTCACAATTCGTCGAACCCAGCTCTCCATTCTTCGAGCGCAGACAAAGTATTTCATGCAGTTGCGGGAAATCTATAGTAGCGTCGGAAGCTACTGTTTGTCCTCTTCTGAGGGAGGTGGCGCAGACCATCCTTGGCGGGGCCCACATTCAATTGTTTTTTTAATTCAAATCAACAGTTATAAAAGGAAAAGAAGAAAAGTGTATTAGGGTTAATGAACACATAAATGAAAAAGAAAACAAAAAGAGAGGCGGTTGGACTTCATCTTCTCCATCAAGCTTGAAAGCCAAGTCCAGCAATGCAAGTTAGAAGGCAAAGAGAAAGATAGTTGAAGCTTATTCCTGTTCAGCAAGATTGTTCCTTGGAGAACAAGTTGGCTGATTCATTCAATCAGAAAGAGGTTATAGCTGTGTGAAGGGATGTAAGCCTTCAATAGCAGTTAGTTGTCTTCAGTACAACAGAGAAATTGGTAGCTGTAGAAGAAGACTAGTTCCTTCTATTGCAAGTGGGCTGGACTAATATCTGCTCAGTCCAACAAGTTAGACTCAGAGATTTTTCTCTGAGTCAGTATTTTAATTCACTTGATTAATTTCGAGAAGGATTCAGCCTGTCTGAATCTGAGCTGTAGGGCACTTTGTTCCTGAGTTGTAGAAGATTGAAGTCCTGAAGCATTATAAAACTCTTTATAACAATAAATCTATTGAGGTTTATAAGAAAAGTCATGAGGTGTATGAACTCTAGAAAAGTCTTGAGTTTCAGACCAAGCTTCTAGAAGAGAAGAATAAGTATATCAGATATCTGGAACAAAAGTTCACAGAGAAATTGGGGATTATGATTAACCCTTCTCAGTCACAGGCTGAGTTGCCCAAAGTTATAACCTGCAAAGTCCCTTAGAAGCTGGGTATTAATAACATTAATCATCAATTCAAACGTGAATTACCTAATAAGAAGATAGTGTTTTGATAATATGTTTTGTAGTCTAAACTATTATCGTATTTTCTATTTTATATTGTATAAATCATGTATATTATTAGTTTATTTTTTATCATTTTTATGTAAATATTATTGCCACTGACTTTTTCTTGTCTTTTTGAAGGTTTCCAGAAAATTGGACAAAAATGACCTGACACGCCCCTTTGTCACGCCCTCTATGGGAGTGACCTAGGGCGTGTCACCCAATCTCGAGGACTCTTGCTGGAATGGACAGAAAAACGAACAAAACGGCTGTCACGCCCCCTAACACGCAATCCCCGGGCGTGTCGCCAGGCGTGACCAAGGGCGTGTCGCCCTCTGCCGCAAAGCCTGCTGCCGCATTGAATGCAAGTTTCGCAACAGCACACAACAGTACTATCACGCCCCCCATCACGGGCGTGACCAAGGGCCTGACATCAACCTTTCTGACGATTGACGGATTTTCGACCAATGATTTCAACATAACGTGCGTGTCATGCCCCCCCCTACACGGGCGTGACCATGAGTGTGTCGACCGACGTACAGAAGCAATCATCCCTCTTGCCAGATCCCACAACCCGAGGTCAACTTCGTACATGTCACGCCCCATGACACGCCCCCCTAGGGCGTGTCGGAGGGCGTGACCAACCCGAGAATTTTGCCTATAAATTCAGGCCCCCCCTTCCATTTCAGCAAGCTTTAGTTCAGAGGGGGAGGTGCTGCCCCTTTGGTTCTTGAACTTTCTTATGCTTTTCTCTCTCTCTCTCTCTCTCTCTCTTTGTAATTTTCTTTTAACCCTAGTTTAATCTTTACTTGTTTATGCTTTCTTTGTAATCTTTAGTGTTGCTTAGTGCTAATTGTAGGGCTAGAATAGGTTTCAATTCCTTGCACTTGTAATTTCTTTTTCCATAGTGTAACTTGCCCCTTTTCATTAATACTTTGTTTAGCTTGTGTTCTTCTTATGCTTTACTACTCATCCACCCTCCTCCACGTCACTATGATTAACTAATCCTCCTTGTACTCGATCTTGATGATCCGAGGTTCGAGCGATTAATTTATGACGTTTTGATTAATCTTTTCTATTTAGGTTAGGGCCTTGAATTACTCTTGATTAATCATGGGTTGGAGGTATATTATCGATATATACCCTCCACCTTTTCTTTCACTTTGGGCTAGCCGAGAGGCCGATAGAATGAAGTGAGCATTCAAAAGTAAAGGGAGTTATACGCACCCCTTGAGAGAGCCAGACGTCCAAATCTCCTGGATTGGAGTAAAATCCAATAGTGGGGTTCACCGCGTAAAGCGAGTTTTAGGCCTCCGATTTAGACGAGAGTCGGTCGGACCTTCCTAAACTCAGTAGGGCATGACTTCGAGAGAAGCGTGTTCAAGCTTTAGGAACCTCCACGGTCAAGGACCTTTATCATATTAAGTTTAGATTTTTTATCGCATTTTCTTAATCGACTTTAGACGAGGTGATTCTTGATCGAGCGCATTTCCATTTCATATTTTCAACGTTTCATAGTAATCGATTTTCTTATGCTCTTTAATTAACTGTAATAGCTCTCTTTCTAGCTTTAGCTTTACTTCCTTCCTTGCAATTAGATTCTCTAAAACCCTAGTTTTTCCGTCGATATGAAAATAGTTTTTGTGTGAGTAAGCATACTCAACAGTTCCCGGATTTCAATACGACACTTGTGTCCCCTAGCTAAAATTCGATGGGTATACTTTCCTCAATAGATTGCTAGTTCGGTTGCGTTTATTTTCTTTTAACCCTAGCGCGCAACAAGTTTTTGGCGTCGTTGCCAGGGAACCAACTTCCGTTGATATCTTGAAAACACGAACATATTAATTTTATCTCTTCTGTTTCTCATCCTCTTTCTTTAAATTTTAAAATTCAAAAAAGTTTTCACCGCTCTTAATAGTAACAAACTTCACAATTTTTCTACGACACCTAATCCTCTCGAAAAGGGCAAAGGGCTTTAAGCGCGACTATCTTGTCTAGTACCTTGCGAACCCTTCACGGGGTAGTCCTTGGGAAGTTCGGGAGTTAATCTATAAAAAAAAATTCAATTTAAAAAAAAAAAATATTCTAATCTAGCTTTCTTTCTAGTTTATTCTATTTCTCTTTCTTGTCTTCTTTTCTATTCTTTTAGTGCATGACCCGCAGGAGTCCGTCGGTTATTTTGGACTTGGACCACGAAATTGAGCGTACTCTTCGGAGAAGATCGCGATTTCAAGATCCTACTATCCAAGTGCCGGTTGAGGACTCCGAGTCATTTGCTACTTTAAGAATGGAAAAACCCAATGTAGATTAGGCCGTGCAAAGTACTATGTCCTATTATGCACGACCGAACCTCGAGGGAACAGAATTTAGTATAGTCCGCCCTGCTATAGCAAATAATAACTTCGAATTAAAGCCTAGTATAATTCAAATGGTGCAGCAATATGTGCAATTTGACGGACTTACAAGATGAAGATCCGAACGCACATATAGCTAGCTTTTTTGAAATTTGCGACACCTTCAAGATAAATTGTGTCACAAATGATGCAATCAGGCTGAGACTCTTCCCCTTCTCTCTAAGAACTAAAGCTAAGCAGTGGCTGAACACATTTCCTAAGAATAGCATAACCACTTGGAATGAATTAACTGAAAAATTTTTGGTGAAGTATTTTCCGCGAGCTAAAACTGCAAAACTTAGGAATGATATCTCTGCCTTCGGACAAATAGACTCCAAAACCCTATACGAAACCTGGGAGAGATTTAAAGAATTATTAAGACGATGCCCACATCACGCGCTGCCTGTATGGTTACAAGTGCAGACGTTCTACAACGGGCTAAATCAAAATACAAAGCAAATGATAGACGCAGACTCTGGCGGTACTTTAAATCATAAGACCCCAGAAGCAGCTCTTGATCTTTTTGAGGACATGGCCATGAACACTTATTAGTGGAATATTCCTAGGTCCCGCCCGAACAAGCCTGCAGGTATCTTTGAAGTGGACAACGTCTCCCAGCTCACTCTGCAAGTAGAAATCCTAAGCAAAAAGATAACAGAGATGACAGCTGCCTCCGCCCCTCAGGTATGGGAATCTGCAACCCCTACTCCAGAACATTTAGATTATGTTAATAATATGCCTAGAAATGCTTTTTATAATTTTTCTGCTGCGAATTTTCATCCTCCTGGTTTTAATTTTCCGAATAGCAATAACCCTGCTTTAAGAAATCATCCGAATTTTTCGTGGAGTAATCCATCGAATGTTATGCGCCCACCACCACAAAACGATTTTTTTCTACCACCACCACCACCCCTCTTCAAAATTATCCAAAACCTCTAAGCTTGGAAGAATTACTTTCTAAATATATCACCACAAATGACGCTACTATAAGAACTTTAACCGGAAGCGTAAAAAGTCTAGAAAATCAGGTAGGACAGCTCGCAAAAATAATTTCTGAGCAACCCGCAGGGTCTCTTCTTTCAAATACCGAACCCAACCCGATAGAGCAAGCGAAAGCTATAACTCTTCTGAGTGGGAAGCAAGTCTCCGGTATGGTAAGTGAAGAGCCCGAGGCAAGCTCCACTTCCGCCTTTAAAAATCAAAGCTCCGCTCCGCTTCCACCCTCTGCTAATGAAGTTATCACCCCTGTTTTAGAAAAAAATCTCACTCCACCACCCATCTTCAAAAATAATTCAACTCCTCCATACCCCTCCGAACTTAATAGACAACGTCAAGATGATCAGTACTCCTGCTTCTTAGAGATCTTCAAGCAAATCCACATTAATCTTCCCCTCCACGAGGCTATTTCACAGATGCCGAAATACGCCAAGTATCTTAAGGACCTCCTCACCAACAAGAAGAAGTTAGAGAATCTTTTGCACGTCACGCTAAACGCCGAGTGCTCTGCTGTTTTAACAAACGGTTTGCCGAAGAAAATTAGTGACCCGAGTAGTTTCTCTATCCCGTGTGTCTACGGTGATCTTTTTGTTAAACACGCATTAGCCGACTTAGGCACTAGTATAAACCTGGGTCCCTTTTCGTTGTTTAAAAAGTTAGGGATTGGTAGCCTTAACCCCACGCGTATGAGTATCCAGCTAGCCGATAGATCCGTTAAGTACCCGTTAGGAATAGTGGAGGGCGTTCTAATGAAAGTCGACAAGTTCATCTTCCCGGTGGACTTTGTCATTTTGGACATCGAAGAAGACGTCGAGGTTCCCCTGATCCTTGGCCGACCCTTCCTTGCCAACTCCAGAGCCATCATTGATGTAAGCAATGGTAAGCTCTTTCTTTGAGTAGACGACGACGAAGTCACATTTTCTATCACCCCTTCGATGAAGAACACCTTAGCAAATGATGACTCATGTTTTTTCGTAGACGTCGTGAGTGATGAATCTTCCTACTGCCTCTCCGACTTTGAAAAAGAACTTTCTGATTTTTGTTTTTCTTCTTCACTTCCCGCTGAATCGCTGCAAGGAAGTGATGAATCTTCTGATTGTCTTTCTGAGTTTGAAAAAGAATTTTCTTATTTTTGTTCTTCCTCTTTTCTTCCAACTGAATCGCTACAAGAAGCCGTCTTGGCTGCTAGCCCCACCCCTTATTACGTTCCTTATAAAAAAGTTTATGAAGATATTATTTTAAAAAAAAAAGAATGAATCTCTAAATCCTCTTATGAAGAACCCCCTACCCTAGAACTTAAAGAACTTCCTGAACACCTTAAGTATGCTTTCTTAGAAAAACATTCCAAGTTACCAGTTATCGTTTCAGCCTACCACACAGATACGCAAAATGATAAACTTCTTCTAGTTCTACGTAAGCATCACCGGGCTATTGCTTGGCAAATTTCTGATGTCAAGGGCATAAGCCCATCTTTCTGTACCCATAAAATTTTAATGGAGGATAGTTCGCGTAACTCTATTCAACCTCAGCGCCGTATAAACCCGAATATGAAAGAAGTAGTTAAGGGCGAGGTTATGAAATTATTAGACGCAGGAATTATCTACCCTATATCGGACAGTAAGTGGGTTAGCCCCGTTCAGGTATTGCCAAAGAAGGGAGGGATAACCGTAGTTAGTAATGAGAATAATGAATTAATCCCGACACGGACGGCGACGGGTTGGCGTATGTGTATAGATTACCGTAAGTTAAATGATGACACCCGCAAGGACCACTTCCCTTTACCGTTTATCGACCAGATTTTAGAATGATTATCCGCCATAACTTTTATTGTTTTCTCGATGGCCTATCAGGGTACTTTCAAATAACCATCTCTCCCGAGGACAAGGAGAAAACTACGTTTACTTGTCCCTTCGGCACCTTCACTTACCGAAGAATGCCGTTTTCATTGTGCAATGCGTTAGCTACATTCCAGCGATGTATGCTCGTAATATTTGACAAGTACGTAGAAAGCATTATGGAGGTATTTATGGACGATTTCTCCGTGTTCGGCAATTCCTTCGATAGATGTTTAGAAAACGTCGAAAAAGTCTTAGAACGATGCGAAGAAACTAACCTTGCCCTAAATTGGGAAAAATGCCATTTTATGGTAAGGGAAGGGTTAGTTTTGGGTCATAAAATTTCTGCTAATGGTATTGAGGTAGATGTTGCCAACATAGAAGTTATCGAGAAGCTGCCTCCGCCTACGAACATAAAAGCTATAAGAAGTTTCCTAGGCCACGCTGGCTTTTATCATCGTTTTATAAAGGACTTCTCCAAAATCACAAAGCCCCTCACCCATCTCTTAGAAAAAGACGCTCCATTCATTTTTGATGACTCTTGCCTTTCTTCCTTCGAATTAATTAAAGAAAAGTTAATTAACGCACCGATTATGATAGCTCCGGTGTGGGACCTTCCTTTCGAGATTATGTGCGATGCGAGTAGTTTTGCAGTGGGAGTCGTATTAGGTCA
Organism: Platanthera zijinensis; assembly: GCA_039513925.1. NCBI lineage: Eukaryota > Viridiplantae > Streptophyta > Magnoliopsida > Asparagales > Orchidaceae > Platanthera > Platanthera zijinensis. The sequence continues at coordinate 40,612,816 of CM077083.1, forward strand.
ACGCATATCAAAAAACTTCCACCCGATCTATTACGCTAGTAAAACCCTCACATCTACACAAGAAAATTACACCACAACCGAGAAGGAGCTCTTAGCTGTAGTATTCGTATTTGATAAATTCCGCCCTTACATTACAAATTCAAAAATCATTGTTTTTACGGACCACTCAGCCCTCAAGTACCTTCTTGCCAAAAAGGATGCCAAGCCTCGCTTGATTCGCTGAGTCTAACTCCTCCAGGAGTTTGACTTAGAGATCCGTGATAAGCGAGGAGCCGAGAACTTGGCCGCCGACCATCTATCCAGATTAGATAACACCTTTATAGAAAAATTTAATGAAAAAACTTTTAATGATTATTTTCCTGATGAGAAGCTGCTTTTAGTTAACACATCTACTTCTCCTTGGTTCGCGCACATCGCCAACTATCTATTGGCCCGGGTGCTCCCAAAAGATTTCTCCTCTCAACAAAATAAGAAATTCTTTTCTGAGCTGAAGAACTACTTTTGGGAAGACCCTCATCTTTTCAGAATTTGTGCGGATCAAGTGATAAGGAGATGTGTTTCTTATGATGAAGGAATTGATATTCTAAAACATTTGCATGAAGGTGTGACAGGTGGGCACTCTCAAGCTGCTCGCACCGCTCACAAGGTGCTTTGCGTGGGTTTTTACTGACCTAGCCGATTTAAAGACGCGCAAGCCTTTGTGAGCAGGTGTGATAGTTGTCAACGGTCGGGCAACATTTCTAATAAAAATGAAATGCCACAAAATTATTTCTTAGAGTGCGATATTTTCGACCTCTGTGGAATTGAATTTGTTGCCCCCCTTCCTTCTAGCTTCAGAAACAAATATATTTTAGTTGTTGTTGATTATGTTTCACGATGGGCTGAGGCCCAAGCTCTTCCTACGAATGACTCCCGAGTTGTGGTCACGTTTTAAAAAAAAATTATTTTCTAGATTCGGTACGCCTCGCGCAATCGTTAGCGATAGGGGTTCCCATTTCTGTAACGCACAATTTTCAAAAATCCTTACCAAATACGGCGTTACGCATAAGCTTTTCACTGCCTACCACCCCCAAACTAACGGACAAGTTGAAGTAGTTAATAGAGAAATAAAATGAATATTAGAAAAGACTGTTTCAACATCTAGGAAAGACTGGTCAGCCAAACTTGACGATGCTCTATGGGCCTACCGAGCAGCGTACAAAACCGCCCTCGGATGTATGCCGTATTGGCTGGCCTACCGAAAATCATGCCATCTACCCGTAGAGTTAGAACACCGTGCCTTTTGCACCTTAAAATTTTTAAACTTCGATCCCCGCTCAGTCGGTAACCTTCGAAAATTTCAACTAAATGAACTCGAAGAGTGGCGCTCTTATGCTTATGAAAATAATAAACTTTATAAAGAGCGGACGAAGCGTTTACACGATAAACGCTTAAGGCACCCTAAAAACTTTAAGTCGGGCGACCAAGTCCTTTTATATAATTCTCGTTTACGTTTATTTTCGGGTAAATTAAAATCTCGCTGGTCTAGCCCGTTTTCTGTTTTAGAAGTATTTCCTTATGGAACTGTTTTAATTTCTCACCCTGATAAGGGTAATTTCAAAGTGAATGGTCAGCATCTTAAACTCTATTTTTCTGGTGATGATTATGTCAGTCAAAACATTATTAAGTTTCTACTTCACGAACTTTAACTTTTAACTTTTAATTTTTGCTAAAAATAATTTTATTTCTGGACAACAATATTTTTGGACAATATTATTTTTTTTGATGCGTCGAGCTCAACGACGCTTTAAACAAAGGGCGCTCTTGGGAGGCAACCCAAGTTATCTTTTTCTGTTTTCTTTATTTTATAATTTTTGGCCTCGGACGGCTCCGACAAGCTAAAGCTTCTGCGATCGCCTGCTCCAACGTTGCTGAATCCATCACGAAGTCCAAAGAAGACATTCGGGGGAGTGACATCACTCAGCTTTCGCAGTAAATAAATCCGGGGAAGTACCTATCTTTCAATTCTGTCTTTCAATTTTGTACTTTATTTTTCTCTCCTTCTCCAATCCCCTTCTTTTTCCATTGAGGACAATGTCGATTTTAAGCTTGGGGGAGGACTTCCTCCTTCATTTAGTCTTTGTGTAAATATTTTTATTTTTGTATATATTTTAAATATTTCCAAAATAAAAAAAATGAATATCTTAAAATTCCAAAAAAAGAGAGAAAATGTTTCAAAAATCCAAAAAAAAAAAGAGAATATTTCACAAATTAAATATATATATATATATATATATATATATGTTTTTGAATAGTTTAGACATTTTGGTATTTCAATAGTACCCCTAGTTTTTGTTTTTGTTTCACTGAAAATTTTCTATAAACAACGTAGTTAATTATAATATTTCTAATCATCCTTTTTAATTATGTTTCACAAGTAAAATGTTGGCCATGTTGTGTTTCTAATTCACGGTAGCATGTTAAGGTGAAATATTTTTCTAAAACTCGCATTCTTATTATGGTTTTTTATTTTTATTTCCTTTACTTTCTCAAAAATTCATCATCCACTATTTTCTTTTTCATTTTTGAATTATTTTTTTAAAGTCAACTTTTGAATAACGTAGTAGATGTGAACGATCCAAGCCACCTATTATTTCTATTTTCAAGTTAATTTCATCAATCTTCTTTTATTATTTAGGACTCGCTTTTTGAAATTTTTCAAACCTTTGTTTTGAATAAATTCAAAAGCGTGAAAATGATTTAGGCCGTTTTTGTTTTCGTTTGAGCTTTCCTGCCTACCTAAAAACTTTTTCCACTAGTTAGCCGTTTTTGAGCCTTTTTCCAATTTCATTTGATAGCTCCTCCCTTCATTTCATTTTCACGAAAGCCAAAATTTCCAACATATCTAATCACACTAGCCTTTTTGAGTTTTATAAAATATTTTCACGATTTTGATAGGATATTTTGTGATTTTTGTGGGAGAAAGGTTTTTGAAAAAAAAAGTATGCTCAAAAGTTATTTTTCTTTTTGTTTGGCCAATTCAAAAGGAAAATAAAAATATTTATGGCCTTTGTTTTGAAAAAAAAAAGAAAAAAATGGAAAAAGAAAAAGAAAAAAATGTATATATATTTTTTTGAAAGTTTTTGAAACTCTTTGCTTTGGTTTAGTGTGATTTTAAACCTTCACGTTTATCTTTGAATTGCACTCATAATCATATTCCTAAATCAAACGTTTCTGTCCTATTTAAGTCCTTTTGATTCACACTTTTTTATTTTTATTTAACAATTAAGAAAAGAAGAAAAGTAAATCAGTTTTAGTTTTGGAATTAAACGTAGATTTTTGTTAATTAATTTGATATAATTTTAATGCGTTGCTTGAATCGAGTAACAACTCAATGCATTTTTATCATTTTCGTTGCTTTGCTTAAGTCTATTTAAAGAATTTCGTTAAAATTTTGGATGATTTGTTTTTATTGAGTAAGTTTATAAAAGTTTTACCATACCTAAATAATTATTTTAGACTTACATTTCACCTTTTCCCTACTTAGAATTTCGCATAGTACTTGTGTAGGCATAATTAGAACATTTTGATTAGTCCTTTTTTATGATTATCTAGTTTTTATATTTTTGCTTGAGGACAAGCAAAGCTTAAGCTTGAGGGAATTTGATAATACGTTTTGTAGTCTAAACTATTATCGTATTTTCTATTTTATATTTTACAAATCATGTATATTATTAGTTTATTTTTATCATTTTTATGTAAATATTATTGCCACTGACTTTTTCTTGTCTTTTTGAAGGTTTCCAGAAAATTGGCCAAAATTGACCTGACACGCCCCTTTGTCACGCCCTCCATGGGCGTGACCTAGGTCGTGTCACCCGATCCCGAGGACTCCTGCTGGAAGGGAATGAAAAATGAACAAAACGGCTGTCACGCCCCCTGACACGTCCTCCCCAGGCATGTCGCCAGGCGTGACCAAGGGCGTGTCGCACTCTGTCACAAAGCCTACCACCGCATTAAATGCATGTTCCGCCATAGCACGCAATAGTACTATCACGCCCCCCGTTACGGGCGTGAAATAGGGCGTGACATCAACCTTTCCGACGATTGACGGATTTCCGACCAATGATTTTGACATGACGTGTGTGTCACGCCCCCCCCCCTACACGGGCATGACCATGGGCGTGTTGACCGACGTACAAAAGCAATCATCCCTCCCGCTGGATCCCACTACCCGAGGTCAACTTCGTACATGTCACGCCCCATGACACGCCCCCCCTAGGGTGTGTCGGAGGGCGTGACCAACCCGAGAATTTTGCCTATAAATTCAGGCCCCTCCCCTTTCATTTAAGCAAGCTTTGGTTGAGAGGGGGAGGTGCTGCCCCTTTGGTTCTTGAACTTTCTTATGCTTTTCTCTCTCTCTCTCTCTCTCTCTCTCTCTCTCTCTCACTCTCTTTGTAATTTTCTTTTAACCCTAGTTTAATCTTTACTTGTTTATGCTTTCTTTGTAATCTTTAGTGTTGCTTAGTGCTAATTGTAGGGCTAGAATAGGTTTCAATTCCTTGCACTTGTAATTTCTTTTAACATAGTGTAACTTTCCCCTTTTCATTAATAGAAGTGTTCTTTGTTTAGCTTGTGTTCTTTTTATGCTTTACTACTCATCCCCCTACTCCACTTCACTATGATTAACTAATCCTCCTTGTACTCGATCTTGATGATCCGAGGTTCGAGCGATTAAGTTATGATATTTTGATTAATCTTTTCTTTTTTGGTTAGGGCCTTGAATTACTCTTGATTAATCATGGGTTGGAGGTATATTATCGATATATACCCTTCACCTTTGATTTCATTCTGGGCTAGCCGAGAGGCCGATAGAATGAAGTGAGCATTCAAGAGTAAAGGGAGTTGTACGCACCCCTCGAGAGAGGCAGACGTCCAAATCTCCCGGATTGGAGTAAAATCCAATAGTGGGGTTCACCGCGCAAAGCGAGTTTTAGGCCTCCGATTTAGACGAGAGTCGGTCGGACCTTCCTAAACTCAGTTGGGCATGACTTCGAGAGAAGCGTGTTCAAGCTTTAGGAACCTCCACGGTCAAGGACCTTTATCCTATTAAGTTTAGATTTTTTATCGCATTTTCTTAATCGTCTTTAGCCGAGGTGATTCTTGATCGAGTTCATTTCCATTTCATATATTCAACCTTTCGTAGTAATCGATTTTCTTATGCTCTTTAATTAACTGTATAGCTCTCTTTCTAGCTTTAGCTTTACTTCCTTGCAATTAGATTCTCTAAAACCCTAGTTTTTTCGTCGATAAGATAATAGTTTTCGTGTGAGTAAGCATACTCAACAGTTCCCGGACTTCAATACGACACTTGTGTCCCCTAGCTACAATTTGATAGGTATACTTACCTCATTGGATTGCTAGTTCGGTTGCGTTTATTTTCTTCGAACCCTAGCGCGCAACATGTTTCAAAAGGCAAATTTACCTTCTAAACCTGTCAAGTTTGCACCTCTCCATGAGGATCAATCAAATGTGTGCTCAACTAGTGGGGTAAAAACACATGATCTCAGAAGGAGTGATTTAGTCCACTCTAGCCATAAAGCTTAGGATAAACTCTTTAGATTTGGATCAAAATATTCTGTATCTAAAGAGATGAGAGAGACCACTAAATGGCAGGCTCCAAAAATGCAACTGGCCCATCTTGGACTAGCTGTATTTAGTTTACCTTAACTCATGAAGAAGGATGCAGCAACATTCAATGCTCATCCAACAAAATCTTGGGCTGCTCACTTCTCTCATGGACAGCAATTCTGTGCTGACCAAAATATAAGATACAACATTCATAAATGTTGGTTTTGTGGAAAGGTGAGACATTTTGCCATTGATTATTGGCATAACCTGAATGTGGCTAATGGACAGAAGGTTGCTCAACCCAGACAGAGAGTTGGGAAATAGTTCTATAAAGCTAACATGAACATAGGACCCAATAAGTATTGGGTTCCTAAGGGAATGAAAATTTTGTTTTGCAGGATAGTACAAATACATGTCTAGAAAAGACTTGTTATTTGGACAAAGGATGTTGCAGGAAAATGTCTGGGACATGTTGATTGCTCAAGGACTATTGTCTAAGTGGAGCATGAACAAAGGTTGAGGTTGTAGGGTCTATTGTCCACAATGTCTTGGATTTGAGTGAAGTCAATCTTATCAATGATATACACATATCAGTAAATGACTTATAGTGCTGAGTGTAGCCTATACTATCATAGCATAAGTTGGAATGAGCTGAAATCTGTCCAAGTACACAGCCGTTGAGTGAAATCAACTAACTCAATGCCATGCTACTATAGAGAAATAGGGCTAAGTGTTTTGGCGTTGAGTGATGAAGACACACTCAATGCCATTCAGCAAAAAGGATGTAAGTTGAACTAAGTTTAGAATTCATCGAACTTAGTTCAGAGTTCGTCGAGCTCAGCTCACCTTTCATCGAGCTAAGTTCAGAGCTTGAGATTCTGAGTTCGTTGAGCTCAGTTGAGAATACGTCGAACTGAGTTCAAAGTTCGTCGATCTCAGTTCACCATTTGTCGAACTCAGTTCAAAGTAAGAAAGTCTAAGCCCAGTGTTTTTTAAACACAGAAAATTGGCTAAGGTAGAAAGCGTTAAGTGAGGTGTGCTCACTCAACGCTCTCAACGCTTTAGTTGATGAAGAAGCAAAAATTTGGTTAAGGCAAAAAGTATTGAGTGGAGGTTACTGACTCAACGTTTTCAACGCCTTGTGAAGGAATAATTTTGTCAAAGGGTTTTGGCGTTGAGTGATGCTTACTCACTCAACGCCAAGCAGCAGAAAGCTGATAAAGCAAGTTGGCATTGAGTAAAGCTTAATCTCTCAATGCCTAGAAATAGACTTTATATTCTAAGTAGTTTGGCGTTGAGTGAAGGTTAGTCACTCAACGCCAAGAGACAGTAACTATGTATATGTGTTTTGGCATTGAGTGATGCTTACTCACTCAACGCCTATTCTCTGATGCTCGATTTTGGCTAAGTCCACAGGTACTGACATCAGCAAAATCGACAAAATCAACTTAAGTCAAATAAGGTATGGGGAAGCTCCAGTTCACAACTAATCTTGTCATGATGGTAATGTACATCTTCTTCTGTTAAAGAAAGGCACAGCTGGAAGCTGCAGGTGGGGCCCACCAATCTCTAAGAGACGTTGATCGGCGAACTACAAAAGGAAGAGATAGGGCCAAGACAACTTTTAAGGGCACACAATATTCAAAAAGGAGAGCAGTATTCTTCAACTTCTCTGCCATTGCTGCATGTGAAAAGCTTGAAGCACTCCAGCAAGAAAAGTTTAGTTAGCTAGGCAAGTATCCATCTGCCACAGTAGATTAAGAATCAGTTCTGAAGAAAGAAGAACCTTCATCCTTTTGCATGTTCAGTGAGTTGTTCGAAGACTCAAGATCAAAAGAACTTTAGCCTTCAACAGTAAGTTCAGAAGTTATCTTTTGAGTTCTCCAGCAATTCCATTCTATCCTGTGAGGATAATTGGAGCAGAAATTTTTCTGCTCAAGTGGTTGACACAGAGAAATTTCTCCGTGTCAAAGTTAATTAAACTATTTCTATTTGTAGGATCCTTCTGTACTTGAGCTGTAGCACCTTTAGGTTTGAGGTAGGGCAAATTTGCCTGAGCTGTAGGAGAGTGCTACTCTCTAAGGTAGGTGAGTTTTACTCACTGTGTAGTAGGCCAGTTTTGCTTGAACTATAGGAAAGTTCATATCTCTAAGTAGTAGGAGCAAGCTTGCTCTAAGGTAGGGCTATCATCCATAGCCTGAGTGGTAGGGATTATGTGCCTGAGGTAGGTGATACTTGTATAACTGAGTGTAGGCCTTTGTGGCTGAGGTGTAAGTCTTGGAGGAGACTGAGAGGTCTTGTGGGATCTGAGGTGTAAGCTCCTTAGAGCATTCATTTGGAGAAGTGTCTTGACTAATTAGAAGTTAGCAAGGTGGGAGGAGAGTGGATGTACCCATAATTTTGGGGAACCACTATAAAACACTTGTGTGCTTTTTTGTGTTTGCTTTTATTTTCTTAATTGTAGGTGCTAAGGACAAGCTCTAAATCACTGTAAGCTGAAAGCTAAAAGAAATAAACAAGTGATCTAAAATACAATAAAAGGACCTAGGCAAACCTATTCACCCCCTACGTTGTTAGCTACCTTGAAAATAAGATCTTTCAGAGGTTGATAAGAGTGAAATCCTCAAGGGCTAAAGGCTAGCAACCTCAAGGTAAGTCTCTCTCTTTTATACAGAGACTAAGTTTGCAGATTTATAAACTAAGACAGACATGCTTAGGATAAAACAAATCAAGCACAATAGTTGTAAAACAATAATTTTCTTATCTATCAAATTGATTTGTATTGTTAAAACTTGTAGCTTTTACCCTCTAGATCAAATTTTCTGTATATCAGTGCTTGATAAAGTTTGCTAATTAAAAACTAGCTTATTAGCATAACAGGTCTCCATTATACTTAGAATTGATAAAATATTTATATAATGGTGATTGAAATAGAATGTAAATCCAGACAGTGAGGGAAGCTACAAATTAATTAGGTATTAAGTGAATAAAAAAAAGCTGAGAGATATAATAGAAGCACTAAGTGCCCTGTTTCAAAACAGGAAGTGTAGAGCAAGCCGTAAAGCCTATTAGGACTAACTTAAGTCTAAAAATGTTTAATTGGTTAATCTAATGATAAGGTAATTAAATCTTTTTCACTATATATATAAAGGCGACAACAAACGAAAAGCCACGCCACTCTTAAAAGCTTTAACTCTAGCCGTCGAGACTGAAACCTTCTCAGCGTCTTGTCGCACTGACTCAATGGCACCATAGATCTCAAAGGAGCTCCAGGAGGGCTATGAAATTGTGAGGAATGGGTTCAGTCTTGACTCGCTAGATATTAAAGAAGTGTTAAGGATGATTAAGACCACGGGCTTGGAGTACACCCATTCTGAACCATCTACTATTCTTAGAGAAGAGGTAATAGAAGTCTTCTCCAACATCAAGGTGTCGTCCTATCAAAACTTACTGAAATCTAAGATTGATGACATCAAGATTAAGATAAGTCCAAAGAGACTATGCAAAGCCCTTCATCTACCCTCCGTCAACCCTTGCGAGGAAGAAGAACCCACCATCATGGATAGAGACAGTGCTCTCAGGTGGTGTGGATATAGTGAGGCCAAACCTGGGTCTCTTAAGAGAAAATTCTTCAATCAGAGAGGCTAACTGCTGGCAGATATAGTAGGGAAGCCCTCATCTGCAAACCTGGATCACATGACACAATCTCCAAGTTAATGTTTGATGTCATGACTAGTATAATCTTTAATAAGAAGACTTCTTGGTCATCACTCATCTACCAGAGAATAGTAGTTTGCCTACACACTCCAAACATGGGCAGAATTCTTTCCTTATGCCTAGTTAATACCTACCCTAGTACATTCAAGCAGGAGCATGGAGTGAAGATTCACTACCTAAAAGAATGGAGATAAAAAATTTGGACAGATTCACTAGGGTCCTACTAATGAGCAAACCTTCAACAGTAAAGCACTCCTCTAGGGACACAAGGAAGAAACCTGTAGGGGAGGAAAGAACTGCCAGTTCTAAACAGGAGCTTGGAACCTCCACTCTAGTTGATGTTGGTTTGCAAGTTCACTTATCACTCAATCAAACCTCTGCTAACTTCTAACTCCAAGTAAGTTGTTGGGTACATTGGAAAATGTGTACCTGATTTGAAGAAGCCCAACTTAGCTCAATGATATACATCAAGGTGTATTTGATGTTGTTTTGAGTTGACATGTGCAGGTGAAGAAGTATTAAAGAAAGCAGAAAAATATTCTAAGTCCACATGTCGACACCTGAAGAAATTGTGTCGACACTTCAGAATATTTGTGTCGACACTTCAGAATATCAGTGTCGACACAGAGAAAGATAGTCGACCACATTTATGTCGACACTGGGAAGCAGTGTCGACACATAAAGAAAATCGTCGACCTCAGCACTGGGAAGCAGTGTCGACACAGTGAAAGATAGTCGACACCCAGAGAAAGTTGTCGACTAGTAAAAGATAGTCGACCAGAGAAAAATAGTCGACTAGTGGAAGATAGTCGACTAGTGAAAGATAGTCGACCAGAGAAAGATAGTCGACTCACAGAAGAAGATAGTCGACCTCAACTTTGTCGACACTGGGTGGATGTGTCGACACCTTGAGATTGAGTCGACACATATTGGTAGAAGTCGACTATGCTTGTGTCGACACCAGAAGACTGAGTCGACACATTTTGGCAGAATTGAAGATTGCTGTGTCAACACCTGAAGGCTGAGTCGACACATACTGAGTTCTGAATCTACAACAACTGTGTCGACACACAGGACTTGTGTCGACACACTGCATAGTCTAGACCAAGTTATTTTCTGAAGAAGCTGTGTCGACTTAAAGACAACTTAGTCGACATCATCAAAGACTATGTCAACACCAAAGTCACTTGTGTCGACACAGATAGACAGATTGGTCTCGACACTTTCTAACAGACTGTCTCGACATTTTGATGTCCAAGGCTAAGGAACAGGAACTGTTTGAAGACTTGATAGCTGTGGGTTGCCACCGTTTAACTGAAGCTGTCAGACCTGTCAGAAAACAGTTAGAAACTGGATCAGCCGGTTACCATGAAGAAAGTCTATAAATAGACACATTCAGAAGGAAATTAAAGCTAAGAAAAATAAATGAAGAAGATCTAAGAAGAAGAAACAGAAGGATTATGATCCTGTTGTAGTTTCAATTCAAGAATGTGCTAAGCTCTAAAGAAGATCTTCATCAGAAGATCTAAGAAGAAGAAGTCTGAAGTATCAGAAAAGGTGTTGGATAGAGAGGGATCCAGTCATCTTGAAGAAGAAGAAGGAAGCCATCTGTGGTTTCTCAAGAAGCTGTTTGGAAATCAACTCAGCTAAGTTCAAATTCAAGAAGCTTTGAAGAAAGCTCAGATTCAGTTGATTTCATCAGCTGATCAAGAAGTGTCTTGTCCTCTTCTCTCTCAACAAAGGCAAGACATTAAATTATCTTTTCTAAATTTCTGTAGGATCTGTTTACACAGATCTGAGTTGTAAGCCTGTGTTATAAAGGCTGAGTGTAGGAGAGGTGATCTCTGAGTGGTAGGGTTATTTGCCTGAGTGTAGGAGAAGGTTATTCTCTAAGTAGTAGGCCTTGAGGCAAGGCTGAGGTAGGGCTGTTGAGCCTGAGTTGTAGGAACCTATCCAGGGTCTGAGCTGTAGGATCTGAGGATCTGAGAATAGTGGAAGTTTGGCCGAATCTAGCATACTGCTAGATAGGTGAAGGGGGAAAGTGGATGTACCCAGACCTTGGGGAACCACTATAAAACATTGTGCAATCTGTGATGCTTAGTTGTCTGTGAATGCTGTGCTAGATGTTTTAATTTGTAATTGAATTCTGCCTAGAAGTATAAATAAGAAATTAGAACCTATTCACCCCCCCCTTCTAGGTGTTTAGGTTATCTTGAAAGTAAAACTATCAAGTGGTATCAGAGGGAGGTTCCTCAAAAAGGACTTAACAGTCTGAGGTAGATCTAAAAGGCAGAATCAAGATTCAAAAAGATGGGTTCTGGTGAGAATCATAAGGAGCTAGGGTCTATGAAATTACCCATATGCAAGAAAGAAATTTTTGGAATTTGGAAAGAAAGAGTCAGACTGTTTATGGAGGCATCTGACCCAAGGATTTACATCACAGTACAGGAAGGCCCCTTCATTCCAATGAAGGTATCAGTTCTTGATGCAAATATCCAAACTCCAAAGAGTTATTCAGAAATGACCAAGGATGAAATCATCTTGGCAACCATGGATAAAAGAGCTCAGAACATTATTGTTAGTGCCATAGATGATTCAACATTTCAGAATCTGATTCACTGCAAGACCTCCAAAGAGATGTGGGACACATTGATTATCTACATGGAGGGATCTGAAGAAGTAAGGCAGGACAGGAAATCTATGCTCAATCAGGAGTATGAATGTTTTAGACAAGGAAAATCTGATAGCATAACTGAGTGCTACAAGAAATTCTATAGAATTGTGAATGAGCTTATGTCCTATGGAAGAGTCTTCAGTACTTATGAACTGAATGACAAATTCTTGAGATCCTTAACAAAGGATTGGGACACAAAGATCTGTGCCATAAGAGAAGTGGCTAAATTAGCAGAGATATCTCCTCCCACCTTGTTTGGAAAGTTGCTATCCTATGAAATGAAACTTATGGTAAGGAAGGAGGAGGAAAAGAATTCAAGAGGAGAGCATAGAGAAAAGACTGTGTCATTCATTGCAGAAGCCACTAGAAAGAATAGGAGGAAATCACCATCACCTCCTAAGGAAGTTGCAGAAGATAGTTCTGAAAATTCAGATAAGGGTTCAGAAAGCTGTGATTCAGATGCAGATTTTGCTGCATTCATAAGGCAATTCCAGAGGTTCTTGAAAAAGAAGCAATGGAAGTCTAGGCCTTCCACATCACAGCAAGTTGATGACTATTATCAGAAGAAAAGGTCATCAAGGAAAGAGAAGAGCAGATCAAAGCCCAGCAAAGCCACTACTTCAAAGATTGTCTGCTATTGTTGCAATAGGCCTGGAATGTAGTGGCTGACTGTCCTGATAAGAGAAAGGAGTCTTCAGACAAGAAGAAGACTCATCGGAAAGGCAAGAAGGAGAAATCCTTTGTTGTAAAGAAAGATAAGAGTCTAACAAACCAGTCAGCTTCAGAGTCAGAATCTGAAGCTGAAGCATATATTGGACTATATGCTGCATCTGAAGAAGAGGAGTTTCTGCAGTTTCTAGACTCCATCAATGAACAAAAGGATCATCAGTGTATGGGGCTGATGGCAGGATCAGAAGAGGACATATGCCAGAATCAGTCTGGTCCTAATAAGGTACAATGTCCTTCTATTACATCTGTTTGTTGTATAAGTGAAGAATCAGCTACATCTGCATCAAGTGATGTAGATGCATCTGAATCTGAAGGAGATGTCTATCAATTGATAGACAAGTATGGGGACTTATTGCAGGCCCTTAAGAAAAGCAAGAACCTGGTTAAATCTCAGGCTCAGGAAATTGCTGAACTAAGGGTTGCTACAACTGAGTTAGAGAAAGTTATTGATCAAAAATTAAATGAAATTGCCAAGCTGAAGAATATAACTATTATTCAGATGGGCACAATTAACTATACTAATGATCAAGTGAAGAGTCTGGAGGCCAGACTTAGAATTGAAAGGGATTTAGTGGCTAGTTACTCTAAGCCAAAATCAGTCTTACCCTTGATAGATGAATTTGTCACTCAAAAGGGTAAGGCTGGATTAGGATTTAAAGGTAACTCCAGGGCTGGCAGATTCAAGAGGAAATGCAAAGCTCCTGTTCAGCCACTAAACCTTTCAGTCCCCATAAAGTTTAGTAAGGTGAAAGTGCCTTCTAACAAATATGATCATGAAGATATTCAAGGTCATATTAAGACTAATGTTCTGAAGAACAAGGGTGTAAATGCAAGCAGGCCTACCCATGGTCATAAACCCAATGGTTTTAAGAAATCAGTAGGTGAAGTTGCTGCAGCACTAGCAATGAACAGAAATTCTTGGTGTGAGCATCTTCTCTTATGATCTTTCTTTACTTCTTCTGACAAGGATGTATCTAGATCTAGATACAATAAGTTTGAATGTTGGTGTTGTGGCAAGAGAGGCCATTTTGCACTAGACTGCTGGTATAACCCAAGTGTTATAAAGAACAATAGTCTACCTGTTAAAAGAGGTTATGGTAGCTTTATTAATGCTAACCTGAACCAAGGACCCAAGACTTACTTGGGTTCTAAGGGTAAGTAATTCTGTGTTGCAGGTGAATCCAAGTAACCATGCCCCTATATGGTACTTGGATAGTGGTTGTTCCAGGCACATGACTGGAACAAAGGGGCTGCTGAAGGAGTATTCATCTATCAAAGATGGACCTAAAGTGATCTTTGGTGGATCTGAAAAAGGAGTCATCAAAGGGTTTGGTAACATTTCTTCTAACCTAATTACTATCACTCAAGTGGCTTATGTAAAAGGTTTGAAACATAATATAATAAGCATAAGCCAGCTATGTGATTTAGGATATGACATTTCATTTGTTAAAGATGGATGTCATATCAAAAGGTCAAGTGATCAAAAGATCATATTGACTGGGTATAGGAAGAGAAATGTATATTGTCTTAATTTTGAATGTGAGAATAAGGCTTCTCCCATCTGTCTTGTAGCTGATGACAATGCTTCTCATTGTGTTAAGTGGCACAAGAGATTGGCTCATCTAAACTACAAGACAATTGGCGAACTCTTTAGCAAAGATTTAGTGAGGAATGGACCTCAAGTTAAGTGTATAAAGGAAGGGATATGCTCAGCTTGTCAAAAAGGCAAGCAGACAAAATCCTCCTTTCAAAGCCTTGAAAACAAGGATTCTGTGAGGTGCTTATACCTCTTGCATATGAATCTTTTTGGTCCTATGCCAGTTCACAGTCTAGGTAGGAAAGTCTACAATTTTGTGGTTGTAGATGACTATTCAAGATTTACATGGGTGTTCTTTCTGAGACAAAAATCTGAAACCCCAAGTGTATTACTTAATTTTGTAAAGCAAATTCAGAATGAACTAAATAGTACAGTGGTCAAAATCAGAAGTGACCATGGTACTGAGTTTCAATCTGAAAGCATAACAAAATTGTGTAAAGACTTTGGGATTTTCCAAGAGTTCTCCTCACCTAGAACACCTCAGCAAAATGGAATTGCTGAAAGAAAGAATAGAACATTAATTGAAGCAGGCAGAACTCTGTTGAATGACACCTCTCTCCCAGAATATTTTTGGGCTGAGGCTGTTAACACTGCTTGTCATGTAATCAATAGGGCTACTATCACCAAAAGCCACAAAATGACTCCCTATGAGATTGTGAAAGGCAGAAAACCAAATCTATCTTACTTTAGGATCTTTGGTTGTAAGTGTTATATATTTAACAATGGCAAGTCATATTTGACTAAGTTTGCTGCCAAATCCCAGGATGGGATATTTGTTGGTTACAGCACAAATAGTAAGGCCTATAGAGTCTTCAACTTGATTACTCAAGTTGTTGAAGAATCTGTGCATGTTGTGTTTGATGAAACAAGATTAATCAACTGTGAGTTGTTTTGTAGATCAAATGACTCAACAGGTATAAGCAAAAGTATGGACAAGCTCTCCATTACTGAAGTATCAAAGGAAAATGAAGGCTTCTGTCCAGGGGGAGAACAAGACACTATAGAAGCTGATGAAAACCAAGAGATTCAGCTAAATGAAGGAGCTGGAGATGTTCAAGCAGAAGGGAATCTTCCTCCAGCTACAAGACATTTAAGAGATCATCCAGCTGATCAGATAATAGGTAATCCAAGATAGGGGGAGCAAACTAGAAGCAGAAATGAAAACACAGTTCTACATTCAAGTTTCCTGTCACAAATGGAGCCTAAGAAGTTTGAAGAAGCTATCCAAGACCAGCACTGGATTGATGCTATGCAAGAGGAGCTGAATCAATTCAGAAGGTGCAATGTCTGGGAGCTTGTTCCTAAACCAAGAGGCCACAACATAATTGGCACAAAATGGATCTATAGGAACAAGCTAGATGAAAGTGGAATAATAGTAAAGAATAAAGCAAGATTGGTTGCAAAAGGATACAGGCAGGAAGAAGGGATTGACTTTGATCAAACCTTTGCTCCAGTAGCAAGGCTGGAGGCAATCAGAATATTCCTTGCCTATGCAGCCTATCAAGACTTCAAAGTATACCAGATGGATGTGAAGTCAGCATTTCTGAATGGTGATCTTAAAGAAGAAGTATATGTAGAGCAGCCATCAGGTTTTGTAGATCCTCTTAAACCTGATTTTGTTTATAAGCTTAGGAAAGCTCTGTATGGGTTAAAGCAAGCCCCAAGGGCTTGGTATGAAACCCTGTCTACTTTCCTTATTGAGAATAAATTCTCAAGAGGAAAAATTGATAAAACTCTATTCCTTAGGGAATCCAAAAGCAAGATCATCTTAGTTCAGATCTATGTTGATGACATAATCTTTGGATCTACTGAAAACAACCATTGTAAAAAGTTTGCCAAACTTATGCAAGGGAAGTTTGAGATGAGCAGTATGGGGGAACTGAAGTTCTTCTTGGGACTCCAAGTAAGACAGACTGATGATGGCTTGTCCATATCCCAGTCTAAGTTCACCAAAGAATTGATTAAGAAATATGGTATGGAGTCATCCTCCACCATGAGAACTCCTATGGGAACAAGTATGCCTATATGCAAAGATGATGCAGGTAAATCTGTTGATGAGACTTTGTATAGAGGAATAGTTGGCTCACTACTATATCTCACTGCTAGTAGACCAGATATTATGTATGCTACATGTGTCTGTGCTAGATACCAAGCCTGCCCTAAAGAATCTCATTATACTGCAGTCAAAAGGATTCTGAGATATCTTAAGGGCACACCTAATCTAGGTCTTTGGTACCCTAGGAATAGAGATTTTCAACTAACAGGCTATTCAGATGCAGATTTTGCAGGATGTAGAGAGGATAGGAAGAGTACTACAGGTACTTGTCAATTCCTGGGAGGAAGACTAATATCATGGAGTAGTAAGAAGCAGACTAGTGTGGCAATTTCCACAGCTGAGTCTGAGTATGTTGCTGCTGGAAGCTGCTGTGCACAGCTATTATGGATGCAGCATCAGCTTAAGGATTATGGTATTCAAGTAAGTAGAACACCTCTTTTGTGTGATTCTGTAACATCCCATTTCCGGCTAGACCCCTAGGAGTCGGTTTGTTGTGACAAAACCCTAGGAAGCCCAAAATTTGAAATAAAGCGATCAATATTTTCGGGTCACGGGTTGGTCACTCCCGTGACCGACCCGTCACGCCCGTGACTTGGGCGTGACTACTTCGACGATCGTCGATCTCCACGAGACGATCGTCGAACGTGCTGTCTGGGCATGTCACGCCCGTGACCAAGGTGTCACGCCCGTGACTAAGGGCGTGACCCCATCGACGATCGTCGATCACCGTGAGACGATCGTCGACCTTGCGGCCCGGGCATGTCACGCCCGTGACCATGGTGTCACGCTCGTGACTTAGGGCGAGACCAGCCTTCGACGATCGTCGATCTCAATTCGACGATCGTCGACCTCGAAATCTGCCGTTCGGGCCTGTCATGCCCGTGACCTAGAGGTCACGCCCGTGACCCAGGGCATGACCACCATTCGACGACCGTCGATCTCAAATCGACGATCGTCAACCCATAACTAACCACCCGAGCCTGTCACGCCCGTGACCCAAGGTGTCACGCCTGTGACCATCCATCGACGATCGTCGATCTCAGTTCGACGATCGTCGAACCCAGAATTGGCTATTCGGGCCTGTCATGCCCGTGACCTATGTGTCATGCCCGTGACATTGGCCGAAACGACGGTTCAGGCCCGAAATTATTCTAACACGCGTGGTAATAAATGCTGGTGTGGGAAGTTACACCAGGAGTAATTTCAGGCCGTTTTCCTTCTGTAATTATATAATAAATGAGGAAGATATGGTCCAATAGGAAGCCGCCAGCTGGACACACCTGTTCAGTTTCCATTGTTTCTTATCCCTTCACTGTAACCGAAACCTTAAGGGGAGAACCTTCATGGACATAAAGGCTTTACCCATTCACCTTCCCACTTTCTGACTTATAAAAGCCCACCTGGAACCAGAGGAGAAGGTTACACGCTCAAGCAAACGGATCAGACCTTTGTTCTTGCTGTAGGAGAAGTTCAACAACGCCACCACCGCGCCATGGCACCCCGTCGTTCTTCTCGCCTTCAAACCGCGAACAAGGTCCTCCTCTGCTCCTTCTCTTTCATGGGTAGATCTTAGGATTCTTAGAAAGGAAGTTCGCGCTCAACGGAGCCGGACTCATCTCTCGTTTTCATGGAAAACCATGAAAAAGATATTTTGAGTTCGCCGGAAACCGCCACCTCCGGCGGCCAAACCACCGCCGACCGATAGCCGTCGCCTCAACGGAGGTGGTGGTGGTGGTGGCTGGCCAGGGAAGTGACCGGACGGCCGGCGACGGATCACGGAAATGTTACAGGAAAAATGGCTTCCTGTGTTCTAGTTTTCGGGTTCTGTAGAAGATGAACAGTAAAAACGGTTTATAATATATAACTTATGTAAATAATTTTATAAGGAAAAATATACTTGGATTAGTATATTTTGAGGCTGCAAAACAAGGCACTTAGAGGCCGAATTAGGAAAAATGACCAGTCACAAAAGTTGTAGCCCTCTGGGTCTACTTTAATATAAAATTTATTTTATTCAATTTGGGTGAGTGGTTTGACCACAACACTCATTTTGGTGGGATCAAGACCTAGGCTAACCAGAAATTGAAATGGTTGCCCACGGTTCATAACATGTCCAAATGACTTGAAATTTGGACTGGAGATCTGTAATAAGTATATCGAGAGGCTGTCCAAAAATGAAAATTTTTGGAGAAATTTTGCCTAAAGTTTTTGTAAAATTTTAATAAACATTATAAAATTAGTTAGGAGATGAAATTAAGTCCAAACTCCCCCAAATTTTGGGTGGTGGTCCCTGGCATCAATGTTAAGATTTGTACAAAATTTCAACTCAATTGGTCGAGTTTTGAATAGGGAAGTATCAAGTCCTAGATAGGTCTTGGTGAGGGGTACTTTGGGGAAAAGTACAATTGGAATTGGAGTGGACAAATCTCCTCAAAAGAGGCTGAAGTTGTGGTCACTGATTTGTTGAGTCTATGTCTACCCTCTTGGGTAACATGGTGTGGATTAGGGTGGATTTTACCCTAAGAGATTTGCTCGAATCCAATGGGTGGGAGTTTGAGGTTTGTGAAGGACATAGGAGCAAAAGCTCTTGTATGCCCTTGAAATTTGGAGGAGAGGGGGATGATATGAAGAAAACCCTCTGTTTTAAATAGTGAAGGAATTGGAGGTAATTAGGTACCTCGGAAGTTGAGATTTTGTTTTAGGATAAATATGTAACTTAGTTATTTTAAGCACTAAATCTAATCCAAAAATTATGAAACTCGGGAGGAGGGAGTTTTAGGATGTTTTAGACTTATGATAATTTACCTGGAATTTTATGATTGATAAATATTATACTTTATGTGTTAAAGGATTATTTGCCCGATTTGTTGTTTCAATTATTTGGAGGCTTTAAATTAATTATAATCAGTTAAAATTCTGGATTTAGATCTCGACTAGCAGAACATTGATCACTGGATTTTCATAGAATTTTATGTTGAGTAAATCTAGTACTTTATTCACAGATGATAGAAAGGGCTTTTATGTTTAAAAATTAATTATGGATAAAATACTTGCTGGAAAATTATGAAACTTGGCCAATGCTAATTTTAGGCCTTTATCTGCATGACATAAATTATTTATAATTTTTGGAAGAATATTTTCTGTACTTGATTCATAAACAACAGAAGTTAGAGATTATTTCTAAAATAGTTTTCATGCCCTTTTAATGATAGAAAAATTATGATACTTAGGATTTAACCTATTGAGATAACCTAGTATTTATCATAAATTTTTTGGACATCTTGCATGAGAACCTAGGGTAGTTCATGTTCAAACCGGTAGCCCTTGGGATTTTCGAGGAATTTAATTAAATGCCAAATAAATTAGGAAAATTTCCATTTTCTGGACTTAGGTCATTTATATCATGGTAAGTCTCCAGTAAATAATTTAGGGCATTTGGATGAGTAATGGATCATTGCATAACCGGTTCGACATGTAGCCTAGGTCGGTCTGCATATAGCAATTTGTGAAATGCAATAGGACATGATCTGAGGAAGGCACTGGAGCTAATCATAATGTCTGGGTGGGCAATGGTGGAGGAAATCATAATAGGAAGATATAAAGAGTGGTGAGAAGTGGTGATAGCTAGAGTTAAGAGGTGCTCGGGTTGGGCGAAAGATCGCTTTTCCCGAAGAGAGGAAGGTTAAAAATCACCCTAGGATAGTCTAACGAAATATGAGAAGGGAATCGGGTTAAGGGAGATCAACCAATAACAATAAGTGCCTTGCGAAAGGGAACTTCGGGCCGTAATGCCGTCGTCTTGGTTCCTAGTGCCCCTTGAGAGCCCTTCACGGGGTATACCGGGGGCAGTCCTGGGCTAACGTAAACTGTAATAACAAATCGACAAGAGTAACTAGGTAACTAGGGCTGCACTTTTCACAAACACTATTGGCACAGGAAGATTGATGAGAGCTTCGGCTCGGGTGATTTCGAAACGGACGTTTGGGTCCGGGGAGCCTCGGCTCGGTTGGTTAAGAGACGGACGGGATGGTCCGGGGAGCTTCGGCTCGGTTGGTTTGGAGACAGACGTTTTGGTCCGGGGAGCTTCGGCTCGGTTTTGTGTGTTTACGATAAACTTGCATGTACATAAGATAGGACTAAGTTAAGGTGGTGGGTTTTTCGATATCGGGGAGTTCGATTGCACCGACACCGATATCGTTGACTCGGCGGGGTGATTAGCACTTCGCCAACAGAAGTCCGGTGCGCCAGCCGGCAAGAGTACGCAGGCGTCCGCTTAGTGCACCAAGCGTTGAGACGTACGATAGGTCAGACCAGTAGTGCTTTTACTGGTTTTGAGGTGGGCGAGGCCCAACCCACCGCTTCCGTCTGCCACTACGGAGGTATCCTGGGAGGTAACGGCTCCGAAAGGGGGAACTAAAGGTATGTGTGCACAGAGTCGGGTGTGTGAGTTGCACTTGCATGTTTCATCATACCCACTAGCATGTCATAGCATAATCGATTCATTTAACCCTGACACCTAAAGAATAAGTGGTATGGGACGCTTATACATTAGGACCTGCAAAACGACCCATTGGTCTATAAGCTTGTGTGGGCAAGTTTATAAATCAAAGGTTAATTTCAATATATAACAACCATTGCTGTTTGATAACCGACACCCCAACGTATAAGTGGTATGGGACACTCTATACGATGGGAGCCTTGCAAAAGATCCTTTTTGCTTATGTGTTCTCGTATAAGTGAAGGTTTAAATTCATATATTTGCTTTTCTTACAGCTAGACCTATTATAACAATCATATTAACTGCTCACCGGATACAACTTGCTAGATTAAGTCCACAGTCACCTGTTTCTTGATTTATCTCTACCATCATGTCCTTCCCTTTCTTCCTCCCCGCTCGGTACCTAGGAGCCATGGGGGAAGGGGTAGGGGATGATAGGGCTTAGTCTTTATGACTAACGGTTTTCAAACCGCATCATTTAGGGGATCGTGGAGCCCAGCATGGAGGAGCAGCCCCAGAGATCGGTGCGCCTAGAGATGGGGCAGTCTAGCTCCGGAGTTCACACAGCCGGGACCGTGAGTCTCGACCTTGAGTAGTTTCTGTTTTCGCTTCCGCATGAGAGACTTGTAGTAAGGACATTTTGTACCGGGCATAAGCCCGTATTTATAGTACTCTGATGATTTCTGTGGACACTCCCTTCGTGGAGATTTTATCTTATTTACATGTGATTTATTATTGTGGACTGCATTGTTCTTACTTCAATAATTGTGCTACTTTTCTGTGATCGAATTGGCCGGCAGAATCGGTGCCTTGTGGTGATGACCCATCAGGACGTGAAGGAGTCACCGCAAAGCGGCGGTTCTGGGCATAAGACCCCGGTGGTTGAAAAAGAAAAAAAAAGGGGGGGGTCTTACAAGTGGTATCAGAGGAAACATCGATCAGAAGGAAGTAGCAGTCCACAAACCCTAGGTCACCCCCCGCTCGAGTTTAGTTTGGGGACAAACTAAGCAGCGGAAGCAGTGGTGTGCCCATATGGGGATCACATATAAATTGTCCACCTTTATGTAATATTTGAACGTTTTCTCAGCGTGTGTTTATGTTACGCAGCCTCCAGCACGGACTACGCCACAAGGTGGAGTTCAACAGTCTCAGGATGTTGCACCACCCCCACCGGCCCCCACTCCTTTCCTTCAGTCAGACATGGGACAGACCCTAACTGCCATCCTGGAGGCCTTCAGGGCCCAGCAAGTTCCGGCCCCACAGCCAAATCCGGGGGCCAACTGGCTCAGCATCTTCCGGGGTCTTTCTCCCCCGTCCAATTTGGGGACAGCGTCGGCTGTTCGGACGGAAGAGTGGCTAGATATCATGTACGAGATGCTGACCGGGATTCGGTGTCCATGGGAGGAGAGGGTGGCTCTGGTTGTCTCCTGCCTGGAGTCCCATGCAAAGAGGTGGTGGAAGACGCTGCTGGACACGACATTTGCTGATAGGGAGGTTGCGGAGGTTACTTGGGAGGAGTTCAGGGCCGCACTGCTGGAGCATTTCGTTCCGCAGTCGGCTAGGGATGATTTGGAGGAGCGGTTCTTACAGCTGAAGCAGGGTACCCGGACCGTGGTGGAGTACCATCGAGAGTTTGACCATCTGGCTCGATACGCAGATTCCTACCAGCTGGACGAGGCAGGGTATATCAGGAGGTTCTATAAGGGCCTGCGGGAGGACTTGAGGGAGGCTCTGTTATTTGTATCTGACGGTCCCATCTCCCGGATTTTGGAGATGGCCAAAAGGATTGAGGCAGATTGGCACGCCACCCGGGGCCGGAAACGGCCAGCAGAGGATCAGGGACGGAGAGGTAGAAATGACCAGCGACGAGGTGCTGTACCAGAGGGGAGGAGGACGGAGGACCAGCCTCTTCAGGACGTGAGGCAGGAGCCGAGGGAACAGGTGGTATTAGCCCCTCCCCCTCTTCGGATGCAGGAGATGCCGAGACCCGGGGGAATGGCGTATCCCCCACCAGAGTGTTTTCTTTGTCATCAGATTGGGCACATTCGGAGGAACTGCCCCATGAGGAGGGCACCACCTCCAGCACATCAGGGCGGCCCACCAGCTCAGCATTACGGAGGCCGAGGACGCGACCGTGGTCGTGGATACCAGTGGGGAGATCGTAGACAGGAAAGAGAGCAGGTATATGCTTTGGACCTTGCGCAGCCTCGAAATCCGGAGCAGGTCATAGCAGGTACGCAGCAATGCTTCTTTATTTTCATAGAATTTCCCTTTTAGTTGTTAAAACTCAGAACCGCACTAGATAGGTTAACAAGGAAAGAAAATTCTTTATAGAACCCTAAGATGTTTAATCACCCCAGGTATAGTCTTCATCAGCGGCAAGCCGGCTCGCACGCTGTTCGATACTGGAGCTACTCACTCCTTTGTGTCGAAAACGTTCGTAGAAGGACTGGAGGGTGTGGAGCGGTTCACAGGCTCGAGGATGAGGGTGTGAATACCAGATGGATCTGAGCTCCTTACCACGGATCACTGCAATATGGAGGCAGAAATTGGTGGAAAAGCGTTCGAGGCTCCAGCGACGATTTTGAAGCTAACGGACTAAGACCTGATCCTGGGCATGGTATGGCTGCACTGGAACTATGCCCAGATCGACTGCCAGGCAAAGAGGATCACCGTGAGGCACGGGGACTCTTTCATTACCATCGAAGGTATAAGACCTGTCTCTCGTATACTCTTATCTTCGGTACAGGCCATTAAGGCCCATCTGCAGGGAGAGGAGGTCTATCAGATTCTTTTTGAGATGGCAGAAGTTAAGGAGTCGGTGACAGACATCCCGGTGGTGCGAGATTTCGCTGACATCTTTCCAGAGAAACTACCAGGACTACCTCCACACCGAGAGCAGGATTTTCAGATACAGCTTGTGCCGGGAGCCAAGTCGGCGTCTAGGGCCCCTTATCGGATGGCCCCAAAGGAGTTGGCAGAGTTTCGAACTCAGTTGCAGGAATTAGTTGAGGCAGGTTTTGTTAGACCGACTTCCTTGCCATGGGGAGCACCGGTCCTATTCGTGAAGAAGAAGGATGGGACACTCCGCATGTGCATCGATTATCGAGCACTAAACAGGCTGACCGTCCGGAATACCTATCCGCTCCCTCGGATAGACGAATTGTTCGACCAGCTAGAGGGGGCCCATTATTTCTCGAAGCTGGACTTGAGATCAGGATACTACCAGCTGCAGATCCAGGAGGAGGATATCCCGAAGACGGCCTTTAGTAGCAGATATGGCCTATATGAGTTCACCGTGATGCCCTTCGGGCTCACGAATGCTCCGTCGGCGTTCATGAACCTCATGAACCGTGTTTTCGAAGCCTACTTGGATGTGTTCATCATAGTATTCATAGACGACATCCTGATCTACTCTAGGACAGAGGAGGAGCACACTCGACATCTGGCACTGACTTTGGAGAGGTTGCGGGAGCATCACCTTTATGCAAAATTCAGCAAGTGTCAGTTTTGGTTGAAGGAGGTGGCCTTCCTAGGCCACAGTATCAGCGGAGCCGGGTTGGCAGTGGATCCGGCAAAGATTCAAGCAGTTCGAGATTGGCCGCAGTTGAAGACAGCCACCGATGTGCGAAGTTTCTTGGGACTTGCCGGCTATTACCGGAAGTTCGTGGAGGGGTTCTCTCGGATTGCCCTCCCCCTCACATCTTTGACGAAGAAGGAGGCACCTTTTGTTTGGACCCCGCAGTGCCAGGCGGCTTTCCAGGAGCTGAAGGACCGACTCATCTCAGCCCCTATTCTGGCCCTTCCATCTGGAAAGGAAGGATTCCAGGTGTATACCGACGCATCATACCAAGGGATGGGAGCGGTGCTGATGCAGAATGGACATGTCATAGCATATGCCTCCCGCCAGCTGAAGACCCATGAGAGGAACTACCCGGTGCACGACCTCGAGATGGGAGCAGTCGTTTTTGCTCTGAAGGTCTGGCGCCATTATCTTTATGGAGTCCACTGCGATATCTTCTCTGATCACAAGAACTTGAAATACGTGGACACGCAGAAGGAGCTGAATATCAGGCAGAGGCGTTGGGTGGAGTTCTTAGCAGATTATCAGTATGACATGCACTACCATCCAGGGAAGGCAAACGTGGTGGCCGACGCGTTGAGCCGGAGAGCTGCCACTTCCGAAGCTGGGCCCCAGGTTATGTCCATGGAGCTTGTCCGGTCATTCAGAGATATGCAGATATCCCTAGTGTCCGAGGATGACCCAGTTCTGTATAGGGAGTATCTGGCATCGATAGTGGCCATAGACGATATTCGAGATCGCATTCGGGACGGACAGAGGACAGATGCGTGGGCGGAGCCGATGTTCCGAGCTTTGGAGGAAGGTTCGACAGGAGATTATTCCCTGAGAGATGGTTTGCTCCACTTCAGAGGCAGAGTATATATACCCGCAGGAGGCCAGATCCGAGAGGATATTATGATGGAGGCGCATTGCAGCCGGTACTCGGTGCACCCGGGGATCACAAAGATGACCGCTGATTTGAAGAGGATGATGTTTTGGCCGGGCATGAAGAAGGACATTACGTACTTCGTGACCCATTGCGAGGCGTGTCAGTTGGTGAAGGCGGAGTGCAGGAACCCCGCAGGACTGTTGCAGCCACTCCCGGTGCCGGAGTGGAAGTTTGACGATATAGCGATGGATTTTATACATGGTCTTCCCCGGTCTCGGACGGGGAACGACTCGATTTGGGTGATTGTCGATTGGTTGACGAAGGTGGCCCGCTTTGTACCGATCAGGAAGGATGACTCGGTGGGAGTGCTGGTACGGAAGTTTGTGGAATAGTATGTCCGATATCATGGCGTGCCCCGGACGATAGTGTCGGACCGCGATGGACGGTTTACATCCAGGGAGTGGCGGTCAGTGCAGGCATATTTGGGCACCCGGTTGACTTTTAGCACGGCCTTCCACCCTCAGACGGACGGGCAGACCGAGCGCACCAACCGGACCTTGGAGGATTTACTACGGCTGTGTATACTGGACCGAGGGGAGCCGTGGGAGAAGATGTTACCGTTGGTCGAGTTCTCCTATAATAATAGCTACCAGTCCAGCATCAGGATGGCACCTTATGAAGTTGTATGGAAGAAAATGTAGAACCCCGCTTTCTTGGGTTCAAGACGATGATCCGAAGGTGTTAGGATCGGATTTTGTTCAAGACACCGAGGCTCAGGTGAGACTGATCAGAGATAGGATGTTGGAGGCGCAGAGCAGACAGGATAAATACTATGACGCCCGGCATCGTCAGGTGGAGTTTCGGGTAGGAGATCGAGTGTTCTTGAAGATTCGGCCCATGCACGGAGTCTCACGGGTACGCGGTCGGAGGAAGAAGCTCAGCCCTAGGTATATGGGCCCTTACCGGATCCTGGAGCGGATCGGACCCCTAGCCTACAGGCTAGAGTTGCCGCCAGAGCTGGCAGCTCTACACGACGTCTTCCATATTTCTTCGCTGAGAAGGGCTCTACTACGCCCGGAGCAGCGGATTTTGACCACCGAAGGGCCGGTAGCTTCAGACCGATCGGTTCACTTGGAGCCGGTTCGGATCGACGACAAAGGAGTACGGATCTTGCGCCGCAAAAAGATCCCCTTAGTCAAGGTTCTGTGGAGAAACCACGGTCAGGAGGAGCACACCTGGGAACCGCAGGATCTGATGAGGCAAAGATACCCGGAGTTGTTCAGTCAGGTACATCTCACCACCTCTCGGTATACTATAGATTGCCTTCTTGTTTTGGAATGTTAAGACTAGATAAGGAAAATCCAGGACCTAGGCATGCGCACTTAATCAGAAAGGTAGGGGCTAATCTTTTGTTTATTGGGGAGATTGTCTTCGTTATCAAACGAACAGTCGCCTGAACCCAATAGAAAGATCGTATGGGATGTTACAAGTTTAATTTATTCCGATAGAAATCCCCGTAGGCTCAACCTCAATTTCGGGGACGAAATTTTTGTTTTGTTTATTGGGATTTGTAACATCCCATTTCCGGCTAGACCCCTAGGAGTCGGTTAGTTGTGACAAAACCCTAGGAAGCCCAAAATTTGAAATAAAGCGATCAATATTTTCGGGTCACGGGTTGGTCACGCCCGTGACCGACCCGTCACGCCCGTGACTTGGGCGTGACTACTTCGACGATCGTCGATCTCCACGAGACGATCGTCGAACGTGCTGTCTGGGCATGTCACTCCCGTGACCAAGGTGTCACGCCCGTGACTAAGGGCGTGACCCCATCGACGATCGTCGATCGCCGTGAGACGATCGTCGACCTTGCGGCCCGGGCATGTCACGCCCGTGACCATGGTGTCACGCTCGTGACTTAGGGCATGACCAGCCTTCGACGATCGTCGATCTCAATTCGACGATCGTCGACCTCGAAATCTGTCGTTCGGGCCTGTCACGCCCGTGACCTAGAGGTCACGCCCGTGACCCAGGGCGTGACCACCATTCGACGACCGTCGATCTCAAATCGATGATCGTCAACCCATAACTAACCACCCGAGCCTGTCACGCCCGTGACCCAAGGTGTCAGGCCCGTGACCATCCATCGACGATCGTCGATCTCAGTTCGACGATCGTCGAACCCAGAATTGGCTATTCGGGCCTGTCACGCCCGTGACCTATGTGTCACGCCCGTGACATTGGCCGAAACGACGGTTCAGGCCCGAAATTATTCTAACACGCGTGGTAATAAATGTTGGTGTGGGAAGTTACACCAGGAGTAATTTCAGGCCGTTTTCCTTCTGTAATTATATAATAAATGAGGAAGATATGGTCCAATAGGAAGCCGCCAGCTGGACACACATGTTCAGTTTCCACCGTTTCTTATCCCTTCACTGTAACCGAAACGTTAAGGGGAGAACCTTCATGGCCATAAAGGCTTTACCCATTCACCTTCCCACTTTCTGACTTATAAAAGCCCACCTGGAACCAGAGGAGAAGGTTACACGCTCAAGCAAATGGATCAGACCTTTGTTCTTGCTGTAGGTGAAGTTCATCAACGCCACCACCGCGCCATGGCACCCCGTCGTTCTTCTCGCCTTCAAACCGCGAACAAGGTCCTCCTCTGCTCCTTCTCTTTCATGGGTAGATCTTAGGATTCTTAGAAAGGAAGTTCGCGCTCAACGGAGCCGGACTCATCTCTCGTTTTCATGGAAAACCATGAAAAAGATATTTTGAGTTCGCCGGAAACCGCCACCTCCGGCGGCCAAACCACCGCCGACCGATAGCCGTCGCCTCAACGGAGGTGGTGGTGGTGGTGGCTGGCCAGGGAAGTGACCGGACGGCCGGCGACGGATCACGGAAATGTTACAGGAAAAATGGCTTCCTGTGTTCTGGTTTTCGGGTTCTGTAGAAGATGAACAGTAAAAACGGTTTATAATATATAACTTATGTAAATAATTTTATAAGGAAAAATATACTTGGATTAGTATATTTTGAGGCTGCAAAACGAGGCACTTAGAGGCCGAATTAGGAAAATAACCAGTCACAAAAGTTGTAGCCCTCTGGGTCTACTTTAATATAAAATTGATTTTATTCAATTTGGGTGAGTGGTTTGACCACAGCACTCATTTTGGTGGGATCAAGACCTAGGCTAACCAGAAATTGAAATGGTTGCCCACGGTTCATAACATGTCCAAATGACTTGAAATTTGGACTGGAGATCTGCAATATGTATATCGAGAGGCTGTCCAAAAATGAGAATTTTTGGAGAACTTTTACCTAAAGTTTTTGTAAAATTTTAATAAACATTATAAAATTAGTTAGGAGATGAAATTAAGTCCAAACTACCCCAAATTTTGGGTGGTGGTCCCTGGCATCAATGTTAAGATCTGTACAAAATTTCAACTCAATTGGTCGAGTTTTGAATAGGGAAGTATCAAGTCCTAGATAGGTCTTGGTGAGGGGTACTTTGGGGAAAAGTACAATTGGAAATGGAGTGGACAAATCTCCTCAAAAGAGGCTGAAGTTGTGGCCACTGATTTATTGAGTCTATGTCTACCCTCTTGGGTAACATGGTGTGGATTAGGGTGGATTTTACCCTAAGAGATTGGCTCGAATCCAATGGGTGGGAGTTTGAGGTTTGTGAAGGACATAGGAGCAAAAGCTCTTGTATTCCCTTGAAATTTGGAGGAGAGGGGGATGATATGAAGAAAACCCTCTGTTTTAAATAGTGAAGGAATTGGAGGTAATTAGGTACCTCGGAAGTTGAGATTTTGTTTTAGGATAAATATGTAACTTAGTTATTTTAAGCACTAAATCTAATCCAAAAATTATGAAACTCGGGAGGAGGGAGTTTTAGGATGTTTTAGACTTATGATAATTTACCTGGAATTTTATGATTGATAAATATTATACTTCATGTGTTAAAGGATTATTTGCCCGATTTGTTGTTTCAATTATTTGGAGGCTTTAAATTAATTATAATCAGTTAAAATTCTGGATTTAGATCTCGACTACCTGGATTTTCATAGAATTTCATGTTGAGTAAATCTAGTACTTTATTCATAGATGATAGAAAGGGCTTTTATGTTTAAAAATTAATTATGGATAAAATACTTGCTGGAAAATTATGAAACTTGGCCAGTGCTAATTTTAGGCCTTTATCTGCATGGCATAAATTATTTATAATTTTTGGAAGAATATTTTCTGTACTTGATTCATAAACAACAGAAGTTAGAGATTATTTCTAAAATAGTTTTCATGCCCTTTTAATGATAGAAAAATTATGATACTTAGCATTTAACCTATTGAGATAACCTAGTATTTATCATAAATTTGTTGGACATCTTTCATGAGAACCTAGGGTAGTTCATGTTCAAACCGGTAGCCCTTGGGATTTTCGAGGAATTTAATTAAATGCCAAATAAATTAGGAAAATTTCCATTTTCTGGACTTAGGTCATTTATATCATGGTAAGTCTCCAGTAAATAATTTAGGGCATTTGGATGAGTAATGGATCATTGCATAACCGGTTCGACATGTAGCCTAGGTCGGTCTGCATATAGCAATTTGTGAAATGCAATAGGACATGATCTGAGGAAGGCACTGGAGCTAATCATAATGTCTGGGTGGGCAATGGTGGAGGAAATCACAATAGGAAGATATAAAGAGTGGTGAGAAGTGGTGATAGCTAGAGTTAAGAGGTGCTCGGGTTGGGCGAAAGATCGTTTTTCCCGAAGAGATGAAGGTTAAAAATCACCCTAGGATAGTCTAACGAAATATGAGAAGGGAATCGGGTTAAGGGAGATCAACCAATAACAATAAGTGCCTTGCGAAAGGGAACTTCGGGCCGTAATTCCGCCGTCTTGGTTCCTAGTGCCCCTTGAGAGCCCTTCACGGGGTATACCGGGGGCAGTCCTGGGCTAACGTAAACTGTAATAACAAATTGACAAGAGTAACTAGGTAACTAGGGCTGCACTTTTCACAAACACTATTGGCACAGGAAGATTGATGAGAGCTTCGGCTCGGGTGATTTGGAAACGGACGTTTGGGTCCGGGGAGCCTCGGCTCGGTTGGTTAAGAGACGGACGGGATGGTCCGGGGAGCTTCGACTCGGTTGGTTTGGAGACGGATGTTTTGGTTCGGGGAGCTTCAGCTCGGTTTTGTGTGTTTACGATAAACTTGCATGTGCATATGATAGGACTAAGTTAAGGTGGTGGGTTTTTCGATATCGGGGAGTTCGATTGCACCGACACCGATATCGTTGACTCGGCGGGGTGATTAGTACTTCCCCAACAGAAGTCCGGTGCGCCAGCCGGCAAGAGTACGCAGGCGTCCGCTTAGTGCACCAAGCGTTGAGACGTACGATAGGTCAGACCAGTAGTGCTTTTACTGGTTTTGAGGTGGGCGAGGCCCAACCCACCGCTTCCGTCTGCCACTATGGAGGTATCCTGGGAGGTAACGGCTCCGAAAGAGGGAACTAAAGGTCCGTGTGCACAGAGTCGGGTGTGTGAGTTGCACTTGCATGTTTCATCATACCCACTAGCATGTCATAGCATAATCGATTCATTTAACCCTGACACCTAAAGTATAAGTGGTATGGGACGCTTATACATTAGGACCTGCAAAACGACCCCTTGGTCTATAAGCTTGTGTGGGCAAGTTTATAAATCAAAGGTTAATTTCAATATATAACAACAATTGCTGTTTGATAACCGACACCCCAACGTATAAGTGGTATGGGACACTCTATACGATGGGAGCCTTGCAAAAGATCCCTTTTGCTTATGTGTTCTCGCATAAGTGAAGGTTTAAATTCATATATTTGCTTTTATTACAGCTAGACCTATTATAACAATCATATTAACTGCTCACCGGATACAACTTGCTAGATTAAGTCCACAGTCACCTGTTTCTTGATTTATCTCTACCATCATGTCCTTCCCTTTCTTCCTCCCCGCTCGGTACCTAGGAGCCATGGGGGAAGGGGTAGGGGATGATAGGGCTTAGTCTTTATGACTAACGGTTTTCGAACCGCATCATTTAGGGGATCGTGGAGCCCAGCATGGAGGAGCAGCTCCAGAGATCGGTGCGCCTAGAGATGGGGCAGTCTAGCTCCGGAGTTCACACAGCCGGGACCGTGAGTCTCGACCTTGAGTAGTTTCTGTTTTCGCTTCCGCATGAGAGACTTGTAGTGAGGACATTTTGTACCGGGCATAAGCCCGTATTTATAGTACTCTGATGATTTCTGTGGACACTCCCTTCGTGGAGATTTTATCTTATTTACATGTGATTTACTATTGTGGACTGCATTGTTCTTACTTCAATAATTGTGCTACTTTTCTGTGATCGAATTGGCCGCAGAATCGGCGCCTTGTGGTGATGACCCTTCAGGACGTGAAGGAGTCACCGCAAAGCGGCGGTTCTGGGCATAAGACCCCGGTGGTTGAAAAAGAAAAAAAAAGGGGGTCTTACAGATTCTAAGAGTGCAATTTCTATTGCTAATAATCCTGTTTCTCATAGTAGAACTAAGCATATAGAAATAAAATACCATTTTCTTAGAGAACATGTAGAAAAAGATGACATCTCATTGGAATTTGTGAAAACAGATTATCAAATAGCAGATGTGTTTACTAAGCCCCTAGATGAGACCAAATTCAATAAATTCAAAATTGAATTAGGTATGTTAACCATTGATTAGTGTAATCACAAAATCATCAACAATGAAGTTGAAGTGGTAACAAGACCTTCATGTGATATAAAGACACATTGAAGTAGTATCAAGTACTTTGTAGTACTTATAAGTTGTGTTGAACAAACAAAAATTGGCTAAGTAAAATGGTGTCGACACATTCAGTAATAATGTGTCGACTCAGGGTAGTAATGTCAACAAGTCAGAGATATTGTGTCGACACAGAAAATATGTGTCGACACTTAAGAATCTTATTGTCGACTTATCAAGGAATGTAGTGTCGACTTAACCAGGATAGTGGTGTCGACACTTACAGATTTTGTGTCAACACTTATACTAAGGGTCGACACAGAATTTCTGATGCTCTACTATATATCTCTGGTGTCGACATAACAGCAAATTGGTGTCGACACATAATAGACGGACTTGATGTCGAGACAATAGAAGCTTGTGTCGACACATTCCATCTGTGTCGACACTTATAGTCTGTTTTTGGCGACTTTTGATCTTCTTTAAACAGAAGGTATAAATAGGTCAAAAACTCATTCTGTCGACACGCTTACAAGGTTTTCGAAACCCTATGTCGACATTCTCCCTCTCTCTCTCTCTCTTTCTCTCATCTTTCAAGCTTTCTCGACTGATCAATGGCGCCAAAGATTGAAGATAATGTGACTGAAGGATATGAGTTGGTGCGCCAGGCCTTTGCTGCTGCCCCTCCAGATGTTCTCGGGGTTATCTCTCTCCTCTCCGACTCAGGATTAGAATTTCTGGTCTCCGAACCATCTAAGATATGGAAGAAGGAGGTGCATGAGTTCTATACTTCTGCATCTGTAGTCTCTGAAAGTCATGAGATAAAATCAACAGTTCATGGGTCACCAGTGGAAATTACACCAAGTAAGTTAAGAACAATTCTACACTTACCTATAATTGAGAATGAAGAGGATGTCCCTGCTTCTAAATCAAGGGAGGCTCTTCAATGGTGTGGATTGGATTCCACCATGAAAATTGGAGCTGCTTTCAATAGGAAAGGAATGAATCAACAGGGCAAGTTTCTGTCTGAGGTGGTTGGAAAAGTTATTCTGTGCAAGCCAGGTGGACATGATAGGATTTCCGCCTATATGTTCAGCCTAATGACCAGGATTGTGTTTACAATTCCAACGGATTGGTCAACAGTAATCTTTGAAAAGATTAAGGAAGGAATCAAGAAGCCAAATCTGGCTAGAATAATGAGTATATACCTAAGTATGGAGATTCCTG
Source organism: Platanthera zijinensis (assembly GCA_039513925.1). NCBI lineage: Eukaryota > Viridiplantae > Streptophyta > Magnoliopsida > Asparagales > Orchidaceae > Platanthera > Platanthera zijinensis. The sequence goes on from CM077083.1 coordinate 40,646,135, forward strand.
ATGTTATGCAACAACAACCTGGAACAAAAATTAATCACATGAGAAGGATGGACATGAGATTGTTCTCCAGATGGGATAGGGTGCTGACCAAAGAGATGCCTGAAGTGGAAAGGCAGGATTCACCTGAGAAATCCCCAGATCATGCTACCAGTACTGAACACCCACAAGAAGAGCAAGTAAGACAAGAGGTTGAAGATCAGCCTGCTTCTACACAAGTTCAGGATGACACAATACCTACGATTCAAGAAGAAGAAGTAAGAATACCAGCTCAGCAAGTTTATTCACCTACACAGACTGTATCTACTCATGACCAGGTACAGGTGCAGGGGGGCTGGTGTATTTTCCTACAAAAGACATTTCTAATATTTCTATTTTTGCACAGGTCCAGGGAAAGCAAGTGTCCTCACCTGCCCAGGACATCCCCAATACTGAACAAGTACAGGGGGAGAAGCTGTTTGAGCAAGTGCAAGAAGATACTCAAATTGATATATCTCAAAATTTGAATACTGCAGATGTTCCAGCCCAGAAGGAATATACTCTAGAAGAGTTATTTCTAGATAATGAAATAATTACTGATAGAATGGAAGTGGAGCAAGAAATTGAGGGGGAGCCTGTGCATGTGGAGACTGTATAACATGGCACTGAAGCAGCTGTTCCTCCTCCCAAAGAAAGAGTTCAAATTGATAGTACTTCTGATTCTGAGAATGAAGAAGCCAGGGTGGCTAAGAAGAGAAAACTTATGGTCTTCCAGAGAAGGAGCAAGAGATATAAGCAGGCTCTACAGTCTACAGCATATCACACTACTTCTGACTTTGATTATAACAAGTTTTTGGTCGATTTACAAGTGAAATTGGATGAACACAGAGTGGATATTGAAAAATATGTTGATGAGAACAACAAGTCCCTGCAATTTGACTTAGCTCAAGATATAAAATCTATTAGGTTTGAGGTCAATATGCATAAGAAGGAGATGACAGATTGCTTCCATAAGGGAGGTAATGCTGTGGTATATTTGGCAAAACAACAGCAGTCTCTCATCCCTAAGGTGGATGATATTGCTTTAAAGCAAAGCTATGTCTTGGAAAATCAGATAAGGATGAATGCGAATTTAACTGAATCTCATCATGAGATCATTAATGAATTGAAAAAGATTGTTCCAGTCCTGCCTGTAGCTAGAGCAAAGGAAATGGAAGAATTTGATAAGAACTTTCAAGCTGCTATTGATTCTGTTAAAATTGCTATCACTACCTCTCAAAAGGAAATATCTGACAAGCTTCTAAAGTTAAAACCATTTTTTAAAGAGGGTGTGAATTATCTAGATGGCCAAATCAGATTTCAGAAGGAAGATCTAAGAGATCATGTTACTAGAGAAGCCATAAAGGGGGAGAGGATGTTAGTTCATGCAGGCTCAGAGCACACCAAATGGGTGACCAATAGTATTCGAGCCATATTGGGATATCCACCTTTGTGTAATGATGCTATGGTGGCTGAGTCAGGAATATAAACAAGTCTACTTGAAGGTAATCAACCTGAGGTTGCCCAAGTCATTTACCCTCCTCCAGATTATGATATGATTGATCAACAAGTTCAATGAATGTATAGTCCTCCAAAGGAGGTTACTAATGTTGTTATTGGGAAGGTTGATAAGCCTGAGGCTACTTTGAAAGACCAGCAAGATGCTGTACTATCTAAGAAAAAATTTAGAGAGCAGGCTGAACTTAAGCCAGACTTTGAGCAGTGGAGTCCTACTTCCAGAAATATTATACTCACTGCATGGAAGGCTGTCAAAGACCAAGTGCATGAAAGAGGCAAGTGGTTCAATGATATGGAATGGCGGAAGTATGAAGCCAGGAAAGAGGCCATAGTACAGTTTAGAAGAAAGGCCAAGCTGGGTAGGCTGCCTCTAGATGCTCAGGAGCCGAGCAAGTATTTTCCAAAGCCCTGTCATTATTTTGAAAGGCAAAGGCTCAAGGAAGAAGCAAAGAAGAAGGCTGATCTACAAGGCAAGAAGCCAGCTGAAGATTCTGAAGCTCCTGTGAAGGCTCAAATTCTATCTGGCAAAGGGATTGTCATAAAAGAGCCTGATCAGTCTTAATTTTTAGTTCTTTCAAAGTTTTTTGTAATGTTTTGATTAAATCATTAAATGTAAATCTCTGTATTCAAACATTATCAAGTTATCAACAAAATGTTGTTTGGTATCATATAATGTTCATTCTGTGATGGATTGTTTTTTATTTTATTTATATTAAGTATTCCTGTTATGTCATATATCATCAGTTTATACTTTTTATAAATGGTGTATATCATTGGCTATAGGGTTATGACTTCTCCAAATAGGGGGAGATTGTTGGGTACATTGGAAAATGTGTACCTGATTTGAAGAAGCCCAACTTAGCTCAATGATATACATCAAGGTGTATTTAATGTTGTTTTGAGTTGACATGTGCAGGTGAAGAAGTATTAAAGAATGCAGAAAAATATTCTAAGTCCACATATCGACACCTGAAGAAATTGTGTCGACACTTCAGAATATTTGTGTCGACACTTCAAAATATCAGTGTCGACACAGAGAAAGATAGTCGACCACATTTATGTCGACACTGGGAAGCAGTGTCGACATATAAAGAAAATCGTCGACCTCAGCACTGGGAAGCAGTGTCGACACAGTGAAAGATAGTCGACACCCAGAGAAAGTTGTCGACTAGTAAAAGATAGTCGACCAGAGAAAAATAGTCGACTAGTGGAAGATAGTCGACTAGTGAAAGATAGTCGACAAGAGAAAGATAGTCGACTCACAGAAGAAGATAGTCGACCTCAACTGTGTCGACACTGGGTGGATGTGTCGACACCTTGAGATTGAGTCGACATATATTGGCAGAAGTCGACTATGCTTGTGTCGACACCAGAAGACTGAGTCGACACATTTTGGCAGAATTGAAGATTGCTGTGTCGACACCTGAAGGCTGAGTCGACACATACTGAGTTCTGAATCTACAACAACTGTGTCGACACACTGGACTTGTGTCGACACACTGCAGAGTCTAGACCAAGTTATTTTCTAAAGAAGCTGTGTCGACTTAAAGGCAACTTAGTCGACATCATCAAAGACTGTGTCAACACCAAAGTCACTTGTGTCGACACAGATAGACAAATTGGTCTCGACACTTTCTAACAGACTGTCTCGATATTTTGCTGTCCAAGGCTAAGAAACAGGAACTGTTTGAAGACTTGACAGCTGTGGGTTGCCACCGTTTAACTGAAGTTGTCAGACCTGTCAGAAAACAGTTAGAAACTGGATCAGCCGGTTACCATGAAGAAAGTCTATAAATAGACACATTCAGAAGGAAATTAAAGCTAAGAAAAATAACTTAAGAAGATCTAAGAAGAAGAAACAGAAGGATTACGATCCTGTTGTAGTTTCAATTCAAGAAAGTGCTAAGATCTAAAGAAGATCTTCATCAGAAGATCTAAGAAGAAGAAGTCTGAAGTATCAGAAAAGGTGTTGGATAGAGAGGGATTCAGTCATCTTGAAGAAGAAGAAGGAAGCCATCTGTGGTTTCTCAAGAAGCTGTTTGAAAATCAACTCAGCTAAGTTCAGATTCAAGAAGCTTTGAAGAAAGCTCAGATTCAGTTGATTTCATCAGTTGATCAAGAAGTGTCTTGTCCTCTTCTCTCTCAACAAAGGCAAGACATTAAAATATCTTTTCTAAATTTTCTGTAGGATCTGTTTACACAGATCTGAGTTGTAAGCCTGTGTTATAAAGGCTGAGTGTAGGAGAGGTGATCTCTGAGTGGTAGGGCTATTTGCCTGAGTGTAGGAGAAGGTTATTCTCTGAGTGGTAGGCCTTGAGGCAAGGCTGAGGTAGGACTGTTGAGCCTGAGTTGTAGGAACCTATCCAGGTTCTGAGCTGTAGGATCTGAGGATCTGAGAATAGTGGAAGTTTGGTCGAATCTAGCATACTACTAGATAGGTGAAGGGGGAAAGTGGATTTACCTAGACCTTGGGGAACCACTATAAAACATTGTGCAATCTGTGATGCTTAGTTGTCTGTGAATGCTGTGCTAGATGTTTTAATTTGTAATTGAATTCTGCCTAGAAGTATAAATAAGAAATTAGAACATATTCACCCCACCCCCCCCCCCTCTAGGTGTTTAGGTTATCTTGAAAGTAAAACTATCATAAGTGATGTGCATGTTGATAAATCTATGCCATTCCTAAGTTAGGACAAGTTTCAAATAATGCTACTGAAGAAGTGGTTGCTGCAGAAGATGAGGCAGATATGGCTGATACTGATGATGTAGCTGCAGCAGAAGCTATCCCTGCAACAAAAGATAACAATGAGCCTCCTAAGTCTTTAGATACTTATTTTGATAGGTCAAGCACAGAAAAGAATGCTCAGTCTAAGGGGGAGCATGATCAGATGGATTTGACAACTTTGGATCAAGTGGTCAACAGAGTGGTTGAGTCTGCACCCACTATAGGTAATACCCATACCCTCTTATTTAGTAGTGTTAAAACAACTTTAGCTAAGGTAATATTTCCTTCTATAGGTGTTGTAGTTGAGGGGGAGTCTTCACAGGTCCCTGTAAAGGAAGATGTCCCACCTCTATCAAGCCAACCAACCACCAACCAAATCTCTAATGAGTTACTCCTAAACAATATCAAAGCACTCCGGAATTCCCAGACTACAACCCTCAAGGAGTATGTTGACCAATAAGTTGCCAAGCTGAGGGATGAATGGTCAACCAAAGTCAAGGAAAATAAAGAAGAAATCTCTCACTTAAACAAACAGGTAAGCACCTTGTTTGATAGAGCTGGTACTGCTGGCATCAAACTGACCAGCCTCATGAATTCCTTAGACACAAGGTAAAAAATCTCTGCAGCTGACATAAGATATGTCATGAATTATGTGAGTACAACTGATGAGGTGATCAGGAGTGCAGCAGATCATGTCAATCAACATGTCACCAATGTTGCCTTCCACTCTATGAAGGAGGCACTACTTCTGAAAAATAAGCTGCTTGTTGATAATGAGAAAATATTCCAATCCATATCAAGCAAAAATGAATCCAACACTACCCTACTGCAAAATTCCATCTGTGAAGAAGGAGAAAAGGGGGAGAGCAGCTATGCTAAGATAGCAACACTCATTGAAGATAAAGCCTTCAATGTAATTCAAGGCACCAGGGTTGCACCGCAATTGCCCCTCCTAGATAAAAAGAGGCCAGAGGACCTAGACATTCCAGCACAAGCTAGAGCTGCACGGGATGCACAACTAGCTGTCAGAAGAAAGAGGGATGGAACTCAGATGCCTGAAGAGTTCATGGCAAAGAGGAGAGCTGAGAACAGAGATGATCTAGATCATTAAAAACTAAGTGTTGCCTCTGAATCAATCATTATCAATGCTTGGGTAAGTCATGGACAAATCTTAAAGAATATAGAAAGTGTATATCCTTCTGAGGAATGGATAAAGCATTTAGATGAAATTCCTTTAGGGAAAGAGTATTCAAAGAAATTCTTGTAAGGAAGGGAAACCCTAAGAAAATGCATCCCAGATATATTCCAAATCCATTCCTTTACTTCAAATGGCAAGAGAACCAAGATGAAAACATGATGAAGACTGCTGCTACCAAGGATGCTGATTCAAGTTCATCAAAGAAGAGTTGAGATGAGGCTGCAAGACTTAGGGTGCTTTAAATATGTAATCAATATCTTGTAATGAATATCAACAGTGTAGCAATATAAAATCTTTATCAATGAAATTAATATGAGTTGGCCCTGACTATATTGATGTGATAAATATGTAATGCAATTCTCATTTATATATCTATGATTAATGAATATGTTGTTCTTTCATAGATATCTTGCAATCACAAGTTTGCTACTATTTTTTGGCCAAGTTAATGATTAGGTAGATCTTAATCAAAATGTTTACCTTGTAAATGATTAATAAAGCTTTTGCTGCTAAATCATACTGTTACACTATTTGTGATTGATAATTCACCAGTGATATTGGCTAGTCAATCATAGTGTTATGGTATCCCACCTAAGGGGAGTTGTCCTATACTAGGATGGCTAGTTGTCATGATAATGTCTCTTCAGGCTTATCATGATATGTTTTTGTGTTGATGCACCTTAGCATGGATGGGTGTTCTGCCTTCTTAAAATAGGGGGAGAGTTTTGGGAATTATGCCCTTCAATGTTCCTTAGAATTTGAAGAGGCATCACCAATCATGTTAAGGGGCATAATGTATTTGATGTGTGCTTGAGTTCTTGCATGTAGGTTGTTCTTGATTTGACAGGTGAATTGGAAGAGGAAGCTGGAAGTCAGACTATTTAACTAAGGCAAAAGCGTCGAGACCGCTGAGATAGCTGAGAAGATAATCTCAGCATAACCGCTGAGATAGCTGAGAAGCTCAACCCAAAACGTTGAGAGAAATGTTGATCCAAGCAAAACCATAGAGACAGGAGATAGTCTCAACTGTGAAGAAGAAACTGCTGAGATAGTTGAGAAGAAATCGATGAGATAGAAGATAGTCTCAGCCAAGAAGAATAAACCACTTAGGCAGTTGAGAAGGAACGACTGAGACAGAGCCTGCAGAATTTCTCTAAGTCCAAAAGTGTTGAGTGAGGAAGGCTCACTCAATGCTTTTAAAGAAGAGATCAGTTCAGAATTCGTCAAATAGAATTCTGAGTTCGTCGAGCTGAACTCAACTTTCGTCGAGCTCAAGTTAAAGTTTGAAGATTCAGAGTTCGTCGAGCTCAGTTCAAAATTCGTCGAACTGATTCCATAATTCATCGAACCCAGCTCACCTTTCGTCGAGCTCAAGTTAAACTTTGAAGATTACGAGTTTGTCAAGCTCAGTTAAGAATTCGTCGAACAAATTTCAGAATTTGTCGAACCCATCTCACCTTTCGTCGAGCACAAGTTAAAGTTTGAAGATTATGAGTTACTCGAGCTCAGTTCAGAATTCGTCGAACTGATTTCAAAATTTATCGAACCATGATCTCCATTTGTCGAGCGCAGACAAAGTCTTTCATGCTATTGTGGGAAAGCTACAGTAGCGCTGAAAGCTACTGTTTGTCCTCTTTTGAGGTAGGTGGCGCTAACCATCCTTTGCGGGGCCCACATTCAATTGTGTCGTTGTTTTAAATCAATAGTTATAAAAGAAAAAGAAGAAAAGGGGATTAGCGTTAATGAACAAAGAAACGAAAAAGAAAACAAAAAGAGAGGCGGCTGAACTTCATCTTCCCCATCAAGCTTGAAAGCCAAGTCCAATAGTGCAAGCCAGAAGTCAAAGAGAAGGATAGTTGAAGCTTCTTCTAGTTAAGCAAGATTGTTCCTTGGAGAACAAGTTGGCTGATTCATTCAATCAGCAAGAGGTGATGGTTGTGTAAAGGGTTATAAGCCTTGAATAGTAGTTAGCTGTCTTCAGTACAACAAAGAAATTTGTAGATGTAGAAGAAGACTAATTCCTTCGACAACAAGTGGGCTGGACTGATATCTACTCAGTATAGAAAGTTAGACTCAGAGATTTTTCTCTGAGTCAGTATGTCAATTTACTTGATTAATTTCCTGTAGGATTCAGCCTGTCTATACCTGAGATGTAGGGCACTTTATGCCTGAGTTATAGGTGACAAATTAGTAACTAAGGTAGGTGCCCTGCTGGGGTACTGAGGTAGGACCTAAGTATGGATCTGAGGTAGGGCTGTCCTCCTAGCTTGATTGTAGGGCCTAGTGCCCGAGGTAGGTGACTATTGAGTCACTAAGCTATAGGTGACAAGTGTGTCACTGAGTTGTAGGGCTTGGAGGAGGCTGAGGTGTAGGTGCCTGAAGGGCACTAAGGTTGGTACTTGGAAGGGTATTGAGCTGTAGGAATGTTACAGCACTCTGAGAGTCGGGCCTTGTGCCTGAATTTGTAGGGCTGAGAAGCTTGAGTTGTAGGCATTAGAGATAAGGCTGAGGTAGGTTGTTTGTTGACCATTGAGCTGTAGGAGCACTGCAGGGCTTTAAGGTAGGAATCTTTATGGTTCAGAGGTAGGGTTCTAAAGAGAACCTGAGTGTAAGGCTGAGTGCCTAAGGTGTAAGCTCTGAGGAGCATTTTTGTTGTGTTTGTGCCTTCTCTAACATAAGTTAGAAAGGTGGGAGGGAAAGTGGATGTACCCAATTGGGTAACCACTATAAATACTTGTGTGATGTGTTGTGTTGCTTGTTCTTATTTTATATTGTAAGTATTAAGGACAAGCTCAAGATTAATTAGTTAGTAAACAACAAAAAGACTAAAGAAATTTCAAAGACCTATTCACCCCCCCCCCCCTATAGGTGACTAGCTAACCTTGAATTAATAACTTTAAGTATTGTTGCAGTTAACTTCACAGTTCTAGTAGGAAAATTCCCTGGTGTTGTGAAGAAGAAGTTAGGACTGAGTATATCTCAGTTCAAGTAAAGTTAGACTTAGGAAATATTCCTAAAGTCAAATTTGGGTTGAGTATATCTCAGTCAAGGAAGATTGGCACAGAGAAATTTCTCTTATGTCCATTCATCTCATAAACTCACTTACATCTTGTAGGATCCTTTTGGATCTGAGTAGTACGAGCAAAATTTCTCTGAGGTTGGATTCTGTTGAGAATCTGAGGGTAGGATCTTCTGGTCTGAGCTGTAGGATATAGTTTCAAGTCTGAGGCAGGTGATTCATTCTAATTGAGCTATAGGGCACTTGTGCCTGAGGTAGGATCTGGGTACAGATCTGAGGGAGGGCCTTTTTTGCGAGAGATTATAGGAGAGTCATTCCCTCTGAGGTAGGATCCCTAGTGGATCTGAGGTAGGGATGTCCTCCTAACTTGAGTATAGGGCCATTGTCCTGAGGTAGGTGATCTGTTCATCACTATTTTGTAGGCCCATGTGGATGAGTTGTAAGTCTTAGAGGAGACTGAGAAATCATGTGGGATCTGAGCTGTAAGATCTTTGGAGCAGAGTTTTGTAGAAGTGCCTAGTCTAATAAGATAGTTGGATAGGTGGGAGGGAAAGTGGATGTACCTTATTAGGGGAACCAATATAAATCTTTTGTGTGCTCTTTGTGTTTGTTGTGTTGCTGGTTACTTATCTTGAAAGGAGCGTTGGGCTTCAACCCATTGTAGTTCCTAGTGACTTCGAGAGCCCATCGTAGGGAATGCCCTCGGCAGTCCAAGGTTAACCCTTAACCGTAAGACTAAAATGATTAAAGTGCAACTAGCAAATACTATTACTACACTTTCACTCACCTTGATGGCTCGAGAGACTTACTTAGTTTGGTTACCGAGCGGTAGGCTCGGTGGTTGGGAAAATCGGCAAGTTAGCCCCACGAGCCGAAGGCTCGAAACGTAGTTGTAATGGAAAGTTTAGTCCGGGGAGCCGATGGCTCAGGAATTCATGGCTGTATATGCATAAGGTGGTTAGACTTTGGTATTTGACGGTCGTTCACACTGATGTCAATATGATGACTCGGTGGGTGTGGTTTACACGTAGCCAATGAAAAGACTGGTGGATTTTCCAGTAGAGTACGCAGAGGTTCCGCAGTGTGTTCTTCACATTGACGCGTACGAAGGTCTAGGTTAGGTGGTGTGAATGCCAGACTAGAGGTGGGGTGGCCCAACCCACTGCCTCCGTTTTCAATGATGGCAGGTACCTGAGAGTTTAGCTAACTCATAATAGGGGAACTAAAGGTCTGTGCACATAGAGTCGTGTGTGTGTTGCACTTGTATGAATATTAACATTAAACCCACATAACATAGCATATCATGTCATCATCACATTTCAACCCTTACCCCTAATGTATAAATTGGTATGGGACTTTTTATACGTTAGGCCTTGCAAAACGACCCCATAGTTTTATAATCTTGTGTGGGCATTCTTATAAGCTATGATTACTTTCTTTGCGGTTAACTGTTACATTTCTTTTATGGTGCCTATACTTTCTACTTATTACTGCTCTACTACTTTAGAATTGCTAGCTTATATTTTCTTAGCACTGTGAATTTTATAATATGACTGCAAGATTAGGACCGCCATCACCTACTCTTATTCACTATCCACCTCAATATTATCACTCTCCTTCTTCCCTCACGGTGCTAAGAGTCACGGGGGGAGGGGGACGATAGTTGGCTTAGGCTCTATTTGTTTGGGCATTTCGTTGTTCCGTTTTTGGCAAACGTTGCCAGAAGGAGGGTAAACAAATAAACCTCTAGCGGTGTTTTCTCCGTTTCAACCCATCCACCTTGAGAAAGGCACTAAAAAGCTCCGTTTGGAGCATCCACCTCCCCCCTCCTGTTCGAACACTCCGTTTCGACATGCCAGATCGACCTACCACCACCCAACCAAATAGAGCCTTAGTCTTTTGACTAATGGTCGGTGGACCAAACATTTCAGGGGCTTCTGATAAGAGATAGGGGTAGCAATAGGAGATGCAGCACCAGCGAAGTACGCTACACATGGAGGTGGGCCACTCTAGCATAGGGGCACTAGCATTAGGATCTGTGAGTGATTAGTATATTTTTCTTCAGCGAGACTGTTGTAGTGAGGACATGATGTACGGGGTAAGAGACCGTTTATCTCTATTTATTTTCTACTTCTATTTTTGTTCGATTACTCTATGGACTATGTTGTGATTCTCTTTCATATATTACATGTGATTTGTGGACTTAGACTTAATTGTTCTAACTATATACTTCTACTACTTTGGTGATCCTTACTGCTGGCAGGAACGATGTTTTGTAGTTGCGACCTTGCCAAGTGGTTGTGTCACCGCAAAATGAAGATTCTAGGCATAAGACCCTAGAGGCAAAAAAAGGGGTCTAATAAATTGGTATCAGTGGAAACCTCAATCCGAAGAAAAGAAGTCCACAAAAACACTAGGACATCCCGTGCAAGCTTAGTTTGAGGACAAACTAGTAGTGGAAGCAATGGTGTGCCCATAAGGGAAATCACAAACAGTAGTCCACTTTTCAGCTAATTTATGGGTAAACCACCTAATAATTGTCTTTTCCTTGTGTAGCCTGTGACGAACCCTACCCCTTAGTAGGGTGTACCTCAGGCTAAGAATGTTGCTCCACCTCTGCCGGCTGAAGGATTTTATTTCAAGAGCATAGACACCTAGAGGGGGGGTGAATAGGTTCTAATATTTTTAACTATTTAGGCAATTAACATGTTCTAACTCAGCATATAAAATCACAGTTCTCAGAAAAAATAAACACAGCACAACACAGCAAGATTTATAGTGGTTTCCCAATTTATGGGTACATCCACTTTCCCCCCTTCGTTTATCCAGTAGAGAACTGAAATCATCCAAACTTACTTCCACTATCTTAGATCCACAGATCTTACAACTCAGAGCCTGATAGGTTCCTACAGCTCAGACTTCTTCAAGTCCTACCTCAGATTCTTCCCAAGAACCCTACCTTAGACAACAGCCCTACCTCAACCGTTATCTCCAAGCCTACAACTCAGACCTTAACAAGTCCTATACCTCAGGCACTCAACCCTATCTCAGCCTTTATAAATACAGGCTTACAACTCATATCTATATAAGATCTTATAAGAAAAAGTTTATTTAAATAAATAGAAATTTCACCCAGATTGAAATCTAAATGGGTGAGAGCTTCTTGATCAGTTCTGGAATGACTGAATACTTCAGATCCAACCTGACTTAGGTTCTTCAAAGCTTCTTGAATTTGAACAAAATAAGGTTGATCTTTACTTGGTTTGAAGTTGATCTTTAATTAGCTTCCTTCTTAAATTAAGAATCAGATCTAAATCTTTCTTGCAGACTTATCCAGGATCTCCCTTCTTTTGGGTTAGCCTCTTGCTCTCCAATACCTGTTGTTAGTTCTATATAATTTATTTTGTTGGATTCCCTTTTTGGTTGTTATGGATCAGCCCTTTATATAGCGTTCATCCATGATTATCGACTGATCCGGTGTATAACGACCTTCTGACAACCCTGACAGATGTGTCAGTCTTGTTACTTATGACAGCTGTCAAGTCTTCAGTCGTGACAACTTACCATTCATTGGAATTCTTTCTCAGCAGGACACTGTAAGCAAACTACTTAAAATGTGTTGACACAAATATAGCAAGTGTCGACACAATACTTTATGATGTCGACACAGCTTCTAATGTGTTGACATAGTCATTCTTTATCATCTCGACACAGCTTCTATTGTATATTTCGACACAAGTCCTGTTTGTCAACACAACTACTCCTGGTCCCCACATAGCCGATACTGAGAGATGGCGGTGAGTGTATGTCCAGACGTCATTGAGTGTTTGTCGACACAAGTCCTGTGTGTCGACACAAGCCTTTCAGACTCAGTATAGTTGTTGTTGATAGAGGGAATTGAGTGTGTGTCGACACAAGTCTTGTGTGTCGACACAAGCCTTTCAGACACAGTATAACTGTTGTTGATAGATGGCGTTGAGTGTGTGTCGACACATGTCCTGTGTGTCTACACAAGCCTTTTATACTCAGTATTGCTATTGTTGATAGATGGCGATAAGTGGGTGTCGACACAAGTCATGTGTGCCGGCACAAGCCTTCATCAGCTGTCGACACAATTCCTGGGTGTCGAAATATGTCTTGCTTTTAGTGTCGACATAACTCCTGGGTGTCGACACAGATCCTGCTTCAGGTGTCGACACAATTCCTGGGTGTCGACAATGCTCCTGCTTCAGGTGTCGACATAATTCCTTACAAGTGTCGACACTTGTACTTAGAAATTTTTCTGCCTTTCTTAATCCTGCACACTGAAACTCAACATCCCATCAAATATAAATTGATGTATATCATTGAGTACAGAAAGGCTTCTCCAAATCTGGTACACAAATTCTAGTGTATGCAACAATCTTACCCTATTTGGAGAAGTCAAAACCCCTTGTCAATGATATACACCACACATGATAAAACAAAGAAAAAATATGTGCACATCCATTTCACAGCAGGGTAACATATAAACACAAATAACAGCTAATATCAACACTGAAAATGATATCATTCATTAAATAGAACATTGTTTAGCTTTACAAATTTCTTAATAGAATAGAAAGATTACATTGTTCTACATACTAGCCTATTTATCCTAAGATTGACTAGACTCCTTGAATATTATTCCTTTGCCAGACTTGATCTTAGCTTGCACATTGGCTTTAGTATCATCAGCTGGTTTCTTCCCTTTCAGATCCTTCTTTTTGAGTTCTTCGGCCTTAATCTTCTGCCTTTCAAAGTAATGATAAGGCTTGGGAAAGTACTTGTTAGGCTCCATAGAGTTAACAGGTAACTTTCCATCTTTGATATCCCTTCTGAACTGATGTAAGGCATCTTACCTTTTCTGATATTTACCCCATTCTTATTCAGAGTATCATTTGCCTTTATCATTCATATTGTCTTTTACAGCTTTCCAGGCAGTAAGAATAATATTTCTGGAGGTTGGACTCTATTGCTCAAAATCAGGCATTAATTCTGCCTGTTCTCTGAATCTTTTCTTAGAAAGCTGAGCCTCTTTCTAAGCATCCTTAGCAGCATCAGACATTTCAAATTTTTCAATAATAACATTATTAACTTCATGTGGAGGGCTATACATATGATGTACTACTTGCTGTACTTCTTCAAAATAAGCTCGAGGATATATGACTTGTGATACTTCCTGCCGAACCCCTTCAAAGTGAGCAGGTTGAATACCAGATTCTGCAATTTCATTATCATCACAGAGGGGTGGATATCCAAGAGTAGCTCTGATGGTATTAGATACCCATTTTGCATGCTCAGAGCTAGCTTTGACTAACATTCTCTCCCCCTGTATGACTTCTCTTGCTATATGATCTCTCAGATCATTCTTTTGAAACCTTACTTGATCAGCCAGATATTCAGTACCTTCTTTGTAGTAGGCTTTGAATTTCTTCAAGTGATCAGAAATAGTCTTTTGAGAAGCTTCAATGGCTGTTTGGACAGTAGCTAGATCGGCTTGTATTTGCTTGGATACTTCAGTTTTCAAATCAGTAGCAATATGTCCCAGTTTTTTTAGAATTTCATCATGTGAGTCCTTGAGATTTTCATTTGAGCTGAATTGATTTTCTAAAATATATCCTTGCTTGACTGCAATGCCCTCAACTTCAGTCTTTATCAACTGTTGTTGCTCAGCCAAATATACTACAGCATTACCTCCCTTATGGAAGCAATCTGTCATCTCTTTCTTATTCAAATTTACTTCAAATCTGATGGATTTAATGTCTTGAGCTAGATGTAACTGCAAATCTTTAGGTGACTCATCCACATACTTCTCCAAAGATTGTCTTTGCTCATCTAACTTTACTTGCAGTTGAACCATCAGTAAACTGAAGTCCATCCCTTGAGCAGAAGGTTGAGAGACTGTTTGTAAGGCTTTCTTATAGCATGTGCTCCTTTTCCTGATAGTAACTAGCTTCCTTTTCTTAGCCATGGAGGCTTCTTCATCATCATAAGATTGTGATGAGCTTTGTATATTAACAGTTTCCTTATCTGTAGGGGCATGCTGAGACATCTCCCCCTCAGTTCCTTATATATCTTTCTCAATCCTTTGCTTCTCCCCCTGAGTCCCTATTTTATTGAAGTCAGGGAACAGTTCTTCCAAAGTGAACTCCTGTTTCATCTTAACAGGAGAAACAAGGTTGTCTTTTTGAACTAATGGTTCCCTCTAGACATCTAGATCTTTGTCAAGGGTCTTCTCAACACTGGAGTAGTGGAATTGCTCATCTTGAGCTTGATCTGACATTTGCACATCTTGTGCTTCATTCTCAGTATTGACCTGTGTTGCCTTGTTTATTTCTGATACAACATCCATGACAGTATCAGTAGCATACTCACCTTCTAGAGAAGCTTCTGCAATACCTCCCCCTTGGGCAGGCAGTTGTGATTGTTCAGTGTTTGGGACATTATTGAAGTATTCTCTCCCCTGGAGTGGAGACTATCTAATTCTCTAGTTGCTGACTACTCTCTACTTGAGATTGAGCTTCTTTTTCCTGTTGGTCTTCATCTGAGCTGAAGACCACTTCTTCTTCAGAATCACTGGAGGATTCTGCTTCTTGGACAATGGTTTTCTTTTTACTGTCCTTCTTTACCTGTTTCTGTGGAGTATAAACTTCCTTTGTCAAGACTCTATCCCATATAGATAGAATCCTCACATCCATCCTCCTCATGTGATTGATCTTAGAACCTGGTAGTTGATTCATAACATCTGGGATAGAGGAAATTAGATACAAGCATTGTATTCTACCCAGATTTGGCTTCTTAATACCTTCTTGAATCTTGTCAAGAACTACTGATGACCAGTCTGTTATTACACTGAATATGACTCTGGTCATAAGGTTGAACATGTAAGCAGAAATTCTATCATGTCCACCTGTCTTGCTGAGAATTACATTGCCTATGATCTCTGAGAGAAATTTGCCTTGGGAATTCATTCCCTTCCTGGTAATAGAGGATCCTACCTTGGTATTTGGATTCAGTCCACACCAACTAAGTGCATCTTTCGTCATTGATGGAACAATGTCATCATCTTCTTTAACTCTGGGGAGTTGAAGCGACTTCCTGATCATCTTCTGTGAGAGTTTCACTCTTGTACCATTAACAGTGGCTTTAATCTTCTTTCCTTCAGAATCCACAGTTGCAGACGAGTAGAATTCAAGCACTTTCTTCTTCCAAATTTTTATAGGTTCGGAGACTAAATACTCCAACCCATTCTCTGAGATTAGGGTAACCACGCCCTTGATTTCTTATGAAGCTGTCTCGAATCCCCTGCGAACTAGCTCGTATACTCCATTGATCTTATCGTCCTGGTGTGGCGCTGTAACGCCCTCGATTTTTTGCGATTATTTAAATTCTCGGTTGGCGTTACGTTGGCGTTTGTCCGACTCGAGCCGTTGTTTTAGTACCTCGTTAGGTGTTCTTAGGGGTTTGGCCTGTTTGCGGGGTTCCCCAGCTAGTCGGTGTTTGTTTTAGAGGCCCGACTGAGTTTTTCAGGGAATCCTCGCGTTTTGGCTTCGGGCGAGGTTAGCCCGAGTGTCTGATCGTCGGGGGTCGTTTTCTACTTCGCCGTTGTGTTCGTAGCACGGGTATTTAGCTACGGTGCGAGTTTGGCCGAAATCCGAGAACGTTATGTTTCGCGTCGTTTTGACGGACGCTAGTTAGCGGGTCGTTATTATTTTCTTTATTTTATAAACGTATGTTGGGTTTCACGCTTGGCCGGACTAGTGATGTGAGTGTGTCAGTGCGTAATTGTGCACATGCTCGTGCGTGTACGCGGTTTATTAAGGTTCGTGTGCGTGTCGAGTTTATACGTTAATCATGTGAATAAAGAGTGATCGGAGTAGTTAATGCATTAATAAATTGATGCAATTTTTTCTTTTCTGATTAGTTGTTAAGAGAGGGGGGGTGGCTGCCTTGGGTTTAGCCGTTAGGTTCAGGTTTACTTTTTTTTGGGGTTAGTGTTAATAGGATAGTTATTATATGAGTATATATATATAGGTTTATTTAGTTTACCTTTAGGTTTTTATTTCCCCCCCCCCCCCAAAACCAGCAGCCTCCCCCTTTTTCCCGTTCCCTGTGCGAAACCGGCCGAATCGAGCGGCTGCTCCTATTCGCGGAAGAGAAGAGGCGGACGCAGCCACCGCTCCTACCGCCGATCTCCCCGCCCAAATCCGCTCGAAATCCGCATCTGGGGCCGGATCCGAACTCCTCTCGCCGCGATCTTCGTTCCGAGGTAACTTATTTGGGATTTCACCGTAGTTTTTTTTCATGCTTGGATGTGTGTTTTTTTGTTGGTTTTGTTCCTCATTTTGATGAGATGTTTCCTCTAGGAATTTGGAAGCTTTGCGTGCTTTTGGGCGTCCGCTATAGCGCCGTTGTGCTGGCGAAATTTTTCGGTGTAGTAGCGAGGCAAGTGCTCCTTTCGCCCTTGCCATTTTGATCCCTTAATTTCTCTCATTTTCGTACTTTAAATTTCAGATTTTTGGTGATGCTATCCTCCTAACCGAACCCTACCCGAAAACCCTAACCAAACCTACCCGAAAATCTCTTGGGAAATCGTTTATTTTTTCCTTGTTCTCTTGTTGTAATCGCTCTCGTTAGGAATTCGTTGTGATAGGTTTAGTGGGTAGGATTTATGCAAATAAATTGTGGAAATTATGTTATAAATTAAGGATTTAGGATTAGTTGGGGATTTGGATCGTTGTCCAAATCTATCGCTAAGTTTTGTTTGGTGTCGTTGTATTTTGGGTGTAGGTGAGCACGCACGACCTATGGTTGTGCGTCTGAGATCGTGCGCCCTGGTGTTGGTGCTCGTACGTTAGCTTTCGTGTCGAGTGGGAGTACTCACTCGTTGTGGCGTTGCGAAATTGCAACAATGTTTTCCCCAGCTTTGCTTTCGTTTCCGAGTGAATGTCTCGTGATCAAAGGTCCTTGTCGGATGTTGTTTTTCCGAGGGCCGAATCGTGGGTTGTGGTTAGTAGTGGTGGTGGAAGGCTTTTAATAGGGGTTGTGTTGTGTGACTTAGCCGTGACCGCACTTTTTACCTTGACCCGAGTATTTTCTGGGCAAGTGAGTGAGGGGTCCGCAGTGCTTTCACATGTCAACCCTTGAGCATTTTTGTCTTGGAAATAGTGGTCGGGGTTGAGTACGCCTCCAATCCGGTTCCAAGTTTCTTTTTTTGCTACTGCCATAACTCACAAATTAGGATGTTAGGTGTTTCTTCCTTAGTTGTTGCAGCACATTTTTTTTCTGCATGTTCGCCTTGTTGACACTGCAGGTTTTTAGCAGGGTAGTTGCTGTTTTCTCGCACCTAGTGCAGGTTTGCTTTTACCTTGCCTTGAGCAGGGTTTGCTTCAGTTTTAGTTGTCCTTTCTTACATTCCCTTGTTTTCTTGTTTTACTGCACTTTCTTGTTAGCACTTGTATTCTTTTCCTTGCTGAGGTATTCTGCCTTCTGAATGCCTCAGGTTCTGGATAGTAGCCAGTAGGTGGCTAGTGCTGTGGTGCTGTTGGAGATCTCTCAGCCTTTGGAGACCCTCCTGTTCTTCTAGTGAGGTAGTTTTACTGCATTTTCTACAGACATACATACTTGCCAGTGGGTTCGTGTCAGCTGTTGGCGCCCCTGGTAGTTTTATCTTTTTGTACTGGATATGCTTTTCTTCTTACTGCTACCCTTTTTGGGAGATAGTCTATTTGCTCTGGGAATGTTTTATGCTAGGTTGATAGTTACTTTAAAACCTATAATAATTACTATATGTATTACATGATCAGCATGTTTTTATAAAAAGCTCAAACATTACTTTCCAAAAGCGTAAAAAGATCGTTTTCTTATAAGTACTATAAATTGAGTTTTAGGGTCTTGCATAGCGTAAGTTGTCCTCTTAGGACACTTATGCGCTCATTTAAGGACGTCAACATCAATGAAGTATTTTTTTCCGCTACGTATAAAAAATAGTTTTCAAACCGTGGACTATCTGATCCACTGAGCCGAGGGATACGGCTAATTAATTGAACCAGTTTTATAATCATTCTAACTTATGATTTGAGGGTTTAGAGTGTTGCCTGAGCGTCGGCAGTTATCCCCTGCTCGATGTGGCATCACAGCTCGTAGTTTTCTCTTGCTCTGATTTATTTAAATGGTGAGAAAAATGCGGGTTGTGACAGTTGGTATCAGAGGGAGGTTGCTCGACAAGTTGGTCGGGCAACCTTTCCTTGTTTGTATTAGATGTTTAGAGTCATATCATACACACACACCGACATGTCATCAGCACGTCTTGGCTGAAGCACGAACACTGCACTACACTCATAGCATAACATGAAGTATACGGGGCATATTATGTAATATGAAATGCATAATATGTGTTTGTATATGGATCCACCATAGGGGCAACATGCGAGGGTTATGTATTATGGGGTGCATAACCTCACCGCATGGATGCGACTAGCACGTTTTCCTTTTCGTTGCATGAGAATGTTATGTATTATGGGATGCATAACATTTTCATGTGTACGCCGCCATGGCATGCATTAGGGCCTTTTTAGAATGCATAGCATAATCATGCATAGCATAACATTGCATAAGCACAACGCGCCAAGCTAAAGGCTTGCAGGATGACATGTGTACACGCATAATTTTTGAGTCAAAAAGAATATAAATTCATGCATTCCCGATCTAGGCACAAGAGTTAGAGTGATGGTGGTGAACCGTCTTAGGCTAAGCATAACATTACTTTTGTATTTAATAAAATAAAATCCCAGAGCAAGTATAGCAGTAGAAGATCATATTTATGTATGTATTGTCTGTACCTTTTGTCTAATCCGAGGAGTTTAGCTAAGTTCTAATCGTTTGTTCTGTTTTAATTTTCCTTATAGTATGCCGCCGAAGCGTAGAGTGACGAGGTCGACTCCCCACTCTGAGGGTGAGTCCTCCGGTGCTCAAAGTGATGCGAAGGTGGAAAGTCTGAGGCAGAGCAACGAGGCCTTATCAAGGCAGGTGGTGGAGTTGCGGGCCCAGATGCAGTCCTTTTTATCCGGAGCGGCGGGTTAGACTCCGGGAGTTCAGGACCCCCGCCGTGGGTACAGCTGTTCTAGCCCCTCCTGCCCCCCTGCCTCTGCTCCTCTCGTGCCTCCAGTGGTGGTGCCCCCCGGGATGGCTTTCATCTCCCAGTTCCAGAGGCTGAGCCATCCCACTTACGATGGGAAGGCGGATTTCATGGTGTTGGATGACTGGCTGATCACTATGGAGGAGATGCTTCACTATTCAGGTATCTCAGATGATCAGAAGGTGATGTTGGGCGTTTATCAGCTGAAGGGTTTGGCGAAGACCTGGTGGTTAAGAGAGAAGGAAGGCATGGTCGGAGGATGTTCCTGGAATTCTTTCAAGGAGATGCTGATGAGGAAGTTTCTACCGGTAGTGGAGCGAGACAGGTTGATGAACAACTTTCTCCATCTGAAACAGCGTCAGCTCACCGTCAACGAGTACGAGATTGAGTTTAGCAAGCTCAGTCGATTTGCTCCGAGTTTGGTGGCTACTGAGGAGGATAGAGCAAAGCGTTTTCTGGGTGGCCTCAGGAGCGATGTCCAGCAGCTTGCGGTTGCTCACGGCGCAGTTACTTATGCGGGAGTAGTGGAAGCTGCTCTGAAGGTGGAGGCGATAGAGACTGCGAAGAACAGAGGCCAGTCAGTGCGGAATGAAAAGAGGAAGGCTGCTGAAGAGAAGAACTCCCTGGTACTTGGTGCTGCTTCTGGGAAGAAGAGCAATATGGTCTGTAGTTTCTGTGGCCAGTCGGGCCATACTGTGGAGAGGTGTTACAAGAGGACAAAGGCTCAAAAGAAGGAACATGTGCATGCTATTCAGGGTGCTCCTAGGAGGGATGTTCCTTGCCCTATTTGCAAGCGACCCGGGCATGATGCTGCTCAGTGCTGGTCCATGGATCGAGCCTGCTTTCAGTGTGGTCAGAAGGGCCATATAAAGGCGAGATGTCCTCAGGTTCAGTCCGCTCTTCATGCAGTCCCACTTCAGGCGTTACCTCCGCCTCAGCCGGTGGACAAGGGTAAGGGGAAGCTTAATGTGGTATCTTCAGCGGAGGCCGAGACTTCGACGCAGGTCATTTCAGGTAAACCTTCTCGCTTGTCTCTTCAATTCGGTAGAAGTTTTGGTGTTGCTATTGTGTGGTTTTCTTAGTTTGCTGTGCAAATACTTTTTATTTTTTTTACTTTTCTGTGTATAGGGAGTTTTAAGGTAAGGAACCGCTGGGCGCGCGTTCTTTTTGACTCAGGTGCTACCCACTCCTTTGTGGCTAGGGCCTTTGTCGAGCGGTGCCAGTGGGTTCTTGATCGTGTTGGTAATGCCTTTTGTGTCAAATTCCCCTCAGGCGATTCTGTGATATCGGATCAGGGCGTTCTGGACTGTCCTATTTTGTTGGGGGATTTTCTGGCCAAGGCAGATCTGAAGGTTATAGACTTGGAGGATTTCGACGTCATCCTGGGTATGGACTGGTTGTCCCGATATGATGCAGTGATCCAGTGCAGGGGAAAGCGCTTGGATTTCAGGAAGGAAAGCGGTCAGCCTTGGAGTATTTACGGCGATTCACGTCAGGGCTCTTCGGCGATTTCTGCGGTATGTGCTCAGAGGTTATTTCGTGCTGACTGTTTTGCTTGCTTAGTCTCGGTGCTGGGGACTGTTAGCAGTGTGCAGCTTTTGGATGAGATTCCTGTTGCGCGGGAGTTTTCCGACGTGTTTCCTAGCAATCTTCCCGGTCTTCCTCCAGACAGAGATGTTGAGTTCGTGATCAATTTGGAGCCCGATACGCGTCCCATTGCCAAGGTGCCGTATCGGATGGCCCCGCGAGAGCTGGAGGAGCTTCGTACCCAGCTAGATGAGTTATTGGCGAAGGGCTTCATAAGGCCGAGCTCGTCGCCCTGGGGTGCTCCGGTTCTCTTTGTAAAGAAGAAGGATGGTTCGATGCGCCTTTGTATCGACTATAGAGAGTTGAACAAAGTCACCATCAAGAACAGGTATCCACTGCCCAGAATCGACGACTTATTCGATCAGTTGCGTGGGAGTGCAGTATTCTCCAAGATAGACCTTCGATCGGGCTATCATCAGCTCAGGATTTGGGAGTCGTACATTCCACAGACGGCTTTCCGATCGAGGCATGGGCATTTCGAATTCTTGGTCATGTCGTTTGGGCTGACCAATGCGCCTTCAGCATTCATGGACATGATGAACCGGGTGTTCAAGGACTTTCTGGGCAAGTTTGTCGTCGTATTCATTGACGACGTGCTGATCTACTCTCGGAATGCCGCGGAGCATGATCAGCACTTGCGGTTGGTGTTATCCGCATTGAGGGATCATCAGTTGTACGCCAAGCTGAGCAAATGTGAGTTCTGGTTGCCTCAGGTTTCCTTCCTGGGTCATGTAGTGAACAAGGATGGTATTTCAGTGGATCCGGAGAAGATTTCTGCAGTGATGGATTGGCATAGACCGAGCACACCCAAGGAGATCAGGAGCTTCTTGGGGTTGGCCGGCTATTATAGAAGGTTCATGGAGGGCTTTTCTACCTTGGCAGCGCCCTTGACTAAGCTGACGCAGAAGCATGCGGCGTTCATTTGGAGTGATAAGTGTGAGGAGGCTTTTCTGGAGCTGAAGAGCAGGTTATGTTCTGCCCCTGTGTTGACATTGCCTGCGGAGGGCAAGGATTACGATGTTTATGTGGATGCCTCGCATGTCGGGCTCGGTGGCGTGTTGATGCAGGAGGGGAAGGTGATCGCGTATGGGTCACGGCAGTTGAAGACTCACGAGCGAAATTACCCTACGCACGACCTCGAGTTCGCGGCGGTGATTTTTGCCTTGAAGTTGTGGAGACACCTACTCTATGGAGCTCAGTGCATGATTTTCACAGATCACAAGAGCTTGAAGTACGTGTTTACACAAAAGGAGCTGAACCTGCGTCAGCGGCGGTGGCTAGAGTATGTGGCTGATTACGACGTTGAGATCCAATATCATCCGGGCAAGGCCAATGTGGTGGCCGACGCCTTGAGCCGGAAGACGGGGAAGATCTTCAACCTCACCGCAGACTGTTTGGTGGAGGAGTTCTTATTGATGGACACCTCCGCAGGATGCTGTGATTTACAGAGCAGTTTGTCAGTGACAGAACCGTCTTGGATTTCACTCACCAGGTTGCACCAGAAGGAGGATCCGGACTTGCTACACCTGTACCTCAGAGCTGAGAGAGGGGAGTTGCCAGATTTCTCTATCGATGACTTGGGTACTTTGAAGTACCGCGGCAGGTTTTGCATTCCTGCGGTTGGAGACATCAGGGTAATGGTATGCAAGGAGGCTCATGGATCTAGTGTTGCCTACCACCCAGGATCTACCAAGATGTATCATGATCTGAAGCAGATCGCCTGGTGGTATGGTATGAAGGGGGATATAGCCCGGTACGTTTCCGAGTGTTATACTTGCAAGCGGGTGAAGGCCGACCATGGGAGGCCGGGTGGCAAGTTGGCACCTTTGGAGATCCCGACTTGGAAGTGGGAAAGTATCTCGATGGATTTCATTACGGGCTTGCCGAGATCTCCAAGAGGGTTTGATTCAGTTTGGGTGATCGTGGACCGACTGACGAAGTGTGCGCACTTCGTGCCTTATAAGATCGATTACCCGATGAAGAAAATAGCGGAGTTATATTTGGATGAGGTCGTCAGATTGCACGGCGTGCCAGTTAGCATCATTTCGGATCGAGACTCGCGTTTTACATCTCGCTTCTGGAGGAGTTTGCAAGAGGGTCTGGGGACAGATTTGAGGTATTCTACTGCTTACCACCCGCAGACCAACGGGCAGACTGAGCGTGTGAACCAGATTGTGGAGGATATGATCCGGTGCTACATCCTAGACCACGGTGGAGCGTGGGATGAGCGTTTGCGGCTCATGGAGTTTGCCTACAACAACAGTTACCAAGAGAGCCTTCAGATGGCCCCCTTCGAGGCGTTGTATGGGAGGCGCTGCAGAACTCCACTGTTTTGGACCGAGGCTGGTGAGAGACCTTTGTTGGGTCCTGATGCACTTGAAGAAATGGAGGTTTCCGTGAAGCTCATTCGAGAGAAACTTCGGGTGGCTCAAGAGAGGTATGAAAAGAACGCCAATCGGCGTAGGTCCGATTTGGAGTTTTCGGTGGAGGATTTGGTCTTCTTGAAGGTGTCTCCGATGGTAGGAGTGAAGAGGTTTGGCAAGAATCGGTAATTGGATCCGAGATATGTGGGCCCGTTCAAGATTTTGGAGCGTATTGGTGTGTCTGCATATAGGTTGGATCTACCAGCCAGCTTCCCTGGTGTCCATGATGTGTTTCATGTGAGCCAGTTGCGAAAGTGTGTGCGGAGCAGTGGGCAAGTCTTGGATGATGTGCCCCAGTTGGAGCCTAACCTCTCGTAGGTTGAGGTGCCGGTCCGCATCTTGGATACTCAAGATCGAGTGTTGCGGACAAAGTCTTTTCCGATGGTGAAGGTTCTTTGGAAAAATCAAGATTTGGAGAGCGCGACTTGGGAGCTAGAGTCGGCTATGAGGGAGGCTCACCCTCATTTGTTCCCCTGATTTGTCGGGTACGTTTCCTTTCGAGTAACTTGTACTTTGTTACTTTCCCTCTGTAGTAGAAGTAGCGCATGTAAAGTTTCGGGACGAAACTTTCTGTTAGGGGGAGTGACTGTAACGCCCCTGATTTTCTGCGATTATTTAAATTCTCGGTTGGCGTTACGTTGGCGTTTGTCCGACTCGAGCCGTTGTTTTAGTACCTCGTTAGGTGTTCTTAGGGGTTTGGCCTGTTTGCGGGGTTCCCCAGCTAGTCGGTGTTTGTTTTAGAGGCCCGACTGAGTTTTTCAGGGAATCCTCGCGTTTTGGCTTCGGGCGAGGTTAGCCCGAGTGTCTGATCGTCGGGGGTCGTTTTCGACTTCGCCGTTGTGTTCGTAGCACGGGTATTTAGCTACGGTGCGAGTTTGGCCGAAATCCGAGAACGTTATGTTTCGCGTCGTTTTGACGGACGCTAGTTAGCGGGTCGTTATTATTTTCTTTATTTTATAAACGTATGTTGGGTTTCACGCTTGGCCGGACTAGTGATGTGAGTGTGTCAGTGCGTAATTGTGCACATGCTCGTGCGTGTACGCGGTTTATTAAGGTTCGTGTGCGTGTCGAGTTTATACGTTAATCATGTGAATAAAGAGTGATCGGAGTAGTTAGTGCATTAATAAATTGATGCAATTTTTTCTTTTCTGATTAGTTGTTAAGAGAGGGGGGGGTGGCTGCCTTGGGTTTAGCCGTTAGGTTCAGGTTTACTTTTTTTTGGGGTTAGTGTTAATAGGATAGTTATTATATGAGTATATATATATATAGGTTTATTTAGTTTACCTTTAGGTTTTTATTTTTCCCCCCCCCCCCCAAAACCAGCAGCCTCCCCCTTTTTCCCGTTCCTGTGCGAAACCGGCCGAACCGAGCGGCTGCTCCTATTCGCGGAAGAGAAGAGGCGGACGCAGCCACCGCTCCTACCGCCGATCTCCCGCCCAAATCCGCTCGAAATCCGCATCTGAGGCCGGATCCGAACTCCTCTCGCCGCGATCTTCGTTCCGAGGTAACTTATTTGGGATTTAACCGTAGTTTTTTTTTCGTGCTTGGATGTGTGTTTTTTTGTTGGTTTTGTTCCTCATTTTGATGAGATGTTTCCTCTAGGAATTTGGAAGCTTTGCGTGCTTTTGGGCGTCCGCTATAGCGCCGTTGTGCTGGCGAAATTTTTCGGTGTAGTAGCGAGGCAAGTGCTCCTTTCGCCCTTGCCATTTTGATCCCTTAATTTCTCTCATTTTCGTACTTTAAATTTCAGATTTTTGGTGATGCTATCCTCCTAACCGAACCCTACCCGAAAACCCTAACCAAACCTACCCGAAAATCTCTTGGGAAATCGTTTATTTTTTCCTTGTTCTCTTGTTGTAATCGCTCTCGTTAGGTATTCGTTGTGATAGGTTTAGTGGGTAGGATTTATGCAAATAAATTGTGGAAATTATGTTATAAATTAAGGATTTAGGATTAGTTGGGGATTTGGATCGTTGTCCAAATCTCTCGCTAAGTTTTGTTTGGTGTCGTTGTATTTTGGGTGTAGGTGAGCACGCACGACCTATGGTCGTGCGTCTGAGATCGTGCGCCCTGGTGTTGGTGCTCGTACGTTAGCTTTCGTGTCGAGTGGGAGTACTCACTCGTTGTGGCGTTGCGAAATTGCAACAATGTTTTCCCCAGCTTTGCTTTCGTTTTCGAGTGAATGTCTCGTGATCAAAGGTCCTTGTCGGCTGTTGTTTTTCCGAGGGCCGAATCGTGGGTTGTGGTTAGTAGTGGTGGTGGAAGGCTTTTAATAGGGGTTGTGTTGTGTGACTTAGCCGTGACCGCACTTTTTACCTTGACCCGAGTAGTTTCTGGGCAAGTGAGTGAGGGGTCCGCAGTGCTTTCACATGTCAACCCTTGAGCATTTTTGTCTTGGAAATAGTGGTCGGGGGTTGAGTACGCCTCCAATCCGGTTCCAAGTTTCTTTTTTTGCTACTGCCATAACTCACAAATTAGGATGTTAGGTGTTTCTTCCTTAGTTGTTGCAGCACATTTTTTTTTCTGGCATGTTCGCCTTGTTGACACTGCAGGTTTTTAGCAGGGTAGTTGCTGTTTTCTCGCACCTGGTGCAGGTTTGCTTTTACCTTGCCTTGAGCAGGGTTTGCTTCAGTTTTAGTTGTCCTTTCTTACATTCCCTTGTTTTCTTGTTTTACTGCACTTTCTTGTTAGCACTTGTATTCTTTTCCTTGTTGAGGTATTCTGCCTTCTGAATGCCTCAGGTTCTGGATAGTAGCCAGTAGGTGGCTAGTGCTGTGGTGCTGTTGGAGATCTCTCAGCCTTTGGAGACCCTCCTGTTCTTCTAGTGAGGTAGTTTTACTGCATTTTCTACAGACATACATACTTGCCAGTGGGTTCGTGTCAGCTGTTGGCGCCCCTGGTAGTTTTATCTTTTTGTACTGGATATGCTTTTCTTCTTACTGCTACCCTTTTTGGGAGATAGTATATTTGCTCTGGGAATGTTTTATGCTAGGTTGATAGTTACTTTAAAACCTATAATAATTACTATATGTATTACATGATCAGCATGTTTTTATAAAAAGCTCAAACATTACTTTCCAAAAGCGTAAAAAGATCGTTTTCTTATAAGTACTATAAATTGAGTTTTAGGGTCTTGCATAGCGTAAGTTGTCCTCTTAGGACACTTATGCGCTCATTTAAGGACGTCAACATCAATGAAGTATTTTTCCGCTACGTATAAAAAATAGTTTTCAAACCGTGGACTATCTGATCCACTGAGCCGAGGGATACGGCTAATTAATTGAACCAGTTTTATAATCATTCTAACTTATGATTTGAGGGTTTAGAGTGTTGCCTGAGCGTCGGCAGTTATCCCCTGCTCGACATGGCATCACAGCTCGTAGTTTTCTCTTGCTCTGATTTATTTAAATGGTGAGAAAAATGCGGGTTGTGACAGGTGCCATTGATGAGAGAGTGAGAAAAGGGAAGAGAAGAGAATATCTTCGTCGACATAAAGTCTAGAGTCGAGAATTCTGAAAGTGTAGTCGACTAGATTTTGTCTTCTTCTATTTATAGAGTACTAGTAAAGGGTAGGTCAAAAGACACGCCTTACTTAGTAATAATACTAGTCGACAAAAATATACATGTGTCGACAGTAATGACTTAGGTCACGACAAAACTTTGTTTTATTCGACAGGTCTATGTTTCAACATAGTTGTGCCAGTGTCGACACAGAGTATCAAAGTCTCAACAAGGAGTGTCGACACCAATTTTTGTGTGTCGACACAAAAATATACTGATACAAGGTCTCGACATAGTTGTGTCGACATAACTTTTCTGTCGACACAGATACAATTTATATGTCAACAGAATTTTTTTCTTTGTCGACACAACTAAATGATAGTGTTGACACAGTTAGCATGTGTCGACACAATTTTCTAACTTAGTCAAAATTTCTTGAGAAATTTTGGACTTACAGATACTACTTGAAAAAATTTTATGTGGACCTATCACCTTATTCTTGCTCCAACATACCTAATTCAATTTTAAAATAATTGAACTTACTTTCATCCAGAGGTTTTGTAAATATATGAGCAATTTGGTTGTTAGTGTTTACAAATTCTATATTTATGTCTTCCTTTTCAACATGTTCGCTGATGAAATGAAATCTAATTTTTATATGCTTAGTTCTACTGTGTGAAATATGATTTTTAGCAATACAAATAGCACTAGTAGAATCACAAAACAATGGAATTCTACTTACCTTGATGTCATAGTCTTCAAGTTGATGTTTTATCCATAACATTTGAGCACAGCAGCTGCCTGCAACTACATATTCTTATTCAGCAATGGAAATAGCCACACTTGTTTTATTTTTGATGCTCCATGACACCAGCCTACCACCTAGGAATTGACATGTTCCAGTGGTACTTTTTTATCTTCTCTACAGCCTGCAAAGTCTGCATCTTAAAAACCTGTTAGTAAGAAATCTCTATTCTTAGGGTACCAAAGACCTAGATTAGGTGAGCCCTTAAGATATCTCAAAATTCTCTTGACAATAGTATAATGAGATTCCTTTGGGCAAGCTTGGTACATAGTACAGACACATGTAGCATACATGATGTCAGGTTTACTAGCAGTCAAGTAAAGTAGGGAGCCAATTATCCCTCTATACAAAGACTCATCAACAGGTTTTCCTACTTCATCTTTGCATATAGGCATACTTGTTCCCATAGGATTTTTCATGGTGGAGGCTGTCTCCGTACCATATTTCTTAATTAACTCCTTGGTGAACTTAGATTGAGATATAGACAATCCATCATCAGTCTGTCTAACTTGGAGTCCCAAGAAAAATTTCAGCTCACCCATGCTGCTCATTTCAAACTTCCCTTGCATAAGTTTAGGAAACTTACTACAAAGGTTACTTTCAGTAGAACCAAAGATAATGTCATCAACATAAATCTTGGCAAGGATGATCTTACCTTTTGACTCCCTAAAGAATAGAGTCGTCTCTATTTTCCCTCTTTAGAATTTATTCTCAATAAGGAAGGCAGACAAAGTTTCATACCAAGCCCTAGGGGCTTGTTTCAAACCATATAGAGCTTTCTTAAGCCTATATACATAGTTGGGATAATGAGAATCAACAAAACCTAATGGCTATTCTACATATACTTCTTCCTTCAATTATCCATTCAGAAAATCTGACTTGACATCCATTTGGAATACTTTGAAACCTTGAAAAGCTGTATAAGCTGGGAATAATCTTATAGCTTCCAACCTTGCCACTAGGGCACAAGTTTGATAAAATTCTAACCCTTCTTCCAGTTTGTAGCCCTTTGCTACCAGTCTGGCTTTGTTCTTGACTATCGTGCCATTCTCATCTAGTTTATTCCTATAGATCCACTTGGTTCCTATAACATACATTGTGATCCCTTAGTTTATGAACCAACTCCCAGACTTTACATCTTCTGAATTGATTCAGCTCTTCCAGCATGGCATCAATCCAATTTTTGTCAGGCATGGCTTCTTCAAACTTCTTAGGTTCTATCTGTGATAGAAAAATTTTACATAGAACTATGTTCATGCTTTTGCTCCTTGTTAGAACTCCCTGGATTGAATCACCAATGATTTGGTGTGCAGGATGATCCTTCAAGTGTCTTCTAGCTGGAGGAAATCTATCAACCTATTGGTCTTCTTCTCTTTCCTCATTCTGAAACACTTCATTGTCTTCATCTTCATCCAGAGAGTCTTGTACTCCCCTTGATAAGTTTCCATCCTTTTCTTCATCCATTCTTGCAGGTTGGTCCTCACTAATAGTCAGCTTGTCCATCCTTTCCTTTAAACGTATAGAGCAACCAGAAGAGCTTGATAGTACACTGTTAATTAACTTAGACTCATCAAATACTACATGGACTGATTTTCTTACAACTTGTGTACTAAAGTTGTAAATCAGGTATGCCCTACTGTTATTGTTGTACCCAACAAATATCCCATCTAGGGATTTGCAGCAAACTTAGTTTGATAGTGCTTACCATTAACTAGGACATAACATTTGCTACCAAAGCTTCTAAGGTAAGAAATATTTGGTTTTCTACCTTTCATAATCTCATAGGGAGTCTTCATATGTCTTTTATTGATGGAAGCTCTATTGAGTACATGACATGGAGTATTTACTGCCTCAACCTAAAAGTATTTAGGGAGAGAAGTGTAACTTAGTAGTGTTCTACTTGCCTCAATTAGAGTCTTATTCTTTCTCTCAGCAACTCCATTTTGCTGGGGAGTTCTAGGTGAGGAGAACTCCTGATGAATCCCAAGTTCTTCATAGAACTTTTTCATACACTCAGACTGAAATTCAGTTCCATGATCACTTCTGATTTTTACCACTGAATTGTTAAATTTATTGTAAATTTGTCAAACAAAAGTCTTGAAGACAGTAGGGGTTTCAGA
The DNA here is from genome assembly GCA_039513925.1 of Platanthera zijinensis. NCBI lineage: Eukaryota > Viridiplantae > Streptophyta > Magnoliopsida > Asparagales > Orchidaceae > Platanthera > Platanthera zijinensis. The sequence goes on from CM077083.1 coordinate 40,676,204, forward strand.
TTTCTTTCTCAAGAAGAAAACTCATGTAAATCTAGAATAGTCATCCGCAATAACTAATGTGTATGTTTTCCTACCTAGACTATGAACAGGCATTGCACCAAATAAATCCATATGTAGGAGATATAGACATCTCACTGAATCTTTGGTAACAAGTCCATGGAAAGAGGTCTTGGCCTATTTTCCCTTCTGGCAATATGAACAAACACCCTCTTTAATATACTTGACCTGAGGACCATTCCTCACAAGCCCAATACTAAATAGTTGTCCTATTGACCTATACTTCAGATGATCTAGCCTCTTATGCCATTGGACACACTGTGATGCTTTCTCATCTACAACTAGGCAGAAGGTGAGTTGTTATACTCATAATCAAGGTTAAGACAATATAAATTCCCTTTCCTAGTGCTAGTCAGAATGATCTCTGGATCACTTGACCTCTTTATTTGGCACTCACACTTGAGGAAAGAAATGTCATACCCAAGATCACTTAGTTGACTTATGCTAATTAGCTTATGTTTCAGACCTTTCACATAAGCCACTTGAGTTATACAGATAGAGTTACTAGAAATGTTACCAAACCCTTTGATGATACCTTTTTCTTATCCACAAAAGATTACTTTGGGTTCATTCTCTATGGGATAATAGTCCTTCAACATCCTTATTGTTCCAATCATGTGTCTGGAACATCCACTATCCAAGTACCATATAGGGGTATGGCCACTTTGACTCACCTGCATCAAATAAAGATTTACCCATCCTTAGAACCAGAAATGTTATTGGGTCCTAGGTTCAAGTTAGCTTAAAATCTGACATGCTTACCTGCAACCTTTCTGACAGTTAAACTGGCCTTATTATGAATAATAGTATTTAACCAACAATCAATGGAAAAGTGGCCCACCTTGCCACAACACCAGCACTCAAATCTATTGTACCTTTTCTTAAGTATAGGCTTCTCAACATTATTGTCAGCATTCCTTTTAAGTGTAGGTGCTGGAGTAGCATACCCCAAGGATTCCTTAAGAACGTGATGGGTTTTCTTATAGGGTGCCCTATTAGCATGTGCACCCTTGCCATTTAGATCACCATACTCATAGTGACCATGAGTGAGGTCATGATCATACCTGTTACTAGGTTGCATCACTTTTCTAAAAGAAATAAGGGGTTTCATAGCTAGTGGCTGAACTAGGCCTTTGCCTTTTTCTTGAGAATTGGCTGCCCTTATTCTTTCCTTGAAGCCTAGTACTGTCGTTCCTTTCTGAGATATGAAGTTATCTATTAAAGGCAAGACAGACTTTGGCTTTGAAAATTTAGCCATAAGATCCCTTTCTTTCTAGAGTCTTGCTTCCAGATTTTTGATGTGATTTTCTTTTAAGGAGATTGTGCCCAACTGAATAACAGTTATTTTTTTTAGTTTGGCAACCTCCTTCAATTTCAAATCTATCAGATTGGCTTAATTTGTTGTAGCCTGTTTGAGAGATTCAATTTCCTTGGCCTGATTCTTGACAAGGAATTTGCTCCTTTTAAGTGCTTGCAACAAACTACCATAGTCATCAATTAATTGATGTACATCCCCCTCAGATTCAGAACTGTCCACTTCTCTTGAAGTTGATGCTACTGATTTTGATCCAGTAAAATAATCAGAAGCTAAGGATGGACTATATACCTTACTTGGACCAGGATGATCCAGGCATTGATCTTCTTCTGAAAGAGCCATCAGCCCTTTAAAACAATAGTCTTCACCTCAATTTATGGAATCTAGCATTTGCAAGAATTATGATTCCATAGAATCCTCTTCTGTAGCAAACAGCCCAATAGAAGCTTCTGCATCATCTTCTTCTCCAGATTCTGAGGATGAAGTGTCAGTCCAACTCTTCTGCTTCTGGGCAACCAAGGATTTCTCCTTCTTGCACTTATTTTGAGGCTTCTTCTTATCCTTAGTCTCCTTTCTATTATCAGGATAGTCAGTTATGACATGTCCAGGCCTGTTGCGCAATAACAAACAATTTTAGAGGTAGTTTGTTTACTAGGATTAGATGCATACAAGTCCTCCTTAGAAGTCTTCTTCTTCTTGTAATAATCATCCTTGAAGGAGGATGAAGATGGCATAGTTCTCCATTTCTTCTTCTTCATGAACCTCTAAAAATGCCTTGTAAAGGCAGCAAAGTCTTCCTCAAAATGGTGGCTTTCTGATGTACTGATGTCAGAATTATCTGCTTCAACCTCAACACTTCTTCTGGGTGGAGAAGGAGACTTTCTCCTACCTTTCCTTGTGGCTTCAACTTTGAAGGCTACTGACTTGTCTTTATACTCAGACCTACTGCTTTTCTCCTCCTCCTTTCTGGCAGTGAGCTACATCTCATAAGATAGCAGTTTTCCAAACAAGGTTGGTGGAAGTGTATCAGCATGACTAGCCACCTCTCTGATGGTACATATTTTTGTATCCCAGTCCTTGGTCAGTGACCTGAGAAACTTATCATTCAATTCATATATGCTAAAGACTCTTCTGTAGGTCATCAGCTCATTTACAATTCTAAAGAACTTCTTATAACATTCTGCTATGTTGTCTGACTTAGCTTGTCTGAAGCTTTCATATTCATGATTCAACATAGATTTCCTATCCTCTCTAACTTCTTCAGTTCCCTCCATGTAGACAATCAAGGTGTCACATATCTCCTTGGAGGTTTTGCAATGTACCAAATTCGGAAATGTGGCATCATATATAGCACTTACAATTATGTTTTGTGCTCTCTTGTCTAAAGTTGCAAGAATGAACTCATCCTTAGTCATTTCAGAATAGCTCTTAGGGTTTTGAGATTAGCATCAAGAGCGGATATATTCATTGGAATGAAAGGACCTTCTTGTACTATGATGTAGATTCTAGGATCAGATGCTTCCATGAACAATCTGATCCTTTCTTTCCATATACCAAAGTTTTCTTTCCTGCAGATGGGCAGTTTCATGGATCCAAATTCCTTCTGATTCTCATTTGAACTGATTCTGGCTAATTGTTAATTGCCTTGGAGATTAACTCAGACTGTTAGGTCTATTTTTGAGCAACCTCCCTCTGATACCACTTGAAAGATTTGATTTCAAGAGCCTAGACACCTAGAGGGGGGGGGGTGAATAGGTTCTAATCTTTTTAACTATTTAGGCAATTAACAAGTTCTAACTCAGCCTATAAAATCACAGATCTCAGAAAAAATAAACACATCACAACACAATAAGATTTATAATGGTTCCCCAATTTATGGGTACATCCACTTTCCCCCCTTCGTTTATCCAGTAGAGAACTAGATTCAGCCAAACTTCCTTCCACTATCTCAAATCCACAGTTCTTACAACTCAGAACCTAATAGGTTCCTATAGCTTAGACTTCTTCAAGTCCTACCTAAGATTCTTCCCAAGAACCCTATCTCAGACAACATCCCTACCTCAGCCTTTATCTCCAGGCCTACAACTAAGACTTTAATAACTCCTACACCTCAGACACTCAGCCCTACCTCAGGCTTTATAAATACAGGCTTACAACTCAGATCTATATAAGATCTTACAAGAAAAGTTTATTTAAAGAAATAGAAATTTCACCCAGATTGAAATCTAAATGGGTGAGACCTTCTTGATCAGTTCTTGAATGACTGAATACTTCAGATCCAACATGACTTTGCTTCTTCAAAACTACTTGAATTTGAATAAAATAAGGTTGATCTTTACTTGGTGTTGAAGGTGATCTTTAATTAGCTTCCTTCTTAAATTCAGAATAAGATCTGAATCTTTCTTGCAGACTTGTCCAGAATCTGCCTTCTTTTGGGTAAACCTATTGCTCTCCAATACTTTTTGTTAGTTCTATATAATTTGTTCTGTTGGATTCCAATTTTGTTTGTTATGGATTAGCCCTTTATATAGAGTTCAGCCATGATTACTGGCTGATCCGGTGTATAACGACCATCTGACAGCACTGACAGATGTGTCAGTCTTGTTACTTATGACAGCTGTCAAGTCTTCAGTCGTGACAACTGACCATTTATTAAAATTCTTTCTCAGCAGGACACTGTCAGCAAACTACTTAAAATGTGTCGATACAAATAGACAAAGTGTCGACACAGTCATTCTTTATCTTCTCGACACAACTTATGTTGTATGTGACGACACAAGTTATGTGTGCCGACACAAATACTCTTGGTCTCCACATAGCTGATGTTGACAAATGGCATTGAGTGTTTTTCCAGACGTAGTTGAGTGTGTGTCGACACAAGTCCTGTGTGTCGACACAAGTCATGTGTGTCGACACAAGCCTTTCAAACTCAGTATAGCTGTTGTTGATAGATGGCATTGAGTGTGTGTCGACACAAGCCTTTCAGACTAAGTATAGCTGTTGTTGATAGATGGCGTTGAGTGTGTGTCGACACAAGTCCTGTTTGTCGACACAAGCCTTTCAGACTCAGGATAGCTTTTGTTAATAGATGGCGTTTAGTGGGTGGCAACACAAGTCCCGTGTGTCGACACAAGCCTTCTTCAGGTGTCGACACAATTCATGGGTGTCGACTCATGTCTTGCTTCTGGTGTCGACATAAATCCTGGGTGTAGAAACAGCTCCTTCTTTAGGTGTCGACACAATTCCTGGATGTCGACACGGATCCTGCTTCAGGTGTCGACACAATTCCTTACAAGTGTCGACACTTATACATAGAAATTTTCCTGCTTTTCTTAAACCTGCACACTAAACTCAACATCCCATCAAATACAAATTGATGTATATCATTGAGTACAGAGAGGCTTCTCCAAATCTGATACACAATTTCTAGTGTACCCTACACCGACTCCTTCTCTATTTAAGCAAATGGAGATGGGACAGACATTGACGACCATCTTGGAGGCATTCATGACTCAATAGGCTCCGGCTCCTCAGCCAAACCCGGGGAAAACTGGTTGAGCATCTTTCAAGGTCTTTCTCCGCCATCCTACCTCATGATGGAGTAAGCAGTTCGTACAGAGGAGTGGATGGATATCATTTATGAGATTCTGGCCGGGATTCGATGCTTGACGGAGGAGGTAGTGGCATTAACAGTCTCTTGCTTTGAGTCACATGTGAAGAGATGGTGGAAGTCACTATTGGACACTACCTTTGTTGGGATGGAGTATGCAGACATTTCTTGGGAGGAGTTCAGGGCAGCGCTACTGGAGTATTTTATACCACAGTCGGCAAGGGAAGAGTTGGAGGACAGATTCCTACAGTTAAACAAGGTAGCAGGATAGTATTGGATTATTATCAGGAGTTCACACATTTATCCCACTTTGCGGACTCGTACAAGCTGGACGATGCGGGCTACCTGAAGATTTTCTACAATGGCCTTCATGATGATACGAGGCAGACCCTTCTCTTCATTTCTGGAGGGAGCTTGGTCGGGATCTTGGAGATAGCCAAGAAGCTGGAGGCAGGCTAGCTCACAGTTCGGGGTAGGAATAGATCGGTGAACGACACTATGATCGGTGGTAGGAGAGACCAGCAGAGAGGTCGGGTTAATCAAAAATGGAGGAACGGGGACCACCCCCGCTAGGAGAAATTCTAAGAGTTGAGGAACCCAGTGGTGCTGGCTCCCCAGCCCTTACAGATGCGGGAGATGCTGAGGCCAGTGGAGGAGGCACTGACATACTATTGGTGCAACCAGCCAGGACACATTCGGAGGAACCCACCTACTCGGCAGTTTCGTGGTCTAGGTCATGGTTTCTATGGCGGTGGCCATAGACAGGGCAGAGGGTAAGTATTGTTGGTTCTACCAAGGTGATCTTGAAGTGATCAAGCATGTAGCCTCACTTCCAACGCAGTATGAGCTTATGGGGTCGCACATAAGAGTATTGGAGAAGTTGGATAGGTTTGTGTTGGCCTTGCTCATATGTTATATGAGTGAAGGACCAAGCCTATGATGATATGGACGTGGTGGAATGTCATTCTAGGACAAGTATTATGAATATTGTTCGACAGGTATGTAGACGGAAATAGCTAAGGAAAATTCGTCAAGTATAGGTAAGGGGTTTCGACGAATAATCTCGATTCGTCGAGTATTGTCATGATCTATAGCCAATTCATCGGGTATCGCTGTTATCCCTTGCCGATTCGTCGAGTGTCATCATGACCACTTCACGATTCGTCGTGTATCGTCATATTCCTCTTGCTGATTCGTCGAATATCAATTCGATACTCGTCGAATAATTGTCTCAACCTATTTGATTTTTCCTAAGTCCGGTTCGGCGGGATTTGCTGTCATTGGCCAGTTTGGTTTAAGGTATAAATACAATTTTACTGTTGAACTGAATAAGCAACTATTCATTCTAAACCTGAATCGCAAAACCATCGGCTTCTTTCTCGCGACAGAACTATTCCGCATTAGTGACTGTCGCTACTGTTGTCGCCGACCGACGCTTTTCGTCGTCGACTGTCCTCCATCCCTAGTTGCTGCAAAAAAGAGTTTCCTAGGCGTCGTATTCGTCGGTGCCGCCTCTCCTTGATCGGATCTAGTACTCCGTGGAGACATTGAGGGAAAGCCTCTTTCCGACCAAGATTTTGCAAGACAAGAGTCTATGGTTCTTCGTACTCGTGTGGATATCCGTAAAGGTGTGGACATTATTCCACGCTCAGAACTCTGGCCGTTGTCATTCGTTGGAATCAACCAGAGCACCTAGGTTGATTATCCACACAATCCCGCAAAGGTATACATTTATTTATTGCTACATTAATTCTTGATTAATGGTCATCGCAAGATCCACAACGTACTTTTCGGTTTTCCTTATATACTAATTCCGCTGCACACAAATGTTGTGACGATTAGCAAAACCCAACAGTGGTATTAGAGTGATGTTGTGCGATGATCATTGTTTCAGAAGTTGCTAAATCCGTGTATCCTTAACAGTAACTATCCCTCTTGTTGGTTGGTGAAACCAAGTATGTGGTAGGTTTTGAATCTCACACATAAAAGAAACGTGCTTGTCTATTATGTAAATGGAGTTTTTGTTGCTCGTGTCCTTTGCATGTAAATCTGATAAATTAGAAGTGTTCTAGATGTTCAGGTTTAGCCCGGGTAATCAATTGTTGATGATGTTCTTATGCACATCTGGGATGCATTTGGATTTTGTTGCTAAGTTTTATTTTGTTTGATGTGCACACTGGTTAAGTGTTAACCATGATTAAAGAGATAATCAAGTACCTAAATTCCCTTAAGTAATATTAAGTTTTCGGATGCCTTCTAATGGTTGACACTCTTATTACCTCGATCGATGAAGTGTGGGCTTGCCAAAGCAAGGTGCATTAATCTATCTTGGTAAGGTTGCGAGCGGATAATTGTGATATCCCATTATCAACATCGGGCCAAGCTTAGCTGGGTGACCTCAAAGGTTGAGTGCCCAGAGGCACAGTGTTGGCATGCACCATATGATGGATGTGAATAAAGAGTTATTCACCAACTATATATGAGTTGCATAATGATGTAATTGGCAAGCATTGCCTACCTAAATAACTGTGTTATGAGAGAAAAGCCAAAGCTGACTCATAATATTAGTGAAATATGGATCTTGTCCACTAAGAGAGTTACTCGCATGAACTTTTCGAATTTATATAGAGGGTTATTGGTTTGTTAAAAATAGTGGTAGTTATTTTGTTTAAAGTCCTAATCGAAAGAGAGAATTATATGTTGAAATGTAGTACTAATTTGATTTGCTTGTATTCTTGTAGAATATCCATGGAAAATGGCTCACACTCCACCATGTTCTTCAGAGCGATCCTTGAGAAGGAAAAGCTGAATGGGACAAATTATTTGGACTGGTACAGGAACCTGAGAATTTTTATAAGGCAAAAGCGCAAGCTCTATGTTTTGGAAGACATGTCTCCTGATGAGCCTGCCGGGAATGTGTCTCGTGATGATAAAGATTCTTACAAGAAATATCTCGTCGACTCCTTAGACATCGAATGTATCATGCTTGCGACCTTTAAATCTGAGCTCCAAAAGAAAGACGAGAGCATGGGTTGCAAGGAAATTGACGAGCATCTCAATAAAATGTTTCATGGGCAAGCTCGTCAAGAGAGATTTGATGTCACTAAGGAATTGTTCTAGTGCAAAATGGGAGCTCGGTACCTAGTAGGGACTCACGTACTCAAGATGACTTGGTATATTTAGAACCTTGAAAGACCAGGGTTCCCTCTGGGCCAAGAGTTGTACACAGACCTAATCATGCAATCGTTGCCGGATAGTTATGAGCAGTTTGTCTAAAACTATAACATGAATGAAATAGAAATGACACTGCCTGAGCTCGTAGGCATGTTAGGAATTGCCGAGATACACATGAAGAAGGCCAAGCCTGCTAGCCCCATATTGATTGTGCATAAAGGCAAAGTCTTCAAGAAGACGAAGGTACGACCCAAGTCTGCTCTAGAGCCCAAGTCGTCTGTACTAAAAAGGAAAGGTTCTTGGAAAGAAGGAAAGTGCCACCACAATGGCAAGGCTTGTCATTGGAGGAGGAATTTTCCTTCATACATTGAGGGTCTACAAATAATGAGGGGAGGTTTGACTTCCGCTTATGGTATTTATGTTATAGAGAAAAACCTTTCTTCTCCTTCATCCTGGTTATTAGATACGGGATATGGTTCTCATATTTGTATAAATGTGCAGGAACTGGGAAGGAGAAGAATGTTGAGTAAAGGGGAGGTGGACCTACGTATTTGCAATGGATCAAGAGTTGCTACTGTCTCCGTGGGTGTTTACCATCTTTCTTTGCCCAGTTGGCTTGTTTTGGAACTTGATAACTATTATTTTGTTCCTACAATAACTAGAAACATTATTTCTATTTCATGTTTGGACATGATTGGATTTTCTTTTCTTATTATGAACAATTGTTGTTCTATATTTAAGATTGATGTTTGTTATGATATAGCCCAAATGTTTAATGGTATGTATGTTTTGAACTTAGACAATCCGATATATAATATTGAATATACTACTAGACTAATAACGAATAACTCGAACCCGACGTATCTTTGGCATTGTTGTTTGGGCCATATAAATGAGAAACGTATATCCAAGCTCCATAAAGATAGACTATTGGACTCATTTGAGAGATGCGAATCTTATTTGTTAGTCAAGATGACTAAGGTCTCTTTAACTTGAAACAATGAGAGGGTTGATGATCTCTTGGTATAATACATAGTGAAGTATGTGGACACATTAGTTCTATGGCTAGAGGTGGGTGCTTCTACTTTGTTACATTTACTGATGATTTCAGTAGATAAGGATATGTGTATCTTATGATGTGCAAATCCGAAACCTTTGAAAGGTTCAAAGTATTTAAGAACGAAGTAGAGAACCAATTGGGTAAGAAGGTTAATGCGCTCTGATCTGATTGAGGTGATGAATACCTAAGTCATGAGTTTCGTGATCATCTAAAAGAGTGTGGTATTGCATCACAGCTCACTCCACCTAAAATACCACAACATAATGGTGTTTCTGAGTGGAGGAATCGTACTTGGTTAAACATAGTGTGATCGATGATTAGTCATGCAGATCTGTCTGTTTCCTTTTCGGGTTTTTCTATAGAAACTACTATTTTACACTAAATCGTTCTCAAACGAAAGTGGTTATAAATACACCATATGAGATATGGACTGGGAAGCATCCTGGTAGCTCGTTCATTAAAGTTTTGGGCTGTGAGGCATACGTGCGACGTCAAATGCCTGACAAGATGGAACCCAAATCAGATAAGTGTTATCTTGTGGGGTATCCTAAGCAAACTAAAGGGTACTCTTTCTACCTTCCGTCCGAGGGCAAGTGTTTGTCGCAAGGACTGGTGTTTTTCTTTAGAAAGAGTTTTTAAGTAGAAATATTACTAAGGTTGAACTTGCAGAAGTTCAAGAACCACAAACAGTGAATGAATCAGAATTGGAACCTAAGCAAGGACTACAAGTTGTTGTAACTGGAGAGCCAGCTCAAAAAACACAAGTTCTACGTAGATCTGGTAGATCCAGGTTTGATCCTGAGAGATATGGATATTACGTGTCTCTAATAGGTAATGTGTTGCTTATGAATTGTGATGATGAGCCAACAACCTATCAAGAGGCTATGTGTGGACCGGACATTGAGAAGTGGCTTGAGGCCATGAAATATGAAATGGACTCCATGTATGAAAACCAAGTTTGGACCTTGGTGGACCCACCTGAAGGGGTTAGACCCATAGGGTGCAAGTGGGTCTTCAAGAAGAAGACAAACATGGATGGGAATGTACATTCATCCAACGGGTGACTGGTGGGTAAGGGTTTCAAGCAAATTCATTGTATTAACTATGATGAAACTATTTCGTTTGTTGCTATAGTTAAGTCCATCAGAATTCTACTTGCTATTACTGTGTATTATGATTACGATATCTGACAGATTAATGTCAAAACGGATTTCCTAAACGGAAACCTCCTTAAGGAAGTGTATATGACACAACCCAAGGGTTTTGTATCTCCAGGTGAAGCCACTAAAATATGCAAGCTGTAGAGATCCATTTATGGATTGAAACAAGCTTATCGAAGTTTGAATCTTAGTTTTGATGAAAAGATAAAAGAGTTTGGTTTTATCAAGAACAAGGATGAACCGTGTGTTTACAAAAGGATTAGTGGGAGCATTGTTATCTTCCTGATATTTTATGTAGATGACATACTGTTGATCGGGAATGACAAACTGACCCTACAAGTTGTTAAGAACAACCTAGGGAACTATTTTTCAATGAAAGACTAGGGCGAAGCGACTTATATACTTGGTATTAATATTTATAGAGATAGATTGAAGAAGTTGCTGGGTTTGAACCAATGTACATATATTGATACGGTGTTGAAACGGTTCAACATGCTTGAGTCTAAGAAAGGATTCTTACACATTTCTCGTGGTGTGAGTCTTTCTAAGGAATAATGTCCCAAATCTTGTTAAGATAAGTACCGCATGAAGTTGATTCCATATGCTTCCGCAATTGGGTCAATCATGTATGTAATGATATGTACTCGACCTGATTTCTCTTATGCCTTGAGCGTGACAAGCAGGTATCAGTCTGATCCCGGTGAAAGTCACTGGATTGCCATCAAGAATATCCTTAAGTACTTGAGAAGGAATTAGGATACGTTCTTGGTATTCGGCGGAGAGGAAGAGCACGTTGTAAATGGTTACACAGATGCTAGCTTTCAAACTGATAGGGACGATTCAAAGTCTCAGTCAGGGTTTGTGTTTTGCATAAATAGAGGTGTTGTTAGCTGGACGAGTTCCAAGTAGGAGACAGTTGTCGATTCTACAACTGAGACCGAGTATATTGTCATTGCAAATGTAGCGTAGGAGGCTGTTTGGATTAGTAAATTCATCGGCGAGTTAGATGTAATTCCTAGCATTGTTTATCCCATAGTTCTCTACTGTGACAACAACGGTGCAATTGCACTTGCTTTGGAACCTAGATCTCATCATCTCTCCAAGCACATACTTCGGCGGTTCCATCAAATTCGAGAGACAGTCGATCGAGGAGATGTGAGCTTATGCAGAGTGCTGACTGAGGAGAACATTACAGATCCACTAACAAAACCTCTCGCACAGAGAAAGCATGATGGTCATGTTAAATCAATGGGTATACGACACCTGAATGATCAACTCTAGTTCGAGTCTTGTGGATTATATGTTTGTTGGTTGTAAGAAATTTCATTCGATGAATAAAATTTTTGTATACATTTCATTTATATATATGACAAGTTCTTTTATTGTGTTATTATTTCTATTTTAATAGAGTAGTTAACTGTATAAATGCTTTTAGAGTGTTTGCTTCCATAGGTCAAGAAGTGACTTGAAGTGAGAACCTATGATCCAAGAAGCTTCTTTCTTAAAGGTCCCTGGTCGTTGTATCATCTTAGAAGCTAAGGGCGATGATGATACCTTTAAGACTAGCATATGCATTAACTGATGACCCGTCCTCACAGGTCATGATATTGTGATATCAAGTCATCACATGGATACTTGTTATAAACAAGTTGTACTGGACAGACCCACCATGCGAATACTTTGCGAATTATTATGTGAACGTGTCATAAGTATGGCTCAAGTGGCAATGGTGTTTGTGGTTCTTTGACCTGAAGTCACAGCACTCACTGAGTGAGGAAGAGAGTGCTTTAATGCTATCAAAAGTCCAGTCTTGAGAAAGTTGGATGATAAAGATGGTTATTGGCTATGTTACAAATCATTTGGGTGTTTGGGTGTGAGCAGAGATTGGATTTGTCCTCTTATATGACAGAAGTTGCATCCATGGGCCCCTTGATGGAATGGGACTGAGAAATATATAGCCATGCTTGGTTGAGTCAATATATGATATTGGACTCACCAATTTCTAGAAGTCCATTCTAGATCAAGAAAACTAGGATTGAACAATTACGAGGGTGACATGATCTGTACCTCTAGTTCTATTCGGATGTAAGGGAAGAAGGGACATGATAACACTGATACATTGATCGCAATGGCTTTCGAGTTTTAAACTCATATTTCTTGGGGAGCAATGATGCATTGATAGATGTCGCTGGTTGTTTGTGAAGCTTTTGTTTGATACTTTAAAGATCAAGTGGGAGACTGTCGGTTCTACGATGGTGATCTAGAAGTGATCAAGTCTGTAGCCTCACTGCCAATGCAGTATGATCCTATGGTGTCGTACATAAAAGTATTTGAGAAGTTGGATAGGTTTGTGTTGGCCTTGCTCATATATGATATGAGTGAAGTACCAAGCCTATGACGATCTGGACATGGTGGAATATCATTCCGGGACTTGTATTATTAATATGGGTCGACCGGTATATTGACGGAAATAGCTAAGGAAAATTCACCGAGTATATGTAAGGGGTTTCGACGAATAGTCTCGATTCGTCGAGTATCATTGTTACCTATTGCAAATTTGTCAAGTATCGATGTTATCTCTCGCCGATTCGTCGAGTGTCATCATGACCACCCCACGAATCGTTGTGCATCATCATATGCCTCTCGCCGATTCATCGAATATCAATTCGAGACATGCGGAATTTCTTTATCGACCAATTTGATTTTTCCTAAGACCGGTTCAGCGGTCTTTGCTGGCTTTGGCCGGTTCGGTTCAAGGTATAAATATGATTTTACTGTTGAACCGAATAAGCGACTGTTCATTCTAGACCTAAATCACGAAACCGGAGGCTTCTTCCTCGCGATGGAACTATTCCGCATCTACGACCATCGCCGTAATTGTCGCCGACCGCCGCTTGTTTTCGCCGACTGTCCGTTGTCCCTAGCCAACAAAGGAAAGAGTTTCCTAGGCGAACTTTTCGTCATTGCCGCCCCTCCTTAATCAGATCTAGTAATTCGTAGAGACATTGAGGGCAAGCCTCTTTCCGACCTAGATCTTTTGCGACAAGAGTCTAGGGTTCTCTGTGCTCGTGTGGATATACATAGAAGCGTGGATATTATTCTACGCTGAGAACTCTGGCCATTGATATTCATTGGAATCAATCGGAGCACCTAGGTTCAGTATCGACTCAATCCCACAAAGGTATAAATTTATTTATTGCAACATTACTTCTTGATTAATGGTAATCACAAGATCCACAACGTCTTTTGGGTTTTTCTTGTATCCTTAGTCCGCTGCGCACAAATGTTGTGATGTTTTGCAAAACCCAACAGGTATATGCCTTGGATCTGGCTCAGCCCCGAAATCCAGAGAGGGTGATAGGTGGTAAAATAGTAGCTTTAATTTCATTCCTATAGGATATATAGATGTGGAATTGCTATAAATAGGAAGGAAATTATAACTAGACATCTAAGACATTGAATAAACTCAAGGGTAGTGATGGTATGCGACAAGCTTGCCCATACCCTATTCGATACAGGGGCATCACACAACTTCGTCTCAGGTGACTTTATCAAGGACCTGGAGGGCATCAGATATTATGAGGGAGTCCCGGAGGGTGCATCTTCCTGATGGGATGGAGGTCTGGTCAACGGAAAAATGCCTTCTAAGTGTGACCATTGATGGGTTAACCCTCGAAGCTCCTGCGATGATCTTAAGCTTGTCGGATTTCAATCTTGTTCTGGGAATGTCATGGCTCGCTTGGAACCATGCTCAGATTGATTTCCTGAGTAGGAAGGTCATACTCAGATACGACAACACTTATGTAACCTTTGAAGGTACTATTCCTGTCTCCCGCCATCTACTTTCTTATGTTCAGGCCGTCAAGGCCCATCTGCAAGGGGACAAGGTCTATTCCCTGATGTTTGTGATGACCGAGACCCAGGACCCTATGGTTCACATTATGGTTGTACGAGATTTTGCAGATGTATTTCCGGAGAAGTTTTCAGGGCTACAACAACAGCGGGAGAAAGACTTCCAAAAATAGCTATTGTCGGGTGCTAAGTTAGTATCCAGAGCTTTGTATCATATGGCCCCAAAGGAGATGGTAGAGTTTCAAAGCCAGCTACAAGAGTAAGTGGAAGTTGGGTTTGTCAGGCCGAGCTCCTCGCCATGGGGAGCTCCAGTATTATTTATGAAGAAGAAGGACGGGATGCTCAGATTGTGCATTGATTACAGAGAACTGAATCGGCTGACGGTCTGGAACACGTATCCTCTATCGAGGATCGATGAGCGATTTGACCTGTTGGAGGGAGCTCACCTGTTTTTTATGTTAGATTTAAGGTCATGTTATTACCAGCTGTGGATTCTGGAGGAGGACATCCCGAAGACCGCTTTCAGTTGCAGATATGGACTATATGAGTATACTGTGATGCCCTTCAGGCTCACGAATGCACCGCATGCGTTCATGAGTCTGATGAACTGGGTGTTCGAGGCCTATCTCGATAAATTCATCATTATTTTATTGATGATATCCTTATTTACTCAAGGCCAGAGGAGAAGCATGCTCGTCATTTGGCATTGACTCTGTAGAGGCTCCGAGAGCACCATTTGTTTGCTAAGTTCAGTAAGTGCCAGTTTTGGCTGAAGGAGGTGGATTTCTTTGGCCGCATTTTCAGTGGAGCAGGACTAGCAGTTGACCTAGCGAAGATCTAGGTGGTACGAGATTGGCCATCGCTGAAAATAGCCACCGACGTACGGAGTTTCCTATGACCTACCGGATACTACCGGAAGTTCGTGGAGGGATTCTCCAAAATTTCCCTTCCTCTTACATCCTTGACGAAGAAGGAGGCCCCTTTTGTGTTGATGTCATAGTGCGAGGCTGACTTCAAGGAGCTGAAGGGTCATCTTATCTCGGCCCCTATGCTTTCCCTTCCATATGGGAAGGAAGGGTTTCCGGTTTATACGGATGCATCATATCAAGTGATGGGTGTCATTCTAATACAGAACGGGCATGTGATAGCTTATGCCTCCCTCTAGTTGAAGAAACATGAGCAGAACTACCCGATACATGACTTGGAGATGCGAGCGGTTATCTTCGCTCTGAATATCTGGCGGCACTACCTCTATGGTGTCCACTACGACATTTTATCGAACCACAAGAATTTAAAGTATGTAGATATACAAAAGGAGCTGAACATCTGACAGAGACAATGGGTTGAGTTCTTGTCAGATTATCAGTACACCATGCATTACTAACTGGGGATGGCAAATATATTGGAAGATGCACTGAGCCAGTGAGGCACCACATCAGGAGAAGATCCCCAGCTAATGGTCATGGTGTTGATACACATGTTGGAGGACATGCAGATATCTCTGGAATTCGAGGATGATCTAGAGAATTATGAGGAGTACCTGGCTTCGATGAGTGCCACCGATGACATACGAGATCACATCAGAGACGCACAGAGGCTAGGTGCGATGATGGAGCCGATATTCAGGGCCTTGGAGGAAGGCATGGCTGGGGATAACTCTCTGAGGGAAGGGCTTCTGTTCTTTAGAGGCAGAATTTATATACCAGCAGGAGGCCAGATACGAGAGGATGTTATGGAAAAGGCACACGGCAGCCCGTACTCAGTGCACACATGGATTATTAAGATGACATCTGAACTAAAGAGGACAATGTATTGGCTGGGCATGAAGATGGATATCACTTATTTTTTGATGCACTGCGAGCCTTATAAGCTCATAAAGGCAGAGTGTAAGAGTCCGGCCAAATTATTGCAGCCACTACCGGTGCCAAAGTGGAAGTTCGACGACATAGCAATAAACTTTATTCATGGTCTCCCTCAATTACATATGGGAAATGATTCGATATGGGTGATCGTCGACAGGTTAACAAAGGTGGCCAGATTTATTCCGATTAGGAAGAATGCTCTAGTTGGTGATTTTGTGTGGAAGTTCGTGGAATAGTGTGTATGCTATCATGGTGTGTCGAGGTCGATTGTGTCGGATCGAGACAGATGGTTTACATCCAGAGAGTGGAAGTAAGTCCAGGCTTATCTGGGTTCCCGGTTGACATTTAGTACAGCCTTCCACCCCCATACGGATGGATAGGCAGAGCGTACCAACCGGACACTAGAGGATTTCTTGCACTTATGCATCCTTGACCGCGGGGAGCCATAGGAGAGACTGTTTCCATTGATCGAGTTCTCGTATAACAACAGTCATCAGTATAGTATAGGCAGGGCCCCTTTCGAGGCATTGTACGGACAGAGGCGCAGGACCCCACTATCTTGGATCTAGGATGAGGATCCAAAGGCACTCAGCTCCGAGTTTCTAGAGGACACTGATGCTCAAGAGAGACTGATCCGGGATAGCATGCTGAAGGCCCAGAGAATACAGGCCAAAGATTATGATGCGCGACATAGTAAGGTGGAGTTTGAGGTTGGAGACTGGGTCTTCTTATAGATACGTCAGATGCATGGAGTCTCGTGGGTATGCGGGCAGAAGAAGCTTAGTACGAGGTATATGGGGCCATACATTATCCTAGAGCGAATCAGCCCATTGGCTTATAGACTGGAGATACCGATGGAGTTGGTTTTATTGCACGACGTCTTCTACGTCTCCTCCCATCAAAGGGCTCTACTACGGCCAGAGCAGTAGATTTCTACCACTGATGGCCCAGAAGCACCTTATCGACCAGTTAGCATGGAGCCAATCAGGATCGACGTTATGGTAGTACGGGTCTTGCAGCGCAAGAAGGCTATGCTGGTCAAGGTCCTATGAAGGAATCATGGGAAGGAGGAGCACACATGGGAGCTGCGATCTCTGATGCTTCAGAAATACCCTAATCTCTTCGAGTCAGGTATACCTTTAACTTTTTAAGGGATGTTACATGCTTTATTTTCAGTAGAACCCCGTAGGCCTAACCTTAATTTCGGCGACGAAATATTTATTTTTTTGTATTGGTATTTGTAATATCCCTCAAACAATTAGACCCCTTAACTAAGATTAGGGTAGGACATATGGCAGATGAATGGGGTTAGGCTATGTTTGACCCAAGGAGATGGGGTGGATTCAATAGGCGTCGAGTGAACACGACGCCGCCTAACGAAGCATCGAGTGTGTTAAGTAGACTCAATGCCATACTCTTTAATTAATAGACATCGAGTGAATACGATGACATTCAACACGGCATTGAGTGGTCTTAACGCCACTCAACACTTTTTACTTGGAAACATTCTGAATGCTGAGATGTTGAGTGGAATCAATGCGACATTGAGTGATCTCAAAGCCACTCAATGTCTCTTTTTATTTAACATTCTGGATGCTGAGGCATTGAGTGGACTCAACGTGGCATTGAGTGGTCTCAATTCCACTTAACGCGACATTGGGTGGTCTCAACACCACTAAACACCACTCAATGCTTTTGACTTAGAAACATTTTGGATGTTGAGACGTTGAGTGGACTCAACGTGGCATTTAGTGGTCTCAACACCACTCAACGCCACTCAACACGGCATTGAGTTGTCTCAACATCATTCAAGGACACTCAACGCGAAGTTGAGTGGTCTCAATGCCACACAATGCGGCGTTGAGTGGTCTCGACACAACTCAACAAGTTTGTACTCAAAATATTTTTTTGTCTAAGATGTATTTACTGGTTTATATATATCCGACCTGAACCGGGTTTTGGGGATAAAATGATGATGGCACGTTTGAACCAAATCTCTACAGTAATCCTATTTAATACATTGATCATTTCAAGAAGACCTATTTAAAACAAAGATTGGCGGTCCAACATTAGGCTGATACGTGGCAAATAACTTAAGCCCTAATTCTTCTTATAAAAAGGAAGAGACAAGAAACACTAGCCATCACTCCCACTCCTTACCAAGGCTACCGTCTTCTTTAGTGAGCCAAGACGAGTGAAAACCAACAGTTAGAGAAAGGAGATAGCCGGAGAAACCAAGAAACAAGCTAAGTCGACGGAGAAGTTATTGGCCATGGCTCAACACCACCATACTCACCGCCAAACGTGACTATAGGTCAAATTCTCTCCCTCTCCATCGGTGCTAGTATCTTAGTTTGACTAGGGGAGAAATCGAGCTCAATTGAGCCCAATCTAGTGAGGTGATTTGAAGAAATTCCATAAGTTTGAAGTTGCGGGTTCGCCGGAAACAGCCCCTCAGGCGGCTGTGCCGCCGCCTAGCGATAGCCACCACCTCAATGGAGGTGGTGGTGGCGGTGTCCGGCTAGGGAGGTGGCCGGGAGGACGGGAAATGGTCATGGAAGTAGCTCTAGGCTGGAGGAATCATGATTGTCTTCCAGAGGAAGAAGATGCACGGATTCCGTCTGTTTAGCTTTAAGATCTGTGCTGAATTAGATTTTATACAATAGATTAAGGCTCCATTTGGGGGGACTTATTCTCACCAGTCAAGCAGTCACGACCGAATGAACTAGACCATATTTAAGTTCCGATTCATGCGGTTGTGATCTCTTTACTGGTGAAAATAATCCGTCACAAACGGAGCCTAAATAATTCTTATTTAATGTTTCTGTCACATTTTATGCAGTATTTTGTTTTAAATATTACAAATACTTAGAGCCCTCTATAGTAAAAGTGGCCAACATGAAAGTTGTATCCCTTGAGGTCTACATTATTTTAAAAAAAATTCAACCCATTTGAGTCAGTGGTCTGACCATAGCACTCAAAATGGTGGAGTCTATATATAGGGTTAGACAAAGACTAAATTGAGTGTCCCCATCAATCCAGGAATCTAAATGACTTGAGATTTGGACTGGGGGTCACTCTTACCAACTCTAACATATCAAAAATTAGGAATTTTTTGAATACGTTTTTCTATTGTTTTTGTAAATATTTAATAATTCATATATAGTTTAATTAGACGGACTAATGACCTCACAATTCCCCAATATTTTGGTGCATGACCCTTAGGGTCATGATAGGTCACAGAAAAAAATCTCAGACAATTTGGGTTTGATTTGAGTAGGTATTGGTGTGACCAAAGTTTGGTCCTTAAGGGAAAAACTAGGGAAGGTGGTGTTTGATGGGTTGTGTGGTCATTCCTCACCCAAAAGGGATGAATCCTTGGCCATTGACTTAATGTAATATAAAATACACTCATAAGAGATTTTTGTGTTTTTTTTTGTTGGTATGCCCTAGAACCCTAGTGTGAACAGTAGGGTTGAGTTTTGAGCTCAACGAGGGACATGAAACCTTATGTCCTTGTAATGTTTTGAAACTTGGTAGGAGAGTTCCAAGGGTGGAATTAAACCCTAGTAAGTGATTTTAAGACCTTAAGGAACTTACATCCCCCTAAAATAGTTTAGGACAAATTTGGGCACATTTACTCATGATTTTATTACCTATTTATATGTTCTTGGATGTCCATGAAATTTATGCAGTGACATTAAATTTTGGTCACTAATCTCTGTGAATTTTGTTATGAATTTTGGAGCATTCATTTTGGTACTTCATTCACAAACCTAGTATCCATCCTATTTATCAAGGAATTTATTATGATCTGATTACTCACCTAAAATTCTTGAAATTTGGTTGAGGACATCTTAAGGCATATTCATTCTCTATGAATTGTTATAAAAGTATTGGAAGCCATTTTATATAGGATGCTTCATAAAGTGCCTTTTAGTAGAATATTTTAAATGATTTTTTTGGGTGACCAAACATTATGAGAAAATTATGATTTTTGGTTAGAATACTATTCTGATCACTCTTGACTTCTGGTAATTTTTCTATAATTTTTGGGTGATTAATTATATTATTACCTATTTTGCCCTATCATTGTGGTTATTTAGTCGATAATTAGTTTGGAGGTTAAAACCTTTTTTGAAAATCTTAAAATTCAGCAATTATAGTTATTTTGATGATATACTCTTGTAATAATTTTTATAAGGCCATATCATGTCAGAAAATTGTACTTGGTGTTCAAAAGCATAGTTGGCCTGATTTTGCAGAAAATTAAATAAAATGCCAAATAAATTAGGAAAACTAATATATCCTGGATTTATCTTTGAAATATTATGTTAGACCCACAGTAATAATCTTAGGTCATTTGGATGAATATTTGGAGGGGGTCATCATTCATGCACGTCATGTAGCTCATTAGGTATGCACATAGTAAAGCTGTAGAAACAAGATAACATATAAGCCTTGGCAGGGGAAGGTGAGATAGTTGGTGTATTTGGTCTGGTTGGATAAGAAAGAGGTCATAAGTAGGAGTCAAGTTGTGATAGTCTGGTTGACTAGGATGTAGGGTTGTCCTCGGGATCGACGATGGATCGTTTTCCCTTGGAGGATGTCTAAATACACTTAGGGTTAGATCAAGTGTAAGATTTGCAGATCTAGGACATGGGTAGATACCAACAATAATAAGTACCTTGCAAAAGGAAGCTTTGGGTTTCAGCCCATCGTAGTTCCTAGTGCCTTCGAGAGCCCTTCATAGGGAATGCCCTGGGTAGTCCAAGGTTAACCCTAAAGTATAAGACTAAAATGATTTATGAACAACTAGTAAATACTAGTACTTCACTTTCACTCACCCCCGATGGCTCAAGAGATTCACTTGGTTTGGTTACCCAGGCGGTAGGCACAGCGGTTGTGGAAATGGGCAAGTTAGCCCGGCAAGCCGAAGGCTCAGATGGTAGTTGTAACAGACAGGTTAGTCCGGAGAGTCGATGCATTGGGAATTCATCGATGCATGTGCATAAGGTTGCGGGTCTTCAGTATTTGATGGTCATTCACACCGACGTCGATACGATGACTTGGCCAAGGAAAAGACTAGTGGATTGGCCAGCAGAGTATGCACAGGCTCCGCGGTGTGTTCTTCGCATTGAGGAGTACGAAGGTCTAGGTTAGGTGGTGAGAATGTCGCCTAGAGACGGGGTGGCCCAACCCACTGCCTTCATTTGCCACGACGGCAGGTACCTAAGAGTTTAGCTAACTCTAAATAGTGGAACTAAAGGTTTGTTTGCATAGAGTCGTGTGTGTCTGTTGAACTTCTATGAACATAACATTAAACCCACATAACATAGCATATCATGACATCATCACATTTCAACCCTTAACCCTAACGTAAACATTTGTATGAGACTTTTTATACGTTAGGCCTTGCAAAACAACCCCATAGTTTTATAAGCTGGTGTGGGCATGCTTATAAGCTATGGTTACTTTCTTTATGGTTAACTGTTACCTTTCTTTTATGGTGCACTTTACTTTTTACTTATTACTGCTCTACTATTTTAGAATTGCTAGCTTATATTTTCTCCAGCAATCAAGAGTGATAGCATTGTGATAGCTATGGTTACTTTCTGGTTAGAATTACTGTTTACTTTGGCGATGGCAGTGGCCTCATCCAGCACCTCTCTGCCACTCCTACTAGGGCTATGTGATAGCTTACTATCGTCGAGCGGTATCGAACAGAGACCTTGGTCAATTAATTCAACTAGCTACCGCCACTAATAAGTCTACCACCACATGGTAACCTCCAGTGACCAATTCTCTATCATTTTCAGGAACTTGGGGCATTACAATTCTCTCCTCCTTTAAGAGATTTTGTCCTAAAATCCAAAGCAAATATAGAAGAACAAAACATATCAAATGTACCTCAACAGAATAGTTCAGGGAACTCTTCGCACATGGTCTGCTACCGCTCCCATGACATCACTTCACCACCACAGTTTTCCCATCGGACTTTGACCATCTTAATTTCTTTGTTCCGTAGACGTTTCACTTTCGCATCTTCAATACAAATGGGCATGACTTTCGTCGTCAACCCACTATCGACCGGAATTTTATCATCAGCAACAACTTGCGTAGGCTCTTGAACAACCTTTCGCAACACCGATATGTGAAACACATCATGCAAACCACTGAGCTCAGCTGAAAGCTTCTGCCGATATGCAGCTTCTCCAATCCGCTTAATGATTTCAAACGGCCCAAGGTATCTTGGAATAAGCTTTTTCAAGCGTCGGGTCCTCGATACTCACTTGAATGGTTTGGTCTTGAGATAAACCCAATCGCCAACTACAAACTATACGTTTTGGTGCTTAGCATTGTAGTATTTTACTTGCCTATCTTGTGCAATCAACAATCATTCTCAAATCAAATGTATCGTTAAAGTCGTATCTTCAATGTCCTTACACTTATACATCTTCAATTCACCTATTTCTACCAAGCCAACGGAGTACGGTACTGCCTACCATATAAGGCCTCAAAAGATGTCATTTGACCACTCACTTGGTAGCTATTATTATAGGCAAACTTGATCATAAAGAGATGATCTTCCCACCTCTTCACAAAATCCAGGACACACATGTGAAGCATATCTTTCATCGTTCTATTTACCTTCTCGATCTGACAATCCGTTTGGGGATGAAAGGTCGTGTTGAATCAAAGTTTGGTACCCAACAACTGATGAATAAGCTTCCAACAATTTAATGTGAAACGCCCATCACGATCACTAACGATGCTATATTGCATACTGTGCAATCGTACAATCTATTCAACATAAAGTTTAGCTAACTTTTCAACTTAATCGTCCCTTCGATTCGGAATGAAGTGTGCTACTTTTGTCAACCGGTCAACGATAACCTAAATTGAATCATTTCCATATTGTGATCTCGGCAAACCGTGCACGAAATCCATTGATATATCTTCAAACATTCATTCCGGTATTGACAATGACTTCTGGAAACCGCCGGGTTTTTGACACTCAGCCTTCACTAGAGAACAAGTATGATACTTCACCACATAAAATGCAATGTCTTTCTTCAAGCCTGGCCACCAGAATCATTTCTTCATGTCCTTGAACATTTTTGTGCTCCCTGGGTGAATTGATTACTTGGTGAAATGAGCCTCATATATACATCTCCGCCCGCAACTTGCAAACATTTGGGACGCACAATTATCCGTCCTTCCAAAAAAGATTGTCGTTTAGCGAGAATTGGGAATTTGACCCATCCATTTTCTCTGTCATATAGCGCTTCATGCTCTCGTCAAGATCTAATGCTTGTCGAATTCTGTCTATGAGGTCATATTGCACCTCCGTCCAGTTCAAGCATGCATACATGCCCATTCTCCTATGAACACGAGATATTTAGAGCTTCCAACACATGAATTAGATGCTCATCATGTACCTGTAACAAATTTTCTTGTGTTGGAGACTTGCAACTCAACGCAGCTGCGACTACATTTCCCTTCCCGGGAGTGTAATCAATCTTGAAGGTGTAGTCCCAAAGAAACTCCATCCACCTTTGGTGTCGCATATTCAGATCCTTCTAAAGCAACAAGTATTTCAGGCTCTTATGGTTCGCAAATATTTCAATCTTCACGCCATATAAATAGTGTCGTCGTAGCTTTAGAGAGAATATCACGGTTGCCAATTCCAGGTCACGAACCGGATAATTCCTCTTGTGTACTTTTATATGGCGAGAGCCTTAAGTGATCACCTGCCCATATTGCAAAAAAACGCAGCCTAAGCCGCTCGGCGATGCATCAGTATAGATTTAAAAGCCTTCTATTCCACATGGAAAACACAAAACAGGATTCGTGGTTAGGCAACTCTTTAACTCCTCAAAATCTCATGCACGCTGTGGCATCCAAATTAACTTTTGATTCTTCCTTTTAAATGTCATAAGGGGTAAAGCAATACTTAAAAAGCTCTCTACTAAGCGCCTATAATAGATGGCAAGCCCTAGGAAACTCCTGACTTCCGCTATAAAAGTAAGTACAGGACCCTCTCGTATCACAGTAATCTTTGTCAGATGCACAGCAATACCCTCTCCACTGACTATATGACCAAAAAAAGCCACTAAAGTCAACCAAAACTCACACTTCGAGAATTTTGCATATAAGTGGTGATCGCTTTCCGCTTAAGAAAAGAGATCCGAACTAGCAATCAAATTAGGAAAGTATACCTATCAAACTGTAGCTAGGGGACACAAGTGTCGTATTGAAATCCGGGAACTGTTGAGTACACTTACTCACATGAAGACTATTATTTTATCGACGAAAATATTTATGGTTGAAGAGAAATCTAAAAGCACTAAAGAAAGGAAATATTATGCTAAAAAGAGAACTAAATGCAGCTAAGTAGAGAGCATAAAAGAAACGATTAAAATAAAGGATTAGAATGATTAAATGGAAATGCACTCGATCGAGAATCACCTAGGCTAAAGTCGATTAAAAAACACGATAAATAAACCTAAACTTAATAGGGTGAAAGGTCCTTGACTATGGAGGTTCCTAAAGCTTAAACACGCTTCTCTCGAAGTCGTGCCCAACTGAGTTTAGGAAGGTCCGACCGACTCTCGTCTAAGTCGGAGTCCTAAAGCTCGCTTTCCGCGGTGAACCCCACTATTGGATTTTACTCCAATCCGTGATATTTAACGTCTCCTTATCTCAAGGGGTGCGTACAACTCTCTTTACTCTTGAAGTCTCACTTCAAACTATCGGCCTCTCGGCTAGCCAAGAATGAAAGCTGTGTTGGAAATTATATATCAACAATATAATTCCAAATGACAAAAATCAAGAGAAATTCGAAGGCCTAAACCCTAAAAAGAAATGTTAAATTCAAAGCATCATAACTTAATCACTCGAACCTCGGATCATCAAGATCAAGTATAAGGTGGATTAGTTAATCATAGCGAAGTGGAGGAGGGGAGATGAGTAGTAAAGCATAATAACACAAAGTATAAGAAAAGAGAACATTTATATTAATATTAAGAGAAAGTTACAACTTGAAATGAAGGAGCTACACTTGCATGGAAATGAAATGACTAAGCTTGCATTACATTAAACTACTAAATGAATAACAAAGATTACAACAAAAGCTATTACTAAAGCTAAAACTAAACTAGGGTTAAGAAAAACCAAAATGAGAAAGAGAGAGAGAGGGAGAAAAAGCATAAAAAACATTAGTAAAGAAAAGTGCAGCACCTCCCCTCTCAACCAAAACTTCTCTAAAATGGAAGGGGGGTCTGAATTTATAGGAAAATTTCTCAGGTTGGTCACGCCCTAGGCCACCCCTAGGGAGGGTGTGTCAGGGGGCGTGACACGTATGGGGTTGATCTTGGGTTCTGGATTTTGGAGGGAAGGATGATTGCTTCTGTATGATGGCTGACACGCCTTGGGTCACGCCCACGTAGGGGGCATGACATGTACGTCAAGTCTCAATCATTGGTCCGAAAATCCGTCAGTCTTGGAAAATGGGGCATACACGCCCTGGGGCACGCCCGTGATGGGGGGCATGACAGTACTGTTGGCGTGCTGAGGAAAAAATTCATTTAATGCGGCGGCAGACTTTGAGCAGAGGGCGACACGACCCATATCACGCCCTGGTACATGTCAGGGGAGGGTCACAGCCTTTTTTCCTATTATTTTGTCTCTGTCAGCAAGCTTCCTCGGGATCGGGTGACACGCCTGTGACACGCCCAAGGAGGGCGTGACAGGGGGGCATATCAGGTAATTTTTGGCAAAAATCCTAGAAACCTGCAAAAAGATAATAAAATATTAGTGGTAACAATATTTACATAAGAAAGATAAAAATTAAGATAATAAGACACGATTAGCGCTTTCAAAACTAGAAAATACGATAATAGTTTAGGCTACAAAATGTATTATCAACAAGCGATTTCTTCTCAAGGTATGCAGAACCAATCTAAAATAATTCACATGATCCTCATCCAAATGAGAGTATACCAGTATATCGTCAATAAAGACAATCAGAAACAGGTCCAAATACACTCAAAAGATCATGTGCATCAAATCCATAAACACTGATGGCGTATTGGTGTGTCCAAAAGGCATCACAGTAAACTCATAATGCCTATAGCGTGTACCAAATGCTGTCTTCGGAATATCACTTTCCCGAATTCTCAACTGCCAATGGTCGGACTTCAAATCCAACTTTGAGTAGACAGTTGATTCAACTAACTGATCAAACATATCAACGATTCGAGGAATCAGATACTTGTTCTTTTTTGTCAGCTTGTTTATTTCACGATAATCAGTGCTTAGATGCAACCCTCCATCCTTATTCTTTACAAAGAGAACTGGTGCACTTCTAGGTGACATAGTTGTACGTATATAGCCTTACTATAACAATTCTTGCAACTGAACTTTCAGTTCTACCATTTCCTTTGGCGCCACTCGGTACGGTGAGCGTGACACAGGTTTTGCACCTAGCACCAGCTTAATAGCGAAAATAATCTCACATTGAGGTGGAATCCCAGGGAGATCATTAGGAAACACATTTGTAAACTCCAATACAACAGGAACATCACTCAAACTGTTCTTTGGCTCAACAACCTCTAACAATATGAAAAACAATTTCGCACCTTTTTGAACTTCTTTGACTACTTGGAGAGCAGACCTAAATATCTTGCTCGATCCTCGCATACCCGCAAACTTAGTATCGTGTTCGGTGTTTTGTCCCAGTATGACTTCCTTAGAGTTGCAATCAATACCGGTATACTGCTCTGAGAGCCAGTCCATACCAAAGATTACATCAAGCTCAGATATCGACAGCACAGATGCTTCCAAGTCAAAATCATGACTTCTTATCTGCACCTTTACATAACATGCTCTATCTGCGCTCATCAAGCACCAATTAGGCAGCAACACATTCAAATGATTAGTTGGTACAAAATAAGGCACTCTGATACGCACCATAAAGTCCTCGGATAGAAAGGAATGAGAAGCTCCTATATTGAATAGTGATCTCGCTGGATATTCCAATATCAGGACAAATTATAATTCAAACAAATTATACTCAAGCAACGCACAAGGTACCAAGTATAGAAAGAAGAAAAAATTGTATCTTAACTCATACTTGTAACGACATCACTTTGTTTTATTGCCTCCTCAAGGCCAAGATTATAGACTCGGGGCTACGCTTAGGATGCAGTCGATTCCACCACTTACATTCCCTTTTCAGCATACGTCGCACCCGTATTTTTCTCCATCTTTGGAGGACAACTCCGATTATCGCGAGTCATGTGTCCTGGCTTCCCACTTGTGTAACAAGTAAACAAACCTCGCCCTATCATCACTTCAGGTTTAGTAAAAGAAGTTGCTCCCGAATACTTAGCCATCTTTCACCACTTTCCTTGTCTAGACTTTGCTGAACTTGGTAATTTAAACTCTGGCTTCCTTCCTGCCAAGTCATTCTTATGTTGCACGTGCTTCATATCTTGTTTTAAGGAACGGGCATTATTGACCAAGGTAAGAAAACTTTGCGTCATCGGGCCTGAGAGAAGAAACCGCAAGACATCTCGTGGTCCTTCATAAAATCGATTCATCTTCCGTCCCTCGTATGCAAACGTAAATCCTTTATAACGTCCCAACCTAGTAAACTCGTACAAGTAGTCATCTATAGAACTTTCGCCTTCAGTTAACCTTTGGACCTGATTTTCCATTGCAATCCGCTGTGTAGATGGAAGATATCTTGCAAAAAAGTCTCGAGAATTCCTCCATTGAGATCTCAATCAATGGCCGACCAACAAACTGGTGCATCTCCAACTCATCCCGTCATTGTCTAACATCTCCTTCTAACAAGAAGGTAGCTATAGTGACTTTCATTCACTCCTCCATTTCTATTTTCATCATGGTTCTCTTTATCATAGAGAGCTAGTCTATAGCTTGTGTTTGGATTTCAGTACCCATAAATATAGCATGATTGAAACACATCACATGTTTCAATTGCTTTTTCTTCGTTCGCCATGTAGCCACTGGCTCAACGACCACTTGTCTCACTGCCACATGCTCAACTATGTCAACCAGTTCCTAGACTACCGTAGGGGTAGGAGGTTACACTCGCCCTCCTTGTTGTGCATTGATTAATGCGAACACGTCTTCAGAAACCAAACATATCATTTCCACAAAAGGAGGAGTTGCTGGCACCTCAGTTGGTGCACTAATCTTCGCAGAGTGTTGGGGTTCATGCTGCCTCACACCACTTCTAGTCACCTATAATCGTGAAACACACAATTAAGAAACTAAAAACATTGAAAAAAAGCAATCATAGGAACACGTAGGTTCCACAAACATATGCATTTTCATTCCTAAGTGGACACTCATGGGTTCATTCATGTTATAACAGTAACAAAAATACACGTGCTCACCACCCCTTAAAAGAATTCGACTACAAATTCGAATAAGAAAGTTCAACACTAAAAGCTGATACTAAATTGTAACACCTCCATCCGTCACATAGAATATAACAAAACGTCCGGTCAGGGCCCCACACCATATTCTATGGACAGTCTGAAGAGTTACTCATTGAAACCATTTCATTCACGCATCCTAACTCAGATTGCATTCTAGCGGAAGCAATTAATAGTTATAGAACCTAAATGCCAGGAATCTCTTGTACAATACATAGGATTGATATAAATAATAAAAAGCATATTCTGGCCTTAAGGCCTTACAACTATTCCCCTGATAATATGTGTCTTTCATATGCACACAGGCTGACCACACATGAAAACAGTAAATGTTTGCCTTTGGGCCTTTGAGGGCAAGCCAATCGCCGCATAAGGGACTTCGTCCCGCTACTTTCCGCTTGGATCTCCAACACCTGCATTTCACAATCCACCACAATATGGCAAAACAAAGCAACGATCAAAATTAGCTAACCAAATTATAACAACCTCGCCACTAACTCGGGGCGGCGGTTCTCCTTCCCTACAACCAGCAACATATATATCTTTTGGCAACCAAAATGTGCATGTAAGCAGCATTTGCCACAGACATAGGCACTTATGGCCATACGTCTCATGCACTCAGGGCACATTATCAGTGTACCAAACTTCTCTGGGCAACACCAACATCCATAGTCCAATATTTAATGGTCCACACTTAAGCATCCTAGTCTTTCTGTCTCGGGGCCTAAGACTCTTATTATGCCACCGACGAAAGCAAAGTACTTTAGGAAATCTAGAACAAGATCGACAAAATGCTGGTACAGTTCTGCTTTTCCCGTTGCTCAAATCGCCATATCATCGCCTAAGCAATCAAGGTCAATCAACATGACGCAGGTCAACCTCCCCTTTCCATTCAGATTTATGGCCTTTTTAGCTGCGCACTTTAGGCTTAACAGCTTTAATTGCCGTCCACATTGTCCCCAGGACCTGAGCTCACAATCAACACAATAATGGCTCTCATGGCCTCAATAGCTAGGATCTTTAGGTTTAACAACTTCAAATAATTGCCCACAGCTCTCCAAGTGACAGGCCTCACAAACATAGCTCACTGTGACCTATCGCCGGAGGTAGCACTACTGCTGCGCGGTAGGGGATAGAAGTCGTTTCTTCCACCATTTTTGGGTGTTTTCCTAGAGATCATCTCCAGTACTATCATTGCACCATCCTGCACACCCTAAGACCCCATATTCTACATGTTTTATCCACACATTTATCCACGGAGTATTCTTCGGCATGCATAACAAATCATCACCAATCCAGACTAACCTGTCCCGATGAGCTTCACACAACATGTCTATTCCGTACTTCGATTCTGAGTTCTATATGCAATTTCGACCGGGGATCATAACGATCTACTCGCTGGAAACCACCTTTTATCCACCCTTTGGAGAGGGGTTCCACGCAAATATATAAATCAAGGACTTCACTTGTCCAAGGAGAAAGTCATTACCATTGTTTATCTCTTAGGACTCATGCTCTTGCTCTTGATCTGGACAAAACTGATCACCACAACTTCCTTTAAGCCCGGGGTCACCCAGTCCGTTGGTTCCTGCACTATTACAATGGATTTCTATGTGTTTGAATTGGGCATTCCTTATATCATATTAGGGGTGGCATGGCTCCATACCCTTGGGGGATGTCCGCATTAATTGGGCCGCCAAGATCGTACTATTTCAACACCAGGGTCGCACATGCCGCTTAGAGGGCGAGGCAGCTCTACTTCGGTTGCCAATCTCGGTGCGCGCTCTCACTCAGGTCGCAGACGTTGACTTTTCATCCTTCCTTCTGCCTGTTTCCACGGAGTCACCCTCCCCACCTTTGGTCGGGGACATCCAAGCCCTTCTGGATGACTTTGGGGATATCTTTGCCGCACCACAGGGGCTTCCGCCTATGCGCCCAACCGATCATATGATTGTACTCCAACCAGGGGCAGCGGTCATGTCAGTCCACCCTTACCGCTACAGGCATGCTCAGAAGGATGAGATCCAATGCCTCGTGCGGGAGATGTTGTTGGGCGGCCTCATCATACCCAGTTCCAATCCCTTCTCAAGTCCGGTGCTGCTTGTGCCTAAGAAAGATGGGAGTTGGCGCTTTTGTGTCGACTACAGGGAGGTCAACAAGGTCACAGTACTGAATAGGTACCCCATTTCAGTGATATATGAGCTGTTGGATGAGCTACACGAGGCCGTATACTTCATAAAGTTGGATCTCCGGGCGGGCTACCATCAAATCCGGGTTTGCCTGGATGACGTGCTGAAGACTGTGTTCCGGACGCATGACGGTCACTTCAAATTCTTGGTAATGTCCTTCGACCTCACCAATGCTCTGGCAACATTTCAAGCAATAATGAATGAGATCTTCCGCCCAGTTCTCCGTAAGCATGTGCTCATTTTCTTTGATGACATCTTGGTGTTTAGTCGTTCTTGGCAGTCACACCTTGATCACATGCGGCGCACATTATTGACATTGCGGCAACACCAATTAGTCCTCTGCCGCAAAAACTACTCTTTCGGGGCAACGACCGTGAGTTATCTACGCCACACTAATTTGGCTGTTGGCGTGGCCATGGATGTCGATAAGATCCAGGTGGTCCTACAGTGGCCAACTCCTATGTCTCTGCAGGAAGTACACGGATTTGTCGGGCCCACCGGCTACTATCTGTGGTTCATCAAGGACTATGGTGTGTTGGTTCGCCCACTCACCCAAATGCTCAAGCTTTCGTAGGAATGCCCCTTCTCATGGTCACCTACTGACATGAGTGCTTTCTCTGTGCTCCAAACCACCCTCGTGAAAGGACTAGTTTTGGCCATGGCAGATTTTTAGCAAACTTTCATCGTCGAATATGATGCCTCCAGCACCGACATAGGGGCAGTCCTCATGCAAGTTGGCCGGCTTATCGCCTACTACAATCGCGTGTTCTCATCCTCAATCCAAAGCTGTTCAGCTTATGAAAAAGAGCTCATGGCCCTTGTGCTTGCGGTCCAACACTGGTGGCCATATCTCTTGGATTGTCCCTTCGTGGCATGTACCAACCATTACAGCCTCTGTTACTTACTGCAACAAAAAATCGCAACTCCGGCACAGCAAGTATGGGTGGCTAAGTTATTGGGTTATGATTTCTCCATTCAGTTTCGCCCCGGCCGATCGAACCAGGCAGCAGACGCCTTATCCCGATAACCACAAGCCCTGGAGCTCGTGGCCATCTCTCGGCCAGTTTGGGAAGATGCAGCCACCATACTATTGGAAGTCGAGCAGGATCCCCACCTTACGACCATCCGGACGGCCCTCTTGGCAAACACAGCTGCTCATCCTCCCTACTCTCTCCTGGGGGCTATTTATTCCACCGAGGCTGCCTTTTCCTTTCCAATTCCTCCCCGAGTATACCCCGACTACTAGATAAGTTCCATGCCACCCAGGCCGATGGCCATGCTGGAGCAATCCTCACTTACAGGCGACTTGCGGCATCCTAATACTGGCAACAGATGTTCCACTAGGAGATGGCCCACGTGACCGCGTGCCTTCCCTGCAAGAAGGCCAAGTATGATTTTAGGTTTCCTAGCGTCCAGCTACAGCCCCTGCCGATTCCGGAATGCATCTAGGAAGACTTTGCTTTAGATTTTATCACCCGGCTACCTCTCTCGAACGTGTTTGACTGCATATTGGTGGTGGTAGACCGCCTGTCCAAGTACGCGCACTTTATATCCCTGTGCCATGTAAGACCCTCTCCCCTTACCAAGGAGTTTAACCAGTCTTATGCCCAAAATTTCCTCCTTATGGTAAAACTAACACACGGGCTAGTCGACACCGCAAGACGTCGATCCTGCCAGGTAGTACAATAATTCAAACTATAGGCCAATTTGAGAATATAAGCATTGTGTACAAGATTACAACAATTCCACCATCATAGAATTAAAATCATATATATATAATGAAAATGTCATTGTCCACAATGAGTACAATAGAAAGAGAAAAGGGCTTATGACTCATACATGGACATCAAATCTCTCTCACAAAATCAAACTAAGTGGAAGCTAATATATCATCGATACATGAATCATCACCTGACGACGGGCTGCATTAGTAGTAGGGGTATCAGCTCCTCAAGTCCTGCCACCTTGTCCTGTTGGTCGTGTCGGTGCTCTGTCTCCTCAAGCTCCTAAAATGTTACTGTCACAACCGACCGTTAGTCATAAATACTATGTCATTATCATGCTCGCCTTACCCCTCGCAACTCCTAGGTACCGAGCGGGAGGATGAATCGGAGGACAACAAGGGGTACAAAAAGTATAGCAGATTACAGTGGATATAATCTATTATGGTTATATAATAGCAAGTATATCTCTTCTCTAGCAGTTCTGTATAGTATAAGTAAAGTAAGAAAGAACTCTACTGAAAGGAAGTGCTGTAAACAAAGTAGAGATCAGAGCATAACATAACAATCTACTGTTAAGCAATCATCACAGGAGTACCTTAACTTATATAAATGCTCATACAAACTTATATATTAAGGTTTCACAAATGTAACTTATCATATAAAAGAGCTCATACTAATTTATATAATAAGGATCTATGGTGCGTATGATCTAAATATGTATATATGTTATGCATGCAGTTATGATTCATACAAGTGCAACTCACAACACGACTCTGTGATCACAGACCTTTAATTTCCCTTTTTTGGAGCTAGCATCACTCTCTGGTACCACCATTGTGGCTACGACAGCAGCAGAACGGTCGCTTCAGCTTCTTAGGCGGGTATACACACTACCAGGCCTAGACCCCTCATACGTCTCTGAAGAACACACTAGAGTTTACCATGTACTAATGCAGACAAGCCCGCTAGTCTTTAAGGTCGGGTGTGTGTTTTGGGGGATTGTCCTCCAAACCTCATTATAAATAACCTACTGTCCCCTCAAACCCTCACACCTCACCTGATTCACTGTACTGCCATTAGTGTGATGATTGGCCCAGTATCGCATGACCCACCACTAGTTTTGTTTCTATGCACATGTAAGGTATCTCAACCCGAGTCTCTAGCTCACAGGACAAAGCTTGTCATGTATCCAAACATCTGAGCCTCCAACTCGGAGTACAAAACCCGTCCTGTATCCAAACATCTGAACCTCCAGCTTGCAGGACAAAAACCCGTCCTGTATCCAAACATACGAGCCTCCAGCTCGCAGGACCAAAACCTGTCCTAGAACCAAACATCCGAGCATCTAGCTCACAGGACCAACCTGTCCTAAAATAAACCTCTCGAGCCTTCTGCTCGCAGGAACAACTGATCCTGAATCCCTCCAACCCTTTATGGGTGAGATTATCATAAGGTTCTCTTAACCTATTAGACTACTCTTGTCTAAAGCTTATTAACCTTAGTAACTTAGAGTTATTCCTTGGACTTCCCATGGCATGGCCGGTGAAGGGCTCTCGGGGGCACTAGGAACTATGATGGGCTGAAGCCCAAAGCTCTCTTTCTCAATGTCACTTACTTTTTTTAGTGTTTACCCATGATAATACCCACTCTCAATATTACTCTACGTGCGGAGTTAACGACTTATGGTATTGTTAAGAGAACGACGGTCTTCCTCCGGTCTTCGTTCTAGTAACACAACTTAGGGTTTTGCACTCTAACACTCGTTATTAAATGATGACCGACTGGACACCGACTAGGGTTTAACTTCCTAATATAGTGATCCTTCTAACCACTTTTCAGATCTCCCTATGAGTCCAGGTGTTATAGACTACTTTTGTTATATGCTGTCCATGACCGAACATTAACCCATGTGATATGACTCTCAATTCCTTGGGCCAAATGCCCCTAAATATTTATCATGAGTTTATCTTATGTGTGAAGTTGACCCTTTATGATTTCACCATTTTTCTAAGTATTTAGGGTCTTAAATTAAATCATTTGATTAAGTGAGCTAGTTCACTTTGTGTATGAACTACTATGTACAATGGTCCAATATGTCTACGTAATTTTCCTCGAGTTCATCTAGGTTAGAAATGACTATTTACCAAGAATCCAAATTTTCCATTTGATTTAGCATGCATTTTCTATTTATGATTAAATCCCTAATTATTCCAAAGTAAGTACCCAAAATATACAACCAAATATTCATGGTAAATTACTGATGATCAACATTGTCATAATAATACTCAAGACACAAATTCATTATCCTAGCCAGTGGTTTGACCTAACATCATTGCATATGAATATTGTTACCAAAATGTCACTACTAATTTTTTTAGCATAATTAATCATCCAAAAGTTCTAAATTAAATATACGGTGGTTTATATCACATAATTAAGATACTATGCTTTTTTCCATATTTTTTCCAACTGTAATACCCCTACTTTTTAATTTAAATTCCAAAAAGGACAAAATGGTAAATCTACTAAATACACAAGATAACTTTCTCAAACAAGCTCATAACTTTTTTTAGAGATCTCAAATGACCTATTAGGGCTGGTAGCAAAATTTTAGAATTTTATATAGTCAGTAGCCCTATTTACCAATTTTATTTCTAAATAGGCCTATTTTTCCAATAATTCAAATAATGGGATTTTTTATACCAAAAATCCCAATCTTTCCATGGGAGGTGTAATTCATCCCTATAAGCCTCTATCCAATGTTTCATGGTCATGTATTGGGCCAAATGCGGTAATTTTCCATTTCCCCACTTCTACTATAGGCACACCAATTACAAATCTACCTTCATCATGCATGTTGGATTTCCCAATTATGCAGACGTCAAAATGGCCTTAAATCTCTACCCAATGGCCATGCTACCCAAATTTTG
This sequence comes from Platanthera zijinensis, assembly GCA_039513925.1. Taxonomy (NCBI): domain Eukaryota; kingdom Viridiplantae; phylum Streptophyta; class Magnoliopsida; order Asparagales; family Orchidaceae; genus Platanthera; species Platanthera zijinensis. The sequence continues at coordinate 40,711,607 of CM077083.1, forward strand.
GGGCATTTGGAATGGGAAATCTTCCAAAATTCAAATCATTTAATAATTTAAATTTCTCCAAAAACTGTAGAAAAATACTTTCTACAAATTCTATTTTTTGGTTAGTACTTAAGTCTAACCTAATTACATGCATGGCCAAAATTTCATGACATGTGGACTTAGGGTTTGGCTTGAGCACTTATTTAAAAATTTACCCTTGCCAAGGACCAGTCTTAGTAGAATTGCCCTACAGGGATATATATTGCACCAAATTACAATTTTAGGTTATCATTTTAAAGTTAAGACCCAGGGCTACATTTTTTATGTTGAACACATTTTCTGAATCTACATCTAAGAGGCCTGAAATTAGACCGGAAGGTACAGAATAAAGTGTGACAAAATACTAAAGTTTAATATATAAATACAGCAAAAATCTCAAAGCAATAATGTTGGGCATCCATTCATCTTCCTCTTCCATCCAAGGTCTGAGATTTCCCCGACCTAGAGCCTCTGTAAACTTCATTTCCCGGCCACCCCTTGGCCTCCATGCCCGTCTACCACAACCACCACCTCCGTTGAGGTGGGGGCCATCGTTTGGCGACGAAATGGTCTCCGGAAACCGCCTCTACGGCGATCCCGAGCAAGCTCAAAAGCTTGAGATTTTCTCCCGCACCTCACATGGATCCAAGATCAATTGAACTCAAAATATCTCCTAAATGATCTAGGAAGCTAGCACAGAGGGAGAGGAGGAGAAACGGACCTTGATTGGGGCCGACGACGACGGAGGTGGAGGTTGGCCATGTATTTTCTCCTCACCAGAAGCTTGCTCCTAAACCCGATTCTTCAGGGTTTTCCTTGATCCAGGACTCGATTTCCACTCCTCTCAGTTCTCTGAAGCTAATGTTGAAGTCAAATGGGTGTGGGGTTGGCCGATTATGGTGTTTTAAACATATGTAAATTTGTCCTAGCATAGGATGCTTCACCTTGAGCTCCAAGTGGCATGAAATTGGGCTGGAAAGGTTGGGGATGACTTTTGGAGCTCAGAGGAGGGCTTGGGAAGAGAGGAAGAGGGCCACATGGCCTTCATCCCCATTTTCTTCTCTTTTCTCTCTCCTCCACTTAGGAAATTTCTAAACTACACCCATGCATGTAAAAACCCTCCAAAACCAGAGGGTATGGGATGTAATTTGACTATTAGGCTATTCATGCGACATGAATCATGGGCTTAGATCATTAGAAATGGACTTGGCCTCTTTTTTTCTCCTTTAGGCTTCATGTTGAATTTGTTGACATTTTGAGTTGACTTGGTCAACTTGATGAGTGGACTTGCCCCACTTGAGGGTCATGGATCCTATTCCACCACCCAACTTGGGTTGGGCCATGGTGGTGCCCCATATGGGCTAATTTGGCCTATACATGTGGGTTTGACCAATTTAGGGTTAGGGTTGACTTGGGTCAACTTGGGTCAATGAGTAACCCAATGATGTGTCTTTTGGTTCACATAGATTGCTTTTAGGGTAAGGGGCATTGTTGTGGGGCCAATGTGTAGCTAAGATTCCAATTTGGGCTATTTTGACTTGAGTTGATTTGGGCCTTATAGTGGGCCCTATGTGACTACACCCTAACTCCAAGGGTCAAACCTAGCCTAAACGCATACCCCCACCACATGTCCTAACCTATTTTAAGTTAAGGGGCCTAATAGGAAATGTAATGTTACAAATCCCAATAAACAAAAAAATAATTTCGTCCCCAAAATTCAAGTTCTAGTATACGGGGTTTCTACACACAAGAATTTAAGAAACTTTAAACAAAATTAAGTATACTTGAGGTGAAAAGAATTCGGGTATCATTCACGCATTAGATCCATCAGATCCCAAGTGTGCTCCTCCCGTCCGTTGTTAGACCACAAAACCTTTACAAGGGAACCTTCTTCTTCCACAGCATTTGAATCATTATATCATCGATCCGGACTGGATCTAAACGAACTGATCTATCAGGTGCTACTGGGCCTGCTGTAGTGGTAATATGCTGATCTGGCCGAAGGAGAGCTCTCCGAAGTGAGGTGACATGAAATATGCCATGCAGGTTCCCAAATTCTGGAGGCAGCTTCAGCCGGTAAGCAAAAGGAATGATCCGCTCCAGGATCAAGTATCATCCCATAAATCGAGGGCTAGGCTTCTTGTGTTTCTACACCTGTGAAACACCATGCACTAGACGTATCTTCAAGAATACCACGTCTCTCACCTGCAACTCCACCTTCTGATGCCTCACATCGTAGTACTTGGCATGCGTCCACTATGCCTCTGCCATCCTATCTCTGATCACCCGTATGTGCGTGACCGTATCCTCAATATAATCTTATCTGAGTGCCCGTGTATCCTCATCTAAGACCAAAGGTAGCGGCATCCGACACTTCCTACCATATAGGACTTGCGGTTGTTGCTAAAAGAAAACTTTATCAGATTTAACATTATCCTTCCAAATGTATTTTCATCATACTTCAGGATACTCACCATCAAAGTTGTGTGGCATATTTACAAGCCTTCCGACATATTATCATTAAAATAAACCTTAATCACACATTGGATTGGATTCCCTTACGACTAATAATCACCAAGTACTTGAAAATTAATAATCTTATATGTAGAATTGTGCACACATGTCTTAGATTCCTCTTCAGGAATCGCATTATGCCTTCATATACAATATCGAATCTTCAAATATAAGTTTTCGTAGTATTATTTACGACAAAGATCCAACTTATGTATGCATGTAGACATTCTTTTTATTCCTATATGTATAGATTGTTACCTACATATCAACGTGAATTTGAAATCACTAAAATTATCACACTCATGAGACCAACACTATTATGTCAAGATTATGATGTGATGAAGAGATCATCATTTTGTTTCTTCCATATTCTTGACTTATTATACCTCTACTTAAGTAACATTACATAATTTGTAGAGTGAACTCTTCATGTATACATCAAGCAATCATTATTAATATTGGCGTTCACACAAATGACTCCCAATCACTTTTCCTACGGAGCTTGATTTATAAGATGTATGCGTATCTTTCCAAATTAGTAAGGTTTGTCAAGAGTCGATTCCATTCTGATGATTATCTCGTTACACTCATTAACTCTCCTGTAACTTCTCCGTATACACCTTTTATAGTCAAGATCTATATCCTAAAGTCATGAATTCTCCTAACAGTGATTATGATGCCACCAGACATATGTATCTTGTTCTCGATGCTCTCAGAATCAAAATTAAAGTATCATACAAAAGGTATGCAGCTTCAAAATATCGTTTGCCAAATCTTCAAATTTTCTTGTGTTATTATACTTCGAATGTCACTTCCTATCAAATTAATGTTATTCATCATAATGTTGCCTTATTTCAATTCTCATGTTTCCAATATAATGACTTTTTGCTTAATTGAGCCATTCAAGGTTATAGATCACAATTATGATTTAGTGACTTGGCAACTCTGGGTTTTGACTAAAATCAAATACCATTTGACCCTTGATGTTTAATAGTTTGTCCTGATACAATATAGATAACCATTTCTTGATTGAGGAGGTGAAGTTAAGATACTATACCTCACATGTGTTTATTTGTATTTGTTCATGTCTTAATATCATAAGCACCTATAGCCATGTTCTACCCTTATCCAATTCTTATCCGGCTAAAACTTGTACATAATTCACATTCCATTTTGTTCTTTCTTGCAATCTATATGAGTTTGTTAATCAATCTTTTAACAATCAGTATAACACTATTCGTACCTTACCATAATTGGGTTGGGGTGTTAGAACACTTAGGAATAGGCTTTGTTGAGGCAATAGACAGAGCACATCCTTAAACGTATGTAAATTCTTTTTACAACCAATACTGACTCACATTTAGGTCTTTTGATTGCAAATTGCTCTGATTCCTTATGTATGTGTAAATGACTTACACTGTGTCTTGTATTAAGGAAATCATGATTGCTCCTTAGGTTGTGTACCAAGTACTTAACTACTTCATTAAACTCAAAAATTGAGAAATTTCCAAAAGTCTTATACCGTCTATCTTGATTTCAAGAGTCGCATATACATATAACTAGGAAACCATCTATGTATATCTCAAGGAAATATTTACTATCCTCTTTGTTTACTTATCTGCATGGTCTTGGAGTGATAAGGAGGATGAATAATCATTCTTGAACCATGCTACTTTCCTATTTTGCTCGCGAATTTATATCGGTCATAACTTGTCATTAATAATCCATGCTGCTTGAGATGAAGTAATTCCTCAAGGGTCCTAATCTTCTAGGGAGGATTTATCATCATACTAACCATGTATATACGAAATCTTGTCTTTATTTGAGTTACATCTGAATAAATCAAATCTTCAAGATTACTATTTTGCTACTCAAAATTTTTAAAACAAGATCTAGGGAAATCTAAGTCGTCATCAAATTATCCCAATAAACAAAAGGATAAGCCACCATACATTTTGGGCTAAAGTTCTTTAATATCTATAGTGCGTTCATCCTATATATGCACTCAATCCTTATGGCTAACAATCTTAGACTTGGGGTTCCACCTAGAGACTTATTGATATGGTATATACCTTAAGCCCTTAAGATTACTATTTACCTCAATCTTCTCAAGATCCACATGTGAACCAAACAAAAATTGGTCTCTTTTGAAACTTGAATTTTTTTTATTCGACCTTTGCTATTTGTCACTGTGGTTGTCTCAACATAATCAGGTCATCGGTACGATGGTAAAGTTTACGAGTACCCTACTATTTCACCAATATAATGTAGGAACAAATTCACCTTGAGGCGGTCCTTTAGGTTTGGGTATGAATTGATAATATCACTTGATAGGTGGAGTAGGACATGGAAGTTTAAGCCTTAAGTAGTGACTCTTACGTTAAATTCTTTCCTTAGTCAATTTGTGTATCTTCGTACCTTAGCTAATCTATATTCGATGTAAATTTTAGACTAACGTTTGACTCAAAATCCTTTTGGTAAGTCAAACTAAAGTGGTGTCCTAATTGGATTGGCCTAACTCATTGTTTAAATGGACTATTTTTTGTGACTTTTACACATGAACACACCATTGCTTCCACTACATAGTTTGTCCACAAACTAATGCTCGTGCGGGGTGTTCCAGTGTTGTGGACTTCTTTCTCATATGATCATTTGTTCAAGTGAAATAGTTTGTAAGACCCATCCCCTTACCAAGGAGTTTACCCGGTCTTATGCCCAGAACCGTTGCCTTATGGTGACACAAACACACGAGCTAGTCGACACCGCAAGACGCCAATCCTACCGGCTAGTACGATCATTCAACCTGTAGGCGAATTTGAGAATATAAGCAATTTGTAAAATATTACAAGTCCACTATCACAGAATTAACAATATATGTATATAATTCCACAATGAGTATAATAGAAAGATAAGAGGGTTTATGCCCTGTACATGGATATCAAATCTCTCTCACAAAATCTAACTAAGCTGAAGTTAATCTATCATCGGTACACGCGTCATCACCTGACGACGGGCTGTAGTAGTAGTAGGGGAATCGGCTCCACAAGTCTTGCCACCTCATCTTGCTAGTCGTGCAGGTTCTCCATCTCCTCGATCTCCTAAAATGTTACGGTCACAACCGACCTGAAAGAAAGGGGTTAGATTTGATTTAATCTAGAGGGGGGGGGTGAATAGAGTAATTAAAATTTTGGCTATTTTTCAGAATTATATCAGAGTAAAAGTAGGTGATACCAATAATAATAGAAAGAAATAAAATAGGCTAAACTAAGTTATCACAGTCACAGTAAGAATAGAAAGAAAATGAACACACACAGACAACACAAGAAATTTTATAGTGGTCCCCAACTGGGTACATCCACTCTTCTACCACCCTGGTAGGAATCCACTATCAGGTTTTTGATCAGGTGACTGTCATCACAAGATCTATTTTCAAGGAGATCTCACAACCCTTTATGCTTTTGATCAGGTGCCCAAAAACCAAGAATAAACTTTTGAAGGGAGTTAATAAACCCTTTGTACAGGAGGTGAGATATAGGTGATGAGTCTTCTCTTTTCTATAAACAACGGAGAATACAAGTGGATATGCTGTTGTCAAGACTCCTTCTGAGATGTGGAGATGGTTCAGAAAGTTGGATCCTTGCTCAGGGTATAGGTCTTCAGCCTTGTCTAAATGAATCCTGGAACTTTCTGACTGATTCAAAGAGGTTGTCCTTGAATGTTCCTGGAGGAGAAGGTTGAAGAAGACTCTTGAAAGTGATGGAGTTCTTCTTCAGTCTTCGGAATGGACAAGAGAGAAAACAGAATGTTTTCTGTAATGGAAGAGAGTTCTGAATGTTCAGTATTGTCTCTTTGTATTCTTGTGTGTTGTATGTCTGAGTGTTGTATGTTCTCTTCTCATGTCTGGCTTGGTGTCTTGCCGTCTGAAAAGAGAAAATCTCTTCTATATTTTGCAGTCAATTATTCTCCTTTCAAATTTGAATTCCTGCATTAAATACTGAAAGATCTGGAGAATGAAACAGCTGGAATATCTGTCTTAAATGAGTTTCCCCAACTGTCCCTAATAAAATAAGCAAGTAATTACCCTAATAAAGACCATAATTAATGCTGCCAATAACGGCTATATTCAGGGGAATATGAGCATTAATTTTTCAGGAATATTACTGCTAAATAATATACAAAGTAAGGGACAGAAGACAGGAAAAACTCTAAGTTTGGCTCTGGACAGATTTCGTCGACCTCTTAACAGAATTCGTCGACTGGAGTTCCAAGATCATCGAGCTGATAATTCCTGTTTCTCGACCTGAGCTCTAGGAACTGCATTCTGGAAAGAACTTGCCAATTCTGCACTATAACTTCGTCGAGATGAGAGTCTGTCTAAAGGAATAGATCGTCGACTTGAGCCCAAATATCGTCGAGCTCAACTCAGATAAATAATTTTGAGTTCATCGATCTGAGATAAACGATAGTCGAGCTGAGTTCGAAGAATTTCGAACATATCATTTCAAACTCTGAATCCTGCTATATCTTGAGTCTTCTGAGGTCCACTGCTGCCTGGTCCATGAAGGTAGAACCTAATGACTCGCCTAAACTATAGGACTCAAAGACTTGACCCTAATTATACAATATGGGTCAGACTCAACCTAACTTAGTGAACCTAGCCCAAATCCAACTAGGGATCCAAAAATCTCCCCTTATTTGGGTGAGGTCACTAATCCAAAACAAAAGAAATGATCATAAACCATAAAAATATATATCTGACAGAATTAAAAAAAACATTCAGTAGATATTTACAAATAAGTGCTTCATGATTGAACACACAAAGTTTAGAAAAAAAAGAATTAAACACAAAGATTCACTTGTTCTGCTTTGGCTTTTCTTTCTCAGGCTTATCTGAAGACTGTCTTAACATAATCTCTCATTTTGGATCAGCAACTTGTCTTTTTGTCAGGGTCATGTCTGATGCACTAATTATATTGCAAGATTTGGCTCTTGGGACTACAGCTTCTGGATGTAAACTCATATAATCATCAATATTAAAGAATTTGTTAGCTTTGGCATACCTCTTTAGTTCTTCTTTCCTGTATGATGACATAGTTGAATATTGGGAGGGATCATTTCCATTAGCTTTTGCTTTGTTGATCTGAGAGAGTCCTATTAGCTCTTGGAATCTGGCCATTTTTGTTGTTGTCTCCCTCTCTGGATATACAAATTGTATGGGAGGAGATTCAGGCCTTTTAGGACTTGAGTCCTTTTGTGAATCATCAATAGAGATTGTAGCACTTCTCATATCTATTGCTGGAGGAGGTTGTCTTTTAGAAGACTGCTTGATTCTGCTCTAAGTACTGGGCTTAGAGTGTCTCTGATATGTTTTCGTGATGGATGCTTTTCTGTGAGATACACTACCAGAGGCTCCTATAGATGAAGGAGGAGGAGAATATTTCCTGAACTTTCTAGAAGGAGACCTGTACCTCCTTCTCTTCTTTCTTTCTTTCTGCTCATTTTTAGATAACCGCATCCACTATGGCATCCCTTGGTATGGAGTAATGTTATTCAAGATGTATTATAAAGTATCATGGGTGTGATTCGGCTTAGGAGCATCCTTTGGGACAACTTTTCTCTTCTTTGCAACCTTATTTTTAGCCTTCGGATCATCAGATTCATCAGATTCTTCTTCATCAACATCATCATCAGAGGATCCTTGTGGATTGTCATGCATTGCATCTATCTCCTTTAAGGTTTCCTCTGAGATTTATTTCTTATCTTGAGGAGGTGCTTGAGGTACTATAACTAAAGGTGGAGCAAAAATGTCTTCAGTGACCATCTGGTTGTCTTCTTCTAGCTCAACAGACAAGATTTCATCCATGTTAGGAATGGGGACTCATCCTAAGCAAAAGTAGCGTGGAAGGAACTTTTGGCACTAGAATAGTGCTTAGTTCAGGAAAAATCTCAGTCACTTGTTCATCTGAATTCATAGCAAAACTTTCCTTTAGTTGATTAACAACTTCAGGACTAATTGGGGAAGTGTAACACACAATAGCCAAAGATAGCTCTGAGCAAACTGCTGGAAAAAGATTATTGTAAACTGTATTAATGGAATCCAATAAATCAAAGATATATACTTTGAGATTGATACAACAATCACCAACAGTCAAAATTGCTGGAAGAGCAACTTGCTTATCTGCACTCAACATATCAAAATAAATTATTTTAGCTGTTGTAATCATCTGTACATCTAATACTACTAGCTCAACTATCTGCAAAATTATTGCTGCTTCTGGTGCTGCTGCTGCTGGAGGAGACACTGGAGATTCATCACAGGATATCTCCCCCTGCCTGGGTTCAGAGGGTCCTAAAGCTAGGACCCTAGAAAAAGGGACAGTAGTGGCAGTAGACAGAAGAGCAGAGAGGGATGAGATGGATTCAATAAGAGGTTTAATGGCCTCTAATATGAGTTGTTTGAGTAGAGGAGTGATTATTTAGGGCAGATAGGGAATGGAATCCCTTAGCATTAGCTCAGAAGGTGTCTGGGTTGATGCAGAAGGATTGATGTCTGTCATGGGCTCATCATGGGATAATGGGGAATTGAGGGGGGAAGATAGTAGATTAAAAGATGGTATGGAAGAGATATTGTAGTGCGGGATGTCATTTAGTTATTGAGGAAGAGGGGATTGAAGAGGAGTGGCATGCTATGGAATATGAGGTGGAGTTACATGCACTGGAGACTGGGGTAGAGTTTATTGGTGTTCAGGAGATCGAAGTGGAGGAGTTGGAGTATGAGCTGGGGAGTGGGATGGTTGTTGGAGGGTTGTTGAAGGTGTTTGAACTTGAGGAGGTGTTGGTTGTTGAGATGAAGGTGGAGGGGATGGAATCCTGGTGGAGGGGGCATCTTCTAGGGGTGGGGGAGCAGCTATCATAGCTCTGGTATCCTCAGATTCCCTTGAGGAAGAGTAAGAAGCCTTAAATGGCTTTGGGATATTCCTCTCCCACCTTCCAAATAAAGCACATATGAGCCTTTTGGAGGCATTGATGAATATGGTCTGGGAGACCAGGGATTTAGTAGCCTTTTCTTGAGGGAAGATTCCTAGAATTCTTCCAAAGCACACCTCTTTCTTACTATTTTTCTTCTTTATCAAATCAAACAGTATCTTAGCCCAGTTCACTGGCTTCCTGTTTACCACTGCACACATCACTAGAAATTGTTGCCTAGTGATATATTCATGGACAGTATGATTTCCCAACAATACTTTACCAACAACATCAGCTAAAAATTTATTTTCAGAAAGTAAAATTTTCTCAATAGTTTGTTAGGATTTTTCCAGTATGACCCATTTTAATCAGAATTTCATAAAATTAAGTGCTATCTATTTCCAAATCTTCTTCTCCATTCATTAATCCAAATATTTCAGATAAAATGGCAGGGATGAGAGAAACTTGGTTACTGGATATTGATCCTGTCATTGTGTCGGCATCTGGAGTGGAGGAGGTGAACACCCATTCCCTAATTTATGTGGCAGCAATCTTTATCCTTGTGGTCATGAAGTTTTTTAACTACTATTCTTTTAATAATTTCAGAATATCAAGAAAGACTTAATCTGAATGCTGGAATGACTCAAAATCTATGTCAAAACCAGTGTAAAATTTCATCGCTGCAAGGGTACTCGCCGGAATCGCCATGATCGCCTACAAAAGGAAAACAGAGAGATCAAGTGCAAAGGGAATAGAAAGCGCGTGATGGAGCTCGAAGAAAACCTAGATATACAGTTTCTCAGAATATGAAATGACAAATTCCGTCCTGCAAAACAAAGAAAATTCTTCAATCTAGGTTCCACGAAATTTTTATTGTCAAAAGAGTTTGTCGATCTCATTCTGAAGAAGGGATAATATTTCATCATTCTCAGGTCGACAAATATTTTTATTATGAAATATCTTCGATCTCCGGTCGACAAATAAAACCTCACACACAGAGAGTTCTTCGATCTCTAGTCAACAAATTGTCTCAAGAACTTTTCTCAGTTCGTCGATCTTCGTTTCACGAATTGTGTCAATTCTTCGACCTCGGACAGAAAGTTAAATTAATCCATCTCCATTCATCATACCTAGCTTATTCATAAAGAACAAATGTTTCTTCTTATCCCAGGGTTTGGTGAAGATATCTTCCCTTTGCAAATCTGTAGAGATGAAGGTGAGATTAATTTTCTTTTTGTCAACACACCTGAATGAAATGATGTCTTACATCTATATGCTTAGTCCTACTATGATGCACTTGATTCTGTGCAATAGAAATTGCACTGGTATTATCACACAGTAGAGTTGAATTATTAAGTTGACTCCATAGTCTAGGAGTTGGTTTTGAATACACAGCATCTGTGAACAACAACTGCCAGCTGTTATATACCCAGCTTCTGTTGTTGAGGTTGAAACAGATGTTTTCTTCTTGCAAAACCAGGACACTAGCCTATCACGAAGGAACTGACAAGTCCCTGATGTTCTTTTTCGGTCCACTGTACATACAGCAAAGTCAACAGTAGAGTATCCAGTTAACTCAAATTTTGACTCTGTTGGATACCAGATTCCTAGGTTAGGGCAACTCTTTATATATCTTAAAATCCTTTTTAATAAAATAAGATGAGATTCTTTAGGGTTCACATGGAACCTAGTACAAAGACAAGTAGCAAACATAATATCTGGTATACTTGTTATATGATATAGTAGGGACCCAACAATAGCCCTATACAATTTTTGGTCAAAAAGTTTCCCATGTTCATCAAAATCAATCACAACATTTGTAGCCATAGGTGTTTTCTTAGCTGAAGCATCAGCCATCCCAAACCTTTTTATCAGCTTCTTAGCATACTTAGATTGGGATATGAAGATGTCATCAGGAGACTGCTTCACTTGGAGACCAAGGAAGTGGGAGAGCTCGCCCATGCTTCTCATTTTAAACTTGGAATGCATAAGGTTTGAGAACCTCTTGCATAGTTTGGGATCAGTAGAACTAAAAATAATGTCATCATACATATATTTGTACTAACAAGATTTTATCATGATGATGCTTGAAAAATAAAGTCCTATCTACTATGCATCTAGAAAAATTATGCTCTAAAAAAAGCTAGCTAAGGTTTCATACCAATCTCTTGGAGCTTGCTTTACACCACGAAGAGCTTTATGCAATTTGAAAACATAAAAGGGATGAGTTGAAGAGATAAAACCTGGTGGTTGTTCCACATAGACCTCTTCTTTGAGTTCACCATTTGGGAATGCACTCTTTACATTCATTTGATAAACTATGAACCTTGTATAGGCAGCATAGGCTAAGAATATCTTGATTGCTTCAAGCCTATCAAGAGGTGGAAATGTTTGATCATAGTCTATGCATTCCTCTTGTTTGTATCCTTGAGCAACTAGTCTGGCTTTATTCCTTATGATAAGACTTTGAGCATTTAGTTTATTTCTAAATACCCATTTAGTTCCAATGATTGGGTAGTCTTTGGGTCTTGGAACTAAATCCAAAACTCTACACCTCTCAAACTGGTTGAGCTCCTCTTGCATTGTAAAGATCTAGTGTGGATCCTGCTCAACATCTTTAATATATTGGGGCTCAATTTGAGAGATGAAGCAGCCATGCATAGTGTCCTGGTGGAGATAATGCCTTGTCTGCTGTAACACCCCGAAACTCAAAAGAGGGACGGGTGGCATTTTTAAGCCAAGACGGGGTTTTGAAGCAGGTGACACGGGTCCCGACACCGGCGTGTCGGAGGCCGTGTCAGGGTGTGTTCGACCACGGGTCGTGCGTTCGCCGTGGCGGCGGTCGTCGAGTGTCGAGTGGTGGGACACGGCCTAGTACACGGGCGTGTCCCAGGCCGTGTCACTCAAGGGAATCGACACAGTGGTACACGGGCCGTGACACGGGCACAGACACGGGCGTGTCACATATGACATGGGCGTGTCCTATGCCGTGTCGTAAGGCCGTGTACCTCTCTGACTGCGAAGTGTTGGCCGATTGCACACGGGGGGCGTGACACGGGTACAACCACGGGCGTGTCACATGTGACACGGCCGTGTCATAGGCCGTGTCAAGGGCCGTGTGCTGGTTTTCGAATCGGTCGAGACGCCGAATGGGTGACACGGCCAGGCACACGGCCGTGTTGCAACCCATGTTCGGCCCCAGATTTTGTATTTTGAGGCCTAATCGTGGCCGTTCGTTTCCTTGGCTTGGGATCCGATGGCTGGGAGTGGTTGCTGGCAGCTTAAACCCGAAAATAGGGTTTGCAAACCCCATTTTCACTTGGGCTCTCTCTCTCTAAAGTCTAGAGAGAAGGGAGAGCTTGGAGGAGGAAGAAGGTGGTCAACTCCGGCGGCTAGTGGAGCTTCGGAGCTCCGATTCACGATCCGAGTCCGGATCCGCGGAGGCAAGGAGATTGCGGTGCTTTTCATCTGCGTAGATTTTCATGGCGCCGCGGAAGAACGCAAGTGTAACGATTCTCATCCTAGGGTATGTGAAGCCCTCTTTTCCTTTGCATAGGAAGCCCTCTCTCGCGAGTGAGCGAAGAGTTGGAGCATTCCTTGGGGTAGATATATGAAGTCCCCCTTGTATAGAGTCCGTATGAGAAAATGGACATAGGCATTGTGTGTGAAGTCTATCCAGACAAGTAGAGGCGGATCGGTGATGTTGCATTGCAAATGGGCCGGGGAAGACTCCGGGTGTTTGGGCGTTTTTCGGGTTTTCTACGTGGTAGATTGCATCAGGGAGCCTTGGAGATTAACTCCAAGGTGCACCCGGAAAACTGGGCAAAGCGAGTTTTGCCAACACGGTGGCCGGGGAGCCAACGTGAACATAACCGGGTTATGTGATTATTGTGGCGGGAACGGGACTCGGTGAGTCTTGACCTGCGCATATGGCTTAAATTGCCATTACGATATGAGCACGGGTCAGGCGGAACCGTACCCGGTCTATGTCGTTCGGTCGGACCGTTGGCATGGATGATGGTCTTCGGCGGTCTATGGCTTAAATTGTTGTGACCAAGGCCAGGAAGGCAAAATGCTCATATGGTTGGCCGTCCAAGAGGCGGTGGTGGAACGGGAACGTCTATGGCTTGAATTGACGTGACGTTGGCCGGTTCGCCGTGAATGTGCCCTATGTGCACGAGGTGTGTGGCCGTGCGAGACTACGCCTGTGATGATGTGTGTTCACACTAATTTATTGCCTATACTAATAAAGTGCAGGGAAAGAGCGTCGCCGCCCCGATTTTGGAGGCGGGATCGTAATAATTTTGTCAGCATAGCTGACCGTTGCTTTTGTTTGCCACCGGGCGATTGTTTTGCTTGTAGGTGCTGCGGAGCCGAGCGGAAAATAGCGGGCTAAAGCCCATGTTGCGGTGCTGGCCCTCGAAGGCCTAACCCTTTTATGCTTTCCGTTTATTTCATGTATGGCCGGCCTGTGAGCTGAAGTATGTAAGACATGTTTTGTTAAGCAAACCTTGTAAGGCCATAAGGCCGGTACTTTTGTATTTTTCATTCCTAATGTTATTTCTATTGTGTACATTCTTGCTTGGCAGGTTTCTTGTAATTGTGCAACTTAATAAATTACTTCCGCTAGAATGACTCTGTGTAGGACGTTGGTGATTGGTTGTATGGTTTCAACGCGTAACCAACCGGTCTGTCCGTAGTATATGGCGTAGGGCCCCGGCCGGACCTATAGTTATATACTATGTGACGGATAGGGGTGTTACAAATTGGTATCAGACTACTGGTTTCGGTCAAACTTAAATGAATTCGTGGACGAATTCACTTTAAGGGGTGGTGAGCACATGTGTGCGTCATCGTTATAACATGAAAAGAACCCACGAATGTCCACTTAGGAATGAAAATACACATATTTGAGGAACCTGCGTGTTTCTATAATTGCTGTTTGCAGTAATATTTGGTCGTTTATCGGTGTTTTGCACGATTATAGGTGACCAGGAGTGGTGTTGGGCCGTCAGAACAGCCAGGTTCTGAGGCAAGAAGTGCGCCAAGTGAAGCGCCTGCAACACCTCCATCTGTCGAGACCATTAGATTGGTGGCAGAAGCTGTCTTTGCTATGATTAATGCGCAACCTGCAAGACAGGTGCAGCAGCCTGCTCCGGTGGGGGATCAAGTGCCGCTCCAAGAGGCGAAGCCTAGAAGGGTTGAGTAGGTGGCGGTGGAGCCGGAGTTACCTCGGAGAGCAACTGAAAGACAGTTGAAGCATGTGATGGGCTTCCACCCACCGGTGTTCTCGGGAACGGAAACCCCGACCCAGGCTGAAGATTGGCTCTCAAGAGTCAATAGGGTGATGACAGCTACTGAAACGGAAGAGTGGCAGAAGACCACGATTTTAGGCTCACTGATATGTCTCTAATCACTTGAGATATAGGGTTATCTCTAAGTGTGACTAATTCAGTAGGAGGAGCTGGTTGAGCAATAGCTTTTGGAGTTAATTCCTCTGGTGGAATTATAGCTATTGTTGGCACTTCACTGATCTCTGTGTAGTAATCTTCACTTTCTTCAGCAACTTGTGGAGAAGGATGTGTTATAGCCTCATTAGTGAGGGTCAACTCATCAAATTTCTCACACAGGTTAGGTACCTGCAAAGTTTCACTGGTAGAAGTTATCTTCTCCTTGTAAAATATATTAGTCTAATTAAAGGAAATATGAATAGACTCTTCCATTTTCATAGATGATTTATTATATACACTATAACCCTTGCTTACTTGAGAATATCCAAGAAAAATTCCAATTTCAGCCTTGGCTTCAAACTTTCTAATATATTTCTTATTGTTGTTATGAAGGTAACAGACACAACCAAAAACTCTAAAATAGTCTACTTCAGGTTTCTTCCCTTTGAGTAATTCATAGGCGGTCTTTCCCTTGAGCTTTTGAATCAAACTTCTGTTCAATACATAGTTTGTCGTGCTCACAGCCTCTACCCAAAAGGATAGGGCCAAGTGTGCATCTGCAAGTAATGTGCCTATAGCTTCAATGAGTGTTCTATTTTTCCTTTCAACAACCTCATTTTATTGGGGAGTTCTAGGAGCAAAGAAACAATGCCTGATACCTTCCTTATCACAGAATTCTTTCATGGGAGGAGACTCAAACTCAGTACCATTCTAACTTCTAATCAATGTAACTAGAGTAGAGTACTCAATCCTTATGCTCTTAAGAAAATCTGTAAGAACCTTGAAGTTATCTGACTTGTTTTTCAATAAGAACACCCAAGTGAACCTTGAGAAGTCATCAACAATTACTAAGGTATTTGACTTCCCTTCTAGGCTCTGTATAAAAATGGATCCAAAGAGATCCATGTGTAGCAAGTATAGTATCCTAGGTGAATCACTCTTATTAAGTGACTTAAAGCTATTTTTAGTTTTCTTGCCTAATTGACAAGCCCTGTAGAGGCTTTTCTTCTTGTAGGGGCAGGAAGGCAATCCTCTAACATGGTTGTCCTTAGAGAGTTTAGCAATATTTTTCAAGTTTACATGTCCTAGCCTCCTATGCCAAAGTTCATTATTGTTACTAGTTTGGTTAAATAGGCAAATCTCAGTTTTAGCAGACCTAAAGTTAACTACATAAATATTTCCTACTCTAGTGCCAGTTAAAACTACTTGGTCATCTACATAAGTAATAATACAGGAAGTTTTGTTAAATGATACCTGAAACCTTTCATCACATAACTGACATATGGGTATAAGGTTGTGCTTCAGTCCACTTACATAAGCAACCTTCCTAAAGTTGACTGCTCTAATCTTGACCTTTCCATATCCTTCTATCTGGCCACAATAGGAATCACCAAATATTACTTTGGGTCCTAACTTTAACTTATAGTTGATTAGGTTGTCCTTGTTTCCAATCATATGCTTTGAACATCCACTATCTAGATACCACTATTACTCTGTGGTGGTATAGTCTTTCACCTGCAATGAAATAGATTAGCTATTCTTGACCAAGGATAGCTTGGGTCCTTGTTGATTTACATAACTAAAGCTGGAAATATATGAGTATTCAGGCTGATTTTTGTAACCTAAGGGATGATATCTTCTGGGTGGAATTATCCATTGGTTAAAGGGATTAATGTTTTTTCTTGGTTGATTAAAAGTTCTGTTAGAATTAAAGTTTTTATTATATTGAACTGGGTTCGACGAATTTTGGTAAGTTCGTCGACCTGAGTTCGATGAATAGGGGTGAGTTCATCGAACTCCACTCAGAGAATGAAAGGATTTATTTTCTGGGACCCAATATCGTCGATCTCGGGTTTACGAACCATACTGGTTTCTTTGATCACAGTTTAGAGAATAATTATTGTAAAAGTTTGCGTTCTGATTTTGTCGACTTGAGTTCGACAAACCATACACATTTCGTCGATCTGAGTTCGATGAAATCTGCTGAACATTGTTATGGTTTAGATTTTTCTTACTCTTTCTCCTTTTCTTATTGTTTTGTTTAAGTTTTGTTTGAGTAACATTATTGTCTTCTATCTTCTCTTTACCCTTTTTAGAAAAAAAAAATTTATAGGAGTTGTTAAGATATTTTTCTGAATCAGTGGGGGTTGGCTTGCTGAAGCACCTAAGCCAAGCTTGCCATTGAACCTGGCATTAACTGTGCTTGTGATATCCATCAGCTTGATACTTCTCCCATTCAGGGATTCTTCAAGTTTCCTAGCCTCAGATAATTCAGTTTTTAGTTTTATAATTTGTTCATTAGTTAGAGTGATTTCATCCTTTAACTTGATATTTTCTGAAAGTAAGTTTTCTTGTTCATTTAATTTTTCACTAAGTTATTTGATCTCCTTTTTAAAATTAATCAGATCATTGCACTTGGATTTGAATTCAGTTCTAAAATTATCAGAATTAAAATCAAAGGAAGATAATACCTGATCCTCTTCTGATAGAGGTTCTTCATTGTCTGATTGGTCAGCTTCAGATTGGGTGCTTGATGTATCAATGGCCATCAAGCAAATATCCTTTGCCTTTGCTTCTTCTTCATCTTCACTGGAGCAAGAAGATGAAGATTCTTCCTCAGTCTCACTCCATGTCTCAGCCACAAAGCCTTTCTCCTTTCTATTGTGCTTGCTGGAGGAGGGCTTATTATAGTATTGCTTCCTTGTTTCTTTTTCTCTTCTTCTCTCCTTCTTTTGGTTCTCTGGACACTCTGAGATAAAGTGTCCAGGCTTCTTGCAGCCAAAACAAACAACTTCTTTAGTGGTATTCTTGTCATACATGGGCTTGTTATCTTGCGTTGATGACTTCCTCCTGAAATATTTCTTTGCCTTGAAAGACTTTGTTTCAAAAGCTTAAACACCTAGAGGGGGGGGATGAATAGGTTCTAATATCTTTGAGTCTTTTTGATTTTAAGGCAAACAGATATTTGTAACTTCTTTTAGCACAGAATACTTCTATCTACAGAAATTAAATACAACACAGCAAACACAAGATCTATAGTAGTTCCCCAAGATATGGGTACATCCACTTTCCCCCTTCACCTATCCAGCAGATAACTGGATTCAGCCTAACTTCCTTCCACTGGCTCAGATTCGTAGATCTTACAAACTCAGAACCCATAATGGTTCCTACACCTTAGACTTTACCCAAGTCCTACCTCAGATTCTTCCCTGAATCATACCTCAGGCCTCAGACCTACCTCAGCCTTCATAATTAGGCTTACAACTCAGACTTTCCACAAGTCCTACCTTAGGCACACAGCCTTAACTCAGCCTTTATAATTTTAGGCTTACAATCTCAGATGTAACAATAGATCCTAGAAGAATTTATGAGTAATAAGTATTAGAAAACTTCACCAGCTTGATTTCTCTGTTGATGTTATCTTCTTGATCAGTTCTTGTATAGACTGATCCTTCTGATCCAACCGAACTTAGCTTTTCAAAGCTTCTTGATTAGGACAAATAAGGTGGATCTTTTCTTGAAGTTGAAGTTGATCTTCAGTCAGCTTCTTCCTTAGATTCAGATTGAACTCTGAATCTTTCATGCAGAAAGGACTTGATCTGTTAGAATTCTGCTTATTGATGCCTCATGTTGTTGTTCTTCTTCTGTCATTTCTGATCTGTCTCTAATATAGAGCTTGCTTCATGGTTACCGGCTGATCCGGTTCATAATAAACTTCTGATAGTTCTGACAGTTATGTCAGACCGGTTAATATGACAATTGTCAAGTCACCAGTCACGTCACCAGGTTCTTCAATGTCTTTTCAACTCAGCATACAACACTCAGCAGACTGCTTCACATGTGTCGACACATATAGACTAAGTGTCGACACAAGTCTTTATGGTGTCGACACAATTACTCCAAGTGTCGACACAGTCATACTTCTGCTTCTCGACACTGCTTTGGTTATATGTGTCGACACAAGTCTTGTGTGTTGACTCAACAGCTTCTTGACTCTAAATTTCGGTTGCAGACAGTTGGTGTTGAGTGTGTGTGTCGACATAAGTCCTGTGTGTCGACACAATTACTTCTGAACTCGACATAGCCTCTTGAGAGTTGGTGTGTCGACACAAGACTCGTGTGCCGACACAATTGCTTCAGGTGTCGACAACACTCCTGAGTGTCGACTCATCTTCTGTTTTAAGTGTCGACATAATTCTATTTTAAGTTGTCGACACAATTCTAGATGTCGACACAACTGTTTTTTTAGGTGTCGACATAGCTTTGAGTGTCGACACAACTTCTTTATAAGTGTCGACACATTTTGCAGGTGTGTCAACGCAGCTTCTTTATAAGTGTCGACACAACTTCTGGGTGTCGACACAACTTCCCTGAGTGTCGACACAATTTTCCTGAGTGTCGACATAAGTTTTATGAGTGTCGACATAAGTTTCCTGAGTGTCGACACAGTTTCTTCACAAGTGTCGACACTTGTACTTAGAAAATTTTCCTTCAAATACTTAAACTTGCACATTAATTCTCAAACTTCTATCAAATACACATTGATGCATATCATTGACTAAGTTGTGGATTTTCAAAATCTAGTACACATTTTCCAATATACCCAACAATCTCCCCCTATTTGGAGAAGTCATAACCCTTAGTCAAAGATATACATCTCTTAAGATAAAACCAAATTGTAAATAGATGAATAAACATTTCAGAGTATGTTATCACATAATCATTGTAAACAACAAACACTTAATACTGAAACAAATTTCATTAATCAGTAAAATTATGGTTTACAAGAATTTCTTATAGAACAAAATAAAAAAAAAATAATACGTTGTTCTATTACAAGAACCTAGCAATCCTATTACTGACTAGGTTCCTTAATAACTATTTCTTTGCCAGACTTGATTTTAGCCTGCACAGAAGGTTCAGCATCTTCAGCTGGCTTTTTCCCTTTGAGAGCTTTCTTCTTTAATGCTTCAGCCTTGATCTTTTGTCTTTCAAAATAGTTGAAAGGTTTGGGGAAGTTCTTGCTTGGCTCTTGAGCATTAGCATGTAGCTTCCTAGCCTTAGCACTTCTTCTATGCTGAAGAATTGCTTCTTATCCAGCTTGATATTTATTCAACTCTTCCTCAGAATACCACTTACCCCTGTCATGGGTTTTATCCTTAACAGCTTTTCAGGCAGTAAGTATGATATTTCTAGAAGTTGGGCTCCACTACTCAAAATTTGGCTTCAGCTCAGCCTACTCTCTGAATCTCTTCTTGGAAAGTTGAGCTTCCTTCTGAGCTTCTAATGCAGCTTCTGAAATTTCAACCTTTTCTAGAATTACATTTTGTACCTCTGGTGGAGGACTATACAATTTCAGCACTTCTTCTTGAACCATCTCAAAATCAGCTAGGGGGTAGATCACCTGAGCAACTTCAGGCTGATCTCCTTCAAAATATTCAGGTTGTATTCGAGACTCAGCTACATTAGAACCATCACAAAGAGGAGGATATCCAAGAGTAGCTCTGATGCTATTGGTAGTCCATTTAGCATGATCAGAGCTGGCTTTGACTAGCAACCTCTCCCCCTTTATGACTTCTCTTGCAACATGATCTCTTATATCTTCTTTTTCGAATCTGACTTGATCAGCTATATATTCAATTTCCTCTTTAAAATAAGCTCTGAATTTAGTCATGAAAGTTTTTATTTTCTCCTGAGATTCTTGAAATGTGGCTTTGACAGCAGATATATCTTCCTGGATTTGCTTGGAGATTTCAGCCTTCAGAGTAGTGGTTGAATCCGTCAGCTTTGTCAAGATTTCATGATGTGAATCCTTGAGATTTGCATTCATCCTTAACTGATTCTCCAGTATATATCCCTGCTTCACTTCAATTTCATCCACTTTAGCTTGTATATCTTGTTGTTGCTTGGCCAGGAACACCACAACATTACCTCATTTATAGAAGCAATCTATCATCTCTTTCTTATTTTGATTAACTTCAAATCTAATGGATTTGATGTCCTGGGCCAACTAAAATTGTAACTCCTTATGAGTTTCATCCACATATTTTTCTATAGTCTGTCTTTGATTATCTAATTTTATCTGCATCTCGTCCAGTAAAGAACTGAAGTTCTTGCTTGATGTAGATGGTGTAGTTCCCAATTATAAAGCTTTCTTATATCCAGAACTCTTCTTCTTTACCATAGACAGCTTTCTTTTCTTAGCCAATGTGGCTTCTTCATCTTCAAAAGATTTAGATGTACTTTTAATATCAACAGTTTCCTTTTCAGCTGGGGTATCCTTTGAAAACTCCCCCTCAGTCCATGGAATTTCCTTTTTTGTTTCAATTTCCTCCCCCTCAATCCTTGGAATTTCCTTTTCTTTTTCAATTTCCTCCCCCTCAGTCCCATCAGTAAGAGAATCAGGAAACAATTCTTCCATTGTAAATTCCTGCTGTATCTATTCAGAAGGAATAAAATTAGTTTTTTTTTTAAAAACTACTTAAAAGACTAATACCACTTGAAAGACCTCTTTTGTTGTGTAAACAAAAGTGTCCCTTTAAAAAAAATTTTAAGAGAATACTATAATACATCACTAGTCTGTGGAGAAGATACTTACTGGCTCATTTTGAGCATCATTTTTATCAGTTACTTTAGCTGCAGTGATGATTTCAGATACAACATCCATTATTGTGTCTACAGCTAAGTCACTATCCAAGACAGCATCATCAATACCTCCCACTTGGGCAGGCAACTAAGTTTCTTTTTCTAGGTTTTCTCCCCTAGAGTAGAGTCAACTAGTTTCTCTTAGGGCTCACAGTCCTTTGCTTGAGCATGAACATCTTGTTGTTGCTGGTAATCATCAGAACAGAAGACCACTTCCTCCTCAGAATCATTGGAGGAGTCAGCCTGTACAACCACCTTCTTTTTCTTCTTGTCTTTGATAGTTTGCTCCTTAGGAGCAGGGACTTCCTTGGTTAGAACTCTGTCCCACCTTGATAGTATCCTTACATCCATTTTTCTCATATGATTTATCTTAGAGCCATTTGCTTGTTTCAGAACATCTGGAATTACTGATGTTAAGCATAGACTTAGGATCCTTCCCAGGTTAGGTTTCTTTATTCCTTCTTGTAGTTTATCAAACACTATTGCTGACTAGTCAGTTTTTATCTTGAATATGATTCTCACCATCAGCTTGAACATGCGGGAAGAAATCCGATCATGTCCACCTGTTTTGCAGATAATCACTTTGTCAACCACTTCTGAAAGAAATTTTCCTTGGGAGTTCATCCCTTTCCTATTGATAGATGAACCAATCTTAATACTGGGATTCAGTCAACACCAATTTAATGCTCCAGTTATTTGGGATGGAGTAATTTTTTTTGTATCCTTAATCAATGACAGATGTAGTGCTTTCCATATTGATTTTAAAGTGAGCTTCACTTTGGTATCTTGAATAGATGCCTTGATTTTTTTTTTCCTTTAGAGTCCAATGAAGCAGTTGTGTAGAACTCCAAGACTTCCTTCTTCCAAATTTTGATTGGTTTTGAGACCAAAAATTCTAGTCCATTTTTAGAATTTAGGGCAATAACTCCCTGAATTTTTTCAGAAGTAGTTGTGAAACTGTTGCGAACCAGTTCGTAACCTTCATTAACCTTGTCTTCTTGGTGTGGCGCCATTGATGTAAGTACTAGAGGACAAGAGAAGAGAAGGTATATGTCGACAGAAGGTGTAGAGTCAAAAATTCTGATAGCGTAGTCGACCAGATTTTTGTTCTACCTTTTTATAGTACTTGTGTCAAGGGCAGGTCAAAAGTCGGGTTTAAGTCGACCAATCAGTTTTTGTGTCGACAAAAATTACCTAGGTCTTGACAGAACTTAAGTTAAGTCGACACAACTATATGTCGACATACAAAGGTCTAAGTCGACAAAACGTATTTTAAGTCGACACATCTATGTGTCGACATACTTGAGTCTTTGTCGACATACTTGCGTCTGTTTCGACAATGACAACTTAAGTCTCGACAGAGTTGTGTCGACACCAACTTTTTGTGTTGACACAAATATCCTCATGACTCATAGTCTCGAGAAGGTTGTGTTGACACCTATTCTCCTGTCGACACAGATACTGTTTCTGTGTCGACACATCCTTTTCCTGTGTCGACACAACATACTAGGTGTGTCGACACAACTTGCTTATGTCAACACAAATTGCTTGTGTCGACACAAACTTTGTACTTAGACAAATTTCAAGAGAAATTTGGTGTTTACTGATGCTACTCATAGAAACTTATGTTAACCTATTCTAGGTTCAACATACCTAATTTAATTTTGAAATTATTGAATTTAGTTTCATCAAATAGTTTTGTGAAAATATCAGCTTTTTGATTATCTGTTTTTACAAAATTTAGACTAATATTTCCTTTTTCAACATGTTCTTTGATAAAATGAAACTTTATTTCTATATGCTTGGTCCTACTGTGTGATACATGATTCTTAGCAATAGAAATAGCACTTGTAGAATCACAAAATTGTGGAATTCTACTTACCTAGATGTCATAATCTTCTAGTTGATGCTTTATCCATATTAATTGTGCACAGCAGCTACCTGCAGCTATATATTCTGATTCAGATATAGGATATAGCTACACTGATTTGCTTCTTTCTAATCCATTACACCAGCCTCCCACCAAGGAACAGACATATTCCTATAGTACTTTTTCTGTCTTCTTTGCATCCAGCAAAATCTGCATCTGAGAAACCTGTGAATAGAAAATATCTATTCTTAGGGTACCAAAGGCCTAGATTTGGTGTGCCCTTAAGATATCTCAAAATTCTTTCAGCTGTAGTATAATGGGATTCCTTAGGGCATGCTTGATACCTAGCATAGACACATGTTGCATACATGATGTCAGGTCTACTAGCAGTCAAGTATAGTAGGGAGCCAATTATCAAAGACTCATCAACATTTTTCCCATCTTCATCTTTGCATATAAGCATACTTGTTCCCATTGGAGTTTTCATTGTAGAAGCTGAGTCAAAACCATACTTATTAATCAACTCCTAGACTGGGATATGGACAAACCACTCTCAATCTGTCTAACTTGAAGTCCCAAGAAGAACTTCAGCTCACCCATACTGCTCATCTCAAACTTCCCTTACATAAGTTTGGCAAACTTCCTACAAAGGCTGTTTTCAGTAGAACCAAAGATAATGTCATCCACATATATCTCAACTAGTATTATCTTGTCTTTTGATTCCCTATAGAATAGAGTTTTGTCTATCTTTCCTCTAGAGAATTTATTCTCAATGAGGAAGGCAAACAAGGTTTCATACCAAGCCCTTGGAGCTTGTTTAAAACCATATAGATCTTTCCTAAGCCTATACACATAATCAGGAAAGTGAGAGTCTACAAAACCTGAGGGTTGTTCTACATAGACTTATTCTTTTAAATCACCATTCAGAAATGCTGATTTCACATCCATTTGATATACTTTGAACCTTTGATATGCAGCATAGGCAAAGAACAGCCTTATTGCCTCCAGCCTTGCCACTGGAGCAAAGGTTTGATCAAAATCTATACCTTCCTCTTGCATGTAGCCTTTTGCTACCAGTTTAGCCTTGTTCTTGACTATAGTGACATTCTCATTAAGCTTGTTCATGTAGATCCACTTAGGTCCTATTATGTTGTGATCCTTAGGTTTTGGCACCAGTTCCCAAACCTTACACCTTTTGAACTGACTGGGCTCTTCTTGCATTGCATCAATCAGGTTGGTGTCTTGCATGGCCTCTTCAATCTTCATGGGTTCTATCTGAGACAGGAAGCTAGAACATAAAACTATGTTCATGCTCCTGCTCATTGTTAGAACACCCTGACTTGCATCACCAATGATCTGGAGAGCTGGATGATCCTTCAGGTGTCTTCTTGCTGGAGGAATTCTGTCAGCATTATGGCTATCTCTAGTCTACTCATCTTGTTGCTCCACATTTTCTTCTTCACCCAGAGGTACTTGATCTCCCCCTGGATAGCTGTCATCTTTATCCTCATCCAGTTTAGAAGCAACATATTCATTGATGGTCAGCTTGTCCAGCTTATCTGTTAGACCTGTAGAACTAATTGAAGAACTAGACAATTCACTGTTAATAAATATTGACTCATCAAATACAACATGCACAAATTCTTCTACCACTTGAGTAGTAAAGTTATAGATCCTGTATGCTGTACTATGGTTGCTGTACCCAACAAATATCCCTTCTAGGGATTTGACAGCAAACTAAGTTTGGTAGTGTTTACCATTGACTAGTACAAAACACTAACTACCAAAGATTCTAAAATAAGATATGTTTGGTTTTCTCCCTTTTAAAATCTAGTAGGGAGTCATCTTGTATTTCTTGTTGATGGAGGCCCTATTGAGCACATGACATGCAGTGATTACTGCCTCAGCCTAGAAGTATTCAGCGAGAGTAGTGTCATTCAGTAGAGTTATACTGGCTTCAATTAAAGTCCTATTCTTTCTTTCAGCAACACCATTTTGCTGAGGAGTTCTAGGTGAAGTGAATTCCTGATGAATCCCAAGTTTTTCACAGAATTTTGTCATACAATGAGATTGAAATTTAGTTCCATGGTCACTTCTAATTTTGGCAACTAAGCTGTTGTATTCATTCTGTATTTGTTTGACAAAAGTCTAGAAAATAATTGGGGTTTCAGATTTCTGCCTCAAGAAGAAAACCCATGTAAATCTAGAATAGTCATCCACAACAACAAGTGTGTATGCTTTCCTACCAAGACTATGGACTGGCATAGGACCAAACAAATCCATATGCATGAGATACAAACATCTCTTTGAATCTTTGATGTCAAGTGACTGAAAAGAGGACTTAGTCTGCTTGCCTTTTTGGCAAGCTGAGCACACACCCTCTTTTATGCACTGAACTTGAGGACCATTCCTCACTAATCCCATGCTGAACAGCAGTCCAATTGACTTATAGTTCAGATGAGCTAGCCTCTTATGCCATTTGACACATAGAGAAGCTTTCTCTCCTGTAACCAAACAAATAGGTGAGTTGTTAGACTCACACTCCAGGTTAAGGCAATACACATTTACTTTCCTAGTGCCAGTCAAAATGATCTCCTTATCACTTGACCTTTTTACTAGGCACTCCTCTTTGAGGAAAGAAATATCATAACCTAGGTCACTAAGTTGACTTATGCTAATCAGGTTATGATTTAGACCTTTTACATAAGCCACTTTAGTGATTGTAACTGAATCACAAGATATGTTACCAAATCCTTTGATGATTCCCATTTCTGATCCACCAATCATAACTTTTGGTCCATTCTTTATGGGCACATAGTCCCTCAACATTCTCCTTGTTACTGTTATATGTCTGGAACAGCCACTATCCAAGTACTATATAGGGGTATGGTCACATGGATTTACCTACAATAAATAATGAATCACTTACCCTTAGAACCCAACTTGCTAGTGGGTCCTAGGTCCTTGTTAGTTTTAAACCCTGTGACTGATCTAACAGGAATCCTACTTTTTGTTTTAACAATTAAGTTAAACCAGCAATCCATGGAAAAGTGGCCCACCTTGCCACAACACAAACACACAAACCTATTATACCTATTCTTAGGTATAGGCCTTCTTACTTTGTTGTAAATAGACTTATTAAGTGTTGGTGCTGGAACCACATTCTTCAAGAACTCGTCATTAATATGATGGGCATGCCTATAGACTGGTCTATTGACATTTGCACCCTTGCACATGAGATTTTCATGCTCATAGTGACCATGTGTAATGTCATGATCATACGTGTTAGTAGGATTCACTACCTTCTTAAAGAAAATAGGGAGATTAACAGCTTGAGGCTGAACTGGGACTTTACCTTTTCTATGAGAATTGGGAGCCCTAGTTCTTCTCTTGAAGCCTAGACCAGACTTTCCTTTTTGTGAAACAAAATTATCTATCAAAGGTAAGACTGATTTTGGCTTGGAGAATTTTGCCACTAGCTGTCTTTCTTGCTGAAGTATTCCCTCCAGTTTCTTGATATGATTCTCTTTGAATGAGATTGTGCCCATCTTAATAACTATTATGTTTTTCAATTTGGCAACCTGATTCAGTTTTTGATCTAGTAGTTTTCCTGAATTTTTTGCAGCCAGTTTGAGAGACTCAATCTCCTTGGCCTGCTCTTTAATAAGAAACTTGCTCTTCTCTAGAGCATGCAACAACCCACCATACTCATTAATGAGTTGGTGAGCATCCCCCTTCAACTTAGATCCATCCACTTCTTTTGAAGAAGATACTTCTGATTTTGATCCAGTATAGTAATCTGAGACTAGGGGTGAATTGTTTACCTTACTTGGTCTAGGCTGATCCTGGCACTTCTCTTCTTCAGATTGAGCCATCAGCCCTTTACAGCAATATTCTTCCACTCCATTTATGGAGTCCAGCATTTGTAGGAATTCTAGTTCCCTAGAATCCTCTTCTGTTGAGAAGAGTCTCACTTATGCTTCTGCCTCTTCTTCTTCAGATTCTGAAGATGAAGAGTCTGTCCAACTCTTCTCCTTCTGAGCCACTAGAGACTTCTCCTTCTTATCTTTGACCAGATGCTTCTTCTTTTCATTTGACTCCTTTCTTTTGTCAGGACAGTCAGCTATGACATGCCCATTTTAGAATTAGATTGTTTACCAGGTTTAGAAGCATACCTGTCCTCCTTAGGTGTTTTATTCTTCCTCTAGTATTCATCCTTGGAATAGGATGTAGATGAAGGCCTGGTTCTCCAATTCTTTTTCTTCATGAACCTTTGGAATTGTCTTGTGAAGGCAACAATATCTTTATCAGATATATGACTATCTGATGTACTTGTTTCAGGAACACCTTCTTCTGCTTCAGTACTCCTTCTAGGTGGAGAAGGAGATTTTCTCCTACCCTTCCTTCAGCCCTATGCTTTGATGGCTACTGACATTTCTTTATGTTCAGGTCTGCTACCCTTCTCTTCCTCTTTCATAGCAGTAAGCTGCATTTCATATGAAAGCAGTTTTCAAAAAAGTATAGGTGGTGGTGTGTCAGTCAGTTTGGCCACTTCCCTGATGGCTCATTTCTTTGTGTCTCAATCCTTAGTTAGGGACCTAAGAAACTTGTCATTCAGTTCATAAGTACTGAAGATTCTTCCATATGTCATCTGTTCATTCACTATTTTGAAAAACATTTTATAACATTCAGCTATGCTGTCAGTTTTATTCTGCCTAAAGCTCTCATATTCCTCATTTAGCATAGACTTTATGTCCTCTCTAACTTCCTCTATGCCTTCCATATAGACAATCAATTTATCCCACATTTCTTTGGAAGTTTTATAGTGCACAAGATTCTGGAATCTTGCATCATCTATGATACTTATAATTATATTCTGAGCTCTTTATCTAATGTTGCCAAGATGATTTAATCCTTAGTCATATCTGAATAACTCTTTGGAGTTTGAATGTTTGCATCAAGAACTGAAACCATCATTGGGATGAAGTGGCCTTCCTGTACTGTAATATAAATTCTTGGATCAGATGCTTCCATAAATTACCTGACCCTTCTTTCCAAATGCAAAAAGATTCTTTCCTGCATATGGGCAATTTCATAGAACCAAACTCTTTTTGATTTTCACTTGAACCCATTCTTGTTGTCTGTTATTAGCCTTGGAAAAATCCTCTTACTGTTAGGTCAAATTTTGAGCAACCTCCCTCTGATACCACTTGAAAGACTTTGTTTGAAGAGCCTAAAAACCTAGAGGGGGGGTGAATAGGTTCTAATCTTTTTTAGTCTTTTTTATTTTAAGGCAAACAGATATTTGTAACTTCTTTCAGCACAGAATACTTCTATCTACAGAAATTAAAAACAACACAGCAAACAACAGATCTATAGTGGTTCCCCAAGATATGGGTACATCCACTTTCCCCCTTCGCCTATCCAGCAGATAACTGGATTCAGCCTAACTTCCTTCCACTGGCTCAGATCTGCAGATCTTACAAACTCAGAACCCAAAATGGTTCCTACACCTCAAACTTTACACAAGTCCTACCTCAGATTCTTTCCTGAATCCTACCTCAGGCCTCAGCCCTACCTCAGCCTTTATAATTAGGCTTACAACTCAGACTTTCCACGAGTACTAACTCAGGCACACTGCCCTACCTCAGCCTTTATAATTTTAGGCTTACAATCTCAGATCTAACAATAGATCCTACCAGAATTTGTGAGTAATAAGTATCAGAAAACTTCACCAGCTAGATTTCTCTGTTTATGTTGTCTTCCTAATCACTTCTTGTATAGACTGATCCTTCTGAAACAACCAAACTTAGCTTTTAAAAGCTTCTTGATTTGGATAAATAAGGTGGATTTTTTCTTGAAGTTGAAGTTGATCTTAAGTCAGCTTCTTCCTTAGATTCAGATTGAACTCTGAATCTTTCTTATAGAAAGGCCTTGATCTGTTAGAATTCATGCTTATTGATGCCTCACGTAGTTATTCTTCTTCTGTCGTTTCTGATCTGTCTCTTATATAGAGCTTGCTTCATGGTTACAACTGATTTAGTTCATAACAAACTTCGTACAGTTCTGACAGTGGTGTCAGACCGGTTAGTTATGACAATTTTCAAGTCACCAGTCACGTCACCAGGTTCTTCAATGTCTTTTAAACTCAGCATACAACACTCAGCAGACTGCTTTACATGTGTCGATACATATAGACTAATTGTCGACACAATTCTTCATGGTGTCGACACAATTACTCCAAGTGTCGAAACAGTCATACTTCTTCTTCTCGACACTGCTTATGTTGTATGTGTCGACACAAGTCCTGTGTGTCAACACAACAGCTTCTTGACTTGAAATTTCTGTTGCAGACAGTTGGTGTTGAGTGTGTGTCGACACAAGTCCTGTGTGTCGACACAATTGCTTTAGGTGTCGACACAGCTCCTGAGTTTCGACTCATCTTCTGTTTTAAGTGTCGACACAATTCTGTTTTAAGTTGTCGACAAATTTTGGATGTCGACACAACTGTTTCTTTAGGTGTCGACATAGCTTTGAGTGTCGACACAACTTCTTTATAAGTGTCGACACATTTTGTCAGTGTGTCGACACAGCTTCTTTATAAGTGTCGACACAACTTCTGGGTGTCGACACAACTTCCCTGAGTGTCGACACAATTTGCGTGTGTGTCGACATAAGTTATCTGAGTGTCGACACAAGTTTCCTGAGTGTCGACACTGTTTCTTCACAAGTGTCGACACTTATACTTAGAAAATTTTCCTTCAAATACTTAAACCTGCACAATGAAACTCAAACTTCTATCAAATACACATTGATGCATATCATTGACTAAGTTATGGCTTCTCCAAATCTAGTACACATTTTACAATGTACCGAACAACCATCTTATAGAATCTCTTGGCTAAGAGGCTCAACAGTTCTTCATTTGTTGTAGGGGCTTCTGATTCTTCATTTGCTTTGAATGCAATACTTTGCTCCTTTCTGCCTGATGAAGGAGTCTTCTACTCTGCAGCCTCTCTTGACTTTATCAATTGCTCAAAATACTTGAGCTTTCCAAGTAGAGATTCTATGTAGATCTCATTTAGACTTCTGGCTTCCTTGATAGGCAAGATTCTTTAATCCCATGAGCCATGGAAGCACATTAGGATTTTGTCATTTACTTCTATCAGGGTGATGTCTTTGTCCAAAGCCTTTAGCTCATTGATGATTGAGCTCAATCTGTTGTACATGTCACTAAAAGACTCTGATTCAACCTTTTTGAAGTTCTCATATTGTGAGATAAGATTGGATCTCCTATCCATTATCTCATCTGTTGAACCAACAACCATTTGGTTAAGGGAATCCCAGATGACCTTGGCTGATGTGTACTCTGCAACCTTCTGGAAAATGTCAACAGACATTATCTGAGCCAGAATGTTCATGGCCTTTGCATCAGCTATTTGAGCCTTTTTCTGAGCATCTGTCCACTCAAGTGGTGGAACAACATGAGTGTTGGATGTTGAGGTAGATGTATTCTCTAGAACTGGTGCTCCTGTTAAAATAGAGTTAAATATGTCCTCATCAATAGAATTCATATACAACTTGATTCTTGCCTTCCAGATAGCAAACTTATTTAAGTTGCAATCTAGAGGTCTGGTGTTTGCATAGTCTTTGCTCTGTGCCATGATGTGAAAATTAAAAAACTAGAAAAGAAAATCAGATCAAGCAAGGATCTTTTGGTTCAAGTGTTAACTTGTATAACCAAAGAAACAACCCTGTTATACCAATTGAAAGAAAGGGGTTAGATCTGATTTACTCTAGATGGGGATTAATAGAGTAATTAAAATTTTGGCTTTTTTCTGATTTATATCTGAGTAAAAGTAGGAAATACTAATAATAATAGAAAGAAATAAAATAGTCAAACCAAGTTATCACAGTCACAGTAAGAACAGAAAGAAAATGAACACATACAGACAACACAAGAAAATTTATAGTGGTTCCCCAACTGGGTACATACATTCTTCTACCACCCTGGTAGGAATCAACCATCAGGTTTTTGATCAGGTTACTGCCACCACAAGATCTATTTCCAGGGAGATCTCACAACCCTTTAGTATTTTGATCAGGTGCCCAAAAACCAAAAATAAACTTTTGAAGTGAGTTAATAAACCCTTTGTACAGGAGATGGGAGAGGGGTGATGAGGTCTTCTCTTTTCTCTAAACAAAAGAGAAGGCAAGTGGATATGCTGTTGTCAAGACCCCTTTTGAGATGTTGAGATGGTTCAGAAAGTTGGAGCCTTGCTCAGGGTGTAGGTCTTCAGCCTTGTCTGAATGAATCCTAGAACTTTCTGACTAATTCAAAGAGGTTGTCCTTCAATGTTCCTGGAGGAGAAGGTTGAAGAAGACTCCTGATAGTGATGGATGTTCTTCTTCAGTCTTCAGAATAGACAAGGGAGAAAACAAAATGTTTTCTGCACAGGAAGAGAGTTATTAATGTTCAGTATTATCTCTCTGTATTCTTGTGTGTTGTATGCCTGAGTGCTGTATGTTCTCTTCTAATGTCTGGCTTGGTGTCTTGCCGTCTTAAAAGAGAAAATCTCTTTTATATTCTGCATTCTATTATTCTCCTTTGAAATTTGAATTTCTGCATTAAATGCTGAAATATCTGGAGAATGAAACGGCTGGAATATCTGTCTTAAATGATTTTCCCCAACTGTCCAAAATAAAATAAGCAAGTAATTAACCTAATGAAGACCATAATTAATGTTTCAAATAACGGCTATATTCAGGGGAATATGAGCATTAATTACTCCGGAATATTACTGCTAAATAATATAAAAAGTAAGGGACAGAAGTTAGGAAAAACTATAAGTTAGGCTCTAGACAGATTTCGTCGACCTCTGAACAGAATTCGACGACTAGAGTTCCAAGATCGTCGAGCTGATAATTCCTATTCGTCGACCTGAGCTCTGCGAACTGCATTCTGGAAAGAACTTGCCAATTCTGCACTCAAAGTTCGTCGAGCTGAGAGTCTGTCTGAAGGAATAGATCGTCGGCCTGAGCCCGAATTTCGTCGAGCTCAACTTAGAGAAATAATTCTGAGTTCATCGATCTGAGATAAACGATTGTCGAGCTGAGTTCGAAGAATTTCAAACTATTCATTTCAAACTCTGAATCCTGCTAAGTCTTGAGTCTTCTGAAGTCCACTACTGGCTGGTCCATGAAGGTAGAACCTAATGACTAGACTAAACTCTAGGACTCAAAGACTTGACCATGGCTATATAATGTGGGTCAGACTCAACCTAATTTAGTTAACCTAGCCCAAATCCAACTAGGGATCCAACATGACCGTTATTCATAAAGGCTAAGCCATTATCATCCTCTCCTCACCCGCCGCAACTCCTAGGTACCGAGCGGGAGGACGAATCAGAGGACAACAAGGGGTACAAAAAGTATAGCAGGTGATAGTGGATATAATCTATCATGGTTATATAATAGCAAGTATATCTCTACTCTAGCAGTTCAATATAGTACAAGTAAAGTAAGAAAGAACTGTACTAAAAGGAAGTGTTGTAAACAATGTAGAGAACGGAGCAGAAAGTAAACTATTTACTGCAAAGCTATCATCACAGGAGTACCTTAACTTATATGAATGCTCATACAAACTTATAAGTTAAGGTTTCACAAATATAACTTATCAAATAAAAGAGCTCATACTAATTTATATGATAAGGATCTATGGTGTGTATGACCTAAATATGTATGTATGTTATGCATGCGGTTATGATCCATACAAGTGCAACTCACACACACAACTATGTGATCACAGACATTTAGTTCCCTATTTTTGGAGCTAGCATCACCCTCTGGTACCACCATTGTAGCTATGGCAGTAGCGGAATGGGTGCTTCCGCTTCCTATGCGGGTATACTAACTACTAGGCCTAGACCCTTCATATGCCTCTAAAGAACACACCAGAGTTTAACAAGTACTAATACTGACAAACCCGCTAGTCTTTAAGGTCGAGTGTGCGTTTTAGGGGATTGTCCTCCATACCCCAGTATAAAAAACCTACTGGCCCTTCAAACCCTCACACCTCACCTGAGTCACCGTATTGTCATCGATGTGACGATTGCCCCTATACCGCATGACCTGCCACTAGTTTAGTTTCTGTACACATGCAAGGTATCTCAACCCGAGTCTCCAGCTCGCAGGTAAAATCCCGTCCTGTATCCAAACATCTGAGCCTCTAGCTCGCAGGATAAAAACCCGTCCTGTATCTAAACATTCGAGCCTCCAGCCCGCAGGATAAAAACCAGTCCTGTATCCAAACATCTGAGCCTCCAGCTCGTAGGACCAAAAACCTGTCCTATATCCAAACATCCGAGCCTCCATCTCGTAGGACTAACCTGTCCTGAAATAAACCTTTCGAGCCTTCCGCTCATAGGACCAACCTGTCCTGAATCCCTCCAACCCTTCACGGGTGAGATTATCACAATGTTCTCATAACCTATTAGACTACTCTTGTCTAAAGCTTATTACCCTTAGTAACTTAGGGTTAGTCCTTGGACTGCCCAGAGCAAGACCAGTGAAGGGCTCTCGGGGGCACTAGGAACTATGATGGGCTAAAGCCCAAAGCTCCCTTTCTCAAGGGAACTTACTTTTTTTTAGTGTTTACCCATTATTATACCCACTCTCGATATTACTCTTCGTGCGGAGTTAACGACTTATGGTATTCTTAGGAGAACGACGGTCTTCCGCCGGTCTTCATTCTAGTTATATACCTTAGGGTTTTGCACTCTAACACTCGTTACTAAGTGATGACCTACTGGTCACCGACCAGGGTTTCAAATTCCAAATATAATTATCCTTTTGACCACTTTTCATATCCCCATATGGGTCCTGGTGTTATAAACTACTTTTGCTATACGCTTCCCCTGACCTAACATTAACCCATGTGATATGACTCTCAATTCCTTTGGCCAAATGCCCCTAAATATTTATCATGAGTTTATCTTATGTGTGAAGTTGACCCTTTATGATTTAACCATTTATCTAAGTATTTAGGGTCTTAAATTAAATCATTTGATTAAGTGAGCTAGTTCACTTTGTGTATGAACTACTATGTACAATGGTCCAATATGTCTACGTAATTTTCCTGGAGTTCATGTAGGTTATAAATGACTCTTTAGCAAGAATCCAAATTTTTCCATTTGATTTATCATGCATTTTCTATTTATGATTAAATCCATAATTATTCCATTTTCCAAAGTAAGTACCTAAAATATATAACCAAAAATTCAAGGAAAATTACTGATGATCAACATTGCCATAATAATACTCAAGATAGAAATTCATGATCCTAGGCAGTGGTTTGACCCAACATCATTGGATATGAATATTATTACCAAAATGATACTACTAATATTTTTAGCATAATTAATCATCCAAAAAATCTAAATTAAATATACAGGGATTTTTATCACATAATTAAGATACTATGCATTTTTCCATAATTTTTCCTACTGTAATACCCCTACTTTTTATTTTAAATTCCAAAAAGGGCAAATTGTAAATCTACTAAATTGACAAGATAACTTTCTCAAACAAGCTCGTAACTTTTTCCAAGGATGTCAAATGACTTATTAGGGCTGGTAACAAAATTTTAGAATTTTATATAGTTAGTCGTCCTATTTACCAAATTTATTTCTAAATAGGACTATTTTTCCAATAATTCAAATAATGGGATTTTTGATCCAAAAAATCCCAATCTTTCTATTGGAGGTATAATTCATCCGTATAAGCCTCTGTACAAAGTTTTATGGTCATGCAATGGGCCAAATGTGCTAATTTCTGATTTCCCCATTTTTACTATAGGCACACCAATTACAAATCCACCTTCATCATGCATATTGGATTTCCCCAACATGCAGAGGTCAAAATGTCCTGAAATTTCTACCATGGTCATACAATGACCCAATGTCCATGCCACCCAAATTTAAAGGGATTTGGAGTGGGAAATCTTCAAAAATTCAAATCATTTAATAATTGAAATTTCTCAAAAAACTATATAAAAATACTTTCATAAAATTCTGATTTTTGGTCAGTACCTAAGTCTAACATAATTACATGCATGGACAAAATTTCATGACATGTGGACTTAGGGTTTGGCTTGAGCACTTATTTAAAAATTTGCCCTTTCCTAGGATCAGTCTTTGTAGAATGGCCGAACAGGGATATGTATTGCTCCAAATTACAACTTTAGGGTGTCATTTTAAAGATAAGACTTGGGCTACATTTTATATGTTGAACACATTTTTTGAATCTGCATCTAAGAGTCCTAAAATTATCCCGCGATGTACTGAATAATGTTTTACAGAATACTAAAGTTTAATAAATTAATACAACACGAATCTCAAAGCAATAATGGAGGGCATTCGTTCATCTTCCTCCTCCAGCCAAGGGCCGAGATTTCCCCGACCTGGAGCCTCTTTGCACTTCAATTCCTAGCCACTCCTTTGCCTCCACGGCCGGCTACCACACCCACCAGCACCGTTGAGGTGGTGGCCATCATTTGGCGGCGAAATGGTCGCCATAAACCTCCTCTCCGGTGATCTCGAGCATGCTCAAAAGCTTGAGATTTTCTCCCACACCTCACATGGATCGAAGATCATTTGAAGTCGAAATATCTCCTAAATGATCTTGGAAGCTAGCATAGAGGGAGAGGAGGAGAAACGGACCTTAATTGGGGCTGATGGCGGCAACGACGGCAGTTGGCCATGGATTTTCTCCTCTCATGCGAGCTTGCACCCGAACCTGATTCTCCATGGTTTGCCTTTATCCAGGACTCGATTTCCACTCCTCTTAGTGCTCTAAAGCTAATGGTGAAGTCAAATGGGGGCGGGGTTGGCTGGTTATGGTGTTTTGAACATATGTAAATTCAGCCTAGCATAGGATGCTTCACCTTAAGCTCCAAGTGGCATGAAATTTGGCTGTAAAGGATGGGGATGACTGCTGGAGCTTAGAGGAGGGCTTGGGAAGAGAGGAGGAGGGCCACATGGCCTTCATCACCATTTTCCTCTCTTTTCTCTCTGCTCCACTTAGCAAATTCCTAAACTACCTCCATGCATGTTACAACCCTCCAAACCTAGAGGGTAGGGGATGTAATTTGACCATTGGGCTATTCATGGGCCTTGGCTCATGGGCTTAGCTCATTGGAAATGGTCTTGGCCTCTTTTTTTCTCTTTTAGGCTTCATGTTGACTTTGTTAACTTTTTGAGTTGACCTGGTCAACTTGATGAGTGGGCTATCCCCACTTGAGGGTCATGGACCCTATGGCACCAACGAACTTGGGTTAGGCCATGGTGGTGCCCAACTTGGGCTAATTGGGACTATAGGTGTGGGCTTGACCAATTTAGGGTTAGGGTTGACTTGGGTAAAAGAGTGACCCAATGATGTGTTTTTTGGTTCACTTAGATTTCTTTTAGGGTTAGGGCATAATGGTGGGGCCAATGTGTAGCTAAGATTTCAATTTGGGCTAGTTTGACTTGAGTTGACTTGGGCCCTATAGTGGGCCCTATGTGACTATACCCTAACTCCATGGGTTAAACCTAGCCAAAAACCATACCCCCACTACATGTCCTAACCTAATCTAAGTTAAGGGGCCTAATAGGAAATAGGATATTACACGCCATCCATACACAGCAGCCACGGTGGCCGACGCATTTATTGTCGAGATTGTATGACTGCATGGGTTTCCCCGCTCCATAGTTAGTGACCAGGAACCCTTGTTCCTCAGCAGTTTCTGGACAACCCTTTTCCTCCTACAGTTTACCCATCTCTATATGAGCACAGCCTATCACCTGCAGTCTGACGGGCAATCGGAAGTGCTCAATAAGTTCTTAGAGACATATCTTCGCTGCATCATTGGAGAGCAGCCAGGCACGTGGGCTAAATGGCTATGTTTGGAGGAGTACTCGTATAACACAGTGTATTATCATACGGCACACACCTCCCCATTCAAGAAGGTGTATGGTTGCCTAACGCTATCCATAAACATCCACCTACATGGGGAATGCCCCGAATCCAGCCTGGCCGATCACCTGCAGGATTGGGACATCATCCTCGACAGCATGAAACAACATCTTTAGCGAGCCCAAGCAAAGATGGTCTCCTTCGCCAACCGTAAGCATCGGGATCTCACCTTTATAGTGGGTGAGAAGGTCTTCCTCAAACTGCAGCCTTACCGCCAGCTTTCTGTTGTACGTCAGCCTTGTCCAAAGTTGGCACACCGCTATTATGGGCCATTCGAGGTCATCAGTCGCATCAGATCCTTAGCATACCGGCTCCGCCTACCCAGTGGTAGTCGCATTCACCCGATTTTTCACGTCTCCCAGCTCTGACGGTGGTACGCGACCACCCCATAGTGGACCGCATTCTGGTCAACCTCGAGTACTCCGGGTCCGAGCCCTTGTACCCCCAGGCCATTTTTTATTAGTGTTACCTTGGTGATCTGGAAGTGATCAAGCATGTAGCCTCACTGCCAACTCAGTATGTGCCTATCAGGGTCGCACAAAAAATTGTGGAGAAATTAGGAGTTTGGATCTATATGGTATAGCTCATATGATGAGCAAATGGACATAAAATATTCTAAGGAAAATTCGTCGAGTATTACACTTAAGCATTGAGTGTGTTGAGTCCATTCAACGATTCGTCGAGTCAAAGTGTTGAACTGACGGATCTGAGTCTTTAGCGTTGAGTGTATTGAGCTTACTAAACGCCATGGAGCAGAAGGCGTTGACAGCGTTGACTCCATTCAACGCTTTCGTCGAGTCAAGTGTTGATTCAGTTGAAGGTTGGCGTTGAGTTTGTCGTGTATCCTATGGATACTCGACGATTCGTCGAGTACAGAATGATACTAGTCGATTCGTCATGTATGCTGTAGATACTCAATGATTCGTCGATACAAGGGTTGTCTATTTGAATTCTGGATTCTAAGCTCTGAGTTCGTCGAGCTGAGTTCGATGAATAAGTTTGACGAATAAGTTCGACGAATGCCCGTACTGAGTCAAATGTTGACTTGCTGAAGTCTGGAATAAATGTCCTGGGTCTACTGATAACGACAGAAGTTGTTCTACTTATCTCCTGGAGTATAAACAGAAGATTTTAGGGTTTACTATTGACGGTTCCCTTTTGTCTAAGCACACAAGCCGTACTGGACGAAAGAACTGTTAACCCTAAAAGCCGACGGAAGCATTCCGCTAATCCCGTCGCCAATCCCGATCCCGATCCCAGCGAGTGTTGTAAGCCCCCTGATTTTTCGATAATATTATTTGATTTGGTATCCTCATATTTATGACGTCAAGGTGTTACTTTTTACGTCATGTTGACGGCGGTGCACCGTTAGTGCGTTTTTGCGTCCGTTGGGTCTGTTTGACCAGTTTTTGGGGTTTTTGATTGAATTGAATGTTTTTCCTTGATTGAAAAGGATGAAGTTTTGAGGTTTTGGACTTGTCAAGTTTTATTGCAATCCGAGCATTTTGGAGTCTCGGCGCGTGTTTGGATCCTTGTGCTGATTTTTGCTTGTGTAAGCATTTGATGTTAGTGTCTCAATAATGGTGTGTCGGATTTCGGGTTGTCTTACCTATTGAATTTGTTTAATTTGACGCGCATTAGGGGCTCCGTTTTGAGCTCGTATTTCCTTGTTCAAACTATTTGAATATGATTATTATATTAAAGCCTTATGTCCATTTTGATTTTCGGGAAGCCCTCCTTAAGGGTAGGTTTACGTCGAGCGGAGGCGAGAGACTATTTTTTTTGGGCGCTGTCTGAGATTTGACTAAGCGTCAAGTGGAGCTTGACGATCGTCTACTTGAGCTCGGCGATCGTCAAACGGATCTCGATGAAGCGTCAGCAGAGCTCGATGAAGAATCGAGTGGCGCTCGACGTTGCATCGAGCGGCGTTTAACAAACGTCGAGCGGCATTCGACGAAGCGTCGATCGAGTTTTCCTTTGTGCACGAAGAACTCCGACCAGAATTCGTCGAACAGTTTTTGTGTTTGGTGAACTTCGGGCAGAATTCATCGAACGGGGTTGTTCTTCCCTCTTGTTCTCGAGAAATGCTTCTACCTGTTCTCGAGAGGTTCCATTCTGTTCTCGAGAAAGCCATCTTAGTTCCTCAGAACCCTTCTTCTGCAGTACTCGAGTGATCCAACCTTGCTCTGGAGAAATTAGTTGCCCTTCTCGAGAAATCCGACTCTTCTCGAGAAATCCATGCTTCAATTCGAGATTTCTAGTTCAGCCGATCCTGGTTTGTTTTCTTAAGTACTGTTATTCTAATATTACACTTAGTATATATATATACCTATTTCTTCTTCCTCCATGTACACCGAATTTCCTGTTTATCTCCCGAACCAGAGCGGCGGGAGCGTGAGAGAGAAAGTTTTCCGTGATTCTTCTAGTGGCCGGCGACGGTGCTTCGGTTCTCAAATTCTTTAACTGATCATAGATCCTAAAAGCTCTTAGCGAGATCTTTGTCATCGTGGTAAAATCTGTCCCATTTCTTGAGTTTTTCTCGTTAGGGTTTTTTGCCCTAACCTCTTCTTTTGGCTATTATTGTTAGATTTTGACTTCCCTCGTCTTCTTTATCCTGTTATACATTAAGGAGCGATTTGGAGAGTTTTTCTGGCAAAACCAAGGCAAGTGGTGGTTTTACTCTCCACTTCCCTTCTTTCTTCCGATCTGCTAAAATTTCTAACTTCTTTTGTGTTGGTACCCTAGGTTTTGATTTGAGTTCAGTCCTCTCTTTCTGTCTCTTGACCCAAGATTTATCTATGGTCAAAGGTTTGTTGATAGGTTAGATTCTCTAGTTGTGTAGAATTGCTTTTCTAGATGAATATTTGGTTAAGTAGTTTTTCGTTCGACTATAGTCGAACGTCGCTCGACTATCGTCTATCGGCTGATCGACTATCGTCTATCAGTTGGTCGACGTTCTGTCTGCGTTGATAGCTCGACTATCTGTTGATAGGTCGACTATCTATCGTCTTTGATAGTTCGACTATCTGTCCTTATAGTTCAACTATCTGATAGCTCGACTATCTGTTGATAGGTCGACTATCTGTCCGCTTTGATAGTTCGACTATCTGTTGATAGGTCGACTATCTGTGTCGCTTTGATAGTTCGACTATCTGTTGATTGGTCGACTATCTGTGTTGCTTCGATAGTTCGACTATCTGCTTGGATAGTTCAACTATCTAATAGTTCGACTATCTATTGATAGGTCGACTATCTGTTTTGTTTTGATAGGTAGACTATCTGTTGATAGGTCGACTATCTGTTTTCTTTGATAGGTCGACTATCTGCTTGATAGGTCGACTATCTGTTTTTGCTTGGTAGCTCGACTATCTGTCCGGATAGATCGACTATCTGATAGCTCGACTATCTGTTCTGATAGTTTGACTATCTGCCGAGGTAGTTCGACTATCTTCTTTGATAGTTCGACTATCTGGATCGTTCGACTATCTGTCTGATAGGTCGACGATCTCCGTGCGCCGTTCGACGATCTCCGAGGGTCGTTTGACGTTTTGCTATATGCTCTTATTTAGTTTTGTCGTCTTCTATGATATGACTAATTTCATATCTTTCTGGCATATTTTATAAAAGATTATCTGAATAATTTGTGACATTATTTCCATGCAATATCAGTTCTATTCTATATGCATGAGCTAATCTTTTCTGACAAAGTTGTTTGTCTTATAGCTGAGATATGCAATCTGCTTTATCTGCCAGGCTGTCCTTTATAGCCGTTAGACTCAAAAAGTCTTCCTTGGCCGTAAAGAGTTCTTTCTGATGTGACTTTCTCTTATATTATTTCATCAGAAGTATTTGCATCTTCTTAGAAAGCTTTATCCTTTTATAGGATATCTGCCTGCAGTATTTTTTGTTTTGCTTTATGCTTTTTGCAGCCCAGCTTGCAGAGTTCAGAAAACGACAAGATTCAAACTCAATTAGAGCCGTTGCTGCTGCTGATATATAAAGACTTCTTTGAAGAAGAAATCAACTAGTCCATATAGAAAAGAGATCAACTAGTTCTCAGATAATATTCATTCAGCAAGCTTACAGCAAGAACAAGTTTAACTGCTCTCAGCAATCTTCACTCAACTGAGAAGTGTTAGCTCTTCTGCTCTTCTTCAACCTGAGTTCTCCTGTTCCAGGAAGTTCTGACTCAGAGATCTTTTGAAGAAGAAGAAGATAGCTGCTAGAAGATTTTCATTTCTTATTTTATATCTTCTTATAGTTCTTCCTTCAGTATTTACTGAAGTGTGTCTGCACTGAAGCAAGACTTCACCTGGACGTTCTTTGAGCCAGGGGGAGCCTTGATTCTCTTAGAGCTTTCTAGCTCAGTGCAAGTTATTGTGCTTCTCTAATCTATTGTAAAATAGAGAAGACACCTTAACCCCTTTCCCCCTCCTGTACAGGGTTATTACTCCCTTCAAAAGTATCCCTTGGTGGCAGGGCACCTGATCAAAAACCTGTGTTCGGTTTTTAGACACCTGATTAAAAGTCTAAAGGGTCTCTTGATCTACCTGAAGCAGATCTTGTTGGTGGCAGGGCACCTTATCAAAAACCTGAGTGGATTCCTACCTTGTTGGTAGAAGAGTGGACGTACCCAAGCTGTTTGGGGAACCACTATAAATTCCTTGTGTTGTCGGGATTGCCTTATTTAATTTCTTGCATTGTGGCTGTGATTAGATATTAACTAGGTTTGCTAGTTGCTGTTTAGGTTTCCAAGATTTAACTGTAATTACAGTTAGATGCCTCTTTGTGCACAACACTTGTGTTAGGCTCCAAGGTTTAATCTTAATATCTATAACTTTCATTCCGCATTTAACTCCAAGGGAGTTGAGTAGAAAGTCAACTTTGCTAGTGCAATTTTTGATTACTCTATTCACCCCCCCCCTCTAGAGTAGTATCTATCCCTTCTCTTTCAATTGGTATCAGAGGGAGGTTGACTGACTGAATAGGCTAACACCTAAGTCACAAGATCCTGATAGATACCAAAGTTTATAGATATTCACTTTCACTATCATGGCCCAGTCCAAGGATTATTCTAGCACCAGACCTCCAGCATGCAACTTGGCTAAGTTTGGCATCTGGAAGGCAAGGATCAAATTATATATGAATTCTATAGATAAAAGTATTTTTGCTTCTATTTTGTCAGGACCACCAAGAGCACCTGCTGCTGCCACTGCCTCATCATCATCTGATATGAGTGCAGTGCCTCCTCCAGACTACAATGATGAGTACAAAAAGGCAAAGATAGCAGATGCCAAGGCAATGAACATTCTGGCTCAGACAATGTCTGATGAAGTATTCCAGAAGGTTGCTGACTGCTCCTCAGCAAAAGCTATATGAGATACACTGAACCAGATTGTAGCTGGTTCAACTGATGAAAGGAAGGACAGGAGGTCCAACCTTATCTCATAATATGAGAATTTCAAGAAAACTGATGCTGAATCAGTTGAAGCCATGTACATAAGGCTCAGCTCAATCATCAATGAGCTGAGGACCCTTGACAAGGATATTTCATTGACAGAGGTCAATGATAAAATTCTTATGTGCTTCCCTAGCATATGGGATCTGAGGATCTGGCCTATCAAGGAGGCCAGAAGCTAAAATGAAATTTCAACAGAAGCCCTTCTCAGCAAGCTCAAGTCTTTTGAGCAAGTGCTGAAGTCCAGGGAAGCTGAAGCTGAAGCAAAGACCCCAACTCCTACAAGAAAAGAGCAAACCCTTGCTCTTAAAGCTGCTGACACTTCTGAAGGCAACCAGTCCAATGAGGAACTGATGGCATTATTTTCCAAAAGGTTTCTCAAGATGGGAAGGAAGGAATTCAGAAAGAAGTCTTCAAAGTATGAAGAAAAGCCAAGGTATGATCGCACCCCTTCTAAAGAAATTATCTGCTATGGTTGCAGGAAGCCTGGACATATCCTTCCAGATTGTCCAGAGGAAAAGAATAAAGAAAAGAGGAAAGATAAGGATCATCACAGAAAGCACTCCAAGCCATCCTCCTACAAGAATAAAAAGAAGGAGAGAGGCTTTGTCACTGAAACCTGGAGTGATTCTGATGAGGAATCATCTTCCTCAAGCTCTAGTGAGGATGAAGAAGAAAAGAAGGCAAAGGAAGTTTGCCTAATGGCAATTGATGCCTGCAGCAATCACTCAGCTGCAGAGATTTCAGATTCAGATGAAGAAATGCCAACAGAAGATGAGGTACTATCTTCTTATGATTTCACTTCTGCAGAATTTAAATTAGAATTTAAATCCTTATGTTTAGATTTAATTAGTTCTGAAAAAGAAATTAAAGAACTTAGACATAGGCTAGCTGAATCAGAAATCACATCTATTGAAAACATTAAGTTAAAGGAAGATCTCACTAATTCCAGTGAAGAAATTAAATTTCTTAAGAATGAGTTAGCTAAATCCAAAAGGCTAGAAGAGTCTCTAAATGGTAGAAGCCTTAAGTTGCTTGAAATAACCATCATTTCTAACACTAGGACAGGCAATAACAAATTAGGCTTAGGAGCATCTTCTAGTGAGCCCCCAATCATTCTTAAAAACCAACTTTCAACTCCAGTGAACTTTATCTCAGTTGATGGGATAAAGAACACTGAGCAAGTCAATCAAGTAAATAGAGCTTTAAATAAAGCTAAAAGAGAGAAAAGAAAACAGAAATTTAAAGAATTACAAAAAACGTCGAACGCTGCTCGACGATCTTAGGCTCAGTGGTCGAACGAAGCTCGACGATCTGAGCATCTATCG
The DNA here is from genome assembly GCA_039513925.1 of Platanthera zijinensis. Lineage (NCBI taxonomy): Eukaryota > Viridiplantae > Streptophyta > Magnoliopsida > Asparagales > Orchidaceae > Platanthera > Platanthera zijinensis. Next base: position 40,755,869 of record CM077083.1, read on the forward strand.
TCGAACGTCGATCGAGGATCGCAAGCTCAGTGGTCGAACGGAGATCGATGATCTGAGCAGCCATCGTCGAACGCTGGTCGACGTTTCCAATATGAATTTCAAAATTACACCTAGAACCTTAGAAACCCGAATATGAATAGAAACCTAAGGTTCATTGACCCATCATCTGCATGGAGAATCCCACCTAGGAGATCTTACCCTTTAGGTTATCACCCTCAGCCTGCTTATTCATTTATCTCCAGTTTTTCTTATGTGAAAAACAAGGGACCCAAGGTTACCTGGGTCCACAATGTTTAAATTGTTTTATTTGCAGGTGAAGACCTATCCTATCACTCAAAATAAGTGGTATTTGGATAGTGGTTGCTCCAAGCATATGATAGGAAATAAAGAACATCTGTCAAAGTTCAAAGCAAAGCTTGGCCCAAAGGTAATCTTTGGAGATTCAAGCTGTGGTCAAACTGAAGGCTATGGCAGGATGACAATTGGAGCTGTTACTTTCAAGAGAGTTGCTTATGTGACTAGACTGTAGCACAATCTAATTTCAGTAAGTCAATTATGTGATGTTGGATACCAGGTATCATTCTCTAACTCTCTCTGTAATATTACTTTAAATAATAGTGTTGTATTGGTAGGCATTAGACAAGGTAACATTTATTTAGTAGATTTTAATTCAACTGATTCTGAAATCTGCCTGTTTAATGAAGTAACTAATAATAACACCTTGTGGCATAAAAGGCTTAGCCATGTTAATCTCAAGAACATATCAAGGTTATCAAAACACAACCTTGTTAGAGGTTTACCTTCTTTCCCCTACAAGAAGGAGAGCCTATGCAAGGCTTGTTAGCTAGGCAAGCAAACCAAGAACTCTTTTAAATCAGTAAATAAAAGTGATTCTCCTAGAATCCTGTATTTATTACATTTGGACCTATTTGGCCCAATAAATGTACAGAGTTTAGGAGGGAAGTATTACACCCTAGTCATTGTAGATGACTTCTCTAGATTCACTTGGGTGTTCTTTTTGAGAACTAAGGCTGAAAACTTCAAAGCCCTTACAGACTTTCTATTATGTGTGCAGACTGAGTACTCTACTCATGTGGCCTTGATCAGAAGTGATCATGGTACTGAGTTTGACTCTCTTCTCATGCAAGAATTCTGTGAGAGAGAAGGTATCAAACATAGCTTCTCAGCTCTTAGAACTCCCCAACAAAATGGGGTGGTTGAAAGGAAAAACAGAACACTAATTGAAACTGCTGGCACATTGTTGGCAGATGCTAATATGCCTCTTTCCTATTGGGCAGAAGCTGTTAGTACAGCCAACTATGTCTTGAATAGAAGTCTGATACACAAGCTTAAGTGTAAAACTCCTTATGAGTTACTTAAAGGAAAGAAAGCTAAAACAAATTATTTTAGAGTTTTTGGCTGTGTAGTTTATATTCATAATAACAATAAAGAATATCTTAGAAGATTGAAGCAAAGGCTTCAATGGGATTTTTTCTAGGATATTCCCAAGTAAGCAAAGCTTATAGGGTATTTAATAAATCATCTTCTAAAATTGAAAAATCTGTTCATGTGTCCATTGATGAATCCCAAATGTTTTACAAGGAGAAGGAATCTTCTCCTTCCTCAAGTTCATTATGGGTACAAGATTCTTCCAAAGATGTCACTCAAGATATCCTCCATCTCTCAACTCTTCATATCACTGAATCAGACAGTGATGAAGACATTGCTGAAGCTATTGTTGTTCCACCAACAGTAGATCAAATTCCTCCCGAGGAATTAATCCCAACTGTTGCTGAAGATCACATCCCACCTGCTGATGTTGTCACACTTAGAGATCACCCCACATCTCAAGTGATAGGAGACATATCAGCTGGTGTTCAAATAAGACATCAGTTAAGACAGGATGTGATGCATGCTTGTTTCCTCTCACAGATTGAGCCCCTCACCATTAAAGATGCAGAGCTAGATCCCCACTGGATCATTGCTATGCAAGAGGAACTCAATCAGTTTGAGAGATGTAAAGTGTGAACTTTGGTTCCAAGACCTAAAGGCCAACTGATCATAGGCACCAAGTGGGTGTATAGAAAAAAGTTGGATGCAAATGGCATCATTGTAAGGAATAAAGCTAGGCTTGTAGCTCAGGGTTACAGACAGGAGGAAGGTATAGATTATGACCAAACCTTTGCTCCTGTTGCAAGGCTAGAGGCAATAAGGATCTTCTTATCCAATGCAGCCTACATGAAGTTTAAGGTTTTTCAAATGGATGTCAAAAGTGCTTTTCTTAATGGTGAGCTAAAGGAAGAGGTTTTTGTTGAACAGCCACCCGGTTTTGTTTCTTCAACTCAGCCCTCACATGTATTCAAGTTGCAGAAAGCTCTTTATGGACTAAAGCAAGCTCCTAGAGCCTGGTATGAGACTTTAGCTAGTTTCCTGTTAGAGCACAACTTTACTAGAGGAGTAGTTGATAGAACCCTCTTCGTCAAGCACCACCAGGACACAATCCTGTTAGTTCAAGTGTATGTGGATGACATTATTTTTGGTTCCACTGATCCCAAACTGTGCAAAAAGTTTTCTAACTTGATGCATTCCAAGTTTGAGATGAGTAGTATGGGTGAGCTGTCTTACTTTCTTGGTCTCCAAGTAAAGCAAGATGTTGATGGCATCTTCATATCCCAATCCAAATATTCCAAGGAATTGGTAAAGAAGTTTGGGATGGCAGATGCTTCAGTAATGCATACACCTATGGCTACTAATGTAGTTATTGATTCTGATGATCAGTGAAAGCCTGTAGATCAAAAGAATTATAGGGCCATTGTTGGTTCCCTATTGTATTTAACTGCAAGTAGGCCAGACATAATGTTAGCTACATGCCATTGTGCTAAATTCCAGGTCAACCCCAAGGAATCTCATCTGATTCTTCTCAAGATAATTTTGAGATACCTGAAGGGATGTCCAAATCTAGGACTCTGGTACCCAGCTGAGTCAGAATTTGAATTAATTGGATATTTTGATTCTGATTATGCTGGTTGTCGAGTTGACAGGAAAAGTACCTCAGGAACTTGTCAGTTCCTGGCAGAGAGATTGGTCTCTTGATTCTGTAAGAAGCAGGCCTCTGTATCAACTTCAACTGCAGAAGCTGAATATATAGCAGCTGCCAGTTGTTGTTCACAGATCCTGTGGATACAAAATCAGCTTTTGGATTATGGATACTCACACAAGAACACTAAAATCATGTGTGACAGTACAAGTGCTATCTCCATTGCACAAAATCCAGTGCACCACTCTAGAACGAAGCACATTGAGATTAGACACCATTTCCTGAGAGATTGTGTGGAAAAGAACAAGATTAGCCTTGAGTTCATATCCACAGACCTTCAGAGAGGTGATATATTCACCAAGCCCTTAGATGAACAGAAGCATCTGTTCTTTTTAGTTCAACTAGGCATGATTAATGGACGAGACTAAGTGTGACGTTTGCCTTATTGAAATCTGTTCGAAGATAGTCGAACGACGTTCGACGATAGTCGAGCGGAGCAAGCCTATCATCGACCTATGGTTGATGATGGCTTATCTGCTTGAAGATCGTCGACCGGCGTTCGAAGATAGTCGAACAAGTCGAGCTTATCGTCAATCTATGGTTGACGACAGCTTGCTGTTTTTGAAGACAGAAATAGTCGAACGATTGATCGACTACTCTGCTTCAGGACCGATCGTCGAACGACCGTTCGACTATCGTCTCCAATATCTTTTAAATAGATCGACGATCGCTGTTTCTATATAAAGCCGATAGTCGACCTAGGTTAAACGATAGTTGCTTTTATCGTCGACGGAGAGCGTCTTTTCGCATTCCGTCTTCCCGCTTGCTCTTTGTCTTGCTCTCTGTATTGCGCTCCGTCCTCGCCGTCTCTCTCTCTCGTCTTCTCCAGCGTTTTCAATGGCGATTGCTCCAGCGCTTCTTGCAGTGGTAAAGTTTGATGCCGGATTCAGCGTTGATTTCGACGCCTTCAGCAGCTGCGAACCAGGGATAGTAGAAATCCTAAATCTGTGCAAAGAACAAGGACTAGAGAGACTCATGTCCTACAGGATAAAGATAAACACTCAGGAAATCAAAGAGTGGGCCTTCACCTCATCGTCGACTGATGAATCGATGTCTGGAACAATCAGCGGAGAAGAGGTAATATTAACTCCCGCGATTCTGACTGAAATTTTTGGTTTAATTAATGGTGAAGAAGAGTATGAGCAAGATGCTCCTGAATTCCGAAGAATGTTAATAGAGCTGGGACATGCCGAAGGCATCCCCTCCAAGCTCCTCAAAGTGAATTTCCCCTTCAAGATCAAGTTTCTTGCGGAAATTGTTGGAAAAGTGCTACTGGGAAAGCACTCAGCCCACGATAATATCACCAGACAACAATTTGCACTAATGTGTGCAATTGTTAATAAGAAGCAGATAAACTGGGCTGGCATCATGTTTGATTTAATAAGGAAAAAGAATGGAAAGAAAGAGGTTACCCTAGGAAGGGTAGTTGGTATTTTTCTGAAGGAGAAATACCCCCATTTGCTTGTGTCTGCCGCCACCTCCATCAACTCAAGTAAGAAGATGGATCCTTCACTGTTCTCAAAGTGGAAAAGGACTTTCCTGAAGCCCGCTCCCGCAGGGGTTGCTCCAGTTATGTCTGAGAGCACCAGGACTGTCGTAGTCACTCCCCCCCTTCTAGTAGCTGGCTCAGCTGATATCTCTCTTCCATCCTCTTCTTCTGCTATGTCGTCTACTGCAGTTGAAGTTCCTTCAACTTCAACTGAAGTACGACATTCTGCCTCTCCTCCTGCATCTTCTCTCCCGACTGATCTTGCTGGGATTTCTCAACCCAGCTTTGATTTGTTGGCGTCTGAAATATCTTCTCTAGTTCATTCTCCAATTCCAACTCCTCCTCACTCTCCAATTCTATCTTCAGATCATCTTGATCACCCTGCATCCACCCATATATCTCCACATCATTCTCCAGCTCCATCTCCAGCACATTCTCCAACTCATCTTGCACATACCATCACTGCTGCTCTTCCACCCTCTGAACTTCCTCCATCATCATCATCATCTTCTTTTGTTATAACTCCAGCATTTATTGCTAGCATTGTGGAGTTAATTACCCCCTCAATCAAAACTATGATTGATGAGGCAATTACTCCCCTTACTTCTTCTATATCTTATTTGACTACTGCTATTCAGGCACTCTCAAAGTCTGCTGAGCCCTCTTCTTCTAGGGGCCTGGTTTCAGTTTCTACTGAAATCAGGTAGGGGGAGATGCTTGATGAAGATATCTTAGAGCAGCCTTTGGCCTCCCCTCCAGCAGTTCATCTTGCAGTAACAGAGAAAGTAGAAGAAGATTCAGCTCCTCCTCCTCCTCTATCTGAAAAGGAAATATCTGATGCAATCATGTTGACAGAGTTTGTAGTAAAAGTTTACTTAGAAGAATCCTCAACTCCCTTGGTTTCCCAGTACCTAGAAGGAATAATCACCTCCTTTCTAGATGATTTATGGGAGTTAGGAAACCCTGAAGAATATCCTGAAGGTATGTCTCTTTCTCAATTTGTAGATTACTCAATTGATATGCTAGTATGGGAATATCTGGAAGGGATGACTAGATGTCATTTAGCAAGATTTTATTCCTAATCCTACAGATATAATGGAAGTAGTTGTTGTCCAAGAGCCAGAACCAGAACCTGAACCTGAACCTGCTCTAGAGATTTTAGATGCTATAGAACCTGAACCTGTGTCTGCCCCTGAAGATCAAGTGGTTGTAGAGCCAGTAAGTGAACCTGCTTCTGAAGTTCACCCTGAACCAGAAGTAGCTGTTCTAGCTTCTGAGGCTTCTGAGCAAGCAGTGCAAATTGAACTGGTCCCCACGACAGTTCCTGAGCTTCAAGAAATGGATTCTGAAAGTCAAATTGAAAAATCTATGGTATGGGATGATTCCCCAGGATTGGACTTTGATACTCTCCTGGCACAGGATGCTATGGAAGAAGAAATGGAAAAAGCTGCTTTAAAGGAAAAAGAAAGAGCTCTGAAAGAGGCTATTGATCCCTATGATATGCCTATCTCTTCAAATTCTAAAGAAGAAATTGATTCTGATGAATCTACTGATTCTAAGAGAAAAAGGATTGCTAAAAAGAAAAGAAAGGTTGTAGCTCCTCCTCCTGCAAATTCAGACAATGATACACCATATTATATACTGAAAGGGATTGATCCCAAGTCAAAAGAATTCCAGCATTGGATGTGGTTTTCTAAAAATCAGCAAAAGCAAAGGAAAAAGGCTAAGAGGTATGACCCTCCTGCTCCTAGATGGAATCCTAGAGGTCCTCCTCCTCCACCTCCCGGTGCAGGAGCCTCAGGAAATTTATCTTCTAAATCTGCCTCTCAATCTGAACGATCAAATCCATCTCAACCTGCTCAAAGGAGAAGTTCTCAAGGTTTCCAAGGTAAAAGCCAATCAGGTTATCAAAGGCCGGATTCTGTTAAAGAACAAGTTAAGGAGGTAGTTTATCAAAGACCAACCTTTTCCCCTCCTCCTTCTCCAAAGAAAAAAGTTTCATCTCCAAAGCCAGTGCATACTGAGAAAGTTTTTCCAAAAGGTAAGTAATTTATTTTTGTTTGAAAATTCTAGCAAGAACTTTGCTAAGTCTGCTCTCTCTTGTTATTTAGTTAATCAAGATAAAGAACCAGTTGATTCCTCTTCTGAGATTGTTTATGAAAGCCCAGAGCTTGATCCTAACTTTAGGATGGCTTGTTTTCTTGAACTGGTTGGAGCAGGGCAAATCAGGAAAGCTAGAGAAGAAGGGAAGGACACTGTCGGATTGACTACTATGTCTAAATTCAGAAAGAAGGAGCTTGAAAAGTTCCAGGTTAGACCTGAGATGTTTGATCCTTCAAAATATATGGAAAAGCATCCAGAGGCAGTGGTCCCAAGAACAACTGAATTGAAAATTATTGGAGAACAAGATTTGAAGCTATCGAAGAAAGAAGCTCTAGATCCTACAAGGAAAATTACTTTTGTTTCTAGCTCTTCTAATCCTGAATCTAACTCTAAAGCACCTTAATTAGTCATTGATTGACAGTTAATTTTATCTGATTGATTGATGATATCTGCTTAGTTATTTCCCTTTATGCATTTTATTTACTTTCTGTAATTAGTGTTGTTTGTTTTATTTGTTGAGAGACTTAACTCAAATAGGGGGAGATTGTTGGTACCCTAGGTTTTGATTTGAGTTCAGTCCTCTCTTTCTGTCTCTTGACCCAAGATTTATCTATGGTCAAAGGTTAGTTGATAGGTTAGATTCTCTAGTTGTGTAGAATTACTTTTCCAGATAAATATTTGGTTAAGTAGTTTTTCGTTCGACTATAGTCGAACGTCGCTCGACTATCGTCTATCGGCTGATCGACTATCGTCTATCAGTTGGTCGACATTCTGTTTGCGTTGATAGCTCGACTATCTGTTGATAGGTCGACTATCTGTCGTCTTTGATAGTTCGACTATCTGTCCTGATAGTTCAACTATCTGATAGCTCGACTATCTATTGATAGGTCGACTATCTATCCGCTTTGATAGTTCGACTATCTGTTGATAGGTCGACTATCTGTGTCGCTTTGATAGTTCGACTATTTGTTGATAGGTCGACTATCTGTGTTGCTTCGATAGTTCGACTATCTGCTTGGATAGTTCAACTATCTGATTGTTCGACTATCTGTTGATAGGTCGACTATCTGTTTTGTTTTGATAGGTTGACTATCTGTTTTCTGTGATAGGTCGACTATCTGCTTGATAGGTCGACTATCTGTTTTTGCTTGGTATCTCGACTATCTGTCCGGATAGATCGACTATCTGATAGCTCGACTATCTGTTCTGATAGTTCGACTATCTGCCGAGGTAGTTCGACTATCTTCTTTGATAGTTCGACTATCTGGATCGTTCGACAATCTGTCTGATAGGTCGACGATCTCCGTGCGCCGTTCGACGATCTCTGAGGGTCGTTCGACGTTTTGCTGTAAGCTCTTATTTAGTTTTGTCATCTTCTATGATATGACTAATTTCATATCTTTCTGGCATATTTTATAAAAGATTATCTGAATAATTTGTGACATTATTTCCATGCAATATCAGTTCTATTCTATATGCATGAGCTAATCTTTTCTGACAAAGTTGTTTGTCTTATAACTGAGATATGCAATCTGCTTTATCTGCCAGGCTGTCCTTTATAGCCATTTGACTCAAAAAGTCTTCCTTGGTCGTAAAGAGTTCTTTCTGATGTGACTTTCTCTTATATTATTTCATCAGAAGTATTTGCAGCTTCTTAGAAAGCTTTATCCTTTTATAGGATATCTGCCTGCAGTATTTTTTGTTTTGCTTTATGCTTTTTGCAGCCCAGCTTGCAGAGTTCAAAAAACGACAAGATTCAAACTCAATTAGAGCCGTTACTGCTGCTGATATATAAAGACTTCTTTGAAGAAGAAATCAACTAGTCCATATAGAAAAGAGATCAACTAGTTCTCAGATAATATTCATTCAGCAAGCTTACAGCAAGAACAAGTTTAACTGCTCTCAGCAATCTTCACTCAACTGAGAAGTGTTAGCTCTTCTGCTCTTCTTCAACCTGAGTTCTCCTGTTCCAGGAAGTTCTGACTCAGAGATCTTTTGAAGAAGAAGAAGAAGAAGATAGCTGCTAGAAGATTTTCATTTCTTATTTTATATCTTCTTGTAGTTCTTCCTTCAGTATTTACTGAAGTGTGTCTGCATTGAAGCAAGACATCACCTAGACGTTCTTTGAGCCAGGGGGAGCCTTGATTCTTTTAGAGCCTTCTAGCTCAGTGCAAGTTATTGTGATTCTCTAATCTATTGTAAAATAGAGAAGACACCTTAACCCCTTTCCCCCTCCTGTACAGGGTTATTACTCCTTTCAAAAGTATCCCTTGGTGGTAGGGCACCTGATCAAAAACCTGTGTTCGGTTTTTAGACACCTGATCAAAAGTTTAAAGGGTCTCTTGATCTACCTGAAGCAGATCTTGTTGGTGGCAGGGCACCTGATCAAAAACCTGAGTGGATTCCTACCTTGTTGGTAGAAGAGTGGACGTACCCAAGTTGTTTGGGGAACCACTATAAATTCCTTGTGTCGTCTGGATTGCCTTGTTTAATTTCTTGCATTGTGGCTGTGATTAGATATTAACTAGGTTTGCTAGTTGGTGTTTAGGTTTCCAAGCTTTAACTGTAATTACAGTTAGCTGCCTCTTTGTGCACAACACTTGTGTTAGGCTCTAAGGTTTAATCTTAATATCTATAACTTTCATTCCGCATTTAACTCCAAGGGAGTTGAGTAGAAGTCAACTTTGCTAGTGCAATTTTTGATTACTCTATTCACCCCCCCCCCCTCTAGAGTAGTATCTATCCCTTCTCTTTCATTTTGTCATTACCATTAATAACTTGTGGATTATAGTGCTCTCTTAATCCTTTATTTTAAAAACACTTGTATTATCATATTCTTGGTTTTGCTAATCTAACCTTGTATAGTGGTATATGTTTTTATGATGTTGTTTAATCTTGCTCCTTTAACCGTCCCTTAACTATTATGTAGGACGTGTTAGAGTTTACTTAGGATTGTAAATCCTTCCTAAAGGCTGATCAACCGTTTCTTAATCTAGAATCGTCTAGTAGAATCTGATGTGCTAAGTATTGAGATGTATATCATGGATTTCTTTTGTTGCGGGTGTTAATGGTCGAAACCACCGCCGCATGGTTTGTTCCCTTTATTAGTACCTTGTGGAACTCTACTGGGTATTTAGGCGTTTGCGGTTAAGGGTGGAGTGTATGAGTCTCCCCCGCAGTTAGATGTATATTATATATATGAGGGTGTGTCCGGATGAGCGAACACCTCGCCTGTGTTTTTGGGTAGAGTTGACCACTTGTGGGTAATAAAGTTTTGAGAATTCTTTCTTATGATTTAATCATGCTTTCCAACTTTTTTTAGCCTTCTGCATCTTGTGTGATTTGTTATACGTGATGATTCACGTAAGTTCTATTGTCTGATTTTGGCACTTTACTTTTGTACTTTACTTCAGTACTTTTGTTCTTGGGTTGGTACCCCTTTTGACATTGTTTAATTTTTGGCTTACTTTTCTACCTCCGCTTGTACCTTCTTGCTGAGGTGTTCTGCGTATGAAATGCATTAGGTTCGAAGCTTTAACAGGTAGTGGAGCTGGCTTTAGAATTATTGACCAGCAGTGTTGGTGTGGTTTTTACCTTGCCGTTGCGAGGTAGTTTGTTGTTTAAGTTTACTTTACATAGTTCAGACATACTTTTGTTTTTTGTGGGTTCGTGTCAGATTGTTGACGCCCACATGATAGTTGATTTTGGACACATTGCGAGCTGCTAGTTGTTTTTCTTCTGATTATATTGGATTACTTGCTCTCTGGGTTTTTTATGCTATGATTGCATGTTAGATTTTTTAACTTATAAAACCCTATTATTAGTGTATCATACATGTCATCTCTTTCAAAATTAAGTCACTACTTTCTTGTTAGCATAAAGACTTTTAACTATACTTATTATAAATCTATAGTCTTGCATAGCATGAGTTATCCATTGTGGATGTTTACACTCATGTAGGATGTTTAATCTCATAAAAGAAGTATTTTTCGCTGCGTATAACTATTTTTCCCGTGGACTATATGAGCCACTAAGCCGAGGGATACGGCTAACAACATAACTTAAACTACATTTTTCTCTAAATAACTTTAAAAAATTTCTTTATGTCTCAAGTATGAGTTTTGTCTAAGCGTCCGCAGTTATCCTCTGCTGACGTGGCATCATTACATGCATTTTACCTTACTCTGATATATCGTTAAAGGCATTGAAAATGCAGGTTGTGACAATTGGTATCAGAGGGAGGTTGGTTTGACAAGTTTGTCGAACCAGCCAATCTGTTATAGATTTGATTTATTTCATTTGCATACACACACCGATGTGTCATCAGTACGTCTTAGCCGAAGCAGAGTAACTACACTCATAGCATTACAATAATTAAATGGGGGCATATTGTGTAGTATGGGATGGATAATATGTGTTTGTATATGGATCCACCATAGGTGGCAACATGTGACGGTTATGTAATATGGGATACATAACCACCATCACATGGGTGCCCATTAGCATGTTTTCTTTTCCCACTGCATGCGATGTTATGTAGTATGGGATGCATAACATTTCATGTGTACGTCCCTCTTAGCATGCATTAAGGCTTTTTTAGAATGCATATCACTGCATACATAGCATATCATCGCATAAGCACGGGTGCTAAGTTAAGGTTTACATGATGACACATGTACACACATGATTTTAAATAAGAATAAAGAATCCATGCATTCATATCATAGATTCATGAGTCAATAGGATGAGAGGATATCATCATAAGTAGGACATAACATCATTTTAAAGTCCCAGAGCAAGTTGCAGCATAAGCAAGTGTCTTTTAAGTATGGTCTAAACTATGTTGTGTGGCCTAGTCGTAATCTAGGGTTTTGATTAGTTGCTCGTTACCTTTTTTAAAATGCCGCCAAAGCATCCTGTGATGAGGTCGACTCCCCAATCGTAGGGTGAGTCATCAGGTGCTCAAAGCGAGGCGTTGGTCTAGAATTTATGTCAGATCAACGAGGCTCTTTTGAGGCAAGTAGTTGCGATGCAATCACAAACTCAGACTTTGTGCCCACCACTCCCGTGCAGTAACCCTTAGTGCAAGATCCTGTTGTGGATCAAGACGTTTCCATTGCTCATGCTTCTCTGGTGCCCTCTGTGATTCTACCACCAGAGTTGAATTTTATCTCGCATTTCCAGTGATTAGGACCTCCCACTTATGACGGCAGAGCCGACTTTATGGTTCTAGATGATTGGATCATCGTTATTGATGAACTGTTCTCGTATTCGGGGATTGCAGAAGCCCAGAAGGTTATGATTGCAGCATATATGCTAAAGGCCTTGAAAAGAGTTAGTGGATTCGGGAGAAGGAGAGCCTGAATGAAGGATGCTCGTGGGAATCTTTTAAGAAAATACTGCTAAAAAAGTTTCTACCCTCGATCGAGCAGGACCGTCTGATCAATAATTGCTTGCTTCTGAAGCTGAGACAGCTCACAGTGAGCAATTATGAGACTGAGTTTAGTAAGTTGAGCAGATTTGCTCCTGATTTGGTAGCTTCAGAGGAGGGAAGAGTGAAATGTTTCCTATGAGGACTAAGAAGCGATGTCCAACAGTGGGCATGCGCTTATAGAGGTGAAAGTTATGCTGAAGCAGTGGAAGCTGCTCTGAAAGTTGAGGCGATTGAGAACGCCAAGAATCTAGGTACCGCAGCGAGAAAAGAGAAAAGGAAATGTGATGAGGATGGAAGCTCTAGCGAATCTAGCCTTTCCTCGAAGAGGAAAAGTGGAGAAATATGTATCTTCTGTGGCCGATCCGGTCACCCTTACAAAAGATTTTCAAAAGGACTGCCACTCTGAAATAGCAGCAGGTGCTCGCCATCCAAGGCGCACCCAAGGGATATCTATTATGCACGTTCCGTACAAAGAAGGGGCATGACGTGAGTTTTTGTTGGTCGAAGGATAAGGTTTGCTTCCACTGCGGGCAGAAGAGGCACCTGAAGTCTTCATGCCCCCAGTCTCAATCCCCACTACAGCCTTCCCCTCTCTTGCCTCTATCACCGCTACCAAACTAGGACAAAGGAAAGGAAATCTAAATATGGTGACCAAAGAGGAAGCTCAGACCTCTACCCAAGTGATATGAGGTTAGATTCTAATTTAACTTTTATTCACAATTATTTGTCTTAGTTTTCGTTCGTTTAGTTATGTATGCTACGGTTTTAGAGGAGTTTAAGGTGAAGAATAGGTGGGCACATATTCTTTTCGATTCGTGTACTACCCATTCATTTGTGGCACGGAGTTTCGTAGATAAACATCGTTTGAACGTGGATCAATTAGGAAATTTCTTCAACGTCAAGCTTCCCTCCGAAGATCTGGTGGTATCAAATCAAGGAATTTAGAGATGCCCTATTTGTTTGGGCGATTTCCTTGCTTTTTTGGATCTAATGGTGTTGGACCTGGCAGATTTTGACGTGATTTTGGGCATGGACTAGTTGTCCAAGTATGATGCGGTCATTCAGTGCAAGGTAAAGCGGCTGGACTTCAAGATGTACAATGGCCAACCTATGAGTGTCTATGGTTTTCAGGGCAAGGGTTCCCTCCTTATATCTGTGGTATGTGCTTGTCGAGCTCTAGAGTCTGGTTGAAAGGCGTATCTTGTTTCCATTTCTGCTTTGGAAATAGCTTTTGTTACACCACGTTTTGAGGATATCTCGGTGGTGCGAGAGTTTCCAGATAGTCTTCTAGGAATTCCTCCTGAGAGAGAGGTTGAGTTCGTGATAGACCTCGAGCCAGGTACTCACCCAATTGCTAAGGCACCGTACTGTATGGCTCTGCATGAGTAAGAAGAGCTGCGCACTAAACTTGATGAGTTACTGCAGTGTGGTTTTATTAGTCTGAGTTCTTCCCCGTTGGGTGCCCCTATTTTGTCCGTAAAGAAGAAAGATGGTTCCATGAGGCTCTGCATAGATTATCGAGAGTTAAATAAGGTAACCATCAAGAACAGATATTCATTGCCTCGGATTGATAATCTATTTGATTATTTGTGGGGATGCGCTGTGTTTTCAAAGATTGACCTTCGATCAGGCTACCACCAGTTGAGGGTCCGTGAGGCTGATATACTACGGATGGCTTTTCATTCCCGGCACGGGCATTTTGAGTTCTTGGTGATGTCCTTTGGTTTGACAAATGCCGCCTCTGCTTTTATGGACTTAATGAATAGAGTTTTCAAGGATTTCTTGGACCATTTTGTGATTGTGTTCATAGATGATGTTCTCGTGTATTCCCGTAGTGTTGAGGAGCATGCTTAACACTTGCGCTTATTTTTGTCAACCCTGAGGAAGCATAAACTTTATGCCAAGCTGAGTAAGTGCGAATTATAGTTACCCAAGGTGTCTTTTTTGGGCCATGATGTAGGCAAGGACGGTATTTCTGTAGACCCGACCAAGATTTTTGTTGTGATAGAATGGAAGAGACCTTCTACACCTAAGGAGATTAAGAGCCTCTTAGGCCTGGACGACTATTATATAAGGTTCGTGGAAGGATTCTCTGTGTTGTCTGCACCTCTAACTATACTTACACAGAAGAACATCGTGTTCATTTGGAGCGATAAGTGTGAAGAAGCTTTCCAAGAATTAAAGAAGAGATTGTGTACTGCTTCAGTTTTAACTTTGCCTATGGAAGGAGTCGAGTATGCTGTGTATGTTGATGCATCACACATTAGACTTGGTTGTGCTTTAATGCAAGAAGGGAAGGTGATAGCGTAAGGATAAAGGCAATTAAACATTCATGAAAGAAACTATCCTACACATGATTTAGAGTTTGCTGCTGTAATTTATGCGCTAAAGCTTTGGAGAAATTTACTGTATGGCACGCTGTGCAAGATCTACACAGACTATAAGAGTTTGAAGTACGTCTTCACTCAGAAGGAGCTGAATCTGCGCCAGCGTATGTGGTTAGAGTATGTGGTTGATTATGAAGTTGAGATCCTATATCACTAGGAAAAGGCTAATGTAGTAGCAGATGCTTTGAGTAGGAAGACCGGCAAATTCTTTAATCTATCTGTGCAATACCTGGTGGAAGAATTCCTATTGGTGGACATCAAAGTTGGGAGTAGTATTGGGCCTGCTAGTTTGGAAGTAGAAAAGGCCTCTTGGATTTCCCTTACTAGAGTGCATCAGAAGGATGATCTTGATTTGTTGCATCTCCGGTATAGAATTGAGAAGGGAGAGCTACCTAATTTCTCTTTGGAAGAGTTATATACTCTGAAATATCGGGGTAGATTTTGCATCCCCGCTTTCGGGGATATTCGGGGAAAAATTTATAATGAAGCTCATGGTTCCAGTATTGCCTACCATCCTTGTTCCACCAAAATGTATAAAGATCTGAAGCAAATTATTTGGTGGTCGGGAATGAAGAATGATATAGCAAATTTTGTGTCAGAATGTTACATCTGTCATCGTGTTAAGGTAGACCACAGAAGGCCTGGTGGTAAACTGACACTGCTTGATATTCCAAGTTGGAAATGGGAGAGTATTTTGATGGATTTAATCACCAGTTTACCGAAATCTCCCCATGGAAAAGATTCTATTTGGGTGATGATAGATTGACTAAGTGTGCTCACTTTGTGCCCTTTAAGATTGGGTATTCTATAAAGAAGATAGTTGAGTTATATCTCGATGAAGTCATCAGGTTACATGGAGTGCCTGTTAGCATTGTATTGGATCAAGAATCTCGATTTACGTCTCGTGTTTTGAAGAGTTTACAAGAGGGGTTGGGTACCGATTTAAGATATTCCACTGCCTATCATCCGCAGACAAATGGTTAGACAGAAAGGGTGAATTAGATCGTGGAAGACATGATAAGGTATTATATATTGGATCACAGTGGTGTTTGGGATAAACGCTTCAGACTTATGGAATTTACATACAATAATAGTTATCAAGAGAGCATGCAGATGGCCCAGTTTGAGGCCTTGTACGGAAGGCGTTGTACGACTCCTTTGTTTTGTGCTGAAATTGGTGAGAGACCGTTGCTAGGTCTGAAAGCCCTTGAAGGGATGAATTGTGTTGTGACTTATATTTGAGAGAAGCTCCGTATAGCATACGAGCGTTATGAGAAATATGCTAATCGACGAAGGGTTGATCTGGAGTTCGATGTTGGGGACATGGTTTTTATGAAAGTCTCTCTGATGTCAAGCATTAAAAGGTTTGGAAGGAACCATTAGTAAGACCCCTGGTATGTGGGACCTTTTCAAATTCTTGAGTGCACCAGAGTGTCATCTTATAGACTAGATTTGCCTGCTACCTTCCCTAGTGTTCATGGTGTGTTCCATGTGAGCCAGTTGCGGAAGTGTGTTCATTATGATTGTCAAGTCCTTGACTCAGTGCCCCAGATTCAACCCAACCTTTCGTATGTGGAAGAGCCTGTTCGTGTTTTGGAATCTCAAGATTGAGTGTTACAGAGAAAGACCGTCCCCATGGTCAAGGTTCTTTAGGGAAATCAAGACGTCGTGAGCGCGATGTGGGAATTGGAGTCGGCTATGAGGGAATCTCATCCTCATCTCTTCTCTTAGTTTTTGATATGTCTCCTTTTTTGGTGAATGTTGGTTTTTCTCATTTTGGTTTGATTTTGAAGTTGTGATATGTTTTGGGATGAAACTTCTTTTTTAGGGGGAGTGACTGTAACGTCCCCGATTTTTCGATAATATTATTTGATTTGGTATCATCATATTTATGACGTCAAGGCGTTACTTTTTATTCAAGTTGACGGCATTTCACCGTTAGTGCGTTTTCGCGTCCGTTGGGTCTGTTTGACCAGTTTTTGGGGTTTTTGATTGAATTTAATGATTTTCCTTGATTGAAAAGGATGAAGTTTTGAGGTTTTCGACTTATCCAGTTTTATTGTGATCCGAGCATTTTGGAGTCTCGGCGCGTGTTTGATCCTTGTGATGATTTTTTCTTGTGTAAGCATTTAATGTAAGTGTCTCAAGAATAGTGGGTCGGATTCTAGGGTTTTCTTCGTTGTTTAATTCGTTTAATTCGACGCGCGTTAGGGCTTCCATTTTGAGCTCGTATTTCCTTATTCAAACTATTTGAATATGATTATTATATAAAATCCTTATGCCCGTTTTGATTCTCGGGAAACCCTCCTTAAGGGTAGGTTTTCGTCGAGAGGAGGCGGGAGATGATTTTTTTTGGGCGTTGTCTGAGATTTGACTAAGCGTCGAGCGGAGTTCGACAATCGTCGATCGACGCACGACGAAGCGTCGAGCGGCGCTCGACGAAGCGTCGATCGGGTTTTCCTTTGTGCTCGACGAACTCCAACCAGAATTCGTCGAACGGTTTTTGTGTTCGATGAACTTCGGGCAAAATTCATTGAACGGGGTTGTTCTTCCCTCTTATTCTCGAGAAATGCTTCTACCTGTTCCCGAGAGGTTCCTTTCTGTTCTCAAGAAAGCCCTCTTAGTTCCCGAGAACCCATCTTCTACAGTACTCGAGAGATCCAACCTTGCTCTCTAGAAATTAGTTGACCTTCTTAAGAAATCCAACTCTTCTCGAGAAATCCATGCTTCAATTAGAGATTTTTGGTCCAGCCGATCCCGGTTTGTTTTCTTAAGTACTGTTATTCAAATATTACCCTTAGTATTTATATACCTACTTAATCTTCCTCCTTCTTATAGACCGAATTTCATGTTCATCTCCCTAACCAGAGCGGTGGGAGCGTGAGAGAGAAAGTTTTCCGTGATTCTTCTGGTGGCCGCTGACGGTGCTCCGGTGCTCGAATTCTTGAACCAATCATAGATCCTGAAAGCACTCAACGAGAGCTTCGTCGTCGTGGTAAAATCTTCCCCATTTCTTGAGTTTTCTCGTTAGGGGTTTTTCCCCTAACCTCTTCTTTTTGCTATTCTTGTTAGATTTTGACTTCCCTCATCTTCTTTAGCCCCGATCTACGACAAGAAGTGATTTGGAGAGTTTTTTCGGCAAAATCAAGGCAAGTTGTGGTTTTACTCCCCGCTTCACTTCTTTCTCCCAATCTTTATAAATTTCTAACTTCTTTTGTTGTTACTATTAATAACTTGCTGATTAATGTGAAGTCTTAATACTTTGTTTTAAAAACACTTGTATTATCATGTTCTTAGTTTTGTTATTCTAACCTTGTATAGTGGTATATGTTTCAATGATCTGGTTGAATCCTGCTCCTTTAACTGTCCCTTAACTATTATGTAGGACGTGTTAGAGTTTACCTAGGATTGTAAATCAGTCCTAAAGGTTGATCAAACGTTTCTTAATCTAGAATCGTCTAGCAGAATCCGATGTGCCAAGTCTTAAGATGTATATCATGGTTTTCCTTTATTGCAGGTGTGAGTGGACGAAACCACCGCCGCAAGGTTTGTTCCCTTTATTAGTACCTTGGGGAACTCTATCGGGTGTTTGGACGTCTGTGGTGAATGGTGGAGTGTATGAGTCTCCACTATAGTTAGACGGATATTATATCTGTGAGGGTGTTTCCGGATGACCGACCACCTCACCTGTCTTTTTGGGTAGAGTTGACCACATGTGGCTAATAAAATTTTGAGAATTTGATAACTCTAATTATTTCTATATTTTTATTCACTATTTTATATTAATAATAGATATTTTATATTAATTTTATAATATTAAGTTTATAAGTAACAAATTTCTACATTTTATATTTATATGTTCTAATAAATTGATTTTTAACATTGCAGGGCTGATATATATATTTTTTGGAGCAAAACTGAATTTTCCTGTTTTCTGCCTAGACACGCCCTGAGACACGCCCTACCTGGGCGTGACATAGGGGCGTGACACGCTAATTTAGCCAGCAGCCAGAGCCCGTCGGTCGCGCCAGAAGATCGTCGACCGGCCTAGACACGCCCGTGTCTAAATGTGACACGCCCGTGTGCTCCTTACACGGGGCGTGACGGCCCATGGAAGAATCGCTGCCCGTGACACGTCGGATTAAAATTACACGCCTGGGTCACGGGCGTGACCCAGGGCGTGTCAAGGAAGTTACCAGCCAATCACTCTTCCGTTCCAGCCGTTGCCGCCAGCAGACGTTCCAGCTTGACACGCCCCTAGTCACGGGCGTGACTATGGGGCGTGACACCTCCTTGAAGACCAGTTTACTCCCGCCGTTTTCAGCTTCCCGCCGTTTCCAGAAACCGCCGTGACACGCCCTAGGTCACGGGCGTGACCTAGGGGCGTGACCCGTCAGTTAACCAATTTTGGCGGTTTCTCCTCCAACGTTCCCGGGCTTTCAAGACGACGGTTCCGAGCCTGACACGCCCTAGGTCACGGGCGTGACCTAGGGGCGTGACCAAACAGAAATTTTTCTATAAATTCCAGACAGCTTCAGAGCTGAGGGAGTGGAATTTTGGGAGTTGGAGTCTTGTAATGTTCTGTTTATTTTGCTGTATTTTCTCATTTCTAAGTTAGATTTACCTTTGTTGCAACTTTAATTTTATTATTTCTATTTCAATCATGTCTTTTCCTACTTTATTTTGTATTTTCCCAATCATGATGAGTAGCTAATCTTCTTTTAGCACTTGATCATGATGAACCTTAGAATAAAATAGATCTTTCTTCTTCTTATTAAATGTCTTGTTCTTAATTATTCTCGCTACGATTTATCTTTGATTTTCATTTCGTCGAATTCATATTACGCGGATATGATCTTCGATCTAAGATCCGTATCCTAAATGACCGAGAGGTTGCGGATACGAGGAGATCACTCAAAGATAAAAGGAGTTGAACGCACTCCTCGAGAGAGGACGACGTAAATCTTCCGGATTGGAGTCAAATCCAATAGCGGGGTTCACCGCATAAAGCAAGCTTAGGGGTTTCGACTGGCCGAGAGGTCTTAATCGATCAACCTAAGGTTAGTTAGAAGCATGAGCTCGAGAGAGACGCTTCTATACTTTAGGAACCTCCACGGTCGAGTGAGTATAATTAAGAATTCGCATTTCATTATTTACCAAAAAGATTTATTTTAGTCAAAGGGGATTCTAGATCAAGTGCTAGCTTTCTCATATTTGAATTTCTCTTTAGCTTCAGCCTTATTTTTATTATCTAGTATAATCAAACCCACTTTTCCGTTAGATAAAATAATAGCTCTTCCTTGTGAGTACAAGTACTCAACAGGCCCCGAATCGCAATACGACACTTCCTATACTGCATTTCGATAGGTACGCTTGCCTATTCGAGATTCTAGTTTGGACGTAATTTAACTTCTAGAAAATCACCATCAAGTTTTTGGCGCCGTTGCCGGGGACTTTTATTTGTTGATATTTTGAAAGCAAGGATCTATTAATTTTATCATTTTTTTTTCTTTTATTTCAAAAAAAAAAAAAAAAAACAAACTTTTTCTTTCAAAAGTTTTATCTTTAAATTTTTATATTTAAAATTTCTTGCGAAAGGGCCGTGTCGGGTTCTCATCCCGCAATACCGCCTAGTACCTTGCGAACCCGTCACTGGGTAGCCCTTGGGAAGTCCGGGAAATTTTATCTTATAATTTTTTAAACCTTAAAACTTTTATCTTAAGTTTTGTTCTTGTGTATGACCCGAGGGAATCCGTCACCTCTTTTTGATTTGGATCCGGAAATCGAGCGAACCCTTCGGCACCGCTTACAATTTCGAGTTCCGAATTTTCAAGATACGGAATCCTTAGGAGACACTCCTAATCCTTCTTTAATTCTATCTCCGTCACCCTCTTCTTCTCCTCCTTCTTCATTAAGTTCTTCTTCTCATTCTCCTAGATCTCTTTCTTCTTCTTCTTCCAATATGGGTGAGCCAAATGCGGTCGAACAACGAACTATGTCTTATTATGCCCGTCCAAATTTGGACGAGGCTCAATCTAGTATTGTTCGTCCCGCTATTGCTCCCAATAACTTTGAGTTGAAGCCAAGCATCATCCAAATGGTACAACAATATGTACAATTTGATGGGCTTCAAGATGAAGATCCAAACGCGCATATTTCTAATTTCTTAGAAATATGCGATACTTTTAAAATTAATGGTGTATCCGATGATGCCATCCGGCTAAGGTTATTTCCATTTACATTGCGCACTAAAGCCAAGCAATGGTTGAGTTCTCTACCAAGAGGATCAATCACAACATGGGCTGAAATGACGGAAAGATTTCTTACGAAATACTTTCCGCCGGCTAAAACGGCTAAATTGCGCAATGATATTACTTATTTCTCCCAACTTGATACGGAAACGTTATATGATACTTGGGAGCGTTTCAAGGAATTGCTTCGTCGATGTCCTCATCATGCAATTCCGGATTGGTTACAAATCCAAACCTTCTATAACGGCCTAAATTCTCAAACTAGGCAACATATCGATGCCGCCGCTGGTGGAACGCTTAATAACAAAACACCAGCGGCCGCCCAAGAGCTTATAGAAGGTATGGCTTTGAATACCTATCAATGGAGTACACCTCGGTCTAAATCACCTAAACCGGCCGGGATGTATGAAATTGATACGGTCTCCAATCTATCTCTCCAGGTTGAGATGCTAAACAAAAGATTAGAAGAGATGACTGCTCCCTCTTCTATACCCACCTGGGATCCTACTTCTTCCCCCTCTCCCACTACGTTGGCCGAGCATGTGGATTATATGGGAAATCCGAATCGGCCACCTTTTAATCCGGGTAATACTAATTATGGTAATACCTATCACCCGGGTATAAGGAACCACCCCAACTTCTCTTGGAGTAATCCGGGGAACGCGGCTCGCCCACCAAACACGATCCCACCAGGATATTTTCCACCACAAGCTCCAAAAGCTCCCAATCTCGAGGAGTTGTTCTCCAAATATACGAGTACAAATGATACCAATATCCGGAATCTCACCGGATCTCTTCGTAATTTGGAGACTCAAATTGGGCAAATTGCAAAGATGCTCTCCGATCGACAACAAGGAGCGCTACCGGGCAATACAGAGCCAAACCCAAGGGAGCAAGCCAAAGCCATCACTTTACGGAGCGGGAAGGAGGTAACCACTTCTACGATTCCAGTTGAAACTTCTCCAATTCCGGTTGATACGGAGGTAACAATTTCGTCATCTTCTCCTCTAATTAAGCCTTCTAGTTATATTAAACCAAAACCTTATCAACCACCTCTTCCCTATCCGTCTAGAATGCAAAAAGACCGGATAGATGAGCATCACGGTAAATTTTTAGACATGTTTAAACAAATCCAAATAAATTTACCGTTATGCGAAGTGATAGCACAAACGCCAAAATATGCTAAGTACCTCAAGGATCTTTTATCAAATAAAAAGAAACTTGAGGATATCTGCACGGTTCAATTGAACACGGAGTGCTCGGCGGTTTTACTTAATAAATTGCCTAAGAAATTACCTGATCCGGGTAGTTTCTCTATACCTTGTTCATTTGGCGATTTACTGGTAAAACGTGCGTTAGCCGATTTAGGCGCCTCAATAAATTTAATGCCTTATTCTTTAGTTAAGAAATTGGGTTTAGGAGAACCTAAACCCACAAGAATGAGCATTCAATTGGCGGATCGGTCTATAAGATATCCGATGGGTATTATTGAGGATGTGCTTGTCAAAGTTGACAAATTTATCTTTCCGGTAGATTTTGTCATCTCTGACATCGAAGAGGACACCGAGGTACCACTCATTCTCGGTCGCCCATTTCTTGCCACCTCGCGCGCCGTTATAGACGTTAGTAACGGTAAACTTCTCCTTAGAGTCGGAGATGAAGAAGTTACCTTTACTATTGACGCGTCTATGAAAAATTCGCTTTCCAATGACGACTCATGTTACTATTTAGAAGCTTCTCCCGAAGAAGATTTCATTTCTTTTTCTGAACATTCTTTATCGTCTATTGATCATAACGCTTATTTTGAAAATTTAGATTTAATTACTTATGAAAATAGTGATAAGGATTTGATCACTCGCACACCTACTTTTGAAATTTTGGAAATTAGTAGTGATCGTTTGAAAACTTCTTATGATGAACCTCCCACGCTAGAATTAAAACAATTGCCTGATCATTTAGAATATTTATTTTTAGCGGAGGATTCTAAACTTCCCGTAATTGTGTCGGCCTACTTGACCGATGATGAAAAATTTAAATTATCTAATATTTTAAAACGCCATCGCCGCGCAATTGCGTGGAAGATCACGGATTTGAGGGGAATTAATCCCTCCTTTTGCACCCATAAAATTTTATTAGAAGAACATTCTCACAAAACAATTCAACCTCAACGCCGGCTAAATCCTAACATGAAGGAGGTAGTCAAGGCCGAGGTGATTAAATTATTAGATGCGGGCATCATCTATCCGATTTCGGATAGCTCTTGGGTGAGTCCGGTCCAAGTGGTGCCTAAGAAAGGAGGCTTAACGGTAGTTCCTAATGATAAAAATGAATTAATTCCTACTCGAACCGTTACCGGATGGCGGGTTTGCATCGACTACCGTAAATTAAATGATGCAACCCGAAAGGATCATTTTCCTTTACCGTTCATTGACCAAATTCTTGAACGGTTATCCGGGCACTCGTTTTATTGTTTTCTTGATGGTCTCTCGGGATATTTCCAAATCCCAATTGCGCCCGAAGACCAAGAGAAAACAACCTTCACTTGTCCGTTTGGCACCTTCGCCTATCGAAGGATGCCTTTTGGTTTATGCAATGCGCCGGCAACCTTCCAAAGGTGTATGCTAGCGATCTTTGATGAACTAGTGGAGGATATCATGGAGGTCTTCATGGACGATTTCTCCGTCTTTGGAGACTCTTTTGATTTATGTTTAGCAAATCTTTCCCGTGTACTCCAAAGATGCGAGGACACGAACCTAGTCTTGAACTGGGAAAAGTGCCATTTTATGGTGCGGGAAGGTTTGGTCTTAGGCCATAAAATTTCTAGCAAGGGTATAGAGGTAGATAAGGCAAAAATTGAAACTATAGAAAAATTACCTCCACCTTCAAATGTTAAGGCCGTTCGTAGTTTTTTGGGGCACGCCGGTTTCTATCGCCGGTTTATTAAAGATTTTTCTAAAATCACTAAGCCCCTTACACATTTATTAGAAAAAGACGCGCCTTTTATTTTTGATGAAAATTGTTTGCGCGCTTTTTCACTTATAAAAGAAAAATTGATAAACGCACCAATCGTAATAGCCCCCAATTGGGAACTTCCTTTTGAAATTATGTGCGATGCTAGTAGTTTTGCCGTTGGTGCGGTCTTAGGACAACGCATCAATAAAAATTTTCATCCGATATATTATGCGAGCAAAACACTAACCACCGCACAAGAAAATTATACAACCACCGAAAAAGAACTTCTTGCCGTAATTTTTGCTTTTGACAAATTTCGTTCTTACCTTACTTTATCCAAGGTTATTGTTTTTACCGATCATTCGGCTTTGCGTTATTTACTAACCAAAACAGATGCCAAGCCTCGATTGATTAGGTGGGTATTGCTTCTCCAAGAATTTGACTTGGAGATTCGGGATAAAAGAGGAGCGGAGAATCTAGCGGCGGATCATCTTTCTCGGTTGGAGAACCCCAATTCAGAGGAGCTCAAAGAGGAGGACATCGATGACACCTTTCCTGAAGAGCGCCTCCTCGCCATGCATAAGGTAATCACTCTCCCCACTCCTTGGTTCGCCGATTTTGCAAACTTTCTTGTTGCAAGATTCCTCCCGAAAGGTTTTTCTTATCAAGAAAAGAAGAAATTCTTTTCTGATTTGAAAAATTATTTTTGGGAGGATCCATTTCTCTTCCGAGTTTGCGCGGACCAAGTAGTGCGGAGGTGTGTTTCTCATGAGGAGGGCACAGAAATTTTAAAACATTGTCACGAGGGACCCGCCGGTGGGCATTATAAAGCTAATCGGACGGCTCGGAAAGTACTTGAAGCAGGCTTCTATTGGCCGAGCATCTTCAAGGACGCTCACGCACATGTAAGTCGTTGTGAACAATGCCAACGCTCAGGTAATATTTCCCGCCGAGATGAAATGCCCTTAAATTTATTTATAGAAATTGAAGTTTTTGATTTATGGGGAATCGACTTTGTCGGCCCGCTACCAACTTCTTTTGGAAATAAATATATTCTGGTAGCGGTTGACTATGTGTCACGGTGGGCGGAAGCGCAAGCTCTCCCCACCAATGATGCCCGAGTCGTGACCCGATTTCTTAAACAATTATTTTCACGATTTGGAGCACCGCGGGCAATAGTTAGTGATAGGGGCACCCACTTTTGTAACGCACAATTTGCTAAAGTATTATCTAAATACGGCGTTACACATAGGTTAGCCACCCCCTATCACCCTCAAACTAGTGGCCAGGTAGAAGTAGTTAACCGAGAAATTAAACGAATTTTAGAAAAAACGGTTTCTACTAATAGAAAGGATTGGTCAGTCAAGCTTGATGATGCTCTATGGGCTTATCGAACCGCGTACAAGACCGCTATCGGTTGTACGCCGTATCGATTGGTCTATGGGAAAGCATGCCACTTACCGGTTGAGCTTGAACATCGTGCCTTTTGGGCACTTAAATTTTTAAATCTTGATGAAAATTTGTCCTCCGAGCTCCGCAAATTCCAACTTAACGAGCTCGATGAGTGGCGCTCCCTCGCTTATGAGAGTAATAAACTCTATAAGGAGCGCACCAAATTTTATCATGACAAGAAAATTAAGCACCCAAAGGACTTTAAACCGGGAGACCAAGTCCTTTTATATAACTCGCGCTTACGCTTATTTCCGGGTAAACTTAAGTCCCGTTGGTCCGGCCCCTTTGTCGTAAAGGAGGTTTGGCCTTACGGGACGATTCTTATTTCACACCCGGAAAAAGGCAGCTTTAAAGTGAATGGGCACCGGCTAAAATTATTTTTTGCCGGTGATAATATTAACGAAAAATTAGACAACATAATGTTGTCAAACCCATAATAAGCGCGCGCCACTATGGTCGAGCTCACCGACCATAAACAAAGCGCTCGTGGGAGGCATCCCATGGTTATCTTGTCTTTTTATTTTAATTTTGTTGTTGAGTTTTTTTTTACAGGATTGAAGAATTGCGATGCATGATGATCGGCCGGGGACGAACATGAAGTCTACATTATTCTTCAAGTCGGTAAATTAATTTTTTTTTTTTTTTTAGTTTGTTTAAATATATATAAAAAAAAATACAAAAAAAAAAAAAAAATATAAAAAAAAAAATATAAAAACAAATAAAAAAATAAAAAATAATAAAAAAAAAAAAAATCTCGTACACGCGTCCGTCACGCCCGTGACCCAATGGTCACGGGCGTGTCCCGGACGTGTTTTGCCAGGACTGCGGGAGGTTCCTCCTCCCTCGGTTTTCCCGCCCGTCATTCGGACATGACACGGGCGTGACATGTTTTGTCACGGGCGTGTCGGCCACGTGTCGCGGGTATCCGAGGCGGTGACCAGTCACGCCTCGGATTCCTTCTTAGTCAGTCAAATTTGACTGACACGCCCAGAGTCACGGGCGTGACTCTGGGGCGTGACCGAAGAATCCGATGCCGTAGCATCGGATTCCCTTTGGATTCCCCCTCCACGCCCGACGTCACGGGCGTGTCCCGCAGAGTCACGGGCGTGACTCTGCGGCGTGACCCCGAATCCGAGGCAGTCCGCCTCGGATTCCCTTTCCCTTTGACCGAGCTTGTCACGCCCCCTGTCACGGGCGTGACAGGGGGGCGTGACTCACCCGAAACAAAAAAATCCTATAAATAGGATCTCTCCCCCCCTCTTCTCTTCACACCTCCACCCTTCAACCCTTCTCTTCTCTCCTCCCTTGACCGAAATTTCCTCCACTTCTCTCAACATGCCTCGCCACCACGCTCGATCCACCGCTTCCTCCTCCGAGCACCCCGCTGATCCAGCCTCGGCGGAGGCCATGCTTCTTTTCGAGAATGCTACCCAACAAGATCGGAGCGAGAGACTGCGAGCCAAACCCTTTGGCGTGTTCAGGATCTTGGATTGGGCCATCCTCGCCCAATTCGGAGCAGCGGAGCTAGTTCGGGAGCTCATCTCTACCCAAGGGTGGGATCCCCTTTTCGCCATTTCTGAGCCTGCTTTCCTCGAGCTCACCATTGAGTTCCTGGCCTCATTTGAGTTCCGTTGGGCGGCGCAAGATGATTTCATCGTCTTTCGCTTGGGCGGGATGATGCACCAGCTCACCATCCGTCAGCTTAATGTTGCCATGGGCTTTTGCTCGGAGGCCTTTTCCACTTCCCCCGCCTACCCCGACCTAAAAACTGATTTCCCTCCCGATTTCAGTCTCCCCACTTTTTGGTCGGAAATTAGTAATGACGTCGCCCCCTACACTCCGAAGAAATCTAAGGGTAGCCACCTCATCTCCCCCGCCTTACGTATTCTGCACAACCTTCTCTCTTTTACCATTTCCGGGCGCGGCGATAGCCACGGCGTGGTGACTCGGGCGGACTTACTATACTTGTATAGTATGTTTTACCGGATCCCACTCAACCTTGGTTATATGCTCGCCATTTTCTTTCGGCACCAGGCCGAAAATGTGAGATTGGGAGCGGTGCACGGCGGGAATTTCATCACTTTCCTCGCCAAGCAGCTCGGCGTGTGGGCTGCTCTTCCGCGGCTCACTTGCATGCAAACGCCGCAGCCTCTTCAGTTTCCGACCCTTCAGGCGCTTGGTTTAGCTCGCCGACGCGACGGCGAGTTTGAGGCTGTTCCCCCGTTCGTTGGTGGCGGTGATCTTGACCTTGATCATGGTGCCGGTCCCAGCGGTACCCATCATTCCCCGCAGATTCCGCCACCACCGCTGCACTCTGCTCCAGCGCCCGATCCTGCAAATTATTGGGACCGACAATTTGGGTTGCTCCATACTCGCATAGACCAGATGCAAACCCATTTTGACGGTCGCTTCGATTCTTTTGATGCGCGCTTCGCCGTGCTCGAGCGAAACCATACTTCCTCCATCGCGCATATTACTCGCGAGTTCGCGAACATGCGGACTTTCTATCAGGAGCACGAGGACGTTTCGGACCAGGAGTAGCTGTTTTCTTTTTATTTCTTTGGACTTGTAGGCGGTCGCATCTTTGTATCTGTATCTTTATTTTACTTTCATGTATTTTTTTTTTTTCTTATGAAAAAAAAAAATCTATAAAATATTATGTTTTGCTTTCATCATCTCTTACAGGTAGGTATCTTTTGATGCTGCTTTGCGCTTCTCAGGGAAGTCTCCTCTCTTCTTTTTCTTCTTCATTTTTACATTAGGGACAATGTATAGTTTAAGTATGGGGGGAGGGATATTTCTCAAGCAAAACATATAAAAATGTTTAAAAAAAATTTTAAAAAAAATTTAAAACTCAAAAAAAAAAAAAAATTTTTATTTCATCTTAAAATTTTGTTTTTCCAATCATAATAAAATTAAATTAAAAAATGAAAAAATAAAAAATCAAAAAAATTTTAAATTAGCGAAGTCTTTATTTCTATATTTATTCACATGCAAAATTCCTAGTAATTCAATTTTCTTTATAGTGTTTAGAGAATTTTGATGATTTAATTGAATGTTGAATTTTGGAGTAGAACTGTTGGCCATGCTGTGTTTCTAGTTAAGTGCACGTGTAAGTAGAATTTTTAGTAGATCTAAATATTCAGCATATAATTAGATTTTCATTTTTCTAAATGCGTAGAAACAACTTATTTTACTTTAATTTTGAAAACCGGTAAAACTTTAAAATAATTTAGGTAAGTAGAAGTTTGCTAGAGAGATATTTCGCGGACCAAGAGAGAGTTATTCTTTTTCGATGTCTAGAACTTGCCCTCTAACTATTCTCAAGACTTTGCATAAGTTAAACTCATTAGCATAAATATGATTTAGGCACTTCTTTTGGCAAGTTTGAGCTTTTGTACCCGTACCTAAAATTTTAACTTTGCTTAGCCAATTTGAGCCTATTACCTTTTCCTTTTGTTTTAGCTCCACCAAATGATTTACCAAAGCCTAAAAAGCATCCTAATTACACACCTAAACCTGAGCTTGAAAGAACAAATATTTTGTGAGTAATTAGGAGCCTTTTCATTTTTGGTGGCTCTTTTCTTATAAAAAAAAAGTTGATTTATTTTTCTCTCCTCTTCAGAATAAAGAAAAAAAAATTATCATTAAAAAAATGAAGAGGTAGAAAAAAATTCAATATGATGAGAAAGTTAAAAAATAAGAAAAGAAACAAAAGAAATAGGAATTTGGCTACGTTCTTAAGAGCCATAGCAAATTTTTATGTACAAGCTTCTCTAGGTTTTGGTGTGACTAGCCATCGTGTTTATCTTTGATCATCCTCACCAAAAACCTAAGCTTACATTTCAACCTAAATAAGCCCTATTGATTTATGTTTATAAGTTAGACTAGTGCCGTGGCGAGAGTGTGAAAGGGCAAGCCTATGGCCATCGACATTGATGGATTTCTTTGGAGGGTATCTTAATCTTAGTTTGTGCAATGTTATCTTAGTACGCACGCTACACTCTCCCTAAAGATAATTTCAAGATTTACCGGATTTTCATCTTAAAAGTAAAAATAATAGTGAAAACGCATTTTAAGAAAAATAAAAACCTAATTTATATGCTGAGTAAGTCTTTCTACAAAAGTATCTACAAACATAGGCATAAGACTTCGCATTTTACTCCTTAGGTTCAATTTTCTTTTCTAGCATTTAAAATTTTTCTACTCCCTATAGAAAGTTGTTTGCTCGGGACTAGCAAACGGATAAGTATGGGGGTATTTGATAACTCTAATTATTTCTATATTTTTATTCACTATTTTATATTAATAATAGATATTTTATATTAATTTTATAATATTAAGTTTATAAGTAACAAATTTCTACATTTTATATTTATATGTTCTAATAAATTGATTTTTAACATTGCAGGGCTGATATATATATTTTTTGGAGCAAAACTGAATTTTCCTGTTTTCTGCCTAGACACGCCCTGAGACACGCCCTACCTGGGCGTGACATAGGGGCGTGACACGCTAATTTAGCCAGCAGCCAGAGCCCGTCGGTCGCGCCAGAAGATCGTCGACCGGCCTAGACACGCCCGTGTCTAAATGTGACATGCCCGTGTGCTCCTTACACGGGGCGTGACGGCCCATGGAAGAATCGCTGCCCGTGACACGTCGGATTAAAATTACACGCCTGGGTCACGGGCGTGACCCAGGGCGTGTCAAGGAAGTTACCAGCCAATCACTCTTCCGTTCCAGCCGTTGCCGCCAGCAGACGTTCCAGCTTGACACGCCCCTAGTCACGGGCGTGACTATGGGGCGTGACACCTCCTTGAAGACCAGTTTACTCCCGCCGTTTTCAGCTTCCCGCCGTTTCCAGAAACCGCCGTGACACGCCCTAGGTCACGGGCGTGACCTAGGGGCGTGACCCGTCAGTTAACCAATTTTGGCGGTTTCTCCTCCAACGTTCCCGGGCTTTCAAGACGACGGTTCCGAGCCTGACACGCCCTAGGTCACGGGCGTGACCTAGGGGCGTGACCAAACAGAAATTTTTCTATAAATTCCAGACAGCTTCAGAGCTGAGGGAGTGGAATTTTGGGAGTTGGAGTCTTGTAATGTTCTGTTTATTTTGCTGTATTTTCTCATTTCTAAGTTAGATTTACCTTTGTTGCAACTTTAATTTTATTATTTCTATTTCAATCATGTCTTTTCCTACTTTATTTTGTATTTTCCCAATCATGATGAGTAGCTAATCTTCTTTTAGCACTTGATCATGATGAACCTTAGAATAAAATAGATCTTTCTTCTTCTTATTAAATGTCTTGTTCTTAATTATTCTCGCTACGATTTATCTTTGATTTTCATTTCGTCGAATTCATATTACGCGGATATGATCTTCGATCTAAGATCCGTATCCTAAATGACCGAGAGGTTGCGGATACGAGGAGATCACTCAAAGATAAAAGGAGTTGAACGCACTCCTCGAGAGAGGACGACGTAAATCTTCCGGATTGGAGTCAAATCCAATAGCGGGGTTCACCGCATAAAGCAAGCTTAGGGGTTTCGACTGGCCGAGAGGTCTTAATCGATCAACCTAAGGTTAGTTAGAAGCATGAGCTCGAGAGAGACGCTTCTATACTTTAGGAACCTCCACGGTCGAGTGAGTATAATTAAGAATTCGCATTTCATTATTTACCAAAAAGATTTATTTTAGTCAAAGGGGATTCTAGATCAAGTG
Organism: Platanthera zijinensis; assembly: GCA_039513925.1. Taxonomy (NCBI): domain Eukaryota; kingdom Viridiplantae; phylum Streptophyta; class Magnoliopsida; order Asparagales; family Orchidaceae; genus Platanthera; species Platanthera zijinensis. The sequence goes on from CM077083.1 coordinate 40,786,756, forward strand.
CTAGCTTTCTCATATTTGAATTTCTCTTTAGCTTCAGCCTTATTTTTATTATCTAGTATAATCAAACCCACTTTTCCGTTAGATAAAATAATAGCTCTTCCTTGTGAGTACAAGTACTCAACAGGCCCCGAATCGCAATACGACACTTCCTATACTGCATTTCGATAGGTACGCTTGCCTATTCGAGATTCTAGTTTGGACGTAATTTAACTTCTAGAAAATCACCATCAGAATTCTTTCTTATGATTTAATCATGCATTCCACATTTTTTAGCCTTGTGCATCTAGTGTGATTTATTATACGTGACGATTCCGCTAGTTCTATTTTCTTATTTTGGCACTTTACTTCTGTACTTTACTTCAGTACTTTTTGTTGGGTATTGCATCCACAATACCCAAGATTTGCATGAAATAACCCTTGAACTAAGATGAATTAAGTTGTATTTGATATCCTTGTTCTAGTTGAATGTTTGCAGGTTCTCAGTGCTAAGTGTAGACCAATGTCAGTCTACAGTGGGTCAGGAACACAGGACCATACAGTGTAATCCCTCACTGTGTGATCCAAAGTGTTGACTCATGTGTAGCCTCTCAATTGGGATACACTTTATGTTCAAACATTGGGAGCAAAGGATAGAGATAGGGCTAGAAGGATATCTTCTCTAAAGTTCTTGAAAAACTTTCTAAGTCCAGTTCTCGAGAAGTAATCTCAGAGTTCTCGAGAAGTATGGTATAGTTCTCGAGAAGCTCAGACTTTACTTCTCGAGAAGTCAAGACAGTTCAAGAATTTCTCTATGTTAAGTTCTCGAGAAGTCAGTAAATCTCTCGAGAACTATTCTATAAGTTCTCGAGAAGTAAATTAAGTTCTCGAGAAGTCTTCTATAAGTTCTCGAGAAATCAATTTAGTTTTCGAGAAGTATTCCTTTGATTCTCAAGTTCAGAATTCAATCAGGAGTTGATTCTAAGTAAAGTTCTCGAGAAGTCTTCTATAAGTTCTCGAGAAGTCAATTTAGTTCTCGAGAAGTATTCCCTTAGTTCTCGAGAAGTCCAGAAGAAAATTTCTCTAAGCTCAGGATCTCGAGAAGTCCTCTATTATTTCTCGAGAAGTAAATTAGTTCTCGAGAACTATACTCTGGTGTTCTCGAGAAGTCCAACCCTTTCTAAAAGAGATTAGTTTTCGAGATGTCTCTACAGTTCTCGAAAACTCAGTTCATAGTTCTCGAGAACTATAATCACTTCTCGAGAACTAAGTCGGATTTTTCCAGAAAATTTCTTATAAGTCCAGAACGGCCGGAATTTCAAATAACCCATTAGGATTGGTCCACGTGTCATCATTAATGATATTTCCATCTGTTAAGAGATATCCTATATAAGGTCTTGTCACTAAGACATAACCCTAAGAAGGATTAAGAGAAATTATTGAGCGGATCTCGTACTTTCAAAAAATCTCTGGTTCGGCCGACCTCTTCTAAAGCTCGACGTCTTGAATCCACCGCCACCGCTCTAGTCAAGATCGATCCTAATCCTTTCGATCTAGAAGATCTACTGATTCAGGAAATGTTCTTTCTCCCTTGATCGATTAGATTCAAAAATTTCTCAGGTAAGATCTACTAGTCTTCTTCAACAATTCTGAAAGAGCCGCAACTTCAAGAAGAAGACCAAAAGACTTATTCTTGCAGATTTGAGAAAGTTTATGCTTGTATTTTCATATCTATTTGTAAATCTTGTAGGAGATTATTCTCCGAGTGTAGGAGCATTGTGCTCTGAGTAGTAGGAAGTTTTTGTATCTTCCGAGTGTAGATCCGTTTGGATCGAGTTTTGTAGGAACGTGGTTCCGAGGTGTAGGATTGGTTTGCAATCCGAGATAGTGGAGTATCCAGATCTAGTGATTTGCTAGATCGGTGAGGAAAGTGGACATACCCATGATCGGGGAACCACTATAAATCTCTTATTGTCTGTGTGATAGCTTGATTACTTATTTGTGCTAGTTGTAAAATTTTTTATTCCGCATTAGACGCACATCTCACCTATTCGCCCCCCCTCTAGGTGATTTAGGTAGACAACTTACATCTTTCAATTGGTATCAGAGGGAGGTTGATCATTAAAAGGTTAACACCTTGATCTAATCCTTCCCAAAGTTGTCTTTAGATAAGTATCAAGCATGAGTAAGACCAAGGATTTTGCTAAGCTCCCTATATGCACCAAGAACAATTTTCCTATATGGAATGAAAGAGTTAAACTCTTCATGGAAGCAGTGGACCCTCAGATCTTCATGATTCTTGAAGAAGGCCCGCATGTTCCTATTATTGCATCTACAATAGATCCAACCAGACAAGTCCCAAATAAGTTGATGGACTTGGATAAGGACGAGATTGCACTTGTTTCCCTGAACAAGAAAGCTAAAAATATTATAGCAAGTGAAGTTGATGACTCGATGCTGCAAAATCTGATTCATTGCCAGTCTGCCAAGGAGATGTGACAATCCCTAGTGACTCTAATGGAAGGAACTTAAGAAGTTAGGGATGATCGGAGATCCCTTCTAAATCAGAAGTATGATGCCTTCAGGCAAGGTCAAAAGGAAGCCATAGATGATACCTTTGAGAACTTCTTCAAGATAGTGAATGGCCTAAGAGTTTATGGCCGAGTCTTCATAAATGGGGAACTGGATGTCAAATTCTTAAGATCCCTGACCAAGGAATGGCATAATAAGGTATGCGCCAATCGGGAGTTCGGAAGGTTAGCCGAGACGGACCCGCAGAATCTATTCGGAAAGCTTATGTCTTACGAGCTCCAAATCAACTTAAGAAAAGCTGAAGAAGAGATGAGCAGGTCTGCATCCAAGGAGAAGTCTGTCGCAATGAAGGCAGATAGCTCAATGAAGACCAAGGCTAGCTCTCCTGCCCCAGCTCCTGAAGCTGATGAAGAAGAATCATCTGAGCCAAGCTCCTTTGGCTCAGAGCTATCTGATGGAGAGTTCTCTCTACTCTCAAGGAAGTTCAATAAATTCTTTAACAAGAAGAAGCAATGGAGAGGCAAGGATGACTCCTATAGAAAATCACGCAATGGTGGTGATCGCCACAGAAAAGGCTCATGCAGCCACGATAGGTATGGTTCTAAACCGAATAAACATTATTCGACTGACATTGTTTGTTATTGCTGTAATAAGCCAGGTCACGTCATTGCGGATTGCACCCATAAGAAGAAAGAGGGTGGCAAACGAGAAGAGAAGAAGTCCTACAGTAAAAATAGGACAGAAAAGATCTTGTTGGCCAAGAAGGGAAAAACCCTCAGTGACTCCGACTCATCTGAGTCGAGTGCAGAAGAGGAAGAAGCCTACTTTGGGCTAATGTCTCTAACTGATGATGAACAAGTCCCCCAGTTCACTAGGGAGGTAAAATCTCACACCCCTCTTTCAGAATCTGATGACGATAGTGATCAAGAGGGATATCCCTCTGAGGATGAATCTGAACTCATGGGACAATATAAGGAGTTACTCGAGGCTTACGACAAATGTCGCCGAGTCGTGAAAACTCAAGATAAAGAGATAAAGTCTCTAAAAGCTACATAGAGCACCTTAAGAGAAGAAGTCTCAAAGACTGACTCTCTCAAGGAAGACTTCAATAAATCTATTGAAGAATATAACAAGGCTCTTGAGCACCTTCACCTTAAGGAGAAAATCATCAAGGAGTTGGAAGAATAACTCTTGGCTGAAAAGAAACTTGTAGAAGGTTTCTCTAAGCATAAGACTGTACTTCCTCTGATTGCTGAATTCTCAGCTAAGGGCAAGGGTGCTGGTGTAGGCCACAAAGGTGCTCCTAGTAAATCCTCTAGGAGAAGGAAGGCCAAGAGAAAGAATAAGGATGCCAAGAAGGCCTCAGCCGAGGAAAAAGGGAAAGCTCCTTTGGAGCCAGTCTCATTCAAGAAAGTTATCTTTCCTGCGATCGAATTTGACTTTGAGTCCACCTATGGACACTTCACTAGGCCGATCCCGGAGAAGCCTAAGTCAAGGTACCAAGGTTTGACTCGCCCTCGTAACTTTGGCGAGCGTGTCTTCAAGGCACCTTATGAAGAGAATCAACTTAAGAGCTATGGACCTTATGTTCATGGTCATAACATCAAGAAGGCACCAAAAGTAAAACCTATTATAGAAAAGCCTATGATGGAGAGAACTTCATGTAGTTGCCATCATCATGAAGCGTCTTCCTCCAAGTATGCTACCCCTGCTGGACCTCCTCTAAAGAAAGTCAAGAAGGAGATCATAAGGAAAAGATACAACAGATTCGACTGTTGGTGATGTGGTAGAGTTGGTCACTTTGCCATAGATTGTTGGTTCAATCCTAAAAATGCTGCAACTCCTCAAGTTAACAACGTGAGAATGACCACTCATGAGGCTAATACTCGTAGGGGGAGTACCCTAACTCGAGACCAAGGACCCAAACGTGTTTGGGTTCCTAAGGCTAAGTGATTATAATTGCAGGTACGTCCAAAGGCATTAAAATGCCAGTCTGGTATATGGACAGTAGATATTCTCGGCATATGAACGGGACAAGGAGCCTACTCCAGAACTTTTCACCGGTATTGAACGGACCAAAGGTCATCTTTGGAGGTTCAGACAGAGGAATTACCAAAGGCTACGGTATGATTACTAACGGTAACGTATCCTTTTTAGATGTAGCCTATGTTAAAGGATTGAAACACAACCTCATCAGCATAAGCCAACTATGCGATAAACGATACGTGGTTGAATTCCATGCTGACAAGTGATTGATAAAATCGGTTGACAACATGGAAACTATTTTATCAGGCACTTGAAGCAGGAATATTTTCTGTTTAAACTTCATCTGTATTGACTCCTCTACACCAGTATGTCTTTTAGCAAAAAGTAGTGCATCTCTTGCTGACCAATGGCACATGAGACTAGCACATATTAATTTCAAAACTATAAATAAACTATTATCTCAAAACTTAGTACATGATGCCCCTAATGTCAAGTGCGTTCAGGATAGCCCTTGTCATGCCTGTATAAAAAGCAAGCAAACAAGGAGTTCATTTAAAATCATTATAGGCAAGGATTCTGATAGAAGCTTACAACTTCTTCATATGGACTTGTTCGGTCCACTGTAAGTTAGAAGTTTGGGAGGTACGGAATATACGTTGGTTATTGTGGATGATTACTCGTGCTTTGCGTGGGTGTTCTTTCTGAAACACAAGTTAGATACCTTCAATATTTTCACTAATTTTGTTAGGCAAGTCCAGAATGAATACAACTTCTCCGTAGACAAAATCAGAAGTGACAATGGAACGGAATTCAAATCTGGGGCCATGACAGAATATTGTGAAAGTCAAGGTATCTTTCATGAGTTTTCCTCTCCTCGCACTCCATAGAAAAATGGAGTAGCTGAGAGAAGGAACATAACACTAATAGAGGCTTGTCGGACTATGTTGAGTGATGCCTCACTTCCAGAGTACTTCTGGGTTGAAGCCGTCAACACCGCTTGTCACGTGCAAAATTGAGCACTCATCAACAAGAACCATGATTAGACTCCTTACAAACTTCTAAAAGGAAGGAAACCGACCAATTCATATTTTAGAATCTTTGGTTGTAAGTGCTTCGTACTTAACAACAGAAAGTATCACACTACCAAGTTTAGCGAGAAAGTCTTTGAAGGTATTTTTGTAGGTTATAGTAGCCATAATAAAGCTTATAGAGTATTTAATAGAAAAACTATGGTGGTAGAAGAATCGATACACATTGTATTTGATGAGATGAGTTTGCTGCAAAGAAACTCTTCTAGTGTGCTTATTGAAGATACAAGAACAAAGATAAAGGAACTCAGCTTGGATGAACCTACTGAAGACAAAGATGAAAAGTTCATCAAGATTACCTCTACAACCCCGATTGGAGAGGTAGATGATCAAGATGAAGAATTCATCCCAACTGAAGATGAGACTCCAGTGGCTGAGGAGATCCCAGATGCAAGGACTCTGAAGCTCAGACACCTGAAGGATCATCCCTTGGACCAGATCATAGGAGATCCCCGGGATGGTGTATGAACTCGTCGAGGTACAACTAACGAGAATTTATTCTTAAGTTTTCTATCACAGGTTGAACCTAAGAAGTTCAAGGAAGAAAACTCGGATGCATCCTGGATTCTAGCCATGGAAGAAGAGTTAAATCAGTTCAAACATTGCAAAGTTTGTACACTTGTTCCTAGACCCAAGAGTAAGAACGTCATCGGGACAAAATGGGTCTACCGGAACAAGATGGACGAAGAAGGAACTATTATAAAGAACAAAGCCAGACTCGTTGCCAAGGGATATCGTCAAGAAGAAGGAATCAATTTTGATCAAACGTTTGCTCCAGTGGAAAGACTGGAGGTGATCAGGTTATTCCTTGTTTATGCTGCACATAAGGGCTTTACCGTCTATCAGATGGATGTAAAATCCGCCTTCCTGAATTGTGACATAAAGGAAGAAGTGTATGTAGAGCAACCGCCAGGTTTTATTGACTCAACTTTTACTAATCATGTTTATTTACTGCCAAAAGCTTTATATGGTCTTAAACAAGCTCCTCGAGCTTTGTATAAGACGCTGTCTAGCTTTCTTCTTGAGAACAAGTTCACAAGAGGAAAGATAGACAAAACCTTATTTCTTAGGGAAATAAATGGCAAGATTTTGCGAGTGCAAATCTATGTCGATGACATTATTTTTGGCTCTACGAATAATAACCTATGCAAGAAGTTTTCTAAACTTATGCAAGGGAAGTTTGAAATGAGCAGTATGGGAGAGCTGAAGTATTTCTTAGGATTTCAGGTGAAACAATCTGAGGATGGAATCTTCATCTCACAGACCAAGTTCACCAAAGTGATACTTAAGAAATTCGGAAGGTAGAATGTAACCTCTATGAGAACTCCAATGGCCTCAGCTATGTCTCTGGACAAGGATGAGAAAGGGAAACTTATTGATGAAACCAAGTATAGAATCATAATTAGGACCTTGCTCTACCTTACTGCAAGTAGACCAGATATAATGTTCTCAATATGTGTATGCGCTAGATTCCGGGTGAACTCTAAGGAATCTCACTATATTGCTGCGAAGCAAATTTTGAGATACCTTAAAGGTATACCAAATCTTGGCTTATGGTACCCATGAAGTAATGATAGTGAACTAATTGTATTTTCAGATGCAGATTTTGCAGGAAGCAAAGATGAAGGGAAAAGCACTTCTGGGACTTGTCATTTCTTAGGAAGAAGGCTTATCTCATGGAGCAGCAAAAAGCAAAATTATGTCGCAATCTCAACGGCAGAGTCAAAATACATTTCTACCAGTAGTTGTCGTGCACAGCTACTTTGACTAAAGAACCAGCTAGAGGACTACAATATGAAGGTCAAGGACATTCCATTGTTCTGTGACTCCTCCAGCGCAATCGCAATCGCAAACAACCCAGTCACTCACAGTCGGACAAAGCATATCGAGCTGAGATACCACTTCTTCCGGGAGCATGTGGAGAAAGGGGATGTAGATCTGCAGTACGTGCCAACAGATCGGCAGGTTGCAGATATATTCACTAAGCCGCTGGACGAGACCAAATTCAATTTCTTCAAAACTGAACATGGGTTGCTGAATAAGGAGGATTAGACCAAAGTGATCAGTTCAAAGGCTCAAGAATCGAGGATACTCCTAAAAGGTTAGAATTTACCTAGTGGAAGGCAGTTCTCGAAAACCTACTTCACTTCTCGAAAAGTAAAAGTCATTTCTCGAAAAACCTAAGTACACTTCTCGAGAGAGAGAAACTAGCTCTCGAAAAGTATCTTAAGTTCTCGAGAAATACTTAAACTTCTCGAAAAGTCCATCGTAAGTTCTCGAGAACTAGTTCTCGATAAGTTAGCCTATCTCTTGAGAACTCTGAAATCCAGTTCTCGAGAACTTTCTTACTTCTCGAAAACTATTGGCCACTTCTCGAAAACTATAACCTACCTCTCGATAGCTGGTCCGTCCTTCTGCCGGTTCTTCTTAACTCTATTATTTCGCAAAATTCTTGATTTCTGCCCTTAACCCAAGGCTAATTAGGCATATAATTAACGTTACTAGGAAAATATATATATATATATATATATAATATTTTAGAATCCTAAATCAACGGCCATTTCAAACATTCCTCTCGCAACTCTTCATCTTCCGCCGAACGAAAGCTCCGTCTCCGCTGTTGTTCCCCGCTCCGTTCGTTGCCACCGTCGGCGTTAATTGCTCACAGTTCCAAGATTGGAATAGGCAGCGAACTCGTCGTTGAAGGACTGGCCGACATTTCTGACGATTTCCAGAACTTGCTGATTCTTATGGAAACGGACGGATTGATGTTCGTTCTCTCTGAGCCCGTCAAGATAGTATTTCCAGATGTCGAGGAATTTTTTAGGAATGCTAAGGTAAGGAGGAATGGAACAATTTTTAAGACAAAAGTTAAAGGGATCAAAATCAAGCTTGACAAGCACAGGATTTTCAAGCTTCTGAAAATGCCAATTGTTGATGAGAAAGACGACATAACTTGAGAAGATTATGCCAGAACCTATTCTCTCTGTGTAATTATTGGGGAATATATCTCCCTAAGGAGAAATCTTCTAAAAGATATAGGGAAACTTCTTGTAAATATTATTGGAAAAATATTGTGATGCATAACAAGGTCAGTCAGTTTTATTTCTCATGACTTGTTTGGAGTAATGACAGCTATAGTCTATAGAAAGAAATTTCTTTTTGGAATGATGGTGTTTGAGATGATCAGAGACAGTATCCAAAAACCCAAATTTGCTAGGATAATCTCTTTACTGCTGAGTGAGAATGATCCAATCACCTTAAAACTCTCCAAAGGTACTCCAGTTCATCACCTGAAAAAGATCTCTTTCACCTCCATCCAGAGATGGGAGTTAAAACTAAAGAACCCAAGACAGTTAGCTAAGGAAGTTGGAGCTTCTTTCTCAAAGATCAGGACCCCATCTCCTCCTCCACATCATACTGCGGAACCATCTGGTGAAACAACTGAGGGGGAGCCTGCACCTTCTGCCTCAGTTTTCAGGATTCCTTCTTTTCCTTCTCCAGCACATTCTCCAGTCAGAAGCCCTATGGGAAACTCTCCAATTTCAACCCAGTCAAATCTTCTAGCATAAGATATACTCAAAGACACCAATGAGGCTATAGATAAAATTATAGAGGAACTCTCTTCATAGGACCCTCTTCCTCCTCTCCCAAAAGATCTCCCAGAAGACCCATACAAAGAACCATCACCCCAAGGTACTCCAGCTCCTTCCCCCTCTCCTAGAAATGATTCAACTCCACTAGAAACCATCCTTCTATCTAAAGAGGATGTGCAAGCTCCTGAGGAGGTGGAAGCCCCTCTTAAGAATCTTGACTTCTCTCTTCCCAAGTTTGTTGATGAAGAGGAAGATATATCACTCAAAACTGTAAGAGCCAAGAGCTCTGGTTTCATAGAAGAACTTCCTCCATGGAAAGCTACCACTGTATCTGCCACCCCTGCTACTACTACTTTAACAGGTGCCCCTCTAGTTCCTACTATTTCCATCTCTCCTGCTCCTGCTGCTGTTGTTGCTGCTGTAATAAAGAAATGCTAGCTGCATAGAGGAAACATTTTGATGAATCACTTCAGACTGTTCAGAAACAGGTAACTGCCCTGGAAAAAGAAATGAGCAGAGGTTTTGCTGAGATCCAAGCTAATATTGATCTGATGAAAGAGTTATTCAGAATTGGGGGCAAAGCAATAGATCATACAATTACCAGTATTGGTCAAGTAATGGAACAATCTGTCACTCTAGCAAACAATCAGATCCAATTAGACAAGAGAGCTGAAGAAAATGTCATGAAGGTATGCACTGAAGTTGGTACATTCAAGGAAGATGCAATAGCAAACCTATCTGTAGAAATCAGAAAGGGGGAGAGCATAGTAAAAGAACAAGTTGAAAAGCTTTCTACTAATGCCAAAACTCATTGGACTGAAAAAGTAACTGTGATAAATAACAGTATCTTAGAACAAATACAATAAGTCGAATTCCATACTTATGATATAGCTGTATGGATGCATAATCAAATCTTTCCAGATTTTCAGGAAGACCCCAATGTGATTCCTCATCATTTAAACCCTCTTGTTGAAGGTGAGTCTAGCCAATTCCCTCAACCTCAATTTCCTACATTCTCTCCCAGGCCAGAAGATCAGGAACCTCCTCCAGCTTCCTATTCCCATATTTGGGATGATTTGATTCCTCAAGATCTACCAGAGGTTCACATTCCCAAGAAAAGGAAGTATGAGGAAGGTCCTTCTGCTAGCAGATCTTTTCCCCAGCTAGAAGCAGAAAGAAGAAAAGCAAAAGAATTTGCTGAGGTTTGGAGCCCAACTTCCAAAGCTCTAATTCTGGACACTCTTAAACTTGTCATGGACTTTAATGAGAATAGACATCTGCACTACAGTTCAGTTGAGTGGGAGTTATATGAAAAATCCATGACCAAAAGGAGAATTTATGACAGAGAATATGGAAAGAATAATCCCAAAGCTCCTCGAAAGCCTCCTAGATACTATCCTAAACTTTTCAGCTATCAGAGAAGACAACAGGAAAAGCAAGACAGGAAACAGAAAAGCAAAGGAAGATTCATGATGTTGTGGTGTCGAGAAATGTTGAGGAAATTGAGGTTGACTAATTTTAAAACATTAGTGATATATATAACATTTCCTAGTTTTGCTTAATTGTGCTTTCTAATAATCTGTCTGTGCATTTTTTCTTACTTTTCTTCCTTCATGTTCTTTATTTATTATAATAATTCATCTTAGTGTAGAGGGTTCTAACTTCTACAAATAGGGGGAGATTGTTGGGTATTGCATCCACAATAACCCAGATTTGCATGAAGTCACCCTTGAACTAAGATGCATTAAGTTGTATTTGATATCCTTGTTCTAGTTGAATGTTTGCAGGTTCTCAGTGCTAAGTGTAGACCAATGTCAGTCTACAGTGGGTCAGGAACACAGGACCATACAGTGTAATCCCTCATTATATGATCCAAAGTGTTGACTCATGTATAGCCTCTCAATTGGGATACACTTTATGTTCAAACATTGGGAGCAAAGGATAGAGATAGGGCCAGAAGGAAATCTTCTCTAAAGTTCTTGAAAAACTTTCTAAGTCCAGTTGTCGAGAAGTAATCTAAGAGTTCTCGAGAAATATGGTATAGTTCTCGAGAAGCTCAGACTCTACTTCTCGAGAAGTCAGGACAGTTCAAGAATTTCTCTAAGTTAAGTTCTCGAGAAGTAAGTAAAGCTCTCGAGAACTATTTTATAAGTTCTCGAGAAGTCAATTAAGTTCTCGAGAAGTCTTCTATAAGTTCTTGAGAAATAAATTTAGTTCTCGAGAAGTATTCCTTTGATTCTCAAGTTAAAAAATTCAATCAGAAGTTGATTCAAAGTAAAGTTCTCGAGAAGTCTTATATAAGTTCTCGAGAAGTCAATTTAGTTATAGAGAAGTATTCCCTTGGTTCTCGAGAAGTCCAGAAGAAAATTTCTCTAAGCTCAGGTTTTTGAGAAGTCCTCTATTATTTCTCGAGAAGTAAATTAGTTCTCAAGAAGTATACTCTAGTGTTCTCGAGAAGTCCAACCCTTTTCTAAAAGAGATTAGTTTTCGAGAAGTCTCTACAGTTCTCGAAAACTCAGTTCATAGTTCTCGAGAACTATAATCACTTCTCGAGAACTAAGTCGGATTTTTCCAGAAAATTTCTTCTAAGTCCAGAACGGCCGGAATTTCAAATAACCCAACAGGATTGGTCCACGTGTCATCATTAATGATATTTCCTACCGTAAAGAGATATCTTATATAAGGTCTTGTCACTAAGACATAAACCTAAAAAGGATTAAGAGAAATTATTAAGCAGATCTCGTACTTTCCAAAAAGCTCTGGTTTAGCTGACCTCTTCCAAAGCTCGACGTCTTGAAGCCGCCGCCACCGCTCTAATCAAGATCAATCCTCATCCTTTCGATATAGATGATCTACTTATTCAGGAAACGTTCTTTCTCCCTTGATCGAGTGGATTCAAGAATTTCTCAGGTCAGATCTACTAGTCTTCTTCAACAATTTTGAAAGGGCCGCAACTTCAAGAAGAAGAACCAAAGACTTATTTCTTGCAGATTTGAGAAAGTTTATGCTTGTATTTTCATATCTATTTGTAAATCTTGTAGGAGATTATTCTCCGAGTGTAGGAGTGTTGTGCCTTGAGTAGTAGGAAGTTTTTGTATCTTCCGAGTGTAGATCTGTTTGGATCGAGTTTTGTAGGAACGTGGTTCCGAGGTGTAGGATTGGTTTACAATCCGAGATAGTGGAGTAGCCGGATCTAGTGATTTGCTAGATCTGTGAGGAAAGTGTACGTACCCAAGATCGGGGAACCACTATAAATCTCTTGTCGTTTGTGTGATTGCTTGATCACTTATTTGTGCTAGTTGTCAAATTTTTTATTCCGCATTAGACGCACATCTCACATATTCACCCCCCTCTAGGTGATTTAGGTAGACAACTTACATCTTTCACTTTTGGTCTTGGGTTGGTACCCCTTTTGACCTTGTTTACTTTTTGGCTTACTTTTCTGCCACCGCTTGAACCTTCTTGCTGAGTTATTTTGTGTTTGGAATGACTCAGGTTCATAACTTTAGCAGGTAGTGGAGCTGGTTTTGGAATTCCCGAGCAATAGTGTTGGCTGTGGTTTTCACCTCGCCGTTGCGAGGTAGTTTGTTGTTTCAGTTTACTTTACTTCGTTCAGACATACTTTTGTTTTATGTGGGGTCGTGTCAGTTATTTGACGCTCACAGGATAGTTGATTTTGGACACGTTGCTAGCTGCTAGTTGTTTTCCTCCTAATTATATTGGATTACTTGCTCTCTGGGATATTTTATGTTATGATTGCATGTTAGATATTTTTAACTTATAAAACCCTATTATTAGTATATCATACATGCATCTCTTTCAAAATTAAGTCACTACTTTCTGGTTAGCATAAAGACGTTTAACTATACTTATTATAAATCTAAAGTCTTGCATAGCATGAGTTATCCATCGTGGACGTTTACACTCATGTAGGATGTTTAATCTCATAAAAGAAGTATTTTCCGCAGCATATAACAATTTTCCCCGTGGCCTAGATGAGCCACTAAGCCGAGGGATACGGCTAACTGCTTAACTTAAACTAGATTTTTCTCTATATAACTTAAAAATCTTTGTTTATGTGTAAAGTAGGAGTTTTGCCTAAGCCTCCGAAATTATCCCCTGCTGACGTGGCATCATGACGCGCATTTTCCCTTACTCTGATATATCATTAAAGGCGATGAAAATGCGGGTTATGACAAGTGTCGACTCCGCCTCTCCTACAACAGATCTAGTTATCTAAGGAGACGCTGAGTGTCCTCTCCCGACCTAGATTTTGTGCGACAAATTGCTACAGCTTCCCCCAATCGTGTGGATTACTGTAGAGGCGCGGATATACTTTCTGCGCTAAAGACTCTAGCCATTGTGTGACCGCCCCGATTCTTTTGGAGCATCTAGGTTGAGTTGAGACTCAATCCCTCAAAGGTAATTTTATTACAACATGTTTTACTTCTTGATTCATGAATGTTATAAGATCCAAACTCGTTTGGGTTTTTCTTGTTCTTATTTCCGCTGCGTGCATAAGTGTTGTGCCATCCCCAAAAACCCAACAGTGGTATCAGGGGGAGGTTGCCGACAATATTCATTGTTTCAGAAGTTGCTAAATCCATGGCATGTAGATTTGGAGATTTAGATGTGTTCTAAATGCCAAAATCTAGTCTTGGATCTTTCCGAGAACGCTTGTGATTTCCTTAAGTTTACTTCTTAACAGTAACCGTCACTTTGTTGGTTTGAGAAACTAATCATGTGTTAGATTTTGAAACTCACATGAAGTGACAAGCTTGTCTACTGTGTAAGTGGAGTAGGTATTGTTCATGTCCTATGCATGTAAATCTAAAGATTAAGAAGTGTCTTAGATGTTCAGATTTAGCAAGCCTCATTAAGTGTCGATGATCTTCTTGTGCACCTCTGGGATGCATTTGGATTATGATTGTTGTATTTTATTTTGCTTCATGTGCACATTAGTTAAATGTTAACAATGATTAAAGACTTAATCAAGATTTAAAAATCCCTTAAGAAATATTAAGTATTTGTATGCCTTCGGATGGATGACACTCTTCCTGCCTCGATCGATGAAGTGTTGGTTTGTCAAAGCAAGGTGCATTAATCTATCTTGGTAAGGGTGCGAGCGGATAATTGTGATATTCCACTGTTTACATCGGGTCAAGCTTAACTATGTGACCACAAAGGTTGAGTGCCCAGAGGCATGGGGTTGGCATGCACCATATGATGGATGCAAATAAAGAGTTATTCACCAGCCATACAGGAATCTCATAGTGATGCAATTGGCAAGCATTGCCTACCTAAATAGCTGCATTGTGAGAGAAAAGCCAAAGGTTACTCATAGTGTTAGTAAAATATGGATCTTGATCACTAAGAGAGTTACTCGCCAAACTCTTCGAATTGATATCGAGGGTTATCAGTTTGATAAAAATAGTGGGAGCTTTTGATTAAACTCCTAATTAAAAGATAAATTGTATTTTGAAATATGATACTAATTTGTTTTGCTTGTATTCTTGTAGAATTTCCATGACAAGTGGTTCACACTCCACCCTGTCCCTCAGAGCGATCCTTGAGAAGGAGAAGCGTAGTGGTATAAATTATTTGGACTGGTACAGGAACCTGAGAATTAATCTATGGTAAGAGCGCAAGCTCTATGTTTTGGAAGAGGAATCCCATGACGAGCCTGCCGGGAATCCACCCCGTGCTGATAAAGATGCTTATAAGAAGTATCTCGATGACTCCTTAGACGTCAAAATATCATGTTAGCGATCATGAACGCTGAGCTTCAGAAGCAACATGAGAACAAGGGTTGCAAGGACATTGACGAACATCTCAAGGAAATTTTTCAAGGGCAAGCTCATCAAGAGAGATTCGACGTCACTAAGGCGTTGTTCAAGTGTAAGATGGGAGCTTGGGACCTAGTAGGGACTCACGTACTCAAGATGATTGGGTATATCAAGAACCTTGAAAGACTAGGGTTCCCTCGAGACCAAGAGTTGGCTACAGACCTAATACTGCAATCGTTGCCGGACAGTTATGAGCAGTTTGTGTTAAACAATAACATGAATGAAATAGACAAGACACTGCCTAAGCTCCTAGGAATGTTAAGAACTACCGAGATCAACATGAAGAAGGCCAAGTCTCCTAGCCCCATATTGATGGTGCATAAAGGCAAGGGAAAGGCTAAGGGATTTAATAAGACAAAGGTAGGACCTAAGTCTGGACTGGAGCCCATGTCTTCAGCACTGAAAAAGAAAGGCTTGATGAAAGAGGTAAAGTGATAGCATTGTGGGAAGGCTGGTCACTGGAGGAGGAATTGTTATTCTTATGTGGAGGGTCTGTACAAGATGAGGAGAGGTATGACTTCTGCTTCAAGTATTTATGCTATAGAGATAAAACTTTATTCCTCTTCATCCTGGGTATTGGATACCGGATATGGTTCTAACATTTGTATAAATGTGCAGGAACTGGGAAGGAGAAGATTGCTGATTAAAGGAGATGTGGACCTCCGTGTTGGCAATGGATCAAGAGTTGTTGCTGTTGTCGTGGGAGTTTATCATCTTGCTTTGCCCAGTGGGCTTGTAATAGAACTAGATAATTGTTATTTTGTTCCTTCTATAACTAGAAATATTATATCCATTTCATGTTTAGACATGGTGGGTTTTTCTTTTATTATTAAGAACAATTGTTGTTCAATATTTAAGAATGTTGTTTGTTATGGTGTAGCCCAAATGTTTAATTGTTTGTATGTTTTGAACTTAGACCATCCGATCTATAATATTGAAAATACTAAAAGACTAAGAACAATGACTCGAACCCTACATATCTTTGACATTATCGTTTGGGCCATATAAATGAGAAACAAATATCCAAGCTCCATAGAGATGGACTATTGGACTCATTTGATTATGAATCATTTGAGAGATGCGATTCTTATTTATTAGGCAAGATGACTAAAGTACCTTTCACTAGCTTTAATGAGAGGGCTGATGATCTCTTGGGTATAGTACATGCGAATCTTATTTCTTAAGCGAATACCCAAGTCATGAGTTCCGTGATCATCTGAAAGAGTGTGGTATTGTATCACAGATCATTCCACCTAGAACACCATAGCATAATTGTGTGTCAGAGTGGAGGAATCATACTTTGTTAAACATGGTGTGGTCGATGATGAGTCATGCAAGTCTGCATGTTTCCTTTTGGGGCTTTGCTCTCGAAACTGCTGCTTTAACACTAATCATGCTCTAACGAAAGCGGTTCTTAAGACACCATATGTGATATGGACTGGGAAGCGTCCTAGAATGTCGTTCATAAAGGTTTGGGGCTGTTAAGCATATGTGAGACGTCAAACGCCTGATAAGCTGGAACCCAAATAAGGTAAGTGTTATCTTGTGGGGTATCCTAGGGAAACCAAAGGGTACTACTTCAACCTACCGTCCGAGTGCAAAGTGTTTGTCACAAGGACTATAGTCTTTCTTGAGAAAGAGTTCTTAAGTAGAAAAAAGGCCAGGGTAGAACTTGAAGAAGTTCAGGAACCACAAACAGTAAATGAACCGGTATTGGAACCTGAGTCAGGACAACATGTTGTTGTAGCTGGAGATCTTTCTCAAGAAACACAAGTTCAACGTAGATCTGGTATACTTAGGTTTGAGCCTGAGAGATATGGATTTCTCATGTCTCAAATATGTAATGTGTTGCTTATGGATCATAGTGATAAGCCTACAACCTACCATGAAGCTATGTGTGGACCGGACTCCGAGAAGTGTCTTGAAGCCATGAAATCTGAGATGGACTCTATGTATTAAAATAAAGTATGGACTTTGGTGGAACCACTTGAAGGGGTAAGACCCATAGGGTGCAATTGGGTCTTCAAGAAGAAGACCAACATGGATGGGAATGTACATACATTCAAAGGACGACTGGTGGTAAGTGTTTCAAGCAAATTCATGGAATTGACGATGATGAGACCTTTTCCCCTTTTTCCATTGTTAAGTCCATAAAAATTCTAATTGCTTTTACTGCGTAATAGGACTATGAGATCTGGCAGATGGATGTAAAAATGGCTTTACTTAATGGGATCCTTCTTGAAGAAGTGTATATGACACAACACGAGGGTTTTGTTTCTTCTGGTGAAGCCACTAAATATGCAAGCTGCAGAGATCCATTTATGGATTGAAACAGGCTTCTCAAAGTTCGAATCTTCGTTTTGATGAAAAGATCAAAGAGTTTGGTTTTATCAATAACGAGAATGAACCGTGCATTTACAAACGGATTAGTGGGAGCATAATTATCTTCCTAATTTTGTATGTAGATGACATAGTCTTGATCGAGAATGACAAAGCGACCCTGCAAGTTGTTAAGAACAACCTAGGGGACTGCTTTTTGATGAAGGACTTAGGTGAAGCGACTTATATACTTGGTATTAAGATCTATAGAGATAGATCGAAAAATTTCCTAGGTTTGACCCAAAGTACGTACATTTACAAGGTGTTGAAATGGTTCAGTGATAATACGTTTTGTAGCCTAAACTATTATCGTATTTTCTATTTTATATTGTACAAATCATGTCTATTATTAGTTTATTTTTTATCATTTTTATGAAAATATTATTGCCACTGACTTTTTCTTGTCTTTTTGCAGGTTTCCAAAAAATTTGCCAAAAATTACCTAACACGCCCCCTGTCACGCCCTCCCTGGGCGTGACCTAGGGCGTGTCACCCAACCCCGAGGACTCCTGCTGGAAGGGTTGGAAAAACTAACAAAACGGCTGTCACACCCCCCTGACACGCCCTCCCTGGGCGTGTTACCAGGCGTGACAAAGGGCGTGTCGCCCTCTGCTGCATAGCCTGCCGCCGCATTAAATGCCGTTTCGCCACAGCACGCAACAGTACTGTCACGCCCCATATCACGGGCGTGACCGGGGGCGTGACCACCGACGTACAAAGACAATCATCATTCCTGCCAGAGTCTAGAGCCCGAGGTCAACATAGTACTGTCACGCCCCATGACACGCCCCCCTAGGGCGTGTCGGAGGGCGTGACCAACCCGAGATTTTTTTCTATAAATTGAGACCCCCCCTTCCATTTCAGCAAGTTTTGGCTGAGAGGGGGAGGTGCTGCCCCTTTGGTTCTTGGGTCCTTTTCTAGTTTTTTATGCTTTTTTCTCTCTCTCTCTCTCTTTGTAATTTTTGTTTAACCCTAGTTTAATCTTAGTTTGTTTTAGCATCCCTTGTAATCTTTAGTGTTGCTTAGTGTTAATTGTAGGGCTAGAATAGGATTTAATTTTCATGCAATTGTAATTTCTTTTTCAATAGTGTAACTTTCCCCTTTTTATTAATAGAAGTGTTCTTTGTTTAGCTTGTGTTCTTTTTATACTTTACTACTCATCCCCCCTCCTCCACTTCGCTATGATTAACTAATCCTCCTTGTACTCGATCTTGATGATCCGAGGTTAGAGCGATTCAGTTATGATGTTTTAATTAATCTTTTCTTTTTAGGATAGGGCCTTGAATTACTCTTGATTTATCACGGGTTGGAGGTATATTATCGATATATACTCTCGACCTTTGCTTTCATTCTGGGCTAGCCGAGAGGCCGATAGAATGAAGTGAACATTCAAGAGTAAAGGGAGTTGTACGCACCCCTCGAGAGAGGCAGACGTCCAAATCTCCCAGATTGGAGTAAAATCCAATAGTGGGGTTCACCGCGTAAAGCGAGTTTTAGGCCTACGATTTAGACAAGAGTCGGTCGGACCTTCCTAAAATAAGTTGGGCACGACTTCGAGAGAAGCGTGTTCAAGCTTTAGGAACCTCCAAGGTCAAGGACCTTTATCCTATTAAGTTTAAATTTTGATCGCATTTTCTTAATCGTCTTTAGCCGAGGTGATTCTTGATCGAGTGCTTTTCCATTTCATATTTTCAATCTTTCGTAGTAATCTCCTATCTTGTGCTCTTTAATTACTGCAGTAGTTTCCTTTCTAACATAGTTCTTTACCTAATAGCACTTTACTTAATTGCGGTAGTTCTCTTTCTAGTATAGCTTTACTTCCTTCCTTGCAATTAGTTTTTCTTAAACCCTAGTTTTTCCGTTGATAAGATAATAGCGTTCGTGTGAGTAAGCATACCCAACAGTTCCCGGATTTCAATACGACACTTGTGTCCCCTAGCTACAATTCGATTGGTATACTTGCCTAATCGGGTTGCTAGTTCGGTTGCGTTTATTTTCTTCGAAATCTAGCGCGCAACAAGTTTTTGGCATCGTTGTCGGGGACCAACTTCCGTTGATATATTGAAAACACGAACCTATTAATTTTATCTCTTCTCTTTCTCATCCTCTTTCTTTAAAGTTTTTAAAAAAAAATCAAAAAAATTATCACCGCTCTTAATAGTAACACACTTCACAATTTTTCTACGCCACCTAATTCTCTCGAAAAGGGAAAAGGGCTTTAAGCGCCACTATCTTGTCTAGTACCTTGCGAACCCTTCACGGGGTAGTCCTTGGGAAGTTCGGGAGTTAATCTATAAAAAAATCTATTTCAAAAAAATTTCTAATCTAGTTTTTTTTCTAGTTTATCCTTTTTCTCTTTCTCTTCATCTTTTCTGTTCTTTTAGTGCATGACTCGCGGGAGTCCGTCGGTTATTTTGGACTTGGACCACGAAATTGAGCGTACTCTTCGGAGAAGATCACGATTTCAAGGTCCTACTATCCAAGTGCCGGTTGAGGACTCCGAGTCATTTGCTACTTTAAGAATGGAAGAACCCAATGTAGATGAGGCCATGCAAAGGACTATGTCCTATTATGCACGACCGAACCTCGAGGGAATAGAATCAAGTATAGTTCGCCCTGCTATAGCAAATAATAACTTCGAACTAAAGCCTAGCATAATTCAAATGGTGCAGCAATATGTGCAATTTGACGGACTTCAAGATGAAGATCCGAACGCACATATTGCTAGCTTTCTTGAAATTTGCGACACCTTCAAGATAAATGGTGTCACAAATGATGCAATCAGGCTGAGACTCTTCCCCTTCTCTTTAAGAACTAAATCTAAGCATTGGCTGAACACACTTCCTAAAAATAGCGTAACCACCTGGAATGAATTAACTGAAAAATTTTTGGCAAAGTATTTTCCGCCAGCCAAAACTGCAAAACTTAGGAACGACATCTCTGCCTTTGGACAAATAGACTCTGAAACCCTCTATGAAACCTGGGAGAGATTTAAAGAATTATTAAGACGATGCCCACATCACGGGCTGCATGTATGGTTACAAGTGCAGACGTTCTATAACGGGCTAAATCAAAGCACGAAGCAAATGATAGACGCAGATTCTGGCAGTACTTTAAATCATAAGACCCCGGAAGCCGCTCTTGAGCTTTTTGAGGACGTGGCCATGAACACTTATCAGTGGAATGTTCCTAGGTCCCGCCCGAACAAGCCTGCAGGTATCTATGAAGTGGACAACGTCTCCCAGCTCGCTCTGCAAGTAGAAATCCTAAGCAAAAAAATAACGGAGATGACTGCTGCCTCGGCCCCTCAGGTATGGGAATCTGCAACCCCTACTCCAGAACATTTAGATTATGTTAATAATATGCCAAGAACTTCTTTTAATAATTTTTCTGCTGTGAATTTTCATCTGCCTGGTTTTAATTTTCTGAATAGTTATAACCCCGCTTTAAGAAATCACCCGAACTTTTCATGGTGTAATCCATCGAATGCGATGCACCCACCCCCGCAAAATTATTTTTCTGCACCACCACCACCACCACCTCTTCAAAATTACCCAAAACCTCCAAGCTTTATGGAATTACTTTCTAAATATATCACAACAAATGACGCCACTATAAGAACTTTAACCGGAAGCGAAAAAAGTCTAGAAAATCAGGTAGGATAGCTTGCGAAAATAATTTCTGAGCGACCCGCAGGGTCTCTTCCTTCCAATACCGAACCCAACCTGAGAGAGCAAGCGAAAGCTATAACTCTTCGGAGTGGGAAGCAAGTCTCCGGTATGGTAAGTGAAGAGCCCGAGGCAAGCTCCGCTCCCACCTTTAAAAATCAAAGCTCCGCTCCTGCCTTTAAAAATCAAAGCTCCGCTCTGCTTCCACCCTCTGCTGAAGAAGTTATCACCCCTATTTTAGAAAATAATCTCACTCCACCACCCATCTTCAAAAATAATTCAACTCCTCCATACCCCTCTGAACTTAATAGACAACGTCAAGATGATCAGTACTCCCGCTTCTTAGAGATCTTCAAGAAAATCCACATTAATCTTCCCTTCCACGAGGCTATTTCGCAGAAGCCGAAATACGCCAAGTATCTTAAAGACCTCATCACAAAAAAGAAGAAGTTAGAGAATCTTTCGCACGTCACGCTAAACGCCGAGTGCTCCGCCGTTTTAAGAAACAGTTTGCCGAAGAAAATCAGTGACCCGGGTAGTTTGTCTATCCCGTGTGTCTTCGATGATCTTTTTGTCAAACACGCGTTAGCCGACTTAGGCGCGAGTATAAACCTGATACCCTTTTCATTTTTTAAAAAATTAGGGATTGGTAGCCTTAACCCCACGTGTATGAGTATCCAGCTAGCCGATAGATCCGTCAAGTACCCGTTAGGAATAGTGGAGGGCGTTCTAGTGAAAGTCGACAAGTTCATCTTCCCAGGGACTTTGTCATTTTGGACATCGAAGAAGACTTCGAGGTTCCCCTGATCCTTGGCCGACCCTTCCTTGCCACTTCACGAGCCATCATTGACGTAAGCAATGGTAAGCTCTTTCTTCGAGTAGGCGACGACGAAGTCACATTTTCTATCACCCCTTCGATGAAGAACACCTTAGCAAACGATGACTCTTGCTTTTTCGTAGACGCCGTGAGTGATGATTCTTCTTACTGCCTCTCTGGCTTTGAAAAAGAATTTTCTGCTTTTTGCTCCTCTTCTCTTACAACTGAATCGCTGCAAGGAAGTGATGAATCTTCTGATTGTCTTTCTGAGTTTGAAAAAGAATTTTCTGGTTTTTGTTCTTCCTCTGTTCTTCCCACTGAATTGCTACAAGAAGCCGTCTTGGCTGCTAGCCCCACCCCTTATTATGTTCCTTATAAAAAAGTTTATGAAGATATTATTTTTGAAAAAGAAAGAATCTTTAAATCCTCTTATGAAGAACCCCCTACCCTAGAACTTAAAGAACTTCCTGAACACCTTAAGTATGCTTTCTTAGAAAAAGATTCCAAGTTACCAGTTATCGTTTCGGCCTACCTCACGGATACGCAAAACGATAAACTTCTTCTTGTTCTACGTAAGCATCACCGGGCTATTGCTTGGAAAATTTCTGATATCAAGGGCATAAGCCCATCTTTCTGTACCCATAAAATTTTAATGGAAGATAATTCGCGTAACTCTATCCAACCTCAGCGTCGTATAAACCCGAATATGAAAGAAGTAGTTAAGGCCGAGGTTATGAAATTATTAGACACAGGAATTATCTACCCTATATCAGACAGTATGTGGGTTAGCCCCGTTCAGGTAGTTCCAAAGAAGGGAGGGATAACCGTAGTTTGTAATGAGAATAATGAATTAATCCCGACACGGACGGTGACGGGTTGGCGTATGTGTATAGATTATCGTAAGTTAAATGACGCCACCCGCAAGGACCACTTTCCTTTACTGTTTATCGACCAGATTTTAGAACGATTATCCGGCCATAGCTTTTATTATTTTCTCGATGGCCTCTCGGGGTACTTTCAAATACCCATCTCTCCCGAGGACCAAGAGAAAACTACGTTTACTTGTCCGTTCGGCACCTTCGCTTACCGAAGAATGCCGTTTGGATTATTCAATGCGCCAGCTACATTCCAGCGATGTATGCTGACAATATTTGACAAGTACGTAGAAAGCATTGTGGAGGTTTTCATGGAAGATTTCTCCGAGTTCGGCGATTCCTTCGATAGATGTTTAGAAAACCTCGAAAAAGTCTTAAAATGATGCGAAGAAACAAACCTTGCCCTAAATTGGGAAAAATGCCATTTTATGGTGAGGGAAGGGTTAGTTTTGGGTCATAAAATTTCTGCTAAAGGTATTGAGGTAGACGTTGCCAAGATAGAAGTTATTGAGAAGTTTCCGCCGCCTACAAACATAAAAGCTATAAGAAGTTTCCTAGGTCACACTGGTTTTTATCATCGTTTTATAAAGGACTTCTCCAAGATCACTAAGCCCCTCACCCATCTCTTAGAAAAAGACGCTCCATTCATTTTTGATGACTCTTGTATTTCTGCCTTTGAATCAATTAAAGAAAAGTTAATTAACACACCGATTATGATAGCTCCGGTGTGGGACCTTCCTTTCGAGATTATGTGCGATGTGAGTAGTTTTGCGGTGGGAGCCGTATTAGGTCAACGCATATCTAAAAACTTTCACCCAATCTATTATGCTAGTAAAACCCTCACATCTGCACAAGAAAATTACACCACAACCGAGAAGGAGCTCTTAGCTGTAGTATTCGCTTTTGATAAATTCCGCCCTTACATAACACTTTCAAAAATCATTGTTTTTACGGACCACTCGGCCCTCAAGTACCTTCTTGCCAAAACGGATGCCAAGCCTCGCTTGATTCGCTGGGTCTTACTCCACCAGGAGTTTGACTTAGAGATCCGTGATAAGCGAGGAGCCGTGAACTTCGCCGCCGACCATTTATCCAGATTAGATAACCCCTTTATAGAAAAATTAAATGAAAAATCTTTTAATGATTATTTTCCTGTTGAGAAGCTGCTTTTAGTTAACACATCTACTTCTCCTTGGTTCGCGCACATCGCCAACTATCTAGTGGCACGGGTGCTCCCAAAAGAGTTCTCCTCTCAGCAAAAGAAGAAATTCTTTTCTGAGCTGAAGAACTACTTTTGGGAAGACCCGCTTCTTTTTAGAATCTTTGCGGATCAAGTGATAAGGAGATGTGTTTCTTATAATGAAGGAATTGATATTCTAAAACATTTGCATGAAGGTCCGATAGGTGGGCACTATCAAGCTGCTCGCACCGCTCACAAGGTGCTTTGCGCGGGTTTTTACTGGCCTAGCCTGTTTAAAGACACGTAAGCCTATGTGAGCAGGTGTGATAGTTGCCAACGGTCGGGCAACATCTCTAATAAAAATGAAATGCCGCAAAATTATTTCTTAGAGTGCGAAATTTTTGACCTCTGGGGAATTGATTTTGTTGGCCCCCTTCCTTCTAGCTTCGGAAACAAATATATTTTAGTTGCTGTTGATTATGTTTCACGATGGGCTGAGGCCCAAGCTCTTCCTACGAATGACTCCCGAGTTGTAGTCGCGTTTCTAAAAAAATAATTTTCTAGATTCGGTATGCCACGCGCAATCGTTAGCGATAGGGGTTCCCATTTTTGCAACGCACAATTTTCAAAAATCCTTACCAAATACGGCGTTATGCATAAGCTTTCCACTGCCTACCACCCCCAAACTAACGGACAAGTCGAAGTAGTTAATAGAGAAATAAAAAGAATATTAGAAAAGACTGTTTCAACTTCTAGGAAAGACTCGTCAGCCAAACTAGACGATGCTCTATGGGCCTACAGAACAGCGTACAAAACCGCCCTCGGATGTACGCCGTATCGGCTGGTCTATGGAAAATCGTGTCATCTGCCCGTAGAGTTAGAACACCGCGCCTTTTGGGTCTTAAAATTTTTAAACTTCGATCCCCACTCAGTCGGTGACCTTCGAAAATTTCAACTAAATGAACTCGATGAGTGGCGCTCTTATACTTATGAAAATAATAAACTTTATAAAGAGCGGACGAAGCGTTTACACGATAAACACTTAAGGCACCCTAAAAAATTTAAGCCAGGCGACCAAGTCCTTTTATATAATTCTCGTTTATGTTTATTTCCGGGCAAATTAAAATCTCGATGGCCTGACCCGTTTTCTGTTTTAGAAGTATTTCCTTATGGAACTGTTTTAATTTCTCACCCTGATAAGGGTAATTTCAAAGTGAATGGTCAGCGTCTTAAACTGTATTTCTCTGGTGATGATGATGTCAGTCCAAACATTATTAAGTTTCTGCTTCACGAACTTTAATCTTGAACTCTTAATTTTGGTTAACAAATAATTTTATTTCTGGACAACAATATTTTTGGACAATATTATTTTTTGATGCGTCGAGCTCAACGACGCTTTAACCAAAGGGTGCTCTTGGGAGGGATCCCAAGTTATCTTTTTCTATTTTCTTTATTTTACAATTTTTGCCTCGGACGGCTCCGACAAGCTGAAGCTTCTGCGATCGCCGGCTCCAACATTGCTGAATCTATCACGAAGTCCAAAGAAGACATTCGGAGGAGCGGCATCACTCAGCTTTCGCAGCAAATAAATCCGGGGAAGTACCTATCTTTCAATCCTGTCTTTCAATTCTGTCTTTCAATTTTGTACTTTATTTTTCTCTCCTTCTCCAATCCCCTTCTTTAGCCATTGAGGTCAATGTCTATTTTAAGCATGGGGGAGGACTTCCTCCTTCATTTTTACTTAGTGTACAAATTTTTCTCTTTGTATATATTTTAAATATTTCGAAAAAAAATGAATATCTTAAAATTCCAAAAAAAAAGAGAAAAATTTTCCAAAATCCAAAAAAAAGAGAATATTTCACAAAATTAAAAAATATATATGTGTTTTTGAATAGTTTAGACATTTTTGTATTTCAATAGTACCCCTAGTTTTTGTTTTTGTTTTACTCAAAATTATCTATAAACAACATAGTTAATTATAATATTTCTAATCGTCCTTTTTAATTATGTTTCACAAGTAAAATGTTGGTCATGCTGTGTTTCTAATTCACGGTAGCATGTTAAGGTGAAATATTTTTCTAAAACTCGCATTTCTATTATGGTTTTTTGTTTTTTATTTCCTTTACTTTCTCAAAAATTCATCATCCACTATTTTCTTTTTCGTTTTTGAATAATTTTTGTATAGTCAACTTTTGAATAACATAGTAGATGTGAACGATCCAAGTCACCTATTATTTCTATTTTTAAGTTAATTTCATCAATCTTCTTTTATGATCTAGGACTCGCTTTTTGAAATTTTTTCAAACCTTTGTTTTAAATAAATTCAAAAGCGTGAAAATGATTTAGGCCGTTTTTGTTTTCGTTTGAGCTTTCCTGCCAACCTAAAAACTTTTACCACTAGTTAGCCATTTTTGAGCCTTTTTTCGATTTCATTTGATAGCTCCTCCCTTCATTTCAGTTTCACCAAAGCCAAAATTTCCAACCTATCGAATCATACTAGCTTTTTTTGAGTTTCATAAATTATTTTGACGATTTTGATAGGATATTTTGTGATTTTTTGTGGGAGAAAAGTTTTTTTTGAAAAAAGTATGCTCAAAAGTGATGTCTATTTCTATTTGGCCAATTCAAAAGGAAAATAAAAATATTTATGGCCTTTGTTTTGAAAAAAGAAAAAAAATGGAAAAAAGAAGAAAAAGAAAAAAAAATGTGTATATATATTTTTATGAAAGTTTTTGAAACTCTTTGCTTTGGTTTAGTGTGATTTTAATCCTTCACATTTATCTTTGAATTCCACTCCTAATCATATTCCTAAACCAAACGTTTCTGTCCTATTTAAGTCCTTTTGATTCACGTTTTTTTATTTTTATTTAACAACTAAGAAAAAAAAAAAAAGTAAATCAGTTTTAGTTTTGGATTTAAACCTAGATTTTTGTTAATTAAATTGATATAATTATAATGCGTTGCTTGGATCTAGTAACAACTCAATGCGTGTTTTTCGTTTTCGTTGCTTTGCTTAAGTCTATTTAAAAAATCTCGTTAAAATTTTGGATGATTTGTTTTTATTAAGTAAAGTTTATAAAAGTTTTACCATACATAAATAATTGTTTTAGACTTACATTTCACCTTTTCCCTACTTAGAATTTCGCATAGTAGTTGTGTAGGCATAATTAAAACTTTTTGATTAGTCCTTTTTATAAATTTCTAGTTTTTATATTTTTGCTTGGGGACAAGCAAAGCTTAAGCTTGGGGGAATTTGATAATACGTTTTGTAGCCTAAACTATTATCGTATTTTCTATTTTATATTGTACAAATCATGTCTATTATTAGTTTATTTTTTATCATTTGTATGAAATATTATTGCCACTAACTTTTTCTTGTCTTTTTGCAGGTTTCAAGAAAATTGGCCAAAAATGACCTGACACGCCCCCCTGTCACGCCATCCCTGGGTGTGACCTAGGGCGTGTCACCCGATCCCGAGGACTCCTGCTGGAAGGGACAGAAAAACTAAAAAAATGGCTGTCACGCTCCACTGACACGCCCTCCCTGGGCGTGTCACCAGGCGTGACCAAGGGAGTGTCGCCCTCTGCCGCAAAGCTAGCCGCCGTATTAAATGTCGTTCTGCCACAGCACGCAACAGTACTGTCACGCCTCCCGTCACTAGCGTGACCTTGGGCGTGACATCAACTTTTCTGACGACTGACGGATTTCCGACCAATGATTTCGACATGACGTGCTTGACATGCCCCCCATACACGGGCGTGACCACCGACGTACAAAGGCAATCATCCTTCCCTCCAGAGTCCAGAGCCCGAGGTCAACATAGTACTGTCACGCCCCATGACACACCCCTCCTAGGGCGTGTCGGAGGGCGTGACCAACCCGAGATTTTTTTCTATAAATTGAGACCCCCCCTTCCATTTCAGCAAGTTTTGGCTGAGAGGGGGAGGTGCTGCCCCTTTGGTTCTTGAGTCCTTTTCTAGTTTTTTATGTTTTTTTTTCTCTCTCTCTCTCTCTTTGTAATTTTTGTTTAACCCTAATTTAATCTTAGTTTGTTTTAGCTTTCCTTGTAATCTTTAGTGTTGCTTAGTGTTAATTGTAGGGCTAGAATAGGATTTAATTTTCATTCACTTGTAATTTCTTTTTCAATAGTGTAACTTGCCCCTTTTTATTAATAGAAGTGTTCTTTGTTTAGCTTGTGTTCTTTTTATGCTTTACTACTCATCCCCCCTCCTCCACTTCGCTATGATTAACTAATCCTCCTTGCACTCGATCTTGATGATCCGAGGTTAGAGCGATTAAGTTATGATGTTTTAATTAATCTTTTCTTTTTAGGATAGGGCCTTGAATTACTCTTGATTAATCACGGGTTGGAGGTACATTATCGATATATACTCTCCACCTTTGCTTGCATTCTGGGCATGCCGAGAGGCCGATAGAATGAAGTGAGCATTCAACAGTAAAGGGAGTTGTACGCACCCCTCTAGAGAGGCAGACGTCCAAATCTCCCGGATTGGAGTAAAACCCAATAGTGGGGTTCACCGCGTAAAGTGAGTTTTAGGCCTCTAATTTAGACGAGAGTCGGTCGGACCTTCCTAAACTCAGTTGGGCACGACTTCGAGAGAAGCGTGTTCAAGCTTTAGGAACCTCCACGGTCAAGGACCTTTATACTATTAAGTTTAGATTTTGATCGCATTTTCTTAATCGTCTTTAGCCGAGGTGATTCTTGATCGAGTGCATTTCCATTTCATATTTTCAGTCTTTCGTAGTAATCTCCAATCTTGTGCTCTTTAATTAACTGCAGTAGTTTCCTTTCTAGCATAGTTCTTTACCTAATAGCACTTTACTTAATAGCGGTAGTTCTCTTTCTAGTATAGCTTTACTTCCTTCCTTGCAATTAGTTTTTCTTAAACCCTAGTTTTTCTGTCGATAAGATAATAGAGTTCGTGTGAGTAAGCATAGCCAACACTTCCCGGATTTCAATACGACACTTGTGTCCCCTAGCTACAATTCGATTGGTATACTTGCCTCATCGGGTTGCTAGTTCGGTTGCGTTTATTTTTCTTCGAACCCTAGCGTGCAATATTCAACATGCTTGAGTCCAAGAAAGGATTCTTGCCCATCTCTCATTGTATGAGTCTTTATAAGGACCAGTGTCCTATGTCCTGTGAAGATAAGTACCGCATAAAGTTGATTCCATATGCTTCGGCAATTGGGTCAATCATGTATGCAATGATATGTACTAGACTCGATGTCTCTTATGCATTGAGCATGACTAGCAGGTATCAGTCTTATCCCGGTGAAGGTCATTGGATAGCCGTCAAGAATATCCTCAAGTACATGAGAAGTGTAACATCCCATTTCCGGCTAGACCCCTAGGAGTCAGATTTGTCGTGACGGAATCCTAGGAAGCCCAAAATTGGAAATAAAGCGACCAGTATTGCGGGTCACGGGTTGGTCACGCCCGTGACCGGCCCGTCACGCCCGTGACCTGGGCGTGTCTACTTCGACGATCGTCGATCCCCACGAGACGATCGTCGAACGCGCTGTCTGGGCATGTCACGCCCGTGACCAAGATGTCACGCCCGTGACTTGGGCGTGACTACTTCGACGATCGTCGATCTCCACGAGACGATCGTCGATCGTGCTGACGGGGCATGTCACGCCCGTGACCAAGGTGTCACGCCCGTGACTAGGGGCGTGACCCTATCGACGATCGTCGATCGCCGTGAGACGATCGTCGAGCTTGCGCCCCGGGCTTGTCACGCCCGTGACATGAGTGTCACGCCCGTGACCTAGGGCGTGACCCCATCGACGATCGTCGATCTCAATTCGACGATCGTCGACCTCGAAATCTGCTGTTCGGGCCTGTCACGCCCGTGACCCAAGATGTCACGCCCGTGACCATCCATCGACGATCGTCGATCTCAGTTCGACGATCGTCGAACCCAGAATGGGCTACCCGGGCCTGTCACGCCCGTGACCTATGTGTCACGCCCGTGACATTGGCCGAAACGACGGTTCAGGCCCAAAATAATTTTAACGCGCGTGGAAATAAATGCTGGCTTGGGAAGTTACACCAGGAGTAACTACCGGCCGTTTTCCTTCTGTAATTATAAAATAAATGAGGAAAAGGTGGTCCAATAGAAAACCGCCAGCTGGACGCACCTGTTCAGTTTCCACCGTTTCTTATCCCTTCACCGTAACCGAAACGTTAAGACATAATGGCGGTTACCATTTCATCTTCCCACTTCCTGAGTTATAAAAGCCCACTTAGGGAAAGAGGAGAGGTTTACACGCTCAAGCAAACGAAGCAGATCCTTGTTCTTGCTGTAAAGAGGAGTTCAGCAACGCCACCACCGCGCCATGGCACCTCGTCGCTCTTCTCGCCTCCAAACCGCGAACAAGGTCCTCCTCTACTCCTTCTCTTTCATGGGTAGATCTTAGGATTCTTAGGAAGGAGATTCGCACTCAACGGAGCCGGATCCATCTCTCGTTTTCATGGAAAAACCATGAAAAAGATATTTCGAGTTCGCCGGAAACCGCCACCTCCGGCGGCCAAACCACCGCCGACCGCTAGCCATCGCCTCAACGGAGGTGGTGGTGGTGGTGGCTGGCCAGGGAAGTGACCGGACGGCCGGCAACGGATCACGGAAATGTTACAGGAAAATGGCTTCCTGGTTCTGGTTTTCGGGTTCATGAAGAAGATGAACAGTAGATTTAATATATAATACATAGAATATTATATAGTACATAATGGAAAAATAAGATATTGAATGTATTTTTGAGGCTGCAAAACGAGGCACTTAGAGGCCGATTTAGGAAAAATGACCAGACACAAAAGTTGTAGCCCTCGGGGTCTACTTTAATTTAAAATTGATTTTATTCAATTTGGGCGAGTGGTTTGAACACAGCACTCATTTTGGTGGGATCAAGACCTAGGTTAACCAGAAATTAAAATGGTTGCCCACGGTTCATAACAGGTCCAAATGACTTGAAATTTGGACTGGAGGTCTATAATATGTACATCGAGAGGCTGTCCAAAAATGAGAATTTTTGGAGAACTTTTGCCTAAAGTTTTTGTAAAAATTTAATAAACAATATAAAATTAATTAGGGGATGAAATTAAGTCCAAACTCCCCCAAATTTTGGGTGGTGGTCCCTGGCATCAATATTAAGATCTGTACAAAATTTCAACTCGAATGGTCGAGTTTTGAATAGGGAAGTATCAAGTCCTAGATAGGTCTTGGCGAGGGGTACTTTGGGAAAAAGTACGATTGGGGGTGGAGTGGACAAATCTCCTCAAAAGAGGCTGATGAGTTGGCCACGGATTTGTTGGGACTATGTCTACCCTCTTGGGTATCATGGTGTGGCTTAGGGTGGATTTTACCCTGAGAGATTGGCTCAACTCCAACGGGTGGGAGTTTGAGGTTTGTGAAGGACATAGGAGCAAAAGCTCTTGTATGCCCTTGAAATTTGGAGGAGAGGGGGATGATAGGATGAAAACCCTCTGGTTGAGATAGTGATGGATTTGGAGGTAATTAGGTACCTCACAAGTTGAGATGTAGGATTAGGATGGAAACGTAATTTAGTTATTTTAAGCACTAAAGCTAATCCAAAAATTATGAAACTCGGGAGGAGGGAGTTTTAGGATGTATTAGACTTATGGTAATTTTTCTGGAATTTTATGATTAATTTATATTATACTTCATGTGTTAAAGAACTATTAGCCCAATTTGTTGTTTCAATTATTTGGAGGCTTTACATTAATTATAATCAGTTAAAATTCTGGATTTAGATCTTGACTAGTAGAACATTGATCCCTGAATTTTTATAGAATTTTATGATGAGTAAATCTAGTACATTATTCACAAAAGATTGGAAGGGCTTTTATGTTTAAAAATTAATTATGGATAAAATACTTGCTGGAAAATTATGAAACTTGGCCAGTGCTAATTTTAGGCCTTAATCATCATGTCATAATTTATTTAGAATTTTTGGAAGAACATTTGCTGTACTTGATTCATAAACTATAGAAATTAGAGATTAATTCCAAAATAGTTTACATGTCATTTTGATGATAGAAAAATTATGATACCTAGGGTTTAGCCTTCTGAGATAGCCTACTAATTATCATAAATTTGCTGGACATCTCGCATGAATAATCAGGATAGTTCATGTTCAAACCGGTGGCCCTTGAGATTTTCGAGGAATTTAATTAAATGCCAAATAAATTAGGAAAATTTCCATTTTTCTGGATTTAGGTTATTTATACCAAGATAAGTCTCCAGTAAATAGTTTAGGGCATTTGGATGAGTAATCGATCCTTGCATAACCGGTTCGACATGTAGCCTAGGTCGGTCTGCATTTAGTAAATTATGAAAAGCAATAAAACATGATCTGATGAAGATATAAAGAGTAGGGAGTAGTGGTGATAGTTAGAGTTAAGAGGTGCTCGGGTTTGGCGAAAGATCGCTTTTCCCGAAGAGTGGAAGGTTTAAAAATCACCCTAGGATAGTCTATCGTAACATGAGAAGGGAATCGGGCTAAGGGAAAACAACCAATAATAATAAGTGCCTTGCGAAAGGGAACTTCGGGCCGTAATGCACCGTCTTGGTTCCTAGTGCCCCTTGAGAGCCCTTCACGGGGTATACCGGGGGCAGTCCTGGGCTAACGTAAACTGTAATAACAAATCGACAAGAGTAACTTAGCAACTAGGGCTGCACTCTTCACAACACTGTTGGCACAGGAAGGTTGGGTTGGAAACGGACGGATGGTCCGGGGAGCTTCGGCTCGGTTGGGTTGGAAACGGACGGATGGTCCGGGGAGCTTCGGCTCGGTTTGTTTGGAGACGGACGTTTTGGTCCGGGGAGCTTCGGCTCGGTTCTGTTTGTTTGCGATTAAACTTGCATGTGCATAAGATAGGAAAGTTAAGGTGGTGGGTCTTTCGATATCGGGGAGTTCGATTGCACCGACACCGATATCGTTGACTCGGCGAGGTGGTTAGCACTTCGCCAACAGAAGTCCGGCGGACCAGTCGGCAAGAGTACGCAGGAGTCCGCCTCGTGCACCAGGCGTTGAGGGCGTACGATAGGTCAGACCAGTGTGCTTTACTGGTTTTGGAGGTGGGCGAGGCCCAACCCACCGCTTCCGTTTGCCACTACGGAGGTATCCTGGGAGGTAACGGCTCCGAAAGGGGGAACTAAAGGTCTGTGTGCACAGAGTCGGGTGTGTGAGTTGCACTGCATGACATAACATACCCACCATATAGTTGCATTTCATAATCATTCATAACAACCTTGACACCTAAAGTATAAGTGGAATGGGACGCTTATACATTAGGACCTGCAAAACGACCCCTTGGTCTATAAGCTTGTGTGGGCAAGTTTATAAATCAAAGGTTATTTTCAATATATAATAACCCCTGCTGATTGATAACCGACACCCCAAGGTATAAGTGGTATGGGACACTTATACGATGGGAGCCTTGCAAAAGATCCCTTGCTTATGTGTTCTCGCATAAGTGAAGGTTTAAATTCATTTAATTGCTTTTCTTACTGCTAGACCTATTACAACAACTTATTAACTGCTCACCTAATACAACTTGCTAGATTAGTTTCCGCTGCCATCTGTTTTCATGTTAATCTCCACCTTCATGTCCTTCCCTTTCTTCCTCTCCGCTCGGTACCTAGGAGCCATGGGGGGAAGGGGTAGGGGATGATAGGGCTTAGTCTTTATGACTAACGGTTTTCGAACCGCATCATTTAGGGGATCGTGGAGCCCAGCATGGAGGAGCAGCCCCAGAGATCGGTGCGCCTAGAGATGGGGCATTCTAACTCCGGAGTTCACACAGCCGGGACCGTGAGTCTCGATCCTTGAGTAGTTTACTGTTTCGCTTCCGCATGAGAGACTTGTAGTGAGGACATTTTGTACCGGGCATAAGCCCGTATTTATAGTACTCTGATGTTTCTGTGGACACTCCCTTCGTGGAGCTTACTTATTTATATATGTGGTTTTTGTTATTGTGGACTGTTTACTATTACTTCAATAATTGTGCCACTTTTTGTGATCGATTTGGCCGGCAGAATCGGCGCCTTGTGGTGATGACCCTTCAGGACGTGAAGGTGTCACCGCAAAGCGGCGGTTCTGGGCCTAAGACCCCGGTGGTTGAAAAAGAAAAAAAAAAGGGGGTCTTACAAGTGGTATCAGAGCGAACATCGATCAGAAGGAAGTAGCAGTCCACAAACCCTCGGTCACCCCCGCTCGAGTTTAGTTTGGGGACAAACTAAGCAGCGGAAGCAGTGGTGTGCCCATATGGGGATCACATATAATTTGTCCACCTTTATGTAGTATTTGAACGTTTTCTCAGCGTGTGTTTTTGCTACGCAGCCTCCAGCACGGACTACGCCTCAAGGTGGAGTTCCACAGGCTCAGGATGTTGCACCACCCCCACCGGCCCCCACTCCTTTCCTTCAGTCAGACATGGGTCAGACCCTGACTGCCATTCTGGAGGCCTTCAGGGCCCAGCAGGTTCCGGTTCCGCAGCCCAATCTGGGGGCCAACTGGCTCAGCATCTTCCGGGGTCTTTCTCCCCCGTCCTATCTAGGGACAGAGTCGGCTGTTCGGACGGAGGAATGGCTGGATATCATGTACGAGATGCTGACCGGGATTCGGTGTCCATGGGAGGAGAAGGTGGCTCTGGTTGTCTCCTGCCTGGAGTCCCATGCAAAGAGGTGGTGGAAGACGCTGTTGGACACGACATTTGCTGATAGGGAGGTTGCGGAGATCACTTGGGAGGAGTTCAGGGCCGCACTGCTGGAGCATTTCGTTCCGCAGTCGGCTAGGGATGATTTGGAGGAGCGGTTCTTACAGCTGAAGCAGGGTACTCGGACCGTGGTGGAGTACCATCGAGAGTTTGACCACCTGGCTCGATACGCAGATTCCTACCAGCTGGATGAGGCAGGGTATATCAGGAGGTTCTACAAGGGCCTACGTGAGGACTTGAGGGAGGCCCTCTTGTTTGTATCTGACGGGCCCATCTCCCGGATTTTGGAGATGGCCAAAAGGATTGAGGCAGATTGGCACACCACCCGAGGCCGGAAACGGCCAGCAGAGGATCAGGGACGAAGAGGAAGGAATGACCAGCGGCGAGGTGTTGTACCTGAGGGGAGGAGGACAGAGGACCAGCCTCGTCAGGACGTGAGGCCGGAGCTGAGGGAACAGGTGGTATTGGCCCCTCCACCCCTTCGGATGCAGGAGATGCCGAGACCCGGGGGAATGGCGTATCCCCCAGAGTGCTACTTTTGTCATCAGATTGGGCACATTCGGAGGAACTGCCCCATGAGGGGGGCGCCACCTCCAGCACATCAGGGCGGCCCACCAGCTCAGCATTATGGTGGCCGAGGACGCGGCCGTGGTCGAGGATACCAGGGGGAAGATCGTAGACAGGGAAGAGAGCAGGTATATGCCTTGGACCTTGCACAGCCGCGGAATCCGGAGCAGGTCATCGCAGGTATGCCGAAATGCTTCTTTGTTTTCATAGAATTTCCCCTTTAAGTTGTTAAAACTTTGAATCGCACTAGATTGATAGCAAGGAAAGTAAAAACTCGTTATAGAACCCTAAGAAAATCTAATCACCCCAGGTATAGTCTTCATCAGCGGCAAGCCTGCCCGCACGCTGTTCGATACTGGAGCTACTCACTCCTTTGTGTCGGAGTCGTTCGTGGAAGGACTGGAAGGTGTGGAGCGGTTCACAGGCTCGAGGATGAGGGTGCGACTACCGGATGGATCTGAGCTCCTTACCACGGATCACTGCAATATGGAGGCAGAAATTGGTGGAAAAGCGTTCGAGGCTCCAGCGACGATTTTGAAGCTGA
This sequence comes from Platanthera zijinensis, assembly GCA_039513925.1. NCBI lineage: Eukaryota > Viridiplantae > Streptophyta > Magnoliopsida > Asparagales > Orchidaceae > Platanthera > Platanthera zijinensis. Next base: position 40,822,573 of record CM077083.1, read on the forward strand.
CGGACTACGACCTGATCCTGGGCATGGTATGGCTGCACTGGAACTATGCCCAGATTGACTGCCAGGCAAAGAGGATCACCGTGAGACACGGGGACTCTTTCATTACCATTGAAGGTATAAGACCTGTCTCTCGTATACTCTTATCTTCGGTACAGGCCGTCAAGGCCCATCTGCAGGGAGAGGAGGTATATCAGATTCTATTTGAGATGGCGGAGGTTAAGGAGTCGGTGACAGACATCCCGGTGGTGCGAGATTTCGCTGACATCTTTCCGGAGAAACTGCCAGGACTACCACCACACCGAGAGCAGGATTTTCAGATTCAGCTTGTGCCGGGGGCCAAGCCGGCGTCTAGGGCCCCTTATCGGATGGCCCCAAAGGAGTTGGCAGAGTTTCGGACCCAGTTGCAGGAATTGGTGGAGGCAGGTTTTGTCAGACCGAGTTCCTCGCCATGGGGAGCTCCGGTCCTGTTCGTGAAGAAGAAGGATGGGACACTCCGCCTGTGCATCGATTATCGAGCACTAAACAGGCTGACCGTCCGGAATACCTATCCGCTCCCACGGATAGACGAATTATTTGACCAGCTGGAGGGGGCCCATTATTTCTCGAAGCTGGACTTGAGATCAGGATACTACCAGCTGCGGATCCAGGAGGAGGATATCCCGAAGACGGCCTTTAGTAGCAGATATGGCCTGTATGAGTTCACCGTGATGCCCTTTGGGCTCACGAATGCTCCGTCGGCGTTCATGAGTCTCATGAACCGGGTTTTCGAGGCTTACTTGGATGTGTTCGTCATAGTGTTCATAGACGACATCCTGATCTACTCTAGGACGGAGGAGGAGCACACTCGGCATCTGGCACTGACCTTGGAGAGGTTGCGGGAGCATCACCTTTATGCCAAATTCAGCAAGTGTCAGTTCTGGTTGAAGGAGGTGGCCTTCCTAGGCCACATCATCAGCGGAGCCGGGTTATCAGTAGATCCAGCAAAGGTTCGGGCAGTTCGCGATTGGCCGCAGCTGAGGACAGCCACCGATGTACGCAGTTTCTTGGGACTTGCCGGTTACTACCGGAAGTTCGTGGAGGGGTTCTCTCGGATTGCCCTCCCCCTCACATCTTTGACAAAGAAGGAGGCACCTTTTGTTTGGACCCCGCAGTGCCAGGCGGCTTTCCAGGAGCTGAAGGACCGACTCATCTCGGCCCCTATCCTGGCCCTTCCATCCGGAAGGGAGGGATTCCAGGTGTATACCGACGCATCATACCAAGGGATGGGAGCGGTGCTGATGCAGAACGGACATGTCATAGCATATGCCTCCCGCCAGCTGAAGACCCATGAGAGGAACTACCCGGTGCACGACCTCGAGATGGGAGCGGTCGTTTTTGCTCTGAAGGTCTGGCGTCATTACCTTTATGGAGTCCACTGCGACATCTTCTCCGATCACAAGAACTTGAAATACGTGGACACTCAGAAGGAGCTGAATATCAGGCAGAGGCGCTGGGTGGAGTTCTTGGCAGATTATCAGTATGAGATGCACTACCACCCAGGGAAGGCAAACGTGGTGGCCGACGCGTTGAGCCGGAGAGCGGCCACTTCCGAAGCTGGGCCCCAGGTTATGTCTATGGAGCTGGTCCAGTCATTCAGAGACATGCAGATATCCCTAGTGTCCGAGGATGACCCAGATCTGTATAGGGAGTATCTGGCATCAATAGTGGCCATTGACGATATTCGGGATCGCATTCGGGACGGACAGAGGACAGATGCGGGGGCAGAGCCGATGTTCCGAGCTTTGGAGGAAGGTTCGACAGGGGATTATTCCCTGAGGGACGGGTTGCTCCACTTCAGAGGCAGAGTATATATACCAGCAGGAGGCCAGATCCGAGAAGATATTTTGACGGAGGCGCATTGCAGCCGGTACTCCGTGCACCCGGGGATCACAAAGATGACCGCTGATCTGAAGAGGACGATGTTTTGGCCGAGCATGAAGAAGGACATTACGTACTTCGTGACCCATTGCGAGGCGTGTCAGTTGGTGAAGGCGGAGTGCAGGAACCCCGCAGGACTGTTGCAGCCACTCCCGGTGCCGGAGTGGAAGTTCGACGACATAGCGATGGATTTTATACATGGTCTTCCCCGGTCTCGGACAGGGAACGACTCGATTTGGGTGATTGTCGATCGGCTGACGAAGGTGGCCCTCTTTATACCGATCAGGAAGGATGACTCGGTGGGAGTGCTGGTACGGAAGTTTGTGGAGCAGTATGTCCGATATCATGGCGTGCCCCGGACGATAGTGTCGGACCGCGATGGACGGTTTACATCCAGGGAGTGGCGGTCAGTGCAGGCATATTTGGGCACCCGGTTGACTTTTAGCACGGCCTTCCACCCTCAGACGGACGGGCAGACCGAGCGCACCAACAGGACCTTGGAGGACTTACTACGGCTGTGTATACTAGACCGAGGGGAGCCGTGGGAGAAGATGTTACCCTTGGTCGAGTTCTCCTACAATAATAGCTACCAGTCCAGCATCAGGATGGAGCCTTATGAGGCCTTGTATGGAAGGAAATGTAGGACCCCGCTTTCTTGGGTTCAGGACGAGGATCCGAAGCTGCTGGGATCGGATTTCGTTGAAGACACCGAGGCTCAGGTGAGGCTGATCAGAGATAGGATGCTGGAGGCGCAGAGCAGACAAGCAAAATACTATGACGCTCGGCATCGTCAGGTGGAGTTCCGGGTAGGAGATCGAGTGTTCTTGAAGATCCGGCCCATGCACGGAGTCTCACGGGTGCGCGGTCGGAGGAAGAAACTCAGCCCTAGGTACATGGGCCCTTACCGGATCCTGGAGCGGATCGGACCCTTAGCCTACAGGCTAGAGTTGCCACCAGAGCTGGCAGCTCTACACGACGTCTTCCACATCTCTTCGCTGAGAAGGGCTCTACTACGCCCGGAGCAGCGAATTTTGACCACAGAAGGGCCGGTAGCTTCAGACCGATCTGTTCACTTGGAGCCGGTTCGGATCGATGACAAAGGAGTGCGGATCTTGCGCCGCAAGAAGATTCCCTTAGTCAAGGTTCTGTGGAGAAACCACGGTCAGGAGGAGCACACCTGGGAACCGCAGGATCTGATGAGGCAAAGATACCCGGAGTTGTTCAGTCAGGTACATCTCACCACCTCTCGGTATACTATAGACTGCCTTCTTGTTTTGGAATGTTAAGACTAGACAAGGGAAATCTAGGACCTAGGTATGCACACTTAATCAGAATGGTAGGGGCTAATCTTTTGTTTATTGGGGAGATTGTCTTCGTTATCAAACGAACGATCGCCTGAACCCAATAGAAAGATCGAATGGGATGTTACAAGATTAATTCGTTCCGATAGAAATCCCCGTAGGCTCAACCTCAATTTCGGGGACGAAATTTTTGTTTTGTTTATTGGGATTTGTAACATCCCATTTCCGGCTAGACCCCTAGGAGTCAGATTTGTCGTGACGGAATCCTAGGAAGCCCAAAATTGGAAATAAAGCGACCAGTATTGCGGGTCACGGGTTGGTCACGCCCGTGACCGGCCCGTCACGCCCGTGACCTGGGCGTGTCTACTTCGACGATCGTCGATCCCCACGAGACGATCGTCGAACGCGCTGTCTGCGCATGTCACGCCCGTGACCAAGATGTCACGCCCGTGACTTGGGCGTGACTACTTCGACGATCGTCGATCTCCACGAGACGATCGTCGATCGTGCTGACGGGGCATGTCACGCCCGTGACCAAGGTGTCACGCCCGTGACTAGGGGCGTGACCCCATCGACGATCGTCGATCGCCGTGAGACGATCGTCGAGCTTGCGCCCCGGGCTTGTCACGCCCGTGACATGAGTGTCACGCCCGTGACCTAGGGCGTGACCCCATCGACGATCGTCGATCTCAATTCGACGATCGTCGACCTCGAAATCTGCTGTTCGGGCCTGTCACGCCCGTGACCCAAGATGTCACGCCCGTGACCATCCATCGACGATCGTCGATCTCAGTTCGACGATCGTCGAACCCAGAATGGGCTACCCGGGCCTGTCACGCCCGTGACCTATGTGTCACGCCCGTGACATTGGCCGAAACGACGGTTCAGGCCCAAAATAATTTTAACGCGCGTGGAAATAAATGCTGGCTTGGGAAGTTACACCAGGAGTAACTACCGGCCGTTTTCCTTCTGTAATTATAAAATAAATGAGGAAAAGGTGGTCCAATAGAAAACCGCCAGCTGGACGCACCTGTTCAGTTTCCACCGTTTCTTATCCCTTCACCGTAACCGAAACGTTAAGACATAATGGCGGTTACCATTTCATCTTCCCACTTCCTGAGTTATAAAAGCCCACTTAGGGAAAGAGGAGAGGTTTACACGCTCAAGCAAACGAAGCAGATCCTTGTTCTTGCTGTAAAGAGGAGTTCAGCAACGCCACCACCGCGCCATGGCACCTCGTCGCTCTTCTCGCCTCCAAACCGCGAACAAGGTCCTCCTCTACTCCTTCCCTTTCATGGGTAGATCTTAGGATTCTTAGGAAGGAGATTCGCGCTCAACGGAGCCGGATCCATCTCTCGTTTTCATGGAAAAACCATGAAAAAGATATTTCGAGTTCGCCGGAAACCGCCACCTCCGGCGGCCAAACCACCGCCGACCGCTAGCCATCGCCTCAACGGAGGTGGTGGTGGTGGTGGCTGGCCAGGGAAGTGACCGGACGGCCGGCAACGGATCACGGAAATGTTACAGGAAAATGGCTTCCTGGTTCTGGTTTTCGGGTTCATGAAGAAGATGAACAGTAGATTTAATATATAATACATAGAATATTATATAGTACATAATGGAAAAATAAGATATTGAATGTATTTTTGAGGCTGCAAAACGAGGCACTTAGAGGCCGATTTAGGAAAAATGACCAGACACAAAAGTTGTAGCCCTCGGGTCTACTTTAATTTAAAATTGATTTTATTCAATTTGGGCGAGTGGTTTGAACACAGCACTCATTTTGGTGGGATCAAGACCTAGGTTAACCAGAAATTAAAATGGTTGCCCACGGTTCATAACAGGTCCAAATGACTTGAAATTTGGACTGGAGGTCTATAATATGTACATCGAGAGGCTGTCCAAAAATGAGAATTTTTGGAGAACTTTTGCCTAAAGTTTTTGTAAAAATTTAATAAACAATATAAAATTAATTAGGGGATGAAATTAAGTCCAAACTCCCCCAAATTTTGGGTGTTGGTCCCTGGCATCAATATTAAGATCTGTACAAAATTTCAACTCGAATGGTCGAGTTTTGAATAGGGAAGTATCAAGTCCTAGATAGGTCTTGGCGAGGGGTACTTTGGGAAAAAGTACGATTGGGGGTGGAGTGGACAAATCTCCTCAAAAGAGGCTGATGAGTTGGCCACGGATTTGTTGGGACTATGTCTACCCTCTTGGGTATCATGGTGTGGCTTAGGGTGGATTTTACCCTGAGAGATTGGCTCAACTCCAACGGGTGGGAGTTTGAGGTTTGTGAAGGACATATGAGCAAAAGCTCTTGTATGCCCTTGAAATTTGGAGGAGAGGGGGATGATAGGATGAAAACCCTCTGGTTGAGATAGTGATGGATTTGGAGGTAATTAGGTACCTCACAAGTTGAGATGTAGGATTAGGATGGAAACGTAATTTAGTTATTTTAAGCACTAAAGCTAATCCAAAAATTATGAAACTCGGGAGGAGGGAGTTTTAGGATGTATTAGACTTATGGTAATTTTTCTGGAATTTTATGATTAATTTATATTATACTTCATGTGTTAAAGAACTATTAGCCCAATTTGTTGTTTCAATTATTTGGAGGCTTTACATTAATTATAATCAGTTAAAATTCTGGATTTAGATCTTGACTAGTAGAACATTGATCCCTGAATTTTTATAGAATTTTATGATGAGTAAATCTAGTACATTATTCACAAAAGATTGGAAGGGCTTTTATGTTTAAAAATTAATTATGGATAAAATACTTGCTGGAAAATTATGAAACTTGGCCAGTGCTAATTTTAGGCCTTAATCATCATGTCATAATTTATTTAGAATTTTTGGAAGAACATTTGCTGTACTTGATTCATAAACTATAGAAATTAGAGATTAATTCCAAAATAGTTTACATGTCATTTTGATGATAGAAAAATTATGATACCTAGGGTTTAGCCTTCTGAGATAGCCTACTAATTATCATAAATTTGCTGGACATCTCGCATGAATAATCAGGATAGTTCATGTTCAAACCGGTGGCCCTTGAGATTTTCGAGGAATTTAATTAAATGCCAAATAAATTAGGAAAATTTCCATTTTTCTGGATTTAGGTTATTTATACCAAGATAAGTCTCCAGTAAATAGTTTAGGGCATTTGGATGAGTAATCGATCCTTGCATAACCGGTTCGACATGTAGCCTAGGTCGGTCTGCATTTAGTAAATTATGAAAAGCAATAAAACATGATCTGATGAAGATATAAAGAGTAGGGAGTAGTGGTGATAGTTAGAGTTAAGAGGTGCTCGGGTTTGGCGAAAGATCGCTTTTCCCGAAGAGTGGAAGGTTTAAAAATCACCCTAGGATAGTCTATCGTAACATGAGAAGGGAATCGGGCTAAGGGAAAACAACCAATAATAATAAGTGCCTTGCGAAAGGGAACTTCGGGCCGTAATGCACCGTCTTGGTTCCTAGTGCCCCTTGAGAGCCCTTCACGGGGTATACCGGGGGCAGTCCTGGGCTAACGTAAACTGTAATAACAAATCGACAAGAGTAACTTAGCAACTAGGGCTGCACTCTTCACAACACTGTTGGCACAGGAAGGTTGGGTTGGAAACGGACGGATGGTCCGGGGAGCTTCGGCTCGGTTGGGTTGGAAACGGACGGATGGTCCGGGGAGCTTCGGCTCGGTTTGTTTGGAGACGGACGTTTTGGTCCGGGGAGCTTCGGCTCGGTTCTGTTTGTTTGCGATTAAACTTGCATGTGCATAAGATAGGAAAGTTAAGGTGGTGGGTCTTTTGATATCGGGGAGTTCGATTGCACCGACACCGATATCGTTGACTCGGCGAGGTGGTTAGCACTTCGCCAACAGAAGTCCGGCGGACCAGTCGGCAAGAGTACGCAGGAGTCCGCCTCGTGCACCAGGCGTTGAGGGCGTACGATAGGTCAGACCAGTGTGCTTTACTGGTTTTGGAGGTGGGCGAGGCCCAACCCACCGCTTCCGTTTGCCACTACGGAGGTATCCTGGGAGGTAACGGCTCCGAAAGGGGGAACTAAAGGTCTGTGTGCACAGAGTCGGGTGTGTGAGTTGCACTGCATGACATAACATACCCACCATATAGTTGCATTTCATAATCATTCATAACAACCTTAACACCTAAAGTATAAGTGGAATGGGACGCTTATACATTAGGACCTGCAAAACGACCCCTTGGTCTATAAGCTTGTGTGGGCAAGTTTATAAATCAAAGGTTATTTTCAATATATAATAACCCCTGCTGATTGATAACCGACACCCCAAGGTATAAGTGGTATGGGACACTTATACGATGGGAGCCTTGCAAAAGATCCCTTGCTTATGTGTTCTCGCATAAGTGAAGGTTTAAATTCATTTAATTGCTTTTCTTACTGCTAGACCTATTACAACAACTTATTAACTGCTCACCTAATACAACTTGCTAGATTAGTTTCCGCTGCCATCTGTTTTCATGTTAATCTCCACCTTCATGTCCTTCCCTTTCTTCCTCTCCGCTCGGTACCTAGGAGCCATGGGGGGAAGGGGTAGGGGATGATAGGGCTTAGTCTTTATGACTAACGGTTTTCGAACCGCATCATTTAGGGGATCGTGGAGCCCAGCATGGAGGAGCAGCCCCAGAGATCGGTGCGCCTAGAGATGGGGCAGTCTAACTCCGGAGTTCACACAGCCGGGACCGTGAGTCTCGATCCTTGAGTAGTTTACTGTTTCGCTTCCGCATGAGAGACTTGTAGTGAGGACATTTTGTACCGGGCATAAGCCCGTATTTATAGTACTCTGATGTTTCTGTGGACACTCCCTTCGTGGAGCTTACTTATTTATATATGTGGTTTTTGTTATTGTGGACTGTTTACTATTACTTCAATAATTGTGCCACTTTTTGTGATCGATTTGGCCGGCAGAATCGGCGCCTTGTGGTGATGACCCTTCAGGACGTGAAGGTGTCACCGCAAAGCGGCGGTTCTGGGCCTAAGACCCCGGTGGTTGAAAAAGAAAAAAAAAGGGGGTCTTACAAGAAGGACTATGGATACATTCTTGGTATTCGGCAGAGAGGAAGAGCTCATTGTAAGTGGTTACACGGATGCTAGCTTCCAAACTGATAAGGATGATTCAAAGTCTCAGTCAGGTTTTGTGTTTTTCTTGAATGGAGGTGTTGTTAGCTGGAAGAGTTCCAAGCAGGATACAGTTGTTGATTCTACAACTGAGGCCGAGAATATCGCCGCTGCAAATGCATCGAAGGAGACTATATGGATTAGTAAACTCATCAGCGAGTTAGATGTAGTTCCTAGCATTGTTCATCCCGTAGATCTCTACTGTGATAAGAACGGTGCAATTGCACTTGCTTCAGAACTAGATCTCATCAGCGCTCCAAGCATATACTCTGGTTGTTCCATCTTATTCGAGAGATTGTCGATCGAGGAGATTTGAGTATATGCAGAGTGTCGACTGAAGAAAACATTGTGGATCCACTGAAAAAACCTCTCGCATAGAGAAAACATGAAGGTCATGTTAGATCTATGGGTATACGATACCAGAATGATCAACTCTATTTTGAGTCTTGTAGATTGAATGTTTGTTGGCTATAAAATTTTTCATTTGATGAATAAAAGTACTGTATACATTCCATTTTTATATATTTGGCAGGTTCTTTTATTGTGTTATTATTTCTATTGTGATAGAATAGTTAACTGAAAAATAAATGCCCTTAGAATGTTTGCTTCCATAGGTCAGGCAGTGACTTGATGTGAGAACTTATTATCCTTGAAGCTTCATTCTTAAAGAGTCCCTAGTCGTTGTTACATCTTAGAAGCTAAGGGTGATTATGATACCTTTAAGACTAGAATGTGTGTTGAATGATAACCCGTCCTCACAGGTCATGATATTGTGATATCAGGTCATCACATGGGTACTTGTTATGAAAAGGTTGTACTGGATATACCCACCATGAGAATACTTTGTGGATAGTTATATAAACGTGCCATAAGAAAGGCTCAAGTGGAAATGGTATTTTTGGTCCTTTGACCTGAAGTCATATCACTCACTAAGTGAGGAAGAGCGTGATTTGATGCCATCAAAATTCCAGTCTGGAGGAAGTTGGATGATCAAGGCAGTTTGGGTACATTACGAGTCATTTAGGTGTTTGCATGTGAGCAAAAAAAGTGATTTGTCCTTCTATATGACAGGAGTTTCATTCATGGGCCCCTTGATGGAATGGGACTGAGAAATGCATGACCATACTTGATTGAGTCAATATATGATATTGGGCTCCCCAATTTCTGATAGTCATTCTAGATCAGGAACTGGGATTGAACAATTATGAGGGTGACACGGTCTATACCTCTAGTTCTCTCCGGATGTAGGGGACGAAGGGACATGATAACACTATAACCTTGGTCACAATGGCTTATGAGTTTATAAACTCTTACTATTTGGGGAGTGATGATGTATTGCTAGATGTTGTGCATTGATTGTTAAGCATTTGTTTGATACTTTTAAGATCAAGTGGGAGACTGTTGGTGTCACCATGGTGATCTGGAAGTAATCAAGCATGTTGCCTTACTGCCAACTCAGTATGAGTATATTAGGGTCGCACATAAGATTGTGGAGAAATTAGGAGTTTGGATCTGTATGGTATAGTTCATATGATGAGCAAATGGACTTAAAATATTTCAAGGCAAAATCATCGAGTATTGCACTTAAGCATTGAGTCTATTCAACAATTTGTCGAGTCAAAGTGTTGACTTGACGGATCTGAGTCTTAGGCATTGAGTGTATTGAGCTCACTCAATGCCATGGCGCAGAAGGCGTTGACAGCATTGAGTCTATTCAATGCTTTCATTGAGTCAAGTGCTGATTCGACTGACGGTTGGAGTTGAGTTCGTCGGGTATCCTATGGATACTAGACGATTTGTCGAGTATAGAATGATACTTATTGATTCATCGTGTATGCTGTAGATACTCGACGATTTATCGAGACAAGGGTTGTCTAGTCGAATTCTAGATTCTAAGCGCTAAGTTTGCCGAGCTGAGTTCAACGAATGATGTTTGACGAATGCAGGCCTTTCGCGCAGAGTTCATCAAGCTGAGTTCGACGAATGCTGGCTTTTGGCACTGTGTTCGTTGAGCTGAGTTCGACGAATGCCCGTACTTAGTCAAATGTTGACTTGCTAAATTCTAGAATGAATGTCAAGGGTCTGCGGATAACGACGGAAGTTGTTCTCCTTATCTCTTGGAGTATAAATAAGATGTTTTAGGCTTTACTATTGATGGTTACCTTTTGTCTAAGCACACGAGCCATACTGTGCGAAAGTACTGGTAACCCTAAAAGCCGAAGGAAGCGTTCCGCCAATCCCGTCGCCAATCCCAATCCCGATCCCGATGAGTGTCATCGTCGCCTCTCCTACAACAGATCTAGCAGTCTTAGGAGACGCTGAGTGTCTGTTGGAACCCCTATTTTGATTTGGGATAGGTTCACTTCTTAGGCTTATTGACCCATATTATATAGTCAGGGTCAGTGTTTTTTTCTCGGTCTTAGGCCAGTCCTCCAAAGTTTATCTCCATGGACCTGCCTGAAGAGTGCCTCAGATTGAAGTCTTAGAAGATTTTATGCAGTATGGGAAATTAGTTTGACGTTCATCGAACTCAGCTCGAAGAACTTGGAGATCCTTTTCTAAGTTGAGCATGAGGATCGTAGAACTCAGGCCGACGATATCCTTAAGAAGAAGTCACTCCGTGGTCGACGTTTTCACTCAGTCTATATCTCAGCTTGACTAATTCTGGTGATTCAAGTTCTGTTGTCGACGATCATTCAGTATAGAGCAGACTCTTAGGTCGACAAACTTGGAGCACAGTTTAAGTTTTGTATATTCAGTATTCAGTTCACAGAGCTCATGTCAAAGAACAAGATTTCTCAGTTTGACGATCTCCGATTGCAGCTCGACGAAATCTGTTCCCTGGTTGACGAAAACTGTAAGATGCTTTGTTCCTTTTTCTTTCCATATCTGTTCCTTTATTATATTAAGTCGTAATTTCGCTGAGTAATCAATGCTTATATTCCCTATAAATATAGCCGTTTATGGCAGCATTGATTATGATATTCATTAGAGAATTTACTTGACATATTTCTCGGGACAGGATAGGAAATGAATATTGAAAAGGCATGCTTGCTGTTTTCCTTCCTAGTTTTCTAACAGCGCATTTATTACATGATTTGAATTCGCAAAAAAGTGTTTGCTGTTCGTTTTTTATATATTCTATTAGAGAGAATCATTTAGTAACAAAAAGAACACAAAGAAAGAGATATACAAGACACAAGAGCTTTTACAGAAAAGAAGCACAATATAGTTTTCTAACAGTACAGTGCAGGAAGAAGAAAAGTGTTCTCTTGTTCATTGTTTCAGAGCTGCTCTAAATCTCTATTCTTATAGTGCTCTGAAGAAGAAGAAGAAGGAAGAAGAACAAAATAATATATCAAGAGTCTTCTTATTCTTCTTTTCCAGGATCTTGTAGAGACAACAAATCTCCATCTGTCTAGAGTTCCTGGATCTGGTTTTACAAAGCTGAAGGCCTACCACACCCTTAGCAAAGCTTCTCATCCTGAACCATCAACATCTCAGGGGGAACTTTGACAACATTGTGAATCCACAAAGTCTTCTCTGTTTGCTAATTGAGAAAAGAGAAGACTCTCATCAACTTTTCCCTCCACCTCTGTACAGGGTTTTAACTCCTTTCAAAAGTTAGACTTGTTTACAAGTCTTCTTCCAAAAGACTTGAGGTTGGTTTTTGGTCACCTGATCAAAAGCTCAAAGGGTTGCTATATATCCCTTAAAATAGATATATTGGTGGAAGTCACCTAATCAAAATCTGTAGTGGATTCCTACTAAGGGTGGCAGAAGAGTGGATGTACCCAGTTGGGGAACCACTATAAAGTTCTTGTGTTGTTTGGGTTGTGCTTGTTGTTTCATTTGTGCTTGTGCTGTGGTTAGCTTAGTATAGTTTTTTTACTTTATCTCTGATATCTTTGCTTAGCTATATATATATATAATCATCTACTTTATCATTTAACATAATATTGGTAAAAAGATAAAAGGTTTTTTATAAACTTTATTCACCCCCCCCCCCTCTAGAGTTATTCAGATATTATCTCCCCCCTTTTCTTTCAATTGGTATCAGAGGAAGGTTAGTCAATTTTATACAGGCTTACACCTAGACTAACCAAGACCCTCACGTAATCTCTGAATAAATCTTTTTCACTTTTATTTTCTGATACCATGGCACAAAATAAGGACTATGCCAGCACCACACCTCTAGTGTGCAATCCTTCTAAGTTTGTCATCTGGAAGGCAAGAATCAAACTTTATATGAACTTTATTGATAAAGATATTTTCAACTCTATCTTGACAGGACCACCAGCTCTAGTGGCCTCTAGTCCTTCTACTTCAACAAACTTGAGTGCAGTTCCACCTCCTGATTGGACTAATGCACAAAGAAAAGCCAAGATTGCATATGCAAGAGCCATGAACATTTTAGCTCAGACTATGTCTGATGACATTTTTCAGAAAGTGGCTGAGTACACTTTAGCCAAAGCCATATGGGATTCTCTAAACCAGATGGTGGCTGGATTTGTTGATGAGAGAAAGGACAGAAGATCTAATCTCATCTCTCAGTATGAGAACTTCAAGAAGGAAGAAGTTGAGTCAGTCAGTGACATGTAAAACAGGCTAAGCTAAATCATCAATGATCTAAGGACCTTAGACAAGGAAATTACTCTAACTGAAGTAAATGACAAGATCCTTCCTTGCTTCCCCAGCACATGGGATTCAAGGATCTGGCCTATCAAAGAAGCCAGAAGCATGACTGAAATCTCAAAGGAGTCTCTCCTTGGAAGCTCAAATCATATGAGAACCTGATGAAGATTAGAGAAGCAGCACCTTAAGTAAAGACTCCAACACCTACCAGGAAGGAGCACAATATTGCTTTCAAGGCTGCTGAGGATTCTGAAGGGACTCCAGTTAATGAAGAACTAATGAGTCTTTTTACCAAGAGATTTTTTAAAATGGCAAAGAAGGACTTCAGAAGGAAGTCATCTGGACAAGATGACAAACCAACGTATGAAGAAACACCTTCTAAAGAAATTGTATGTTTTGGTTGCATGAAGTCAGGACACTACATACCTGAGTGTCCAGAAGCTCAGAAGAAAAACAGGAGAAGAGAAAAAGAGTTAAAAAAAACTCATCACAGCAAACCCTCCTCAAGCAAGCACAAGAGGAAGGGAAAGGGTTTTTTTGCTGAGATCTAGAGTGATACAGAAGAAGAGTCATCCCCTTCCAGCTCCAATGATGATGAAGAAGAAGAAAAGACAAAGGAAGTTTGACTAATGGCAATTGATGCCTGCAGCAGCAAATCAGATGCTTAAGATTCAGATAATGAAGAATCAATGTCTGTTGAAGACCAAGTAATTGCTTCTTATGATTTTGAATCAGAAGAATTTAAATCTGAATTTAAAAATCTTTGCTTAGACTTAATAGGCTCTGAGAAGGAAATCAAACTTCTTAGAGAGAAATTAACTGCTCAAGATAAATATCTTGCACAAAATACTAAATTATCAATTGAACTCAATTCAGCTAATGAACAAATAGTTTTCCGAAAATTGAACTAAGCAAGGCCAAGAAACTAGAGGAATCTCTAAGTGGAAGGAGTATGAAATTGCTAGATATAACTAGTACCATAAATGCTAGGACTAATAATAGTAAACTAGGATTAGGTGCCTCATCTAGTGAACCACCTCTAATCTAGATGATAAGTAAAGTTGGTTTTAAAGAAGATAGATTTGGTTTTATATAATCTTTTACGTATATAAGTCTATCTCTTTTTTACTTACTTATATCCTGTGGATTAAGGAAAGAGTACCTATGGTATAGGAGTATAGTATTTTGTAGAAAATATCAAGGTCGTATTTTTCCTGGGATCGGTGTTAATTATTATACTCTTTAGAACGGACTATTATTTTATCGAACAAACGGAGTGGAGTATATATTTAAAAACAAAAAATAGAAAAATATATATACGTGATTTTATTAAGATAGGGACTTAGAAGGTAGTCCTCGATTTCAGAATTTCTTTGAGAGAATATTAATTCATCTATTAAAGAACAACTTTATTTCTTTATTACCTAACTTAACGAGAGGGTCCCTTTGGTAGCATAACTGACTCGAAAGTACGACCGCGGAGGCTTGCGTTTAAAACAGGTTAACGTAAACGTAGTGTCTCTTCACCTGGTATATGATTAATTAACAGAAAACCCTATTTAGGATAACTAGAAAGTAGAGTTGAAATAGTTGAAAATAATATCCATCCCAGAGCTCATCTTGACCAAGTGCTAAGGGTTCTTAGCCTCTTCTCAGTATGGGGGAGGTATAAAGTACAGAAAATAATATCTACCTATCTATCTTAATCCAGGACTTAAGCTTTTGCTTCGCATTTCAATTGGGATAGGGTAGTAAAATCTAAAATTTTGCAGAGCTTTCACACTATCTAAATCCAGGTCATAGGCTTTCGCCTCGCCCTTCATTCGGGATAGTATGAAATAATAATGTTTTTGAAAATAATTTTGAAAGAAGTTTCACACTATCTTAATCTAGGACATAAGCAGATCTTCGCCTTTCATTCGGTATAGTATGAAAAAATAAAGGAAAGTAAAACTAAAAATAAAGCAGTAAAGTACTCAGAATTGAATTTGAAAGAGTTTATTTTATAAAGTCCGAAAAATTATTACAACTTTCTAAAAAGCTGAAAAAGAAAGCTAAAATATTACAACTTATAGAACTTTTGAATACTTGAAAGCTACTACCAGTTCTTTGTCAGAGAGTTGGGGAGTCCTAACAGTTCTTAAGAAAGCTGCTGGTGTTCGAATAATTCTACTCAGCCCTGCCCCTCTATTTATAGAAAAATAATTCAAGTGATACGCCCCCTGACGCGGGCGTGTCAGGGAGGGAGTGACATGTTAACGGGCGTGACTGCCAACGTGTCGGGACAGTTGTCGAGCTGGGCTTAACTTCAGATAGAATTTGATCAGGTCACGGGCGTGTTGATTTGTCACGGGCGTGTTCAGCAGCTGATTTATCAGGCGGTATGGGGCGTGGCGACAGCGCGGCAGCTTATTGGCATTTTGGATAGAACTTTAATAGGGCACGGGCGTGTTGATTTGTCACGGGCGTGTTCGGGACTTGTCCATCAATTTCCCGATTTTCCTGAGTAAAAATAGAAATTAAAAAAAAAGAATTAAAAAGGGCTGTCACGCCTTAGGTAACGGGCGTGACTAGGGGCATGACCGAAGAAGAAGAAAATACAAAAATTTAGAAAAACTTAGAAAATAAATATAAAACATAATATAACAAAAATAATTAGTTATTTATATAAAAACTAAGGTTTTATTTATAAATATGTAAAATTAATACTATACAAAATTGTATATTTTTATACTCATCACTAGAAGAACAGTCTATCAAAACCTGTAAATTTCATTTTTGATAAAGGAAAGAAGAACACTGAATAGGTTAATAAAGTTAATGAAGTTCTAAAGCAAATGGAAATAAAACAAAAATCAAAGAACAAGAAAAATAATAGATATAACAATGTTCAACAATTTTTTTCGAACTCAGATCGACGAAACGTGAACAGTTCGTCGACCTCAGAACGACGAACTCTGAACACAAACCATAATAATAAGTATTCTTCGATCTACGATCGATGAAACAAGTACAGTTCGTCGACCAGAGATCGACGATATTGGTGCCCTGAGAATGAATACTTTCATTCTTCGAGCAGAGATCGTAGATCTCATTCCAATTCGTCGAGCTCAAGTCGACGAACTCACAAGTATTCGTCGATCCTAGATCAAAATTACAGAAACTTAAATTCTAACAGAAACTGTAACAATAAACCTAATCAACATAGGGAGAACATCAACCCATTAACCCAATGGATAATTTCTCCTAGAAGATTTCACCCCTTAGGTTATAAGAGCCAACCTGAATGTTCATTTATATCCCATTTTTCATTTGAGAAGAAATAAGTACCCAAGGTTGCCTGGGTTAAGAACTTTTAACTTGTTTTATTGCATGTAAATACCTATCCTATCACTCAAAACAAGTGGTATCTAGATAGTGGGTGCTCTAAGCACATGACTGGATGTAAGGACAGCCTCATCAACTTCAAGGCCAAGCTTGATCCAAGAGTAATCTTTGGAGATTCAAGCTTTGGACAGACTGAAGGCTATGGAGACTTCAACAGTGGAGATGTCACTTTCAAAAAGGTGGCATATTTTAATGGTCTCAAGCATAAACTCATATCCATAAGTCAGTTATGTGATTCAGGTTATCAGGTTTGCTTTTCTGAATCTCAATATATTATTTCTGCAAACAATCAAACAGTTTTAATTGGAATTAGACAAGATAACATATACTTAGTAAACTTTAAATCTGCCAGTTCAAGAATTTTGTTTATTTAATCATGTTAGCAATCAAAATGATTTGTGGCATAAAAGATTAAATCATGTAAATTTGAGAAACATTGCTAGGCTTTCTAAAGAAAACCTTGTTAGAGGATTGCCTTCTTACCCCTATAAGAAGGAAAGCCTTTGCAGGGCCTGTCAATTAGGCAAGCAAACTAAATCTAGTTTTAAATCATTAAACAAAAGTGAATCACCTAGGATATTGTACTTACTACATATGGACCTTTTTGGCCCTATAGCAGTACAAAGCCTAGGAGGGAAATCTTATATTTTAGTGATTGTAGATGACTTCTCTAGATTCACTTGGGTATTCTTTCTGAGATCTAAGTCAGATACTTTCAAGGTTCTTACAGATTTTCTCAAGAACATATAGATTGAATACTCTACTTTAGTTGCATTGATCAGAACTAATCATGGTACTGAGTTTGAGTCTCTTCTTATGCAAGAGTTCTGTAGGAAGGAAGGTATCAGACATTACTTCTTATCTCCTAGAACACCTCAATAGAATGGGGTTGCTTAAAGGAAGAATATAACACTAATTGAATCTGCAGGCACATTACTTGCAGATGCTTATTTTCCCTTATCCTTTTGGGCAGAGGCTGTAAGCACATCAAATTATGTTCTGAATAGAAGTATTGTACACAAACTTAAGAATAAGACTCCTTATGAGCTACTAAATGGGAAGAAACCTAAAGTCACCTATTTTAAAGTTTTTGGTTGTATATGCTATATTCATAACAATGATAAAAAATATATTAGAAAATTTGAAGCAAAGACTGCATTGGGAATTTTTCTAGGATATTCCCAAGTCAGCAAAGCTTATACGGTGTTTAATAAATCAACTTTAAAAATTGAGGAATATGTGCATGTAACTTTTGATGAAACTAATATATTTTGCAAGGAGAAAGAAATTTCTACCAATGAGCTATTGCAGGTACCTCACTTGTGTGAGAAAATGGATGAACTTAACTTTACACCAAAGGTTATATCACATCCTCCTCCACAATGTGATGAAGATAGTGAAGAAGAAACTGTCGAAGCAGTTGAACTTCCTCCAACAGCAGATGTAATCCCACAAGAGGAATTCATTCAAACTGCTGTTGAAGAACCAAATTCACCATCTGATCTTGTCACACTTAGGGATCACCCTAGATCTCATGTGATTGGAGACATATCAGTAGGTGTACAGACAAGGCATCAACTCAACCATGATGTGATGCATGCCAATTTTCTCTCTCAAGTTGAGCCTCAATCCATAACTGATGCAGAGCAAGATCCCCACTGGATTATTGCAATGCATGATTAGCTCAATCAGTTTGAGAGATGTAGAGTTTGGGACATGGTTCCAAGGCCTAATGGCTATCCAATAAATGGGACCAAGTGGGTTTTCAGGAACAAGCTTGATGCTCAAGGTGTGATTATGAGGAACAAGGCTAGGCTTGTTTCTCAAGGCTATAGGCAAGAGGAAGGCATTGATTATGATCAAACCTTTGCTTGTGTTGCAAGGCAAGAAGCTATCAAGATTTTTCTTGCTTATGCAGCATTTAAAAAGTTTAACGTCTACCAGATGGATGTCTAGAGTGCATTCTTGAATGGAGAGCTAAAGGAAAAGGTTTATGTTGAACAATCTCCAGGTTTTATTTCTCCAACTCATCCTTCATATGTTTTCAAATTGCATAAGGCTCTCTATGGTCTAAAGCAAGCTTCAAGAGCTTGGTATATAACCTTAGTAAACTTTCTCTTGGAACACAAGTTCTCTAGAGACATGGTAGATAGGACTCTTTTTACTAAATTGCATCATGATAAAATTCTAGTAGTACAAATTTATGTAGATGATATAATATTTGGTTCTACTGATCCCAAACTGTGCAAAATATTTTGTGATCTAATGCATTCAAAGTTTGAGATGAGTAGCATGAGAGAGCTATCATATTTCCTAGGTCTTTAAGTGAAGCAATCTCCTGATGGCATTTTTATTTCTCAGTCTAAATATGCAAATGAGCTTATTAAGAAATTTGGGATGGCTGATGCCTCTTTTATGAAGTCTCCCATGGTTTCCCATACTGTAATAGATTCTGATGAACATGGAAAACTTGTTGATTAGACTAGGTATAGGTCCATTATTGGATCCCTACTATATCTCACAATAAGAAGACCAGATATTATGTTTGCAACATGTCTATGTGCTAGATTCCAGGTGAGCCCTAAAGAATCTCATCTTATTTTTATTAAAAGAATTTTAAGATATATAAAGGGATGTCCTAATATAGGACTCTGGTATCCAATAGAGTCAGCATTTGAGCTTACTGGATTTTCTGATGCTGACTATGCTGGATGTAGAGTGGATAGAAAGAGCACTTATGGAACATGCCAGTTCCTGGGTGATAGACTTGTGTCCTGGTTTTGAAAAAAGCAAACTTCTGTATCTACATCAACTGATAAGGCTGAGTATATGGCAGCTGGTAGTTGTTGTTCAAAGATTTTGTGGATAAAAAACCATCTCGTTGATTATTGTTTCAATCTAAATAATTCAACCATATTCTGTGATAGTACTAGTGCTATATCTATATCACATAATCCAGTGCATCATTCTAGGACAAAGCATATAGATATAAGACATCATTTCATAAGAGATTGTGTGGACAAGCAGAAAATTAAACTTGAGTTTGTCTCCACTAATTTGCAAAGGGAGATATCTTCACCAAATCATTGGATGAAACCAAACATTTGTTCTTCATGAATCAGCTTGGAATGATAAATGACAAGGCTTAATTTTGAATATGTCCTTGTGGGAATCGATTTGATAATAATTCGTCGACCTGAGATTGACGATTTGAAATCATTTCGTTGGGAGTTTGTCGACTAGAGATCGACGAAATCTCTGTGTGAAGTGAGGTTCATCGACCAGAGATCGACGATTCTGTTTCAGGAAACATTTCTGAGGACGACGTAATTGTTCCATCTCTTCATTTCTGAGATCGACGAATTTACCTCGTCAGAAAATTTTCGTCGATTGGAGATCGAAGAATTTTTCTTCTTCGCCGGGCTGAGCTTGTTGATTCATATTCTAAAAACCTTTATTAGGCTTTCTTCTTCGAGCTTTATCCTGTGCTTTCAGTTCCCTTTGCTCTTGATCGCTTTTGCTTGTGTAGGTGATTCTCTTATAATGATTGCCTTGTAAGGATCGACTCTTGCTGCAATGAAGTTCAACACCGGCTTTGATATATACTTTAATTCATTCAAGCATTCGGACAAAATCTTCCTCGAAATCCTTCAGTTGTTTGAGGACCAGAATCTGAAGCGTTTGATGTCTGAAAGGATAAAGTTGCCGGCTGTAGAAATTCACGAGTGGGTCTACACGTCCTCCTCCTCTGATGAAGAAATGATTGGTTCTATTGTTGGTACTCAGGTTACTCTAACCCCTGCAGTTCTTTCCGACGTTTTTGGTTTTGTTAATGGCTCAGATGATATCGAGTTAGAGCATGGAAAATTTTAGAACATGCTGGTTATGATGGGTCACTCAGAAGGAAACCCTAACAAATTTTTGAAGAAGAACTTGTCGGTGGCATACAAGTTTTCAGCCGATGTTATGGGTAAAGTATTGTTTGGGAAACACACTGCCCATGACTACATTACAAGGCACCAATTCATTGTAATGTGCGCCTTGGTTAACAAAAAGGAAGTTAACTGGGGGCAAGTGTTGTTTGATTTGATCAGGAGAAAGAATTCAAAGAAAGAAGTCTTTTTTGCAAGGATTCTAGGCCTATTTCTAAAGGCTAAGGACGATGATTTACTTATCACCCTAACAGTATTCATCAATGCCTCCAAGAGGCTATCCTGTGCCTTATTTGGCAGGTGGGAGAAGAACATCCTAAAGCCTTGACGAGCTTCCTCCTCAAAGACTTCTAAGAGTACTAATGCAGTTACAGCCACTCCCCACCTTATATAGGATAATACTATTCCTCCCCCTCCTCCTCCTGTCCAAACTCCTTCAACATCCATCCAACAAATCTCCTCAGCTAGAGCACATCAACCTACACTTACACCTCCTGCTTCCCCCATCCACCCTTCTTCACCAGTTCATCAATCTACAACCCCACAAACCTCAACTTCTTCTCCAGCTCAACATCTACAGCAAGCTTTCTCTCCAGATTCTGCTACTCCACTTTTGTCCCCCCTTCCTTCTCATCTTACTGATATACCTCCACTTAAAAATTTATCATCCTTACCCTCTTTCAATCTTCTTTCATATCCAAGTCATTCTTCATCCCCTCTAGAAGAGCAAATGCTCGATTCTCATCTCTCATCTTCTACCATCAATCCGTCTGTCTCTACCCAAACCCCACCAGAATTCTTAGAATTACCTTCACCCTCCATCTCTTCCATATTAGTATCCATCATACCCCTTCTAAAATAACTCATAACAGAGGCCATTTCACCTCTTGCTACTTCTATCTCTACTCTTGCTGCTCAGCTTTTTGCCCTCCCTGTCCCTCCTTTTTCTGTCAGGGGCTTAGCTCCAGTGCCTACTGAAACCAGGAAGGGGGAGATACTCAATTAAGAAGCAGCTCCAGTAGCTCCAGCAATAGAAATAACAACAATAGGTGAAGATATTGTTGATACAGAATTACCTGATGCAGAACTGTATGCAGAACATCCTTAATTTTTTGACACAGACTCTGAGACATCTGATATAGATCTGGACATTTACTCTGGAGACTGTTTTAGCTCTCCAGATGTTGGCCTGCTTTCAGTTTTGAGTTATTTTGACCTCATGTACATAAATGTTATTTCATTTGTTTCTAATCAGTATTGTACAGATATTGTTTGTTTTACAGCTCCTGTTAGCTCAGAGATGATAGCTACTATTAAGGCCAATTTTGATGTAATCCTTAAGCCAGATATAGTTGTACTTGAGAAAATATCTGAGGCTGAGCCCAAGGTTATGTCTCCTCCCACTTATGTGATGTATGACTCTCCTTTGCTTGATCTGGACTCCTTTCTGTCAGAGTATTCAGAAGATGTATTTATGACTGATCCAGTGCCAGCTGTGCCTCCTCCAGCAGAAATTGTTTCTCTAGTCCCAATTCAAGCTCCTGCTCCTCAGGCTCCTCCTCCCCAGATTACAACAGAACAGCTCAAGGCAATATATGATTTATAAGATTTTCAAGATTCTAATGATGATGATGATGATTCAGAAGGAGATTCAAGTTCAAAGAAAAGGAAGCTTAAGAAAAAAATTTCAGTACCAGTTCCCAAGCCTAATCCCAAAAATGATATCCCCTTCTATATTCTCAATATGATCAAGCCTTATAAAAGTATGCCTCACTGGATGAAGCTTTCAAAGAATGAGTATAAATCAAGGAAGAAATCAAGGAGATACTCTCCCCCTCCTCCTCCAAAAAGGATGGGAGAGGTCCTCCTCCTCCTCTAGTTGCATATGCAACTGGACTTGCTAGCCAAAGATCTTCTAATGTCACTCAGACTTATTCCAGGC
Organism: Platanthera zijinensis; assembly: GCA_039513925.1. NCBI lineage: Eukaryota > Viridiplantae > Streptophyta > Magnoliopsida > Asparagales > Orchidaceae > Platanthera > Platanthera zijinensis. Next base: position 40,844,843 of record CM077083.1, read on the forward strand.
AAGGAAGAGCTTATTAGTCTTCTGAAAGCAGGTATCCTCCTCAGAAACACTCTTCCTCTTCTAGAAGTTCTACTCCTCCTCCATCTATGCAGTTCAGCCCTCCTAGAGCATCTTTCTCTCCCAAAAAAAGCAAAAGCCCAAAGAGTCCTCCCATTATAAAATATGATCCATAATTGGACCCCAATACTAGAATGGCAAGATTCATTGAGCTGGTAGCTCTCTCTCAGATAAGGAAAGCCATATAAGAAGGTAAGGATGCCTCTCAATTCTCAACAATGTCTTCCTACAGGAAGAAGGAATTAGAGAGATACCAGGCTGGTAAGTTATTCAATGCTGATGAATACATGAATCTCCATCCAGAATCTATAGTTCCATGGGCTGTTACCCAGAAGACCCTTGGTGATGCTGATATGAAGATGACTCTCAAAGAAGCAACAGATCCCAACAGAACCATATTATTTGTAAAACCTTCTGTTCCTCCAAAGGACCCTTGATTTTTTTATTGCTGTGAAAGTGAGGATAGATACAACTCTATAGGGGGGGGTGAATAGAGTATTCAAAAATTATGACACCCTACTCAACTCCCTTAGAGTTAATTTGCGGAATGAGTTTATAGATATTTGAAACCCTAGAGCCTAACACAAAGTGAAGTGCACTAGAGAAAGCTAACTGTAATTACAGTTGAGCTTTGGTCCTATCACAGCAACTAGCAATCCTAGTTATTTCTACTCACAGCCACAATGCAAAAAAATTTAATAAAGCAACACAGATGACACAAGAAGTTTATAGTGGTTCCCTCTAAATAGGTACGTCCACTCTTCTACTACCCTAGTAGGAATCCACTATAGGTTTTTGTTCAGGTGCCCTGCCACCAACTGATCTGCTTCAGGTAGATCAAGTAGACCCTTTGAGCGTTTGATCAGGAGCTCAAAATCCAACACAAGTTTTTGATCAGGTGCCCTGCCACCAAGGTTCACTTTTGAAGGGAGTAATAACCCTTTATACAGGAGGTTGAGAGAGTTAAAGTTTCTTCTCTATTGTTAAAACATATTAGAGAAGCTAGTGGATTGCACAGAGCTAGAAAGCTCTAAAGAATCAAGGATCCCCCTGGCTTAGAGAATATCCAGGAAGGAGTCTTGCTTCAGGGTGCAGGAACTCTTCTGAACTTGAGACAAAGAACTGTCTTGAAGTTCTGAAGGAGAATCTTGAAGAAGACTCTTGATAGTAGAATGATTGTTCCACTTCTATAGCTTTTCTTTCTTCTTCTTCTTCTTCTTGAGGCTCTGAGTGAATGTTCCTTGCAGCAGGATGAACACAGGATTGAAGAAGAGAGAGTTGAAGAAGGATGATCTTCTCAGTTGAATGTATCAATGACTGAGAGCTGTAACTCTTCTTGCTTTGAATCTGTATATGAAACAGTATTGAATCTGTGTGTTCCTTGAATTTCATCTTTCAAAAGAAGCTCTTTATATATGGGCCTTTGCAACGGCTCTAAACTTGATTTGAATTTTGTCTTCTTCTGAGATCTACAAACTAGACTGCAAAAAGCATAAAGCAAAAACATATCCTGCAGGCAGACATGCTATAAGGGGATAAAGCTTTCTAAGAAGCTGCATATCCAATCTGATAAAAGGTGTACTAAAGAAATTCACATCAGACTAAACTCTTTACGGCCAAACAAGAGTTTTTGAGTCTAACGGCTATAAAGGACAGTATGGCAGATAAAGCAAAAAGATATTTCAACTAATAAGACAAAGAACTTTGTCAGATAAAGCTTGACTTATGTACAAAGGATGGGGCAAAGATTGCCTTGAGATGTATGCACAAAATCAATGAAATAATCTTTAATAAAATATGCTAAATAAACAGGAAATAAATCATAGAACTGAAGGAGTACAAAATTACTAAAGACAGACAGAAGAACGTCGAACGACCTTCGGAGATCGTCGACTGAAGCACAGAGATCGTCGACCTATCAGAACAGATAGTCGAACGACACAGATAGTCGAACTATCATAAAAGATAGTCGAACTACCACAGCAGATAGTCGACCTATCAGAACAGATAGTTGATGGTCGCGAAACAGAGACCGACTGTGGGTGGTTCGAAATGGTCAGATTCCGCAGGCCGGTTAGAAGATCGAGTTTTCTAACGAGAGGAGGCAAGTGCACCTATCGCAAGTAGTACTCGGTATTCGGGAAAATACCGAGGTCGTATTATTCTCGGGGACGCGTTGATTATATCTACTCTTCTAGGAACACTATTATCTTACTATCAGTAAGGTGGGATTTTTTAGTTTAATTAAAATGGAAAGAAAGAGAGCTGAATTTTGCTAAGTTAGTTCGATGACGGGTTAACGCTCGGCATCGAATCGGATTACTACTAAAATAATTCTCAACAATTATTAAACTTTGTTTTTAAATTAATAAAAGGCACTTGGCCGTGGGGGTTCCAAAAATATGAGCGCACTTATCTCTATGAATATTGTTCACCTAAAAATTAAGACTATTCGACCGATCGTTAGACCGACGAAGGATTCCTCTTAGTGCCCGCTTTACGCTAAGAACCCCGCTATTGGGTGGGGAACCCAATCCGGCAGAACTACACTTCTCCTCTTTCGAGGGGGCGTACGCAGTTCTCTTTACCCAAGGGGGATCGGTCCATACGTGCTGCCTCTCGGCGTCGCGTATGGATAACGGAAATAGAGCCCACACATCGATTATGTGGTCCTATGCGTCGTTAACTCGGGGTAAACCTTAAGTCCTTAAATTAAAATAAAAATAAAGTTTTTTAATTATTTCAAATCATTTTATATGTCCCAAGGCTATTCAATGCCGAAGGCTAATAGAGATTAGCCACTCAACGGTATGGTGATGGCTTTATGTTTTTAGGTGAAGCGTGAGTGTTAAATTAAGCACTGAATGATTATAAGAGAAAACACAAAAAATAGGACAATTAGATAAATTGAAGGTTAATTGATGCAGGCACTCACACACACTTCAAAACCATAAAGAAAATTAAATAAAGCAAGCCCTACTCAAATGATTAGGCGGAAATAAATGCACACACGCACACACTCTTCTTAAACTAAGAAAGCGATAAATAAAGCGTCAAAATTAACTCCTACACGCACGCACTCTACATAATTGAGAAAGCGATAAAATTGCGAGTCCCGGCTCAAATGAGTGGGCGGGGGTAAATTTATCTCATACACGCACACACTCTACCTGAAAGTAAAACACACACACACTCTCTACATAAATGAAAACACACACGCACGTACCCTAAGTTTCCTTCTCAAGTGAGTAGGAGAAAATAAAAGCAATAAAAAACAAGTCCCACTCAAACGAGTGGGCGGGAAATGAAAGCAAAGCGCCATTTAACTCTTAATGAGTAGGAGGAAATAAATGCATACGCACACGCGCACTCTACAGAAATTGAAATAAAGCAATGAAACCTAACTCATACACACACGCACACTTGCAAAAAATAAGAAAAACAAAGTTGCTGAAAAATTAAAACGACTGCATTTCTACCGCTAGAATGCGGTAGAAATGCATAAAAAGTGAAAATAAAAATTAACCGAGCGAAAATGTTTTGCAAATAAACGCAAAATGAAAGTACTCGAAAAATTAATACAACTGCATTTCTACCGCTAGAATGCGGTAGAAATGCATAAAAAGATGAAATAAAAATTAAAGGGACTAAAAGTTTTACAAATAAAAAGCTAAAATGAAGTGAGCGAAAAATTATAACGACTATATTTTCATTCTTATATTTTTATAAAAACTCCTAAAAAGTGGAAATAAAACTAAAAAAGACGAAAAAGTTTTACAATCCTAAAAACCCTAAGTTAAGGAAAATGAAAATCACACTTTTTTAGGTGTTTTTATAAACCCTTAAGAATGAAAAATAAGGAAAAAAGGAAAAGCTAAACCTAAACAAGTGCGGATTATGAAAATAAAACGGACATTACAACGGCTAGAAATGCCGATAAATCCTAAATCTAACTAAGTTATCAAAGCTATAAAAATGAAAACATAAAAGAAACACAAAAAGATGAACGAAAAATTGCTTAAGTAGGCGCATTCAAATGGATTTTTCATACTAAGGAAGAGAGAAAATTTCAAATTTTATTAAAGCAAACACCCTAATACAAACTAAGAGAGAGAGAGGGAGGAGAATTCTCCTTACATAAGGATGGAATCCAAATGGGCAGCACCTCCCCTAAGCAAAGTGGTCAAAAAGTGGACAAGAAAAGCTTCATGGAAGCTCTTATTTATAGGCAAATTTTCGGGTGGGTCACGCCTGTGACTAGGGCGTGACAGGGGGGCATGTCGATACTGTACATGAGTTGATCGGTTGATTTGACTGGAAAGTTGACTTCAGCTGCAAACGTGGTGGTCACGCCCTAGGTCACGGGCGTGACATGTGTCAGTCACGGGCGTGATTGGGGCATGTCGGGGAGGTCGATCTGGGCGCGGTCCGGCCGCAAAGTCACGCGCGTCACGTCGGGCCAGGTGGCTAAGTCATGCCCGTGTCATACCTTGACACGGGCGTGTCTTGGGGCGTGTCGAGCTCGGTTTGATGATTGCCGATCGTCGAGCTGGCAACCTGTGGTCGGCGATCATCGAGGGCGTGACACGGGCGTGTCGGTCATGTGACACGGGCGTGTCAGTCAATTTTTTGACTTTTTCTGGAATTTTTCTGTAATTTTTCTAGAATAAAAATAAAGCTAAGTTAGAAATAATATTTACAAAAATAAGCAATTTATTGAATAAAACTAATAAAAAAGATAAAAATAAACAAAATTGACTTAAATAAAATACGAAAATATAGGTATATTTACAACTCATCAAATACCCCCATACTTAAGCTTTTGCTATTCCAGAGCAAAAGTTTGAGGTGAACTTATAAGAAATAATAAAAAACCCTAAGTTGTGCTACCGCTAAATTAATTATAAGAGAGATCAAATAAAATATACGGGGTATAAGAGTTAAGTCCTAAAATCATTTAGATGATTTAAACAGGGCAAAGGTTTTGGCCAAAAGACTTCTTGATGTAATCAAATAGAAAGCAATAATTGTATTGGTTAGATTAATAGAAAATAGTTTGGAGTTATACGAACTTTAGCTTATAGGAGTTTTATCGGAAATAATGCAATTTACGAATTATGCTCTCAAAAAGATTTTTGAATTAATTCTAGAGTCATGAAATTGGCTAAGGGGGTTGATGTTGGTTTATGAAGATGCTTGGATTTTGAGGCGAGGTTATAGAGTTTTAATGCCCAAAGTGCGCGGTGCTCTAGTTCTACGGGTAAATGGCATGCTTTGCCATAGACTAATCGAAACGGGGTACAACCGGTAGCGGTTTGAACGCCGTACGATACGCCCATAACGCGTCGTCGATCTTAACGGACCAATCTTTCCTATTAAGTGAAACGGTTGTTTCTAATATGTGTTTTATCTCTCGATTTACTACCTCAACTTGGCCACTTGTTTGCGGGTGGTAGGGGTGGCAAGCTTGTGTGTGACTCCGTATTTAGCTAACGTCTTAGCCATTAGAGCGTTACAGAAATGCGTTCCCCTATCACTAATAATAGTGGGAGGCGTTCCGAAGCGAGAAAATAATTTTTTTAGAAATGTAACGACGACTCGCGCATCGTTGGTGGGGAGAGCCTGCGCTTCCGCCCACCGTGATACGTAGTCGACCGCCACTAATATATAAGAATTTTTATAAGAAGGAGGTAGGGGGCCAACAAAATCTATGCCCCATAAATCGAAGACTTCGCATTCTAAAAACATATTTTGGGGCATCTCGTCTCGACGTGAGATGTTACCCGACCGCTGACAGCTATCGCATGCGCGCACAAAATTGTGCGCGTCTTTGAAGAGAGTGGGCCAAAAGTAGCCCGCCTCTAGCGCCTTCCTAGCGGTCCGGTTGGCTTGATAGTACCCCCCGGCTGGACCCTCGTGGCAGTGCCTCAATATTTGTGTGCACTCCACTGCCGCGATGCATGTTCGAACCGCTTGGTCCGCGCAGATACGGAAAAGAAATGGGTCATCCCAAAAGAAATTTTTCAAGTCGGAAAAAAATTTCTTCTTTTGATGACTTGAAAAATCTTTTGGGAGTACCCGCGCGACTAAGTAGTTCGCAAAATCTGTGAACTAAGGCGAAGATGACGAAGACGAACGAATGGCGAGAAGGCGTTCCTCGGGGAATCTGTCATTTATTTCAGATTCGACGAGCGCTTCCGCACCCGAATTTTCTAAACGGGAGAGGTGGTCTGCCGCTAGATTCTCCGCGCCCTTCTTATCCCGGATCTCCAAGTCAAACTCTTGTAGGAGGAGAATCCATCAAAGAAGGCGGTGCTTCGCGTCGGTTTTGGCTAGTAAATACTTAATGGCGGAGTGATCGGTGAAAATGATAACTTTAGATAGCGTAAGGTACGAGCGAAACTTATCGAAAGCAAAAACGATGGCTAAGAGTTCCTTTTCCGTCGTCGTGTAATTCACTTGTGCGGAAGTGAGCGTCTTGCTAGCGTAATAAATAGGATGAAAATGTTTTTCTTCGCGTTGGCCAAGAATGGCTCCTAAGGCAATATCACTAGCGTCGCACATGATTTCGAACGGAAGGGACCAATTAGGGGCCACTAGAATTGGAGAATTGATAAGTTTTTGTTTTATAAAATTAAAAGCAGACTCGTAATCGCTACTAAAGACAAAAGGTGATTCCTTTTCCAAGAGGTGAGTAAGCGACTTTGTTATTTTTGAAAAATCTTGAATGAAGCGCATATAAAAGCCCGCGTGGCCTAAGAAACTCCTAATGGATTTTATGTTTGTCGGCTGAGGAAGCTTTTCTATGATTTCTACTTTGGCCTTATCGACCTCTATCCCCTTAATCGAAATCTTATGGCCGAGGACCAAACCTCCTCGAACCATTAAGTTACACTTTTCCCAATTTAAAACAAGATTCGTGTCCTCGCATCGCTGGAGGACACGATCGAGATTACGAAGACAATCCGGGAATAAGCATCCGAATACAGAAAAGTCATCCATAAATACTTACATAATATCTTCTACTAGCTCGCCAAAGATTGCAAGCATACATCTTTGGAATGTAGCTGGCGCATTGGAGAGGCCAAATGGCATCCTTCGGTAGGCGAAGGTGCCAAACGGGAAAGTAAAAGTCGTTTTCTCTTGGTCTTCGGGGGAAATGGGGATTTGGAAAAACCCCGATAAACCGTCGAGAAAACAATAAAATGGATGACCGGAAAGACGCTCGAGAATCTGGTCAAGGAATGGTAGTGGGAAATGGTCCTTGCGGGTGACATCATTAAGTCTACGATAATCGATGCACACACGCCAACCCATAACAGTACGAGTTTGGACGAGCTCGTTGTGCTCATTCGCCACTACGGTTAGACCGCCCTTCTTGGGCATGACATGAATGGGACTAACCCATGCACTATCAGAAATGGGATAAATAATCCCCACATCTAATAATTTAATTATCTCAGTTTTCACGACGTCTTTCATGTTTGGGTTAAGACGTCGTTGTGGCTGAATGGTTTTGCGGCAATTATCGTTTAAGAAAATTTTGTGAGTGCAGAAAGAAGGGTTAATCCCCTTTAGGTCAGAAATTTGCCACGCAATTGCGTGGCGATGTTTAAGCAAAACCTCCAATAAATCGGAGGTCTCCGAATCGCTTAAATACGAAGAAATGATTACCGGGAGTGTATCATTTTTCCCCAAAAAGGCGTATTTTAGGGATTCGGGTAATGGTTTGAGTTCTAGGGTGGGCGGTTCTTCTAGTGAGGTTTTAGTGCTAATGTCTTTTGAACCAATTGGTTCAAAAGGCATATTCGTAGACTCGTCCTCTTCGCAATAAAAATTTTCGAGCGAAAAAATATTTTCGTTTAAAAACTCGGACTCGAAAACCGGAGAAGAACAATCTCCATAAAAAGAATCTAAAGAGTAGCAGAAATCGTCGCTCGGCGACGAGTATTCCATAGAGGAGTTATTAGAAAAAGTAACTTGGTCGTCTCCTACCCGAAGGAGAAGCTGACCATTACTTACATCGATTAACGCACGTGAGGTCGCGAGGAAAGGGCGACCACGTATTATTGGTACGTTGGCGTCTTCCTCAATGTCAAGGATGACGAAGTCCACCGGGAAGGTGAACTTGTCTACTCGGACAAGGACATCCTCAACAACCCCGATGGGGAACCTAACCGAGCGATCCGCTAGTTGGATTCGCATATTGGTAGGAGCTGGAGTATCTAAACCTAAACCCAGGAAGTGCGAGAACGGCATCAAATTAATGCTCGCGCCTAAGTCTGCCAAGGCGTATTTTACTAATACATTGCCAAAAAGGCACAGGATGGAGAACCGTCCAGGGTCATTTTGTTTTGAGGGCAATTTACTAGTAAGAGATGCCGAGCAGACAGCGTTGAGAGATATATGCGAAATATCCTCGAGTTTGCGTTTATTAGAAAGTAGTTCTTTTAAAAATTTCGCATATTTAGGCATTTGCGAGATAGCCTCGCAAAAAGGAACATTAATATGAATTTGTTTAAGTAATAAAATAAATTTTTCATATTGCGCGTTCACTCGCTCGTTATCTAACTTATGCGGGTAGGGAAATGCCTTGTTTAAAATAGTTTTGTCGTTAAAAATCGGTAAGGGTTGCGTAATCGAAGAAGAGGGAAGAGGGGTCGGAGGTGAAATATGTACCTGAGGATCGATCCGTTTTGGATCGACCACCTCCTTACCGCTATGGAGGGTTATAGCGTTGGCGGTTTCCCTTGGATTGGGCTCCGTGTTCCCTGGCAGTTCCCCCAGAGCGCGTTCCGACATAAGTCGCGCCAGCTGTCCAACCTGGATTTCTAAATTTTTTAGCGATCCGGTGATGTTCCGGATATTGGACTCATTGGACGCGACATAACGATTAAAATTTTCCTCCACCGGGGATGGCTTCATAGGAGGGGGAGGAGGAAACGTTGGCACAAAAGGAGGGGGGGGACGCTGCGCGTTGTTCGGGTTGCTCCAGGAGAAATTCGGGTGGTTCCTCCAACCTGGATTATAGTGGCTACTATAAGGGTTGTTTTGAAAGGAGGGACGCACCGGATTTCCCATGTAATCAACGAATTAGTCGACTACGCAGACGTTAGAGGGGGGGGGGGAGAGAAAACAAGGCAGAGTGGAGGAGGCAACAGACATCTCCGCCACCTGCTTAGTTAGCCTTTCCACTTGGAGGGCTAGCTGAGCAGTGGCATCCACTTCAAAAATGCCTGCCTGCTTAGGGCGCGCCCGCGGGACATTCCACTGGTAGCCGTTCACCGCCATTTCCTCGAAAAGGGCCTGGGCGCCCTCGGGGGTCTTATTATTTAGAGTGCCCCCGGCAGCCGCGTCAATCATTTGACGCGTCTGACTGTTCAGTCCATTATAAAAAATTTGTACCTGCAACCACATTGGCAGAGCGTGGTGTGGGCACCGGCGGAGAAACTCCTTAAAGCGTTCCCAAGTCTCATAAAGAGACTTGGAGTCATTTTGGACAAACGAAGATATGTCCGCCCGCAATCTTGCAGTTTTCGTGGGAGGAAAATACTTCGGAAGGAATTTCTCTGCCAACTCCGCCCAGGACGTGATGGATCCCCGCGGGAGGGAGAGTAACCACGCCTTAGCCTTGGACTTAAGAGAGAAGGGAAAAAGGCGCAAACGAATGGCGTCATCAGTGATGCCATTAATTTTAAAAGTATCGCAAATCTCAAGAAAATTAGACAAGTGGTTATTGGGGTCCTCATCCGGCAGTCCGTCAAACTGCACGGCATTTTGGATTATTTGAATAACACTCGACTTAATTTCAAAATTATTGTTGGCCACAGTGGGCCGAACAATACTCGACCCCGTATTATCCAAGTTGGGCCGAGCGTAGTAAGACATAGTACGCTCGGCTGGTTGGGCATTATTTGGGTCGGCCATAGAAGAAGAAGAGGGTTCTCCGATAGATTCTGCGGGGTCTAAAAAGGAAATTCGACGGAAAGATCGGATACGCGCAAGAGAGCGGTCGATCTCGGGGACGAAGTCAAGATTTTCAGAACTTGAAGGTTGTCCATGGGTCATGCACCCTAAAAAAAACGAAAGGGGGAAGGATTTTTTTTGTATAAAATTTTTTATTTGAAAATAAAGTAAAACTAATAGAGTCCCGAATTCAATATAACAACCGTGCTCCCCGACAACGGCGCCAGAAACTTGATGGCCGCGAAATAGAGACCGACTGTGGGTGGTTCGAAATGGTCAGATTCCGCGGGCCAGTTAGAAGATCGAGTTTTCTAACGAGAGGAGGCAAGTGCACCTATCGCAAGTAGTACTCGGTATTCGGGAAAATAACGAGGTCGTATTATTCTCGGGGACGCGTTGATTATATGTACTCTTCCTGGAATACTATTATCTTACTATCAGTAAGGTGGGATTTTTTAGTTTAATTAAAACGAAAAGAAAGAGAGCTGAATTTTGCTGAGTTAGTTCGATGACGGGTTAACGCTCGACATCGAATCGGATTAAGACTAAAATAATTCTCAACAAATATTAAACTTTGTTTTTAAATTAATAAAAGGCACTTGGCCGTCGGGGTTCCAAAAATATGAGCGCACTTATCTCTAGGAATATTGCTCACCTAAACATTAAGACTATTCGACTGATCGTTAGACCGACGAAGGATTCCTCTTAATGCCCGCTTTACGCTAAGAACCCCGCTATTGGGTGGGGAACCCAATCCGGCAGAACTACTCTTCTCCTCTTTCGAGGGGGCGTACGCAGTTCTCTTTACCCAAGGGTGATCGGTCCATACGTGCAGCCTATCGGCGTCGCGTATGGATAACGGAAATAGAGCCCACACATCGATTTTGTGGTCCTATGCGTCGTTAACCTGGGGTAAACCTTAAGTCCTTAAATTAAAATAAAAATAAAGTTTTTTAATTATTTCAAATCATTTTATATGTCCCAATGCTCTTCGATGTCGAAGGCTAACAGAGATTAGCCATTCATCGGTATGGGGACGGCTTTATGTTTTTAGGTGAAGCGTGAGTGTTAAATTAAGCACTGAACGATTATAAGAGAAATCACAAAAAATAGGACAATTAGATAAATTGAAGGCTAATTGATGCAGGCACTCACGCACACTTTAAAACCATAAAGAAAATTAAATAAAGCAAGCCCTACTCAAATGAGTAGGCGGAAATAAATGCACACACGCACACACTCTTCTTAATTGAAGAAAGCGATAAATAAAGCGTCAAAATTATCTCCTACACGCACGCACTCTACATAATTGAGAAAGCGATAAAATTGCGAGTCCCAGCTCAAATGAGTGGGCGGGGGTAAATTTATCTCATACACGCACACACTCTACTTGAAAGTAAAACACACACACACACACACACTCTACATAAATGAAAACACACACGCACGCACCCTAAGTTTCCTTCTCAAGTGATTAGGAGAAAATAAAAGCAATAAAAAAACAAGTCCCACTCAAACGAGTGGGCGGGAAATGAAAGCAAAGCGCCATTTAACTCTTAACGAGTAGGCGGAAATAAATGCATACGCACACGCGCACTCTACAAAAATTGAAATAAAGCAATGAAACCTAACTCATACACGCACGCACACTTGCAAAAAAATAAGAAAAACAAAGTTGCTGAAAATTAAAACGACTGCATTTCTACCGCTAGAACGCGGTAGAAATGCATAAAAATGAAAATAAAAATTAACCGAGCGAAAATGTTTTGCAAATAAACGCAAAATTAAAGTACTCGAAAAATTAATACAACTGCATTTCTACCGCTAGAATGCGGTAGAAATGCATAAAAAGATGAAATAAAAAATAAAGGGACTAAAAGTTTTACAAATAAAAAGCTAAAATGAAGTGAGCGAAAAATTATAACGACTATATTTTCATTCTTATATTTTTGTAAAAACTCCTAAAAAGTGAAAATAAAACTAAAAAAGACGAAAAAGTTTTACAATCCTAAAAACCCTAAGTTAAGGAAAATGAAAATCACCCTTTTTTAGGTGTTTTTATAAACCCTTAAGAATGAAAAATAAGGAAAAAAGGAAAAGCTAAACCTAAACAAGTACGGATTATGAAAATAAAACGGACATTACAACGGCTAGAAATGCCGATAAATCCTAAATCTAACTAAGTTATCAAAGCTATAAAAATGAAAACATAAAAGAAACACAAAAAGATGAACGAAAAATTGCTTAAGTAGGCGCATTCAAATGGATTTTTCATACTAAGGAAGAGAGAAAATTTCAAATTTTATTAAAGCAAACACCCTAATACAAACTAAGAGAGAGAGAGAGGGGGGGAGAAATTCTCCTTACATAAGCATGGAATCCAAATGGGCAGCACCTCCCCTAAGCAAAGTGGTCAAAAAGTGGACAAGAAAAGCTTCCTGGAAGCTCTTATTTATAGGCAAATTTTCGGGTGGGTCACGCCCGTGACTAGGGCGTGACAGGGGGGCGTGTCGATTCTGTACATGAGCTGATCAGTTGATTTGACTGGAAAGTTGACTTCGGCTGAAAACGTGGCGGTCACGCCCTAGTTCACGGGCGTGACATGTGTCAGTCACGGGCGTGACTGGGGCGTGTCGGGGAGGTCGATCTCGGCATGGTCCGGCCGCAAAGTCGCGCGCGTCACGTCGGGCCAGGTGGCTAATTCACGCCTGTGTCACACCTTGACACGGGAGTGTCTTGGGCGTGTCGAGCTCGGTTTGATGATCGCCGATCGTCGAGCTGGCAACCTGTGGTCGGCGATCGTCGAGGGCGTGACACGGGCATATCGGTCATGTGACACGGGCGTGTCAGTCAATTTTTTGACTTTTTCTAGAATTTTTCTGGAATTTTTCTAGAATAAAAATAAAGCTAAGTTTTAAATAATATTTACAAAAATAAGCAATTTATTGAATAAAACTAATAAAAAAGATAAAAATAAACAAAATTGACTTAAATAAAATACGAAAATATAGGTATATTTACAACTCATCAATAGTCGAGCTATCAGATAGTCGACCTATCGAGACAGATAGTCGAGCTATAAAGCAAAACAGATAGTCGACCTATCAAACAGATAGTCGAGCTATCAGATAGTTGAACTATCCAAGCAGATAGTCGAACTATCAAACAGAACAGATACTCGACCTATCAAGCAGATAGTCGAACTAACAAGCATGACAGATAGTCGACCTATCAAATAGATAGTCGAACTATCAGATAGTTTAACTATCCAAGCAGATAGTTGAACTATCAAGAAATCTGTCTGGTCAAAAGAAGTCGAGCGGGGTTCGACGATCGATGAGGCAGATACCACAGAACGTCGAGCTAACAAGAGTTGAACTAACTCAGAGATAGACGATCTGCTGACTGACAAATGTCGACCAACTGATAGACGATCGTCGACCAGTCGATAGACGATAGTCGAGCGACGTTCGACCATAGTTGAACCAAAAATAACTTAACCAAATTTTCATCTAGATAAGTGATAACTCTACCACTAGAGCAATCTAACTAAACAACTAACCTTTGACCATAGATAAATCTTGGGTCAAGAAACTAAAAGAGAAGACTAAACTCAAATCCAATCTAGGGTACCATAATCTCCCCCTATTTGAGTTAAGTCTCTCAAAACAAAATAGACAAACAAACTACTGGAAATAAATATAATACAAGAAAAGAAATATCTAAGTAGTAGATAACATCAATCAAACAAGAAAATAAACAACTGTCAATCAATAAAACTAAGAAGCATCAGAATCTGGTTTAGATACAGAGGAACCAGGAAGAAAAGAAATTTTTCTAAAAGGGTCTAAAGCTTCTTTCTTTGATAACTTTAAATCTTGTTCTACAATAATTCTAGATTCTTCTGTTCTTGGAACTACTGCTTCAGGATGCTTTTCCATATATTTTGAAGGATCAAAGACCTCAGGTCTAACCTGCAATTTATCTAGCTCCTTCTTTCTGAATTTAGACATAGTAGTTAATCCAGTAATATCTTTTCCTTCTGCTTTGGCTTTTCTGATCTGGGCTGATCCAACTAGTTCAAGAAATCTAGCCATCCTAAAATCAAGATTAAGGTCTTGACTTTCATATTCATTTTCACAAGTTGGATCTAAAGGTTTTACAGCTTTAAATTTAGTAGAAAGTTCTAGCATGCTTGCAGCTGGCTCTCTATTTTCTTGAATAATTAGGGAAGAAGGAGGAGCAAACTTAGCATATTTCTTACTAGATTTTTCAGAGAAAATAATCCTTTTACCTTTTGAAACAGTTTCCTTTGCTAGAGCTGGCTTTGAGGAAGATATGCTTTTGGATTCTTTGGAGGGTGAAGCTATTCTCTTGGGAGAAGGAGGAGGAGAAAAAGTTGGTTTCTGATAAACTACCTCCTTTACTTATTCTCTTGTATCAGCATCTTGCCTTTGATATCCAGATTGGGATCTGCTTTGATATCCAGGATTGCTTTTCCTCTGATGAGATTATGATGGAGTGACTCTGGCAGAAGGGGCTGAAGGATTTACAGACATATTACCAGAAGCTCCTGCACTGGGAGGTGGAGGAGGAGGACCTCTAGGGGTCCATTTAGGTGCGGGACTATCATATCTTTTAGATTTTTTTCGTTGATTTTGCTGATTCTTGGAGAATCTCATCCAGTGCTGATATTCTTTGGACTTGGGATCTATTCCTTTCAAGATGTAATAAGGAATGTCATGGTCAGGGTTAGATGGAGAAGGAGCAACAACTTTCCTTTTCCTTTTAGCAGATTTCTTTTTCTTAGATTCTTTTGAGTCATCGGAGTCATCTTCATCATCAGATTGAGATGATGGAGGATGATCATAAGGATCAAAAGCTTCTTGCACAACTTTTTCTCTATCTTTTAAAGCAGCTTTTTCTATCTCTTCTTCCAAGGCATCCTGTGCCAGAAGAGTATCCAGATCCTGTCCTGGGGTGTCATCCCAGACTGTAGACTTTTCTTCTTGAATATCTGAAACTTTCTCTATCTCAGCTGCAACTGTCATGAGGACCAGTTCATCATTCATAGCTACCTGAGCTGGAGGAGAAGATACAGGCTCTTGATTAGCAGATTCTTGAACTGGTTCTTGAGCAAGTTGTTGAACAGGTTCTAGAGCAGCTTCAACTACTTCCACTAGATCTGTAGTATCAAGAACACAGATTGGCTAAATGAAATTGAAACATCCCTTCTAGGTATTCATAGACTAGCATGTTAGTTAACATGTCAAGAAAATGAGTAAATGAATTACCTTCAGGATTTTCCTCAGAATTTCCTAACTCCCATAAGTCATCTAGAAAGGAGGTAATGACTCCTTCTAGGAACAAAGCAACTAAGGGAGTAGAAGCTTCTTCAAGGCATACTTTGAACGCAAACTCTGCTTCCATTATAATATCGAAAGGCTTCTGAACTGATGCTGGAGCTATTGAAGATATTGCAATGACAACTAGAACTGCTGCTACTTCTTGAATCTGAGCTTGGGGCTCTGCTGGATGAGAAATAAGAGGCAGTCCAGAGGCATCTTCCTCGAACATCTCCCCCTACCTGATTTCAGTAGAAACTAAAGTCAGGCCCCTAACTGAAGATGGCTCAGCAGATTTTGAGAGGGCTAGGATGGAAGATGACAAGGTAGAGATGGAAGAAACGAGAGGAGCAATTGCTTCTTCAATCATGATTTTGATTGAAGGAGTAATTAGCTCCAATATGCTTGAAATGAAGGCTGGGGTGATTTCAAATGATGGAGGGGGAATCACAGTAGATGGATGATCATCAGGGATGGTGTTCTCCTAATGAGATGGAGAGTGAACAGGTGATTGATGGGTGGATGCATGAAGATCAATATGATCAGAATGAAGAATTGGTGACCGAGGAGAAGTGGATAGCTCAAAAACCAATAAATCAAAACTAGGATAAGACATCCTAGCAAGATGAGAAGGGAGTGGAGATGCTGGTGGTGATGCATGGAGAATTGTGGAGGAATGGTCAAGAAGAAGAGAGGCAGAAGATGGTACTTCAATTGAAGTAGATGGAACTTCAATTTGAGTAGATGATAATGCAGATGTGGATGGCACTTCAGTAGAAGTTGATGGTAATGCAGAAGAAGTGGATGGAATGGAGAGAATGGATGAGCCTGCTTCATGTAGGAGGGGAGTGACTGAAACAGTCCTTGTGCTCTCAGACACAACTGGAGCTACCCCTGTTGGAAAAGGCTTCTGAAAACTCATTTTCCACTTAACAAACAAAGTTGGATCAATCTTCTTACTGACATTGATGGATGTAGAGACTGTAACCAACAGATGGGGATATTTCTCTCTTATAAATATCCCAAGTACCCTACCCAGGCATACTTCCTTCTTGTTATTCTTCTTTCTTATCAGATCAAACATAACTCCTGCCCAATTTATCTGTTTATTATTTACTATTACACATATCAGGGCAAACTATTACCTAGTTATGTTATCATGAGCAGAGTGCTTGCCCAAAAGCACTTTTCCAACTAGTTCAGCCAAGAACTTTATCCTCAACGAAAAATTAACCTTTAGCAGTTTAGAAGGAATGCCTTCGGCATGTCCTAATTCAATCAACATCCTCCCAAACTCTGGAGTATCTTGATCATATTCTTCTTCACCATTCAGTAATCCAAAAATATCAGTTAATACGGCGGGAATCAGAATTACCTCTTCGCCGCCAATCATTCACATCATAGATTCGTCACTAGACGATGAAGAGAAAGCCCACTCTTTAATCTCTTGGATGTTTATCTTGATCCTTGTGGACATTAGCTTTTCCAATCCTTGTTCCTTGCAGATCTGGAGGATTTCTACTATCTCAGAATCACATGCGCTGAAAGAGTCAAAATCTACGCTGAAGCCAGCGTCGAACTTCATTACTGACAGAAGGGCTGGAGAAATCGCCATTGGAGAAGACGAGAGAGACGACGAAAGCGAAACGGCAGAGAGCGCGAGGCAGGGCTCAAGCAGAAAGACGGAATCTGAAAAGACGATCTCCGTCAACGACAAAAAGAACGATCTCTTAACCTAGGTCGACCATCGGTTTTATATTAAAACAGCAATCGTCGATCTATTTTAACAGATACTGGAGACGATAGTCGAACGGTTGTTCGACGATCGTTTCCTGAAGCAGAGTAGTAGATCAATCGTTCGACTATTTCTGAATTCGCAAACAAATAAGCTGTCATCGCCCGTAGGTCGACGATAAGCTCAACCTGTTCGACTATCGTCGAACGTGTTGGAACACCCTATTACTAATTTGGGTAAGGATCACTATGTTTTTCTTAGGAAACCAGGTTGACCTAGATGTATAGTTGAAAAGGTCAACATTAGAATGTGTCTAGGGCTTAGAACTTAGGTTTGAAGCTGCCCCCAGGACCATTCCAAGATTTCAGAAATAGAGCCAAGAATAAGACATCTTTCATCGAGCTCAGGTCGACGAAACGTCGAACTCGTTCGACGCTCTCTGAGCTCAACTATGTTAAGACATCGAGCTCTGTTCGACGACCTTCTAGCTCAGGTCAATGATCCTTCTTTGCTTATTCTCCAGGTCGCTGAGCTCAGTTCGACGATCTTCGAGCTCAGTTCGACGTTTTCTGTCTGTTGATCTTATTCCATCTCTGAGCTCAGTTCGACGATCGTAGAGCTCAGATCGACGATTTTCTGAGAGATCGACGTTTTTAAGGATTCAAATTTTGTCAGTCTTTGGAATGTTTTTGAATTCTCTCAGCATTTATATCAAGAAGATCTGCCAGCCGTTTTCATTTATTCTGGAGCAAGTTTCAAGGAATTATCAAGAGAATGTTTTGCTGGACTTTCCTCTAGAAGACAAATTCTTTATGGAAGGCATTTAATGCCTGATAATGGCTATCTTGGATGAAGATCCTTCAGGGAATAAGATCTTCCTCTTTTTTTCTTCTCTCGACAATCAATCAAGAGTCATCACAATCAGTAGAATCAAGAGACACACATACTGTTACAGAAAAAGGAGAATTAGCTGAATAATTTTGTGTACTCAAAAAGTGATCACATCTTCATCTCAAGGACTCCAGACAACTCATCTTTCAGCCTCTGCTGAAACAATCTTCTGCTGGAGATCTGAAGTTTCTGAAGACCTATCACCCTAGAACAAAGCTTCCATTCCTGATTTATTCAACATCTCAGGGGGAGCTTTGACAATACAAATCCACTAGTGCTTCTCTCATTGATTGAGACAGAGAAGACAACTTCACCCTTTTTCTTTTCCTTTTCTTTTCCTCCTGTAAAAGGGTTTTCAAAACTCCCTTCAAAAGTTTTGAGTCTGATTCTGAGAACCTTGTCAAAACTCAGTGGTGGCAAGACACCTGATCAAAAAATCTAGTTTGGTTTTTGAGCACCTTATCAAAAGCTTATTGGTGCCCAGGACACCTGATCAACTCATCCCGCAGTGGATTCCTACCAAGGGTGGTAGAAGAGTGGATGTACCCAGGTTTTTGGGGAACCACTATAGCTCCTTATGTTTTCTGGTTTGCTTGTGTGTTCTCTTTGCTGTGTGTTGTGCTCTTCCTTTTTACTGTCTTTTTAATTCTATAGCTAGGCACCCTACACATATATATAAATCAAATATTAAAAGCTTTACTAAGTTTAAAATTGTGAATTTACTTTAATTAAACTCTATTCACCCCCCTCTAGAGTTGAGATAGATCTTACCCTCACTTTCAATTGGTATCAGAGCGAGGTTCGTTGTTCATATAGGCTAACACCTGAACCAAAAGATCCTTGATAAGATCAATCCTTTAAGAGGGATATTTTCATTATATTTAATTTTATAATGACATGGCACAGAACAAAGATTATGCAAGCACCAGGCCTCCAGTGTACAATCTATCTAAGTTTGCACTTTGGAAAGCAAGGATTAAACTCGATATGAATTCTATTGATGAAGATATATTCAATTCTGTTTTGACAGTGTGTCCAAGTCCTCCAGCAAGCTCAAGTACAAATGTTGTTCCACCTCCTTCAGGAACAGATGCTGAGATAAAGAAGTGGAAGACTGCAGATGCCAAGGCCATGAACATCTTAGCTCAGACAATGTCTAATGAGATATTTCAGAAGGTAGCTGACTACAACTCAGCCAAAGGAATTTGGGACAAGCTCTCTAAAATTGTCTCAGGATCTGCTGATGAAAGGAAAGATAGGAGATCCCATCTGATAAGCCAATATGAGAACTTCAAAAAGGGAGAAGCTTAATCAGTGGCTGACATGTACAATAGACTAAGTCTGATTGTCAATGAGTTAAAGACTTTGGATAAAGAAATCTCATGGACTGAGCTGAATGACAAAATCTTTATGTGCTTCCCCAGCACTTGGGATTCAAGAATCTGGCCAATCAAAGATGCTAGAAGTCTAAATGAGATTACCACTGAAGCTCTCCTGGGCAAGCTCAAATCCTATGAGCTGCTCATTAAAAATAGAGAAGAAGAACAAAAGGCTACTTCTCCAGTCACAAGGAAAGAAAAGACCATAGCCTTCAAAGCTACAAAAGAGGAGCCTGAAGATAAAGCTACAGGAAATGATGAGCTCCTAAGTCTACTGGCCAAAAGATTCTACAAGAAGGCCAGAAAAGACTTCAGAAAGAGATCATACAAGGGTCATGATAAACCAAGGTATGATAAATCAAATAACAATAAAGAAATTTTATGTTTTGGTTGCAGGAAACCAGGCCATATTGTGCTTGACTGTCCAGAAAATAAGAACAAGGACAAGAAAGATAGAAGAGAAAGAAGAAAGGAAAAAGACTTCAGAAAGAATAGCTCAGACAAACCCTCCTCCAGCAAGAACAAACATACAAGGAAGGGATTTGTTGCTGAGACATGGAGTGAAACTGAAGAGGACTCTGAAGCCTCATCCAGCTCCAGTGATGATGAGGATGATGCTGATGAAAAGGAATTCTGCATGATGGCTATCAATGCCTCTCAAACAGACTTAGAAGCAGAAGAGTCAGAATCAGATTCAGAAGCTCAACTAGAAGAAGATCAGGTAATCAATTCATTTGATTTCAGTTCTGAGGATTTTAAACATGAGTTTAAAGTACTATGCCTAGATCTGTTGGAGTCTGAGAAGGAAATCACTTCCCTCAGAAAACAACTATCTGAGTATAGCACTGTAAAATCAGAGAACCTCAAACTCTCTGAAGAGTTAGAATGCTATAGGGAGCAGATAGCTTCCCCAAAAAGTGAACTATCCAAGGCCAAGCAATTTGAAGAATCCCTTAATGGGAGAAGTATCAAATTAATGGACATCACAAGCACAGTTAACTCAAGATTAAATAGTACACTGGGCTTGGGTGCTTCATCTAGCCAACCCATAGTATTAACCACCCCAATCAAATTTATTTCTGATAAAGGGAAGGGTGTTGTAGAGGTAGCTAGGAAAAATTCAGATCTACCTAATAAAAGGAAAGCTAAACAGAAAACGTCGAGCAGTGGTCGACGATCGTCGAACAGAGGTCGACGATCTCAGGCTGAAACGTCGAACTCAGCTCAACGTTTCCTGAACTCTGAACTCCCTCATAGTCGATCTTCGAATGGAGCTCGACGATTTTACCCAAGATCGTCGAACCCAGCTCGACGATCGTCGAACAAAGTTCAAAGCTTTGAACCTTCTTTCAGAGTCAAATCTCAATTCAATCCTAGAAGTGCTTCATCCCAATGCTTTAATACCTATACTGAATGGATAGTACCTCCTAGGAGATACCATCCTGAAGGTTATAAGGATCAACCTGGGATGTCTTTTATTTCTGAATTTAAGGGTTATCAACCTAGGCCCAAGGTTAACTGGGTCAAAAACATATAAGTTGATTATGTGCAGGTGAAGACCTATCCAACATCAAACCAGTTATGGTATCTGGATAGTGGGTGCTCAAAGCACATGACAGGGTATAAGGAAAACTTCACATCCTTTAAAGCCAAGCTTGGACCCAAAGTAATTTTTTGTGATTCAAACTTTGGAACTACAAAAGGATATGGTGCAGTACAAATTGGGACAGTCACCTTTAAGAAGGTAGCCTATGTTGAAGGGCTCAAGCACAACCTGATAAGCATTAGTTAGTTGTGTGATGAAGGATATCAAGTGACTTTCAACAAAGAAATATGCAAGATCAATTCAGAAGACAACACAACTGTGTTGACAGGTAACAGGAAAGATAATATTTACTTAGTAGACTTTCATTCATCTAAGGTAGATATTTGCCTGTTTAATTCCATATCTAGACCTAATATTCTATGGCATAAGAGACTAGGACATGTTAACCTTAGAACCATTGCTAGGCTATCCAAGGACAACCTTGTCAGAGGACTGCCTTCTGGCCCCTACAAGAAGGAAGGACTTTGCAAGGCTTGTCAATTAGGCAAGCAAACTAAAAGTAGTTTTAAATCAATTAATAAGAGTGATTCACCTAGGATTTTGTATCTGTTACACATGGATCTTTTTGGACCCATTACAGTACAAAGCTTAGGAGGGAAGTCCTATACTTTAGTAGTTGTAGATGACTTCTCAAGATTCACATGAGTATTCTTTCTGAGGAAGAAGTCTGATAACTTTAAGTTTTTGACAGATTTTCACAAATGCATTCAGATTGAGTTCAACACTCACATTGCCCTGATTTGAAGTGATCATGGGACAGAGTTTGATTCTCTTCTCATGCAAGAGTTCTGTCAAAGTGAAGGGATCAGGCATACTTTCTCAGCTCCTAGAACTCCTCAACAAAATGGGGTAGCTGAAAGGAAAAATAGAACACTCATTGAATCTGCAACTACATTATTGGCAGATGCTCACCTACCTCTATCCTTTTGGGCTGAGGCAGTGAACACCTCCAACTATATGTTGAACAGAAGCCTGATACATAAACTGAAGGGCAAGACTTCCTATGAATTGCTCAAATGGAAGAAACCTAAAATAGGCTATTTTAAAGTTTTTGGTTGCACTTGTTTTATCCATAATATTGACAAGAAATATCTAGCAAAATTTCAAGCTAAAGCTGATGAAGGAGTGTTTCTGGGATACTCCATGATCAGTAAAGCCTATAGGGTTTATAATAAAACTACATTAAGAATTGAAGAATCTGTCCATATTACTTTTGATGAAGCTAACATGTCTTTCAAGGAGAAGAATACTTCTACCATAGAATATTTGCAGGTTCACTATCTTGCTGAAGACATGAACAGATTACAAGTTACTCAGAAGGATGACAGTAGTGAAGATGAAGAAGCTGCTCACCATCAGGAAGAAAATCTTCTTGAAGAACCAGTTGTTGTTCCACAAGAGGACACAACAACACAGGTTGGTGAACCATCAACACCCCCTGTTGATCTAGTAACAACAAGAGATCATCCAATTTCTCAAGTAATTGGAGACATCTCATCTGGTGTGCAAACTAGAAATCAGGTCAACCAGAACCCGATGCACACTTGCTTCCTCTCTCAAATTGAACCTCAAACCATTCAAGATGCAGAACAAGATCCACACTGGATTATTGCAATGCAAGAGGAGTTGTATCAATTTGAAAGAAATAAAGTTTGGGAACTAGTGCCTAAGCCAAAAGATCATCCCATTGTTGGAACCAAATGGGTGTTCAGAAATAAGCTGGATGATCAAGGAATCATTGTAAGGAATAAGGCAAGGCTAGTTGCTCAAGGGTACTCTCAGGAAGAAGGGATAGACTGTGACCAGACCTTTGCACCTATTGCAAGATTAGAAGCCATAAGAATCTTTCTGTCTTATGCTGCTCACAAGGGATTCAAAGTCTATCAAATGGATGTCAAGAGTGCTTTTCTCAATGGGGAGATCAAAGAAGAAGTCTATGTCAGAAAACCTCTAGGTTTTATCTCTCTAACCCATCCTGATTATGTTTTTAAACTACACAAAGCATTATATGGTCTCAAGCAAGCTCCTAGAGCATGGTATAAGACCCTAGCATGTTTTCTGCTAAAAATGATTTTGTTAGGGGGAGAGTAGACCAAACTCTTTTTATTAGAACCCATAAGTCTCATACCCTACTAGTACAAATCTATGTAGATGATATTATATTTGGTTCTACTGATTCAAACTTGTGCAAAAAGTTTTCCAAGCTTATGCACTCTAAATTTGAAATGAGTAGCATGGGTGAGCTATCCTTCTTCTTAGGATTGCAAGTCAAACAACATGCTGAAGGCATATTTATTTCTCAAACCAAGTATGCAAAAGAGCTGGTTAAGAAATTTGGTATGTCTGATGCATCATGTATGAAAACACCCATGCCTACCAATGCTGTATTGGATGCTGATGAACATGGGAAACCAGTTGGTCAGACAACATATAGAGCAATGATTGGCTCTCTATTGTACCTTACAGCCAGTAGGCCTGACATAATGTTTGCTACATGTATATGTGCTAGATTTCAAGTTAGCCCTAGAGAGTCACACTTATCCTTAGTTAAGAGGATTCTTAGGTATGTTAAAAGCTGTCCAAATCTAGGACTCTGGTATCCAAAAGACTCAGCATTTGACTTAACTGGATTCTTAGATGCTGATTATTTTGGATGCAGAATAGACAGGAAAAGCACCAGTGGAACTTGTCAGTTCCTTGGTGATAGACTTGTCTCTTGGTATTGTAAGAAACAAACATCTGTGTCAACCTCAACTGCTGAAGCTGAATATATGGCTGCAGGCAGTTGTTGTTCACAAATATTGTGGATACAAAACCAACTCCTAGACTATGGTTACAACTTAGAGAAGTCAAAAATATTTTGTGACAACACCAGTGCTATTTCCATTGCACAAAATACAGTCCTCCATAGTAGGACAAAACACATAGAAATTAGACATCATTTTCTAAGGGATAATGTTGAGAAAAGTAAAATTGAACTTCAATATATCCCAACTGATTTGCAAAGGGAAGATATTTTCACCAAGCCTTTGGATGAAAAGAAACACAACTTCTTCCTCAATCAGTTAGGCATGTTAGATGGAGGAAGCCTAAAATAAATTACAAGATTTTGAAAAGCTAAAAACAGACCAAGACTAGGCTAAAAACTTATCTCTTTTTGTGTCTGTAGTATAGGTTTTGTCTCTGAACTGCGCTCGACGTTTCCCCAGAAATCGTCGAACGGAGATCGA
Source organism: Platanthera zijinensis (assembly GCA_039513925.1). NCBI lineage: Eukaryota > Viridiplantae > Streptophyta > Magnoliopsida > Asparagales > Orchidaceae > Platanthera > Platanthera zijinensis. Next base: position 40,869,052 of record CM077083.1, read on the forward strand.
CGATCTTCCAGAAATCGTCGACCGAAGATCGACGTTTCTTGAATCGTCGATCTAAGTTTAGCGCCGCTGTTAGCTCCAGGCTTCCATTCTGTCTGTTCAAAGGTCGTCGAGCGGAGCTCGACGCTCGACAATATCGTCGAACGGAGTTCGACGCTATTGGCGTCTCTTCAGATTCCTTTAGTAGCCCAAATCTTCGAGCTGAGTTCGAAGTTTCATCGAACTGAGCTCCACGATTTTCCGTCTCGCCGTCGAACCCTAATATAAAATCATTTCTTCGGCCATCGTTCATCTTTTGCGCTTTCATACTCTCTGCAATTTTCTCTCTTTCCCTCCAAATCTTCTACGCTAGGTCGTGTTTGGTTCATTGTTGCAGGTACAGATGGCTGGCTCCAGTGCTGCTATTTCCAAGATGAAATTCGATACCGGTTTTGATATTGATATGAATTCGTTTGATGGAAGTGATCAACGTTTCAAGGACATTCTCAACCTATTCCGAGAACAGCAACTATCTCAGATAATGACCACCAGAATGAAGATTGCTTCAGAAGAAATTAAAGAATGGTGTTTTACAGCGACAGATGAGAATGAGAATTCTGTCATCGGCTCAATAAAAGGGACTCAGGTACCATTGTCCCCGGCCCTTCTAACTGAAGTTTTCCTACTTAGTTCTGGAAATGACTCCATAGATTTATCTGGAGAGGAGTTTGATTATATGCTTGATAGAATGGGTCACACTGCTGTGAACCCTAACAAATTGCTGAAGAAAAATCTGTCCATCGAATATCAATTTTTTGCTGATGTGGTCGGTAAAGTGCTTCTGGCAAAGCACTCAGCCCATAACACTATTTCTAGATATCAGTTTTGTTTAATGGGAGCTCTGGTTGATAAGAAGCATTTAGACTGGGGATTAATATTCTTCAATCTGATCAAGAAGAAACTGAACAAAACCCATGTAAGCTTTGGGAGAATTTTAGGGGTTTACCTGCACTTCAGGTGCCCTGACCTGCTGACCTCTAGTGGGATGTTCATCAATGCATCCAAGAGGCTTACCTGTGCCCTATTCAGCAAATGGGACAGGCAGATCATCAACCCTATCAGGGATGCTGTTGCTCCACTGGCTTCAGGCACCAGGACTACCCAAGTCACTCCCTCTCAGGAATCTGCCCCAGCAGAAGGATTGTCTGCCTCGTCCTCTCCTCCTCCAGCTGTTTCTATTCCAGTCACCACACCAATCTCAACCTCTACCATTTCTTCACCAACATCACCTCCTCTAGCAACAACCTCAGAAGAATTCCATCCTCTATTCTCTTATTCAACTATCACCTCTCCATCATTCTCTCTTATAGATGACTCCTTTATGGATGATTCTCCTCCCTCTCCTTCTGAGCTTCCCTCAACATCCTCCTATCAACAACTTCTCCAAGATATTCTTTCCCAACCATCCTTCACCCCATCTCTTGCCTCATCCATCTCCACCTCAATAACTTCTATCACCACTATTCCTCTTTCAGAGCCATCTATCCCTCCACCTCATATCTCCACATTCTCCATGACATCAGCTCCAGCCACTCCTCCAGTAACTTCTATTCCTACCTCTGCTCAAGCCCATCTTGAGCATATTGATCTTTCTATTTTGGCAGACAAGCTCTATGACCTGCTAGCCCCCCGGCTAACATCTCTGCTGGAGACCTCTTTGGCTCCACTCCTGAAACAAGTTCAGGAGTTGTCTACCAAGCTCTCCTCCTTCATCTCTTCCCAGGCAACACCTTCATCTGGGTGCCTTGATTCAATTGTCTCTGAACCAAGGCAGGGGGAGATGCCTCATGAAGCAGTGGGTGTGCCTGAGACTGCTGAAGGTTCCAGTTCTGCTCCTATTTTTGCAGTGGACCTTCAGAGTCTGCTCTCTACCTTTGATACTGTATATTTCAGCTCTCTGCCTGTTCAACAATCTGAAGACCTCACTAAGGCCATTGTGCCTATCAATTACTGTGATCCCAGGCTGATTGAAATATATGTAAATTCCTTCAAAGCTGTGGATGCTAATATTTTAAGTGCTGCTACTGCTGTTACAACAAGTTTGCCTTCAGAAGATACTGAAATGGTCTCTGTGATTGAAGATACTGCTGCTGCTAAAGAACTTACTACCTACCTAGAAGAATCTGAATTTATTTCTGCTTCAATTGTTTCTACTCCTGCTGTCTCTGCTCCTGTTATTGATGCTGCTACTGCTCCAGCCCTTACCCCTGATCAAATCAAGCAACAAGAAAAGTATATAGAAAGCATTGATGACTTGTATGATAGACCACAAAGTTCAGAGAGTGATCGGTTTCAAACTGAATCTGATGATTCTTCTAATACAATTGCCAAGAAAAGGAAGGCCAGAAGCAAGGCTATGATGAAAGTACCCCTAGCTCAAGCTAAAGACTCAAATGACATTCCATATTATATTTTGCATGACTGCCCCATTTCTGAGCCCTGGATGCAGTTCTCCAAGAACCAACTAAAAGCTATGAAGAAGAGAAGGAAGCTGGACAAGTGTGAAAAGGGATCCTATCATTTTCAGCCTCCTCCTCCTCCTCCTCCAGATTCTGGTTCAGGATTAGCTTCTCAAGCCCAAGCTTCCAAGCAAAGTTCCTCCCAGTCTTATCAGAGATACCAGCCAAGGGGACAATATCAAAAGGGCTATCAATCAAGAAGAGGTCAGTATAGAGGAAGCCAAAGAGAGCACAGATTTCAAGCCAGGGAAGGACAAAGGTTCACAGACTCTTCTCAAGGTCCCTTCCCTTACAAGCTCAGAGAAAAGGTTGAAACCAGAACTACTACTGCATCAGAATCAATCAAGAGATATGAGCCTGCAGTGCCATTTGAAGACCCAGAGAACAACCCATTATCTTGGACTGCAAGGATGAAAGAATTTGCTGCTCTAGATCAATTGAAGAAAGCAAGAGAGCAAGGAAAAGATACCTCCAATATTACCACTCTGTCAGAACAAAGAAAAGTTGAATTGGAAAAGTATTCTTCAAGTAAATTCTTTGACCCAGTGGACTACCTGAAGCTGCATCCTGAGGCTGTGGTTCCAAGAGCTAGATCTCAAACCTCCTTAGGAGCAGAAGATGACAGAAGGTCAAAGAAGGAAGCCCTTAATCCTAACAGAGAAATTATATTTAAGAAGGGAAAATGAAAAGAAGTAACATATGTAAGCAGACAGTACACTCCTCTGAAAATTTGCTGAAACTCCACATAATTGCTGCAATATTTTCTTGCTTTTCTATTCTGTTTTAGTTTACTGCTCTTCTGTATGTTATTGTATCTTTTATTTCTGAAATATTTAAATAGTAATTCTAACCCAAATAGGGGGAGATTGTTGGAACACCCTATTACTAATTTGGGTAAGGATCACTATGTTTTTCTTAGGAAACCGGGTTGACCTAGATGTATAGTTGAAAAGGTCAACATTAGAATGTGTTGAGGGCTTAGAACTTAGGTTTGAAGCTGCCCCCAGGACCATTCCAAGATTTCAGAAATAGAGCCAAGAATAAGACATCTTTCGTCGAGCTCCGGTCGACGAAACGTCGAACTCCGTTCGACGCTCTCTGAGCTCAACTAAGTTAAGACATCGAGCTCTGTTCGACGATCTTCTAGCTCAGGTCGACGATCCTTCTTTGCTTATTCTCCAGGTCGCTGAGCTCAGTTCGACGATCTTCGAGCTCAGTTCGACGTTTTCTGTCTGTTGATCTTATTCCATCCCTGAGCTCAGTTCGACGATCGTAGAGCTCAGATCGACGATTTTCTGAGAGATCGACGTTTTTAAGGATTCAAATTCTGTCAGTCTTTGGAATGTTTTTGAATTCTCTCAGCATTTATATCAAGAAGATCTGCCAGCCGTTTTCATTTATTCTGGAGCAAGTTTCAAGGAATTATCAAGAGAATGTTTTGCTGGACTTTCCTCTAGAAGACAAATTCTTTATGGAAGGCATTTAATGCCTGATAACGGCTATCTTGGATGAAGAACCTTCAGGGAATAAGATCTTCCTCTTTTTTTCTTCTCTCAACAATCAATCAAGAGTCAACACAATCAATAGAATCAAGAGACACACATACTGTTACAGAAAAAGGAGAATTAGCTGAATAATTTTGTGTACTCAAAAAGTGATCACATCTTCATCTCAAGGACTCCAGACAACTCATCTTTCAGCCTCTGCTGAAACAATCTTCTGCTGGAGATCTGAAGTTTCTGAAGACCTATCACCCTAGAACAAAGCTTCCATTCCTGATTCATTCAACATCTCAGGGGGAGCTTTGACAATACAAATCCACTAGTGCTTCTCTCTTTGATTGAGACAGAGAAGACAACTTCACCCTTTTTCTTTTCCTTTTCTTTTCCTCCTGTAAAAGGGTTTTCAAAACTCCCTTCAAAAGTTTTGAGTCTTGTTCTGAGAACCTTGTCAAAACTCAGTGGTGGCAAGACACCTGATCAAAAAATCTAGTTTGGTTTTTGAGCACCTTATCCAAAGCTCATTGGTGCCCAGGACACCTGATCAACTCATCCTGCAGTGGATTCCTACCAAGGGTGGTAGAAGAATGGATGTACCCAGGTTTTTGGGGAACCACTATAGCTCCTTGTGTTTTCTGGTTTGCTTGTGTGTTCTCTTTGTTGTGTGTTGTGCTCTTCCTTTTTACTGTCTTTTTAATTCTATAGATAGGCACCCTACACATATATATAAATAAAATCTTAAAAACTTTACTAAGTTTAAAATTGTGAATTTACTTTAATTAAACTCTATTCACCCCCCTCTAGAGTTGAGATAGATCTTACCCTCACTTTCAGAACGTCGTTCGATGATCTTCAAACAGATTTCAACAAAGGCAGAAGTCACACTTAGTCTTTTCCATTAATCATGCCTAGTTGAACCAAAAAGAACAGATGCTTCTGTTCATCTAAGGGCTTGGTGAAAATATCACCTCTCTGAAGGTCAGTAGATATGAACTCAAGGCTGATCTTGTTCTTTTCCACACAATCTCTCAGAAAATGGTGTCTAATCTCAATGTGCTTGGTTCTAGAGTGGTGCGCAGGATTTTGTGCAATGGAGATAGCACTGGTACTATCACACATAATTTTAGTGTTCTTGTGTGTGTACCCATAATCCAAAAGCTAGTTTTGAATCCACAGGATCTGTGAACAACAACTAGCAGTTGTTAAATATTCAGCCTCTGCAGTTGAAGTTGAGACAGAAGCCTGCTTCTTTCTGAACCAAGAGACCAATCTTTCTCCCAGGAACTGACAAGTTCCTGAGGTACTTTTCCTATCAACTCTACAACCAGCATAGTCAGAATCAGAGTATCCAATTAACTCAAATTCTTATTCAGCTGGGTACCATAGTCCTAAATTTGGACATCCCTTCAGGTATCTCAAAATTCTCTTGAGAAGAATCAAATTAGATTCCTTGGGGTTGACCTGGAATCTAGCACATAGGCATGTAGCAAACATTATATCTGGTCTACTTGCAGTTAAATACAATAGGGAACCAACAATGGCCCTATAGTTCTTCTGATCAACTGGATTACCCTGATCATCAGAATCTATAACTACATTAGTAGCCATAGGTGTATGCATTGCTGAAGCATCAGCCATCCCAAACTTCTTTACCAATTCCTTGGCATATTTGGATTGGGAGATGAAGATGCCATCAACATCTTGCTTTACTTGGAGACCAAGAAAGTAAGACAGCTCACCCATACTACTCATCTCAAACTTAGAATGCATCAAGTCAGAGAACTTTTTGCACAGTTTGGGATCAGTGGAGCCAAAAATAATATCATCCACATACACTTAAACTAACAGGATTGTGTCCTTGTGGTGCTTAACGAAAAGGGTTCTATCAACTACTCCCCTAAAAAAGTTGTGCTCTAACAGGAAACTAGCTATAATCTCATACCAGGCTCTAGGTGCTTGTTTAAGTCCATAAAGAGCTTTTTGTAACTTGTACACAAATGAGGGCTGAGTTGAAGAAACAAACCTAGGAGGTTATTCAACAAATACCTCTTCCTTTAGCTCACCATTTAGGAAGGCACTCTTGACATCCATCTGAAAGACCTTAAACTTCATATAGGATGCATAGGCTAGAAAGATCCTTATTGTCTCAAGCCTTGCAACAGGAGCAAAGGTTTGGTCATAATCTATACCTTTCTCCTGTCTGTAGCCCTGAGCTATAAGCCTAGCTTTGTTCCTTACAATAATTCCATTTGCATCCAACTTGTTTCTAAACACCCACTTGGTGCCTATGATCAGTTGGCCTTTAGGTCTTGGAACCAAAGTCCATACTTTACATCTTTCAAACTAATTGAGTTCCTCTTGCATAACAATGATCCAGTGGTGATCTTGCTCAGCATCTTTTATGGTGAGGGGCTCAACCTGTGAAAGGAAACAAGCATGCATCACATCCTGTCTTAACTGATGTCTTGTTTGTACACCAGCTGATATGTCTCCAATCACTTGAGATATAGGATGATCTCTAAGTGTGACAAGATCAGCAGGTGGGATGTGATCTTCAGCAACAGTTGGGATTATTTCCTCAGGTGGAATTGGATAAACTGTTGGTGGTACAGCAACTGCTTCTGCAAAGTCTTCATCACTGTCTGACTCTGTGATATGAAGAGTTGATAGATGGAGAATCTCTTGAGTGACATCTTTATTAGATTCTGGTACCTACAATGAACTTGAGGAAGGAGAAGTTTCCTTCTCCTTGTAAAACATCTGAGATTCATCAAAAGAAACATGTACAGATTCCTCAATTATAGAAGTTGATTTATTAAATACCCTATAAGCTTTGCTTACATGGGAATATCCAAGAAAAATTTCCATTGAAGATTTTGCTTCAAACTTTCTAAGGTATTCTTTGTTATTGTTATGAATGTATACTACACAACCAAATACTCTTAAATAATTAATTTTAGGTTTCTTTCCTTTAAGCAACTCATAAGAAGTTTTACTCTTAAGCTTGTGTATAAGACATCTGTTCAAGACATAATTAGCTGTGCTAATAGCTTCTGCCTAATAAGAAAGAGGCATGTTAGCATCTGCCAATAATGTACCAGCAGCTTCAATCAGGGTTCTATTCTTCCTTTCCACTACCCCATTTTGTTGGGGAGTTCTAGGAGAAGAGAAGCTATATTTGATACCTTCTTTCTCACAGAATTCTTGCATGAGAAGAGAATCAAACTCAGTACCATGATCACTTCTGATCAAGGCAACATGAGTAGAATACTCAGTCTGCACACATAGTAGAAAGTCTGTAAGAACTTTGAAGTTATCAGCCTTAGTTATCAAGAAGAACACCCAAGTGAACCTAGAGAAGTCGTCTACAATTACTAAAGTGTAATACATCCCTCCTAGACTCTGTACATTTATTGGGCCAAAAAGGTCCAAATGTAATAAATACAGAATTCTAGGTGAATAACTTTTATTTATAGATTTAAAGGAATTTTTGGTTTGCTTGCCTAATTGACAAGTCTTGCATAGGCTCTCCTTCTTGTAGGGGCAAGAAGGTAAACCTCTAACAAGGTTGTATTTAGATAACCTAGATATGTTCTTGAGGTTAACATGGCTAAGCCTCCTATACCATAAGGTATTTTTATTTGTTACTTCATTAAATAAGCAGATTTAAGAATGGGTTGAATTAAAATCTACTAAATAAATATTACCTTGTCTAATACCTACTAACACAACATTACTATTTAAAGTAATATTACAGAGAGTGTTAGTGAAAGATACCTGATATCCTACATCATATAACTGACTTACTGAGATAAGTTTATGCTTCAGTCCAGTTACATATGCAACCCTTTTGAAGGTTAATGCTCCAATGGTAATCCTACCATATCCTTCAGTTTGACCACAACTGGAATCCCCAAAGATCACCTTTGGTCCAAGCTTGGCCTTGAATCTTGACAGATTGTCTTTATTTCCTGTCATGTGTTTGGAACAGCCACTATCCAAGTACCATTTGTCTTTAGTATATGGATAGGTCTTCACCTGCAGAATAGACAATTAGACATTGTGGACCCAGGTAACCTTGGGTCCATTATTCTTCACATTATGAAAACTTGAAATAAAAGAATAAGCAGGTTGGGGTTTATATCCTAAAGGGTAAGATCTCCTAGGTGGGATACTCCATGCAGTTAATGGGTCCACAAACCTAGGGTTTCTATTTATATTAGGGTTTCTAAGGTTTTGGTTGTAATTTTGAAAATCAAATTGAAATCGTCGATCAGCGTTCGACGATGGATGCTAAGATCGTCGAGCTTCGTTCGACCATTTAGCCTTCGATCGTCGAGCAGCGTTCGACGCTTTTTGTAGCTCCTTAAATTTTTTGCTTTCTCTTTTCTCTCTTAGCTTTATTTAAGGCTTGATTAGCTTGTTTTACTTGCTCAGTGTTCTTTATTCCATCAGCTGAAATAAAGTTCACTGGAGTTGAAAGATGATTTTTTAGAACCAAAGGGGGTTCACTCGATGAGGCTCCTAAGCCTAACTTATTATTGCCTGACCTAGTGTTTGTCATGCTAGTGATTTCTAGCAGCTTAAGGCTTCTACCATTCAAAGATTCTTCTAATCTCTTGGACTTTGCTAGTTCATTTTTAAGAAACTTTATTTCTTCACTAGACTTAGTGAGTTCTGCTTCTAACCTAGCATTTTCAATGGATAGGATTTCTGATTCTTCTAACTTATTTTTAAGTTCCTTAATTTCCTTTTCTGAACTAATTAAATCTAAGCAAAGGGATTTAAATTCAGATTTAAATTCAGAAGAAGAAAAATCTTATGAAGATAATACCTGATCTTCTGTAGGCATTTCTTCATCATCATAAGAACTCTCTACAGCTGAGTGGTTGCTGCAGGCATCAATTGCCATAAGGCAGATTTCCTTTGCCTTCATTTCTTCCTCATCTTTACTGGAGCTTGAGGAGGAAGATTCCTCATCTGAATCACTCCAGGTTTCAGCAACAAAACCTTTCTCCTTCTTCTTATTTTTGTAGAAGGAGGACTTGGAGTGTTTCTTGTGATGTTCTTTTTCCTTTCTCTTTTCTTTGCTCTTTTCCTCTGGACACTCTGGTAGAATGTGTCCAGGTTTCCTACAACCATAACAAATAATTTCTTTAGCAGGAGATCTGTCATATTTTGGTTTATCTTCATATCTTGAAGATTTCTTTCTGAAGTCTTTTCTTCCCATCTTGAGAAACCTTTTGGCAAAAAGTGCCATCAGCTCCTCATTGGATTGGCTTCCTTCAGAAGCATCAGCAGCTTTAAGAGCAAAAGTTTGCTCTTTTCTTGCTGGAGTTGGAGTCTTTGCTTCAGCCTCAGCTTCCCTGGTCTTCAGCACTTGCTCAAAAGACTTGAGCTTGCCAAGGAGAGCTTCTGTTGAGATTTCAGTTATACTTCTGGCCTCCTTTATGGGCCAGATCGTAAGATCCCATGTGCTGGGGAAGCACATCAGTATCTTATCATTGACCTCTGTCAATGTAATCTCCTTATCAAGGGTTCTCAGCTCATTGATGATTGAGCTGAGCCTTGTGTACATGGCTTCAACTGATTCAGCTTCAGTCTTCTTGAAGTTTTCATACTAGGATATAAGGTTGGACCTTCTGTCCTTCCTCTCATTAGTTGAACCAGCTACAATCTGCTTTAGTGAGTCCCACATGGCTTTTGCAGAGGTGCAATCAGCCATTTTCAGATCGATTTCATCAGACATAGACTGAGCCAGAATGTTCATAGCTTTGGCATCAACTATCTTTGCCTTCTTTTAGGCATCATTGTAATCTGGAGGAGGCACTGCACTGAGATTTGTAGATGTTGTATCATTGGCTGCAGCAGGAGGTGTTGGAGGTCCTTTCAAAATAGAAGAAAAAATGTCTTCATCAATAGAGTTCATATATAATTTTATTCTTGCCTTCCAGACGCTAAACTTAGCTAAGTTGCAAGCTGGAGGTCTGGTGCTAGAGTAATACTTAGACTGGGCCATGAAGTGAATATCTTTAAGCTTGGTATCTATCAGGATCTTGTGACTCAAGTGTTAGCCTGTACAGTTAGACAACCTCCCTCTGATACCAATTGAAGGATTAAGCGTATACTCAACTGCACCAAAAGCCCGAACTATTGGAGAGGGCGCTACTTAATTTCTTAAATAAATAGCAAAGTGCCACGGGTCAAGTGAAGGAACGCCGGACCCAACAATCCCCCCTCCCCCCGGCGTCCTGCACAACCCGTCGGCTTAGAGGTGGGGTTACCACATGGCCCACATGGCTCAGAGGTGGGGTTACCACATGTCCACGGTTTGCCTGACCCGCCGGACCCACACAGGTAGAAGGGAAAAATTAGGATTTAATAGCGCCCCCCCCCCCCCCCCCGCCCCCCCGGTCTTGAACCCGTAACCTCCCTCTGATACCAATTGAAAGTGAGGATAGATACAACCCTAGCGGGGGGGGTGAATAGAATATTCAAAAATTATGACACCCTACTCAACTCCCTTAGAGTTAATTTGCGGAATGAGTTTATAGATATTTGAAACCCTAGAGCCTAACACAAAGTGAAGTGCACTAGAGAAAGCTAACTGTAATTACAGTTGAGCTTTTGTCCTATCACAGCAACTAGCAATCCTAGTTATTTCTACTCACAGCCACAGTGAAATAAATTAAATAAAGCAACCCAGATGATACAAGAAGTTTATAGTGGTTCCCTCTAAATAGGTACGTCCACTCTTCTACCACCCTGGTAGGAATCCACTACAGGTTTTTGTTCAGGTGCCCTGCTACCAACTGATCTGCTTCAGGTAGATCAAGTAGACCCTTTGAGCTTTTGATTAGGAGCACAAAATCCAACACAGGTTTTGATCAGGTGCCCCGCTAATGCAAAAAAAAAAGATCACGGCAGTGAATCGGTCGCACAAGTAATATAAAATGGGCGAGTTTTCCCAAGTATCGATCTCACAAGAAACACAGTAAGGTGGAGTTAATTTCAAGGAGGACTTGAGATTGAAGTCCTCGGGTCAGAGGTAATAAAATGGGGGGTTTTGATGGTTGCGGAGACAGAAAATAAATGCTACAAACTACTCCTATGCAATACCGCTATGCAAAGCTTCGCTAGGCGGGATGAAGACTAGTCGGGCCGCTATGCACCGATTCGTAAGGCGGATGGTCGTGCGTGGGTAAAAACGCACGACTATTGACTCCTTTGCCAAAAATGGTGAAAGTCCTACCCTGGACGCCCACACGATCCCCGAACCTGCAGGAAAACTGGACGGGTTGTCGAACATGGCAGTCACGGATATCAATAAAATGCACAGCAAGAGGAAAATACACACACGCACAGAAATAGGCTAATAAAGTGCCCGAGACATGGAATGTCGCAGCGAACCAAAAGGAGTGCTAATGGCGCTGAATGGTAGTGCAAAGACATGCAAATGAGCCCAGATGAGTCCGAAATTAAGTATAAAATATGGACTCATCACACCCCCAGACTTAACTGTTTGCGCGTCCCGAGCAAACACAACCTAAGCAGACAATGAAAAAGAACTAACTAACAAAGAAATTGCAGAACAGAGTACCATGCGAAGTCGCATGCCCGCGTGCATAAAAATACAATAGAAGAAATTTCTAAGTATGCAAAATAGTTTATATTTTCCACAAAGTGTATCAACAAGTTATTACTACTCAAAAATAGAATCACGGTGAATCATCCGGTCACGCATAGGAAGAAAGTAGACTGGCCACTAAGGTGAGCTTTGCCAATGATCGAGGCTCAGGATCACCTCCAAAGGAATCCACCAATGTCGGGTACCATACGCTTGCCCGTTCACACTCTCTCTACAGCACTAGTTCGACTCAAGCATGAATCCGTAGGACTTTAGGATAAAATGGGGCTTAGGTTACGGTGAGGTAAACAAAGATAAACAGGAAGGCTATACACCTAACCCAAATGAGCTAGCCTAAAAGAATCTCTCAGCAAACCACAATATAACCAGGTGCACCACACCCCAGACTTGATTTTTGCAACATGGGTGTGTGCACCACCTACTCCAAATCAAAAACATCTCCAAAAGATTTTCAATTAAACTTTTTCTTTCATCATTTTTTTCTTTTTACAAACATTTCATTTTGTTTTCCTTTTTATTTTCAAAATCTCAGCAAATAAAAACTTAGGCGCGCTTCCACATTTTCACGAATAAAAATACCACATCACAACCCAACATGAAAATATAAAACACTAAGCTCGACTTGGGTGTGTGACTAGGATCGGCTATGAGGCTTTGGTGAAATAATGGTGGAGCTGAATCAAAATAAGGGTAGGCACAACGGGGTTTAGCGAGGATATGACGTTAGGAACGGTAAAAAGCTCAACCGGGCCAAAATGATGGCCTACATCACACTCATGCTAGACTAACCATGCACCAATGCTTCGAGAGTAGCTTGGGGCAAGTTCTTAGCCACCGAGAAAGATAATCCTTCCCCTTTGCTCGAGCAAAACGAGTCTAGTAGCGGCTACACACATTCCTACGTTACCGTTTGATTCACACCGGATTCACCAACTTTTGAGTAGAATAAGAAATATTTACGCAAAGAAAAAAATATAAAACTGTAAGCATACAGAAAAATTAATTCTACACAAATTTCTACACGAAATGAGAGCAATTGACTAGGAACACAGCAAGGCCAACATTTTACTCTATCGTGCAATCCTAAACTAGCACAATAATTTTTCACAATCAAACAAAAGAAATGAGTTTAACTCGCGGCACGCTAACAGCTAAGCACGCGCTCATGTGGGTGCAGTGGTGTGCGATGTAATGAACTAAATAAAATAAAACTACAAAAGCTTCAAGTATGCGCAAGCAATGTGCACGTGCAAAAGGCAACAACTAATAGCTCTCCCCCAGACTTAGACTAAACAACACATCAAATGATAGGGAAATTAAAATCAGAATGAGCTAAGGGAAGAGGTTACCCAATGCCCAGCTAGTGAGCATACCAGAAGACGCGTGGAAAGTAGAAACAGGCTCGCCATACGAAAAATCACAACCCCGCCAACACAAAGTTGCCAAAAATACCTGCAGGGGTGAGCTCCGCAAAAGCAAAAGAAAAATATACAAAAAGAAATGCTAAAATAAAATAGACATGGAAATAAAAATGCAAAAAATGAAAGATAAGTACTGGGGTTATTGTCATCCCAGCATGACTTATTAAATTCTAAACAGTTCTAGCTAATGGGCCTATGAAAAGAAAAATGCACAGGTAACTGGCCTAATATCCGTTGTAGTAACGGGTACCGATACGGACATAGAGCAGTTACCCCTCTGCCTAAATAATCATACCTGCTCCTCGCATGCAGAGGAAATAGGAAGTAAGATGAGGAGGAGCACTGGTCCTCACTCAACTCACCACAAAACAAATCCTTGCCCAGCAAGGTATCGTCCACCACAAGTTCGTAGGAAGCGACGACAACGGCAAAAATGCCAGGCACATCGATAACCTCATATACCCGTGGAGATTCCACCTGCATAGGCTCAGATAAAGAAGGGGGATCAAGGAATAAAGGAGACGAAGAACATATGACAATAATCGGGGGAGTGGTCCCGGTCTCACTCCCCAAAGGCTGAGGTAGAAAAATATTGTCGGCATTGTCGACAATGCTGCAAGACTCGGCCGGATCCATAGAGGTCTCCACCAAGACTTGGACTTCCTCCCTTGGTATCGAGGGAGAATCCTCGATGGAAGGAAGGTTGTCCTCCTCCATGGGAGTGGAAACAATCCATGTAGCACAAGCCGCAACTTGGGTTGCATCATCGAAAATGTCATAAGAAACGAATGACGTAGAATACACCAAAGGCGGAAGAACTGGGCTTGGATAGAAATCAAGCGCAGGTTCTTCACAAAGAATCGGCTCCACACTTGGAGATGTATGCACATGAGAGATGGGCTCAGCCACGTCGAAGCCTAGATCAGCCACACATCTGGTGGTTGTATCCACATCATTCCCTTCAAAAGATGAAGGTGACAGGGATACATAACCGGACGATGAAGGTGTGCCTCCATGGGTAGGAGTCGGGATGATCCGGATGTTCGACTCATCATCCTCCTCCAAAACACGGAGGTACTCGGCACAGTCCTTCAGGACATGAGCTGTTCTACGACAATACAAACACTTTCTCCCAGTACTCTGCGGTCCTTGTGGGTCCGGAGAGGAATAAGAGAATGGTGCATGAGGCGAGGACGAATGACCATAAGATCGGGGCACAATGTTTGAAGGGATGTACGAATACAACATCTCATGCATTGTGCGCTGAGGTCTATGCTTAATATCTCTCGTAGGGCATTCATGACTAGCGTGGGAGGAATTTCCACACCAACGGCATTGGGCATAAGAATATCCCCACATGGTATCGAAATAGCAGATTCAAAATAAATTGTGCAAATTACAAAATCCAACAATATATTACTACAGTTGCCTAGACAAACAAGAAAAAAGGAAAGCTAAACAGAAATAGAACAAAACAAAAGCAATTTACAATGGAAAAGGAAAGCAATCTCACGTCTCCCTCTACAGAAACTCACACAACTGTGTTCCCCGGCAACGGCGCCAAAAACTTGATGCAAAGAAAAGATCACGGCAGTGAACCGGTTGCACAAGTAATATAAAATGGGCAAGTTTTCCCAAGTATCGATCTCACAAGGAACTCAGTAAGGTGGAGTTAATTTCAAGGAGGACTTGAGATTGAAGTCCTCGGGTCAGAGGTAATGAAATGGGGGGGTTTTGATGGTTGCGGAGACAGAAAATAAATGCTACAAACTACTCCTATGCAATACCGCTATGCAAAGCTTTGCTAGGCGGGATGAAGACTAGTCGGGCCGTTATGCACCGATTCGGAAGGCGGATGGATGAGTAGGCAAGCGGATGAGGTGGAGAGAACGGCGGAATGAGGGTCGTAAGCACCTCTTCGCAACGCACGCCACTAGCAATTGCTAGTGCGGCAAGGATGATGGCGGTGGATGGAATATAGCGCACCTCAAGCAAAAATAACAAAATCACAATGACTCACATAGACATGAATAAGTGAAAGTGTTTATCAATGTAAAAAAACTTCATCAATACATGGAAATGAAACTAAACTAACAACAACTTAAGAGGAGTGTGCGAAATCGACCGGGTCCGAAGCCTTATTGAGGGATCACGGTTGGGGTCCCGGGTTGTCAATCCGAGTCCAAACATAGTCCTCAACTGCGTCCGGGGTAGAGGAGGCTGTCACTCACTCCCAATGGCCCGTCTTCTTCGTATCACACTGTGGAAGTTGAAAGCACATGCTCCTCCTATCTTGATGGAGGAAGCTAGGTCAAATCTCCCTTGAAGCTCGAGGATGAAGGAGGAGGCCGAGAGGAAGCTCCGGCTATGATTTGGCGTTGAAAGCTTGCCTGGAGAACCTCCCTATGGTGGAGGATGAAGGTAAATGGCGGAACCCTACGTCGGGGATGAAAAACGGCGGAGAAAATCGCGGGTCTCCGGATTAGGGTGAGACCTGCGCTATTTATAGAAAACAGAATTAAATACTGCGCACGATCACAGGCGCATGACCAGTGGTCGTGCGCGATATGGCCTGTGACCGTGCGATATGGCGGCAGAACTTGCACAAAAGAGGTCATGACTGCGCATGATCGGCAACGCACGAGCAGTGATCATGCGCGGTATAGGATATGATCGTGCGATATGGCAGGACAGAACTTTCGAAAAGAGGGCATGACTGCGCACGACCGATGATCGTGCGCC
Source organism: Platanthera zijinensis (assembly GCA_039513925.1). NCBI lineage: Eukaryota > Viridiplantae > Streptophyta > Magnoliopsida > Asparagales > Orchidaceae > Platanthera > Platanthera zijinensis. The sequence continues at coordinate 40,884,857 of CM077083.1, forward strand.
AAAGAGGTCGATGGTCGTGCATGGGTAAAAATGCACGACCATTGACTCCTTTGCCAAAAATGGTGAAAGTCCTACCCCAGACGCCCACACGATCCCCGAACCTGCAGGAAAACTGGACGGGTTGTCGAACATGGCAGTCACGGATATCAATAAAATGCACAGCAAGAGGGAAATACACACACGCACAGAAATAGGCTAATAAAGTGCACAAGACATGGAATGTCGCAGCGAACCAAAAGGAGTGCTAATGGCGCTGAATGGTAGTACAAAGACATACAAATGTGCCCAGATGAGTCCGAAATTAAGTATAAAATATGGACTCATCACCCGCCACCAAGGTTCACTTTTGACGTGAGTAATAACCCTTTATACAGGAGGTTGTGAGAGTTAAAGTTTCTTCTCTATTGTTAAAACAGATTAGAGAAGCTAGTGGATTGCACAGAGCTAGAAAGCTCTAAAGAATCAAGGCTCCCCCTGGCTTAGAGAATATCCAGGAAGGAGTCTTGCTTCAGGGTGCAGGAACTCTTCTGAACTTGAGACAAAGAACTGTCTTGAAGTTCTGAAGGAGAAGCTTGAAGAAGACTTTTGATAGTAGAATGATTGTTCTTCTTCTATAGCTTTTCTTTCTTCTTCTTCTTCTTAAGTCACTGAGTGAATGTTCATTGCAGTAGGATGAACTCAGGATTGAAGAAGAGAGAGTTGAAGAAGGATGATCTTCTCAGTTGAATGTATCAAAGACTGAGAGCTGTAACTCTTCTTGCTTTGAATCTGTATATGAAACTGTATTGAATCTGTGAGTTCCTTGAATTTCTTCTTTCAAAAGAAGCTCTTTATATATGGGCCTTTGCAACGGCTCTAAACTTGATTTGAATTTTGTCTTCTTCTGAGATCTGCAAACTGGACTGCAAAAAGCATAAAGCAAAAACATATCTTGCAGGCAGACATGCTATAAGGGGATAAAGCTTTCTAAGAAGCAGCATATCAAATCTGATAAAAGGAGTACTAAAGAAAGTCATATCAGACAAAACTCTTTACGGCCAAAGAAGACTTTTTGAGTCGAACGGCTATAAAGGACCGCATGGCAGATAAAGCAAAAAGATATTTCAACAAATAAGACAAAGAACTTTGTCAGATAAAGCTTGACTTATGCACAAAGGATGGGGAAAAGATTGCCTTGAGATGTATGCACAAAATCAATGAAATAATCTTTAATAAAATATGCTAAATAAACAGGAAATAAATCATAGAACAGAAGGAGTACAAAATTACTAAAGATAGACAGAAGAACGTCGAACGACCTTCGGAGATCGTCGACCGAAGCACAGAGATCGTCGACCTATCAGAATAGATAGTCGAACGACACAGATAGTCGAACTATCATAGAAGATAGTCGAACTACCACAGCAGATAGTCGACCTATCAGAACAGATAGTCGAGCTATCAGGTAGTCGACCTATCGAGACAGATAGTCGAGCTATCAAGCAAAACAGATAGTCGACCTATCAAACAGATAGTCGAGCTATCAGATAGTTGAACTATCCAAGCAGATAGTCGAACTATCAAATAGAACAGATAGTCGACCTATCAAACAGATAGTGAAACTATCAATACATACAGATAGTCGACCTATCAAATAGATAGTCGAACTATCAGATAGTTGAACTATCCAAGCAGATAGTTGAACTATCAAGAAATCTCTCTGGTCAAAATAAGTCGAGCGGGGTTCGACAATCGATGAGGTAGATACCACAGAATGTCGAGCTAACAAGAGTTGAACTAACTCAGAGATAGACGATCTGTTGATTGACAAACGTCGACCAACTGATAGACGATCGTCGACTAGTCGATAGATGATAGTCGAGCGGCGTTCGACCATAGTCGAACCAAAAACAACTTAACCAAATTTTCATCTGGATAAGTGATAACTCTACCACTAGAGTAATCTAACTAAACAACTAACCTTTGACCATAGATAAATCTTGGGTCAAGAAACTAAAATAGAAGACTAAACTCAAATCCAATCTAGGGTACCAACATGCTGTCTGTTTTTATTATGTTTTGAACAATATCTATCCATAGCTTTTATTATTGTTGATAGCCTATTTATTCTATCAACTCTATATCTTTTGCTATGATTTTCTGTTGTTATTTGTTTTCTGAAGTAACCTCACCCAAATAAGGGGAGATTGTTGGAACCCCTGTTTTGATTTGGGCTAGGTTCACTTCTTAGGCTTATTGACCCATGTTATATAGTCAGGGTCAGTGTTATTCTTTCTAGGTCTTAGGCTAGTCCTCCAAAGTTTATCTCCATGGACCGGCCTGAATAGTGTCTCAGATTGAAGTCTTAGAAGATTATATGCAGTCTGGGAAATTAGTTCGACGTTCGTCAAACTCAGCTCGAAGAACTTGGAGATCCTTTTCTAAGTTTAGAAAGACAATCATAGAACTCAGGTCGACGATATCCTTCAGAAGAAGTTATTCTGTGGTCGACGTATTCTCTCTGTCTATTTCTCAGCTCGACTAATTCTGGTGATTCAAGTTCTGTTGTCGATGATCTTTCAGTATAGAGCAGACTCTTAGGTCGATGAACTTGGAGCACAGTTTCAGTTTAGTTTATTAAGTTTTCAGTTCGCAGAGCTCAAGTAGAAGAATAGGATTTCTCAGTTCGATGATCTCCGATTGCAGCTCGATGAAATTTGTTCCCTGGTCGACGAAAACATGTAAGATGTTTTGTTCCTTATTCTTTCCATATCTGTTCCTTTATTATATTAAGTCGTAATTTCGCTGAGTAATCAATGCTTATATTCCCTATAAATATATCCGTTTATGGCAGCATGTATTATGGTATTCATTAGAGAATTTACTTGACATATTTCTTGGGACAGATGAGGAAATGAATATTGAAAAGGCATGCTTGTCATTTTCCTTCCCAGTTTTCTAGAAGGGCATTTATTGCATGATTTGAATTCGAAAAAGAATTTTTGTTGTTCGTTTTTGATATACACTATTAGAGAGATCATTCAGTAACAAAAAGAACACAAAGAAAGAGATATATGAGACACAAGATCTTTTACAGAAAAGAGGCACAACATAGTTTTCTAACAGTATAGTGTAGGAAGAAGAAAAGTGTTCTCGTGTTCATTGTTTCAGAGCTGCTCTCAATCTCTATTCTTACAGTGCTCCGAAGAAGAAGAAGGAAGAAAAACAACAATAATATATCCAAAGTATTCTTATTCTTCTTTTCCAAGATCTTGTAGAGACAACAAATCTCCATCTGTCTAGAGTTCCTGGATTTGGTTTTACAAAGCTAAAGGCCTGCCTAACCCTTAGCAAAGCTTCTCATCGTGAACCATCAACATCTTAGGGGGTGATTTGACAACATTCTGAATCCACAAAGTCTTCTTAGTTTGCTAATTGAGAAAAGAGAAGACTCTCATCAACTTTTCCCTCCACCTCTATAAAGGGTTTTAACTCCCTTCAAAAGTTATACTAGTTTACAAGTCTCCTTCCAAAAGAATTGAGGTTGGTTTTTTGCCAACTGGTCAAAAGCTCAAAGGGTTGTTATATCTCCCTAAAAATAGATATATTGGTGGCAGTCACCTGATCAAAACCTATAGTGGATTCCTACTAAGGGCGGTGCAAGAGTGGATGTACCCAGTTGGGGAACCACTATAAATTTCTTGTGCTGTCTGGGTTGTGCTTGTTGTTTACTTTGTGCTTGTGCTATGGTTAGCTTTGTATAGTTTTTTACTTTATCTCTGATATCTTTGCTTAGATATATATATATATATATATATATATATATATATATATAATCACCTACTTTGTCATTTAACATAATATTTGTAAAAAGATAAAAGGTTTTTTATAAACTCTATTAACCCCCCCTCTAAAGTTATTCAGATATTATCTCCCCCTTTTCTTTTAGTGTCCTCTCCCAACCTATAACTTGTGCGACAAGTTGTTATGGGTTCTCCCGACCATGTGGATAACTGTAGAGGTGCGGATATACTTTCTGTGCTCATGACTCTAACCGCTGTGTGATCGGGCCGATTCTTTTGGAGCATTTAGGTTGAGTTGAGACTCAATCCCTCAAAGGTAATTTTATTACAGTATGCTTTACTTCATCATTCATGAATGTTGTCAGATCCGAACTCGTTTGGATTTCTCTTTTTCTTATTTTCGCTGCGTGCACAAGTGTTGTGCCATCCCCAAAAACCCAACATTCTCGACCGTCGACACCACTTACCTGGGGACACCAACCCGGAAGATATCTGCATCGCCTGGCGGCACTTCCCGACGAACGAAGACACTTGGCCCCTTCGAGATGATTTTTGTCGGTAGTTTCTACTGCCTCAAGACACTACTGCCTTGAGGACAAGGCCAATTTCCCACATTGCGGTAATGTTACCGAGCTGCAGTCGGAGGAGCCGACATGGCGATTTTACACGTGATGGCGGCCGACTCACGACCTCGAAGTGGGGGCTCGTGGTGCACACGAACTGGAGGCTGACTCGCGCGTTGCGAAAGAAACAGACCCACAAAGGACTGGATGATAACTTCAGCTTATCTTTAATTTCAGTTTATTTTTATTATTATTGTTGTATTGGACCCTCACTATATAAGGGGGTGTGTTTGGACTCTTGAGTATCTTCGGATCACTTAACTAAGGAAGGGGGCTGCTCCCTCTTAATTCTCTCAACCCTAACTCTCACCCTCTCCATCTCTCTCTTCCGCATCTCCTTCTCGTCCGCGCTGTCGGGCGACATCAACGTCGTCGGGCGATACCAAACCGCTCACCACTCTCCCGATAAATGGTAATACTCTAGCTCTGCCATTTCTTTTTTTTTGCTTTCCATACTCGCTTCGACTTTACTATCACCAAGAGAAGCAATGAGAGCCTATGGTGAGTGTATTCTAATTGTTGGGGGTCCCTGCAAGATTTAAAAGAACAACCTAATGGAATGTCACATAACAAAATAGTGGATGATTTTTGATGAGTGGATGATTTCATTCTAATTATAAGTTCATCAAAGAGTTGTTAAAAACAAATTATTCAAGTTGGAATTCAGTATGTGCATCAACATTTAAAGGTCCAGGGGTTAAGAAGTCATTGGATACATTTTTAATCTGAATCACAAAGAAACAGTGATGTAAAGGACAAGAAAACTACAAAATTAACTAACTATTTCCAGGGAAAATAAGGGAAAGAGATGTTCAAGTTTTTTGTCAAGAGGATGTATGCTGCAGGAATACAGTGAAGTGCAATAGCTTTCAAGTTACAGTGAATTCTTGTGGAAAATTTTTCTTGAGAAGGAAACATTTAAGTTTTATGATGTGCAAGGCCATGATGGAAGGTCGTGATCACTTGATTGCCTAAATGATCTATAATATACAATTAGAAGGTTAGTATACATATAGTAAATTCAAACATGTAATGCAGATGAAAGAATAGACAAAGCTAAACTAATGAGAGCTCATACTGTATGAAGGATTTGGTGAAAAAGTTAAATACCCCCTTTCAGTGTTTGATAGATATAAGTTTCATTTTGCTCTCTAAATTCAGTCACCAGCTCCGACCATCTCATGCACTCTAACCACCTCATCCACTCCAGCCATCATTTCAACCAACTGCCAATCTTATCTGCACCGGCAAATTTATTTGGCCATTTTCATACACTCTCAGGATCATATTACAAAGAAACAAAAATCAACACCAAGCCGGCTTAAGAAATTTCCTCAAGAGGAAATTGAAATGAAGTACCATTTTAATAGACAAATTCAAGCAAAAAGAATCATGGCCATTAATTTCTAGCTATGCAAGTTACATTCAACATGAGATTTTGAAAAAAATGACTAAATTAAGTAAATGGATAAAACAACATCTCATATTCCAAATACACACGTAATTTAACAAAAAATGTGGGGGGGATGACATCCATGTTCGTTAACAACCCAGGGAAGCTAATCCCCAGAAGAACACCACTGATACAAAACTAAATAAATTCAATTAAGCAAGCAAAAATTGCCTTTACAAGCTGCCAGATTAATTGATGAAAACTTGAACTGAAGAATGTTGATGGCATATGATGATATAACTGAAAGTAAGAAATTTGTTTTACAAATAAATTCATATTCATTCATATGCATACTTCAAAAAGAAACATAAAGATATGGAACATTATAGTGCATGCCTATTAATAAAACCTCAAAAGAAACGATCAAGATAATTCCCACAAGCTTAAAATTGGGAGTCTCCAGACTGTAAAATAGAAGTGTTAGGTGTATAATGGGACGATAACAGAGTGGATATCATGTCATAGTACAATACTAAACTAACCTAAATATAAAACATCAATAAGAACTTTAGTAGAGTTCAAATTGAATTAACATCATATACAACAAGTATTCAATTATCAGTAATTCTAGTGACGGCATAAAGAATTGAATTTAAAAGTTTCTAGGAAACATAAGAAATCATTACTATTATATAGGAACCATCAGATCATCATAAGAGATCATTACATTCAGACATCATGTAGTGTAAAGTATGAAGTTTCAAAATAGAAAAAACTTGAGCATGCCAATGAAGTTGCAACAGAAAAACCTAAGAATGAGGGTTATACATGCAGCCATTGAGTGTTGTCAGGCTAATAGATGTGGAATCTTTAATGGATTAACACAAGAAACTAAGCAATAGATGACAAAAACTTGGTAGAATAACAGATAATAACCAAAGTATTAGATTTACATATAGGGATAACAAGACTTAAGGCCACCCAACAGCTTCAACAATGGTTCATCAAACGAAATCATAAGAGGCCATGAAACCTTTGGCGGGATACCTTTGGTACTTTATAGGGGTTGTAAGATCATTGAATATCCCAACGATAATTTAATGTGGTAGTATTCAGCTAAATAGAAGTCTATTAATATTTAATATTTAAGTCTATTATATACGTGTATACACTCTGGTGCATGCTTCCTGTCAACTATATACCCATATATAGTCCTAGAAGGAAGCTCATTTTAGTAAAAAAATTTGGCAAAGCTTCTGGTAAGATCACGACCCAAGAAATCAGTATGAAATAAAACAATAAACAAATATACTAACAACTAAACATGATGGATCGATTTACAAACCTTCAGTACGAGAAAACTATGTCACACTTCCTCTCCCCCTTGCTTTGGTTTATTGGGAAAACATAAAAGTCCAAGCAAACCAGCTTACTATAACGATCACGTGGGGGAGAGGGTGGGAACGGTGTCGTAGGAAGGCCAGGATGGGATTGGCCGGGGAAGGAGAGCAGAAATACAGGAAGGAGAAGAGGAAGAGAAAATTAATACTTCATTACTTGCTTTAAAAGGATTACAAACTGGGCTATATATAATCCCCGGTCATTAGACCGGTACCAATTTTTGGGGGATGTGTCCACCAGCCGACCATTACTAATATATGAAATACAATAATTTAACTGATAATAATATTGGCGGTGGAGATTACTTCTGGGAAGGTGGGCTCGATCGTTGTAGTTGATGGTTTTGAGGGCTGTGATTCCTCCAACTGGCCGATGGGGATTACGGGCCGTGTGATGCTTACTACACTGGTGTTTTAATCTCCATTGATTAATTCCTGATATGCGGGAGCCATTAATTCTTTATGCTAGTTGTCTTGGCTGTGTCCGTTGGATTTGTTTGGTTTGTTTGAGGCCGTAGGATGAGCCCAGGATTTTGCCCTAACATTTTCCTCCTCCTTTAGGATGATGTCATCAATGTCTTTATTTTCGCCATTCCGATTCTCGTGCTATTTTGGTGAAAGGAGCGCAAGGTTCGCCGTCGAGGGGAGCGGAGGAGGTACTGGTGCTGTGTCTTTTGGAGTTATGGTGGGAACTTCAAAGAGGGCAGCCTTGTTTGCTAGGTACGGAAAACCAACTTGGAAGTAGCTGTAACTCATTGTTTGTGCTTTGGTTCTGGGGATGCAAGATAAGTTGCCTCTCTGGGATGGATCTGTGCTAGGGTTGGTGTCGGAAAAAAAAATTCTGTGTTTTGTTCTGTGTTACTTTCTTCCCCATAAATCGGGTAGTGTTAGATCTAGGTGTTGTGGTCATTGCCTTAGAGTTTGGAATTATTTCTTTGACGAGGTGGGTTCAGGACATTTATTGGCGCCTTTTCCTTGCGTCGCGGTGAGCTGTAGGTAATCTTCTGGGGTTGGGATATCCTCCCAGGTACTGTCAGTGGGTGAAAGTCCTGTCCACTGAATTAGGGCTTGGCTAACTCGTTTCCCCTTTCGAATTTTATCACGGGTGTTGATGACCTCCAGAGGTTAATGTGCGGGACTATTTTTCTAGATACAGGAAGGTAAGTCCACGATCTATATTTTTGGATCACCTGTATAAGGATTTAGCATGGATGCATGGAAGACAGTGTGGATCCTGGATTCAAGTGGGAGAAGAAGTTTATACATCGTTGCTCCAATGACCTCGACAACCTAGAAGGGGCCATAGTACTTCAGTCTTAATTTTCTTCCTCTTGGTCGTGTCATGGTTAGTTGTCGGTATGGATGACGCTTGAGTAGGACCCAGTCGCCTTTTTCTAATTTTAATTCTTTTCTCTTTTTATAGGCTTGCGTCTTCTTCCTGTGTTGCGCTATGCTCAGATCTACTTCAGGCAGTGAAGTAATTTGTCCCTGGATTGTAGTGTCTCATCCACTACTTCATCACTAGTTGCCCCTACAGTGTAAGGAAGAAGAGAAGGCGGTAGTCAACGATACATGACCTCAAATGGGGTCATGTTGGTCGATTAGTTAAATGTGATATTATAAGGGTATTCAAGAGAATTAAGATAATCTGACTATTTTTGTGGATGTTCATGCGAAAAAATCCTAAGATATTGTTCTAAACAGTGGTTGACTCTCTCAGTTTGGTCGTCTGTCTGAGGGTGATATGATGAACTATACTTAAGGTGAGTCCCTTGTAACCTAAATAGTTCAACCCAGAAATTACTTAGAAATATAGTGTCTCGGTCGGAAATTATTGATTCCTGGAAGCCCATATAGTTTGCCTACGATTCCACAAAATTCCTCGGCCACAATGGGTCCTGAAATGGGGGTGTTTTAATGGCGCAAATTGGGCAGCCTTAGAAAATCTATCAACTACGACAAAGATTATTATATAGCCGTGGGAATTTGGTAGTTGGGTAATAAAATCCATAGTAATGTCAGCCCACAGTCGGTTGGGGATTAGGAGGGGCTGCAGTAATCCATAAGGTAGATGGTTGTTAGCTTTAGCTTTTTGGAATATATCACGCTGGTTTAAGTATGTCGTGATTTCTTTTTTCATTTGCTTTCATAAAAATTGTGGTTGTATTCTATGCAGGGTGCCCCTGATTCCTGAATGACCACCTATCAAGCTTGAGTGAGCTTCAGTGAGTATTTTGTGTTTGATTTTGGAATGTTTTGGAATGTAAATCCTGTATTGGTGCATGATGTAATTTTCCTTTTTTGTCCAATTAGGGAAAGCCAGTGGATCTTTTTTTTATTAGTTGGGTTAAGTAATCCTTTTCATAGTCGAGTTCTACTCCCTCTAGGAGCAAAGAGGATGGGCGGTGAGGATATTGAGGCTTGCTAGGGGCGGGTCAGCTGGGATCTCGGGCATCCTTGATAATGTGTCTGCCGCCAGATTACTTTTTCCTGCTTTGTATTTGATGATAAAGTCATAGCCTAATAATTTCAAAAGAAATACTTCCTCCTCTGGGGTTTGTATTTGCTGTGTCAGTAAATGATGCAAACTTTGGTTGTCAGTTAGTATGGTAAACTGATTTCTCAGCAGGTATTGGCGCCATTTGCTGACAGCTGTCGTAACGACATACATTTCTCGGGTATAGGTTGATTTTTTTTGCATGGCTGAGGTCAATTTTTTGCTAAAGTATGTTATGGTCTTGCTACCTTGCTTAAGAACCGCTCTGACGTCTGAACCTGAAGCATCGGTCTCTACAATAAAAGGCTCTTGGAAGTTAGGTAAAGCTATAATAGGGTAGGACAATAATTTAATTTTGAGTACTTCAAAGGCTTCCTGGGCCTTGTTATGCCATGAAAACACATTGCGTTTGAGCATTTCTGTAAGAGGAAATGCAATCTTAGCATAGTCCTGGATGAACTTACGGTAATACCCGGTGAGTCCTAAAAAGGCTCTTACGACTTTTTTATTTTTTGGTTGGGGAAATCCTTCAACACTCACAATGTTATCTTTAGTGGGGAGAACTTTTCCTGTCTTAATTATATGACCCAAAAACTCAATTTTTGGGGAAGCAAAGTAACATTTTCGTAATTTGACATACAAGTTTTTTTTTAAATTTCTAAGGTTTTTCTAAGGTGCTCCTGGTGGTCGGTTTTCATTGGGCAAAAGACTAGTATATCATCAAAAAAAATTACTATGAATTTTCTTAGATAGGGCTGGAAGATGGTATTCATCACGGCCTGTAAGGTGGAGGGTATGTTGGTCAAGGCGAAGAGCATTATGACAAATTCGTAGTGCCCTTAATTTGTCCGAAAAGTTATCTTTTTAACATCCTCCTTAGCCACCCTAATCTATTGATAACCGGAGCTAAGGTCAACTTTTGAAAAATATCGGGCGGTATTGAGTTCGTCGAGAAGTTCTTCGATAGTAGGGATTGGGAATTTATCTTTGATTGTTATTTTATTTAGGGCTCTATAGTCAATGCAAAAGCGCCATGTCCCATCTTTTTTCTTAACTAGGATGACTGGGGAACTGAAGGCTGAGGTTGAAGGTCGGATTTTCCCCTGAATGAGCATTTCGGCCACCATCCTCTCGATTGCATTTTTTGGTGGTAGGGGTAACAGAATGGCCTTAAGTTAGGAGTTGTGGTATTTGGTAGAAGCATGATTTTGTGGTCTATCTCTCTCGAGGGTGGAAGAGAGCCAGGCTCCTCGAACATGGTTGCATAAGATTTGAGCAACTTAAAAAAAGGAGGTTATATGATATTTTTAAAATCTGTTAGTGTCAGAGTCTTAATGGGTGGAAAAGCTTTTGCTAGTAGTAGGCATATTGCTGATGGTTTGACGGCTATCATTGTGAGGAGTTGCGATGATGATATTGGGAATGTTGGATCTAGTTGCCAACCTTAGAGGGGGGGTGAATAATGTTTTACGAGTTAATTGAATAATCGAATTATTTTTTGCCAAAAAAAACTAGTTCTGAAACCTACCGCGGGGTGCTTACTTGTTGGTGCGCGGCGGTGGGTAACAGACCTTGTTTTCCTGGGCAAATCTCTACTTGGAGATTTATGCACCCTTCAGAGAAACACAGGCTAACATCCACAACATTACAAATAATAAAAACAATAGTACATGAATTTTATTCAAACTAAATCAACAACTGCTTTTACAATTACAAAATTGTGATCCCCGTAATGCCGAGGATCAAAGGCGGTTAAATTAAAAACTCTTTTTTTTCTATACCGACCCGCCCTACGGCCAGGTTGGCTCTCTCCTTTTCCCTCCAGGAAAAGTCTTCGAGCCAGCTCTTCACCCTCACACAAGGAGCTGTCTTAGAGCCCTGCTAGATCACCCGATCTAGACTTCCTCTCTTTCCTATATCGATCCAAATCCCGGACTGGTTGGCTCTCTCCCTATCTTTCCAAGAAAGGTCATTGAGCCAGCTCTCACCTCTACGAAAGGAATGGTCTTAGAGCCCCGCTAGATCTCCCGATCTAGACGTCCCTACCCTGGGACGATTTCTCACAGAATCCTTCCCGGATTCCAACGACCCTCCGGTCGATTTCCCTCACACAAACAACTAGATAAAAAGAGTTAAAAGTAAAATACACATAATAAGATAAAACTCCCCTCTAACTCGAACACTTGATGTGGATGACGATTTGTTTTCAAAGGTTCGATCTTTGTGGCTTGAGAGTCTTTCTCTTCGATGTTCTTTATATCTGTGAAGATAAGCGCTTGATGAGAGTTTCTTATAGCGAGGATCCTTCATGAGAGTATTAGGACAATGGCTTCTTGATCATCGTGTTGGTAGTCTTCGATCCTTACTCATGAGTTCTTCTTGATATCCTCTGAAGAACTCTCCTTCTCAATTAGTTGGGATGACCCCTTCCTCCCCTTTAGACACTAAGGCAAACTCCCCTTTTGGAATATCGTGAAAAACTGTCAAACGAAACTCAAGTTCGGGCAGTTTTAAAAAGAGAAGACATTGAAGGAAGCTACCGTGGGTCGGTAATTAGTTATAGAGTGGCAGTACCATCTAGAGAATGAAATCCTTCCTTTTCTTCGTGTGCTTGCTACCGAATAACTCCTCGTAGTCATTGTAGTCCTTTGCTTGCGAGAGATCTTTGTGTGCTTGCAACCGATTGACTCTCTGGAGTCGTTGTCTTTCTTGGCTCGCCAGAGTTCTTCGTATGTGAATGGGAGGGAGGCAGGTTTCCTTTTTCCTTCGACAGAGACCTTTCAGATAGAACCAAAAGAGGCGGCCCTAGACTAGAATGCCAGAACTTCTGTCTCTTTTCGTCGTGGTGCCTAAGGCACAGAAACCGAGGCGGCCTTTTATACGTCTTCATGAAAATAGGCTACCGCCGGCGGTAATTCTAGCGCTCAGTGGTAGGTTCGTGCGCCTGTTGTGCCATCTGTCATCCAAATCTGGAATAATATTCAAAATGAATTTTTATCATTTTATCGTTGCTAGCGCCGCGCGGTTACAGCTATCGCTGCGTGGTAATATAGGACACGACGATTCAGAAATAGTGCATCGATATTCGTCGAGCGGCTAGCGCAGAATGGTAACTGATATCGTCTGGCGGTTGGTCATTTCTCTAGGAATTTTTCTTGACATTCGTCGAGAGATTAGTGTTTCGCGAGAAGTCCTTCCTTACATTCATCGAGAGGCTAGCGCAGTGCGGTAAGCACTGCCGCCTGCGGTAGTTTCCTGAGAGCTTTGCCAAATAATTCATTGCATTAGTGCGAGCGGTAGGACTAGCGCGGCGCCGTAATTTCCCGAGAACTCTGTCAAATTTTTTCACGGCTACCACTCTGCGGTAACATATACCGCTCGACGTTAGTGTTCATAGAAGTCTTCTTCTTCGCGTGTACCTGTCAACCTGCACACTCTATCAACACAAGACATGATCAAATACATCCTGGGAGTTGATATTCTCAAACACAGGGAATTTGAAACATCAGTTCCAACAAACTCCCCCTTTTGATAATATCAACTTCTATTCATGAGAAATAACAATGAGATAGAGTGCATATAAAGAATAAGAGTTATAGGTTATCATCAGGTTGCAGGTTCGCTATGTAGCTCCCTTATACACATGCTCCCCCTATCTACATGTTCGACTTGCTCCCCCAATCTATGTGCATAGATTGTTAACATGCTCCCCCTACATGTGACCTATCCTAACCCGTGAATCAAACTCATGACCATACTCATGAACAATTTATTCTCCCCCTTTGAGAATATCATAAGGGCGGGCAAGGTCAACCAGACATGTAGGATGAAAAATAGTAGATATGATGAGCGTTTAGACAAATAGCAGATAGTGCACACATAAAGTAAAGTTAAAGAAGATAATCATAGAGGTGACTCAAAATAGAATACATATTAGAGAATTAAAATCACATGTGTCACAAAATGGAGCAAGATACACAGACAGAGAAAATCAATTTTCAGATTTCATATGAATTCGATAGCATAGACTAAACTAAGCACACGACGAGTTCGTCTACAATGCTATAAGAGTAAGGAAGTAATCAAGTGAGATAAACATTGAAAATGTCATGAGTGTAAATCGTGTGCTAGTACGTATTGTTCTAAAAAGAAATAGTGTAGTTGACGTCCAATTCTTATGTGGGGAAGTCTTAGACAAGACAATGACATGTGTACGTGTATCATCGAAAGCGAGATAACACCAAGGGAAAAATAACATATTGTCCATGTGAATCTCGATCGTCTAGGAACCTAACAAAAGAGAAATAAGGTAAATAATTACCTCACATGTCATTCGATGTCATACCTAGGCAAAAACTAGGGGCACTAAGATAAAGATAGAGTCGATACACAAGTTCAAAGTTACTCTTTAACAAAGGAGCTCATCCTCACAATGCTCATGAAGACTTATTAGGAGGAATGAGTAGTGTTTAGGGGAACCATGACAAGAGATGTGATAGCTTCCATAGTTTTATTTTGTTAGCATAGATCTATAACTTTAACATTTTTTAAAGGTTCACGGAGCCCCAAGTCTATCGAAATTTATCCACCTAGATAGATACACACTGTTGGAACACCCTATTACTGATTTGGGCTAGGATTACTATTAGGATTTTATTTTTACCCAACTTCTATAGTCTAGGGTCGTAGGTTATTTCTATGGTGGTTACTTCAGAAGGAATTCTAGAGAAGTTCAGTTCGACGAACTAAGATTTTTAACTCTGAGTTTAGCTCGACGAACGCTGAGCTCCGATCGACGAACTCTGATCTCAAATCAAAAGCTCAGTTCGTCGAAAGCCAAGCTCAGTTCGACAAACTCAGGACTCAGCTTGACGAAAGAGAAACTTCAGTTCGACGAACTCCAGACTCAGGTCGACGAATTCCCTACTAAGTTCGACGTTCAGGCAGTTTCTATATACAGAAGGCTGATTGTTACGAAATGCTTAATTACAGTCAGTTATAACTCAGATATTTAAATGCTAAATATTATAAATGAATATAGTTGTTTAAGGAAGCATTAAATATGGATTTATCACAGAGTTTTAATTCTAATTAATTCCAAGGTAGTTAGATTCTCAAGGGATTCAGATGTTTCAGAATCGTTTTATTTCAAATATTTGAATTCTTCCTTCACAGTATATATATATATACAGAAGATTGCTGCTTCAAGGTGAATCAACTAAGGAGTTAGAGATATAGAGATATAGAGTTATACTTTCATTCTGCTTCAAACTCTCCCTAATACAATCTATATACACATCTGTCTCAAACATCTGCTGGAGAGGAACAACATACAAAAAGGCCTACACCCTGAAGAAAAGTCTCATCCCTTGATTACATATTCTATTCTAATCAGGGGAGCTTTTTGCAACATCATCCAATAAGTCTTCTCAGAGATTCTTGACAGAGAAGACAACCTCAACTTCTTTTAGTTTATTCTTTAAACTGTGTACAGGGTTATAACTCCCTTCAAAAGTTAACTCTTAGTTCCTAAGTCACCTGATCAAAATATTTAAGCTTGGTTTTTTGGTACCTGGTCAAAAGCCCAAAGGGTTACTAGATCTACCTTAGAAAATAGATCTTCTGGTTGCAGGGTACCTGATCAAAAACCCTTAGTAGATACCTACCAGGGTGGTAGATGGGTAGACGTACCCAGATTTATTGTGGAACTACTATAAAATCTTTGTGTCATCTGTGATTTCTACTTTCTTTATTTGTGTGCTGTAAATTTCATCTTTATATATATATATATATATCACTGACTTTAAATCCGCTATAAAAATAAATTAAAGATTTAAAATACTTTATTCACCCCCCTCTAGAGTAAAGTTATATCTATCCCTCACTTTTAATTGATATCAGATGTTGGTTTGTTGTTTTACAGGCTAACACCTGAACAAACAGATCCTGATAGATCTTATCTTACCAAGAGTTTGATTTTAACATGGCATAAAATAAGGAGTACTCAAGCACTAGACCTCTTGTTTGAAATCTTAATAAGTTTACACTATGGAAAGAAAGAATTTGATTATATATGAAATCTATTGATGAGGATATTTACAATTCTATTTTGACTAGACCACCTCTACCACTGACAAAAACAACAAGCACTAGTGTTGTACCTCCACCAAAATGGACAGAGGATCGGAAAAAAGAAAAAAATACTGATGCAAAGGCTATGAATATACTAGCCCAAACAATGTCTGATGATATCTTTCAGAAGGTTGCTGAATGCACCTCAGTAAAAGATATCTGGGACTCCCTCACAGCAATAGTAGCTAGATCAGTAGATGAGAGAAAAGATAGAAGATCTCACCTGATTTCTCAATATGAGAATTTCAAAAAGGGTGAAATTGAATCTGTTGCTGAAATGTACACAAGACTCAGTCTCATAATTAATGAACTGAAAACCATGGACAAGGATATTACATTGACAGAAGTCAATGAAAAATTTCTTATGTGTTTCCTTAACACATGAGATTCAAGAATTTTGCCAATTAGAGAAGCCAGAAGTGTAAAAGAAATCTCAACAGAAACATTGTTGGGCAAACTCAAATCATATGAGCAGCTCATCAAAACAAGAGAAGCTGAACAAATAACTTTATCTTCAGTAAAGAAGGAGAAGAGTATTGCCTTCCAAGCAATTGATGAGGAAAGAACAACTTCCAAAAAATTAAGAAATCTTGAGTCTTTTGGCTAAATAAATTTACCAAATGACCAGGAATGACTTAGGGAGAAGATTTTCCAGAAACAAGGATAAACCAAGGTATGACAAAACACCTACTAAGGAAATTGTTTGTTATGGTTGCAGGAAACCAGGACATATTCTTCCAGAATGTCCTGAAAATCAGAAGAAAGATAAGAAGAAGAAGAAGATACTGAATCTTCATACAGTTCAAGTGAAGATGAAAAAGAATCAAAAGATAAAGAAGTTTGTCGGATGACAATCAATGCATCAAACAGCAATTCTTATTCTAAATCTGAGATTGAAGAAGACCACGTAATTTCAACATTTGATTTTACATCAGAATAATTTAAAATAGATTTTAAATTACTTTGTAAAGATTTGATACAATCTGAGAAAGAAATAAAACTTCTCAGAGAAAAATTAAATGAACAAAACAATTAATCTTCAGAAAAATTAAATGAACTTTAAACTTTAAACTAAGGAAGATTTGAAAATTGCTAATGAACAAATAGTTTCTCTAGAAAACAAATTATATGAAGCTACGATGTTTGTAGAATCTCTTAATGAGAGATGTATCAAACTGATGAATATCACAAGTACAGTCAATGTCAAATTGAATGACAAACTATGCTTGGGATTTTCATCTAGTCAACCTCACATTCTTAGGAAAGATATTTTAACTACCCCTATAAAATTCATATCTGCTAATGGAAAAGAAATATTAGCAATTCTAGATAAATACACGGAAACTTTGTCATATAATGAACTAGGGAATAAATCAAAATCCTTTCAGAAAAACTATGTTCAACAAAATTCATCGAATCAAGCTCTACGAAATCAAAGGTTTTCGTCGAACAGAGATCGACGAACTCTAAACACTAGAAATAGTGTTCAACGAAATCACTGTTATTCATCGAACAGAGATTGACGAACATTGAACACAGAAAATGAATACTACTATTCTGTGAATAGAGCTCGATGATCTCACTACTATTCGTCGAACGAAGCTCGACGAAATCAGTATAATTCGTCGAACTCAACTTTTCAAACAGAAAATTTAACTCTTTTCAAAAGAATAATCAAACACAAAAGTTGATAAACCTTTTACTGAGTGGATCATTCCTCCCAGGAGATATCATCCACTTGGATATAAAAATCAACTTGAATATTCTTATATGTCTATTGATAATGTCAGGAAAAATAGGACCCAAGGTAACCAGGGTCAAGAACACCTAACTTGTTTTTATACTCGAAAAGAACTATTCTACCACAGAGGAATAGTGGTATTTGGATAGTGGGTGCTCTAAACACATGATAGGAAGAAAAGCTAACCTAAGTGACTTCAAAGCAAAGCTTGGACAAAAAGTCATATTTGGAGACTCTAACTATGGCCAGATAGAGGGATATGTGATTGTCAAGGGTTGAATAGTTACCTTCAGAAAAGTAGCGTGTGTGAGAGGTCTTAAGCATAACCTTATCTCCATCAGTCGACTATGTTATGAAGGTTATTAGGTATCATTTAATAAATATATATGCTATATTATATCTAGTGATAACAAAATTGTTTTATTGGGGGTTAGACAAGGTAACATATTATAGTAAATTTTAATTCTGCTAAAACTAAAATATGCTTATTTAATCAGATAAGTAAATCTAATGATCTTTGGCATAAAAGATTAGGGCATATAAAACTTAGAACTATTGCTAAATTGTCTAAGGATAACCTTGTCAAAGGACTACCTTCTTGTTCTTACAAGAAGGAAGGACTTTGTAGGGCTTGTCAATAAAGTAAGCAAACTAAAAATAGTTTTAAATCCATATCTAAAATTGATTCACCCAGAATTTTGTATTTACTACATATGGTATTTTTTGGACCTATTATAATACCCAGTTTGGGAGGAATGTCATACACTTTAGTTATTGTTGATGATTTCTCCATATTCACTTGGGTGTTCTTTCTTAGAAATAAGTCAGATAACTTCAAAGTCCTTACAGACTTTCTAAGGAACATCAAGATTGAGTATTCTACTCAGATTGCATTGATTAGAAGTGATCATGGCACTGAGTTTGAATCTCTTCTAATGAAAGAATTCTGTGAGAAAGAAGGAATCAGGCATTATTTCACTGCTCCAAGAACTTCTCAACAAAATGGGGTGGCAGAAAGGAAAAATAGAACCCTAATTGAACTACTAGAACATTACTTGAAGATACTCACATACCCCTATCGTTTTGGGCAGAGGCAGTAAGCACAGCAAATTATGTTCTTAACAGAAGACTGATTCATATTTGAAGGGTAAGACTCCCTATGAATTACTTAAAATAAGAAACCTAAAGTAAATTATATTACAGTTTTTGGGTACAAATTTTATATTCATAACAATGACAAGAAACATTTAAGAAAATTTTAATTCAAAGCTGCAGATGGCATATTTTCTGGATATTCTCAAGTCAGCATGGCTTATAGGGTCTTTAATAAATCTACCCTTAAAATAGAAGATTTTGTACATGTATCTTTTGATGAAACTAACATATTTTATAAGGAGAAGAATACTTCTACCAGACTCTTTTCAGGCACCAATTCTGTGTGAGAAGGTAGATGAATTAAACCTTAAGTAAGAGGATACATTGCATCCTTCTCAACAAAATGCTGAAGACAGTGATGAAAACAATCTAGAAATTTATGCTAAAAAAATTGTATCTAATGAAATTCCCCAAGAGGAATTAAGTACACAAGTTATTGAAGAACCAACTCCACTTATTAATCTTATCACACTTAGAGAGCATCCTAGATCTCAAGTGATTGGAGACATATCATTTGCTGTGCAAACAAGGCATTAAATCAATCAAGATCAGATGCATACTTGTTTTCTATCTCAAATTAAACCTCAATCCATAAAAGATGTAGAACAAGATCCTCATTGGATCATTGCAATACAAGAGTAACTCAATCAGTTTGAGAGATGTAGAGTTTGGGACTTAATTCCAAGACCCAAAGACTATCCAGTAATTGGAACCAAATGGGTCTTCAGGAATAAATTGGATGCTCAAGGAGTTATAGTAAAAAAATAAAGCTAGATTGGTAGCTCAAGGATACTCACAGCAGGAAGGAATATATTATGATCAGACATTTGCTCCTGTTGCAAGATTATAAGCTCTCAGAATATTTCTTTCTTTTGCTGCATTCAAGAAATTCAAAGTATATCAAATGGATGTGAAGAGTGCATTTTAGAATGGAGAACTCTAAGAGGAACTTTATGTAGAATAACCAATAGGTTTTATCTCTTCAACTAATTCTTCTCATGTCTTAAAACTTAATAAAGCTCTTTATGGTGTTAAACAAGCTCCAAGAGCTTGGTATGAGACTCTTACTAGTTTTCTATTAGAAAATAAATTTTTTAGAGGCATGGTAGATAAAACTTTATTTTTTAGACATCATAAAACTAAAATTATACAAGTTCAAATATATGTTGATGATATAATTTTTGGTTCTAATGATTCCAAACTTTGCAAAAGGTTCTCTGACCTAATGCATTCAAAGTTTTAAATGAGTAGCATGGGTGAATTATCTTATTTTTTTAATTTACAAGTAAAGCAAACACCTGATGCCATCTTCATATCTCAATCTAAATATGCTAAAGAGCTATTTAAAAGATTTGGTATGTTAGATGCCTCCTCTATGAAAACACGCATGCCATCTAGTGTTATAGTTGATAATGATGAACAGGGCAAACCCGTTGATCAGAAAACATATAGAGCAATCATTGGGTCACTTTTATATTTAATAGTAAGTAGAAGAGATATTATGTTTGCAACCTGTATTTGTGCTAGATTCCAAGTTAATCCTAAAGAATCTCACATTATTTTAGTAAAAAGAATTTTGAGATATATAAAGGGTTATCCTAATATAGGACTCTAGTATCATACTGTGTCAGGATTTGAATTAGCTGGATTCGTTGATGCTGACTATGCTGCATGCAGAGTTGATAGAAAAAGCACATTAGGAACTTGTTAGTTTATTGGTGATAGGCTTGTGTCATGGTTTTGCAAGAAGCAAACATCTGTTTCTACTTCAATTGCTAAAGCAGAATATATGGCAGTAGGTAGTTGTTGTTCACAGATTTTGTAGATTCAAAATCAATTACTAGAGTATGGTTACAACTTAAATAATTCAATTATTTTTTTTGACATTACAAGTGAAATTTCAATTGCATAGAATCAAGTTGTTCATAGTAGGATTAAACATATAGAAATTAGAAATCATTTTATCAGAGATAGTGTAGATAAAAATAAAATTAACCTTGTATTTATACCTACTTATTTACAAAGAGCTGATATTTTCACCAAACCCTTAGATGAAAAGAAACATATTTTCTTTTTAAATAAATTAGGAATGATTGATGGTGAATCAATAAATTGATTTTAAATCGAAGATCGAAGTTTCGTGAAACTTACGTCGAACGGAGATAGACGAATTAGTTTCGTAAACCTTTCGTCGAATGGAGCTCGACAAATTGTAATCCTTTCGTAAATCTTTTGTCGAACGGAGATCGACAGATTATAATTCTTTTGTGAAAATATTCTTCGAACTGGGTTCGATGAATTACTTTTTGATGGACGGAGTTCATATTTTCAACTTCTGAAAACTTATATTTAGGCTTTCATCGAACTCTATCCCGCGTATTCTCCATTTCTCTTGCACTTGATCTTTTTGTTTTGCTGGACAATGGCGATTTCACAAGCAATTCTCTCTATAATGAAGTTTGTTGCAGGTTTTGACATCGACATGGAATCCTTTTGTCATTCGGATCAAATATTCCAGAAAATTTTGCAACTCTTCGAGGCACAGCATCTGCGAAATTTCATGACCACTCGAATCAAACTCCCAGTCGCAGAGATTAAAGAATGGATTCATGCAGCAAATGTTCTTGATATCACAATCATTATAGGATCAATCTCAGGACATCAGGTTTCTCTTACACCTAAAATTTTTCTGAAATTTTTGGTTTTGTTAATAGAGAAGAAGATATAGAATTTTCTAGTACAAAATTTGATATTATGCTAGATAGAATGGGTCACACTCAAGGAAACCCTAACCATTTATTAAAAAAGAACATTTCTATAGAATATAAGTTCTTAGCCGATGTGGTAGGCAAGGTTCTTCTGGGTAAACATTCATCCCATGATTATGTTAGCAGGCACCCATTCATGTTGATGTGTGCTCTGGTGGATCAGAAAAATATTGACTGGGGGTCAGTATTGTTTTATTCTATAAAGAAGAAGGTTACCAGCAAGTCTGGAGGTTATGGCAGAATTTTGGGAATTTTTCTCCAGGATAAATGTCCAGAAATTTTGGTTTCTCAGATAGTGCACATAAATGCTTTCAAGAGGGTAACCTCTGCCCTGTTTGGAATATGGGAGAGGGTAATTCCTAATCCTTTCAGGGTTACACTCTCTATGGTTGCTTCTGAAAGCACGAGAGCTGTCTCAGCTGCTCTCCCTACTCCAAAAGAAGTTCCTCCTTATGTTCTTCCACTCAACACTCTCCACAACATTCACCCAGACTTTCCCCACAACCTTTTCTACAGCCTACTGAGTCTTTAGATATTCCATCCACATTGAAAGTAACACTAGTGTCAACTACCTTCACCTATGGGGGGGGGGGAATAGGTGTCTTGCACAGTCTTTTAGCAGAATTAATATTATACCTGCACAATTAAACAAAACAACACAGCAAAAAAATACGCAGGCCGTTATAGTGGTTCCCCGATTTGGGTACGTCCACTTTCCCCCTTCGACCTATCTCACAACAAGGGACGACTCGGTCACTTCACAAACAATATTAAAATCCAATCCTCACACTAATGGAAGGAACCCTTCCACCCGAAGGAGTCACCACTCCTCCACCACGGGTTGCACCCAACCCTTACAACGCTGAACCAACGTTCCTTTACAACAAAAGAAAAATTAGAATGTATAAAATACAAACTACTTATGGAGTGCTTGGTGTCCCTCTTCGTTCGATGACGCGTTCTTGAAGTAGATGAAGAGTCTACGACCTTAGCTCTCACATAGAGAGGATCTCCCCGAAATCGACAGCGGCAAGAAATGCGGCGGCAGAGCTTTCAGGATCGGCGGCGGAAAGGTTTGCGGCGGCGAGCTTTGTAGATCCAACCTTCGTAGCAAAGCTAGAAGGGTCTACCAATGATCTTACTTGGATCGATCATCTCAATCGATTCGGAATGGTAAGGTATTCCCGTTCAACAAATCAAGAGACAAAGGATCTCAAGATAGACATGTGAGACGCGTTGCTTAGATGAGCTTCTGTCGCCGGGAGATCAGGAAGAACCCACGATCGGTGGCGGCAACAACTTGAGGCACGGAGATGGAGGCGGAAGAGAAGACGTGATCCGCTAGGTAAAATCAGGCGGCTCTTTCTTTTCATATGTATCGATTGTGCGTGATGTTCGAAATACAACAGTATTTATATACTAGGTCATATATTATGACCGTTGTGGGCCCTACCAGAATAAACCCAAACTCTGGTTCAAAACAACGTGTGTATACTTGGTCCGGTCCAGCGAGCAGCAGAAATTCGCCTAAGGCAAATTCGGTGGGAATCATTGGTGATTCTCGACGAATCGACGAGAATCACTAATGATTCCCATTGAATTCTACATAGAAGAATTCTTAGCTGAATTGCTTGCCAGCCGGAAAGAATCGTTGAGAGTCATCATCCATTCTCGACGAATCGTCGAGAATGCAGAGTCATTCTCGACGATTCTGACTTAGCAGATTCCTTGAAGGAGTTTACTCAGCCTGATGATTCTCGTCGATTCTGACTTGGCAGAATCCTTGAAGGCGTTGAAGGCATTGAGTCAGCCGGATGCATTCGGCGAGAATCATCTAGTGATTCTCGACGATTCTGCGAGAATCACTAGTGATTCTCGTCGAATTGGCGAGAATCACATAGTGATTCTCGTCAAATCATACTTAGACGAATTTTCGTCTATCTTCCCGTGAGCTGGTCTTTGACCCATCCTTGCTCCTCTTCAGCTCTAGCTCTATCTCGAACCTGTGCTTGAAAGTAAGTACACTCCAATAGAGAGAGCACACATAGGCCAACACACTGATCTGCTCAACGAAGGATTACGTTGCGCAGACCCGTGTATATTGACCCACTGAACCCTGATATTGGTGTGTACTTTGCGTGAAATAACTGCAAGCACAACTTGAAGACAAATGATCAAATACAATGTCAATTCACCTTAGCTGGTCCAGGGGCTTCTTCAAATGAGGTACATTGTGGATACAATACCCAACAATCTCCCCCTATTTGAAGAAGCCTAAACCCTACAAGCTAAGGTGAATATAACGGATGGAAGAAAAACATAAATTGAATAATCAGTTGAGAATGAATTTCCATACCTTTACCTTTAGATCATTTGGAGCATACTTTGCGTGAGCACCTTAGCACCTTATCCTTGAGGGTAATCTCCCCCTTTTCGGTTTCTATAAATATGGGACTTTAGCACTTGCCACAATGCTCACCCTCAGTTCTTGCATCTGAGCTTACTCTTGAGTTTCTTGCGGATGCTCCCCCTTGATCCAAGAGCCGAGAGCCTCTGTATTCTTTATTCCTCAAGGTTTAGCATACCCAGTTCAGTTTTGAAGAGACTGAACTTGGCTTCGTCTAGGGGCTTTGTAAAAATATCTGCAATCTGCTTATTCGTGGGAACATAGCAGAGAGAGATGTCCTTGTTTTCCACATGCTCCCGAATGAAGTGGTAGCGCACTTCAATATGCTTCGTCCTGCTGTGCGACACGGGATTGTTCGCAATGGCTATAGCACTTGAGGAGTCACAGTACATTGGTATTTCTTTGAACTGAAGGTCATAGTCTGCTAGCTGATTTCTGATCCATAGAAGTTGTGCGCAACAGCTGCCTGCTGAGATGTACTCAGATTCAGCTGTGGAGGTTGCAACACAATTCTGCTTCTTACTATTCCATGATATAGCCTTCTTCCGAGGAATTGACACGTCCCGGAAGTGCTTTTCCTATCATCCCTTCTTCCGAAAAAATTAGCATCTTAAAAGCTTATTAGCTCGACATCATTGTTTCTAAGGTACCACAAGCCAAGATTAGGTGTACCCTTATGGTATCTAAGAATTCGCTTTGCAGCGACATAGTGAGATTCCTTAGTTTTCACCTGATATCTGGCACAAATGCATGTGGAGAACATAATATCCGGTCTACTTGCAGTAAGGTAGAGCAGGGATCCAATTATGCTTCTGTACTTGGTTTCATCAAAAGGTTTCCCTTTCTCATCCTTGTCCAGAGACACAGTGGATCCCATTGGAGTCCTCATAGAGGTTGCACTCTCCATTCCGAATTTCTTGAGGAGTTCATTTGTGAACTTCATCTGAGAGATGAAAATCCAATCCTCAGACTATTTCACTTGAAGTCCCAAGAAATATTTCAGCTCTCCCATACTACTCATTTCAAACTTCCCTTGCATAAGTATGGAAAACTTCTTGCAAAGGTTGTTATCCGTTGACCCTAATATTATGTCATCGACATAGATTTGCACCAGTAAAATCTTGCCTTTGAATTCCCTAAGAAATAATGTCTTATCTATTTTTTCTCTAGAGAACTTGTTCTCAAGAAGAAAGCTAGACAGAGTCTCATACCAAGCTCGAGGAGCATGTTTTAAGCCATACAAAGCTTTATTAAGAAAATATACATGATTGGGATAAGTCGGATTAACAAAACCTGGGGGTTGTGCGACATATACTTCCTCTTTCAGGTTGCTATTTAAGAAGGCTGATTTCATGTCCATCTGATAGACTGTGAATCCTTTGTGAGAAGCATACGCCAGGAATAAACTGATTGCCTCGAGCCTTGCCACTGGTGCAAAGGTCTGGTCGAATTCAATCCCCTCCTCCTGTCTATAACCTTGAGCCACAAGCCTGGCCTTGTTCTTTATGATGACACCGTGTTCATCCAATTTGTTTCTGAAGATCCACTTTGTGCCAATCACGTTATGCCCCATTGTTCTGGGAATCAACGTCCAGACGTTGCATCGTTCAAATTGATACAGTTCATCTTGCATGGCCAAGATCCAAGATGCATCCTTGTTCGCTTCGTCGAACTTCTTTGGCTCAACCTGTGACAAAAAGCTAAAATGCAGAATCTCGTTAATTGTACCTCCGCGATTTCTGACACCGTCACGGGGATCTCCGATGATCTGATCTCAAGGATGATCCCTCACGTGTCTGAGCTCTAGGAGTCTGGCATCTGGAGCTCTGACGTCTTCTCGGGCTTCTCCTTCTTCAGGGAGGATAATTCCATTCTGACCGTCATCATCCTCGATTGGCGTTGTGGTGGAGACTTTGACGTACTTGGGAGTTGCATCTTTAGCGATCTCATCGAGACAAAGATGTTCAATTCTTGTACCTTCATCTTCAAGAAGACCACTGGAAGAATTGTTGTTAAGCAAGCTTCCTTCATCAAATACAACATTTATGGATTCCTCTACCACTAGGGTTTTCTTATTGAAAACCCTATATGCCCGGCTATGACTATTATAGCCCATAATTATACCTTCGAAGCATTTTTCACCAAACTTAGTACGCGGGTACTTCCCGTTATTTAGTACATAGCATCTGTAGCCAAAGATCCTAAAATAGGATATGGTAGGTTTCCTGCCTTTCAGTAGCTCATAAGGCGTCTTACGATGGCTCTTGTTGATCAAGGCCCGGTTTTATATATGACAAGCTGTGTTGACAGCCTCTGCCCAAAAGTATTCTGGGAGAGAAGCGTCATTTAACATTGCCGTGCAAGCTTCAATGAGTGTTCTATTTCTCCTCTCCGCAACTCCATTCTGCTGAGGAGTGCGCAGGGAGGAAAACTCATGAAAGATACAAAGTTCTTCACAGAACTCTGTCATAGCACCATACTCGAACTCTGTTCCATGGTCACTTCTGATTTTGACCACCGAGCAGTTATGTTCGTTCTGAATTTGCTTTACAAAACTAGTGAAGATGTCAAACATATCAGACTTGCGTTTTAAGAAGAACACCCAAGTAAGCCGAGAGTGATCATCAACAATCACTAGCGTATAAGACTTGCCTCCCAAGCTATGAACTTGTATTGGACCAAACAATTCCATATGCAGAAGATAAAGACATCTGGAGGAGTCTTTGTCTGCAATGCCCTTAAAGGTAGCCCGAGTCTGTTTTCCCTTCTGGCATGCAGGACAAGGGCTATCTTTGATGCACTTAATGATGGGAGCATCCCTTACTAAGTTTTTAGAAAACTGCATACTAATTGTCTTGAAATTAATATGTGCCAATCTCTTGTACCATTGTTCACAAAGAGATGGACTGCCTGTTGCTACTAGGAACACGGGGGTAGATGAATCTAAACTAAGAAAATCTAAACAGAAGATGTTTCTGCTCCTAATGCTTGTTAATACCGTCTCCGAAGAGGCACACGATATTATCAGGCATTTATCCTTGCAGAACTTAACGTCATAACCTTTATCACACAACTGACTTACACTGATCAGGTTATGATTTAACCCTTCAACATAAGCCACATCGGTGATTGAGACTATACCTTTGGAAATCATACTATAACCTCTGGTGACTCCTCGATCTGATCCTCCAAAGATGACTTTGGGTCCAATTTTGAATGGAGAGTAATCACGCAGCAGGCTTCTTGTCCCAGTCATATGCCGGGAGCATCCACTGTCCAACTACCATATAGGAGTTTTGGTGGCCTTTGGACATACCTGCAAAACAGAATCAGTTTCCCTTAGGAACCCAATCGAACTTGGGTCCTAGATTCCTTGTTAGTATACTCCCCCACGGATTGTAAACCCTACGAGTGGTCGGACTCGCATTGCTAACATGAGGAGTCTCGTTATATCTCAGATTAAACCAGCAATCCACGGCAAAGTGACCAACTTTGCCACAGCACCAACAGTCAAATCTGTTGTACCTTTTCCTAGGCTCCTGCTTTACCCTGGGAATGGTGGGTCGCGCCGGGGCCTTGGATCTGGAGGTAGAGCCATCATGATGACAGCTGTCACATGAATTCTTCACCTCCTGTTCCTTCAGTATAATAGGCTTGGCTTTTGGTGTCTGCTTCCTATTATGGCCGCTAGAGAAGTGGTCATAATCCTCAACTTGGATTTCCTCATAAGGTGCCCTGAAGACACTCTCGCCAAAGTTGTGGGGGAAGACCCAACAATCATACTGGCTCTTGGGCTTTTCAACCGAGTGCCAGAAGAAGTGGCCATAGGTTGACTCAAAGTCATGTTCATTGTAGGGAAAGCCAGGTTTCCTGAATACAATATGGTTGAGTGGGGCGTTTCCCTTTTCTGCAACAGAGGCCTTCTTAGCAGCCTTATTTTTCCTCTGCTTTTTTGTTTCTCTTGGAGGATTTACCAGGCACACCCACATGCCCCAAACCAGCCCCATTAGCCTAAGTAGAGAAGGTATCAACCAGTGGAAGAACAGTCTTTGGCATAGAGAAGCTTTAGACAATCTTCTTTTCTGCCGCAAGTTATTCTTCCAACTTATTGATTTCTTCCTATTTAAGTTCAAGGAGACTTAGATATTCTGAGTGCTTAGAGATCAGGTCCAGGTGCTCCTGTCGGAGAGAAATAAAACTAGTGATCTCTTCCCTTAGGGAGACACCCTCGACCTTAAGGAATTTGACATCCTTTTTCTGAGCCCTCAATCTCTTGTGGAATTCCTCGAAGGTGTTGAGCAGAAGCTCATACTTTTCAAAGAGCTCAGCTTCTCGAGCAGATGGGCTGTCCTCGAGATCATCATAAGGAGACTCATAGTCAAAGTCAGAGAGGGGGGTACGAGCCTTTACCTTCCAAGTGAATGGGGGGCATTCTCCTTCTGAGTCAGAGCGACCCAATAGCACGAAGTAGGCTTCCTCATCATCACTAGAGTCTGAGGAATCAGACTCACTCAGTGTCTTTGACTTTTTGGCGATGTAGCTCCTCTCCTTCTTTTTATCTCTAGAGGTTATGTGCTCTTCTCCCTTCCCCTTCTCTCTCTTGCCTTGATGGTAGTCAGCCACGACGTGTCCTGGCTTATTGCACCCAAAACAAATGATGTCAGTATGACGATGTTTGTTCAGTTTTGATTCATACCTGTGAGAAGAATAATTCTTCTTCTGGTTTCTGGAGGAGGAGCCGTCTCTCTTTCTTTGATTCCTCATCTTGAGGAACTTCTTGAATTCTCAGGTGTTGAGGGAGAAGTCTTCTTTAGAAAACTTTGAGCCGGAGGAGCATGGCTCGGAGTATTCCTCCTCATCCTTTTTCCCCGCACGGGATGAAGCCGCACCCTTGCCCTTCCTGTAGTGAATGGCTTTTAGGGCCACAGTCTTTTCCTTGGCAGTGGCTTTCTCTGCTTCTTCTTCTGCTTTCCTCGTGTTCAACTGGAGCTCATAGGACATGAGCTTCCCAAAGAGTATCTGAGGATCTGTTTCTGCTAATCTGCCAAACTCTTGGATGGCACAGATCTTCGTGTCCGATTCCTTAGTAAGGGACCTAAGGAATTTATCATTAAGTTCACCAACAGTGAACACTCTTCCATATCCCTTGAGAGCATTGACGATCTTGAGGAAATTCTCGAAGGTAACTCCGATCTCTTCCTTGGGCCCCATCCTGAAGGCCTCATATTTCTTGTTCAGGAGTGATCTCTGATCAGTGATACAAAGATTCGCAACGGCGGAGAGAGAGGGTTAGCCGAGAAGAGAAGAGAAAGTGGATGTGGTGGTTGAGAATATTCTCCGATTCTATATCCGATAAAGGCAAGCGTACCTTATCGGTTATAGTATAGGATACTAAAGATTAGTATCAAGGTCGTATTTCCCTGGGGCGTAATGACTACTTCTACTCAAAGGCATTCGCTATTATTTTATCAAATGATATTTATATTAAATGTTAAACTAAAAACAGGAATTAAAGCACTAAAATAAAAAGAAAACTAAACTACTTGCAGGAAAAAAAGAGTTAGAGCTAATAATAAAGAGGCGCACTCGATCAAAAATCACTTCAGCAGGAGACGGTTAAAAAGATGATAAATAAACCTAAGCTTAATAGGGTAAAAGTCCTTGACCATGGAGGTTCCTAAAGCTTGAACACGCTTCTCTCGAAGTCGTGCCCAACTGAGTTTAAGAAGGTCCAACCGACTCTCGTCTAAATCGGAGGCCTAAAGCTCGCTTTACACGGTGAACCCCTCTATTAGATTTTACTCCAATCCGGGAGATTTGGACGTCTTCCTCTCTCGAGGGGTGCGTATAACTCCCTTTACTCTTGAATGCTCACTTCATTCTATCGGCCTCTCGGCTAGCCCAGAATGAAAGCAAAGGTGGAGAGTATATATCGATAATATACCTCCAACCCGTGATTAATAAAGAGTAATTCAAGGTCCAGAACCTAAAAATAAAAAGTTAATTAAAACATCATAACTTAATCGCTCTAACCTCGGATCATCAAGATCGAGTACAAGGAGGATTAGTTAATCATAATGGAGTGGAGGAGGGGGGATGAGTAGTAGAGCATAAAAATACAGGAATAAGAAAGGAACATTTTAATTAATGAAAAATAGAGCTACAGCTACGAAATGGAAATTACAGGTGCATCCAAGTAAAACCTATTCTAGCCCTACAACAAGCTACTCAGAAGCAATGCAAGAGCTAAAAGCAAAACACTAAGCTAGGTTAAGAAAATAATTACAAAATAAGAGAGAGAGAGAGGGAGAGAGAGAAAGCATAAGAGGGGCCAAGAAATAGAGGGGCAGCACCTCCCCCTCTCCCCAAAAGTTGCTGAAATGGAAGGGGGTCCTGTATTTATAGATTTTTCCCACGGGTTGGTCACGCCCTGCGACACGCCCTACGGTGGGCGTGTCAGGGGGCGTGACAGTACTATGTTGACCTCGGGAGCCGAATTCTGGCGGGAATGATGATTATTTCGGTATGATGGTGGTCACGCCCTAAGTCACGCCCGTGACAGGGGGGCGTGACAGGCGTGTCAAGTCAAAGTCAACAGTCGCAGGTCCATCAGACGTTGAAATCAGGGCAGTCACGCCCCAGGTCATGCCCGTGACATAGTGCGTGACAGTACTGTTGCGTGCAGCTGTGTAGAATGCATTGAAGGAGGTGGCAGACTTCGGGCAGAGGGCGACACGCCCCGTGTCACGCCCGTTGACATGCCCGGGGAGGGCGTGTCGGTGGGGCGTGACAGGGGATTTTGGCGGGAAATGATCTCTTGCAGCTGTCAACACCGGGAGCAGGTGTCACGCCCTGCGTCACGCCCGGGGAGGGCGTGATTGGGGGGCGTGTCAGGGGATTTTTTCCTGAAAATTTGTTGAAACCTGCACAAAATGAAAATAATTATTATTTTTAATATTTACATAAAAAGAAGCATAAAATAACAGAAAGAAAGAGATTTAAAACGAAAATAACATATTTTTCCCTAATAAATTAAGCTAAAATATGCATCATCAAATTCCCCCATACTTATTATTTTGCTTGTCCTCAAGCAAAGACTACGTGTTAGAGAAAATAAAGAGGATTAATTTAAAAGTTTAAAAATGCTATAAACGAGTAAGATGGGAATTTAGAGGTAGAGAAATTTTTGAAAAAAAACCGAAAAGTCCTACTTTAACTTAGCACAGAATTTTATAAATTTTACTAAATATAAAAAAAAACAAATCATCCGAAATTTTTACAGAATTAAAACTTAATAAAGTAACGAGTAAAAAGCGCATTGAGTCACTACTAAAGTCTAAGAGACAAATTAAAACCATAGTCAATCAAGACAAAATTCAATATTTTTATCAAAAATACTTACTCAATCTAGTTTCTCGCTACTATACTAAAAAGTAAACGTAGAAAGCATGAATCATTAGGGCTTTAATTAGGCGTATAGTTAGGCTTAGGTTTTTAAGGGTGCGTTATTTAAAAAGATAAACACGAGGGATATTTGCACACTTAAAATAAAAAGAAAATGAGCTTTAACAAAATAAAACTAGCCAAAATAAATACTTTTCTTTTCTTTTCTTTTACTTTTTTTTTCAATTATTTTCATCATTTTTTTTCATTTTTTTTATACTTAAAACTTTTCACTTTTGTAGCAAAAGATAACACAAAGATTTTCCACTATTTTTTTCAAAAAGATGCACATTAGCAATTAAAGCTCAAAAATAATTTTAAAGTGTGTATGCAGGTAGGCTATTTGGCCGTGGTGAAATAAAAAGTGGGGCTACAAAAAGGAAAGGAAAAGGCACAAAAATGGCTAGCAATGGTTATTGTTAGGCAAGGTGCAAAGGCTCCAACGTTACAAAAGAAATGTCTAAATCATTTTCATGCTTCCTAAATTTACTCAAAGTAAAGCTTTGAAATTTCAAAAGAGGATAAGCACAAAAAATAAAAAATAGAGAATTTGCTTTCATGAAAATAATGATAATAAGCGGCTAGATCATTTTGTGTCTACTACACTTAATATTAATTAACGTTTAAAAAGATTTTAATAATGAAAAATAAGGGATGATTTGTTTTATAAAAGTAAAAAAAAAAAAAAGGCTAAGGAAAAGTAAAGAAAAATTCAAGAAATTTTCAAAAATAGCATACTACCCTAAATAGGAACACTATATGAGTCAACATACTACTCGCTAAACATATTTAAAGAGAAAATTAATCAAATTTATTCTAACTAAGCAAGTAGACATGAGCTTGAAAAAAACAATAAAAAGCAAAGTAGCGGGGTACTAATTGATTTGGCAAAAATTAACTCAATTTAATTTGGGAATTTTTTTTCAAAAATATTTATATATTTTTTTTGGATTTTTTTTTAAAAATATTATATATACAATTTTTTTTCTAAAGTAAAATATTAAGGGAACACTCCCCCATACTTAAAGTTAAACATTGTCCCCAATGTTTAAAGTTAAGTATAAAGAGAGTGAGAAGAGAGAGAAAAGAGAAGAGAGAAAAAAATGCAAAGAGAGGGAGAAGATGCTTCCCTAGCATTTGATGCCCAGACGTTTGAAATTGCGTCCCCCAAACTTGAGCTAAAGATCGGCTTCAGTCCAAGTTGCGAGGCGATAAGCTGCACAAATACGCGGGAGCTTATTCCTGCACAAAACAAAAAATAAAAAAACGGAAAAACAAAAAAAGAAAAAGATAAGTAAGGGGTGCCTCCCAAGAGCGCTCTTTGTTTAAAACGTCGTTGAGCTCGACGTTTTTTTGTTAGCTAAAAGGAAAATAAAAAGAGAAATGTAATGGCAGCTTGTGCAAAATGCGTTTTGGCGCGAGTGCCAAAACATTTTTTAAGTAAATAAAAATATTTTTTTGTAATTTTTTATTTTTTAAATAAAACAATAAACAACAAGATTTAGAAAAAGAAAAAAAACTAGAAAAAGAAACTATACTATTAGAAGGGGGCGAAGAAGAAGTAGAAACTAAACTAGAAGAAAAAATAAAACAAGAAAAGAAAACAGAATTTTCGCAAGGAGGGGGAAGAGAAGAAAAATAAGAAGGCGACGGCGGTTGATCACAAGAAAATGGTTGGATTGAAAAATCCGGTTGCTCCACCTGAATATCAATCATTTCGATAGATTGGGAGCAAACCGGGATATCCGAAAAATCAATCTCTTCAGAAGATCAAACACAAGAAAGTTCGTCTTCCTCGGAAACTTGAAAAAAAATCGGAATATCGGGGGAAATTTCCTCCTCGAGAGGTTGAAGGCACAATGGAATTTCTGAATAATCATCTTCCGCAAGTGATTTAAGGCACTGTGGAATATCCGAAGATTCATCATTCGAAAGATAAATAGGAGGAGGAGGGGAAGAAAAAGATGCGGCCTCAGCAGCCAAAGCGTCAAAAATCACTTTGAAGTGAGCATTGATGCGTGAATCAAATGCTACACCATCAAAAATGACTTCATTTTCGCTAGAATCAAAAACGGGAGGCGCGCAAACTTGCGGAGAAAAAGTGGAAAAATCTTGAGATGGAATGGATTGATGATCACCTTGGCCCCAAGAATGATCAAGGTGTTGCCACCCTGAGTAGTTCAAAGTAGGGATAGGATCAAAATGTCCATTCAAGAAATTTCCGTAAGAATTAAAATCAGAAAAATTTGGAGGAGAAGGGTAGGAAGGCGTTTGAAAACCATCGTAACCCCATGAAAAAAAATTCGCGAACGGATCAATTTGGCCAAATTGATTCGATCCAGAAGGGATAAAATCATGGGAGGATGAAGGATACCTTACCCAACACTCCTCACGAGAGTGACCGAACTCTCCATAATTAAAACAAAGATTACACATTTAAAAATAAAATTAATCAACCGCGAGAGTGGGGTGAGAGAGACGAGATAAACAAAAAAAACGGCTACAGCACGTTCAAAAATCTCGTTTTCTTTATAAAAAGGAGAAGTAGGGAAAACTCATGCTGCTGCTCATCATCAAGACCACGATACTCAACACTACTACGTTAAAGGCTTGAAGAAGTTGTGCTTTGAAGTTTTCTTCTCAGCACAAGTAGAAACTTCCTGAAGATCTCCTATCTTGCAGTTGTGAAGAAGTTGGACTCAGTTTTCTCAGTTCAGAAAGAAGACTTGGAGGACATTCTCTCTAAAGTGAATCGTCATCAAACATCTACTCTTTCTATAGGAACATTATTAATCTGAGTTATAAGCTTAACATATAAAGGCTGAGTGGTAGGATTTTGTTGACATTTCTAGGTAGGGCTTGTGTGCCTGAGGTAGAATTTGAGTCAAAACAAGTCCCCGACAACGGCGCCAAAAACTTGATACAAAGATTCGCAACGGCGGAGAGAGAGGGTTAGCAGAGAAGAGAAGAGAAAGTGGATGTGTTGGTTGAGAATATTCTCCGATTCTATATCCGATAAAGGCAAGCGTACCTTATCGGTTATAGTATAGGATACTAAAGATTAGTATCAAGGTCGTATTTCCCTGGGGCGTAATGACTACTTCTACTTAAAGGCGTTCGCTATTATTTTATCAAATGATATTTATATTAAATGTTAAACTAAAAATAGGAATTAAAGCACTAAAATAAAAAGAAAACTAAACTACTTGCAGGATAAAAAGAGTAGAGCTATCCTTTTTTCAAAATATCAAAACAAGTACCCGGCAACGGCGCCAAAAACTTGATACAAAGATTCGCAACAGCGGAGAGAGAGGGTTAGCAGAGAAGAGAAGAGAAAGTGGATGTGGTGGTTGAGAATATTCTCCGATTCTATATCCGATAAAGGCAAGCGTACCATCGCTATCGTCGGTTACTGATGTGAGTGTGATAGGCTTTTGTTGTACCCGTTTTGGGAAAAACCATTTACGTACTCTGTTGTTTGAAGCTTGTTGAAGCTTCTCTACTGTTGTTATATTATGGACTATCTGCTTGGTGTGGATTTGACTTCTATGTTATATTTGCTTGGGTTGGCAATGTATGATATTGGTTATGGCCGGCAGGATAGGCGTCTTGTGGTACAGGCTTGCCCGAGTGTTAGTTCTACCGCAAGGCGGCTGTTCTGGGCATAAGACCACTCTCATGTCGTGTGTTATGTTCAGGGAGGGGGGTCTTACAGAAACTCACACCGTAAGCGAACAATGATGCGCAACGGCGCCAAAAACTTGATACAAAGATTCGCAACGCGGAGAGAGAGGGTTAGCAGAGAAGAGAAGAGAAAGTGGATGTGGTGGTTGAGAATATTCTCCGATTCTATATCCGATAAAGCCAAGCGTACCTTATCGGTTATAGTATAGGATACTAAAGATTAGTATCAAGGTCGTATTTCCCTGGGGCGTAATGACTACTTCTACTAAAAGGCGTTCGCTATTATTTTATCAAATGATATTTATATTAAATGTTAAACTAAAAACAGGAATTAAAGCACTAAAATAAAAAGAAAACTAAACTACTTGCAGGATAAAAAGAGTAGAGCTAATAATAAAGAGGCGCACTCGATCAAGAATCACTTCAGTAGGAGACGATTAAAAAGACGATAAATAAACCTAAGCTTAATAGGGTAAAAGTCCTTGACCGTGGAGGTTCCTAAAGCTTGAACACGCTTCTCTCGAAGTCAGGCCCAACTGAGTTTAAGAAGGTCCGACCGACTCTCGTCTAAATCGGAGGCCTAAAGCTCGCTTTACGCGGTGAACCCCTCTATTGGATTTTACTCCAATCCGGGAGATTTGGACGTCTGCCTCTCTCGAGGGGTGCGAACAACTCCCTTAACTCTTGAATGCTCACTTCATTCTATCGGCCTCTCGGCTAGCCCAGAATGAAAGCAAAGGTGGAGAGTATATATCGATAATATACCTCCAACCCGTGATTAATCAAGAGTAATTCAAGGTCCAGAACCTAAAAATAAAAGGTTAATTAAAACATCATAATTTAATCGCTCTAACCTCGGATCATCAAGATCGAGTACAAGGAGGATTAGTTAATCATAATGGAGTGGAGGAGGGGGGATGAGTAGTAGAGCATAAAAATACAGGAATAAGAAAGTAGCACTTTTAGTAATGAAAAAGAGAGCTACAGCTACGAAATGGAAATTACAGGTGCATCAAAGTAAAACCTATTCTAGCCCTACAACAAGCTACTCAGAAGCAATGCAAGAGCTAAAAGCAAAACACTAAGCTAGGTTAAGAAAATAATTACAAAATAAGAGAGAGAGAGAGAGAGAGAGAAAGCATAAGAGGGGCCAAGAAATAGAGGGGCAGCACCTCCCCCTCTCCCCAAAAGTTGCTGAAATGGAAGGGGGGGTCCTGTATTTATAGATTTTTCCCACGGGTTGGTCACGCCCTGCGACACGCCCTAGGGGGGCGTGTCAGGGGGCGTGACAAAACTATGTTGACCTCGGGAGCCGAATTCTGGCAGGAATGATGATTATTTCGGTACGATGGTGGTCACGCCCTAGGTCATGCCCGTGACAGGGGGGCGTGACAGGCATGTCAAGTCAAAGTCAGCAGTCGCAGGTCCATAGGACGTCGAAATCGGGGCAGTCACGCCCCAGGTCACGCCCGTGACATGGGGCGTGACAGTACTGTTGCGCGCAGCTGTGTAGAATGCATTGAAGGAGGCAGCAGACTTCGGGCAGAGGGCGACACGCCTCGTGTCATGCCCGTTGACACGCCCGGGGAGGGTGTGTCGGTGGGGGGTGACAGGGGATTTTGGCGGGAAACGATCTCTTGCGGCTGTCAACAACGGGACCAGGTGACATGCCCTGGGTCACGCCCGGGGAGGGCGTGACACGGGGGCGTGTCAGGGGATTTTTTCCTGAAAATTTTTTGAAACCTGCACAAACAGAAAATAATTATTATTTATAATATTTACATAAAAAGAAGCATAAAATAACATAAAGAAAGAGATTTAAAACGAAAATAACATTTTTTTACCCTAATAAATTAAGCTAAAATATGCATCATCAATCAGCCCTCACTTCATCTGTGCCCTCCATCAGAATAATCAGGCTGTGCCAAATATCCTTGGCTGTCCTGTAGTTGCAGAAGTTTTGCATCATGGAGTCATCGACTGCGCTGATTAGTATGTTCTGTGCCTTCTTGTCAATTCCGACCAGCACCATCTCATCCTTATCCATTTTAGAAAGCTTCTTTTGCACCATTTTTGTAGGATCAATGGTGGAGGCCTTAGTGGGAATATAAGGTCCCTCCTCCACGACCATGAAGAGTCGAGGGTCGATAGCTTCCATGTAAAATCTAATCCTTTCCTTCCAGATAAGAAAGTTTAGCCTGGTGCACACTGGGATCTTGCCTCAGTACTTGAGTCCGTCCATAGTAGATATCTTCCTTCTTCTTGACACTAGTGGCAGGAACTTACTCAAGGTGTTAACCTTTATGAAGAGTAACCTCCCTCTGATACCACCTGAAAGTCACACTAGTGTCAACTACCTTCAACTATGGGGGGGGGGGAATAGGTGTCTTGCACAGTCTTTTAGCGAAATTAATATTATACCTGCACAATTAAACAAAACAACACAGCACAAAAATACACAGGCAGTTATAGTGGTTCCCCGATTTGGGTACGTCCACTTTCCCCCTTCGACCTATCTCCCAACAAGGGACAACTCGGTCACTTCACCAACAGGATTGAAATCAAATCCTCACACTAATGGAAGGAACCCTTCAACCCGAAGGAGTCACCACTCCTCCACCACGGGTTGCACTCAACCCTTATAACGCGGAACCAACGTTCCTTTACAACAAAAGAAAAATTAGAATGTATAAAATACAAACTACTTATGGAGTTCTTGGTGTCCCTCTTTGTTCGATGACGCGTTCTTGAAGAAGACAAAGAGTCCACGACCTTAGCTCTCACTTATAGAGGATCTCCCCGAAATCGGCAGCGGCAAGAAGTGCGGCGGAGGAGCTTTAGGGATCGGCGGTGGCAAGGTTTGCGGAGGCGAGCTTTGTAGATCCAACCTTCGTAGCAAAGCTAGCAAGGTCTACCAACGATCTTACTTGGATCGATCGTCTCAATCGATACGGAAGGGGAAGGTATTCCCGTTCAACAAATCAACAGACAAAGGATCTCAAGATAGACACGTGAGACGCGTTGCTTGGCTGAGCTTCTGTCGCCGGGAGATCAGGAAGAACCCACGATCGGCGGCGGCAACAACTTGAGGTGTGGAGACAGAGGCGGAAGAGAAGACGTGATCCGCTAGGTCAAATTCGGCGGCTCTTTCTTTTCGTATGTGTCGATTGTGCGTGATGTTCGAAATACAACAGTATTTATTCAGTAGGTCATATATTATGACCGTTGTGGGCCCTACCAGTAGAAACACTTAGTTCGGTTCAAAACAGCGCGTGTATACTTGGTTCGGTCTAGCGAGCAGCAGAAATTCGCCTAAGGCAAATTCGGTGGGAATCATTGGTTATTCTCGACGAATCAACGAGAATCACTAATGATTCCCATTGAATTTTACTTATAAAAATTCTTAGCTGAATTGCTTGCCAGCCAGAAAGAATCGTTGAGAGTCATCATCCATTCTCGACGAATCATCTAGAATGCAGAGTCATTCTCGACGATTCTGACTTTGTAGATTCCTTGAAGGTGTTGACTCAGCCTGATGATTCTCGCCGATTCTGACTTGGCAGAATCCTTAAAGGAATTGAAGGCGTTGAGTCAGCCGGATGCATTCGGCGAGAATCAGCTAGTGATTCTCGACGATTTGGCGAGAATCACTAGTGATTCTCGTCGAATTGACGAGAATCACTTAGTGATTCTCGTCTAATCATACTTAGACGAATTTTCATCTATCTTCCCGTGAGCTGGCCTTTGACCCATCCTTGCTCCTCTTCAGCTCTAGCTCTATCTCGACCCTGTGCTTGAAAGTAAGTACACTACAATAGAGAGAGCACACGTAGGCCAACACACTGATCTGCTCAACGAAGGATTACGTTGCACAGACTCGTGTATATTGACCCACTGCACCCTGACATTGGTGTGTACTTAGCGTGAAATAACTGCAAGCACAACTTGAAGACAAATGATCAAATACAATGTCAATTCACCTTAGCTGGTCCAAGGGCTTCTTCAAATCAGGTACATTGTGGATACAATACCCTACACACATCCTTCCATACAACTTCCCCAATACATCAGTCATCTCATCAGTCACCACATTCATCTCCACTTCTTTCATCTCCACCTCATTTCTCTCTACATCATTTATCCCCACCTTCTTCATCTTCTCCTCACCTCTCTTCATCTCACCATTCTCCACTTCACGAATCTCTACCACCATTATCTCCTCGTCACTCACATATCCAGGAGATAATTCTTGATGACTTTCCCCTTATCGTTAATCCTCCATCTATATCACAACCTTTCTCTATCTATACACATTGTGCTAACAGATCTGCTCCCTCCTCTTCCAATCCACCCTCTACATCTACTTAGAATACACCTGAGTTTATGTATCTTGATTTCTCTTCCATTGCCATTAACCTTCTGGATTTCATCACTCCTACCCTCAAGAAACTCTTGGATGAAGCTTTGGCTCCTATTGTGGCTTCTATCTCAGAACTTTCTTCTAAACTTGCCTCTTCACATTCTGTCCCTTCTTCATGTGGCCTAGATTCAGCTTCCCCTAAATCTAGGCAGGGGGAGATGCTTAATGATTAAGAAGCTACAAATGCAGAAGTTACAGTTACAGTCATTGTAGAAGACCAAGTTACAACAGCGTCTTTTTTTAGGAAATTCAGGATTTAGAAATGACGAGTGCAGTTTAGGATGATTCATAAGTAATTACTGTTGGTGATGTCATTATTCATCCCACAGTTAATTTATACTCTTTATTATCAGTTTTTGATTTACTGCATAGTTATCTTCCTAGTTTACCAGTTTTTGCAAAGGATCATTCTAAAGCAATAGTTTGCTCCTCTGCTCATATTACTGCTTCTACTTTTGAACATCTTTTAAGTGATGTTTCTACTAGTTTTGAGGATATCTCACAGTCTATGATACTTGATGATCCAGTCCCACAGACTGTTATGATTGAGGATATAATAAATATTTCTGAGCAAGCTTATTCCCCTCCTACTTTTGTATGGGATGAAACCCCTATACCAAATTTTGATGATTTTCTTAATGAAGATGAAAGTGGAGGATAAGATCAGTCTAACTCTAGAGGGGGGTGAATAGAGTTTGTTAAAAATATTTTTCAAAATAAAACATTGCAGAGGAAGAGTTAAGTTAATATAGTATGTGTATTGTGCTACAGCAATAAAACCGAAGTAATAATAAAAAGAAAACAATAGATCCACAGCACACAGCAAAGAATACACACAAGCAACCAAACACAAGAAGCTATAGTGGTTCCCCATTCAACCTAGGTACATCCACTCTTCTACCACCCTTGGTAGGAATCCACTCCGGATGAGTTGATCAGGTGTCCTGGCACCAATGAGCTTTTGATAAGGTGCTCAAAAACCAAATCTAGATTTTTTGATAAGGTGTCTTGCCACCACTAAGTTTTGACAAGGCTCTCAGAACCAGATTCAGAACTTTTGAAGGGAGTTTTGATAACCCTTTT
Organism: Platanthera zijinensis; assembly: GCA_039513925.1. Classification (NCBI taxonomy): domain Eukaryota; kingdom Viridiplantae; phylum Streptophyta; class Magnoliopsida; order Asparagales; family Orchidaceae; genus Platanthera; species Platanthera zijinensis. Next base: position 40,925,385 of record CM077083.1, read on the forward strand.
ACAGCAGGAAAAGAAAAAGGAAGAGGTGAAGTTGTCTTCTCTGTCTCAATCACTGAGAGAAGACTTAGTGGATTGATTGTGTTCTCAAAGCTCCACCTGAGATGTAGATGGTTCAGGAGTGAGAGCTTTGCTAGGGTGATAGGCCTTCAAAAGCTTCAGATCTCCAATAGAAGATGATTTCAGCAGAGGCTGAAATATGAATTGTCTGGAGTCTTTGATGTTGAAGCTATGAACACTTTTCAGTATGCTAATTTTTAATCTAACTCTTCAGGATTAATCACTTGATTTTTCTTTGAGTTGATCTCACTATCTGTGTATGTCTGCATTGAGTGTTTGTGTGTATGTTATTCTCTTGATCTGCTGTTGGATATTTTATTCTCTGATGATCCTCTGTCCAAGATAGCTGTTAGCAGTCATAAATGTCATCCATAACTACTTTGTCTTCTAGAGGAAAGTCCAATAAAAATTCTCTGAGAAATCCCTTGAAACTTGCTCCAGAATAAATGAAAATGGCTAACAAATCTCTTGAAATAAATGCTGAGAGAATTTGAAAAACATTCCAAAAGCTGACTGAATTTGAATCCTTAAAGTCATCGATCTCTCAGAAAACTGTCGATCTGAGCTCTACGATCGTCGAACTGAGCTCAGAGATTGGATTTGAACATCAGACATAAAACATCGAACTGAGCTCTACGATCGTCGAACTGAGCTCAGCGACCTGAAGAATTAGTGAGGATAGATTGTCGAACTGAGCTCAGTGACTTGGAAACAAGCTGAAGGTAGATCGTCGATCTGAGCTCGAAGATTGTCGATCGGAGGTCGATGACTTAGCAGAGTTGAGCTCAGAGATTGTCAAACGGAGTTCGACATTTCGTCGACCTAAGCTCGATGATAATTGTCTTTGTCTCAACTCTAAGTCTTGATCCTTGAATGGTCCTGGGGGCAGCTTCAAACCTAAGTTCTAAGCCCTAGACTCATTCTAACTTGACCTTTTCAACTATACATCTAGGTCAAACTGATTTCCTAAAAACATAGTGATCCTTGCCCAAATTAGTAATAGGGTATTCCAACAATCTCCCCCTATTTGGGTTAGGATTACTATTTACAGAACTTAATAATAAATACAAAAGCAAATAAAGAAAAGCAAAATATTAAAGTAATAGAGCAGAACATGCAGCATAGCAGCATTGAGATAGAATATCAGCAAGTGTTTTAAAATGAATGTACTGACTGCTTACAGAGATCACTTCTTTTCACTTCCTTTCTTAAATAAAATTTCCCTGTTGGGATTGAGATCCTCTTTCTTTGACCTTCTGTCATCTTCTGCACCTAAGGAGGTTTGAGATCTTGGCCTGGGAACCACAGCCTCAGGATGCAGTTTCATGTAATCCACTGGGTGGGTCAAAGAACTTCCTTGAAGCATATCTTTCCAGTTCTGCCTTCCTTTGCTCTGACAAGGTAGTGATGTTGGAAGTGTCTTTTCCTTGCTCTCTGGCCTTCTTCAACTGATCTAAGGCAGCAAGTTCTTTCATCCTAGCAGTCCATGATAAAGGATTATTCTCTGGATCTTCAAAAGGGATTGCAGGTTCATATCTATTAACTGTTTCTGAAGCAGTAGAAGTCCTTGTATCAACAGTTTCTCTAAGTTTATAAGGGAAAGGACCTTGAGTTGAGTCCATATGTCTTTATCATTCCCTTTGTTGTCTTGATTGAATCTTGTGTTCTCTCTGATTACCTCTATATTGTCCCCTTCTGGACTGATAACCTCTTTGATATTGCCCTCTGGGATGATATCTCTGTGAAGATTGGGAGGAGCTTTGCTTTGGAGCAAAGGTTTGAGAAGCTGAGCCTCCACCTGATCCTGAATCTGGAGGAGGAGGAGGAGGAGGCTGAAACTAGGATGATCCTTTCTCATACTTATCAAACTTTCTTCTTTTCCTCATGGGCTTTAGCTGGTTTTTAGAATACTGCATCCAAGATTCAGTTATCTAGCAATCATGTTGAATATAATAAGGTATATAATTAACATCCTTGGCCATTGCAGGAGGGACCTTCATCATGGCCTTACTTCTAGCTTTCCTTTTCCTAGTAATAGTGCTAGCAAAGTCATCAGATTCTGTATTGAATTGATCACTTTCAGAACTCTGTGGTCTGTCATACAAATCATCTATACTTTTGATGTATTTCTCTTGTTGTTTCAATTGTTCAGGAGTCAGAATAGGAGCAGCAGCAGCAGCAGCAGATACACAACCTATTGAAGCAGCAATAAGAGCAGAAGGAATTGGAGTAGCAGGTTCTTCTAGATAAGTAGCAAGATCTTTATCAGCAACAGCATCAGCATCAGCAGATAGCATTTTAATGTTAGTTGTTCCAACAGATATAACAGCAGTACAAACAGAAGCAACAACATCCTCAGCCTTAAACAAGTTGACATATGATGCAATCAGGCTGGGATCACATTCTGAAATAGGGACAATGGCCTTAGTAAGATCTTCAACTTGCTGAGCTGGTAAATATCTTCTGTGAAGAGGATCAAAAGCACTCAACACTGACCTGAGGTCCACTGTAAACACTGGAACTGGAGCAGCAGCAGGCACTTCATCAGCTTTATGAGGCATCTCCCCCTGCCTTGATTCAGTAGGAACTGGATCAAGGCACCCAGAGGAAGGGATTTGATAATACGTTTTTTAGCCTAAACTATTATCGTATTTTCTATTTTATATTATACAAATTATGTCTATTATTAGTTTTTTTTTATCATTTTAATGTAAATATTATTGCCACTGACTTTTTCTTGTCTTTTTGCAGGTTTCCAGGAAATTGGCCAAAATGACCTGTCATGCCCCCCTGTCACGGGCGTGACCTAGGGCGTGACCACCGACGTACCGAAGCAATCATCCCTCCCGCCAGAATCCAGAGCGCGAGGTCAACATAGTACTGTCACGCCCCCGGACACGCCCCCCCTAGGTCGTGTCGGAGGGCGTGACCAACCCGAGAAAAATTTCTATAAATTGAGACCCCCCCTCTCCATTTCAGCAAGCTTTGGTTGAGAGGGGGAGGTACTGCCCCTTTGGTTCTTGAGTTTTTTTTATGCTCTTTCTCTCTCTCTCTCTCTCTCTTCCTTTGTAATTTTTGCTTAATCATGGTTTAATATTTAGTTTCTTTAGCTTTCCTTGTAATCTTTAGTGTTGCTTAGTGCTAATTGTAGGGCTAGAATAGGATTTAATTTTCATGCACTTGTAGTTTCAATTTCAAAAGTGTAGCTTGCCCCTTTTAATTAATAAAAGTGTTCTTGTTTAGCTTGTGTTCTTCTTATGCTTTACTACTCATCCCCCTTCCTCCATTCCATAATGATTAACTAATTCTCCTTGTACTCGATCTTGATGATCCGAGGTTAGAGCGATTATGTTATGATGTTTTAATTAATCTTTTCTTTTTAGGTTAGGGCCTTGAATTACTCTTGATTAATCACGGGTTGGAGGTATATTTTAGATATATACTCTCCGCCTTTGCTTTCATTCTGGGCTAGCCGAGAGGCCGAAAGAATGAAGTGAGCATTCAAGAGTAAAGGGAGTTGTACGCACCCCTCGAGAGAGGCAGACGTCCAAATCTCCCGGATTGGAGTAAAATCCAATAGTGGGGTTCACCGCGTAAAGCGAGTTTTAGGCCTCCGATTTAGACGAGAGTCGGTCGGACCTTCCTAAACTCAGTTGGGCACGACTTCGAGAGAAGCGTGTTCAAGCTTTAGGAACCTCCACGGTCAAGGACCTTTATCCTATTAAGTTTAGATTTTTATCGCATTTTCTTAATCGTCTTTAGCCGAGGTGAGTCTTGATCGACTGCATTCCCATTTCATATTTTTCTACCCTTCGTAGTAATCGTTTTACTTAATAGCTTTACTTAATTGGAGTGTTTCTCTTTCTAGTATAGCTTTACTTTCTCCCCTGCACTTAGATTTTCTAAAACCCTAGTTTTTTCCGTCGATAAGATAATAGCGTTCGTGTGAGTAAGCATAGCCAAAAGTTCCCGGATTTCAATATGACACTTGTGTCCCCTTGCTACAATTTGATAGGTATACTTGCCTCATCGGGTTGCTAGTTCGGTTGCGTTTATTTTCTTCGAACCCTAGCGCACAACAAGTTTTTGGCGCCGTTGCAGGGGAACCAACTTCCGTTGATATTTTGAAAACACGAACCTATTAATTTTATCTCTTCTCTTTCTCATCCTCTTTCTTTAAAATTTTAAAAATCAAAAAAAAATTTTATCACCGCTCTTAATAGAAACCAACCTCACAATTTTTCTACGCCACCTAATTCTCTCGAAAAGGGCAAAGGGCTTTAAGCGCCACTGTCTTGTCTATTACCTTGCGAACCCTTCACGGGGTAGTCCTTGGGAAGTTCGAGAGTTAATCTATAAAAAAAAAATCTATTTCAAAAAGAAAAAAAAATTCTAATCTTTTTTCTAGTTTATCCTTTTTCTCTTCCTCTTCTTCTTTTCTGTTCTTTTAGTGCATGACCCGCGGGAGTCCGTCGGTTATTTTGGACATGGACCACGAAATTGAGCGTACTCTTCAGAGAAGATCGCGATTTCAAGGTCCTACTATCCAAGTGCCGGTTGAGGACTCCGAGTCATTTGCTACTTTAAGAATGGAAGAACCCAACGTAGATGAGGCCGTGCAAAGGACTATGTCCTATTATGCACGACCGAACCTCGAGGGAACAGAATCAAGTATAGTCTGCCCTGCTATAGCAAATAATAACTTCGAACTAAAGCCTAGCATAATTCAAATGGTGCAGCAATATGTGCAATTTGACGGACTTCAAGATGAAGATCTAAACGCACATATAGCTAGCTTTCTTGAAATTTGCGACACCTTCACGATAAATGGTGTCACAAATGATGCGATCAGGCTGAGACTCTTTCCCTTCTCTCTAAGAACTAAAGCTAAGCAGTGGCTGAACACACTTCTGAAAAATAGCATAACCACTTGGAATGAATTAACTGAAAAATTTTTGGCGAACTATTTTCCGCCAGCTAAAACTGCAAAACTTAGGAATGACATCTCTGCCTTCGGACAAATAGACTCTGAAACCATATACGAAACCTGGGAGAGATTTAAAGAATTATTAAGACGCTGCCCACATCACGCGCTGCCTGTATGGTTACAAGTGCAGACATTTTATAACGGGCTAAATCAAAGCACGAAGCAAATGATAGACGCAGCTTCTGGCGGTACTTTAAATCATAAGACCCCAGAAGCCGCTCTTGAGCTTTTTGAGGACATGGCCATGAACACTTATCAGTGGAATATGCCTAGGTCCCGCCCGAACAAGCCTGCAGGTATCTATGAAGTGGACAACGTCTCCCAGCTCGCTCTGCAAGTAGAAATCCTAAGCAAAAAGATAACGGAGATGACTGCTGCCTCCGCCACTCAGGTTTGGGAATCTGCAACCCCTCCTCTAGAACATTTAGATTATGTTAATAATATGCCTAGAACTACTTTTAATAATTTTTCTGCTGCGAATTTTCATCCGCCTGGTTTTAATTTTCCGAATAATTATAACCCCGCTTTAAGAAATCACCCGAACTTTTCATGGAGTAATCCATCGAATGCGATGCGCCCACCCCCGCAAAATGATTTTTCTACACCACCACCACCACCACTTCTTCAAAATTACCCAAAACCTCCAAGCTTGGAGAAATTACTTTCTAAATATATCACCACAAATGACGCTACCATAAGAACTTTAACCAGAAGCGTAAAAAGTTTAGAAAATCAGGTAGGACAGCTCGCGAAAATAATTTCTGAGCGACCCGTAGGGTCTCTTCCTTCTAATACCGAAACCAACCCGAGAGAGCAAGCGAAAGCTAAAACTCTTCGGAGTGGGAAGCAAGTCTCCGGTATGGTAAGTGAAGAGCCCGAGGCAAGCTCCGCTTCCGCTTTTAAAAATCAAAGCTCCGCTCCCGCCTCTAAAAATCAAAGCTCCTCTCCCGTTTTTAAAAATCAAAGCTCCGCTCCCGTTTTAAAAATTCCGCCATCTGCTGAAGAAGTAATCACCCCTATTTTAGAAAATAATCTCACTCCATAACCCATCTTCAAAAATAATTCAACTCCTCCATACCCCTCTGAACTTAATAGACAACGCCAAGATGATCAGTACTCCCGCTTCTTAGAAATCTTCAAACAAATCCACATTAATCTTCCCTTCCACGAGGCTATTTCGCAGATGTCGAAATACGCCAAATATCTTAAAGACCTCCTCACAAACAAGAAGAAGTTAGAGAATCTTCCGCACGTCACGCTAAACGCCGAGTGCTCCGCCGTTTTAACAAATGGTTTGCGGAAAATAATCAGTGACCAGGGTAGTTTCTCTATCCCGTGTGTCTTCGGTGATCTTTTTGTTAAACACACGTTAGCCGACTTAGGCGCGAGTATAAACCTGATGCCCTTTTCATTGTTCAAAAAGTTAGGGATTGGTAGCCTTAACCCCACGCGTATGAGTATCCAGCTAGCCGATAGATCCGTCAAGTACCCGTTAGGAATAGTGGAGGACGTTCTAGTGAAAGTCGACAAGTTCATCTTCCCGGTGGACTTTGTCATTTTGGACATCGAAGAAGACGTCGATGTTCCCCTGATCCTTGGCTGACCCTTCCTTGCTACCTCCCGAGCCATCATTGACGTAAGCAATGGTAAGCTCTTTCTTCGAGTAGGCGACGATGAAGTCACATTTTCTATCACCCCTTCGATGAAGAACACCTTAGCGAACGATGACTCATGTTTTTTCGTAGACGCCGTGAGTGATGATTCTTCCTACTGCCTCTCCGACTTTGAAAAAGAATTTTCTACTTTTTGCTCCTCTTCTCTTACAACTGAATCACTGCAAGGAAGTGATGAATCTTCTTATTGTCTTTCTGAGTTTGAAAAAGAATTTTCTGATTTTTGTTCTTCCTCTGTTCTTCCCACTGAATCGCTACAAGAAGCCGTCTTGGCTGCTAGCCCCACCCCTTATTACGTTCCTTATAAAAAAGTTTATAAAGATATTATTTTTGAAAAAGAAAGAATCTCAAAATCCTCTTATGAAGAACCCCCTACCCTAGAACTTAAAGAACTTCCCGAACACCTTAAGTATGCTTTCTTAAAAAAAGATTCCAAGTTACCAGTTATCGTTTCGGCCTACCTCACGGATACGCAAAATGATAAACTTCTTCTAGTTCTACGTAAGCATCGCCGGGCTATTGCTTGGCAAATTTCTGATATCAAGGGCATAAGCCCATCTTTCTGTACCCATAAAATTTTAATGGAAGATAATTCGTGTAACTCTATCCAACCTCAGCGCCGTATAAACCCAAACATGAAAGAAGTAGTGAAGGGCGAGGTTATGAAACTATTAGACGCAGGAATTATCTACCCTATTTCGGACAGTAAGTGGGTTAGCCCCGTTCAGGTAGTTCCAAAGAAGGGAGGGATAATCGTAGTTAGTAATGAGAATAATGAATTAATCCCGACGCGGACGGTGACGGGTTGGCGTATGTGCATAGATTACCGTAAGTTAAATGACGCCACCCGCAAGGACCACTTTCCTTTACCGTTTATCGACCAGATTTTAGAACGTCTCTCCGGCCATAGCTTTTATTGTTTTCTCGATGGCCTCTCGGGGTACTTTCAAATACCCATCTCTCCCGAGGACCAAGAGAAAACTACGTTTACTTGTCCCTTCGGCACCTTCGCGTACCGAAGAATGCCGTTTGGATTATGCAATGCGCCAGCTACATTCCAGCGATGTATGCTCGCAATATTTGACAAGTACGTAGAAAGCATTATGGAGGTATTCATGGACGATTTCTACGTGTTCGGCGATTCCTTCGATAGATGTTTAGAAAACCTCGAAAAAGTCTTAGAACGATGCGAAGAAACTAACCTTGCCCTAAATTGGGAAAAATGCCATTTTATGGTGAGGGAAGGGTTAGTTTTGGGTCATAAAATTTCTGCTAAAGGTATTGAGGTAGACGTTGCCAAGATAGAAGTTATTGAGAAGTTGCCGCCGCCTACAAACATAAAAGCTATAAGAAGTTTTCTAGGCCACGCTGGTTTTTATCGTCGTTTTATAAAGGACTTCTCCAAGATCACAAAGCCCCTCACCCATCTCTTAGAAAAAGACGCTCCATTCATTTTTGATGACTCTTGTATTTCTGCCTTTGAATCAATTAAAGAAAAGTTAATTAACGCACTGATTATGATAGCCCCGGTGTGGGACCTTCCTTTCGAGATTATGTGCGATGCGAGTAGTTTTGCGGTGGGGGCCGTATTAGGTCAACACATATCTAAAAACTTCCGCCCCATCTATTACGCTAGTAAAACACTCACATCTGCACAAGAAAATTACACCACAACCGAGAAGGAGCTCTTAGCTGTAGTATTTGCGTTTGATAAATTCCGCCCTTACATTACTCTTTCAAAAATCATTGTTTTTACGGACCACTCGGCCCTCAAGTACCTTCTTGCCAAAACGGATGCCAAGCCTCGCTTGATTCGCTGGGTCTTACTCCTCCAGGAGTTTGACTTAGAGATCCGTGATAAGCGAGGAGCCGAAAACTTGGCCGCCGACCATCTATCCAGATTAGATAACCCCTTTATAGAAAAATTAAATGAAAAATCTTTTAATGAGTATTTTCCTGACGAGAAGCTGCTTTTAGTTAATACATCTACTTCTCCTTGGTTCGCGCACATCGCCAACTATCTAGTGGCCCGGGTGCTCCCAAAGGAGCTCTCCTCTCAGCAAAAGAAGAAATTCTTTTCTGAGCTGAAGAATTAATTTTGGGAAGACCCACATCTTTTCAAAATTTGTGCGGATCAAGTGATAAGGAGATGTGTTTCTTTTGATGAAGGAATTGATATTCTAAAACATTTGCATGAAGGTCCGACAGGTGGGCACTATCAAGCTGCTCGCACCGCTCATAAGGTGCTTTGCGCGGGCTTTTACTGGCCTAGCCTGTTTAAAGACGCGCAAGCCTTTGTGAGCAGGTGTGATAGTTGCCAACGGTCGGGCAACATCTCTAATAAAATGAAATGCCGCAAAATTATTTCTTAGAGTGCGAAATTTTCGACCTCTGGGGAATTGATTTTGTTGGCCCCCTTCCTTCTAGCTTCGGAAACAAATATATTTTAGTTGTTGTTGATTATGTTTCACGATGGGCTGAGGCCCAAGCTCTTCCTACGAACGACTCCCGAGTTGTAGTCACGTTTTTTAAAAAATTATTTTCTAGATTCGGTGCGCCTCGCGCAATCGTTAGAGATAGGGGTTCCCATTTCTGTAACGCACAATTTTCAAAAATCCTTACCAAATACGACGTTACACATAAGCTTTCCACTGCCTACCACCCCCAAACTAACGGTCAAGTTGAAGTAGTTAATAGATACATAAAAAGAATATTAGAAAAGACTGTTTCAACTTCTAGAAAAGACTGGTCAACCAAACTTGACGATGCTCTATGGGCCTACCGAACAGCGTACAAAACCGCCCTCGGATGTACGCCGTATCGGCTGGTCTATGGAAAATCATGCCATCTGCCCGTAGAGTTAGAACACCGCACCTTTTGGGCCTTAAAATTTTTAAACTTCGATCCCCACTCAGTCGGTGACCTTCGAAAATTTCAACTAAATGAACTCAACGAGTGGCGCTCTTATGCTTATGAAAATAACAAACTTTATAAAGAACGGACGAAGCGTTTACACGATAAACACTTAAGGCACCCTAAAAACTTTAAGCCGGGCGACCAAGTGCTTTTATATAATTCTCGTTTACGTTTATTTTCTGGCAAATTAAAATCTCGCTGGTCTGGCCCGTTTTCTGTTTTAGAAGTATTTCCTTATGGAACTATTTTAATTTCTCACCCTGATAAGGGAAATTTCAAATTGAATGGTCAGCGCCTTAAACTCTACTTTTCTGGTGATGATGATGTCAGTCCAAACATTATTAAATTTCTGCTTCACGAACTGTAATATGAAACTTTTAATTTTTTGCTAAAGACAATTTTATTTCGGGACAACAATATTTTTGGACAAAATTAATTTTTGATGCGTCGAGCTCAACGACGCTTTAACCAAAGGGCGCTCTTGGGAGGCAACCCAAGTTATTTTTTTTATTTTCTTTATTTTACAATTTTTGCCTCGGACGGCTCTGACAAGCTGAAGCTTCTGCGATCGCCTGCTCCAACATTGCTGAATCCATCACAAAGTCCAAAGAAGACATTCGGAGGAGCGGCATCACTCATCTTTCGCAGCAAATAAATCCGAGGAAGTACCTGTATTTCAATTCTGTCTTTCAATTCTGTACTTTATTTTTCTCTCCTTCTCCAATCCCCTTCTTTAGCCATTGAGGGCAATGTCTGTTTAAACTTGGGGGAGGATTTCCTCCTTCATTTTTGCTTAGCGTAAATAATTTTCTTTTTGTATATATTGTAAATATTTCCAAAAAAAAATGAATATCTTAAAATTCCAAAAAAAAAGAGAAAAAAATCAAAAAAAAAGAGAATATTTCACAAAAATTAAATTAAAAAAATATATATGTGTTTTTGAATAGTTTAGACATTTTGGTATTTCAATAGTACCCCTAGTTTTTAGTTTTTTTTTACTCAAAATCTCCTATAGACAATTTAGTTAATTATAATATTTCTAATCATCCTTTTTAATTATGTTTCACAAGTAAAATGTTGGTCATGCTGTGTTTCTAATTCACGGTAGCATGTTAAGGTGAAATATTTTTCTAAAACTCGCATTTTTATTATGGTTTTTTGTTGATTATTTCCTTTACTTTCTCAAAAATTCATCATCCACTATTTTCTTTTTCGTTTTTGAATAATTTTTGTAAAGCCAACTTTTGAATAACGTAGTAGATGTGAACGATCCAAGCCACCTATTATTTCTATTTTCAAGTTAATTTCATCAATCTTCTTTTATTATCTAGGACTCGCTTTTTGAAAATTTTCAAACCTTTGTTTTAAATAAATTCAAAAGCGTGAAAATGATTTAGGCCGTTTTTGTTTTCGTTTGAGCTTTCTTGCCAACCTAAAAACTTTTACCACTAGTTAGCCGTTTTTGAGCCTTTTTCTGATTTCATTTGATAGCTCCTCCCTTCATTTCAGTTTCACCAAAGCCAAAATTTCCAACCTATCGAATCACACTAGCCTTTTTGAGTTTCATAAATTATTTTGACGATTTTGATAGGGTATTTTGTGATTTTTTGGGGAGAAAGGTTTTAGAAAAAAAGTATGTTCGAAAGTGATGTTTATTTTTGTTTGGCCAGCTAAAAAAAAGGAAAATAAAAATATTTATGGCCTTTGTTTTGAAAAAAGAAAAAAAAGAAAAAAAAAGAAGAAAAAAAAAAAAAATGTGTATATATTTTTATGAAAGTTTTTGAAACTCTTTGCTTTGGTTTAGTGTGATTTTAAAACCTTCACGTTTATCTTTCAATTCCACTCCTGATCATTTTCCTAAACCAAACATTTCTGTCCTATTTAAGTCCTTTTGATTCACGCTTTTTGATTTTTATTAAATAACTAAGAAAAGAAAAATAGTAAATCAGTTTTAGTTTTGGATTTAAACCTAGATTTTTGTTAATTAAATTGATATAATTATAATGCGTTGCTTGGATCTAGTAACAACTCAATGCGTGTTTTTCATTTTCGTTGCTTTTCTTAAGTCCATTTAAAAAATCTCGTTAAAATTTTGGATGATTTGTTTTTATTGAGTAAAGTTTATAAAAGTTTTACCATACCTAAATAATTGTTTTAGACTTACATTTCACCTTTTCCCTACTAAGAATTTCGCATAGTACTTGTGTAGGCATAATTAGAACTTTTTGATTAGTCCTTTTTATAAATATCTAGTTTTTATATTTTTGCTTGGAGACAAGCAAAGCTTAAGCTTGGGGGAATTTGATAATACGTTTTGTAGCCTAAACTATTATCGTATTTTCTATTTTATATTGTACAAATTATGTCTATTATTAGTTTATTTTTATCATTTTTATGTAAATATTATTGTCACTGACTTTTTCTTGTCATTTTGCAGGTTTCCAGAAAATTGGCCAAAATGACCTGTCACGCCCCCTGTCACGCCCTCCCTGGGCGTGACCTAGGGCGTGTCACCCGATCCCGAGGACTCCTGCTGGAAGGGACAGAAAAACGGTCAAAGCCGCTGTCACGCCCCCTGACACGCCCTCCCTGGGCGTGTCACCAGGCGTGACCATGGGCGTGTCGCCCTCTGCCGCAAAGCCTGCCGCCGCATTAAATGCCGTTCCGCCACAACACGCAAACAGTACTGTCACGCCCCATGTCACGCCCGTGACATGGGCGTGACACCCTCCTTTTTCGGTGACTGACGGATTTCCGACCAATGATTTGGACATGACGTGCCTGTCACGCCCCCCTGTCACGGGCATGACCTAGGGCGTGACCACCGACGTACCGAAGCAATCATCCCTCCCGCCAGAATCCAGAGCCCGAGGTCAACATAGTACTGTCACGCCCCCGGACACGCACCCCTAGGGCGTGTCGGAGGGCGTGACCAACCCGAGAAAAATTTCTATAAATTGAGACCCCCCCTCTCCATTTCAGCAAGCTTTGGTTGAGAGGGGGAGGTGCTGCCCCTTTGGTTCTTGAGTTTTTTTTATGCTCTTTCTCTCTCTCTCTCTCTCTCTTCCTTTGTAATTTTTGCTTAATCATGGTTTAATATTTAGTTGCTTTAGCTTTCCTTGTAATCTTTAGTGTTGCTTAGTGCTAATTGTAGGGCTAGAATAGGATTTAATTTTCAAGCACTTATAATTTCAATTTCAATAGTGTAGCTTGCCCCTTTTAATTAATAAAAATGTTCTTGTTTAGCTTGTGTTCTTCTTATGCTTTACTACTCATCCCCCTTCCTCCATTCCATAATGATTAACTAATCCTCCTTGTACTCGATCTTGATGATCCGTGGTTAGAGAGATTATGTTATGATGTTTTAATTAATCTTTTCTTTTTAGGTTAGGGCCTTGAATTACTCTTGATTAATCACGGGTTGGAGGTATATTTTCGATATATACTCTCCGCCTTTGCTTTCATTCTGGGCTAGCCGAGAGGCCGAAAGAATGAAGTGAGCATTCAAGAGTAAAGGGAGTTGTACGCATCCCTCGAGAGAGGCAGACGTCCAAATCTCCCGGATTGGAGTGAAATCCAATAGTGGGGTTCACCGCGTAAAGCGAGTTTTAGGCCTTCGATTTAGACGAGAGTCGGTCGGACCTTCCTAAACTCAGTTGGGCACGACTTCGAGAGAAGCGTGTTCAAGCTTTAGGAACCTCCACGGTCAAGGACCTTTATCCTATTAAGTTTAGATTTTTATCGCATTTTATTAATCGTCTTTAGCCGAGGTGAGTCTTGATCGAGTGCATTCCCATTTCATATTTTTCTACCCTTCATAGTAATCGTTTTACTTAATAGCTTTACTTAATTGCAGTGTTTCTCTTTCTAGTATAGCTTTACTTTCTCCCCTGCACTTAGATTTTCTAAAACCCTAGTTTTTTCCGTCGATAAGATAATAGCGTTCGTGTGAGTAAGCATAGCCAACAGTTCCCGGATTTCAATACGACACTTGTGTCCCCTTGCTACAATTCGATAGGTATACTTGCCTCATCGGGTTGCTAGTTCGGTTGCATTTATTTTCTTCGAACCCTAGCGCGCAACAATTGCCTGAGAAGAGAGAAAAGAAGATAGCCTGTCAGACAGCTCCTGAACATGTTTCAAAAGTGGAGCCATTGTGGTCTCCAGCAATGAGGATAGCCTGGGGGCTAGTAGCTCATACAGCCTGTCTGCCAGTGCAAGAATATATACATGCTCAAGATGGGCTTGAGTAGAGGTAGGAGTTGATGTTGCTGGCATAATGGTGGATGGTGTGGTGGTAGGAGGTATAGGGATGGATGGTTGAGATATTGGGATTGTGGAGATAGATGATACGGGTGTGGAGATGGATGGTGAGAAAGATGGTTGAGCAAGGATGTCATTGAGGAGTTGTTGGTATGAGGAGGATGATGGAGGCTCAAGAGGAGAGGAGGGGGAATCATCCTTGAAGGAGTCATCCAAAATGTTGAAAGATTGAATGGAAGAATCAATGGGTGGATAGTAGTACAGAGGGTGAAATGGTTCTGAGGTGGTGGCTGGAGGAGATGAAATAGGTGATGAAATTGTGATGGGGGAGGAGATGGATGATTGGATGGTTGATGAGGAAGGTAAGGCAGAAAAAATAGGAGGTGGAGAAGGAGGAGCAGAGGAGGAAGCAAGCAAAGCTTCTGCTGGGGCAGAGACCTGAGGGGAAGTGACTATAGTAGTCCTTGTGCCTGAAGCAGATGGTGCTGCAGCAGCCCTGTTGGGGTTGATAATCTGCCTGTCCCACTTGCTGAAAAGGGCATCGGTGAGCCTTTTGGATGCATTGATGTGCATCCCATTGGAAACCAGTAATTCAGGGCACCTGGAATGCAGGAAAACCCCTAGAATCCTCCCAAAAAAAACACAATTTTTGTTAATTTTCTTCTTGATCAAGTCAAAGAAGATAGTTCCCCAATCAAGATATTTCTTGTCAACTATTGCTCCCATTAAACAGAGCTGATACCTTGAGATGGTATCATGAGCTGAGTGCTTTGCCAGAAGCATTTTCCCACAACATCAGCCAAAAATTGAAATTCTAATGATAGATTCTTTTTCAACAGCTTATTAGGGTTTACAGCAGAGTGACCCATTCTATCTAACATGGAATCAAATTCTTCTCCAGACAAATTAATAGAGTCATCTCCAGTACTTAATGTGAATACTTCAGTCAGAAGAATAGGGGACAATGGTACCTGAGTCCCGTTGATCGTGCCGACTATAGTATTTTAATTCTCATTGGATGTAGTAAAAACCCATTCCTTTATTTCATCTGCCGCAATCTTTATTCTGGTGGTCATAAACTGAACTAACTGCTGTTCTCGGAAAAGATTCAGAATATCTTTGAACATCTGATCGCTGCCATCGAAGGAGTTCATATCTATGTCAAAACCTGTATCAAATTTCATTTTGGAAAGAGCGGCAACCGACACCGCCATTTGTACCTGCAAAGACTGAACAAACCCGACAAAGTGTAGAGAGTTTGGAGGGAAAGAGAAAAATTTGCAGAGAGTATGAAAGCGTAAAAGACGAACGGCGGTCGAAGAAAAGATTTTATATTAGGGTTCGACGCCGGAAAGGAAAAATCGTTGAACTCTGTTCGATGATTTGGGCTTCTAATGGAATACGAAGAGGTTTAAATATCGTCGATCTCCGTTCGACGACATTTACGAGGGTCGAGCTCTGCTCGACAACCACTTAACAGAAATAAGGACAGCTTAAAGCTATCAGGAGGCGCTGAACTCAGGTCGACGTTTTGGGAAAACGTCGATATCAGTTCGACGATTTTTGGGGAAACGTCAAGCGCAGTTCAGAGACAGAACCTATCCTACAGGCACAGAAAGAAATGAGTTTTTATCCTAATCTTGGTCTGTTTTTAGCTTTTAAGATCTTGGAATTTATTTTAGGCTTCCTCCATCTAACATACCTAACTGATTTAGGAAGAATGTATGTTTCTTTTCATCCAAAGGCTTGGTGAAAATATCTCCCCTTTGCAAATCAGTTGGGATATATTGAAGTTCAATTTTATTTTTCTCAACATTATCCCTTAGAAAATGATGCCTAATTTCTATGTGTTTTGTCCTACTATGGAGGACTGGATTTTGTGCAATGGAAATAGCACAGGTGTTATCATAAAATATTTTAGACTTCTCTAAGTTGTAACCATAGTCTAAGAGTTGATTTTGTATCCACAAGATTTGTGAACAATAACTACCTGCAGCCATATATTCAGCTTCAACAGTTAAAGTTGACACAGATGTTTGTTTCTTACAAAACCATGAGACAAGTCTATCACCAAGAAACTGACAAGTTCCACTGGTGCTTTTCCTGTCTATTCTGCATCTAGCATAATCAGCATCTGAAAATCCAGTTAAGTCAAATGCTGAATCTTTTGGATACCAGAGACCTAGATTTGGACAGCTTTTAACATACCTAAGAATCCTCTTTACTAAAGTTAAGTGTGACTCTCTAGGGCTAACTTGGAATCTAGCACATATACATGTAGCAAACAGTATATCAGGCCTACTAGTTATAAGGTACAATAAAGAGCCAATCATTGCTCTATATATTGTCTGATCAACTGGTTTCCCATGTTCATCACCATCCAATACAGCATTGGTAGGCATGGGTGTTTTCATACATGATGCATCAGACATACCAAATTTCTTAACCAGATCTTTTGCATACTTGGTTTGAGAAATAAATATGCCTTCAGCATGTTGTTTGACTTGCAATCCTAAGAAGAAGGATAGCTCACCCATGCTACTCATTTCAAATTTAGAGTGCATAAGCTTGGAAAACTTTTTGCACAGGTTTGAATCAATAGAACCAAAGATGATGTCATCTACATATATTTTTACTAGTAGGGTATAGGACTTATGGGTTCTAATAAAAAGAGTTTGGTCTACTCTCCCCCTAATAAAATCATTTTCCAGAAGAAAGCATGCTAGGGTCTCATACCATGCTCTTGGAGCTTGCTTTAGACCATATAATGCTTTATGTAGTTTAAAAACATAATCAGGATGAGTTAGAGAGATAAAAAATGGGGGTTGTCTGACATAGACTTCTTCTTTGATCTGCTTATTGAGAAAAGCACTCTTCACATCCATTTGGTAGACTTTGAATCCCTTGTGAGCAGCATAAGCCAGGAAGATTCTTATTGCTCTTAACATTGCAACTAGTGCAAAGGACTTGTCATAGTGTATCGCCTCTTCTTGAGAATATCCTTGAGCAACTAGCCTTGCCTTGTTCCTTACAATAATTCCTTGATCATCCAATTTGTTTCTGAACACCCATTTTGTTCCAACAATGGAATGATCCTTTGGCTTAGGCACTAATTCCCAAACTTTGTTTCTTTCAAATTGATGCAACTCCTCTTGCATTGCAATGATCCAGTGTGGATCTTGCTCTACATCTTGAATGGATTAAGGTTCAATTTGAGAGAGAAAGCAAGTGTGCATCAGGTTTTGGTTGACCTGATTTCTGGTTTGCACCCCAGCTGAGATGTTTCCAATCACTTGGGAGATTGGATGATATCTTGATGTTACTAAATAAACAGGGGTTGGTTATTGTTCACCAACCCGTGTTGTTGTTTCCTCTTGTGGAACAGCAACTGGCTCTTCAAGAAGATTTTCTTCCAGATGTTGAGCAGCTTCTTCATCTTCACTACTTTCATCCTTTTGAGTAACTTGCAATCTGTCCAAGTCTTCAGCTAGAGAATGTACCTGTAAATGTTCTATGGTAGAAGCATTCTTCTCCTTGAAAGACATATTAGTTCATCAAAGGAAATATGGACAGATTCTTCTAATTTTTGATTTGTTTTATTATAAACCCTATAAGCTTTACTGATCATGGAGTATCCCAGAAACACTTCTTCATTAGCTTTTGCTTGAAATTTTGCTATATATCTCTTGTCATTGTTGTGAATATAACAAATGCAACCAAAAATTATGAAGTAATCTACTTTAGGTTTCTTCCCTTTGAGTAATTCATAGGGAGTCATGCCCTTCAGTTTATGTATCAAACTTCTATTCAGTACATAGTTGGAGGTGTTCACTGCCTCAGCCCAAAAGGATAGAGGAAGGTGAGCATCTGAAAACAATGTAGTTGCAGATTCAATTAGGGTTCTATTTTTCCTTTCTGCTACCCCCATTTTGTTGAGGAGTTCTAGGAGCTGAGAATGTATGTCTGATCCCTTCACTCTGACAGAACTCTTGCATAAGAAGAGAATAAAACTTTGTCCCATGATCACTTCTGATCAGGGCAATATGAGTATTGAACTCACTCTGTATACATTTGAGAAACTCTGTCAAACACTTAAAGTTATCAGACTTCTTCCTCAGAAAGAATACCCATGTGAATCTTGATAAGTCATCTACAACCAATAAAGTGTAGGATTTCCCTCCTAGGCATTGTACTGTAATGGGTCCAAAAAGATCCATATGTAACAGATACAAAATCCTAGGTTAATCACTCTTGTTAAGTGACTTAAAACTATTTTTAGTTTGCTTGCCTAATTGACAAGCCTTGCAAAGTCCTTCCTTCTTGTAGGGGCCAGAAGGTAGTTCTCTAACAAGGTTATCCTTGGATAGCCTAGCAATGGTTCTAATGTTAATATGTCCTAGTCTCTTATTCCATAGTATATTAGGTCAGGATATGGAATTGAACAGGCAAATATCTACTTTAGATGAATGAAAGTCTACTATGTAAATATTACCTTTTCTATTACCTGTCAACACAGTTATGTTGTCTTCTTACTTGACCTTGCATATAGCTTTGTTGAAAGTCACTTCATATCCTTCATCACAAAGTTGACTGATACTTATCAAGTTGTGCTTGAGTCGTTCAACATAAGCTACTTTCTTGAAGGTGATTGTTCCAATTTGGACTGCACCATATCCTTTTGTTGTTCCAAAGTTAGAATCACAAAAAATTACATTGGGTCCAAGCTTGGCTTTAAAGGATGTGAAGTTATCCTTGTTCCCTGTCATGTGCTTTGAGCACCCACTATCCAGATACCATTGCTGGTTTGATGTTGGATAGGTCTTCACCTATACATACAAGAACTTACATGTTTTTGACCCAGTTTACCTTGGGCCTAGGTTGATATCCTTTAAATTCAGAAATGAAAGACATCCCAGGTTGACTCTTATAACCTTCAGGATGGTATCTCCTAGGAGGTACTATCCATTCAGTATAGGGGTTGAAACCTTAGGATGTAGGACTTTTAGGATTGAATTAAGATATACCTTTGAAAGATTGTTAGAAGCCCTGATCTCTGTTCGACGATCGTCGAGCTGAGGTCGACGATCTTGAGTTAAATCGTCGAGCTCTGTTCGAAGATCGACTGTCCTGGAGTTCAGAGTTCAGGTGTCGTCGAGCTGAGTTCGGCGATTTTTTCTTGGATCGTCGAGCGCCGTTCGACGATTGTCGAGCTCTGTTCGACGCATTCTGTTGAACTATTACTTTCTTTGGCAAATCTGCATTCTTCCTAGCTACCTCTACAACTTCCTTCCCTTTATCAGAGATAAATTTGATTGGAGTTGTCCGAACTATAGGCTGGCTGGATGAAGCTCCCAAGCCCAGTGTACTATTAAGTCTAGAGTTCACTGTGCTTGTGATGTCCATCAGTTTGATGCTTCTCCCATTAAGAGATTCTTCAAACTGCATGGCCTTGGATAGTTCACTTTTCAGTGAAGCTATCTGCTCCCCATAGCATTCTAACTCTTCAGAGAGTTTGAGATTCTCTGATTTTAAAGTGCTATACTCATACAGTTGTTCTCTGAGGGAAACGATTCCTTCTCAGACTCTAATAGATCTAGGCATAGTACTTTAAACTCATGTTTAAAGTCCTCAGAACTGAAATCAAATGAATTGATTACCTTGTCTTCTTCTAGTTGAATTTCTGAATCTGACTCTGACTCTTCTGCTTCTTAATCTGTTTGAGAGGCATTGATAGCCATCATGCAAAATTCCTTTTCATCAGCATCATCTTCATCATCACTAGAGCTGGATGAAGCTTCAGAATCCTCTTTAGTTTCACTCCATGTCTCATCAACAAATCCCTTCGTTGTATGTTTGTTCTTGCTGGAGGAGGGTTTGTCTGAGCTGTTCTTCTTAATGTCTTTCTCCTTTCTTCTTTCTCTTCTATCTTTCTTGTCCTTGTTTTTGTTTTCTAGACAGTCAGGCACAATATGGCCTGGTTTCCTACAACCAAAACATATAACTTCCTTGTTGTTATTTGATTTATCATACCTTGGCTTATCATGTCCCTTGTATGATCTCTTTCTGAAGTCTTTTCTGGTCATTTTATAGAATCTTTTGGCCAATAAGCTGAGTAGCTCCTCATTATCTGTGACCTTTTCATCAGGCAGGTCCTCAACAGCTTTGAAGGCTATTGTCATCTCTTTCCTCGTGGCTGGTGAGGTAGCCTTCTGTTCTTCTTCTCTATTTTTAATGAGCAGCTCATAAGATTTGAGCTTGCCCAGGAGAGCTTCAGTGGTAATCTCATTTAGACTTCTGGCATCTTTGATTGGCCAGATTCTTGAATCCCAAGTGCTGGGGAAACACATTATGATTTTGTCATTCAGCTCAGTCAATGAGATTTCTTTATCCAGAGTCTTTAACTCATTGACAATCAGACTTAATCTGTTGTACATGTCTGCTACTGACTCAGCTTCTCCTTTCTTGAAGTTATCATATTGGGATATGAGATGGGATCTTCTATCTTTTCTCTCATCAGCAGATCCTTAGACAATCTCAGAAAGTTTGTCCCAAATTTCTTTGGCTGAGTTGAATTCAGCTACCTTCTGAAATATCTCATCAGACATTGTCTTAGCTAAGATATTCATGGCCTTGGCATCTGCAGTCTTCCACTTCTTTATTTATGCATCTGTTCCTGAAGGAGGTGGAACAGCATTTGTACTTGAGCTTGCTGGTGGACTTTGGCACACTGTCAAAACAGAATTAAATATGTCTTCATCAATAGAATTCATATAAAGTTTAATCCTAGCTTTCCAAAGTGCAAACTTGGATAGATTGCACACTGGAGGCCTGGTGCTTGCATAATCTTTGTTCTGTGCCATTTCTTTTAATAAAATTAAATATAATGAAAATAACCCTCTTAAAGGATTGATCTTATCAAGGATCTTTTGGTTCAGGTGTTAGCCTGTATGAACAACCAACCTCCCTCTGATACCAATTGAAAGTGGAGGATAAGATCAGTCTAACTATAGAGGGGGGTGAATAGAGTTTGTTAAAATAATTTTTCAAAATAAAACTTTGCAGAGGAAGAGTTAAGTTAATATAGTAAGTGTATTGTGATACAACAATAAAACAGAAGTAATAATAAAAAGAAAACAAAAGATCCACAGCACACAGCAAAGAATACACACAAGCAACCAAACACAAAAAGCTATAGTTGTTCCCCAATCAACCTGGGTACATCCACTCTTCTACAACCCTTGGAAGGAATCCACTCAGGATGAGTTGATCAGGTGTCCTGGCACCAATGAGCTTTTGATAAGGTGCTCAAAAACCAAATCTAGATTTTTTGATAAGATGTCTTGCCACCACTTAGTTTTGACAAGGCTCTCAGAACCAGATTCAGAACTTTTGAAGGGAGTTATGATAACCCTTTTACAGCAGGAAAAGAAAAAGGAAGAGGTGAAGTTGTCTTCTCTGTCTCAATCACTGAGAGAAGACTTAATGGATTGATTGTGTTGTCAAAGCTCCCCCTGAGATGTAGATGGTTCAAAAGTGAGAGCTTTGCTAGGGTGATAGGCCTTCAGAAGCTTCAGATCTCCAGCAGAAGATGATTTCAGCAGAGGCTGAAATATGAATTATCTGGAGTCTTTGATGTTGAAGCTATGAACACTTTTCAGTATGCTAATTTTTAATCTAACTCTTCAGGATTGATCACTTGATATTTCTCTGAGTTGATCTCACTATCTGTGTATGTCTGCATTGAGTGTTTGTGTGTATGTTATTCTCTTGATCTACTGTTGGATATTTTATTCTTTTATGATCCTCTGTCCAAGATAGCCATTAGCAGTCATAAATGTCTTCCATTACTACTTTGTATTCTAGAGGAAAGTCAAATAAACATTCTCTGAGAAATCCCTTGAAACTTGATCCAGAATAAATGAAAACGGCTAACAAATCTCTTGAAATAAATGCTGAGAGAATTTGAAAAACATTCCAAAAGCTGACTGAATTTGAATACTCAAAGTCATCGATCTCCCAGAAAAACATCGATCTGAGCTCTACAATCGTCGAACTGAGCTCAGAGATTGGATTTAAACATCAGACAGAAAACGTCGAACTGAGCTCTACGATCGTCGAACTGAGCTCAGCGACCTGAAGAATAAGTGAGGATAGATCGTCGAACTGAGCTTAGTGACTTGGAAACAAGCTGAAGGCAGATCGTCGATCTGAGCTCGAAGATCGTCCACCGGAGGTCGACGACTTAGTAGAGTTGAGCTCAGAGATCGCCGAACGGAGTTCGACGTTTTGTCGACCTAAGCTCGACGATAATTGTCTTTGTCTCAGCTCTAAGTCTTGATCCTTGAATGGTCCTGGGGGCAGCTTCAAACCTAAGTTCTAAGCCCTAGACTCATTCTAACTTGACCTTTTCAACTATACATCTAGGTCAAACTGATTTCCTAAAAACATAGTGATCCTTGCCCAAATTAGAAATAGGGTGTTCCAACAGAAGATATGGAAAAGGAAGACAATATATATAATCAGCTAGAGGATTAGTTTGATGATCATACTAATATTTATTAACAAATTGATGCTTTATATGATCAGCCAAAAGAACAGTTAGATGTTAATACAGATTCTGATGAGTCAGAAGACTATAGCTCTAAAAAGGGAAATTCAAGAAAAAGGCTCCAACCAAGGTTGCTCCTCAACCCTAATATATAGTTGATATTCTCTATTACATTCTGCATGGTATAACTCTTAGAACAGACCATCCAACTTGGATGAGATATTCTAAAAATGAGCAGAAAAGGAGGAAGAAAATGAAGAGGCATCATTCACCTCCAAAGTCTTGGAAAGGTTCTCCTCCTCATCCAGAAACAAGATAATTAGTAAGTGTATCTTCTTCTCAGAGGCATACTTGACATTCTTCTAGAACAACACAGTACAAGCAAGATAGACCAAAAAGGCAAGACAGACCTACATGGTAATAGACTCATGGCAGACAAAGCAGTCAGCAAGGTTATAGCCAAGGCAGGCCATCTTTTCCAGCAATTGAACCTGAATTAGATCCTGTGTATAGAATGTCAAGTTTAATTAAGCAAGTTGCTCTCTCTCAGATAAAGAAAGCAAGGATAGAAGGTAAGGACACTTCACGATTTACTACAATGTCTTCTTACAAGCAATAGGAGTTGGATAAATATAAGAAGAAAAGCTTATTTAATGTTGACAAGTATATGAGCTTGCATCCAGAGGTCGTTGTGCCTAGAACTACTTCTCTAAAGATTATAGGTTCGCAAGATCTCAAGATGAGTAAAAAAGAGTCTGAAGATCCAACCCAGAAGCTGATTTTCACCAAGCCTTCTTCAGATTCTTCTTCAGCTGCACCTTAGAAGGACTCTTAATTTTTGTTTATAACTTTGAACTTTGGTGATATGTTTATAAACTTTCTCAAAGCATTTTTATATCAACTAAAAATTTATAATTTTGTCAAATAATTATGTTTTGTATTTTTCATTTTTGATAGTATCATCACCCAAATAGAGGGAGATTGTTGGAAAACCCTATTATTGATATGGGCTAGGATTACTATTAGGATTTTATCTTGACAAAACTTGAATAGTCTAGGGTCATAGGTTATTTCTAGGGTTGTTACTTTAGAAGGAATTCCAGAGAAGTTCAGTTCAACGAACTCAAATTTCTAACTCTGAGTTTAGCTCGACAAACGCTGAGCTCCGATCGACGAACTCTGATCTCAACTATAAAGCTCGGTTCGATGAAAGCCAAGCTCAGTTCGACGAACTCAGGACTCAGCTCGACAAAAGAGAAAATTCAGTTCAACGAACTCCAGGCTCAGTTTGATAAATTCCCTGCTGAGTTCGCGTTCAGGCAGTTAATATACACAAAAGGCAGAATGTTTTGAAATGCTTAATTACAGTTAGTTACAACTCAGATATTTAAATGCTAAATATTCTAAATGAATATAGTCGTTTAAGGCAGCATTAAATATGGATTTATCACAGGGTTTTAATTTTAATTAATTACTAGACAGTTACATTCTCAAGGGATTCAGACATTTCAGAATCATTCTAATTCAAATATTTGAATTCTTCCCCGACAGTATACATATATACAAAAGATTGCTGCTTCAAGGTGAAACAACTAAGGAGTTAGAGATAAAGAGATACAAAGATATACTTTCATTCTACCTCAAACTCTCCTTGAGACAATCTATATACACATCTGTCTCAAACATATGCTAGAGAGGAACAACATACAAGAAGGTCTACACCCTGAAGAAAAGTCTCCTCCCTTGATAATAAATTCTATTCAAATCAGGGGGGCTTTTTGCAACATCATCCACTAAGTCTTCTCAGAGATTCTTGATAGAGAAGGCAACCTCAACTTCTTTTAGTTTATTCTTTAAACTATGTACATGGTTTTAACTCCCTTCAAAATTTAACTTTTGGTCCTAAGTAACCTGATCAAAAGACTTAAGCTTGGTTTTTGGGTACCTGGTCAAAAGCCCAGAGGGTTGCTAGATCTCCCTTAGAAAATAGATCTTCTGGTGGCAGGGCACTTGATAAAAAACTTGTAGAGGATACCTACCAGGGTGGTAGAAGACTAGACGTACCCAGATTTATTAGGGAACTACTATAAAATCCTTGTGTCGCATGTAATTGCTACTTTCTTTATTTGTGTGCTGTGAATTTTATCATTATATATATATATATATATCTAACTTTAAATCCGCTATAAAAATAAATTAATGTTTTAAAATACTGTGTTCACCCCCCTCTAGAGTAAAGTTTGATATATCCCTCACTTTCATACTTTAACTTGTATACATACGACTTTTGTACTAGAGTTTTGGCCAAAAGTTTCACACCTAGTATAATCACAAGTGTATCGTGACATTGATTATTCAACGTATTTCTAGTGTGTTAGAATATAGTGTCAGGATTTATAGGATGTACGGATAGCATTTTTTGTCTTGAGTGCTCCGGCTAGGGTTGTGTGTATAATGTGAAGTCATTCCCCTATCTAAGTCCTCACACATATCTAGAGGCATAGACAACAGACACGACCCCGTCTTGTCGCACTCAAAAGCTAAGCACTTATAGATTAAGCTCACTATGACCGGTGTACAACCTCGGGCTCGCAGGAGCTGAAGGCTTGAGGAATGGAGCTATGAGAGACGGCCCAGGGCAGTCGTCAATTCGCAGAGTAAGTGGATCTTGGCAAGAAAGACTTAGGCGAGAGGGCCCAGGCGAGAAGGGTCAAAGCGAGAGCTGTGCCATGAGATTGGCGAGCCAGTGCCAAGGGAGGAGGAACTCGCAGGTGAGTGGCCGACTCGCCATGCGAGAGGGCTCCAGAGGGGAGCTCTCGCTAGCGAGACGGTGCTCTCGCCAGGCAAGAGGACCCTAGAAGGGAGTTCTCGCCAAGCACCGGTTAGGTTTAAGACTGGTTCAGGTATGGTCGGGTCTATCTTTTAGGCCCATGGGACCTTACGCTTTTGCCCTGGGTGTTCTGTATATAACCCTTCAGAAAAGCGGAGTTTGGCTATTGGCAGACTCAACAAAGGGTATTCTAGTAATTTCAGGTCAGCTCAATTTGGTTATTGGCAATCCCTGTTTAGGGGCCTATAAATTGACCGTTAAGGTGACTTCGAAGAGATGGCATTCCTAACTCTCCTTCTCTTCTTCTAAGGCACCTAGCTCAGCATTGGCTCGGGAGGGGAAGAATTTATGATTCTTCCAGGTACGAGGTGGGACCTCCGCGCTGGAGCCCCCAGTCTAGTATTTCGAGAGCCTTGTCAAGAGGGTGGTCCAAAGAGAGTAAGTGTGAGTTGTACCTTTAGTTCCGAGCTTTAGGAGGGACCGACTGATAATACGTTTTGTAGACTAAACTATTATCGTATTTTCTATCTTATATTGTGCAAATTATGTCTATTATTAGTTTATTTTTATCATTTTTATGTAAATATTATTGCCACTGACTTTTTCTTGTCTTTTTGCAGGTTTCCAGAAAATTGGCCAAAATGACCTGTCACGCCCCCCTGTCACGCCCTCCCTGGGCATGACCTAGGGCGTGTCACCCGATCCCGAGGACTCCTGCTGGAAGGGACAGAAAAACGGTCAAAACCGCTGTCACGCCCCCTGACACGCCCTCCCTGGGCGTGTCACCAGGCGTGACCATGGGCGTGTCGCCCTCTGCCGCAAAGCCTGCCACCGCATTAAATGTCGTTCCGCCTCAGCACGCAAACAGTACTGTCACGCCCCCCATCACGGGCGTGACCTGGGGCGTGACATCAACTTTTCGACGACTGACGGATTTCCGACCAATGATTTGGACATGACGTGCCTGTCACGCCCCCTGTCACGGGCGTGACCTAGGGCGTGACCACTAACGTACCGAAGCAATCATCCCTCCCGCCAGAATCCAGAGCCCGAGGTCAACATAGTACTATCACGCCCCCTGACACGCCCCCCCCCCTAGGGTGTGTCGGAGGGCGTGACCAACCCGAGAAAATTTTCTATAAATTGAGCCCCCCTCTCCATTTCAGCAAGCTTTGGTTGAGTGGGGGAGGTGCTGCCCCTTTGGTTCTTGAGTTTTTTTATGCTTTTTTTTTCTCTCTCTCTCTCTCTTCCTTTGTAATTTTTGCTTAATCATGGTTTAATATTTAGTTGCCCTAGCTTTCTTTGTAATCTTTAGTGTTGCTTAGTGCTTAATATAGGGCTAGAATAGGATTTCAATTTCATGCACTTGTAATTTTATTTTCAATAGTGTAGCTTGCCCCTTTGAATTAATAAAAGTGTTTTTTTGTTTAGCTTGTGTTCCTCTTATGCTTTACTACTCATCCCCCTTCCTCCATTCCATAATGATTAACTAATCCTCCTTGTACTCGATCTTGATGATCCGAGGTTAGAGCGATTATGTTATGATGTTTTAATTAATCTTTTCTTTTTAGGTTAGGGCCTTGAATTACTCTTGATTAATCACGGGTTGGAGGTATATTTTCAATATATACTCTCCGCCTTTGCCTTCATTCTGGGCTAGCCGAGACGCCGAAAGAATGAAGTGAGCATTCAAGAGTAAAGGGAGTTGTACGCACCCCTCGAGAGAGGCAGACGTCCAAATCTCCCGGATTGGAGTAAAATCCAATAGTGGGGTTCACCGCGTAAAGCGAGTTTTAGGCCTCTGATTTAGACGAGAGTCGGTCGGACCTTCCTAAACTCAGTTGGGCACGACTTCGAGAGAAGCGTGTTCAAGCTTTAGGAACCTCCACGGTCAAGGACCATTATCCTATTAAGTTCAAATTTTTATCACATTTTCTTAATCGTCTTTAGCCGAGGTGAATCTTGATATGGTGCATTTCCATTTCATATTTTCTACCTTTTATAGTATTCGCCTATCTTGTGCTCTTTAATTAACTGCAGTAGTTTCCTTTCTAGCATAGTTCTTTGCTTAATAGCTTAACTTAATTGCGGTAGTTCTCTTTCTAGTATAGCTTTAATTCCTCCCTTGCAGTTAAATTTTCTAAAACCCTAGTTTTTCCGTCAATAAGATAATAGCGTTCGTGTGAGTAAGCTTAGCCAACAGTTCCCGGATTTCAATATGACACTTGTGTCCCCTTGCTACAATTCGATAGGTATACTTGCCTCATCGGGTTGCTAGTTCGGTTGCGTTTATTTTCTTCGAACCCTAGCGCGCAACAAGTTTTTGACGCCGTTGTCGGGAAACCAACTTCCGTTGATATTTTGAAAACACGATCCTATTAATTTTATCTCTTCTCTTTCTCATCCTCTTTCTTTAAAATTTTAAAAAATCAAAAAAATTTTATCACCGCTCTTAATAGAAACCAACCTCACAATTTTTCTATGCCACCTAATTCTCTCGAAAAGGGAAAAGGGCTTTAAGCGCCACTGTCTTGTCTAGTACCTTGCGAACCCTTCACGGGGTAGTCCTTGGGAAGTTCGGGAGTTAATCTATAAAAAAAATCTATTTCAAAAAGAAAAAAATTTCTAATCTTTTTTCTAGTTTATCCTTTTTCTCTTCCTCTTCTTCTTTTCTGTTCTTTTAGTGCATGACCCGTGGGAGTCCGTCGGTTATTTTGGACTTGGACCACGAAATTGAGCGTACTCTTCAGAGAAGATCGCGATTTCAAGGTCCTACTATCCAAGTGCCGGTTGAGGACTCCGAGTCATTTGCTACTTTAAGAATGGAAGAACCCAACGTAGATGAGGCCGTGCAAAGGACTATGCCCTATTATGCACGACCGAACCTCGAGGGAACAGAATCAAGTATAGTCCGCCCTACTATAGCAAATAATAACTTCGAACTAAAGCCTAGCATAATTCAAATGGTGCAGTAATATGTGCAATTTGACGGACTTCAAGATGAAGATTCGAACGCACATATAGCTAGCTTTCTTGAAATTTGCGACACCTTCAAGATAAATGGTGTCACAAATGATGCGATCAGGCTGAGACTCTTCCCCTTCTCTCTAAGAACTAAAGCTAAGCAGTGGCTGAACACACTTCCGAAAAATAGCATAACCACTTGGAATGAATTAACTGAAAAATTTTTGGCGAAGTATTTTCCGCCAGCTAAAACTGCAAAACTTAGGAACGACATCTCTGCCTTCGGACAAATAGACTATGAAACCCTATACGAAACCTGGGAGAGATTTAAAGAATTATTAAGATGATGCCCGCATCACGCGCTGCCTGTATGGTTACAAGTGCAGACGTTTTATAACGGGCTAAATCAAAGCACGAAGCAAATGATAGACGCAGCTTCTTGCGGTACTTTAAATCATAAGACCCCGGAATCCGCTCTTGAGCTTTTTGAGGACATGGCCATGAACACTTATCAGTGGAATGTGCCTAGGTCCCGCCCGAACAAGCCTGCAAGTATCTATGAAGTGGACAACGTCTCCCAGCTCGCTCTGCAAGTAGAAATCCTAGGCAAAAAAATCACGGAGATGACTGCTGCCTCCACCCCTCGTTACTGAAGTGAAACCGGATATGTAGGCAAGTACAATACAAAGTTGTGCCCCACAGGTGTATGCATGATATCTCAGTAAAGATGAAGTAAGCATGTCGCAGCAAGGCCGGGCCCGAGTAGTCAATGGTTGCTACCGCTTCTTTCTTCTGTGCTTCAATTTCAACTTTCCCGAATCTCTATTGGTTAATTCAACCTTAGATCTAAGGTTGGGGGGAGCCTATGCTAGTCTTGTGCATCTCTGTTTGTAGAATGCCCCAATCACACAGGTTCGTTATCCACACGAGTCGGGTCTTGCGGCTGATGTGCCATTTGATAAGACCTGCCTTTTTTTTGATGTTCTTTGTAACAAAGCCCGGTAGGGGCGCGTCTGAGAATATTGTGAAAAGGGCACAGCCAAATCTTTTCGGGAGGCGGAGGAAGTAGCTCTAACGATAGGAGGAAAGGTCAGTCTATAGACACCATATTGGTGGAAATTCCCACTGAGATTATTAAGAATCTAGCTGTGGCTTCGCTTCCTTAGCTTAGTTTTCATATTGAGTTAGATGGTCTAATCAATGGATGAACTCTAGCCCTTGAGAATCATTCAAACACTTTCTTTTTGCTTTGAAAATGACTTCGAAATGCCCTTCCTTGTGGAGCACCATTTCATTCATATCCCGACAAGTAGGCTATTCTATTAAGTAAGAATAAGAAGAATAGACTCCGATGATGACCCCTTTTTTGGATTGGTTTTCCTACTGCCTTGTCCAATCATAGGCATTCTGTCTTGGATAGATAAGGCATCGTGATACCCTACCCTAGTTACATCATCAATCTCAGATATTTACTGCGAAAGCTTAATGTCGATCAGAAAAAGGAATTCCCCCTTTAACTACTCTGAATGAGACTCGCTGCGCTAATCTCATTCCTCCAACTCCCAAAAGAAAAAAAAAGCGATTTTTCGCTGATTTTTTGACCCTTTTGGGGCAAAAAAAATCGAAAATTTTTTGAAAAAAAAAAGAGGTTTTAACTTTCTTTTTTGTCTTCTTCTTCTTCTTTTTTCCTTTGGGAAGTCGGATATCCGTATAAAGCCGACGTATATCAAGGAGTCTGGTTCTGGTCCACCCGCCAAAACCCTGCTGCGTTGGGTATGGGTTTTTTCCCTACGTAGTCTCCCTCCCCTAAGCTAATGGGTTGGCCGATCGTACTGTACATCTTCGATGTAATTAGGTTTCTCTTCGGGACCTGTCCTCCGCTTACCACAGAGGAGAGATGCGGAAGAGGTGTTTCCCTCCAGGCACTCCTCCCTATAGAGAGAGGAGCACACTCCACACGCAGTATAATAGTGCCTTCTTGTACCAGCATGACACTGTCGGCTGTGTTTAACAGCCGACTCTACCTCTTGACCGAGGATTTGCTTGCTGCTCGTCCTTCTCCTCATCTTTTGGATTCTGAGAAGGCTAATAGAGGTAGGTGTCGTAGCAGTGAATACTCCCGTTTCCCGTCTGGCGGTTGCGGGCATGCTGGTGTTCACTATCATATACGAGATTCTTTATTTCTTGAAAATATAGTAATCGTATATGATAGAATAGAGAGTAAAGTAACAAGGGTTTTTATACCTTGTTACTTGTTACTTGTCTTTTAGAACCTGAGTTATAGGTTTTGAGTTTTAGAGGTTTTAAGTTTCAGAGGTTTTAAGTTTTAGAGGTATGGGAATCTGCAACCCCTACTCTAGAACATTTAGAATATGTTAATAATATGCCTAGAACTGCTTTTAATAATTTTTCTGCTGCGAATTTTCATCCGCCTGGTTTTAATTTTCCGAATAATTATAACCCCGCTTTTTGAAATCACCCGAACTTTTCATGGAGTAATCCATCGAATGCGATGCACCCACCTCCGCAAAACGATTTTTCTGCACCACCACCACCACCACCTCTTCAAAATTACCCAAAACCTCCAAGCTTGGAGGAATTACTTTCTAAATATATCACCACAAATGACGCTACCATAAGAACTTTAATCGGAAGCGTAAAAAGTTTAGAAAATCAGGTAGGACAGCTCGCGAAAATAATTTCTGAGCGACCCGCACGGTCTCTTCCTTCCAATACCGAACCCAACCCGAGAGAGCAAGCGAAAGCTATAACTCTTCGGAGTGGGAAGCAAGTCTCCGGTATTGTAAGTGAAGAGCCCGAGGCAAGCTCCGCTCCCGCCTCTAAAAATCAAAGCTCCGCTCCCATTTTTAAAAATCAAAGCTCCGCTCCGCTTCCACCCTCTGCTGAAGAAGTAATCACCCCTATTTTAGAAAATAATCTCACTCCACCACCCATCTTCAAAAATAATTCAACTCCTCCATACCCCTCTGAACTTAATAGACAACGTCAAGATGATCAGTACTCCCGCTTCTTAGAAATCTTCAAACAAATCCACATTAATCTTCCCTTCCACGAGGCTATTTCGCAGATGCCGAAATATGCCAAATATCTTAAAGACCTCCTCACAAACAAGAAGAAGTTAGAGAATCTTTCGCACGTCACGCTAAACGCCGAGTGCTCCGCCGTTTTAACAAACGGTTTACCGAAGAAAATCAGTGACCCGGGTAGTTTCTCTTTCCCGTGTGTCTTCGGTGATCTTTTTGTTAAACACGCGTTAGCCGACTTAGGCGCGAGTATAAACCTGATGCCCTTTTCGTTGTTTAAAAAGTTAGGGATTGGTAGACTTAACCCCATGCGTATGAGTATCTAGCTAGCCGATAGATCCGTCAAGTACCCGTTAGGAATAGTGGAGGACGTTCTAGTGAAAGTCGACAAGTTCATCTTCCCGGTGGACTTTGTCATTTTGGACATCGAAGAAGACGTCGAGGTTCCCCTGATCCTTGACCGACCCTTCCTTGCCACCTCCCGAGGCATCATTGACGTAAGCAATGGTAAGCTCTTTCTTCGAGTAGGCGACGACGAAGTCACATTTTTTATCACCCCTTCGATGAAGAACACCTTAGCGAACGATGACTCATGTTTTTTCGTAGACGCCGTGAGTGATGATTCTTCCTACTGCCTCTCCGACTTTGAAAAAGAATTTTCTACTTTTTGCTCCTCTTCTCTTACAACTGAATCACTGCAAGGAAGTGATGAATCGTCTTATTGTTTTTCTGAGTTTGAAAAAGAATTTTCTTATTTTTGCTCCTCCTCTTTTCTTCCCACTGAATCTCTACAAGAAGTCGTCTTGGCTGCTAGCCCCACCCCTTATTACGTTCCTTATAAAAAAGTTTATGAAGATATTATTTTTGAAAAAGAAAGAATCTCAAAATCCTCTTATGAAGAACCCCCTACCCTAGAACTTAAAGAACTTCCTGAACACCTTAAGTATGCTTTCTTAGAAAAAGATTCCAAGTTACCAGTTATCGTTTCGGCCTACCTCATGGATACGCAAAACGATAAACTTCTTCTAGTTCTACGTAAGTATCGACGGGCTATTGCTTGGCAAATTTCTGATATCAAGGGCATAAGCCCATCTTTCTGTACCCATAAAATTTTAATGGAAGATAATTCGCGTAACTCTATCCAACCTCAGCGCCGTATAAACCCAAATAAGAAAGAAGTAGTTAAGGGCGAGGTTATGAAACTATTAGACGCAAGAATTATCTACCCTATATCGGACAGTAGGTGGGTTAGCCCCGTTCAGGTAGTTCCAAAGAAGGGAGGGATAACCGTAGTTAGTAATGAGAATAATGAATTAATCCCGACGCGGACGGTGATGGGTTGGCGTATGTGTATAGATTACCGTAAGTTAAATGACGCCACCCGCAAGGACCACTTTCCTTTACCGTTTATCGACCAGATTTTAGAACGTCCCTCCGGCCATAGCTTTTATTGTTTTCTCGATGGCCTCTCGGGGTACTTTCAAATA
This sequence comes from Platanthera zijinensis, assembly GCA_039513925.1. Classification (NCBI taxonomy): domain Eukaryota; kingdom Viridiplantae; phylum Streptophyta; class Magnoliopsida; order Asparagales; family Orchidaceae; genus Platanthera; species Platanthera zijinensis. The sequence goes on from CM077083.1 coordinate 40,958,154, forward strand.
CCCATCTCTCCCGAGGACCAAGAGAAAACTACGTTTACTTGTCCCTTCGGCACCTTCGCGTACCGAAGAATGCCATTTGTATTATGCAATGCGCCAGCTACATTCTAGTGATGTATGCTCGCAATATTTGACAATTACGTAGAAAGCATTATGGAGGTATTCATGGACGATTTCTCCGTGTTCGGCGATTCCTTTGATAGATGTTTAGAAAACCTCGAAAAAGTCTTAGAACGATGCGAAGAAACTAACCTTGCCCTAAATTGGGGAAAATGCCATTTTATGGTGAGGGAAGGGTTAGTTTTGGGTCATAAAATTTCTGCTAAAGGTATTGAGGTAGACGTTGCCAAGATAGAAGTTATTGAGAAGTTGCCGCCGCCTACAAACATAAAAGCTATAAGAAGTTTCCTAGGCCACGCTGGTTTTTATCGTCGTTTTATAAAGGAATTCTCCAAGATCACAAAGCCCCTCACCCATCTCTTAGAAAAAGACGCTCCATTCATTTTTGATGACTCTTGTATTTCTTCCTTTGAATCAATTAAAGAAAAGCTAATTAACGCACCGATTATGATAGCTCTGGTGTGGGACCTTCCTTTCGAGATTATGTGCGATGCGAGTAGTTTTGCAGTGGGGGCCGTATTAGGTCAACGCATATCTAAGAACTTCCATCCCATCTATTACGCTAGTAAAACCCTCACATCTGCACAAGAAAATTACACCACAACCGGGAAGGAGCTCTTAGCTGTAGTATTTGCGTTTGATAAATTCCGCCCTTACATTACTCTTTCAAAAATCATTGTTTTTACGGACCACTCGACCCTCAAGTACCTTCTTGCCAAAACGGATGCCAAGCCTCGCTTGATTCGCTGAGTCTTACTCCTCCAGGAGTTTGACTTCGAGATCCGTGATAAGAGAGGAGCCGAGAACTTGGCCGCCGACCATCTATCCAGATTAGATAACCCCTTTATAGAAAAATTAAATAAAAAATCTTTTAATGACTATTTTCCTAACGAGAAGCTGCTTTTAGTTAATACATCTACTTCTCCTTAGTTCGCGCACATCGCCAACTATCTAGTGGCCCGGGTGCTCCCAAAGGAGTTCTCCTCTCAGCAAAAGAAGAAATTCTTTTCTGAGCTGAAGAACTACTTTTGGGAAGACCCACATCTTTTCAAAATTTCTGCGGATCAAGTGATAAGGAGGTGTGTTTCTCTTGATGAAGAAATTGATATTCTAAAACATTTACATGAAGGTCCGACAGGTGGGCATTATCAAGCTGCTCGCACCGCTCATAAGGTGCTTTGCGCGGGTTTTTACTGGCCTAGCCTGTTTAAGGACGCGCAAGCCTTTGTGAGCAGGTGTGATAGTTGCCAACGGTCGGGCAACATTTCTAATAAAAATGAAATGCCGCAAAATTATTTCTTAGAGTGCGAAATTTTCGACCTCTGGGGAATTGATTTTGTTGGCCCCCTTCCTTCTAGCTTCGGAAACAAATATATTTTAGTTGCTGTTGATTATGTTTCACGATGGGCTGAGGCCCAAGCTCTTCCTACGAACGACTCCCGAGTTGTAGTCACGTTTCTAAAAAGATTATTTTCTAGATTCGGTACGCCACACGCAATCGTTAGCGATAGGGGTTCCCATTTCTGTAACGCGCAATTTTCAAAAATCCTTACCAAATACGGCGTTACACATAAGCTTTCCACTGCCTACCACCCCCAAACTAACGGTCAAGTCAAAGTAGTTAATAGAGAAATAAAAAGAATATTAGAAAAGACTGTTTCAACTTCTAGAAAAGACTGGTCAACCAAACTTGACGATGCTCTATGGGCCTACCGAACAGCGTACAAAACAACCCTCGGATGTATGTCGTATCGGCTGGTCTATGGAAAATCGTGCCATCTGCCCGTAGAGTTAGAACGCCGCGCCTTTTGGGCCTTAAAATTTTTAAACTTCGATCCCCACTCAGTCGGTGACCTTCGAAAATTTCAACTAAATGAACTCGACGAGTGGCGCTCTTATGCTTATGAAAATAATAAACTTTATAAAGAGCGGACGAAGCGTTTACACGATAAGCACTTAAGTCACCCTAAAAACTTTAAGCCGGGTGACCAAGTCCTTTTATATAATTCTCGTTTACGTTTATTTCCAGGCAAATTAAAATCTCGCTGGTCTGGCCCGTTTTCTGTTTTAGAAGTATTTCCTTATGGAACTGTTTTAATTTCTCACCCTGATAAGGGTAATTTCAAAGTGAATGGTCAGCGTCTTAAACTCTACTTTTCTGGTGATGATGATGTCAGTCCAAACATTATTAAGTTTCTGCTTCACGAACTTTAATCTTGAACTTTATTATTATTATTTTTTTTTGCTAAAGACAATTTTATTTCGGGACAATAATATTTTTGGACAAAATTATTTTTTGATGCGTCGAGCTCAACGACGCTTTAACCAAAGGGCGCTCTTGGGAGGCAACCCAAGTTATCTTTTTTTGCTTTCTTTATTTTACAATTTTTGCCTCAGACGGCTCCGACAAGCTGAAGCTTCTGCGATCGCCTGCTCCAACATTGCTGAATCTATCACGAAGTCCAAAGAAGACATTCGGAGGAGCGGCATCACTCAGCTTTCGAAGCAAATAAATCCGGGGAAGTACCTGTATTTCAATTCTGTCTTTCAATTTTGTACTTTATTTTTCTCTCCTTCTCTAATCCCCTTCTTTAGCCATTGAGCACAATGTCTGTTTTAAGCTTGGGGGAGGATTTCCTCCTTCATTTTTGCGTAGTGTAAATAATCTTCTTTTTGTATATATTGTAAATATTTCCAAAAAAAATGAATATCTTAAAATTCCAAAAAAAAGAGAAAAAATCCAAAATCCAAAAAAAGAGAATATTTCATAAAATTAAATTAAAAAAAAATATATGTGTTTTTGAATAGTTTAGACATTTTGGTATTTCAATAGTACCCCTAGTTTTTAGTTTTGTTTTACTCAAAATCTCCTATAAACAACTTAGTTAATTATAATATTTTTAATCGTTCTTTTTAATTATGTTTCACAAGTAAAATGTTGGCCATGCTGTGTTTCTAATTCACGGTAGCATGTTAAGGTGAAATATTTTTCTAAAACTCGCATTTCTATTATGGTTTTTTGTTGTTTATTTCCTTAACTTTCTTAAAAATTCATCATCCACTATTTTCTTTTTCGTTTTTTTACTAATTTTGGTAAAGTCAACTTTTGAATAACGTAGTAGATGTGAACGATCCAAGTCACCTATTATTTCTATTTTCAAGTTAATTTCATCAATCTTCTTTTATTATCTAGGACTCGCTTTTTGAAAATTTTTCAAACCTTTGTTTTAAATAAATTCAAAAGCGTGAAAATGATTTAGGCCGTTTTTGTTTTCGTTTGAGCTTTCCTGCCAACCTAAAAACTTTTACCACTAGTTAGCCATTTTTGATCCTTTTTCCGATTACATTTGATAGCTCCTCCCTTCAATTCAGTTTCACCAAAGCCAAAATTTCCAACCTATTGAATCACACTAGCCTTTTTGAGTTTCATAAATTATTTTGACGATTTTGATAGGATATTTTGTGATCTTTGTGGGAGAAAGATTTTTGAAAAAAAAAGTATGCTCAAAAGTGATGTTCATTTATGTTTGGCCAATTCAAAAGGAAAATAAAAATATTTATGACCTTTGTTTTGAAAAAAAAGAATGAAAAAAGAAGAAGAAAAAGGAAAAAAAATGTGTATATATTTTTATGAAAGTTTTTGAAACTCTTTGCTTTGGTTTAGTGTGATTTTAGAACCTTCACGTTTATCTTTGAATTCCACTCCTGATCATTTTCCTAAACCAAACATTTCTGTCCTATTTAAGTCCTTTTGATTCACGCTTTTTGATTTTTATTTAACAACTAAGAAAAGAAGAAAAGTAAATCAGTTTTAGTTTTGGATTTAAACCTAGATTTTTGTTAATTAAATTGATATAATTATAATGCGTTGCTTGGATCTAGTAACAACTCAATGCGTGTTTTTCATTTTCGTTGCCTTTGCTTAAGTCTATTTAAAAAAATCTCGTTAAAATTTTGGATGATTTGTTTTTATTGAGTATAGTTTATAAAAGTTTTACCATACCTAAATAATTGTTATAGACTTACATTTCACCTTTTTCCCTACTTAGAATTTCGCATAGTACTTGTGTAGGCATAATTAAAACTTTTTGATTAGTCCTTTTATAAATATCTAGTTTTTATATTTTTGTTTGGGGACAAGCAAAGCTTAAGCTTGGGGGAATTTGATAATACGTTTTGTAGCCTAAACTATTATCGTATTTTCAATCTTATATTATGCAAATTATGTCTATTATTAGTTTATTTTTATCATTTTTATGTAAATATTACTGCCACTGACTTTTTCTTATCTTTTTGCAGGTTTCCAGAAAATTGGCCAAAATGACCTGTCACGCCCCCCTGTCACGCCCTCCCTGGGCGTGACCTAGGGCGTGTCACCCGATCCCGAGGACTCCTGCTGGAAGGGACAGAAAAATGATCAAAACCGCTGTCACGCCCCCTGACACGCCCTCCCTGGGCGTGTCACCAGGCGAGACCATGGGCGTGTCGCCCTCTGCCGCAAAGCCTGCCACCGCATTAAATGCCATTCTGCCTCAGCACGCAAACAGTACCGTCACGCCCCCCGTCACGGGCGTGACCTGGGGCGTGACATCAACTTTTCGATGACTGACGGATTTCTGACCAATGATATGGACATGACGTGCCTGTCACGCCCCCTGTCACGGGCGTGACCTAGGGCGTGACCACCGACGTACCGAAGCAATCATCCCTCCCGCCAGAATCCAGAGCCCGAGGTCAACATAATACTGTCACGCCCCCTGACACGCCCCCCCTAGGGCGTGTCGGAGGGCGTGACCAACCCGAGAAAATTTTCTATAAATTGAGCCCCCCCCTCTCCATTTCAGCAAGCTTTGGTTGAGTGGGGGAGGTGCTGCCCCTTTGGTTCTTGAGTTTTTTTATGCTTTCTCTCTCTCTCTCTCTCTCTCTCTTCCTTTGTAATTTTTGCTTAATCATGGTTTAATATTTAGTTGCCCTAGCTTTCTTTGTAATCTTTAGTGGTGCTTAGTGCTTAATATAGGGCTAGAATAGGATTTCAATTTCATGCACTTGTAATTTTATTTTCAATAGTGTAGCTTGCCCCTTTGAATTAATAAAAGTGTTTTTTTTTGTTTAGCGTGTGTTCCTCTTATGCTTTACTACTCATCCCCCTTCCTCCATTCCATAATGATTAACTAATCCTCCTTGTACTCGATCTTGATGATCCGAGGTTAGAGCAATTATGTTATGATGTTTTAATTAATCTTTTCTTTTTAGGTTAGGGCCTTGAATTACTCTTGATTAATCACGGGTTGGAGGTATATTTTCGATATATACTCTCTGCCTTTGCTTTCATTCTGGGCTAGCCGATAGGCCGTAAGAATGAAGTGAGCATTCAAGAGTAAAGGGAGTTGTACGCACCCCTCGAGAGATGCAGACGTCCAAATCTCCCGGATTGGAGTAAAATCCAATAGTGGGGTTCACCGCGTAAAGCGAGTTTTAGGCCTCCGATTTAGACGAGAGTCGGTCGGACCTTCCTAAACTCAGTTGGGCACGACTTCGAGAGAAGCGTGTTCAAGCTTTAGGAACCTCCACGGTCAAGGACCTTTATCCTATTAAGTTCAGATTTTTATCGGATTTTCTTAATCGTCTTTAGCCGAGGTGAATCTTGATTGGGTGCATTTCCATTTCATATTTTCTACCTTTCGTAGTAATCGCCTATCTTGTGCTCTTTAATTAACTGCAGTAGTTTCCTTTCTAGCATAGTTCTTTGCTTAATAGCTTAACTTAATTGCGTTAGTTCTCTTTCTAGTATAGCTTTAATTCCTCCATTGCACTTAAATTTTCTAAAACCCTAGTTTTTCCGTCGATAAGATAATAGCGTTCGTGTGAGTAAGCTTAGCCAACAGTTCCCGGATTTCAATACGACACTTGTGTCCCCTTGCTACAATTCGATAGGTATACTTGCCTCATCGGGTTGCTAGTTCGGTTGAGTTTATTTTCTTCGAACCCTAGCGCGCAACACCGACCTTGCTGGTTCTAACATTTTTTGTGCGGTGAGTGTGGAACAGCAGCTTGTACTGAAGAACTTTGGGTTACCTCATGGCAGGGGAAATTAAAGGAGATGGTGGCGGGTCCCCGAACCCGGGAGGATATGTCGGGAGGGCGGAGTTCATGACATCCATTGGGGGGGATCATGGACATGCTGAAGCAGATCTCGCAGAGAGGAGAATGCGAGACCCCTCAACTCCAGATGCAAGGTCTCGCGCCCCGCGAGGGGATCGACCCGGCAAGGATAGGCGAGGACGCGCCCGGAAGGCGACCGGGGAAGGAGGTAGTGGCGGAAGGCAGCCGTCGAGATGTAGAGGGCAGAGAACTTTTTGCCAGCCCAGCGTGTTTCGTCTCGCCTAGAGGGATGATCGTGCGAGTGGAAGTGGCGAGACCCCCGACGAGAGGGTCTCCCTTCTGCGAGTTGATTCTCGGCACCCATCCCTAAATGGTTCTGCAAGCCTGAGATGACCTACTATGTGGGGAAGGACGATCCCCTCCAGCACCTACATTGGTTCGAAGAAGCGGTCTCCATTATACTAATGATGGACGCTTTTAAGTGCCGCCTTTTTACCATCACCCTGAAGTACAAGGCTAGGGATTACTTCCACCAACTCCCAGCGGAGTCGATTTATGGCTTCGAGGAACTGAGCAGAAGCTTCCAGTTGCGCTTCTCGACCTTTAAGAAGAGGAAGAAGAACCCAGAGTCCATTTTCTTGATCAAGCAGACGGACGACGAGGCCTTGGATCAATATGTGGACCCCTTCCAGGAGGAGATTCTAGACATACAGGAGGTGCCCGGTTTCGCTCTCCAGATGGCCTTCACTGTGGCGTTTAGGGAGGGATTTTTTAAGATGAGCCTGACCAGGAAGCTGTCGTTGTTATTCGAAGGGTTGATGGAGAAGGTAGCAAAGGAAATAGCTAAAGAGGAAGCTAACCTGGCCTTTGCTAGGAAGTTTGCAAGACTGACGGAGGTGGAGCAGAGGGAATCGGGAGGATCAAGGAAGCAGGAGGGAAGGAGAAGGGAGGAGATAAGGGGGCCAGTGCATCCGGAACATGGCTTGAGGCAGCCAGGAGGTCATGTTCAAGGATAAGGAAAGGTTCCCCCCTAGGGGGGAAGAAAATATTATCCAGGACCGGGGAGATTAAATCCTTTAGGGTGGGGGCATGGTCCGAGACCACTCCCAACCCCACCTCAACAATCTATGGCCATCGGCCGAGGAAGAGGGAGAGGAAGAGAGCGTGGGAGAGAAGGAGCAGGAGTGGGGAGGAGGAGGAACCCCAAAGGAGGGAGACGGGATGGGGGAGCCGCCTTGCCGTATTGGGACTTCCACAAGGAGGAAGGTCACGCGACGGCTACTTGCCCAGAATTTTTGGAGTTGAAGAGGGGGAAGGAAGTAGGGGAGCAGCAGCTGCCAGGGCAGATAGTCGAGATGACGGGAACTAGGGAGGAGGACCGGTGTGTGTGAAAGTGAAGGGATAGATACTACTCTAGAGGGGGGGTGAATAGAGTAATCAAATTTTGCACAATACAAAACTTAACTGTCTACCCAACTCCCTTGGAGTGAAGTGCGGAAGGAAGAGATTATAGATATTGGTTTAACCTTAAAGCCTAACACAAGTGTTGTGCAAACACAAGCTAACTGTAATTACAGTTAAAGCTTGGAAAACCTAAACAGCAACTAGCAACCTAGTTATATCTATTCATAGCCACAGTACAGGAATTAAACAGTTGAATCCAGACGACACAAGGAAATTTATAGTGGTTCCCCAAACAACTTGGGTACGTCCACTCTTCTACCCACACGGTAGGAATCCACTCAGGTTTTTGATCAGGTGCCCTGCCACCAACAGAATCTGCTTCAGGTAGATTCAGAAACCCTTTAGACTTTTGATCAGGTGTCTAAAAACCAAGCACAGGTTTTTGATCAGGTGCCCTGCCACCAAGGGATACTTTTGAAGGGAGTAATAACCCTGTACAGGAGGGGGAAGAAGGTTAAGATGTCTTCTCTATTTTACAATAGATTAGAGAAGCACAAAAAGCTTGCACTGAGCTAGAATGCTCTAAAGAATCAAGGCTCCCCCTGGCTCAAAGATGTCCAGGTGAAGTCTTGCTTCAGTGCAGAAACTCTTCAGAAAATTCTGAAGGAAAGAGCTACAGGAAGAAAATAAATAACAAAAAGAAATCTCTTCAAGCAGCTATTCTTCTTCTTCTTCTTCTTCAAAGAAACTCTGAGTTGAACTTCCTGAAAGCAGGAGAACTCAGGTGAAGAAGAGATGAAGATCTTAACACTTCTCAGTTAGATGGAGTTTGCTGAGAGCAGGAAGCTTGAGCTAGATGAAGGCTTGAGTACTTTTGAATATGTGTGTAACTCTTCTATTGACTAGCTTGAATCCTTCTGCAAAGGGTTCTTTTTATATCATCATCAAGCAACGGCTCTCTTCCATTTGAATTAATTTGTCTTCTTCTGAGCCTTGAGACCTGGGCTGTAAATATCAAGAAGACAGAAATATCTCTGCAGCAAAACATTCTATAAAAAGGAATAAACCTCTTTCTAAGAAGCTGCAGGCTTAAATCAAATAAACAGATAGACTAAATAAAGTCACATCAGAAAACAATCTCTTTATAGCAAAAGAAGACTTTTCAGTCTAACGGCTATAAAGGGGCTGACAGCAGATAAAGTAATTTAAATAGACAGCTAATAAGACAAACAACTTTATCTTAAAAGATTTTAACTCAGGCAATAAGAATAGAGCAAATAATGCCTGGAAACTTTATCAACAGCTTAAAATATCGTGCCAGAAAATGTATTAAATAATTAAATATAATAAATAAATACAAAATCCAAAGGCAGACAGAAAACGTCGAACGACCTTCGAAGATCGTCGAACGACGCCAGGAGATCGTCGAACTACCGGGCAGATAGTCGAACGATCCAGATAGTCGAGCTATCAAACAGATAGTCGAGCTACCGCAGCAGATAGTCGAACTATCAGGACAGATAGTCGAACTACCAGATAGTCGATCTATCTAGGACAGATAGTCGAGCTATCAAGCGCACAGAGATAGTCGAGCTATCAAGCAGATAGTCGACCTACCTCAGAAAACAGATAGTCGATCTATCAAAAAAATAGTCGAACTATCAAAACAAACAGATAGTCGATCTACCAGCGCAGAACAGATAGTCGAACTATCAACAGATAGTCGAACTATCAGCGCAGAACAGATAGTCGAACTATCAACAGATAGTCGAACTACCAGCGCAGAACAGATAGTCGAACTATCAACAGATAGTCGAACTATCAGCGCAGAACAGATAGTCGAACTATCAACAGATAGTCGAACTACCAGCGCAGAACAGATAGTCAAACTATCAACAGATAGTCGAACTATCAGCGCAGAACAGATAGTCGAACTATCAACAGATAGTCGAACTATCAGCGCAGACCAAGGCGTCGACCAAATGATAGACGATCGTCGATCAGTCGATAGACGATAGTCGAACGGCGTTCGACTATGGTCGAACGAAAAACCTACTTAACCAAATTCTCAATTTGGAAAAGCGAGGACTCTACAGCTAGACTCCTAACCATTGACCATAGATATTTCTTGGGTCAAGGAGCACAAAGGAGAAGACTAAACTCAAATCAAACTAGGGTACCAACAATCTCCCCCTATTTGAGTTAAGTCTCTCAAAAACTAAAACAGCTAGCAATAAAATAAACAAAAAAAATTTCAACAGATAGATAGCAATAAACTGGCAGATTATCAATCAGATAAACAAATATAACACAGCAGTTTAGTCAAATTATCAAGAATCTTTAGGGTCAGGTAATGGATCAGATGAACTAGAGACAAAAGAAATTTTTCTAAGCGGGTCATCTGATTCCTTCTTTGATATCTTCAGATCCTGAGCCCCAATGATCTTTAGTTCTGTAGCTCTGGGGACAACAGCTTCAGGATGTTTTTCCATGTACTTTGCTGGATCAAATATCTCAGGATTGACTTGAAATTTCTCAAATTCTTTCTTTCTGTACTCTGACATAGTAGTAAAGCCAGTTGTATCTTTACCTTCAGCTCTTGCTTTTCTTATTTGGGCTGCCCCTACAAGCTCTTGAAAGCGAGCCATCCTAAAATTAGGATCGAGCTCAGGATTTTCATATACGGGCTCTGGAGAAGCAGCAGCTATTATATCTAGATAAAACATTAGAATAAACTTAGCAAAAGGGACTTGCTAGAAGGTTTTAAAACACTGTAAACTATTTACCTTTTGAAACACTTTTCTTAGATTGAACTGGAGAAGGAGGTGGGGAAAAGGTTGGTCTTTGGGCCACACCTCCTTCATTGGTCTTTGAGATCCATAAGATGATCTGCTTTGAGAACTTTGATGACCTTGTCTTGATTGGTGCTGAGCAGACGCAGATTTTCCATAAGCTGCAGATTGATTAGCAGGTAGATTCCCAGAGGCTCCTGCACCAGGAGGTGGAGGAGGACCTTTGGGAGTCCATCTGGAGACTGGACTGTCATACCTCTTTGTTCTCTTCCTTTCTTTTTGCTGATTTTTCGAAAACCTCATCCAATGCTGAAAATCTTTAGATTTGGGGTCAATGCCCTTCAAAATATAATAGGGAATGTCATTGTCCTTATTTGGAGGAGGAGGAGGAGCAGCTTTTCTTTTCTTAGCAGCAGTTTTCTTTTTCTTTGAATTTTCAGACACATCTGAATCATCATCATCATCAGAATGGGATGATGGAGGGTTCTCATAGGGATCATAGGCTTCTGAGACAGCCTTTTCTTTAAGCTTTGAAACAGATTTCTCCCTTTCTTCTTCCATGGCATCCAAAGCCAGAAGGGAGTCTAAATCTAGACCAGGAGAGTCATCCCAGATGGATGACTTCTCAAATTGCAAATCTTTCTCTTTATCTTGTAAAGATTTTACTCTTAAGTCCCAAGCAGCCCTTGCTTGAATTTCTTCCAAACTTAAAACAGGAGAATCAACTTTGATTTCCTCTTGATTTTCATCCTCTTTATCATCTAAAAACACATCCAATTCTGGATCTATTTGAGTATTAGAATCACTTGGAGCAACCACAGAAACAACTGCTATTTTCTGGGCAGTTAAATCTTCTTTAATAATATCTGTAGAATCAAGAACACAGATCTGCTAAATAAGCTTGAATCATTCCTTCAAGGTATTCACCAGCAAGCAAATAAATTGACTCATCAATAAACCGGATTAGGGAATTACCTTCATATTTAACCATCTCCCAGCAGTCATTCAGATATTTAGTTATGATTCCTTCCAGGAATCTGGCAATCATAGGAGAGGTTATATCTTCTAAGCATACTTTCACAGCAATTTCTGATAGCAGGATACCATCTGATATTTCCTTCTCAGTCAAGACTGGAGCTAAAACTTTCTTAGCAGGAGCAATCTCTTCCTCAGCTGGAACAACCACTTCCTCAGCTGGAATAACCTCTTTCTCAGCAGGAGCTGTCTCTTCCTCAGCAGACATAACAATATCTGGAACTTCTTCTGGCTCAACTTGAGCAGATTCTGGCTGGACAGATAAGACAACATCTGGAGCTATCTCTATTTCAGCTGGAGGGGAAGCAGGAAGGTCTGAGACATCTTCATTGGACATCTCCCCCTGCCTGATTTCAGTAGCTACTGAAACCAGGCCCCTAGAGGAAGATGGCTCAGCTGATTTAGAAATGGATTGGATGGAGGCAGTTAGACGGTCAATGGAGGCAGCAAGGGGAGCGATTGCCTCGTCAATCATGGTTTTGATCGACGGGGTAATCAGCTCCACGATGCGAATGATAATCTCAGGAGAGATTTCAAAAGATGATGGTTGAGAGGTGGATGGATCAGCAGCAGATATGGTATGGGAGCTGGGATGAGAAATAATGGGGACAGGGGATCGAACTGGAGATGCAGCAGGAGAGGGAGCAGGGGATGAGGAATGAACTGGGGAATTAACGGGAGATGCATGAGGAGTAAGAATTCTCTCTGACCCTAACAAATCGAAGCTAGTAGCAGATATCCTAGCCAGATATGCAGGGAGAGGAGAGGCTGGAGGAGACAGAGGAACAACCATAGTTGTTTCAGGTGCAGCAGAAGAAGAAGGTCGTACCTCAGCTGAAGTTGATGGTACTTCAACTGAGGCAGACGGCAAAACAGAGGAGGAGGAAGGGAGAGCTGAGCCAGCTTCACTAGGTTGAGGAGTGACTGAAGCAGTCCTTGTGTCCTCAGATTGCACTGGAGCAGATTTCACGAATGTCCTCTTCCACTTTGAGAACAGATGGGGATCCATCTTCTTGCTGGCATTGATGGTTGTTGCGGCAGAACTCAGCAGCTGGGGGAATTTCTCCTTCAGGAAAATTCCAATAACCCTTCCCAGGGTGACTTCCTTCTTTCCTGTCTTCTTCCTGATTAAATCAAACAGAACAGCAGCCCAATCGATCCTTTTCTTATTAACAATTGCACACATAAGTGCGAATTGCTGCCTAGTTATGTTATCATGGGCAGAATGCTTGCCCAGAAGCACTTTTCCGACGACCTCAGCGAGGAACTTTATCTTGAAGGGAAAGTTTACCTTGAGCAGCTTGGTGGGAATGCCCTCGACATGTCCCAGCTCGACGAGCATCCTTCCGAACTCCTGAGCATCTTGCTCATAATCTTCATCACCAATAACTAAGCCAAAAACATCAGAAAGAACGGTCGGAGTTAGGATAGCTTCTACTCCGCCGATGGTGCCGATCATCGATTCGTCTGTGGAAGACGACGTGAAAGCCCATTCTTTTATTTCTGGAATATTAATCTTGATCCTTTCAGACATCAGCTTCTCTAGACCTTGATCTCTGCAGAGCTGGAGAACTTCCACTATGCCGGCATCGCAACTGCTGAAAGCTTCAAAATCTACACTGAATCCTGCATCGAACTTGACGACGGCTAGAACAGCAGGGGAAATCGCCATTGAATCGCTGGAGAAACGCGAGAAGGAGGAGGAAGACGAAGGGGACGAAGCGGCAGAAAATCGCAAGCGGGAAAGCAGAATGCGAAAGGGCACGTTCCGTCGACGATAAAGCAACAGATCTTTTAACCTAGGTCGACTATCGGCTTTATATTGAACCGGATATAGTCGGTCTATTTAAAAAGATCTTGAACCGATAGTCGAACGGCCGTTCGACGATCGGCTCAGAAGCAGAGTAATCGGACAATCGTTCGACTATTTCTGGCTTCTCAAACAAAAGGCTGTCGTCGTCCGGAGATCGACGATGAGCTCAGCCTGTTCGACGATGGTCGAACGTCGATCGACGATCTTCAAACAGATAAGCTATCATTAACCAGAGGTCGACGATAGGCTCAATCCGTTCGACGATCTTCGATCATCGTTCGACGATCTTCAAGCAGACCTCAACATCGGCAGATATCGTCACACTTAGTCTCGTCCATTGATCATGCCTAGTTGGACTAAAAAGAACAGATGCTTCTGTTCATCTAAAGGCTTGGTGAATATATCACCTCTCTGAAACTCAGTGGATATGAACTCAAGACAGATCTTGTTCTTTTCCACACAATCTCTCAGGAAATGGTGCCTAATCTCAATGTGCTTCGTTCTAGAGTGGTGCACTGGATTTTGTGCAATTGAGATAGCACTGGTACTATCACACATGATCTTGGTGTTCTTGTGTGAGTAACCATAATCCACAAGCTGGTTTTGAATCCACAGGATCTGTGAACAACAACTAGCAGCAGCTATATATTCAGCCTCTGCAGTTGAAGTTGAGACAGAAGCCTGCTTCTTACAGAACCAAGAGACCAATCTCTCTCCCAGGAACTGGCAAGTTCCTGAGGTGCTCTTCCTGTCAACTCTGCAACCAGCATAGTCAGAATCAGAATATCCAATTAATTCAAACTCTGACTCAGCTGGGTACCAAAGTCCTAGATTTGGACATCCTTTCAGGTATCTCAGGATTCTTTTTAGAAGAATCAGATGAGATTCCTTGGGGTTGACCTGGAATCTAGCACAAAGGCATGTAGCAAACATTATATCTGGCCTACTTGCAGTTAGATATAATAGGGAACCAACAATGGCCCTATAATTCTTTTGATCAACTGGCTTGCCGTGATCATCAGAATCAATAACTACATTAGTAGCCATGGGTGTAGGCATTGCTGAAGCATCAGCCATCCCAAATTTCTTTACCAATTCCTTGGCATATTTGGATTGGGAGATGAAGATACCATCAGCATCTTGCTTAACTTGGAGACCAAGAAAGTAAGACAGCACACCCATGCTACTCATCTCAAACTTAGAGTGCATCAAGTTGGAAAACTTTTTGCAAAGTTTGGGATCAGTGGAGCCAAAGATAATATCATCTACATACACCTGAACTAACAGGATTGTGTCCTTGTGATGCTTAACGAAAAGGGTTCTATCAACTACTCCCCTAGTGAAGTTGTGCTCTAACAGGAAACTAGCTAAGGTCTCATACCAGGCCCTAGGAGCTTGCTTTAGTCCATAAAGAGCTTTTTGCAACTTAAAAACATGAGAGGGTTGTGTTGATGAAACAAACCCTGGTGGTTGTTCAACAAACACCTCTTCCTTAAGCTCACCATTTAGGAATGCACTTTTGACATCCATTTGGAACACCTTAAACTTCATGTAGGCTGCATAGGCCAAGAAGATCCTTATTGCTTCTAGCCTTGCAACAGGAGCAAAGGTTTGGTCATAGTCTATACCTTCCTCCTGTCTGTAGCCCTGAGCTACAAGCCTAGCTTTATTCCTTACTATTATTCCATTTGCATCTAACTTGTTTCTATACACCCACTTGGTGCCTATGATCAGTTGGCCTTTAGGTCTTGGAACCAAAGTCCAAACTTCACATCTCTCAAACTGATTGAGTTCCTCTTGCATTGCAATGATCCAGTGGGGATCTAGCTCTGCATCTTTAAAGGTGAGGGGCTCAACCTGTGAGAGGAAACAAGCATGCATCACATCCTGTCTTAATTGATGTCTTGTTTGCACACCAGCTGATATGTCTCCAATCACTTGAGATGTGGGATGATCTCTAAGTGTGACAATATCAGCAGGTGGGATGTGATCTTCAGCAACAGTTGGGATTAATTCCTCAGGAGGAATTTGATCTACTGTTGGTGGAACAACAACAGCTTCAACAGCTTCAGCAATGTCTTCATCACTGTCTGATTCAGTGATCTGAAGAGTTGAAAGTTGAAGGATTTCTTGAGGGGCATCATGTACCTGCAAAGAACTAGATGAAGGAGAATTTTCTTTCTCCTTGTAAAACATCTGAGACTCATCAAAAGTCACATGCACAGATTCTTCTATCTTACAGGTTGATTTGTTATAAACCCTATAAGCTTTGCTTACTTGGGAATATCCAAGCATAATTCCCATTGAAGCTTTTGCTTCAAATTTTCTAATATATTCTTTATTATTGTTATGAATAAAACAGTACAGCCAAAAATTCTAAAGTAATTAATTTTTGGTTTCTTTCCTTTAAGCAACTCATAAGGAGTTTTACACTTAAGTTTGTGTATCAAACTTCTATTCAAGACATAGTTGGCTGTACTAACAGCTTCTGCCCAATAGGATAGAGGCATGTTAGCATCTGCCAACAATGTACTAGCAGCTTCAATTAGTGTTCTATTCTTCCTTTCAACTACCCCATTTTGTTGGGGAGTTCTAGGAGCTGAGAAGCTATGTTTGATACCTTCTCTCTCACAGAATTCTTGCATGAGAAGAGAGTCAAACTCAGTACCATGATCACTTCTGATCAAGGCCACATGAGTAGAGTACTCAGTCTGCACACAAAGTAGAAAGTCTGTAAGGGCTTTGAAGTTATCAGACTTAGTTCTCAAAAAGAAAACCCAACTGAACCTAGAGAAGTCATCTACAATTACTAAAGTGTAAAACTTCCCTCCTAAGCTCTGTACATTTATTGGGCCAAAAAGGTCCAAATGTAATAAATACAGGATTCTAGGAGAATCACTTTTATTAACAGATTTAAATGAATTCTTGGTTTGCTTGCCTAGCTGACAAGCCTTGCATAGGCTCTCCTTCTTGTAGGGGCAAGAAGGTAAACCTCTAACAAGGTTGTGCTTAGATAACCTAGATATGTTCTTGAGGTTTACATGACTAAGCCTTTTATGCCATAAAGAATTATTATTAATGGTTAATTCATTAAACAGGCAGATTTCAGAATGAGATGAATTAAAATCTACTAAATATATATTGCCTATTCTATTACCTATCAAGACAACATTATTATTTAAAGTAATATTGCAAGAGGAGTTAGAAAAAGAAACCTGGTAGCCAGCATCACATAGCTGGCTAACTGAAATCAGGTTGTGCTTCAGTCCACTGACATAAGCAACTCTCTTGAATGTAACAGCTCCAATTGTGATCTTGCCATATCCTTCTGTCTGACCACAGCTGGAGTCTCCAAAGATAACCTTTGGGCCGAGCTTGCTTTGTACTTTGACAGTAGCTCTTTGTTTCCTGTCATATGCTTAGAGCATCCACTATCCAAATACCACTTATTTTGAGTGATTGGATAGGCCTTCACCTGCAAAACAACTATTTAGACAGAGTGGACCCAGGTAACCTTGGGTCCCTTGTTTTTCACATAAGAAAAACTGGAGATATAAGAAAATGCAGGCTGAGGGTGATAACCTAGTGGGTGAGATCTCCTAGGTGGGATTCTCCATGCAGATGATGGGTCAACAAACCTAGGGTTTCTATTTTCATTTAAGTTTCTATGGAATGGATTATGATTTTGAAAATCATGTTGAAATCGTCGATCGACGTTCGACGATGGGCGCTCAGATCGTCGAGCTTCGTTCGACCATGGAGCATCCGATCGTCGAGCTGCGTTCGACGCTTTTTGCATTTCTTTGAAAAACTTCTTTCTCTTTTCTCTCTTAGCCTTATTTAATGTTTTATTTACAAGGTTTACTTGCTCAGTGTTCTTCTTTCCACTAGCTGAAATGAAGTTCACTGGAGTTGAAAGATTGTTTTTAAGCAAGACTGGGGGTTCACTGGGAGAAGCTCCTAAGCCTAATTTATCATTACCTGACCTAGTGTTGGTCATGCTGGTAATTTCTAATAGCTTAAGGCTTCTACCATTAAGTGACTCTTCTAGTCTCTTAGACTTGGCTAATTCCATTTTAAGAAATTTGATTTCTTCACTACAAGTAGTGAGTTCTTCCTTTAACCTAACATTTTCAGAGGCTATTGATTCAGAGTCAGCTAGCCTATTTCTAAGTTCTTTTATCTCTTTTTCTGAACTAATTAAATCTAAACATAGAGATTTAAAATCTAACTTAAACTCTTCTGAAGTAAAATCATAAGATGAAAGTACCTCATCTTCAGTAGGCATTTCTTCATCTGAGTCAGAACTCTCTGCAGCAGAGTGGTTGCTGCAGGCATCTATTGCCATGAGGCAAACTTCTTTTGCCTTCTTTTCTTCTTCATCCTCACTAGAGCTTGAGGATGAGGATTCTTCATCAGAATCACTCCAGGTTTCAGCAATGAAACCTCTCTCCTTCTTCTTGTTTTTGTAGGAGGATGGCTTGGAGTGCTTCCTGTGTTGTTCTTTATCTTTTCTCTTTTCTTTGTTTTTCTCCTCTGGACACTCTGGCAAGATGTGTCCAGGCTTCCTGCACCCATAACAAATAATTTCTTTAGTTGGAGTACGATCATACCTTGGCTTTTCTTCATACTTTGAAGATTTTCTTCTGAACTCTTTTCTCCCCATTTTGAGAAATCTCTTGGCAAACAATGCCATGAGCTCCTCATTTGATTGGCTGCCTTCTGAGGCTTCAGCAGCTTTAAGAGCTAGAGATTGCTCTTTTCTTGTTGGAGTGGGGGTCTTGGCTTCTGCTTCAGCTTCCCTTGTCTTCAGCACTTGCTCAAAAGATTTGAGCTTGCCGAGAAGGGCTTCAGTTGATATCTCATTGGTGCTTCTGGCTTCCTTGATTGGCCAGATCCTCAAATCCCATGTGCTAGGGAAGCACATAAGGATCTTATCATTGACCTCTGTCAATGAGATATCCTTGTCAAGGGTCCTCAGCTCATTGATGATTGAGCTGAGCCTGGTGTACATCGCTTCAACTGATTCAGCATCAGTCTTTTTGAAGTTCTCATACTGTGAGATAAGGTTGGACCTCCTGTCCTTCCTTTCATCAGCTGAACCAGCTACAATCTGGTTCAGTGTGTCCCACATGGCCTTTGCTGAAGAGCAATCAGCAACCTTCTGGAACACTTCATCAGACATAGTCTGAGCCAGTATGTTCATTGCTTTGGCATCAGCAATTTTTGCCTTCTTGTACTCATCATTATAGTCTGGAGGAGGCACTGCACTCATATCAGATGATGAGGCAGTGGCTGCAGCAGGTGCTCTTGGGGGACCTGACAAAATAGAAGCAAAAATACTCTCATCAATAGAGTTCATATAAAGTTTGATCCTTGCCTTCCAGATGCCAAACTTTGCTAAGTTGCATGCTGGAGGTCTGGTGCTGGAATAATCCTTAGACTGGGCCATGATAGTGAATTTCTATAAACTCTTGGTATCTATCAGGATCTTGTGACTTAGGTGTTAGCCTATACAGTCAGTCAACCTCCCTCTGATACCAATTGAAAGTGAAGGGATAGATACTACTCTAGAGGGGGGGTGAATAGAGTAATCAAATTTTGCACAATACAAAACTTAACTGTCTACCCAACTCCCTTGGAGTGAAGTGCGGAAGGAAGAGATTATAGATATTGGTTTAACCTTAAAGCCTAACACAAGTGTTGTGCAAACACAAGCTAACTGTAATTACAGTTAAAGCTTGGAAAACCTAAACAGCAACTAGCAACCTAGTTATATCTATTCACAGCCACAGTACAGGAATTAAACAGTTGAATCCAGACGACACAAGGAAATTTATAGTGGTTCCCCAAACAACTTGGGTACGTCCACTCTTCTACCCACACGGTAGGAATCCACTCAGGTTTTTGATCAGGTGCCCTGCCACCAACAGAATCTGCTTCAGGTAGATTCAGAAACCCTTTAGACTTTTGATCAGGTGTCTAAAAACCAAGCACAGGTTTTTGATCAGGTGCCCTGCCACCAAGGGATACTTTTGAAGGGAGTAATAACCCTGTACAGGAGGGGGAAGAAGGTTAAGATGTCTTCTCTATTTTACAATAGATTAGAGAAGCACAAAAAGCTTGCACTGAGCTAGAATGCTCTAAAGAATCAAGGCTCCCCCTGGCTCAAAGATGTCCAGGTGAAGTCTTGCTTCAGTGCAGAAACTCTTCAGAAAATTCTGAAGGAAAGAGCTACAGGAAGAAAATAAATAACAAAAAGAAATCTCTTCAAGCAGCTATTCTTCTTCTTCTTCTTCTTCAAAGAAACTCTGAGTTGAACTTCCTGAAAGCAGGAGAACTCAGGTGAAGAAGAGATGAAGATCTTAACACTTCTCAGTTAGATGGAGTTTGCTGAGAGCAGGAAGCTTGAGCTAGATGAAGGCTTGAGTACTTTTGAATATGTGTGTAACTCTTCTATTGACTAGCTTGAATCCTTCTGCAAAGGGTTCTTTTTATATCATCATCAAGCAACGGCTCTCTTCCATTTGAATTAATTTGTCTTCTTCTGAGCCTTGAGACCTGGGCTGTAAATATCAAGAAGACAGAAATATCTCTGCAGCAAAACATTCTATAAAAAGGAATAAACCTCTTTCTAAGAAGCTGCAGGCTTAAATCAAATAAACAGATAGACTAAATAAAGTCACATCAGAAAACAATCTCTTTATAGCAAAAGAAGACTTTTCAGTCTAACGGCTATAAAGGGGCTGACAGCAGATAAAGTAATTTAAATAGACAGCTAATAAGACAAACAACTTTATCTTAAAAGATTTTAACTCAGGCAATAAGAATAGAGCAAATAATGCCTGGAAACTTTATCAATAGCTTAAAATATCGTGCCAGAAAATGTATTAAATAATTAAATATAATAAATAAATACAAAATCCAAAGGCAGACAGAAAACGTCGAACGACCTTCGAAGATCGTCGAACGACGCCAGGAGATCGTCGAACTACCGGGCAGATAGTCGAACGATCCAGATAGTCGAGCTATCAAACAGATAGTCGAGCTACCGCAGCAGATAGTCGAACTATCAGGACAGATAGTCGAACTACCAGATAGTCGATCTATCTAGGACAGATAGTCAAGCTATCAAGCGCACAGAGATAGTCGAGCTATCAAGCAGATAGTCGACCTACCTCAGAAAACAGATAGTCGATCTATCAAAAAAATAGTCGAACTATCAAAACAAACAGATAGTCGATCTACCAGCGCAGAACAGATAGTCGAACTATCAACAGATAGTCGAACTATCAGCGCAGAACAGATAGTCGAACTATCAACAGATAGTCGAACTACCAGCGCAGAACAGATAGTCGAACTATCAACAGATAGTCGAACTATCAGCGCAGAACAGATAGTCGAACTATCAACAGATAGTCGAACTACCAGCGCAGAACAGATAGTCGAACTATCAACAGATAGTCGAACTATCAGCGCAGAACAGATAGTCGAACTATCAACAGATAGTAGAACTATCAGCGCAGACCAAGGCGTCGACCAAATGATAGACGATCGTCGATCAGTCGATAGACGATAGTCGAACGGCGTTCGACTATGGTCGAACGAAAAACCTACTTAACCAAATTCTCAATTTGGAAAAGCGAGGACTCTACAGCTAGACTCCTAACCATTGACCATAGATATTTCTTGGGTCAAGGAGCACAAAGGAGAAGACTAAACTCAAATCAAACTAGGGTACCAACAGTGTGGATCGATCAGATACAGGGGATCGAGGGGGGATTGGGGTGATCCACGGGGGGGGCGGGGAGGGGGGGATTGAGGCTACTCGCAAGGCCAGCCTTAACACCATGTACCGTCGGAGAATTGCCTCGACGTTGCAAGCCCCTCAACCAGATGAGAAGATTACTTTTTCCAAGAGGGACCTACCAGATCACGAAGATCCCTTCTATGATGCGCTGGTGATTAGGACCACCATTGAAAACTTCACGGTGTCCAGAATCTTGGTAGATAATGGGAGTTCCGTAAATGTCATCTTCAAAAAGGCATTCAATGGGGTGAGAGTGGAAGCCAGGAGAGTGTTGGCGCCGGACGGACCGTTGTTTGGATTCTCAGGAGAATGGAAGGAGGTTGAGGGAGGAGTAGGGCTCCAGGTAACTCTAGGGGGGTTGTCAAGAAACTGCCGCTTTGTGATAGTAGACGCCCCCAGCAGCTACAACGTAATATTTGGGCGCCCTTTGATTAGCGCCTTCAGATGCGTTCCGTCCTCATTCCATCACTATTTGAAGCTCAATTCAGGGGGGAGTCAGATCATGGTGCGGGGAGATCCGAAGGCGGCCCGAGAGTGCTATGTGACGGCAGTAAACACCATCTCATTGAAGGGTGATGCAGAAGAACTAGAGAGGAGGAGGGAGTGAGAGGAGTAGGAGGAGAGAGAGGTGGTTGAATTGGAGAGAGGCATTGCGGTGGAGCCAGAGATGGCGGGAGAGCAGGTGGATGGAGGTGAGCAGGAGGAGAGAGAGTTGGCTGAAGTCAAGAGAGGCATTGCGATGGAGCTAGAGATGGAGGGAGAGCAGGTGGATGGAGGTGAGCAGGAGGAGAGAAAGGTGGCTGAAGTTGATAGAGGCATTGTGGTGGAGCCATAAATGGTGGGAGAGCAAGTGGATGGAGGTGAGTAGGAGGAGAGAGAGGTGGCTGAAGTAGAGAGAGGCATTGCGGTGGAGCCAGAGATGGCGGGAGAGCAGGTGGATGGAGGTGAGCAGGAGGAGAGAGAGGTGGTTGAAGTGGAGAGAGGCATTATGGTGGAGCCAGAGATGGCGGGAGAGCAGGTGGATGGAGGTGAGAAGGAGGAGAGAGAGGTGGCTGAAGTAGAGAGAGGCATTGCAATGGAGCCAGAGATGGCAGGAGAGAAGGTGGATGGAGGTGAGCAGGAGGAGAGAGAGGTGGCTAATGTGGAGAGAGGCATTGCGGTGGAGCAAGAGGTGGCGGGAGAGCAGGAAGGTAGGAGGGAGGTAGAAGGTGCAAGGGGCAGGAAAAGGAAGATAGGGGAAATGAGGGAGTCATCTGGAATGGAGACTCAGCCGGAAGGGAGGAAGGGATCATTGCCAAGAAGGAGTCCCGAGGAAGAGAGGGGGAGGACCTTGGAGAGCGTGGCTGCGCTTGATGAGGAGTGGGAAGTTGTGGAGCGCAGTTCGAGGGAGCAGGAGGAAAACCCGAGGGAGCAAGAAGAAGACGAGGAGCCTTCAAGGCTGAGGGCAGCAGTGGAGGTTCTGTAGATGGACATCCTCACGAAGGATGGGAGAAAAGAGAAGATCAAGGTTAGCAGAGAGCTCACCCCCAGGGATCAAGAGGAGATCTTGAGGTACGTGCAAGCGAACATTGATGTATTCGCCTAGAGTGCAGTTGACATGCCGAGGGTTGACGCGGACGTGGCGTGCCACCATCTAAACCTCGACCCCAATGTCTGCCCCATCCAACAGAAGAAGATGGCATCGCTTCCAAGATGGCCAGACCTATCAGGGAAGAGGTGGAGAAGCTGCTCTAGGAGGGGTTAATATCTGTGAGTAGGTATCCGGGGTGGGTGAGCAATGTTGTAATGGTAAAAAAAGGGGAGGGGAAATGGAGAATGTGTATCGACTTCTCTCTTTTAAATAAAGCATGTCCAAAGGATTGTTACCCTCTGCCTCGAATCGACGCGCTGGTTGATTCAGCCGTCGGTTTTCCACTAATGAGTTTTTTAGATGCCTTTTCAGGATACCAACAGATATGCATGCACCCCCCAGACATCAAAGATGTCACCTTCATCACCAAGGATGGGTGCTTCAGTTATAATATGATGTCCTTCTGATTGAAGAGCACAGGGGAGATCTACCAAAGGATAATGGACCGGATATTCCGGGAGCAGAAGGGACGGAACCTCGAGGTCTACGTAGACGACCTGATGATTACGATTCGAGACCTCGAGTCCCACGTCGTGGACCAGCAGGAAACTTTTAGAACTATAAGAAAATATAAAATGAGACTCAACCCTCTAAAATGTGTATTCGGGGCCAGCATGGGGAAGTTTTTAGGGCTCCTCCTCACTCCTTCAGGAGTGGAGCCTAATCCAGATAATGTAAAGGAAATCCTGGAGTTGGAATCTCCGAAGGATGCTAAGGAGGTCCAACGTCTTATCGATAAGTTGGCAGGGTTGAGCAGGTTCCTCTCTAGGGCAGGAGAGAGGTGTTCCTCCTTCTTTTCAACTCTGAGGGGAGGGAAGGAATTTAAGTGGACCCCCGAATGCGAGAGGGCCTTCCTAGCTTTGAAGCAACAGCTCACCCAAACGCCTCTACTTCAAAGGCCGCGAGAGGGGGAGAGTTCGTTCCTCTACTTTGGAGTAGGGACAGGGGCAGTTAGCTCGGTCCTCGTGCGAGAAGAGGGTAAGAAACAGTTCCCCATATATTATGTGAGCAGGGTTCTCAAAAAGGCGGAGCTAAAGTACCCCATCCTTGAAAAGCTAGCCTTCGCTCTCATCATTTTAATCCGGAAGCTCAGGTCGTACTTCCAATCCCATGATATTCTGGTCGTGACGGACCACCCTCTCTGCCGTATTCTAGAGGGGGTGGAGCATTCGGCGAGGTTAGCCAAGTGGTCGATAGAGCTTAGTGAGTTCGACCTCGCCTACATCCCTCGGGTAGCTATCAAGGCGCAGGTGGTGGCAGATTTCTTAGCAGATTATGTGGTTGAGGTCAAAGAGGCAGAGGCATCTCCCGTAATGGCTTGGGAAAGTCTCATGGATGGGGCCTCGAGAAGAAGTTCTTTCGGAGGAGGTGTGGTATTAACATGTCCCGAGGGGACCAGAATCAAGCAGGCTTTAAAGATCCATTTCGCCATCACGAATAACCAGGCCGAGTATGAAGCCATCATCACCGGGCTCAGGCTGGCCCGTGAGCTGGGCATACAGGATATCAGAGTCTCCACAGATTCTCTGGTGGTCGCGGGGAAAATCAATGGAGAGTTTGAAGTGAGAGAACCGACCCTCCAATTGTACATGGTAAAGATAAAGGGTATCATCGAGCAGTTCCACTTCTTCCACGTTCCAAGAAAGGAAAATAATAGGGCAGACCTGCTCGCTAAGCACGGCCCTCAGGCCGGAGGGACCATGAAAGAGCTCTTTAGACCATCTATAGAGGAAGGGGATTTAATGGAAGTGGAGCAGGAGGGGTCCTGGATGGACCCATTTATGAATTTCTTGACGTCGGGACGTCTACCCAAGGGGGACCTAAAGAATAAGCGGGTCAGGTACAAGTTAGCCTATTACCTGCTTAAGGAGGGGATCCTTTATCGAAAAATGTTGTCTGGCTTACTAGCTCGGTGTGTGTCTGAGAAGGAGGCGTCAAGGGTACTGGAATAAGTTCACTTGTGTTAATGCGGAAGCCATTCAGGGAGTCGGACCTTGGAAGGGAGGGTGCTGAGGCCGGGTTACTTCTTGCCTACCCTCAGGAAGGATGCTGAAGATTTTGCAAGGAGATGCAGAAAGTATCAGGAGTTCGCCCCAATTCAACTCCTCCCGGCTCAGATATTGCACACGATTACAGCTCCATGGCCCTTCACCATATGGGGGCTGGATTTAGTAGGCCAGTTTCCCCAAGTAAGTGGTCACAGGAAGTTCCTGCTTGTCATGGTGGATTACTTTTCAAAGTGGTTGGAGGTGTAGTCCTTGGAAAAAGTTACGTCGTAGGTGGTCAAAAACTTTATATGGGGAGAAATTATCTGCCAGCACGGGCTCCCTTTGGCCATTGTCAAAGATAACGGGCCACAGTTTGCTAGTAGAGAATTTATAGACTTTTGTGTCAAGCTAGGCATAGATCTTCGGTTTGCCTCCATTCATCACCCCCGAAGCAATGGACAGGTAGAAGCAGTAAACAAGATTATCGTGAACCTCTTAAAGAAGAAGGTAGAAAACTTGAGGGGAAGTTGGGTGGAGCAGCTACCCTCCATTCTATGGGCTCTGAGGACTACGTTGAAAATGGCTACGGGAGAGATGCCCTTCAAACTCTCCCACGGCTCAGAAGCCGTTATACCTGTGGAGTTCAAGGTTGAATCCCCAAGGGTGGCAGCGGCAAGGAGGGGAGATTAAGGGTGGCAAGTGGATAATGAAGAGGAGCAAAGGCTCTCCCTTGACCTGGAAGAGGAACTCAGGGAGCTAGCATCAATCCGGCAGGAGGAAGTCAAATGCCGGATGTCAAAGTACTTTGACAAACACATCAGGGTAAAACAGTTCCAGAAGGGGGACTTGGTCCTCAAAAAGGTAGATGCCGCGGGAGGGGGGCCTCCGTGGGGAAGCTCAACCCCAACTGGGAGGGTCCCTTTATTTTAAAGGAGGTCTTGAAGTCAGGAGGGTACCACCTCCAGGATGTGGACGGGATACCCCTGGATCGCGCCCGAAGCGGCGATGATCTGAAGCGATTCTACCCCTAATGTTATACCTTTTTGTACTTATTTGAACATGTTTTTAAGGATCTTCCTATTTGTATGCATGGCACGATTTCTTAATACAATGCACTTCAAGGCGACCTTCTTTGAGAGACAAGGTTACTATGGTTGAAGAGAGGACACCCCGAGAAGACCCACTGACCAGGATCTCATCAAGCTGACAGGGCTGTAGGCTCACTCGGTGGTTGGAGTTGGATGAAGAGAGGAGACCCCGAGAAGACCCGTTGACCATGTTCAATCCAAGCTAGCAGGGCTGTACGCTCACTCGGTGGTTGGAGTTGGATGAGGAAATTAGACCCCGAGAAGATCCGCTGACTAGGCTCTCATTAAGCTGGCAGGGTTGTAGGCTCACTCGGTGGTTGGAGTTGGATGAAGAGTGGAAACCCTAAGAAGACCAGCTGACTAGGCTCCCATCAAGCTAGCAGGGTTGTAGGCTCACTCGGTGGTTGGATATGGATGAGGAGAGGAGACCCCGAGAAGACCCGCTGACCAGGCTCCCATCAAGCTGGCAGGGCTGTAGGCTCACTCGGTGGTTGGAGTTGGATGAGGAGAGGAGACCCCGAGAAGACCCGCTGACCAGGCTCCCATAAAGCTGGCTGGGATGTAGGCTCACTCGGTGGTTTGAGATGGATGAGGAGAGGAGACCCCAAGACGACCCGCTGACAAGGCTCCCATCAAGCTGGCAGGGCTGTTGGCTCACTCGGTGGTTGGAGTTGGATGAGGAGAGGATACCCCGAGAAGACCCGCTGACCAGGCTCCCATCAAACTGGAAGGGTTGTAGGCTCACTCGGTGGTTGGAGTTGGATGAGGAGAGGAGACCCCCAGAAGACCCGCTGACCAGGCTCTCATCAAGCTGGCAGGGCTGTAGGCACACTCGGTGGTTAGAGTTGGTTGAGGAGAGGAGACCCCGAGAAGACCCGCTAACCAGGCTCTCATCAAGCTGGCAGGGTTGTAGGCTCACCCAGTGGTTTGAGTCGGTTGAGGAGAGGAGACTCCGCGAAGACCAGCTGACCAGGCTCTCATAAAGCTGGCAGGGTTGTAGGCTCACTCGGTGGTTGGAGTTGGTTTGGAGAGAAGACCCTGAGAAGACCTGCTGACCAAGCTCTCATCAAGCTGTCAGGGGTATAGGCTCACTCAGTGGGTTGAGTTTGTTTGGAGAGGAGATCGCGATAAGACCCGCTGATAAGGCTCTCATCAAACTAGCAGGGTTGTAGGCTCACTCAGTGGTTGGAGTCAGTTGAGCAGAGGGGACCCCGAGAAGACCCGCTGACCAGGCTCTCATCAAGCTGGCAAGGTTGTAGGCACACTCGGTGCTTGGAGTTGGTTTGGAGAGGAGACCCCGAGAAGACAAGCTAACTAGGCTCTCATCAAGCTGGCAGGGCTGAAGGCTTACTTGGTCGTTGGAGTTTGTTTTTAGAGGAGACCCCGAGAAGACCTGCTGACAAGGCTCTCATCAAGCTGGCAGGGCTGTAGGCTCACTCGGCGGTTGGAGTTGGTTTGGAGAGAAGACCCCAAAAAGACCCGCTGACCAGGCTCTCATCAAGATGGCAGGGCTGTAGGCTAATTCGATGGTTAGAGTCGGTTGAGGAGAGGAGACCCCGAGAAGACCAACTGACCAGGCTCTCATCAAGCTGGCAGGGTTATAGGCTAACTCGATGGTTGGGGATGGTCTCGGAGGGGACCCTAGAGGAACACGTTGACCAAGTCCACCTAGCTCGCTAGGTAGTGAGTAGGTTGAGTAGCAATACAAATGATTAAATGCCTTAAAGGAAAAAATCACTGTTTTCGACACAATGAGGGAGATCCCAGTCATGATGTATAGGGAAGTTTCCTGCCTAAGAAAAAAGAGGGGGAAACTAAACCCTCGAGACCACCCGCGCCGTAAGGTATTTGGGAGTGAGGCGAGAAGAGGGAAAAAAATCAGCCCCACGCGCGAGAGCGACGGGGGCGTGACGAATCGCGCTCTAGGCAAGGTTTATACCCCCGCAAGGAGGCGAGACGAGGGGTGACCCCGTCCCGCAAATATGAGTAGATCTTCAGATCATCTCGCAAATAGCCCAAACGAAAAAGAACCTACCTGGGAGCGGCGCATTACAAAAAGAGAAGTGTGTATTACATATCATAGCCATTGGATGTAGTCCAGTACAAAATCAGGTCAATTACAAAAAGTGAGGCACATTAGAATGACAAAAAATATCATGTTCTGGAAGCTTGCTATTCCTTCTCACTGGAAGGCGCGCCTTCTTCCTCGCCATAGACTTCCGGTACGAGGTCATGGGCGGTGATGTCCTCATAATCATCCTTTACGACACCCATCTCGCGCATCATCTTCAGGATCAGCTCGGTAGTTCTGATGTTCGCATCTCGGCAAAACTCCTCGACATCCTCATGTGTGTAATGAGAAGGGGGAGGTGGGGGAATCACCAAGCGAGAGGTCGAAGGAGCGGTATTCTTGAGCTGGACGATCTGGGCCCTTAGCTCCTTCACCTCTGCCTCCAGCTCTACTACGTGCGAGTGTAACCTCTCCACCGTCTCAGCATCCTGCAGAAAGCCTTTGTTAAATTGGTGTCAGTAACATAGAAAATGAGCTAAGGGAAAATTCACCACTCCGCCGCGAGCCTTGGCGAGAAGGTTCTCGGCTACCTCTAGTCTCTTCGCGAGATCTCCCGACTTCTCGCGCTCGGTGGAAAGGTTGGCCTCGGATTCTTTCAAGTTTTGGTTGTTGTAGATTAGGCGGCACGAGAGCCTGTGCGAAAGCTCCAAGGTGCGCAGTGGGGAGTGCGTCGCTCTCAGGACCAGGTCTCACTAGGAGGCAATGTAAAGGGGATCCGGGCCTTGACCTCCATAGAGACCAAAGCCCAGGGAGAAGGCGTGGCCTGTAGGCTAGTCTTGCTCCCTCTAGGAGTGGAGCAGGGTGGAGAAAGAGACTCGGTGCGCCCCCTTATCCCAGATCAGTGTTGGGTCATTGGCGGCATCAGGGACAACGGGGCTCATGTTGAATTTGAAGTGGGCAGACGGTGCGAGTTATTGAGAAAGAGCCCCCTCGCGAGAGGGAGACCTGGATGGTTGTTGAGAAGAGCTGGCATGTCGCGCAAGCAGTGCCGTATCTTCAGATAGTGAGACGGCCTTGCGAGGAGAAATGGGGGGACTGGACTGAGGGGACTGGGACCCTAGGGAAATGGGGCTTAGGGACCCCAACACCACCACCGTCTCCTCGGGAGTTTTCTTCTTGACGGGTGGGAGAGAGACCACTTTCTTCACATTCACTTTCATCTTCTTCGAGGGGCTGAGGTGAGATGGAGCGGAATCCTCGGCCGACCTCTTTAGGGAGGGGGTCAGCAATTCTTTAGCCGCCTCATGCGCCATGTTGGCGAGAGGGACGCCCTTGGACGGCTTGATGTTTTTTTTATAAAAGGGGTGAACTGGCACGTTCCTCTCTCCTGATAAAGGCGAGACGGAGTGTTAAAGGAAGAAATCAGCGAGAGAGAAGTAGTAAAGGAGAGACCAAAAAGTAAGGTTGAGCATACCTTCACAAGGAAGAACGGGGAGGAGTGAGCCAAGAACGCTCCTCAAATACTGGACCTCAAAGTTCTTTTCGACAAAGTACTCTCAAAGGAGCTTGTCAGTGCTGCCGACTTGGGGGTTGCGTAGAAGACTTTGGTGGGAAAGATAGGCGCGAGCGGGACGGCACCCAGGTTATCGCGGATGAAGACGAATCGCGTGAGCCAATGATGGTTCTTGTTGGGCGTCTCGCAGACTTTGAGGCCTATCCCTGTGAAGTAGGACACCCCGTCCTGATTGGCGTGGTAGATGAACATCTTGCGGAAGACAGTTAGGCTGAACTCTATTCTCTCTCGCCGCATGTAGCTCGCAAAGGCGACCAGGACGGAGATGGCGTTAAGGTTCAGCTGGGCTGGCACGGTGCCGAAGTACTTCAAGACCTGTTTCACCTCCGGCCAGAGAGGTAGTCTCAACCCCGCCTTGAAGTGTGAGACGGGGAAGGCAAGCTCCCTGGGGTAGAACGTGTAATTGCTCTCACCTACTCTGGGGGGGCGTGATTCGAAGCCTTCTTGTAGGTATTCGCGAGTGAAGCCATCGTACTCGTCCGCAGAGATACGCCCGGGTGGAAAATCGTGATCCGCGAATCGCTTCATGCAACGGCTGCATCCCTCGCCTTCTTCAGCTCTTTTCTTCCCCATAATCGTGTGAAACGGCCGGAATTGAAGGCAGAGGAGGCTGGCGAGGTGACCCGAGGGTGAGGAGGCGAGATGGCAGACGAGTGGTCGGCACGCGAGAGATACGAAGAAGAATGAAGGTCCGAAGTGTAGCGATTTGCAAAAGCATGGGTCTAACCCCGGTGGAGGGGATATTTATAGCAATCATAGGGTTTGGGAAAAAAGTGTACGGATGGAGAAATTGGCCAGGGGAAGGGGAAGAGGCGGTCGGCCCTTTCTCTCTCCAGGCCTTGATTTGCACAGCCCTAGGTGGGCCCTCAGCACAGCCAAGCGGCAGGAATAAATTAAAATTAAAAGAAAAATTCGGTAGATCAAGAAAAATTAGCATAAATGCAGAATTTAAATACTGATTATAGAAAATCAAACAATACAGAGATGCGGACAATTATTAAATTAATAAAGTTCATCTCGCGCGAGGCGAGCAGCAAGTTCATAGGGCGCGTAGTTTGCGTGAGACGAAAGCATAAATAATTTATTACAAGCCATAAATGAAGGAAAGAGACGCGAGACGAGGTGAGAACTCGTCAATTCTTGTGCCACCTCCAGCGCCCACCGCCGCGGGATTTCCAACAAGGAGGGAGGCTGGGGAGGTGGAAAGCACGAGCCACATCAACACCGCGGCGAGCGAAACGGAGCTGTTGGTCGACCTCACTCAAGATATCCTGGGGGTCCGTCTCGTATACTTCAATATCGGCATCGATCTCCGAAGATAGGCGGGCGCACTCCACCTCCAGCCAATCGATTCAATGGTTCGTAGCTTGCTTCCCCTTTTCCAGCTCCTGGATGATGCGCGCGTGCTTCCGTAACATATCCGCTACCCTATGCTTCATTTCCAACGGATCCAAGGGATCGCCTAGGTAGTCTTCGATTTCATCTATGGGAGGAGGGGGCAAGACGACCATCTGTTTGGAGTAATCCTCAATGGGCGAGTCCTCGACCAGCAAGTCCTTAGCATGCGAGTCGCGCATACCTACGTAGAAAATTGGGAAGGTGAAATTGAGGAATGGTAGCGAAGAAAGGCCTGAAAGGAAAAGTTTCTTACCAAAACGGCGAGAGGAACCCGCGATATTAAGAGGATTGTCCCTCCTCGTCGCAGGAGTAGATGAAGGAGAAGAGGGTTGTGGCGAGAGGGACTGGTGGCAGTGTTCGGAGATATTGATTCGTATGGTCTCCGGACGATGAGAATGCGTCGGGACCTTCTAAATACGGGCAGCAAGTAAGAAGGCAAGTGAGATGGAGATGAAGGCATGTCGATGTTGATGGATTTACCTCCTTTTCTCTAGAATTGGTCGAGGTAGGAGGGATACGCCTCCCCGGGAAGGTGCGAGAAGGCTCATCTGCCGAGAGGGGAGGATCAGCGGCTTTTGCCTTCTTAGGAGGTGAAGAGGATTACGGTAAGGAAGGAGGAGCACGGACCAGGATCTTATTCAGATCTGTCGCGGTCGCCTTGTTCCTCTAGCGCACCGCCGTGATGCGGTCATAGAAACTTTGGCTGAGAGAAATAGGGACAGAGGCTATAAGAGGATAGAGCAAAGGAAACGGCCCCCTACAGGGAGATGAGTCCTATATTTACAGATTAGGCAAGGGGCCCACAAAAAGATTCCCTCATAAATTCACTTTAACGACACGAGCCTTGGTTGGACTATCTTTCCGAGTTTGTAACAACCTCGAAAAGATCGGGGATTGTGTACAACCTCTGGCTCGCAGGAGCCGAAGGCTTGAGGAAGGGAGCTAGGTGAGATGACCCCGGGAGCTAATCAATTCGCAGAGTGAGTGGATCCTAGCAAGAAATACTTAGACGAGAGGGCCAAAGCGAAAAGGGTCTAAGCGAGAGCTGCGCCATGAGATGGGCGAGCCAGTGCCAATGGAGGAGGCACTCGCGGGTGAGTTGCTGACTCGCCATGCGAGAGGGCTCTAGGGGGAAGCTCTCGCTAGTGAGACGGTGCTCTCGCCAGGCGAGAGGACCCCAGAAGGGAGTTCTCGCCAAGCACCGGTTCGGTTTAATACCGATTTAGGAAGGGTCGGGTCTATCTTTTAGCCCTATGGAATCTTATGCTTTTGCCCTGGGTGGTGTGCATATAACCCTTCAGAGCATCGGAGTTTTACTATTGGCAGACCCGACTAAGGGTATTCTAGTAATTTCAGGTCAACTCCATTTGGTTATTGGAAATCCCAGTTCAGGGGCCTATAAATAGACCGGTAAGGTGGCTTAGAAGAGATGGCATTCTTAACTCTCCTTCTCTTCATCTAAGGCAACTAACTCAACATTGGCTAGGGAGGGGAAGAATTTCTGATTCTTCTAGGTACGAGGTGGGACCTCCGCGCTAGAGCCCCTGGTCTAGTCTTTCGAGAGCCTTGTCAAGAGGGTGGTCCGAAGAGAGTAAGTGTTAGTTGCACTCTTAGTTCCGAGCTTTATGAGGGACCGACCTTATTGGTCGACCTCACTCAAGATAGCCTGGGGTTCGGTCTCATCTACTTCAATATCGGCATCGATCTCTGAGGATAGGCGGGCGCACTCCACCTCCAGCCAATCGATTCGATGTTCCGCAGCTTGCTTCCCCTTTTCTAGATCTTGGATGATTTGCGCGTGCTTCCGTAACATATCCGCTACCATACGCTTCTTTTCCAACGGATCCATGGGATCGCCTAGGTAGTCTTCGATTTCATCTATGGGAGGAGGGGGAGAGACGACCATCTGTCTAGAGTAATCCTCAACGAGCCAGTCCTCGGCCAGCGAGTCCTCAGCAAGCGAGTTGCGCATACCTTCGTAGAAAATTGGGAAGGTGATGAAATGGAGAAATGGTAGCGAAGAAAGGCCTGAAAGGAAAAGTTTCTTAAGAAAATGGCGAGAGGAACCCGTGGTATTAAGAGGATCATCCCTCCTTGCCGCGGGAGCATATAAAGGAGTAGAGGGTTGTGGCGAGACGGACTGGTGGCGGTGTTCGGAGATATTGATTCGTATGGTCTCCGGACAATTAGAGTGCGCTGGGACCTTCTAAATACGGGCAGCAAGTAAGAAGATAAGTGAGATGGAGATGAAGGCATGCCAATTTTGATGGATTCACCTCCTTTTCTCTATAATTGGTCGAGGTAGGAGGGATACGCCTCCCCAGGAAGGTGGGAGAAGGCTCCCCGACAGAGAGGGGAGGATCAGCGGCTTTTGCCTTCTTGTGAGGGGAAGAGGATGACAGTAAGGAAGGAGGAGCGCGGACCGGGATCTTGTTCAGAGCCGCCGCAGTCGCCTTTTTCCTCTGGCGCACCGCCGCTATGCAGTCTCGGAAACTTTTGCTGAGAGACATAGGGACAGAGGCTAGAAGAGGATAGAGCGAAGGAAATGGCCCCCTGCAGGGAGATGAGTCCTATATTTATTGATTAGGAAAGGGGCCCACCAAAATATTCCCTCATAAATTCACTCTAATGACACGGGCCTTAGTTGGACTATCTTTCCGAGTTTGTAACAACCTTAAAAAGAGCATGGATTATGTATAACCTCGGGCTCGCATGAGCCGAAGGATTGAGGAAGGGAGCTAGGCAAGACGGCCCAGGGTGGTCATCAATTCGCAGAGTGAGTGGATCCTGGCAAGAAAGACTTAGGCGAGAGGGCCCAGGCGAGAAGGGTCTAAGCGAGAGCTGCGCCATTAGATGGGTGAGCCAGTGCTAAGAGAGGAGGCACTCACGGGTGAGTGGCCGACTCACCATGCGAGAGGGCTTTAGAGGGGAGCTCTCGCTATCGAGACGGTGCTCTCGCCATGCGAGAGGACCCCAAAAGGGAGTTCTCGCCAAGCACCGGTTCGGTTTAAGACCAGTTCAGGTACGCCCGAGTCTATCTTTTAGCCAAATGGGATCTTACGCTTTTGCCCAGGGTGGTCTGCATATAACCCTTTAGAAAAGCGGAGTTTGGCTGTTGGCAGACCTGACTAAGGGTATTCTAGTAATTTCAAGTCAGCTCCATTTGGTTATTGGCAGTCCAAGTTCAGGGGCCTATAAATAGACCGGTAAAGTGCCTTAGAAGAGATGGCATTCCTAACTCTCCTTCTCTTCTTCTAAGGCACCTGGCTCAGCATTGGCTACCGAGGGGATGAATTTCCGATTCTTCTGGGTACGAGGTGGGACCTCCATGCTGGAGCCCCCAGTCTAGTCTTTCAAGAGCCTTGTCAAGAGGGTGGTCCAAAGAGAGTAAGTGTGAGTTGCACCTTTAGTTACGAGCTATAGGAGGGACCGACCTTGCTGGTTCCAACAACCAGAGGACAATGTTTGCATAGATTAAGAATCTGAACTCAAACATTGTACGTACGCGTTATGTATTAAGTCGCAGTCATGTGAGCCCAAAAAAATGAACGATCTAGAGTTTTTTTCTTCATTTTTATATACTTTTTTAAATAAAAATATCAAGCAATAAACACACAAAGAGATATATGAACTTCTTTGTTCTTTTAAATTATTTTATAATTATATATATATATATATTAAAAAAATACTTGTATTTTTCTAAAAACATAAAGGCTCAAAAAGATATATGATGCAAACACAAGATATCATGATAGAATATTGTGCATGAATATAACGTACATGATAAGTGAAATAATGTTCATGCAGTGGATACGTGAATCCTGAGTATGCCCCTGAATCCAATACCTAATCTATATGTCTACACCCTAGCCCGGTACTAAGTGACGGATGGGCATGAGGAGCTGCATAAATGTTGTAGGGTGGGGTGTTAATCTCATGTGCACACAAAACAACCCGCTCAACATAACAGTCTTTCCCCCCAGCACCACATAAGGTCCTACTCGAACCCTCCCCGGTTAAGGACAAGATGTGGTTTACAGGTTAGCATTTCTAAAGCACGCACACACTTATGCCCCCGCTATTGTGAGACATACATATAGGTGAATGATTGCAGACATACTAAGATAGCGTGATAGATTTATGATAAAAGGTAAATTATGGCCACTTTGATATGATATGACTTATATTCCAATTTGTTCTATTATGTTGATTCATCGTTAATTTTAATATGAGAGTCATATAGTAAAAATATATCTAAGTGTTCATGGTATGTTGGCTTAATAAAAAAATACAAAAGCAAAAATAAACAAACGCAAAAACAAAATACAAAAAAATAGCGAAAACAGAAAAAAAAATATTATGAATTTCGTGAAGTAGATTATCGAGTAATTTTGGTTTGATTAGTTTCTACTTCACGCAATTTGTGGATACTAATGGATAAGAGATTTCGGTATCCAAAAGAAGCGAAGGGTGACGGTTCCTTTAGGTACCCAAACATAGCGTGATACACCTTGCGGAGATGACGGTGAATGGGCCCTTTTGAGTGGAATGGGTGCGCTATTTTGAATGATGGGCCTCCATTCATACTTTGGTTTAATTTTATTTTTATGTTGCAAATTTCCTTTTATATTTCTATGAGTCCTTATGTGATGAGCTTCAGTTGAACAATCATGTATTTGAGGTGTAGATATGCTAAAATTGTTCTCTGAGTTAAGTTTATGTTACATAAGGTAAAGACTCATATTGTATTGATTCTTTGAAGGAAATCTACATTCATTTGATTTTAAATTGGGAGTGACTTGAGGTTGCAAATGAAGATGATTTTTCTCTTTTGGAATTTCATTTACACACGCTTGAAATTTTCTACTCCCATTGATTGACTTAGTTATTATATGACAATTCATATTAAACATGCTCTCAGGTTTTGCTTGAATGTTAGGAGTTATATTTTGTGAGTGTTTAATCATAATTTTCTTAAGCTTGTTGATCTTTGTAACTAATTCTTCATTTTTAATTTTAAGATTATGTCTAGCTTTATTGTATGTGATTGTTCTATTTTTAAGAGTGGAGACTACATATTCAATATGAGATTCATACTTATTTTTGTATTCCTCAAAAGTCTCGTCCATCTTTTTAATTTTATTTTTTATAATTCTTGCATCCTGCACAATCAGTTTTCAATGATGAGTTTTCTAAACATAATTTATCATTTTGTTCTTTTGCAAAGCGAAGGTCTTGTTCAAGAACCTTATATTTCTCTTTTAATTCATTATAATCTATACAAGGTGTAGAAATGTTATCTAAAGAGCGGTTGGGAGGAAAAGTCACATCACAAAAGGGTTCTACATTAAGTTGTGCTTTTAAAGTTTTGTTTTCCAGTCGTAGGTTTGAATTAATATTTTTCAACTTCTTAATTCTACGTCTAGCATTTTCTAGCACACGCAATGTAGAGATAGATTTATAAGCAAAAAGAGAATTTGACTTCCTTACAGAGCTCTTGGATGAGGCAAGATTGAGGTATAGAGTTTCTTTGACTTCTCCATGTATTTCCTCATCCACTGTTAAGATTTCATCTTCCCTTTCCATCAACGTGGTTGTCCCATCTTCCTCCAAGGGCAAGTCTCCATTTGTTTCTTCACGTGAATCGATGAAAAAATTGCTCAGATTCATTACCTATAGAAAGAGAACTATAAGTTAGCTCAAAAAATTCCATATATCATAAGCAGTGGGAATCCTATAGATTAGTTTGAAAATATCTTGACCAAGTCCACAAAATAGACTATTCATAGCTTTGACATTTAAATGACATTCGTTCTTATTTAAATTATTTGGAGGCTTGATATGCGTCATGTTCCAAACTTTGATATCAAATGATATAAGGAATTTTCTCATTAGTGTTCTCAATTCATTATAGTTCAATCTTGTACATAGTGGTGGTGAAAACAAATTTTCAGTGTACAATTTTTCATCCTCACTGTTCGATTCAAGATGAGGGATTGCCATTATTCCTGGTGGTGAAACCGATTTGGAATAACCTCCCTCTAATACCACTTATTGGATCAAGTTGCCAACCTTAGAGGGGGGTGAATAAGGTTTTACGAGTTAATTGAAAATTCGAATTATTTTTGTCCAGAAAAACTAGTTCTGGAAGCTACCGCGGGGCGCTAACTTGTTAGCGCACAGCGGTGGATCACCGACCTCATTTTCCTAGTCAAATCTCTACTTGGAGATTTATGCACCCTTCAGAGAAACACATGCTAACATCCACAACGTTACAAATAATAAAAACAACAGTACATGAATTTTATTCAAACAAAATCAAAAAATGTTTTTACAATTACAAAATTGTGATCCCCGTGACGTCGGGGATCGAAGGCGATGAAATAAAAAACTCTTTTGTTTTCTATACCGACCAGCTCCACGGACCGGTTGGATCTCTCCTTTTCCCTCCTGGAAAAGTCTTCAAGCAAGCTCATCACCCTCACACAAGGAGGTGTCTTAGAGCCCCGCTAGATCACCCGATCTAGACTTCCTCTCTTTTCTATACCGATCAAAATCCCGGACAGATTGGCTCTCTCCCTTTTTCTTCAAGAAAGGTCTTCGAGCCTACTCTTCACCTCCACGCAAGGAAGGGTCTTAGAGCCCCGCTAGATATCCCGATCTAGACGTCCCTACCCTGGGATGATTTCTCACGGAATCCTTCCCGGATTCCGACGACCCTCCGGACGATTTACCTCACACAAACAACTAGATAAAAAGAGTTAAAAGTAAAATACACATAATAAGAGAAAACTCCCCTCATACTCATAACCTTGATGTGGATGACGATTTGCTTGCAAAGGTTTGATCATTGTGGATTGAGAGTCTTTCTCTTCGATGTTCGTCAGATCCGTGAAGATTAGCGCTTGATGAGAGTTTCTTGTAGCGAGGATCCTTCACAAGAGTATTACGATGAAGCCTTCTTGATCATCATGTTGGTAGTCTTCGGTCCTTGCGCATGAGTTCCTTTTGATCTCCTCTAAAGAATTCTCCTTCTCAATGAGTTGGGATGACCCCTTCCTTCCCTTTAGACGTCTAGGCAAACTCCCCTTTTGAATATCGTAAAAAATCATCGTACAAAACTCAAGTTCGGGCAGTTTTAACTAGAGGACACATTGCAGGAAGCTACCGCGGGGCGGTAACAAGTTATAGCACGGCGGTAACTTCCAGAGAATGAAATCCTTCCTTTTCTTCGTGTGCTTGCTACCGAATAACTCCTCGTAGTTATTGTAGTCCTTGGCTTGCCAGAGATCTTTGTGCGCTTGCAACCTATCGACTCTCTAGAGTCATTTTCTTTCTTGGCTCGTCGGAGTTCTTCGTGTGCGAACGGGAGGGAGCAGTTTTCCATTTTCCTTCGACAAAGACATTTGGCACGGAACGCAAAAGAGGCGGCCCAACCCTAGAATGCTAGAACTTCTGTCTCTATTCGTTGTGGTGCCTAAGGCATAGAAACTGAGGCAGCCTTTTATACGTCTTCATGAAAATAGGCTACCGCTGGCGGTAAGTCTAGCACCCAGCGGTAGGTTCGCGCACTTGATGTTCCAGCTGTCATACAAATCTAGAATAATATTCAAAACGAATATTTGTCAATTTATCATTGCTAGCGCCACGCGGTTACAGCCACTATTATACGGTAATATAGGACACGACGATTCAGAAATAGCGCTTCGATATTCGTCGAGCGGCTAGCGCGGCGCGGTAACTGTTATCGTCTGGAGGTAGGTCGTTTCTCGAGAAATCCCATTTGACGTTCGTCGAGAGATTAGCTTTTCATGAGAAATCCTTCTCGACATTCGTCGAGAGGCTAGCGCGCACGGTAAGCACTACCGCCTGCGGTAGTTTCCCGAGAGCTTTGCAAAATAATTCATTACGTTAGCGCGAGCAGTAGGACTAGCGCGGCGTGGTAATTTCCCAAGAACTCTGTCCAATTTATTCACGGATACCGCTCGGCGTTAGTGTCCATAGAAGTTTTTTTGTTCGCTTGTACCTGTCAACCTGCACACCCTATCAACACAAGACATGATCAAATATAACCTTGGAGTTGATATTCTCAAACACAGGGAATGTGAAACATCACTTCTAACAGGGGCAACCTGGGTTCCTTATTGGTGACCCACTAATGTCACCTGTCCCCTATTTTCTTCGAAAGTTATGGTGAGCTTCTTGTAGTCCGTTGTGATAGGACCAAGGGTTCTGAGCCTCCTTTTACCTAATATAAGATTTGTGCCTTTGATTTCGAGGAAATATAGGTGAACTTTATACTGGTTGGCCTGAATGTGCAGCTGGACATCCTGTCATTTACCCTTGTATGTCTTGGTCGACCCATTGCCAATGAACACCGAAAACTCAGTGATCTTGAGGATTGGTAGTTTGAGGAATTCTACCATACAGAAGGAAATAAAGTTACGGGTACTTCCTTCATCTAAAAATAATTCTAAGGGTTGATTGTTAATGTGTCCCGTCATTCTTAGCCTGTGATTAGGAATGGCCCCGGTTAGGGCTTGTAGGCAAATTGGGGTTGTATGGTCCCCATCCTCAACCAGTTCGTCAGGTGGTTCTTCTAACTCATCCTCAGATTCTTTTGTGCCACCTAAGTAAAGCAGGACTCCTCTTCCTTTACAATTGTGCCCTGCGTGGTAACGTACGTCGCAATTGTAGCATAACCCCTAGTCCCTTCAGGCATGAAATTCTGCAGTGATAAGCGTTTAATTGGTGGGAGTTTTGATTTGTTGTTGTACATTAGGGTCGTTCTGTTTGCCCCATAGTGGTTTGTGGTAGTGAATTGTTTGCGGTTTTTACAATTTGAGTTTTGCTGGTATTCTTGCATTCGTGCAAGAGCGAAAGCATCGTAAATTTCGATCGGTCGGTCAAGCATCACCGACCCTTTAATGCTTTCCCTGAGCCCCGAAACAAACATGTCTGATACAAACTCGGGTGCTAGGCGTGGTAACTTAGTAATTAATTCTTTGAATGCTCGTTTGTACGCAAGTATGGTGGTGGTTTGTTATTGTTTGGTAAATATTCCGGCGGGTTTTACATATAATAAGGGGCCGAATCTCTTTTGAATTTCATCGAAAAACATTTGGAAAGTTAAGGCGGGGTGGTCTTTAAGGGTGGATTGATACCACTTGGATGCCAGTTTATCAAGGTGGAAGGAGGAAATCAAGATGTAGTCATGTGTCCTAATGTCGTTTTACTCAAAATATTGTTTTAGTTCGTAGAGCCAGTCGGTTGGGTCTCCTTTTGAAAAGCGTGGACAAGATATTTCTAAATTATCGGGGCGGTTAGAATCGACCTGATTTTTATGGAGAGCCAGACTGGATCCCAGGATCCTGTTTGCTGATTGGGAGAGAAAGAATTCGAGTTGTCGTTGTGGATTTCTTAGTTCCTCCTCTATAATGAATAGTCTTGGATCAGGCTGAGCTCCTCTTTTAAGTAATCCTTCAAACTGTAACATTATGT
Organism: Platanthera zijinensis; assembly: GCA_039513925.1. Classification (NCBI taxonomy): domain Eukaryota; kingdom Viridiplantae; phylum Streptophyta; class Magnoliopsida; order Asparagales; family Orchidaceae; genus Platanthera; species Platanthera zijinensis. The sequence goes on from CM077083.1 coordinate 40,998,416, forward strand.
CCATGCGTAGCAAGTTAATTTGGTCAGTAATTTGGTCTGTCATGTGTTCTTTGATCTCAACAATTTGTCGAGCAAGAAGGTTCTCCTTAGTCTACAGCTTGATAGTGAAAGTTTCCCGTATTTATTGTGTTTGTTGTCCGAGTTCCGTCAACATCCGTTGATGGATCTCTTCCATCTGGCTTGCTCTAGTTGCCTGCTTGGTTTTAATTGCCATCTTGAAGTCCATCTTGGATCGTAGTCCATCTCCCATTCTATTCGAGCGGAATCGAAAATCTCTCAACGAGAGCACCAAAGATATAACGATCCCGCAGGGGAGAGGGTAGGAACGGTTCTGGAGGAAGTCCATGAGGGGGTCTGCCGGGGAAGGAGAGCAGAAATAGGGGAAGGAGAAGAGGAAGAGAAAATTAATACTTTATTACTTTCTTTAAAAGGATTACAAAACGGGCTATATATAATCCCAGGTCATTATACCATTACAAAACTTTGAGGAAGTGTCCCCCAGCCGACAGTTACAAATATATGATATACAATAATTTAACTGATAATAATATTGGCGGTGGAGATTACTGCTGGGAAGGTGGGCTCGATCGTGCCTGTTGATGGTTCTGAGGGCTGTGATTCCTCTAGCTGGCTGATAAGGATTGCGGGGCCTGCGATACTTACAACATTGGTGTTTGTATCTCCGATGATTAATTCCTGATATGCCAAAGCCGTTGATTCTTTATGCCAGTTGACCTGGTTGAGTCCGTTGGATTCGGTTGGTTTGTCTGAGGTCGTAAGATGAGCCCAAGATTTTTCCCTAACACTTACCTAGTAGGAAGGGCAAGCAAAGATGGGCGTTAGCCTGCAGAAATGGGGAGAAAAGAGAGCTTCGACGTCCATAATGAAGACCAGAAATGGCAAGAAGGAATAAAGAATGAGAAATGCAAGCAAACTTATCGATCAATTAGTTACCTGGCAAAAGGGGGGAAGGAGATCGATCGTTAGCAAGTATCGATTGGAATGAGTCGATCAATGAACAATTTTTCCTGGGAAGTGTCGTTGATGCGATCCCGAGCCCCAGAAAGGCACGAAGCAATGGTCGGGGAACAGAACAAGTAAATCAAGAATGTTGGAAGGGTAGTTTTGTCTTTTTTGTGCCTTTACATTATGTGTGTTTGCCCTAGGGATGTTTTATGCTTTTTCTAAAATGTATGTGTGAGCGGGTGGGAGTGGAGAGTGTCTCCTCTTGCAACCAGTGTGTGTTGTACTCCTTTAATCCTCCAGAACTTTTGTGTGGTTTTCTTCTGCTGTAAGTGTGGCAAGCTGATGTGTAGTTGGTTAATAGCTATCTATTGAAGGTGTTTGGATCCCATTTTCCCAGCTTATCTTGCATCGGTTTGCATCAAGGTATCAGAGCTTTCTCATCCTCCGACCTGCATCATGGCGACCTCATCCAAGAATCTCCAGCACGACATGGATGCTCTCAAGCTACAACAGGAGTCCATGGATAAATCCATCCAGTCCCTCACCAACTAGCAACACCTCCATCTCGACGAGGTCAAAAATCTGCTCGGAACTCAGTAGAGTCGTTCCCTAGAGGAAGTCCGATCACTACTCGACCATATGAGGACCGATCGCTCGGACAACTCCGGGACCTCTGTTCCACTCACAGATGACCGTCAGCACCACTATCACTCCACACTGGTTGCGACGCGCCTAGCACAGCTGGAGTTCCCTCGCTTCGATGGGGAGGGCCAGCTAGAATGGCTATACAAATGCAATCAATTTTTTGAAATTGACAACACCCCGACGGATATAAATGTCAAGATGGCGTCCGTCAATTTGGAAGGTAAAGCTCTGTATTGGCATCAATCGAATATGAAGTCTTGCCTCACACGAGAATGGCCCACCTTGAAAGAGTTCTGCAATGCGTTACAACACCTATTTGGCTCCATGTTGTTCAATGACCCGTTGAGTGAACTAAAGAACCTCCGACAATGCACCTCGGTCCAAGCGTATCTAGATGAGTTCGACCTACTCCTACACCGGGTCAACATCCCGGAGTGCGACGAAATCGAATATAGAGTGCGAATATTCCAACCCAAAACGTTTTTGGAAGTTTTCTCGTTGGCCCGCTTATAAGAGCATCGCGGCGCCTTAGGCGGCAAGCGGCCCTCATCTTACACTCCGTCAACCACTACCACCAGCTTTCACCAGTAGGGGGATTGGCCTCCAGCATCAGGCTTTTCTTTCCCACCCAAACAACCATCCCATATAGACCCTCCATCACCCCAACATCAAAAGCTCAACATGTTCCTGTGGCACGTCCACGACAGGGCCGTCGGCTTACATCGGCGGAGATGGAAGATCGACAGGGAAAAGGTCTTTGCTTTTGGTGTGTCAGCCCTTTCACCGTTGTACATCAACGCCCGAGTAGGAGGAAATCATTTGTCATTGAAATTCTCTCCGAGGAGGAGGAGGATGACCCCTGGTGTCGCGATAAAGAAAGTCGAACTAGCAATACAACTAGGCAAGTATACCTATCAAACTATAGGTAGGGGACACAAGTGTCGTATTGAAATCCGGGAACTGTTGAGTAAACCTACTCACACGAAAACTATTATTTTATCGAAGGTAAGCTTTAGGTTTAAAGAGAAATCTGAACTCACTTAAGAAAGGAAATATTGCACTTAAAAGAGAACTAAATGCAGTTAAGAAGAGTGCTAATAAAAATGATTACACTGAAGGGTTGGAACAATGAGATGGAAAAGAAATCGATCAAGAATCACCTCGGCAAAAGTCGATTAAAATGCGATAATAAACCTAAACTTAATAGGGTGAAGGTCCTTGGCAGTGGAGGTTACTAAAGCTTGAACACGTTTCTCTTAAAGTCGCGCCCAACTGAGTTTAGGAAGGTCCGACCAAACTCTCATCCAAATCGGAGGCCTAAAGCTCGCTTTACGCGGTGAACCCCACTATTGGATTTTACTCCAATCCTGGAGATTTGGACGTCTGCCTCTCTCAAGGGGTGCGTACAACTCTCGTTACTCTTCAGTGTTCACTTCAAACTACGAACCTCTTGGCTAGCTAAGAGTGAAAACAGAAAATGGAAATTATATATCAATGATATATTTCCAAACATGAAAAATCAAGAGTAATTCGAGGGCCTAAACCCAAAAAAGAAAAAGTAAATTTAAAGCATCATAACTTAATCAACTCAAACCTCGGATCATCAATATTGAGTACAAGGAGGATTAGTTAATCATAGCGAAGTGGAAGAGGAGGGATGAGTAGAAAAGCATTAAGAACACAAAGAAATAAAGGGGTACTTTATATTAATAATGAAAGAGTGCTACACTTGAGAGAAAAATTACAATTGCATGGAAATTAAAAGCCTATGCTAGCATTACATTTAGCAACTAAAGAAAGTACATAAACTATAACAAAAGCTAATACAAAAGGAGAACTAAGCAAGGATTAGGAAAAACTAAAATGAGAAAGAGAGAGAGGAGAGGAAAAGCGTGAAATAACGCAAGTAAACAAAAGGGCAACACCTCCCCTCTCAACCCAAACTATTCTGGAATGCAAGGGATGGCCTTGTATTTATAGGCAAAATTCTTGAGATGGTCACGCCCTGTAACACGTCAAGGGAGGGCATGTCAGGGGGGCATGACATGTACGGGGTTGACCTCGGGCTCTAGATTCTGGCGGGAAGGATGATTGCTTCTGTACGATGGTGGACACGCCCTTGGTCATGCCCGTGTAGTGGGGGAGTGACACGCACGTCGCGTAGAAATCATTGGTCAGAAATCCGTCAGTCTTCGGAAAAGGTTGAACACGCCCAGGGACACACCCATATAGGGGGGGGGGTGTCGGTACTATTGGCGTGCAGAGGCAAAAAATATTTAAATGCGGCAGTAGGCTTCGGGATGAGGGCGACACGCCCTGTGACATGCCTAGGGAGGGCGTGTCAACGGTTTTTCTTATTATTATGGCAATGGCAGCAGGCTTCCACGGGATCGGGTCATACGCCCTATGACATGCCCCGGGAGGGCATATCAGGGGGGCGTGTTAGGTCATTTTTGGCCAAAATTCTAGAAACCTGCAAAAAGACAAGAAAATATTAGCGACAATAACATATACATAAAGAAGTTAGTAAATAAGCTTACAAGACATGATTAGCGCAAGCAGGCTCACATCCAAGAGAACGATCCCGGCGACCACAACCCCGGGCACCCGTTTCAGCCACCATGCAGGCTCACGGGACCAGCCCTACCTCGGGAAGCAGTACACCAATTAAATGGACTGTTGGATGAATTTCAGGATCTGTTCTAGGAGCCGGTCAGACTACCACCGGTCCAAGATCAGGACCACCGCATTCCTCTCAAGGAGGGACCAATCGATGTCAATATACGGTAGTACCGGTATCCACCCTTAAAGAAAACTGAAATTGAGAGGTTGATTGAAGAGATGCTCGCAGCCGGCACTATTCGCCACTCCACTAGCCCCTTTGCTTCACCGGTAGTTTTAGTAAAGAAAACTGATGGAACGTGGCGCTTATGCATTGATTATCGGCGATTGAACAAGCATACTGTTAAAAACAAGTTCCTGATACATATCATTGAAGAATTGTTGGATGAACTCAACAGAGCTATTTTCTTCTCAAAGCTAGATCTTCGAGCCGGTTACCACCAAGTCCGAATGGTGGCCGAAGACATCTACAAAACCGCGTTCCAAACGCACCAAGGCCACTACGTATTCTTTGTCATGCCATTCGTCCTTACTAACGCGCCCACCACCTTCCAAGGGTTGTTGAATCGGGTGTTTGAGCATTAACTACGAAAATTCCTGTTGGTATTCTTTGATGAAATCTTGGTCTTTAGTAATTCTTGGGACGAGCATCGCCACCATATCGAGTTCACGTTTCGCACCTTGCGATCGCACCACCTATATCTTAAGAAGAGCAAATGTAACTTTAGGCTTCAACAAGTGCATTACTTGGGCCATGTTATTTCAACCGGGGGAGTGGCCACCGATCCTCTCAAAATCCAAGCCATGACCGGGTGGCCGGAACCAACAACCTTTAAGAAATTATGGGGATTTTAGGCCTCACAGGATACTATTGTCAGTTTATCCAAGGATACAGCATCCTAGCTCGACCACTCATCGATATCCTATGCCATAAGTCCTTCCATTGGACATCGACCGCGACAATGGCCTTCCAATAGTTAAAGAAGGCGGTTTCACAACCACCGGTCTTGCGGTTGCCCAACTTCACATTGGAGTTTACGGTCGAGACCGACGCGGCAGACTCCGGAGTGGGGGTTGTTTTGTAACAAGAAGGGCGTCCTATTGCTTACTTTAGACATGCCTTAGGTCCCAAACACTCTAGCTTATCCGTGTATGAAAGAGAGCTCTTTTCCATTGTCATTACCATGCAACATTGGTGGCATTACTTGACGGGCTGCCACTTCCTTATCCGGACCGACCACCAAAGCCTAAGGTTCCTGTTGGACCAAAAAATTTGCAAACCGGCGCAACAAAAGTATATCTCCAAGCTCATGGGGTATGATTTCCACATACAATACCAAAGAGGGAAGGACAATGTGTGCGTGGATGCACTGTCACGCCAACATGACCACCCCCCCAACATCGAACTATGCAACGTGGTCACCCTGCAGTCTGGCATGCTAAATGAAATCAAAGCTTTATGGCTACACAACCCATACCATCAACAGTTGATTGCGGCATAGGAGGCCAACCCGGATGCCAAACCCAATTATCAACTGCGGCACGACATTCTCACTTGAAAAGGGTGACTAGTGGTGGGTCGGGATGCGGCTCTCAAACGGAAGCTATTGCAACTTTTCCATGATGGAGCGGTGGGCGGACACTCCGAAATCACAACAACATATCAAGGGCTAAAACGAATGTTTTATTTGAAGCGGATGAAGCCGGAGATCTATGCCTACATTCAACAATATGATGCGTTCCAACAATGTAAGTAGGACCATCAAAAACTAGCGGACTTGCTTCAACCGCTGCCCATTCCAAAACGGATATGGCACGACATCTCTCTTGACTTCATTGAAGGTTTTCTGAAGATCAATGGAAAGTCATCCACCCTAGTGGTAGTAGACTAGCCGAGCAAACAGCCTCTTTTTATCGCCGTCACTCATCCATACATGACGGAGTCCATAGCACAAACCTTCTTGGACTCGATCGTCCGAATTTATGGATTGTCGACCTCCATTGTAAGTGATCGCGACACGGCATTTCAAAGCCAATTTGGCATGAATTGTTTCGTCTTTTGCAGGTTCAGCTGAACCTCTCAACTGCATACCATCCGCAAACGAATGGACAAACGGAGTTGGTCAATTGATGCTTGGAAAGTTACTTGCGGTGCATGTGCTTCGAACGAACGAAACAGTGGATGAGGTGGTTAGCTCTAGCGGAGTAGTGGTACAAAACGACGTTCCACAGCGCCGCCAAGATGACTCCATACAAGATGGTGTATGGGCAAGAACCTTGACTACACACGCCATACATCGAAGGGGAAGCCTTTATGGAGGAGGTGGATCGTTCATTGGAGGCACGGGAGCAGGTTATTACCCTCTTGAAGTTCAACCTCACAGAAGCTCAAAACCGGATAAAAGTGCTCACCAATAAAAAGAGGCGGGAGCGGTCACTCGAGTTGGGCTCGTGGGCCTACATATACATCCAACTGTACAGGCAGATGAGTCTGCAGACTCACGCCTATCAAAAACTCGCACCCAAATTCTTCGGGACGTTTCAAGTGATGGAGAAAATTGGCACGGTTGTAACGTCCCAATTCGCGCTAGGCCCCTCGCACGAGTTTTGAGTCAAGAGACTTGACTCGGGCTCGGGTCGCACTGGCAAAAGGTGTCAAGTACGTTGGATGGAGTGTAGGGTTGGGTGATATCCAACGGATCTAAAGAGAATGGCCTAAGGGAAAATCGTCGATAATACCTAGTGATTCTCGCCGATCGTCGAGTATCGATGAGAATACTAAACGCTCTCAACGCCAAATTTCCGATGGGAATGGCCTAAGGGAAAATCGTCGAGAATACATGGTGATTCTCGCCGATCGTCGAGTATCGATGAGAATACTCAATGCTCTCAACGCCAGATTTTCGATAGGAATTGCCGAAGGGAAAATCGTCGAGAATGCCTGGTGATTCTCGCCGATCGTCGAGTATCGATGAGAATACTCAACGCACTCAACGCCAGATTTCCGATAAGTTAGGCTAAGGGAAAATCGTCGGGTATCATTGTTGATACCCGACGAATTCGTCGAGAATGCCTGACGATTCTCGCCGATTGTCAAGAATGATAGATGATTCACGCCGAATTTGACTTGTGCGTTTTCTTCGCCCAGACAGATTCGCTGGCTTGTACAGGCTTACCGAACCGGGCTTTGGGATTCGTGCTGGATGATTCCTTGGACCGGGTCACTTCAATATGACCCATTATGAGCGGTCCAATGGGGCGTTGACACGTGGCAGAAGATGTAACCTAATACATCGGCTTATAAAGGGACGTTAAAGCCAAACCCTAGCCTTGCGCCGATCAACCCTTGTCGTCATCGTGGATCTCGCGAACCGTCGGAGCCGAGGGAAGTCGGAGCTCTTGGAGGCGGCCTTCTCTCTCTCTCTCTCTCTCTCTCTCTCTCTCTCTCTCTTTCCTTTGTCATGAAGAACACGCACCAAGCAAGGGATGCTGCAAACAAGAACGACTAGATCCATGGCCGGGAATGTTGGTACCGTTGGAAACGAAGTGAGCTTCCTCCCCTCTCCCTTGGTGCTAGATCTATAGTTATATTCTAGGAGAGATATCGACTCCATAGTGTCTTGATGGTGAGGAGGAGATTTCTTATGGAAAGTCATGCCTAGGTTGTTTTCTAGGCTTTAGTCTTCTTCAACCTCTTCATCATTCAAAGTGAAGATGAGAGAGTGATTCGTGGAGAAGTACGGCTTTGTGAGGGTGAATAAGGGTGGACGAAGTTTCTGGAGAAGTTTTTGGGAGATCCGTGCAAGGAGGAAGATGAACGGATGCTGTTCATCTCACCTTAAGATGCGTGAAGAAATCTGATTTCTGTACGCAGCGATCTTCGCCGCCAGTTTCGGAGGAGTTTTGTTCATATCTGAGTTTTCTACTCAACATAAAAGTCATAGCCTCGAAAATACCTTTCCAACGAGTGGTTGCACGTTTCCAGGCGATACCTGTAGCCAAGGGAAAGTCTGTTCGAGTCTGCTGCGATTGGGGGAAAATTATGTCCAGGAAATCTGTATCCTGTACGCAGCAGACTTCGGGTCGAATTTCTGGTGTGATGCGACCAGATCTGGGTTTTTGACTCAACATGAAAGTCGTAGCCCTCGCGAATACCTTTCCAACAATGGGTTGAGCGTTTATAGAGGATTCCTATAGCTCCTGGAATTCCAGTTTTTGTGTCAGGCTATACAATAATAATGCTCATGTTAACTCATGGTTAAGTGTACTCTTGTTAAAGTATGATGTGCAATTTATATCCTTTGGCTCCCTTAATCATGATGCTATAATTAAACTTATGAATGTGGTGCTTAACATTGGTATCCATCTAGGTTAATGGTGATGTGAATCGAGATAGGATGGCTAGTGATCAATGGAGGTTGAGCTTGGTTGTACAATATAGCTATCATGTGATGAATTGAGGTGATCGACTGAATAGATAGTTGTGAGTGTGATGAACTTTATTGGGAGAGTATTTTGTAACCGTGATCCGAGCCTAATGGGTATTGTTGATAACCGATGCTTAGAGATGTAGTCTCCCTATGAGTAGCATCGAGTAAGTTATGATAGTGTATGTGGTGTGTGACGACTCGATGTGTCGCGATATTGAGATAATGAATGTGGCAGGTCTACGGGCTCGCCAGTCGTCACACCGATGGGAGCCAATAGTTAGACCTTGGGCGGTAGGGCTAGACACTTGGTGTCCATAACCCGAGGTCTCCTCCGCGCGATGAGAACGGTTGGGCTTACGCATCGTGCGATTCCGAGGTTCCTTTCGATTCGAAATAAAAGGCCAGGTTGGGCTGTGTTATTGGTGCACATCTACCCAAGACCCCTTCTGAACCGTAGTACGCATGTGAGCTCCGCTATTGTCTTCTTAGCGTGAGGCGTACGGAGGCCTAGGACAGGTAATATGGATACCACCTAGTAGTGGAGATGCCCGCTCCACTGTCATCGTCTGGCCACGACGGTTGATGCCTGAGAGGTTAGCTACCTGCTCGAAAAATGGGAACTTCAAGTCTGTGTCGACATAGCAACTTGCATGTGTGTGAGCATGGGTCGGTCATTGCATAACATTCATACCATACCATTCATATCATGCACAAGATCCTTATTGTATAAGTTTATATGGGAACTCTTATACGATGAGTTACTTTTTTGTTAAGCCGAACCTTAACTTATAAGTTTGTATGGGCACTCTCATAAGTTAAGTTACTGTTCCTGTTGTAGATTACTTGCTGATTAATTATTTGATTTAATAGAACTGCTAGCTTACTTCGTAGAGATATTATTCTTACTAGTTCCTTGTCACCTGCTTGATTACTCCTGTTATATATATACATATTGTACTTTTTTCCTTTCTCCGCCCAGTGCCGAGGAGTCGCCGAGGGAGCGGATGTGAAGCCACTTAGTCTATATGACTAACGGTTGCTACGTCTTCCATTTTAGGAGGAAACCCCGCATATAGGCCAGCAGCAGGACATCCAGGCTCGGACAACAGGACCTGAGGTGACGGTACCGTCGATACCGTCCGTGACAGTTGTGAGTGTTTTGTTGTAGTTTTCTTGGCAAATAGATTTTAGACTTTGATATTTTAGATGCTCGTTATGCTTCTTATTTTCCGCTTCATTTTGGACTTAAAACAATGTGTGAATTGACTTTATTTTTATCTTATGATTGGGTTGGCATAGTACATTGATATTGGTTGTAGCCGGCGGAATAGGCGTCTTGTAGTACAAACTAACTCGTGTGTTAGTGCTACCGCAAGGCGGCTACTCTGGGCATAAGACTCCCCTCGTGCCGTGTTTTGTGTTCCGGAAGGGGGGGCTTACAAATGGTATCAGATTGTCGTGATCCTCACCTAAAGAAGTCATTTAACAATGGGCCACTCCCGTTTGATTAGTCAGCTTGGGGACAAACTGACTTAGCGGAAGCAGTGGTGTGCCCATATGTAATTCACACTAAGTTTGTCCAACTTTGACCTTAGTTTTAGCCAACCTGACCCTAGTTCGTACCTTATGCGTAGGTCCCAGCGCAGGTGGAGCCGGTTGGGGGTACTCCTACCCCTTCCGTTACTTCACAATTCCAACAGTCAGAGCTGGGGCAAATGTTGTCAGCAATATTAGATGCTTTTAGAGCCCAACAAGCTCTGGTGCAGCAATAAGCTCCGAGCTCCAACTGGTTGAGCACCTTCCATTCCCTGTCCCCTCCTGCTTACCTAGGGGCAGAGTCGGCGGTGTGCACCGAAGAGTGGATTGATACCGTATAAGAGCTGATGGCCGGTATAAGATGCCCGAGCAATATGGCAGTGACCTTGGTGGTGACGTTGCTGGAGCTGCACGCCAAACGATGGTGGAAGTCCCTCATGGGCTCCACCTTTCGAGGGCGAGTGTACACAAACATTAGTTGGAGTGAATTCTCGGAAGATTTCATGGAACATTTTATCCCCTCTTCCGCACGGGATGGACTTGAGGAGAGATTTCTACAACTGAAGCAGGGATCAAAATCGGTGACGGAATACCAGCAAGAGTTCCAACACCTCGCTAGGTTTGTGATTCTTATGACTTGGATGAAAGAGGCTATGCGAAGCACTTTTAAAAAGGGTTAAGGGACCCCCTGAGACAGGCCCTTTTGTTTATAGCTGACGCTAGCCTGGCAGAAATTATTGACATGGCAAAGAGACTAGAGGCAGATCACATGGAAAGTAATAAGAGACCTGCAGAAGGGGTGATGGAAGTCGGCCCCAGTAATAGAAGGAGACATGATCATGGTAGAGGAAGAGGAAATCAGAGAGGCGGGCCGGTGGTTCAACCGGAACTATCGAATGGAGCACCCGATTCTGCAGCCACAAGCTTTGCCTCCACCACCACAACAGCAACAATTTCAACAACCTGGGGGCCGACGAGACATAGTGTGTGTTGGTACCCTAGTTTGATTTGAGTTTAGTCTTCTCCTTTTGTCCCTTGACCCAAGAAATATCTATGGTCATTGGTTAGTGGTCTAGCTGTAGAGTCCTTGCTTTTCCAGATGAAGAATTTGGTTAAGTAGTTTTTCGTTCAACTATAGTCGAACGCCGCTCGACTATCGTCGATCAACTATTCGACGATCGTCTATCAGTTGCTCGACGTTCTGTCTGCGAGGATAGTTCGACTATCGGTTGATAGTTCGACTATCTGTGTGCTTTGATAGTTCGACTATCTGCTTGGATAGTTCAACTATCTGATAGCTCGACTATCTGTTTGATAGGTCGACTATCTGCGTTGTTTGATAGTTCGACTATCTGTTGATAGGTCGACTATCTGCTTTCTTCTGATAGTTCGACTATCTGCTGATAAATCAACTATCTATTTTCCCTCGGTAGTTCGACTATCTTCCTTGATAGCTCAACTATCTGATAGCTCGACTATCTGTTGATAGTTCGACTATCTGTCGTCCTCTGATAGTTCGACTATCTGTTGATAGTTCGACTATCTGTTCTGCGTTGATAGTTCGACTATCTGTTGATAGTTCGACTATCTGTTTTGCTTTGATAGTTCGACTATTTGTTGATAGGTCGACTATCTGATAGCTCGACTATCTTCTGATAGTTCGACTATCTGCTGTGATAGTTCGACTATCTCCTGTGATAGTTCGACTATCTGGATCGTTCGACTATCTGTCCGATAGTTCGACGATCTCCGTGCGTCGGTCGACGATCTTCGAGGGTCGTTCGACGTTTTCTGTCTGCCTTTATATTTTGTAATTATTTATTATATTTAATTATTTAATACATTATCTGGCATGTTTTATTTCAGTTGTTTTATGATAATATTTCCAGGCAATATTTGCTCCATCCCTTTTGCCTGAGTAAAATCTTTTCAGATAAAATTGTTTGTCTTATTAGCTGATATTGTATTTTACTTTATCTGTTGTCAGTCCTTTATAGCCGTTAGACTGAAAAGTCTTTCTTCTGCTATAAAGAGTTTGTTTCTGATGTGACTTTATTTAGTACTTTATTATCAGATTGCTTCCTGCAGCTTCTTCGAAAGAGGTTTATTCCTTTTATAGAATGTTTCTGCTGCAGAGATTGTTTTGTCTTTTTGATATTTGCAGCCCAGGTCTCAAGTTTCAGAAGAAGACAAACAATTCAAATTGAAGAGAGCCGTTGCTTGTTGCTGTTATAAAAGGAATCCTTTGCAGAAGGATTTAAACTAGCTAACTAGCTAACCAGTTATTCATTTAAGCATTCAAGCCTTCATCAAGAAAAAGTTCTTCTGCTCTCAGCAATTTCCATTCATGTGAGAAGTGTTAAGCTCTTCTACTCTTCTTCAACCTGAGTTCTCCAGCTTCCAGTAAGTTCAAACTCAGAGTTCTTTTGAAGAAGAAGAAGAAGAAGACAGCTGCTTGAAGATCTCTAATTTATTATTTATTATCTTCTTGTAGTTTTTCCTTCAGATCTTTCTGAAGAGTTTTCTGCACTGAAGCAAGACTTCACCTGGACATCTTTGAGCCAGGGGGAGCCTTGATTCCTTGAGCTTTCTAGCTCTGTGCAAGTCCTTGTGCTTCTCTAATCTATTATAAAATAGAGAAGACATCTTAACCTTCTTTCCCCCTCCTGTACAGGTTTATTACTCCCTTCAAAAGTATCCCTTGGTGGCAGGGCACCTGATCAAAAACCTGTGTTCGGTTTTTAGACACCTGATCAAAAGTCTAAAGGGTTTCTGGATCTACCTGAAGAAGATCCTGTTGGTGGCAGGGCACCTGATCAAAAACCTGAGTGGATTCCTACCTTGTTGGTAGAAGAGTGGACGTACCCAAGTTGTTTGGGGAACCACTATAAAATTCCTTGTGTCATCTGGATTGCCTTATTTAATTCCTGCATTGTGGCTGTGAATAGATATAACTAGGTTTGCTAATTGCTGATTAGGTCTTCCAAGCCTTAACTGTAATCACAGTTAGCTTGAGTTTGTGCACAACACTTGTGTTAGGCTATAGGGTTAATTCTATATCTATAATCTTTTCATTCCGCATTTCACTCCAAGGGAGTTGGGTAGACCATTATGTTTTGTCTAGTGCAAAATTTGATAACTCTATTCACCCCCCCTCTAGAGTAGTATCTATCTCTTCACTTTCAATTGGTATCAGAGGGAGGTTGACTGACTGAATAGGCTAACACCTAAGTCACAAGATCCTGATAGATACCAAAGTTTATAGATATTCACTATCACTATCATGGCCCAGTCCAAGGATTATTCTAGCACCAGACCTCCAGCATGCAACTTAGCTAAGTTTGGCATCTGGAAGGCAAGGATAAAATTATATATGAATTCTGTTGATGAAAGCATCTTTACTTCTATTTTGTCAGGACCCCCAAGAGCACCTGCTGCTGCTACTGCCTCATCATCTGATATGAGTGCAGTGCCTCCTCCAGATTACAACGATGAGTACAAGAAGGCAAAGATAGCAGATGCCAAGGCAATGAATATACTGGCTCAGACAATGTCTGATGAGGTATTCCAGAAGATTGCTGACTGCTCTTCAGCAAAAGCCATGTGGGATACACTGAATCAGATTGTAGCTGGTTCAGCTGATGAAAGGAAGGACAGAAGGTCCAACCTTATCTCACAATATGAAAACTTCAAGAAAACTGATGCCGAATCAGTTGAAGCCATGTACACAAGGCTCAGCTCAATCATCAATGAGCTGAGGACCCTTGACAAGGACATATCATTGACAGAGGTCAATGATAAGATTCTTATGTGCATCCCTAGCACATGGGATCTAAGGATCTGGCCCATCAAGGAAGCCAGAAGCACCACAGAGATCTCCACTGAAGCCCTTCTCGGCAAGCTCAAATCTTTTGAGCAAGTGCTGAAGACAAGGGAAGCAGAAGCAGAAGCAAAGACCCCTACTCTAACAAGAAAAGAGCAATCTCTAGCTCCTAAGGCTGCTGATGCTTCTGAAGGCAGCCAATCAAATGAGGAACTAATGGCATTATTTGCCAAGAGGTTTCTCAAGATGGGGAGAAAGGAATTCAGAAAGAAGTCTTCACGCTATGAAGACAAACCAAGGTATGACCGTTCACCTGCTAAAGAAATTATATGTTATGGTTGCAGGTAGCCTGGACACATCTTACCAGATTGTCCAGAGGAGAAGAACAAAGACAAGAGGAAAGAAAAGGAACAACACAGGAAGCACTCCAAGCCATCCTTCTATAAGAATAAGAAGAAGGAGAGAGGTTTCATTGCTGAAACCTGGAGTGATTCTGATGAAGAATCCTCCTCCTCTAGCTCCAGTGAGGATGAGGAAGAGAAGAAGGCAAAAGAAGTTTGCCTCATGGCAATAGATGCCTGCAGCAACCACTCAGCTGTAGAGAGTTCAGATTCAGAAGAATAAATGCCAACAGAAGATGAGGTACTATCTTCTTATGACTTCACTTCTGAAGAATTTAAATTAGATTTTAAATCCTTATGCTTAGACTTAATTAGCTCAGAAAAAGAGATTAAAGAACTTAGAAATAAGTTAGCTGACTCAGAATTAATTGCTACAGAAAATATTAGGTTAAAGGAAAATCTCACTACTTGTAGTGAAGAAATTAAATTTCTTAAAATGGAGTTAGCTAAGTCTAAGAGGTTAGAAGAATCACTTAATGGTAGAAGCCTTAAGCTGTTAGAGATTACCAGCATGACTAACACTAGGTCAGGTAATAACAAACTAGGCTTAGGAGCTTCTCCCAGTGAACCCCCAGTTATTCTTAAAAATAATCTTTCAACTCCAGTGAACTTCATTTCAGCTAGTGGAATGAAGAACACTGAGCAAGTAGACCAAGTTAATAAAACTTTAAATAAAGCTAAGAGAGAAAAGAGGAAGAAATTTTTTAAAGAAATACAAAGAGCGTCGAACGCCGCTCGACGATCAGAAGCTCAATGGTCGAACGAAGCTCGACGATCTGAGCGCCCATCGTCGAACATCGATCGACGTTTTCAATATGATTTTCAAAATCATAATCAGTACCATAGAAACCTAAATGAAAATAGAACCCCCAGGTTTGTTGACCCATCATCTGCATGGAGAATCCCACCTAGGAGATCTCACCCATTAGGTTATCACCCTCAGCCTGCATTTTCATTTATTTCTAGCTTTTCTTATATGAAAAACAAGGGACCCAAGGTTACCTGGGTCCACACTGTCTAAATAAATGTCTTGCAGGTGAAGGCCTATCCTATCACTCAAAATAAGTGGTATTTGGATAGTGGATGCTCCAAGCATATGGCAGGAAATAAAAATCATCTGTCAAAATTCAAAGCTAAGCTCGGCCCAAAGGTTATCTTTGGAGGATTCCAGCTATGGTCAGACAGAAGGCTATGGCAGGATTACAATTGGAGGTGTTACTTTCAAGAGAGTTGCATATGTGACAGGACTGAAGCACAATTTGATTTCAGTCAGCCAGCTATGTGATGCTGGCTACCAGGTTTCATTTTCTAACTCTTCTTGCAATATTACTTTAAATAATAATGTTGTTTTAGTAGGCATTAGAATAGATAATATTTATTTAGTAGATTTCAATTCATCTCACTCTGAAATCTACTTATTTAATGAAGTAACAATTAATAATAATTCTTTGTGGCATAAGAGTCTTAGTCATGTTAACCTTAAAAATATATCTAGGTTATCTAAACACAACCTTGTTAGAGGTTTACCTTCTTGCCCCTACAAGAAGGAGAGCCTATGCAAGGCTTGTCAGCTAGGCAAGCAAACCAAAAATTCTTTTAAATCTGTAAATAAGAGTGATTCTCCTAGAATCCTGTATCTATTACATTTGGACCTATTTGGCCCAATAAATGTACAGAGTTTAGGAGGGAAGTATTACACCTTAGTAATTGTAGATGACTTCTCTAGGTTCAGTTGGGTTTTCTTTTTGAGAACTAAGGCTGATAACTTCAAAGCCCTTACAGACTTTCTACTATGTGTGCAGACTGAGTACTCTACTCATGTGGCCTTGATCAGAAGTGATCATGGTACTGAGTTTGACTCTCTTCTCATGCAAGAATTCTGTGAGAGAGAAGGTATCAAACATAGCTTCTCAGCTCCTAGAACTCCCCAACAAAATGGGGTAGTTGAAAGGAAGAACAGAACACTCATTGAAGCTGCTAGCACATTGTTGGCAGATTCTAATATGCCTCTCTCCTATTGGGCAGAAGCTGTTAGTACAGCCAATTATGTTTTGAATAGAAGTCTGATACACAAGCTTAAGTGTAAAACTCCTTATGAGTTGCTTAAAGGAAAGAAACCTAAAATTAATTATTTTAGAGTATTTGGTTGTGTAGTGTATATTCATAATAACAATAAAGAATATCTTAGAAAGTTTGAAGCAAAAGCTTCAATGGGAATTATGCTTGGATATTCCCAAGTAAGCAAAGCTTATAGGGTTTATAACAAATCATCCTGTAAAATTGAAGAATCTGTGCATGTATCTTTTGATGAGTCTAAGATGTTTTACAAGGAGAAGGAAAATTCTCCTTCCTCTAGTTCATTGCAGGTACCTGATGCTACTCAAGAGATTCTTCAACTATCAACTCTTCAGATCACTGAATCAGACAGTGATGAAGACATTGTAGAAGCTGTTGTTGTACCACCAACAGTAGATCAAATTCCTCCTGAGGAATTAATCCCAACTATTGCTGAAGATCACATCCCACCTGCTGATATTGTCACACTTAGAGATCACCCTACATCTCAAGTGATTGGAGACATATCAGCTGGTGTTCAAGCATGACATCAGCTAAGACAGGATGTGATAAACGCTTGTTTCCTCTCACAGGTTGAGCCCCTAACCTTTAAAGATGCTGAGCTAGATCCCCACTGGATCATTGCTATGCAAGAGGAACTCAATCAGTTTGAGAGATGTAAAGTTTGGACTTTGGTTCCAAGACCTAAAGGCCAACTGATCATAGGCACCAAGTGGGTGTACAAAAACAAGTTGGATGCAAATGGAATTATTGTAAGGAATAAAGCAAGGCTTGTAGCTCAGGGCTACAGACAGGAGGAAGGTATAGATTATGACCAAACCTTTGCTCCTGTTGCAAGGCTAGAAGCAATAAGGATCTTCTTGGCCTATGCAGCCTATATGAAGTTTAAGGTGTTCCAGATGGATGTCAAAAGTGCATTCCTGAATGGTGAGCTAAAGGAAGAGGTGTTTGTTGAACAACCACTAGGGTTTGTTTCTTCAACTCAGCCCTCACATGTGTTTAAGTTGCAGAAAGCTCTTTATGGACTAAAGCAAGCCCCCAGAGCCTGGTATGAGACTCTAGCTAGTTTTCTTTTAGAGCACAACTTTACTAGGGGAGTAGTTGATAGAACCCTTTTCGTCAAGCATCACAAGGACACAATCCTGTTAGTTCAGGTGTATGTAGATGATATTATATTTGGCTCCACTGATCCCAAACTTTACAAAAGGTTCTCTGACCTGATGCACTCTAAGTTTGAGATGAGTAGTATGGGTGTGCTGTCTTACTTTCTTGGTCTCCAAGTTAAGCAAGATGCTGATGGTATCTTTATCTCCCAATCCAAATATGCCAAGGAATTAGTAAAGAAATTTGGGATGGCTGATGCTTCAGCAATGCCTACACCTATGGCTACTAATGTAGTTATTGATTCTGATGATCACGGCAAGCCAGTTGATCAAAAGAATTATAGGGCCATTATTGGTTCCCTATTATATTTAACTGCAAGTAGGCCTGATATAATGTTTGCTACATGCCTTTGTGCTAGATTCCAAGTCAACCCCAAGGAATCTCATCTGATTCTTCTAAAGAGAATCCTGAGATACCTGAAGGGATGTCCAAATCTAGGACTTTGGTACCCAGCTGAGTCAGAATTTGAATTAATTGGATATTCTGATTCTGATTATGCTGGTTGTAGAGTTGACAGGAAGAGCACCTCAGGAACTTGTCAGTTCCTGGGAGAGAGATTGGTCTCTTGGTTCTGTAAGAAGCAGGCTTCTATCTCAACTTCAACTACAGAGGCTGAATATATAGCAGCTGCTAGTTGTTGTTCACAGATCCTGTGGATTCAAAACCAGCTTGTGGATTATGGTTACTCACACAAGAACACCAAAATCATGTGTGACAGTACTAGTGTTATCTCCATTGCACAAAATCCAGTGCACCACTCTAGAACGAAGCACATTGAGATTCGGCACCATTTCCTGAGAGATTGTGTGGAAAAGAACAAGATTTGTCTTGAGTTCATATCCACTGAGTTTCAGAGAGGTGATATATTCACCAAGCCCTTAGATGAACAGAAGCATCTGTTCTTTTTAGTTCAACTAGGCATGATCAATGGACGAGACTAAGTGTGACTATATCTGCCAATGTTGAAACCTGTTTGAAGATCGTCGACCGGCGTTCGAAGATCGTCGAACAGGTCGAGCTTATCGTCGATCTCTGGATGACGACAGCTTATTGTTTGAGAAGCCAGAAATAGTCGAACGATGGATCGACTACTCTGCTTCTGGACCGATCGTCGAACGGTCGTTCGACCATCGGGTCTAGTATCTTTTTAATAGATCGACTATTTCCGGTCTAATATAAAGCCGATAGTCGACCTAGGTTAAAAGTTCTTTTGTTTTATCGTCGACGGAGCGTGACTTTTCGCATTCTGTCTTCCCGCTTGCGATTTTCTGCCGCTTCGTCTCGTTCGTCTTCTCCGTCTTTCTCGCGCATTCTCCAGCAATTCAATGGCGATTTCTCCCGCAGTGCTAGCTGTTGTAAAGTTCGATGCAGGCTTCAGCGTCGATTTTGACGCATTCAGTTGTTGTGAAGCAGGGATTGTAGAAATTCTTCAGTTATGCTGGGATCAAGGTCTAGAATGATTAATGTCGACAAGGATAAAGTTAAATATTCCCGAGATTAAGGAATGGGCCTTCTCTTCGTCCTCCTCTGACGATTCGATGACTGGCACCATTGGCGGAGAAGAGGTAATTTTAATTCCCGCCATTCTGACTGAAGGTTTTGGATTGATAAATGGCGAAGAAGATTATGAGCAAGATGCTCAAGAGTTTGGAAGAATGCTTACTGAGCTGGGACATGCGGAGGGCATTCCCATGAAGCTGCTCAAGGTCAATTTCTCATTTAAGATTAAATTTCTCGCTGAGATAGTTGGAAAAGTGCTCCTTGGGAAGCACTCTGCTCATGACAACATTACAAGGCAACAATTTGCACTGATGTGTGCAATTGTTAATCAGAAAAAGATTGATTGGGCAGGAGTAATGTTCGATTTGATAAGGAAAAAGAATAGTAAGAAAGAGGTTACCCTAGGCAGGGTTATTGGAATTTTCCTGAAGGAAAAGTATCCTCAGCTGCTGGTCTCCGTTGCAACAAAAATTAATGCAAGCAAGAAGATGGACCCGAATCTGTTCTCCAAGTGGAAGAGGACGTTTGTGAAACCCGCTCTCACAGGGGTTGCTCCAGCGACATCAGAGAGCACTAGGACTGATTCAGTCGCTCCTCACCCTCAAGTAGCTGGCTCAGCTCATCTTTCCCTTCCCTCATCTTCTTCTGCTATACAGTCTACCTCAGTTGAAGTTCCATCAACTTCAGCTGAAGTACGACTTCCTCCTTCTCCTGTTCAAGATACAACCACGGTTGTTATCCCCTCTCCTCCTACATCTCCTCTTCCTTCTCATCTGGCTAGGATATCTGCTCCTAGTTTTGATCAGTTAGGATCTGAGAGGATTCCAACACCTCCTCAGTCTCCTACTCAGTCCCCTATTCATTCTCCACATCATGCTCCATCTCCAATTCGATCTCCAGTCCACACCACTTCTCATCCTAACACTACAACCATCTCTGCTGCATCTCCATCCACTGCAATTCCATCATCTTTTGAAGTCACCCCAGAATTCATTTCCAGCATTTTGGAGTTGATTACCCCTTCAATCAAAATCATGATTGAAGAGGCAATTGCTCCACTTGCCTCCTCTATTGCTACCTTGACTGCTTCCATCCAATCACTTTCTAAATCTGCTGAGCCCTCTTCTTCAAGGGGCCTGGTTTCAGTTTCCACTGAAATCAGGCAGGGGGAGATGTTCTGTGAAGATGTCTCAGAGCCTCCAGCCTCCCTTCCAGCAGTTCTTCCAGCAGTTCAAGAAGAGACTGATCCAGCTCCAGCTCAAGATGAATCAGTAGTTTCAGTGTTATCTGACAAAGAAATATCTGATGCAATTATGTTATCTGAATTTGCTATAAAAGTTTGCTTAGAAGATCTCACCACTCCCTTGGTTGCCCATTTCCTAGAAGGGATTATAACATCCTATCTAGATGAATCCTGGTAGTTGGTAAAATATGAAGGTAATTCACTCATTCGTTTTATTGACGAGTCAATTGATTTGCTAGCTTGTGAATACCTAGAAGGAATGATTTTAGCTTATTTAGCAGATTTGTGTTCATAAATCTACAGATTATATTAAAGAAGATATAGCTGCTCAGGTATTAGCAGTTGTTTCAGAAGCTTCTCCAGATGTTCCTGATGTTCAAGTAGATCCAGAACTGGATTCCTTTTTAGATGATATAGAAGATGTGTCTGAAAATCAAGAAGAGAAAGCAAGAGATGCTTGGAATCAAAGAGTTCAATCTTTGTTAGAAGAAAAAGAAAAGGATTTACAAGTTGAAAAATCAACTGTTTGGGATGATTCCCCATGACTTGATTTGGATTCCCTTCTGGCTCAGGATGCCATAGAAGAGGAAAAAGAGAAAGCTGATCTGAAATTAAAGGAAAAGGCTGTTTCTGAAGCCTATGACCCATAAGACAATCCTCCCTCATCTCATTCTGAGGATGAAGAGGATTCAGATTTATCTGAGAATTCAAAGAAAAGGAAAGCTGCACAGAAGAAAAGAAAAGCTGTTGCTCCTCCTCCTCTCAATCGTGATAATAATACTCCATATTATATTCTGAAAGGAATTGACCCCAAGTCAAAAGAGTTTCAACATTGGATGTGGTTCTCCAAGAACCAGCAGAAAGAGAGAAAGAAAGCTAAGAAATATGATAGTCCTACCCCTAGATGGACACCCAGAGGTCCTCCTCCTCCACCTCCTGGTGCAGGAGCCTCTGGGAATTTATCTGCCAATCCTTCTCCTCCGTCAGCAAAATCTGCTCCTTCTCAGTCTTCTTCAAGGAAAAGCTCTCAAGGTTTTCAAGGTAAATCATATTCTGGCCATCAAAGAACTGATACAGTGAGAGAACAAGTGAAGGAGGTTGTGTTTCAAAGACCAACTTTTTCCCCCTCCTCCTTCTCCAAAGAAAAGAGTTTCATCTCCAATGCCAGTGCATTCTGAAAAAGTTGTTTCAAAAGGTAAGTAGTTTATTTTGTTTAAAAATTCTAGCAAGAACTTTGCTAAGTCTGCTCCCCTGTCTTATCTAGTTAATCAAGATAAAGAACCAGATGATACTCCTTCTGAGACTGTTTATGAAAGTCCTGAGCTTGATCTTAACTTTAGGATGGCTCGTTTTCTCGAATTGGTTGGAGCAGCTCAAATCAGGAAAGCAAAAGCTGAAGGAAAGGACACTACTGGATTAACCACAATGTCTACATTCAGAAAGAAGGAGTTCGAAAAGTTCCAGGTTAGCCCTGAGGTCTTTGACCCTTCAAAGTATATGGAAAAGCACCCAGAAGCAGTTGTTCCAAGGGCTGCAGAATTAAAGATTATTGGCGCGCAAGACTTGAAGATGTCTAAGAAAGAGGCAATTGATCCTTTGCGGAAAGTTTCCTTTGTTTCTAGCTCTTCTAACCCTAAGCCAGACTCTGTAGAATCTTAATTTTGTTTGACTGTTATTTATCTGTTTGATAACTGCTAGTTAATTATTTATCTATTTCCTGTATTAATTTTATTGCTCTATAGCTAGTTCTATGTTTTAGTTTTTGAGAGACTTAACTCAAATAGGAGGAGATTGTTGGTACCCTAGTTTGATTTGAGTTTAGTCTTCTCCTTTTGTCCCTTGACCCAAGAAATATCTATGGTCATTGGTTAGTGGTCTAGCTGTAGAGTCCTCGCTTTTTCAGATGAAGAATTTGGTTAAGTAGTTTTTCGTTCGACTATAGTCGAACGCCGCTCGACTATCGTCGATCAACTGTTCGACGATCGTCTATCAGTTGCTCGACGTTCTGTCTGCGAGGATAGTTCGACTATCGGTTGATAGTTCGACTATCTGTGTGCTTTGATAGTTCGACTATCTGCTTGGATAGTTCAACTATCTGATAGCTCGACTATCTGTTTGATAGGTCGACTATCTGCGTTGTTTGATAGTTCGACTATCTGTTGATAGGTCGACAATCTGCTTTCTTCTGATAGTTCGACTATCTGCTGATAAATCAACTATCTGTTTTCCCTCGGTAGTTCGACTATCTTCCTTGATAGCTCAACTATCTGATAGCTCGACTATTTGTTGATAGTTCGACTATCTGTTGATAGTTTGACTATCTGTTCTGCGTTGATAGTTCGACTATCTGTTGATAGTTCGACTATCTGTTTTGCTTTGATAGTTTGACTATCTGTTGATAGGTCGACTATCTGATAGCTCGACTATCTTCTGATAGTTCGACTATCTGCTATGATAGTTCGACTATCTCCTGTGATAGTTCGACTATCTGGATCGTTCGACTATCTGTCCGATAGTTCGACGATCTCCGTGCGTCGGTCGACGATCTTCGAGGGTCGTTCGACGTTTTCTGTCTGCCTTTATATTTTATATTTATTTATTATATTTAATTATTTAATACATTATCTGGCATGTTTTATTTCAGTTTTTTTATGATAATATTTCCAGGCAATATTTGCTCCATCCCTTTTGCCTGAGTAAAATCTTTTCAGATAAAGTTGTTTGTCTTATTAGCTGACATTGTATTTTACTTTATCTGCTGTCAGTCCTTTATAGCCGTTAGACTGAAAAGTCTTTCTTCTGCTATAAAGAGTTTGTTTCTGATGTGACTTTATTTAGTACTTTATTATCAGATTGCTTCCTGCAGCTTCTTCGAAAGAGGTTTATTCCTTTTATAGAATGTTTCTGCTGCAGAGATTGTTTTGTCTTTTTGATATTTGCAGCCCAGGTCTCAAGTTTCAGAAGAAGACAAACAATTCAAATTGAAGAGAGCCGTTGCTTGTTGCTGCTATAAAAGGAATCCTTTGGAGAAGGATTTAAACTAGCTAACTAGCTAACCAGTTATTCATTTAAGCATTCAAGCCTTCATCAAGAAAAAGTTCTTCTGCTCTCAGCAATTTCCATTCATCTGAGAAGTGTTAAGCTCTTCTACTCTTCTTCAACTTGAGTTCTCCGGCTTCCAGGAAGTTCAAACTCAGAGTTCTTTTGAAGAAGAAGAAGAAGAAGACAGCTGCTTGAAGATCTCTAATTTATTATTTATTATCTTCTTGTAGTTTTTCCTTCAGATCTTTCTGAAGAGTTTTCTGCACTGAAGCAAGACTTCACCTGGACATCTTTGAGCCAGGGGGAGCCTTGATTCCTTGAGCTTTCTAGCTCTGTGCAAGTCCTTGTGCTTCTCTAATCTATTGTAAAATAGAGAAGACATCTTAACCTTCTTTCCCCCTCCTGTACAGGGTTATTACTCCCTTCAAAAGTATCCCTAGGTGGCAGGGCACCTGATCAAAAACCTGTGTTCGGTTTTTAGACACCTGATCAAAAGTCTAAAGGGTTTCTGGATCTACCTGAAGCAGATCCTGTTGGTGGCAGGGCACCTGATCAAAAACCTGAGTGGATTCCTACCTTGTTGGTAGAAGAGTGGATGTACCCAAGTTGTTTGGGGAACCACTATAAAATTCCTTGTGTCGTCTGGATTGCCTTGTTTAATTCCTGCATTGTGGCTGTGAATAGATATAACTAGGTTTGCTAATTGCTGATTAGGTCTTCCAAGCCTTAACTGTAATTACAGTTAGCTTGAGTTTGTGCACAACACTTGTGTTAGGCTATAGGGTTAATTCTACATCTATAATCTTTTCATTCCACATTTCACTCCAAGGGAGTTGGGTAGACCATTAAGTTTTGTCTAGTGCAAAATTTGATAACTCTATTCACCCCCCCCCCCTCTAGAGTAGTATCTATCCCTTCACTTTCAGTGTGTTTCGAGTGCAACCAACCGGGGCACGTCCGGCATTTCTGCCCGCGGTTATTCGCAAATGCTCCTCTTGCTCTCCCTCCAGCAGCTCCTCGTGGACGGGGGCATATGCGTGGTCGGGGACGGGGACCACCAGGGAGAAATCAGGGACATGCCCGGGAGCAGGTGTTTGCATTGGATATGACCCAAGCGCGGAACCCGCAAGAGGTTATCGCAGGTATGTACTGAGTTTATTAATAGTGCTCGGACATGTTTCTTTTTATGATACATGGAACATGCACATCCCTAGCTAGTGGTTATATCTTGATATTTTAGGCACCGTCATGGTTAGTGGGAGCCCCGCATATGCGTTATTTGATACGGGCGCATCTCACACGTTCATTTCGGCGGACTTCGTGAAAGACTTAGAGAGGGTGCACCATTTCACTGGCACTACGCAAAGGGTGCGTCTCACGGATGGATCTGAGATGACGTTGTCTGCCAGCTGTGACTTCGACACGCTCATAGGAGGGAAGTTCTTTGAAACTACAGCGACAGTATTGATGATTCCGGAGTTCGACCTCATTTTAGGCATGCATTGGTTGGACTGGTACCACGCCAGAATTAATTGTGCGGAGAAGCAAGTTACCTTGAGGCATGGAGACTCGGAAGTCATCTTCCAACGTATTAGATCCGCACCTCGTAAACTTTTATCTTCAATTTAGGTTATAAAATCTCATATGGAGGGGGACGAAGTCTATGTAATTTGTTTCGAGTTGAACAAGATGGCATTAGATGTCAAAGATGTGCGGGTGGTGCAGGATTTCCCCGAGGTATTCCCCGAGAAATTGTCGGGACTACCCCCGCATAGGGAGGTGGATTTCCAAATCAAGCTAGTTCCGGGTGCCAAGCCCGTTTCACGGGCTCCTTACCGAATGGCTCCGAAGGAACTTGCGTAGTTTAGAGTCAACCTTCAGGAGTTGGTGGAAGCAGGCTTCGTTCGCCCAAGTTCGTCACCTTGGGGAGCTCCTGTTTTGTTCGTTAAGAAGAAGGACGGCACCCTACGGTTGTGCATAGATTATCGAGAATTGAATCGTTTAACGGTGCGGAACACCTACCCTCTACCACGCATTGATGAACTATTTGATCAGTTGGTGGGATCATATTGGTTCTCCAAGTTGGACCTGCGGTCGGGGTATTATCAGCTGAGAATACAAGAGTATGATATTCAGAAAATGGTGTTTAGCTCGAGATACGGCCTATATGAGTTCACCGTGATGCCATTCGGGCTCACGAATGCCCCTTCGGCCTTTATGAGTTTGATGAACAAGGTGTTCGGACCCTATTTGGACATCTTTGTCATCGTGTTCATTAATGACATTCTGGTCTACTCCAAGAAAGAAGCGGAGCACGCCGAACATCTAGCCTTAGTACTGGAGAAGTTAAAGGAACATGTTTTATTTGCCAAGTTCAGCAAATGAGAGTTTTGGCTCCAAGAGGTTGCCTTCTTGGGCCATGTGATTAGTGGGGCTGGGCTAGCAGTGGATCCGGCCAAGGTGTGGGCCGTGAAGGAATGGTCGCCATTGAAGTCGGCGGCCGACGTGCGGAGCTTTCTTGGACTTGCCGGGTACTATCGCAAGTTTGTGAAAGGCTTCTCGAAGGTCGCCCTTCCCGTTACCACACTGACGAAGAAAGGTGTGTCGTACGAATGGACACCCCAGTGCGAAGCCGCGTTCCAAGAGTTGAAGGACCGGCTCACGACCGCACCCATCTTAGCCCTTCTGTCGGGGAAGGAAGGCTTTCAAGTTTACACGGATGCGTCGTACCAAGGGATGGGAGCCGTGTTGATGCAGAATGGGCACGTGATTGCTTATGCTTCAAGACATTTGAAGAAGCATGAAACCAACTATCTGGTGCATGATTTGGAGTTAGGTGCGGTGGTGTTCGCCCTGAAGATTTGGAGACACTATCTGTATGGCGTTCACTGCGAGATTTTCTCGGATCATAAGAACTTAAAGTACGTCCATACTCAAAAAGAGTTGAATTTGAGACAACGGCGGTGGTTGGAATTTTTGTGTGACTACGAATTCACCTTGAACTACCACCCCGGAAAAGTTAATTCCGCAGCTGATGCCTTGAGTCGAAAAGTACCGGGATCGAGCACGGAGTCCCGTTTTATGAGTATGGAGTTAGTCCGGATACTTAGGGAGATGGAGATCACGTTGGTATTTAAGGATCTACCGGAAGAGTATACGGAATACTTGGCCGCGATGAGTATAGTTTGCAACATACGGGACCGGATTCGGATGGAGCAGAAGGAGGATGTGGCTCTAATTCCGGTTTTCAAGTCAATTGAGGATGGGACAACGGAAGAGTACTTCTTAAAAGACGGCCTCGTCCATTTTCATGGACGACTTTATATCCCCGAAGGTGGCAATATTCGAGAGGATATCCTAAAGGAGGCTCATTTCTCCCAATATTCAGTACATCCTTGGATCGCAAAAATGTACACCGATTTGAGGAAGACGATATGTTGGTCGGGCATGAAGAGGGATGTCAAGTATTTTGTTACGCATTGTGTGGCTTGCCAAATGGTGAAGGCAGAGTGCAGAAGTCCCGGTGGAATGTTACAGTCATTGCCCATCCTAGAATGGAAGTTTGAGGATATCTCCATGGACTTCGTCCACGGATTACCTCGCTCACGCTTGGGGAATGATTCGGTGTGGGTGATTGTCGATCGCTTAACCAAAGTAGCCCGGTTTATCTCGATGAAGAAGGAGGCGCATGTGGATGTTTTGGTGCGCCTATTCGTAGAATAGTTTGTGCGGTATCATGGAGTGCCGAAGACGATCATCTCTGACCGAGATGGTCGATTTACGTCAAGAGAATGGAGGGCTGTACAGGCTTACTTGGGCTTGCGTCTCACTTTCAGCACAGCTTTTCATCCTCAGACGGACGGGCAATCTGAACGGACTATTCGAACATTGGAGGACCTGTTGAGATTGTGTGTGATAGATAGGGGAGCTGTGGGAAAGACTCTTGCCCTTAGTGGAATTCTCCTATAACAACATCCATCAAGCTAGCATTGGTATGGCACCCCATGAAGCTCTATACAGAAGGAGGTGTAGGACCCCCTTATCCTGGGTGCAAGACGAAGACCCGATGGCATTGGGCATAGAGTATATTGATGATACTGATGCGGTAGTCAGATTGATACGGGATCGCATGATTGAGGCTCAAAGTCGGCAAGCAAGGTATTATAACGCGAAACACCGGATGGTGGAATTTCAAGTGGGAGACAGGGTGTTTCTGAAAATCCGGCCGATACATGGAGTATCACGAGTACGAGGCGTGAAGAAGCTAAGCCCAAGGTACGTTGGACCTTATGTCATAGTGGAAAGGATTGGCCCATTGGCCTACCGGTTAGAGTTGCCACCAGAACTGGGGAACCTCAACGACGTGTTCCATGTATCATCACTCCGAAAAGCATTGATGCGGCCCGACCAATACACCCCCATAACTGATGGTGCTGTGGCGTCTGATAGGTCTGTGCGATTGGAGCCGGTGCGGATCGTTGACAACGAGGTGAGAGCTCTGCGCCGTAAAAGTGTGCCTCTGGTAAAAGTGCTATGGTCTAATCATGGGAAGGAAGAATTTACATGGGAGTCGGTGGACTTAATGCGGAAGCGCTACACGGAGCTATTCTTCCAAGGTAATATTTTATATAGCGCATATTATTTTGTACTTGCATCCCCATAGCCCTATCCTGATTTCAGGGACGAAATCTTTTATTTTGTTTATAGGATTTTTAACGTCCCAATTCGCGCTAGGCCCCTCGCACGAGTTTTGAGTCAAGAGACTTGACTCGGGCTCGGGGCGCACTGGCAAAAGGTGTCAAGTATGTTGGATGGAGTGTAGGGTTGGGTGATATCCAACGGATCGAAATGGAATGGTCTAAGGGAAAATCGTCGAGAATACCTGGTGATTCTCGCTGATCGTCGAGTATCGATGAGAATACTCAACGCTCTCAATGCCAGATTTCCGATGGGAATGGCCTAAGGGAAAATCGTCGAGAATACCTAGTTATTCTCGCCGATCGTCGAGTATCGATGAGAATACTCAACGCTCTCAACGCCGGATTTCCGATAGGAATTGCCGAAGGGAAAATCGTCGAGAATGCCTGGTGATTCTCGCCGATCGTCGAGTATCGATGAGAATACTCAACGCACTCAACGCCAGATTTCCGATAAGTTAGGCTATGGGAAAATCGTCGGGTATCATTGTTGATACCCGACGAATTCGTCGAGAATGCCTGACGATTCTCGCCGATCGTCGAGAATGACAGATGACTTCCGCCGAATTTGACTTGTGCGTTTTCTTCGCCCAGGCAGATTCGCTGGCTTGCACAGGCAGACCAAACCGGGCTTCGGGATTCATCCTGGATGATTCCTTGGACCGGGTCACTTCAATATGACCCATTATGAGCGGTCCAATGGGGCGTTGACACGTGGAAGAAGATGTACCCTAATACATCGGCTTATAAAGGGACGTTAAAGCCAAACCCTAGCCTTGCGCCGATCAACCCTTGCCGTCATCGTGGATCTCGCGAACCGTCGGAGCCGAGGGAAGTCAGAGCTCTTGGAGGAGGCCTTCTCTCGATCTCTCTCTCTCTCTCTCTCTTTCCTTTTCCGTGAAGAACAAGCACCAAGCAAGGGATGCCGCAAAGAAGAACGACTAGATCCATGGTCGGGAATGTTGGTACCGCCGGAAACGAAGTGAGCTTCCTCCCCTCTCCCTTGGTGCTAGATCTGTAGTTACATTCTAGGAGAGATATCGACTCCATAGAGTATTGATGGTGAGGAGGAGATTTCTTAGGGAAAGCCATGCCTAGGTTGTTTTCTAGGCTTTAGTCTTCTTCAACCTCTTCATCATTCAAAGTGAAGATGAGAGAGTGATTCGTGGAGAAGTACGGCTTTGTGAGGGTGAATAAGGGTGGACGAAGTTTCTGGAGAAGTTTTTGGGAGATCGATACAAGGAGGAAGATGAACGGATGCCGTTCATCTCACCTTAAGATGCGTGCAGAAATATGATTTCTGCACACAGCGATCTTCGCAGCCAGTTTCGGAGGAGTTTTGTTCATATCTGGGTTTTCGACTCAACATAAAAGTCGTAGCCTCGAAAATACCTTTCCAACGAGTGGTTGCACGTTTCCAAGCGATACCTGTAGCCACGGGAAAGTCCGTTCGAATCTGCTGCGATTGGGGGAAAATTATGTCCAGGAAATCTGTATCCTGTACGCAGCAGACTTCAGGTCGAATTTCTGGTGTGATTCGACCAGATCTTGGTTTTTGACTCAACATGAAAGTCGTAGCGCTTGCGAATACCTTTCCAACGATGGGTTGAGCGTTTATAGAGGACTCCTGTAGCTCCTGGAATTCCAATTTTAGTGGCAGGCTATACAATAATAATGCTCATGTTAACTCATGGTTAAGTGTACTCTTGTGAAAGTATGATGTGCAATTTATATCCTTTGGCTCCCTTAATCATGATGCTATAATTAAACTTATGAATGTTGTGCTTAACATTGGTAGCCATCTAGGTTAATGGTGATGTGAATCGAGATAGGATGGCTAGTGATCAATGGAGGTTGAGCTTGGTTGTAGAATATAGCTATCATGTGATGAATTGAGGTGATCGACTTAATAGATAGTTGTGATTGTGATGAACTTTATTGGGAGAGTATTTTGTAACCGTGATCCGAGCCTAATGGGTATTGTTGATAACCGATGCTTAGAGATGTAGTCTCCCTACGGGTAGCATCGAGTAAGTTGTGATGGTGCATGTGGTGTGTGACGACTCGATGTGTCGCGATAGTGAGATAATGAAAGTGGCAGGTCTACGGGCTCGCCAGTCGTCACACCGATGGGAGCCAATAGTTACACCTTGGGCGGTAGGGCTAGACACTTGGTGTCCATAACCCGAGGTCTCCTTCGCGCGATGAGAATGGTTGGGCTTGCGCCTCGTGCGATTCCGAGGTTCCTTCCGATTCGAAATCAAAGGCCAGGTTGGGCTGTGTTCTTGGTGCACATCTACCCAAGACCCCTTCTGAGCCATAGTACGCATGTGATCTCCGCTGTTGTTTTCTTAGCGTGAGGCGTACGGAGGCCTAGGACAGGTAGTGTGGATACCACCTAGTAGTGGAGATGCCCGCTCCACTGTCACCGTCTGGCCACGACGGTTGACGCCTGAGAGGTTAGCTACCTGCTCGAAAAATGGGAACTTCAAGTCTGTGTCGACATAGCAACTTGAATGTGTGTGAGCATGGGTCGGTCATTGCATAACATTCATACCATACCATTCATATCATGTACAAGATCCTTATCGTATAAGTTTGTATGGGCACTCTTATACGATGAGTTACTTTTCTGTTAAGCCGAACCTTAACTTATAAGTTTGTATGGGCACTCTTATAAGTTAAGTTACTGTTCCTGTTGTAGATTACCTGCTGATTAATAATTTATTTAATAGAACTGCTAGCTTACTTCGTAGAGATATTATTCTTACCAGTTCCTTGTCACCTGCTTGATTACTCCTGTTATATATATACATATTGTACTTGTTTCCTTTCTCCGCCCGGTGCTGAGGATTCGCCAGGGGAACAGATGTGAAGCCACTTAGTCTTTATGACTAAAGATTGCTACGTCTTCCATTTTAGGAGGAAACCCCGCAGATAGGCCAGCAGCAGGACATCCAGGCCCGGACGACAGGACCTGAGGTGACGGTACCGTCGATACCGTCCGTGACAGTTGTGAGTGTTTTGTTGTAGCCTTCTTGGCAAACAGTTTTTAGACTCTGATATTTTAGAAGCTTGTTATGCTTCTTATTTTCCGCTTCGTTTTGGACTTAAAACAATGTGTGAATTGACTTTCTTTTTATCTTATGATTGGGTTGGCATAGTACATTGATATTGGTTGTAGCCGGCGGAATAGGCGTCTTGTAGTACAGACTAACCCGTGTGTTAGTGCTACCGCAAGGCGGCTACTCTGGGCATAAGACTCCCCTCGTGCCGTGTTTTGTGTTCCGGGAGGGGGGTCTTATAACGGTGGCCTAACGGTTGGAGCTGCCCCCCCCCCCCCGACACCAAATCCACCATACATTCCATATTTCCCAACTAAGGGAGCACCTGGGAGACCACCCAACTCAGCTCCTTCATCTACCAACATATGTGACACCCGAGGGTGTCACAACCCGCATTTTCTACGAATTAAGAAATATCAGAGTATGAGAAAATACGCGTTATGATGCCACGTCAAGTAGGGGATAACTGCTGACGTTCAGGCAAAACCACCTACAAACTTAATGAAAGAAAATCATGAGTTTAATGATTAGAAAATCAGTTATATTTTAGAGACCGTATCCCTCGTCTCTGTGGATCACCTAGTCTGTTAATACACTAGTTTGATTTGAGTTTAGTCTTGTCTTCTTAGTCTCTTGACCCATGAATTATCTATGGTCAAGGTTAGTTGTCTAGCTGTAGAGTTCCCTGCTTATCCAGATAAGAATTTGGTTAAGTAGTTTGTTCGATCGACTATGGTCGAACGCCGCTCGACTATCGTCGACTAACTGTTCGACTATCGTCTATCAGTTGCTCGACGTTCTGTCTGCGAGGATAGTTTGACTATATGTTGATAGTTCGACTATCTGTGTGCTGAGATAGTTCGACTATCTGTTGATAGTTCGACTATCTGTTTGTTTGATAGTTCGACTATCTGCTTGGATAGTTCAACTATCTGCTTGGATAGTTCAACTATCTGATAGCTCGACTATCTGTTTGATAGGTCGACTATCTGCTTTCTTCTGATAGTTCGACTATCTGTTGATAGGTCGACTATCTGTTTTCCCTTGGTAGTTCGACTATCTGCTTTGATAGTTCAACTATCTGATAGCTCGACTATCTGTTGATAGTTCGATTATCTGTCGTTCTTTGATAGTTCGACTATCTGTTGATAGATCGACTATCTGTTTCTCTTCTGATAGTTCGACTATCTGTTGATATGTCGACTTTCGGTTTTGCTTTGATAGTTCGACTATCTGTTGATAGGTCGACTATCTGATAGCTCGACTATCTTCTGATAGTTCGACTATCTGTTGTGATAGTTCGACTATCTTCTTTGATAGTTCGACTATCTGGATCGTTCGACTATCTGTCCGATAGTTCGACGATCTCCGGTCTTCGGTCGACGATCTCCGAGGGTCGTTTGACGTTTTCCGTTTGCCTTTTTATTTTGTATTTATTTATTCTATTTAATAAATTAATACATTATCTGGCATCTTATTTCAGTTGTTTTATGATAATATTTCCAGGCAATATCTGCTCCATCTCTTTTGCCTGAGTCAAATCTTTTCAGATAAAGTTGTTTGTCTTATTAGTTGACAGTGTATTATACTTTATCTGCTGTCAGTCATTTATAGTCGTTAGACTGAAAAGTCTTCCTTCTGCTATAAAGAGTTGGTCTCTGATGTGATTTTATTTAGTACCTGTATTATCAGATTGCTTCCTGCAGCTTCTTTAAAAAAGGTTTATCCCTTTTATAGAATATTTTGCTGCAGAGTTTGTTTGTCTTTGTGATATTTGCAGCCCAGGTTTCATGGTTCAGAAGAAGACAAACAGTTCAAATTGAAAAGAGCCGTTGCTTGTTGCTGCTATAAAAGGAATCCTTTGGAGAAGGATTTCAGCTAGCTAACCAGTTATTCTAAGAGTTATTCATTTAGCATTCAAGCTTTCATCAAGACCAAGTTTAACTGCTCTCAGCAATCTTCAATTCAACTGAGAAGTGTTAAGCTTTTCTGCTCTTTTTCAACCTGAGTTCTCTTGCTTCCAGGAAGTTCAGACTCAGAGCTCTTTTGAAGAAGAAGAAGAAGATAGCTGCTAGAAGATTTCTATTTTATATTTTATACCTTCTTGTAGTTCTTCCTTCAGTTTTTACTGAAGAGTTTCTGCACTGAAGCAAGACTTCACCTGGACGTTCTTTGAGCCAGGGGGAGCCTTGATTCTTTTGAGCTTTCTAGCTCAGTGCAAGTCTCTGTGCTTCTCTAATCTATTGTAAAATAGAGAAGACTTTTTAACCTTCTTTCCCCCTCCTGTACAGGGTTATTACTCCCTTCAAAAGTATCCCTTGGTGGCAGGGCACCTGATCAAAAACCTGTGTTGGTTTTTAGACACCTGATCAAAAGTCTAAAGGGTTTCTAGATCTACCTGAAGCAGATCTTGTGGTGGCAGGGCACCTGATCAAAAACCTGTAGTGGATTCCTACCTTATTGGTAGAAGAGTGGACGTACCCAAGTTGTTTGGGGAACCACTATAAATTCCTTGTGTCGTCTGGCTTGCTTAATTTAATTCCTGCATTGTGGCTGTGATTAGATATAACTAGGTTTGCTAGTTGCTGATTAGGTTTTCCAAGCCTTAACTGTAATTACAGTTAGCTTGAGTTTGTGCACAACACTTGTGTTAGGCTTTAGGGTTATCTCCTTATCTATAATCTTTTCATTCCGCATTTCACTCCAAGGGAGTTGGGTAGACTGTTAAGTTTTTGTCTAGTGCAAAATTTGATAACTCTATTCACCCCCCCTCTAGAGTAGTATCTATCCCTTCACTTTCAATTGGTATCAGAGGGAGGTTGACTGACTGTATAGGCTAACACCTAAGTCACAAGATCCTGATAGATACCAAAGTTTATAGATATTCACTATCACTATCATGGCCCAGTCTAAGGATTATTCTAGCACCCGACCTCCAGCATGCAACTTAGCTAAGTTTGGCATCTGGAAGGCAAGGATCAAATTATATATGAATTCTATTGATGAAAGTATCTTTGCTTCTATTTTGTCAGGACCCCCAAGAGCACCTGCTGCTGCTACTGCCTCATCATCTGATATGAGTGCAGTGCCCCCTCCAGATTACAATGATGAGTACAAGAAGGCAAAGATAGCAGATGCCAAGGCGATGAACATTCTGGCTCAGACAATGTCTGATGAGGTATTCTAGAAGGTAGCTGACTGCTCTTCAGCAAAAGCTATGTGGGATACACTGAACCAGATTGTAGCTGGTTCAGCTGATGAAAGGAAGGACAGAAGGTCCAAACTTATCTCACAATATGAGAACTTCAAGAAAACTGATGCTGAATCAGTTGAAGCCATGTATACAAGGCTCAGCTCAATCATCAATGAGCTGAGGACCCTTGACAAGGACATATCATTGACAGAGGTCAATGATAAGATTCTTATGTGCTTCCCTAGCACATGGGATCTGAGGATCTGGCCCATCAAGGAAGCCAGAAGTACTAATGAGATTTCAACTGAAGCCCTTCTCGGCAAGCTCAAGTCTTTTGGGCAAGTGCTGAAGACAAGGGAAGCAGAAGCTGAAGCAAAGACCCCTACTCCAACAAGAAAAGAGCAATCTCTAGCTCTTAAGGCTGCTGATGCTTCTGAAGGCAGCCAATCCAATGAGGAACTAATGGCATTATTTGCCAAGAGGTTTCTCAAGATGGGGAGAAAGGAATTTAGAAAGAAGTCCTCACGCTATGAAGACAAACCAAGGTATGACCGTTCATGAAAGTGAAGGGATAGATACTACTCTAGAGGGGGGGTGAATAGAGTTATCAAATTTTGCATTAGACAAAACTTAATGGTCTACCCAACTCCCTTGGAGTGAAATGCGGAATGAAAAGATTATAGATATAGAATTAACCCTATAACCTAACACAAGTGTTGTGCACAAACTCAAGCTAACTGTAATTACAGTTAAGGCTTGGAAATCCTAATCAGCAACTAGCAACCTAGTTATATCTATTCACAGCCACAATGCAGGAATTAAACAAGGCAATCCAGACGACACAAGGAAATTATAGTGGTTCCCTAAACAACTTGGGTACGTCCACTCTTCTACCAACAAGGTAGGAATCCACTCAGGTTTTTGATCAGGTGCCCTGCCACCAATAGGATCTGCTTCAGGTAGATCCAGAAACCCTTTAGACTTTTGATCAGGTGTCTAAAAAACCAAGCACAGGTTTTTGAACAGGTGCCCTGCCACCAAGGGATACTTTTGAAGAGAGTAATAACCCTGTACAAGAGGGGGAAAGAAGGTTAAGATGTCTTCTCTATTTTACAAAAGATTAGAGAAGCATAAGAACTTGCACTGAGCTAGAAAGCTCTAAAGAATCAAGGCTCCCCCTGGCTCAAAGATGTCCGGGTGAAGTCTTGCTTCAGTGCAGAAAACTCTTCAGAAAGATCTGAAGGAAAAACTACAAGAAGATGATAAATAATAAAATTAGAAATCTTCAAGCAGCTGTCTTCTTCTTCTTCTTCTTCTTCAAAAGAACTCTGAGTTTGAACTTCCTGGAAGCAGGAGAACTCAGGTTGAAGAAGAGCAGAAGAGCTTAACACTTCTCAGATGAATGGAAATTGCTGAGAGCAGAAAACTTGATCTTGATGAAGGCTTGAATGCTTAAATGAATAACTGGGTAGCTAGCTAGCTTGAATCCTTCTTCAAAGGATCCTTTTTATAGCAGCAACAAGCAACGGCTCTCTTCAATTTGAATTGCTTGTCTTCTTCTGAAACTTGAGACCTGGGCTGTAAATATCAAAAAGACAAACAATCTCTGCAGCAGAAACATTCTATAAAAGGGATAAACCTCTTTCGAAGAAGCTGCAGGAAGCAATCTGATAATAAAGTACTAAATAAAGTCACATCAGAAACAAACTCTTTATAGCAGAAGAAAGACTTTTCAGTCTAACGGCTATAAAGGACTGACAACAGATAAATTAAAATACAATGTCAGCTAATAAGACAAACAACTTTATCTGAAAAGATTTGACTCAGGCAAAAGAGATGGAGCAAATATTGCCTGGAAATATTATCACAAAACAACTGAAATAAAACATGTCAGATAATGTATTAATTGATTAAATATAATAAATAAATACAAAATATAAAGGCAGACAGAAAGCGTCAAACGACCCTCGAAGATCGTCGACCGATGCACGGAGATCGTCGAACTATCGGACAGATAGTCGAACTATCCAGATAGTCGAACTATCACAGGAGATAGTCGAACTATCACAACAGATAGTCGAACTATCAGAAGATAGTCGAGCTATCAGATAGTCCCCCTATCAACAGATAGTCGAACTATCAAAGCAAAACCGATAGTCGAACTATCAACAGATAGTCGAACTATCAAAGCAAGACCGATAGTCGACCTATCAACAGATAGTCGAACTATCAACACAGAACAGATAGTCGAACTATCAACAGATAGTCGAACTATCAACGCAGAACAGATAGTCGACCTATCAACAGATAGTCGAACTATCAACGCAGAACAGATAGTCGAACTATCAACAGATAGTCGAACTATCAACGCAGAACAGATAGTCGACCTATCAACAGATAGTCGAACTATCAACGTAGAACAGATAGTCGACCTATCAACAGAGAGTCAAACTAACAGAAGAAAGCAGATAGTCGATCTATCAACAGATAGTCGAGCTATCAGATAGTTGAACTTTCCAAGCAGATAGTCGAGCTATCAAAGGAGACAGATAGTCGAACTATCAACTGATAGTCGAACTATCTTCGCAGACTGAAAGTCAAGCAACTGATAGACGATCGTCGAACAGTTAGTCGACATAGTCGAGCGGCGTTCGACTATAGTCGAACGAAAAACTACTTAACCAAATTCTTCATCTGGAAAAGCGAGGACTCTACAGCTAGACCACTAACCATTGACCATAGATATTTCTTGGGTCAAGGGACAAAAGGAGATGACTAAACTCAAATCAAACTAGGGTACCAACAATCTCCCCCTATTTGAGTTAAGTCTCTCAAGAACTAAAACATAGAACTAGCTAAAGAGCAATAAAATTAATACAGGAAATAGTTAACAATTAACTAGCAATTATCAAACAGATAAATAATAGTCAAATATATATAACAGCAGTCAAGCAAAACTAAGGATCTACAGAGTCTGGCTTAGGGTTAGAAGAGCTAGGAACAAAGGAAACTTTCCTCAAAGGATCAATAGCCTCTTTCTTAGACATCTCTAAGTCTTGCGCGCCAATTATCTTTAATTCTGCAGACCTTGGAACAACGGCTTCCGGGTGCTTTTCCATATACTTTGAAGGGTCAAAGACCTCAGGGCTAACCTGGAACTTTTCGAACTCCTTTCTAAATGTAGACATTGTGGTTAATCCAGTAGTGTCCTTTCCTTCAGCTTTTGCTTTCCTGATTTGAGCTGCTCCAACCAATTCGTGAAAACGAGCCATCCTAAAGTTAGGATCAAGCTCAGGACTTTCATAAACAGTCTCAGAAGGAGTATCATCTGATTCTTTATCTTGATTAACTAGATAAGACAGGGGAGCAGACTTAGCAAAGTTCTTGCTAGAATTTTTAAACAAAGTAAACTACTTACCTTTTGAAACAATTTTTTCAGAATGCACTGGCATTGGAGATGAAATCCTTTTCTTTGGAGAAGGAGGTGGGGAAAAAGTTGGTCTTTGAAACACAACCTCCTTCACTTGTTCTCTCACTGTATCAGTTCTTTGATGGCCAGAATATGATTTACCTTGAAAATCTTGAGAGCTTTTCCTTGAAGAAGACTGAGGAGGAGCAGATTTTCCTAACGGAGCAGAAGGATTGGCAGATAAATTCCCAGAGGCTCCTGCACCAGGAGGTGGAGGAGGAGGACCTCTGGGTGTCCATCTAGGGGTAGGACTATCATATCTCTTAGCTTTCTTTCTCTCTTTCTGCTGGTTCTTGGAGAACCACATCCAATGTTGAAACTCTTTTGACTTGGGGTCAATTCCTTTCAGAATATAGTATGTAGTGTCATTATCACGATTGAGAGGAGGAGGAGCAATAGCTTTTCTTTTCTTCTGAGCAGCTTTCTTTTTCTTTGAATTTTCAGATAAATCTGAATCCTCTTCATCTTCAGAGTGAGATGATGGAGGATTGTCATATGGATCATAGGCTTCAGAAATAGCCTTTTCCTTTGAAGCAGCTTTCTCTTTTTGCTTTTCTATGGCATCCTGAGACAGAAGGGAATCCAAATCTAATCCTGGGGAATCATCCCAAACAGTTGACTTTTCAACTTGCAAATCGTTTTCTTTTTCTTTTAACAAAGATTGAACTCTTTGATTCCAAGCATCTCTTGCTTTCTCTTCTTGATTTTCAGATACATCTTCTATGTCATCTAAAAAGGAATCCAATTCTGGATCTACTTGAACATCAGGAACATCTGAAGCAGCTTCTGAAACAACTGCTATAACCTGAGCAGCTATATCTTCTTTAATATAATCTGTAGATTTATGAACACAAATCTGCTAAATAAGCTAAAATCATTCCTTCTAGGTATTCACAAGCTAGCAAATTAATTGACTCGTCAATAAAGCGGATGAGTGAATTACCTTCGTATTTTACCAACTCCCAAGATTCATCTAAGTAGGATGTAATAATCCCTTCTAGGAAATGGGCAACCACGGGAGTGGTGAGATCTTCTAAGCAAACTTTCACAGCAAATTCAGATAGCATAATTGCATCAGATATTTCTTTGTCAGATAACACTGAACCTGATTCATCTTGAGCTTGAACTGCATCAGTCTTTTCTTGAACTGCTGGAAGAACTGCTGGAAGGGAGGCTGGAGGTTCTGAGACATCTTCACAGAACATCTCCCCCTGCCTGATTTCAGTGGAAACTGAAACTAGGCCCCTTGAAGAAGAGGGCTCAGCAAATTTAGAAAGTGATTGGATGGAAGCAGTCAAGGTGGAAATAGAGGAGGCAAGTGGAGCAATTGCCTCTTCAATCATAATTTTGATTGAAGGGGTAATCAACTCCAAAATGCTGGTAATGAATTCTGGGGTGATCTCAAAAGATGATGGAATTGTAGTGGATGGAGATGCAGCAGAGATGGTTGTAGTGTTAGGATGAGAAGTGGTGTGGACTGGAGATCGAATTGGAGATGGAGCTGGAGAGTTAACAAGAGTGTTAACTGGAGAATGATGGATTGATACAGGAAGATCAATATGATCTGGAGAGCGAATAGGAGACTGAGGAGGTGTTGGAATCCTCTCAGATCCTAACAGATCAAAACTAGGAGCAGATATCCTAGCCAGATGAGAAGGAAGAGGAGATGCTAGAGGGGAAGGAAGAACAACCGTGGTTGTTTCTCGAACAGGAGAAGGAGAAAGTCGTACTTCAGCTGAAGTTGATGGAACTTCAACTGAAGCAGACTGCATAGTAGAAGAAGATGAGGGAAGGGAAAGATGAGCTGAGCCAGCTTTATGAGGGTGAGGAGCGACTGAATCAGTCCTAGTGCTCTCTGATGTCGCTGGAGCAACCCCTGTGAGAGCGGGTTTCACAAAAGTCCTCTTCCACTTGGAGAACAGATTTGGGTCCATCTTCTTGCTCGCATTTATGGTTGTTGCAACGGAGACCAGCAGCTGAGGATACTTTTCCTTCAGGAAAATTCCAATGACCCTGCCTAGGGTAACCTCTTTCTAACTATTCTTTTTCCTTATCAAATCGAGCATTACTCCTGCCCAATCAATCCTTTTCTGATTAACAATTGCACACATTAGTGCGAATTGTTGCCTTGTAATGTTGTCATGAGCAGAGTGCTTTCCAAGGAGCACTTTTCCAATTAACTCAGCGAGAAATTTAATCTTAAAGGGGAAATTGACCTTGAGCAGCTTCGTGGGAATGCCCTCCGCATGTCCCAGCTCAGTCAGCATCCTTCCAAACTCTTGAGCATCTTGCTCATAATCTTCTTCACCATTTATTAATCCAAAAACATCAGTCAGAACGGCCGGAGTTAAAATTACCTCTTCTCCGCCGATGGTGCCAGTCATCGAATCTTCAGAGGATGACGAGGTGAAAGCCCATTCCTTAATCTCGGGGACATTTAACTTAATCCTTGATGACATTAATCTTTCTAGACCTTGATCTCGGCACAACTGAAGAACTTCCACAATCCCAGCTTCACAGCAACTGAAGGCGTCAAAATCGACGCTGAAGCCTGCATCGAACTTTACAACAGCTAGCACTGCGGGAGAAATCGCCATTGAATTGTTGGAGAATGCGCGAGAAAGACGACGAAGATGAAGGAGACGAAGCAGCAGAAAATCGCAAGCGGGAAGACAGAATGTGAAAAGTCACGCTCCGTCGACGATAAAAAAAAAGATCTTTTAACCTAGGTCGACTATCGGCTTTTTATTCGACCGGAGATAGTCGATCTATTTACAAGATACTGGACCCGATGGTCGAACGGCCGTTCGACGATCGGCCCAGAAGCAGAGTAGTCGATCAATCGTTCGACTATTTCTGGCTTCTCAAACAACAAGCTGTCGTCATCCAGAGATCGACGATAAGCTCGACCTGTTCGACGATCTTCGAACGTCGGTTGACGATCTTCAAACAGATAAGCTATCATTAACCAGCGGCGACGATAGGCTTAATCAGTTCGACGATCTTCGATCATCGTTCGACGATCTTCAAGCAGGTTTCAACATAGGCAGATATAGTCACACTTAGTCTCGTCCATTTATCATGCCTAGTTGAACTAAAAAGAACAGATGCTTCTGTTCATCTAAGGGCTTGGTGAATATATCACCTCTCTGAAACTCAGTGGATATGAACTCAAGACAAATCTTGTTCTTTTCCACACAATCTCTCAGGAAATGGTGCCGAATCTCAATGTGCTTCGTTCTAGAGTGGTGCACTGGATTTTGTGCAATGGATATAGCACTGGACCTATCACACAGGATTTTGGTATTCTTGTGTGAGTAACCATAATCCACAAGCTGGTTTTGAATCTACAGGATCTGTGAACAACAACTAGCAGCTGCTATATATTCAGCCTCTGTAGTTGAAGTTGAGATAGAAGCCTGCTTCTTACAGAACTAAGAGACCAATCTCTCTCCCAGGAACTGACAAGTTCCTGAGGTGCTCTTCCTGTCAACTCTGCAGCCAGCATAGTCAGAGTCAGAGTATCCAATTAACTCAAATTCTGATTCTGCTGGGTACCAAAGTCCTAGATTTGGACATCCCTTCAGGTATCTCAGGATTCTCTTTAGAAGAATCAGATGAGATTCCTTGGGGTTGACCTGGAATCTAGCACAAAGTCATGTAGCAAACATTATATCAGGCCTACTTGCAGTTAAATATAATAGGAAACCAACAATGGCCCTATAATTCTTTTGATCAACTGGCTTGCCGTGATCATCAGAATCAATAACTACATTAGTAGCCATAGGTGTAGGCATTGTTGAAGCATCAGCCATCCCAAATTTCTTTACCAATTCCTTGGCATATTTGGATTGGGAGATGAAGATACCATCAGCATCTTGCTTAACTTGGAGACCCAGAAAGTAAGACAGCACACCCATACTACTCATCTCAAACTTA
Source organism: Platanthera zijinensis (assembly GCA_039513925.1). NCBI lineage: Eukaryota > Viridiplantae > Streptophyta > Magnoliopsida > Asparagales > Orchidaceae > Platanthera > Platanthera zijinensis. The sequence goes on from CM077083.1 coordinate 41,040,227, forward strand.
GAGTGCATCAGGTCAGAGAACCTTTTGCAAAGTTTGGGATCAGTGGAGCCAAATATAATATCATCTACATACACCTGAACTAACAGGATTGTGTCCTTGTGATGCTTGACGAAAAGGGTTCTATCAACTACTCCCCTAGTAAAGTTGTGCTCTAAAAGGAAACTAGCTAGAGTCTCATACCAGGCTCTGGGAGCTTGCTTTAGTCCATAAAGAGCTTTCTGCAACTTAAACACATGTGAGGGCTGAGTTGAAGAAACAAACCCTGGTGGTTGTTCAACAAACACCTCTTCCTTAAGCTCACCATTCAGGAATGCACTTTTGACATCCATTTGGAACACCTTAAACTTCATATAGGCTGCATAGGCCAAGAAGATCCTTATTGCTTCTAGCCTTGCAACAGGAGCAAAGGTTTGGTCATAATCTATACCTTCCTCCTGTCTGTAGCCCTGAGCTACAAGCCTTGCTTTATTCCTTACAATAATTCCATTTGCATCCAACTTGTTTCTATACACCCACTTGGTGCCTATGATCAGTTGGCCTTTAGGTCTTGGAACCAAAGTCCAAACTTTACATCTCTCAAACTGATTGAGTTCCTCTTGCATAGCAATGATCCAGTGGGGATCTAGCTCTGCATCTTTAAAGGTGAGGGGCTCAACCTATGAGAGGAAACAAGCGTGCATCACATCCTGTCTTAACTGGTGTCTTGTTTGCACACCAGCTGATATGTCTCCAATCACTTGAGATGTGGGGTGATCTCTAAGTGTGACAATATCAGTAGGTGAGATGTGATCTTCAGCAACAGTTGGGATTAATTCCTCAGGAGGAATTTGATCTACTGTTGGTGGTACAACAACAGCTTCTGCAATGTCTTCATCACTGTCTGATTCAGTGATCTGAAGAGTTGATAATTGAAGAATTTCTTGAGGGGCATCAGGTACCTGCAATGAACTAGAGGAAGGAGAATTTTCCTTCTCCTTGTAAAACATCTGAGACTCATCAAAAGATACAAGCACAGATTCTTCAATTTTACAGGTTGATTTGTTATAAACCCTATAAGCTTTGCTTACTTGGGAATATCCAAGCATGATTCCCATTGAAGATTTTGCTTCAAATTTTCTAAGGTATTCTTTATTGTTATTATGAATATAAACAATACAACCGAATACTCTAAAATAATTAATTTTAGGTTTCTTTCCTTTAAGCAACTCATAAGGAGTTTTACACTTAAGTTTGTGTATCAGACTTCTATTCAAGACATAATTGGCTGTACTAATAGCTTCTGCCCAATAGGAGAGAGGCATGTTAGCATCTGCCAACAATGTACTAGCAGCTTCAATGAGTGTTCTGTTCTTCCTTTCAACTACCCCATTTTGTTGGGGAGTTCTAGGAGCTGAGAAGCTATGTTTGATACCTTCTCTCTCACAGAATTCTTGCATGAGAAGAGAGTCAAACTCAGTACCATGATCACTTCTGATCAAGGCCACATGAGTAGAGTACTCAGTCTGCACACATAGTAGAAAGTCTGTAAGGGCTTTGAAGTTATCAGCCTTAGTTCTCAAAAAGAAAACCCAACTGAACCTAGAGAAGTCATCTACAATTACTAAGGTGTAATACTTCCCTCCTAAACTCTGTACATTTATTGGGCCAAAAAGGTCCAAATGTAATAAATACAAGATTCTAGGAGAATCACTCTTATTTACAGATTTAAAAGAATTCTTGGTTTGCTTGCCTAGCTGACAAGCCTTGCATACGCTCTCCTTCTTGTAGGGGCAAGAAGGTAAACCTCTAACAAGGTTGTGTTTAGATAACCTAGATATGTTTTTAAGGTTAACATGACTAAGCCTCTTATACCACAAAGAATTATTATTAATTGTTACTTCATTAAATAAATAGATTTCAGAGTGAGATGAATTGAAATCTACTAAATAAATATTACCTATTCTAATGCCTACTAAAACAACATTATTATTTAAAGTAATATTGTAAGAAGAGTTAGAAAATGAAACCTGGTAGCCAGCATCACATAGCTGGTTGACTGAGATCAAATTGTGCTTCAGTCCTATCACATATGCAACTCTCTTGAAAGTAACATCTCCAATTGTAATCCTGCCATAGCCTTCTGTCTGACCACAGCTGGAATATCCAAAGATAACCTTTGGGCCGAGCTTACCTTTGAATTTTGACAGATGATTTTTATTTCCTGTCATATGCTTGGAGCATCCACTATCCAAATACCACTTATTTTGAGTGATTGGATAGGCCTTCACCTGCAAGACATTTATTTAGACAGTGTGGACCCAGGTAACCTTGGTTCCCTTGTTTTTCACATAAGAAAAGCTAGAAATAAATGAAAATGCAGGCTGAGGGTGATAACCTAATGGGTGAGATCTCCTAGGTGGGATTCTCCATGTAGTTGATGGGTCAACAAACCTAGGGTTTCTATTTTCATTTAGGTTTTTATGGTACTGATTATGATTTTGAAAATCATGTTGAAAACGTCGATCGACGTTCGACGATGGGCGCTCAGATCGTCGAGCTTCGTTCGACCATTGAGCTTCCGATCGTCGAGCGGCGTTCGACGCTCTTTGCATTTCTTTAAAAAATTTCTTTCTTTTCTCTTTCTTAGCCTTATTTAAAGTTTTATTAACTTGGTTTACTTGCTCAGTGTTCTTCATTCCACTAGCTGAAATGAAGTTCACTGGAGTTGAAAGATTATTTTTAAGATTAACTGGGGGTTCACTGGGAGAAGCTCCTAAGCCTAGTTTGTTATTACCTGACCTAGTGTTAGTCATGCTGGTAATTTCTAACAACTTAAGGCTTCTACCATTAAGTGATTCTTCTAACCTCTTAGACTTAGCTAACTCCATTTTAAGAAATTTAATTTCTTCACTACAAGTAGTGAGATCTTCCTTTAACCTAATATTTTCTGTAGCAATTAATTCTTAGTCAGCTAACTTATTTCTAAGTTCTTTTATCTCCTTTTCTGAGCTAATCAAATCTAAGCATAAAGATTTAAAATCTAATTTAAATTCTTCAGAAGTGAAGTCATAAGAAGATAGTACCACATCTTCTGTAGGCATCTCTTCATCTGAATCTGAACTCTCTGCAGCAGAGTGGTTGCTGCAGGCATCTATTACCATGAGGCAAACTTCTTTTGCCTTCTTCTCTTCCTCATCCTCACTGGAGCTTGAGGAGGAGGATTCTTCATCAAAATCACTCCAGGTTTCAGCAATGAAACCTCTCTCCTTTTTCTTGTTCTTGTAGGAGGATGGCTTGGAGTGCTTCCTGTGCTGTTCCTTTTCTTTCCTCTTGTCTTTGTTCTTCTCCTCTGGACACTCTGGTAAGATATGTCCAGGTTTCCTGCAACCATAACATACAATTTCTTTAGCAGGTGAACGATCATACCTTGGTTTGTCTTCATAGCGTGAAGACTTCTTTCTGAATTCCTTTCTCCCCATCTTGAGAAACCTCTTGGCAAACAATGCCATTAGTTCCTCATTTGATTGTCTGCCTTCAGGAGCATCAGCAGCCTTAAGAGCTAGAGATTGCTCTTTTCTTGTTGGAGTAGGGGTCTTTGCTTCTGCTTCTGCTTCCCTTGTCTTCAGCACTTGCTCAAAAGACTTGAGCTTACCGAGAAGGGCTTCAGTTGAGATCTCTGTGGTGCTTCTGGCTTCCTTGATGGGCCAAATCCTTAGATCCCATGTGCTAGGGAAGCACATAAGAATCTTATCATTGACCTCTGTCAATTATATGTCCTTGTCAAGGGTCCTCAACTCATTGATGATTGAGCTGAGCCTGGTGTACATGGCTTCAACTGATTCAGCATCAGTTTTCTTGAAGTTCTCATATTGTGAGATAAGGTTGGACCTTCTGTCCTTCCTTTCATCAGCTGAACCAGCTACAATCTGGTTCAGTGTATCCCACATAGCTTTTGCTGAAGAGCAGTCAGCTACCTTCTGGAATACCTCATCAGACATTGTCTGAGCCAGTATATTCATTGCCTTGGCATCTGCTATCTTGGCCTTCTTGTACTCATCGTTGTAATCTGGAGGAGGCACTGCACTCATGTCAGATGATGAGGCAGTGGCAGCAGCAGGTGCTCTTGAGGGACCTGACAAAATAGAAACAAAGATGCTTTCATCAATAGAATTCATATATAATTTTATCCTTGTCTTCCAGATGCCAAACTTAGCTAAGTTGCATGCTGGAGGTCTGGTGCTAGAATAATCCTTGGACTGGGCCATGATAGTGAATATCTATAAGCTTTGGTATCTATCAGGATCTTGTGACTTAGGTGTTAGCCTATTCAGTCAGTCAACCTCCCTCTGATACCAATTGAAAGTGAAGGGATAGATACTACTCTAGAGGGGGGGTGAATAGAGTTATCAAATTTTGCACTAGACAAAACTTAATGGTCTACCCAACTCCCTTGGAGTGAAATGCGGAATGAAAAGATTATAGATATAGAATTAACCCTATGGCCTAACACAAGTGTTGTGCACAAACTCAAGCTAACTGTAATTACAGTTAAGGCTTGGAAATCCTAATCAGCAACTAGCAACCTAGTTATATCTATTCACAGCCACAATGCAGGAATTAAACAAGGCAATCCAGACGACACAAGGAAATTATAGTGGTTCCCCAAACAACTTGGGTACGTCCACTCTTCTACCAACAAGGTAGGAATCCACTCAGGTTTTTGATCAGGTGCCCTGCCACCAATAGGATTTGCTTCAGGTAGATCCAGAAACCCTTTAGACTTTTGATCAGGTGTCTAAAAAACCAAGCACAGGTTTTTGATCAGGTGTCCTGCCACCAAGGGATACTTTTGAAGGGAGTAATAACCTTGTATAGGAGGGGGAAAGAAGGTTAAGATGTCTTCTCTATTTTACAAAAGATTAGAGAAGCACAAGAACTTGCACTGAGCTAGAAAGCTCTAAAGAATCAAGGCTCCCCCTGGCTCAAAGATGTCCGGGTGAAGTCTTGCTTCAGTGTAGAAAACTCTTCAAAAAGATCTGAAGGAAAAACTACAAGAAGATGATAAATAATAAAATTAGAAATCTTCAAGCAGCTGTCTTCTTCTTCTTCTTCAAAAGAACTCTGAGTTTGAACTTCCTGGAAGCAGGAGAACTCAGGTTAAAGAAGAGAAGAAGAGCTTAACACTTCTCAGATGAATGGAAATTGCTGAGAGCAGAAAACTTGATCTTGATGAAGGCTTGAATGCTTAAATGAATAACTGGGTAGCTAGCTAGCTTGAATCCTTCTTCAAAGGATCCTTTTTATAGCAGCAACAAGCAACGGCTCTCTTCAATTTGAATTGCTTGTCTTCTTCTGAAACTTGAGACCTAGGCTGTAAATATCAAAAAGACAAACAATCTCTGCAGCAGAAACATTCTATAGAAGGGATAAACCTCTTTCGAAGAAGCTGCAGGAAGCAATCTGATAATAAAGTACTAAATAAAGTCACATCAGAAACAAACTCTTTATAGCAGAAGAAAGACTTTTCAGTCTAATGGCTATAAAGGACTGACAGCAGATAAAATAAAATACAATGTCAGCTAATAAGACAAACAACTTTATCTGAAAAGATTTGACTCAGGCAAAAGAGATGGAGCAAATATTGCCTGGAAATATTATCACAAAACAACTGAAATAAAACATGCCAGATAATGTATTAATTGATTAAATATAATAAATAAATACAAAATATAAAGGCAGACAGAAAGCATCGAACGACCCTCGAAGATCGTCGACCGACGCACGGAGATCGTCGAACTATCGGACAGATAGTCGAACGATCCAGATAGTCGAACTATCACAGGAGATAGTCGAACTATCACAACAGATAGTCGAACTATCAGAAGATAGTCGAGCTATCAGATAGTCGACCTATCAACAGATAGTCGAACTATCAAAGCAAAACAGATAGTCGAACTACCAACAGATAGTCGAACTATCAAAGCAAAACCGAAAGTCGACCTATCAACAGATAGTCGAACTATCAACGCAGAACAGATAGTCGAACTATCAACAGATAGTCGAACTATCAACGCAGAACAGATAGTCGACCTTCTAAAGAAATTATCTGTTATGGTTGCAGGAAACCTGGACATATCTTACCAGATTGTCCAGAGGAGAAGAACAAAGATAAGAGGAAAGAAAAGGAACAGCACAGGAAGCACTCCAAGCCATCCTCCTACAAGAACAAGAAGAAGGAGAGAGGTTTCATTGCTGAAACCTGGAGTGATTCTGATGAAGAATCTTCCTCCTCTAGCTCCAGTGAGGATGAGGAAGAGAAGAAGGCAAAGGAAGTTTGCCTGATGGCAATAGATGCCTGCAGCAATCATTCAGCTGCAGAGAGTTCTGATTCAGAGGAAGAAATGCCTACAGAAGATGAGGTACTATCGTCTTATGATTTTACTTCAGCAGAATTCAAATTAGAGTATAAATCTTTATGCTTAGATTTAATTAGTTCTGAAAAAGAGATTAAAGAACTTAGACATAGGCTAGCTGAATCAGAAATCATATCTACTGAAAATATTTGGTTAAAGGAAGATCTCACTAATTATAGTGAAGAAATTAAGTTTCTTAAAATTGAGTTAGCTAAATCTAAGAGGTTAGAAGAATCTCTAAATGGTAGAAGCCTTAAGTTATTAGAAATAACCAACATGACTAACACTATGTCAGGCAATAACAAACTAGGCTTAGGAGCTTCTCCCAGTGAACCCCCAGTTATTCTTAAAAATAATCTTTCAACTCCAGTAAACTTCATTTCAGCTAGTGGAATGAAGAACACTGAGCAAGTAAACCAAGTTAATAAAACTTTAAATAAAGCTAAGAGAGAAAAGAGGAAGAATTTTTTTAAAGAAATACAAAGAGCGTCGAACGCTGCTCGACGATCGGAAGCTCAATGGTCGAACAAAGCTCGACGATCTGAGCACCCATCGTCGAACGTCGATCGACGTTTTCAATATGATTTTCAAAATCATCATCAAACCCGTAGAAACCTAAATGAACATAGAAACCCTAGGTTTGTTGACCCATCATCTGCATTGAGAATCTCACCTAGGAGATCTCACCCATTAGGTTATCACCCTCAGCCTGCATTTTCATTTATTTCTAGTTTTTCTTATGTGAAAAATAAGGGACCCAAGGTTACCTGGGTCCACAATGTCTAAATGAATGTCTTGCAGGTGAAGGCCTATCCTATCACTCAAAATAAGTGGTATTTGGATAGTGGATGCTCCAAGCATATGACAGGAAATAAAAATCATCTGTCAAAATTCAAAGCTAAGCTCGGCCCAAAGGATATCTTTGGAGATTCAAGCTGTGGTCAGACAGAAGGCTATGACAGGATCACAATTGGAGATGTTACTTTCAAGAGAGTTGCATATGTGACAGGACTGAAGCACAATTTGATATCAGTCAGCTAGCTATGTGATGCTGGCTACCAGGTTTCATTTTCTAACTCTTCTTGTAATATTACTTTAAATAATAATGTTGTTTTAGTAGCCATTAGATTAGGTAATATTTATTTAGTAGATTTCAATTCAACTCATTCTGAAATCTATTTATTTAATGAAGTAACAATTAATAATAATTTTTTGTGGCATAAGAGGCTTAGTCATGTTAACCTTAAAAATATATCTAGGTTATCTAAACACAACCTTGTTAGAGGTTTACCTTCTTGCCCCTACAAGAAGGAGAGCCTGTGCAAGGCTTGTCAGCTAGGCAAGCAAACCAAAAATTCTTTTAAATCTGTAAATAAGAGTGATTCTCCTAGAATCCTATATCTATTACATTTGGACCTATTTGGCCCAATAAATGTACAGAGTTTAGGAGGGAAGTATTACACCTTAGTAATTGTAGATGACTTCTCTAGGTTCAGTTGGGTTTTTATTTTGAGAACTAAGGCTGATAACTTCAAAGCCCTTACAGACTTTCTACTATGTATGCAGACTGAGTACTCTACTCATGTGGCCTTGATCAGAAGTGATCATGGTACTGAGTTTGACTCTCTTCTCATGCAAGAATTCTGTGAGAGAGAAGGTATCAAACATAGCTTCTCAGCTCCTAGAACTCCCCAATAAAATGGGGTAGTTGAAAGGAAGAACAGAACACTCATTGAAGCTGCTAGCACATTGTTTGCAGATGCTAATATGCCTCTCTCCTATTGGGCAGAAGCTGTTAGTACAGCCAATTATGTTTTGAATAGAAGTCTGATACACAAGCTTAAGTGTAAAACTCCTTATGAGTTGCTTAAAGGAAAGAAACCTAAAATTAATTATTTTAGAGTATTTGGTTGTGTAGTGTATATTCATAATAACAATAAAGAATACCTTAGAAAGTTTAAAGCAAAAGCTTCAATGGGAATTATGCTTGGATATTCCCAAGTAAGCAAAGCTTATAGGGTTTATAACAAATCAACCTGTAAAATTGAAGAATCTGTGCATGTATCTTTTGATGAGTCTCAGATGTTTTACAAGGAGAAGGAAAATTCTCCTTCCTCCAGTTCATTGCAGGTACCTGATGCTACACGAGAGATTCTTCAACTATCAACTCTTCAGATCACTGAATCAGACAGTGATGAAGACATTGCAGAAGCTGTTGTTGTTCCACCAACAGTAGATCAAATTCCTCCTTAGGAATTAATCCCAACTATTGCTGAAGATCACATCCCACCTGCTGATATTGTCACACTTAGAGATCACCCCACATCTCAAGTGATTGGAGACATATCAGCTGGTGTTCAAACAAGACACCAATTAAGACATGATGTGATGCACGCTTGTTTCCTCTCACAGATTGAGCCCCTCACCTTTAAAGATGCTGAGCTAGATCCCCACTGGATCATTGCTATGCAAGAGGAACTCAATCAGTTTGAGAGATGTAAAGTTTGGACTTTGGTTACAAGACCTAAAGGCCAACTGATCACAGTCACCAAGTGGGTGTATAGAAACAAGTTGGATGCAAATAGAATTATTGTAAGGAACAAAGCTAGGCTTGTAGCTCAGGGCTACAGACAGGAGGAAGGTATAGATTATGACCAAACCTTTGCTCCTGTTGCAAGGCTAGAAGCAATAAGGATCTTCTTGGCCTATGCAGCCTACATGAAGTTTAAGGTCTTTCAGATGGATGTCAAAAGTGCATTCCTAAATGGTGAGCATAAGGAAGAGGTGTTTGTTGAACAACCACCAGGGTTTGTTTCTTCAACTCAGCCCTCACATGTGTTTAAGTTGCAGAAAGCTCTTTATGGACTAAAGCAAGCACCCAGAGCCTGGTATGAGACTCTAGCTAGTTTTCTGTTAGAGCACAACTTTACTAGGGGAGTAGTTGATAGAACCCTTTTCGTCAAGCACCACAAGGACACAATCTTGTTAGTTCAAGTGTATGTGGATGATATTATATTTGGTTCCACTGATCCCAAACTTTGCAAAAGGTTCTCTAACCTGATGCACTCTAAGTTTGAGATGAGTAGTATGGGTGTGCTATCTTACTTTCTTGGTCTCCAAGTTAAGCAAGATGCTGATGGTATCTTCATCTCCCAATCCAAATATGCCAAGGAATTGGTAAAGAAATTTGGGATGGCTGATGCTTCAGCAATGCCTACACCTATGGCTACTAATGTAGTTATTGATTCTGATGATCACGGCAAGCCAGTTGATCAAAAGAATTATAGGGCCATTGTTGGTTCCCTATTATATTTAACTACAAGTAGGCCAGATATAATGTTTGCTACATGTCTTTGTGCTAGATTCCAGGTCAACCCCAAGGAATCTCATCTGATTCTCCTCAAGAGAATCCTGAGATACCTGAAGGGATGTACAAATCTAGGACTTTGGTACCCAGCTGAGTCAGAATTTGAATTGATTGGATATTCTGATTCTGATTATGCTGGTTGCAGAGTTGACAGGAAGAGCACCTCAGGAACTTGTCAGTTCCTGGGAGAGAGATTGGTCTCTTGGTTCTGTAAGAAGCAGGCTTCTGTCTCAACTTCAACCGCAGAGGCTGAATATATAGCAGCTGCCAGTTGTTGTTCTCAGATCCTGTGGATTCAAAACCAGCTTGTGGATTATGGTTACTCACACAAGAACACCAAAATCATGTGTGATAGTACCAGTGCTATCTCAATTGCACAAAATCCAGTGCACCACTCTAGAACGAAGCACATTGAGATTCGGCACCATTTCCTGAGAGATTGTGTGGAAAAGAACAAGAGTTGTCTTGAGTTCATATCCACTGAGTTTCAGAGAGGTGATATATTCACCAAGCCCTTAGATGAACAGAAGCATCTGTTCTTTCTAGTTCAACTAGGCATGATCAATGGAAGAGACTAAGTGTGACTATATCTGCCAATGTTGAAACTTGTTTGAAGATAGTCGAACGACGTTCGAAGATAGTCGATCGGGTCAAGCCCATCGTCGACCTATGGTTGATGAAAGCGTGCCTGTTTGAAGATCATCGACCGCCGTTCGACCATCGTCGAACAAGTCGAGCTCATCGTCGATCTCTGGATGACGACAGCTTGTTGTTTGAGAAGCCAGAAATAGTCGAACGATTGCTCGACTACTCTGCTTCTGGACCGATCGTCGAACGACCGTTCGACCATCGTGTCCAGTATCTTTTAAATAGATCGACTATCTCCGGTCTAATATAAAGCCGATAGTCGACCTAGGTTAAAAGATCTTTGCTTATATCGTCGACGGAGAGCGTCCTTTCGCATTTCGTCTTCCCGCTTGCTCCGTGTCTTGCGATTCTCTGCCGTTTCGTCTTCTCCGTTCCTCTCGCGCCTTCTCCAGCAAATCGATGGCGATCTCTCCAGCGCTCCTCGCAGTAGTCAAGTTTGACGCAGGTTTCAGCGTGGATTTTGATGCATTCAGTTGCTGTGAACCAGATATCGTGGATATTCTCCAGCTTTGCAAAGATCAAGGATTGGAAAGGCTGATGTCTACAAGGATCAAGTTAAATATCCCAGAGATAAAGGAATGGGCATTTACTTCATCTTCTACTGAAGATTCAATGACAGGATCTGTTGGCGGAGTAGAGGTAGTTTTGACTCCCGCCGTCTTGACTGATTTTTTTGGATTGACTAATGGCGAAGAAGAATATGAGCAAGATGCTCCAGAGTTTGGAAGAATGTTGATTGAGCTGGGACATGCAGAAGGCATTCCCTCAAAGCTGCTCAAGGTAAATTTTCCTTTTAAGATTAAATTTCTTGCTGAGTTAGTTGGAAAGGTGCTGCTAGGCAAACACTCTGCCCACGATAACATTACAAGACAACAATTTGCACTCATGTGTGCAATTGTCAACAAGAAAAGGATAAATTGGGCAGGTGTTCTGTTTGATTTGATAAGGAAGAAGAATAGTAAGAAGGAAGTTACCCTAGGAAGGGTTATTGGGATTTTTCTGAAGGAAAGACATCCCCAACTGCTGATTTCAGCTGCTACAACCATTAATGCCAGCAAGAAGATGGATCCCAACTTGTTCTCAAAGTGGAAGAGGATATTCGTGTAGCCTGCTCCTGTAGGGGCTGCTCCAGCTGCATCTGAGAGCACAAGGACTGACTCTGTCGCTCCCCACCCTCAAGAAGTTGGCTCAGCTCCTTCATCTATTCCTTCATCTTCTTCTGCTTTGCTGTCTACTGCAGCTGAAGTTCCCTCAACTTCAACGGTAGTACGACTTTCTGGCTCTCCTCCTGCATCTTCTCACCCAACTGATCTTGCTGGGACTTCTCAACCCAGTTTTGATCTATTGGCGTCTGATATCTCTTCTCCAGTTCATTCTCCCATTCCAACTCCTCCTCACTCACCTTCTCCACATCATTCTCCAGTTAACTCTCCAGTTAACTCTCCCGTTCGATCTCCAGTCCTCAACACAATTCATCCTGCCACATCAACCATTTCTGCTGCTCCTCCATCCACTGTAGTTCCACCTTTTGAAATAACTCAAGAATTTATTTCCAGCATTGTGGAGTTAATTACCCCTTCAATCAAAATCATGATTAAAGAGGCAATTGCTCCACTTGCTTCCTCCATTGCTGCTTTGACTGATGCCATCAAAATTCTCTCCAACTCCGCTGAGCCCTCTTCATCCAGGGGCCTGGCTTCAGTTCCCACTGAAATCAGGCAGGGGGAGATGTTCAATGAAGATGTCTCTGAGCAGCTCCCAGCCTCCCCTCCAGCAGCTCAACTTGCAGTATCAGAAAAAGTTGCAGAAGTTTCAGCTCCTCCTCCATCTGACAAAGAAAAAGAAATATCTGATGTAATAATGTTGTCTGAATTTGTTGTAAAAGTTTATTTGGAAGAAGCCTCAACTCCCTTAGTTGCCCTGTTCCTAGAAGGAATAATCACTTCCTTTCTAGATGATTTATGGGAGTTAGGTCATCCTGAAGAAAATCCAGAAGGTATGTCTCTTTCCCAACTTGTAGATTACTTAATTGATAAGTTAGTATGGGAATATCTAGAAGGGATGACTAGATATCATCTAGCAAGATTTTACTCCTAATCCTACAGATTTAATGGAAGAAGTAGCTGTTGTCAAAGAGCTTGAATCTGTATCAGCTCCTGATGTCCAAATGGCAGTAGAGCAAGCAGTGTTATCTGAACTGGTCCCCTCGACAGTTCCTGAGTTTCAAGAAATGAATCCTGAAAGCCAAGTTGAAAATAAAGATGACACCCCAAAACTAAGTTTGGAAGAAGAGAAAGCAAAAGCTGCTTGGCAACAAAGAGTAAAGGCTGATTTGGAAGAGAAAGAAAAAGGAAGGCAAGCTGAAAAATCTATAGTATGGGATGATTCCCCTGGCTTAGACTTGGATACTCTACTGGCACAGGATGCCTTGGAAGAAGAGAAAGAGAAAGCTGCCCTGAAAGTAAAGGAAAAGGCTGTATCAGAAGCCTATGATCCATATGATCATCCTCCCTCATCTCATTCTGAGGATGAAGATGATTCAGATCTGTCTGAAGATTCTAAGAAAAAGAAAGCTGCAAAGAGGAAAAGAAAAAGTGTAGCTCTTCCTCCTCCCAATCCCGATAATGACACTCCTTACTACATTCTGAAAGGGATTGACCCTAAATCCAAAGAGTTCCAGCACTGGATGTGGTTCTCAAAGAATCAGCAAAAGGAGAGGAAGAAATCAAAGAGGTATGATAGTCCTGCTCCCAGATGGACTCCCAGAGGTCCTCCTCCTCCACCTCCCGGTGCAGGAGCCTCTGGCAATATTTCAGCGAATCCATCTGCTCCATCTGCAAAATCTGCTCCTTCTCAGCCTCATTCAAGGAAAAGTTCTCAAAGCCACCAAGGCAAATCATATACTGGTACTCAAAGGCATGATACTGAGGTTAAAGAGCAAGTAAAGGAAGTTGTATATCAAAAGCCAACATTTTCACCTCCTCCTTCTCCCAAGAAAAAGGTTTCTCCTGCTATACCAGTTCATGTTGCTAAGGATATTTCAAAAGGTAAAAAAACTGTTTTCTCTGAAAAATCCAGTAAGAAGTTTGCTGAGTTTGCTCCTCCATCATCTTTAGTTATTCAAGAAGTTAAAGATACAGCTAAAAGTTTATTAGATTTATCTGTTAAGTTTAAAGCTGTGAAGCCTATTGATACTTCATCTGAAAATGTGTATGAAAGCCAAGAGTTAGATCCTGATTTCAGGATGGCTCGATTTCTTGAACTTGTTGGATCAGCCCAGATAAAGAAAGCTAAGGTTGAAGGAAAGGACTCTGCAGGACTTTCTACAATGTCAAAGTTCAGAATGAAGGAACTTGATAAAATCCAGGTTAGTCCTGAAGTTTTTGACCCTTCTAAATATATGGAAAAGCACCCAGAAGCAGTTGTTCCAAGGGCTGCAGAACTGAAGATTATTGGCGTGCAAGATTTGAAGATGTCTAAGAAAGAAGCCATTGATCCCTTGCGGAAAGTTTCTTTTGTTCCTAGCTCTTCTGATCCTAAGCCTGATTCTGTAGATTCTTAATTTTGATTGACTGCTGTTATATATATCTGACTGATTGTTAATTGCTAGTTAGTTGCTTAACTACTTCCTGTATTGATTTTATTGTTCTATAGCTAGTTCTGTGTTTTAGTTTTTGAGAGACTTAACTCAAATAGGGGGAGATTGTTGGTACCCTAGTTTGATTTGAGTTTAGTCTTGTCTTCTTAGTCTCTTGACCCATGAATTATCTATGTTCAAGGTTAGTTGTCTAGCTATAGAGTTCCCTGCTTATCCAGATAAGAATTTGGTTAAGTAGTTTGTTCGATCGACTATGGTCGAACGCCGCTCGACTATCGTCGACTAACTGTTTGACTATCGTCTATCAGTTGCTCGACGTTCTGTCTGCGAGGATAGTTCGACTATCTGTTGATAGTTCGACTATCTGTGTGCTGAGATAGTTCGGCTATCTGTTGATAGTTTGACTATCTGTTTGTTTGATAGTTCGACTATCTGCTTGGATAGTTCAACTATCTGATAGCTCGACTATCTGTTTGATAGGTCGACTATCTGCTTTCTTCTGATAGTTCGACTATCTGTTGATAGGTCGACTATCTGTTTTCCCTTGGTAGTTCGACTATCTGCTTTGATAGTTCAACTACCTGATAGCTCGACTATCTGTTGATAGTTCGACTATCTGTCGTTCTTTGATAGTTCGACTATCTGTTGATAGATCGACTATCTGTTTCTCTTCTGATAGTTCGACTATCTGTTGATAGGTCGACTATCGGTTTTGCTTTGATAGTTCGACTATCTGTTGATAGGTCGACTATCTGATAGCTCGACTATCTTCTGATAGTTCGACTATCTGTTGTGATAGTTCGACTATCTTCTTTGATAGTTCGACTATCTGGATCGTTCGACTATCTGTCCGATAGTTCGACGATCTCCGGTCTTCGGTCGACGATCTTCGAGGGTCGTTCGACGTTTTCTGTTTGCCTTTTTATTTTGTATTTATTTATTCTATTTAATAAATTAATACATTATCTGGCATCTTATTTCAGTTGTTTTATAATAATATTTCCAGGCAATATCTGCTCCATCTCTTTTGCCTGAGTCAAATCTTTTCAGATAAAGTTGTTTGTCTTATTTGTTGATAGTGTATTTTACTTTATCTGTTGTCAGTCCTTTATAGCCGTTAGACTGAAAAGTCTTCCTTCTGCTATAAAGAGTTGGTCTCTGATGTGATTTTATTTAGTACCTGTATTATCAGATTGCTTCCTGCAGCTTCCTTGAAAAAGGTTTATCCCTTTTATAGAATATTTTGGTGCAGAGTTTGTTTGTCTTTGTGATATTTGCAGCCCAGGTTTCAAGGTTCAGAAGAAGACAAACAGTTCAAATTGAAAATAGCCGTTGCTTATTGCTGCTATAAAAGGAATCCTTTGGAGAAGGATTTCAGCTAGATAACCAGTTATTCTAAGAGTTATTCATTTAGCATTCAAGCTTTCATCAAGACCAAGTTTAACTGCTCTCAACAATCTTCAATTCAACTGAGAAGTGTTAAGCTCTTCTTCTCTTCATCAACCTGAGTTCTCCTGCTTCCAGGAAGTTCAGACTCAGAGCTCTTTTGAAGAAGAAGAAGAAGATAGCTGCTAGAAGATTTCTATTTTATATTTTATATCTTCTTGTAGTTCTTCCTTCAGTTTTTACTGAAGAGTTTCTGCACTGAAGCAAGACTTCACCTGGACGTTCTTTGATCCAGGGGGAGCCTTGATTCTTTTGAGCTTTCTAGCTCAGTGCAAGTCTCTGTGCTTCTCTAATCTATTGTAAAATAGAGAAGACTTTTTAACCTTCTTTCCCCCTCCTGTACAGGGTTATTACTCCCTTCAAAAGTATCCCTTGGTGGCAGGGCACCTTATCAAAAACCTGTATTGGTTTTTAGACACCTGATCAAAAGTCTAAAGGGTTTCTAGATCTACCTGAAGCAGATCTTGTGGTGGCAGGGAACCTGATCAAAAACCTGTAGTGGATTCCTACCTTGTTGGTAGAAGAGTGGACGTACCCAAGTTGTTTGGGGAACCACTATAAATTCCTTGTGTCGTCTGGCTTGGTTAATTTAATTCCTGCATTGTGGCTGTGATTAGATATAACTATGTTTGCTAGTTGCTGATTAGGTTTTCCAAGCCTTAACTGTAATTACAGTTAGCTTGAGTTTGTGCACAACACTTGTGTTAGGCTTTAGGGTTATCTCCTTATCTATAATCTTTTCATTCCGCATTTCACTCCAAGGGAGTTGGGTAGACTATTAAGTTTTTGTCTAGTGCAAAATTTTATAACTCTATTCACCCCCCTCTAGAGTAGTATCTATCCCTTCACTTTCATAGTCCACAAAAGAAAAACTATATTTATACGCTGCGGAAGAATACTTTATCAGGTTTGACGTCCTAAAGAGCACATAAGGGTCCCAAGAGAACCACTCATGCTATGCAAGACCCTACATTTAATTTATATAATATATAAGAAAACGGTCTTTATACATTGTTTGGAAAATAGTGATTAAGTTTTATAAAACATGCTGATCATGAGCTTTATTTATAATAATACTTATAGTTTAAAAGTAACTAGCAACCTAGCATAAATCCTTCTCAGAGCAAGTAGACTATCTCCAGAAAACGGTAGCAGCATAAGTAATATATCTAGTACAAGGTAAAAACTACCAGTGGGCGCCAACAACCTGACACGAACCCACTGGCATACATGTATGTCTGCAAGAAAGTACTGAAAAACTACCTCACTAATAAGGCAAACGGATCTCCAAAGTCCAAGAGACCACCAACACCACCACAGCAAACTAGCCACCCAACTGGCTATAGCTCTGAACCTGAGGCATTCCAAAAGAAAATAGAATACCTCAGCAAGCAAAACAAGGCAAAACCAACTGCTTGTAAGAGTCAACCAAAAGGAAGAAGTAACAGAAAAAAATATGCAGTAGAAAGAGACGCAACTGTCCAAAAACAGGACAACAGTAAGTGCACCACGTGCAAGGAAACAGCAACAACCCAACCCAGGAACAACATCCTACAGGGCCTACTAGGCTACCAAGAGCCAAAAGTGTTGCAAATCACCAAGGAAGAAACTTCTAACACCCTAAACTGTGGGAAGTGGTAGTAGCAAAAACAAACAACGAGGAACCGGATCGAAGGCAAACGCAGTCCCCCAATCCACCATGTCCAAGTCAACAAGCTCGAGGGTCAACACGTGAAAGCACAAGGTACCTTCCACCCAACATGCCCAGCCGTACCTGGAGCAAGAAAACAAGAGTGGCCTTGGCTACATCACACAACTCCACCCCCCTAAAGAGCTACAAACCACCACTACCAACCACGTCCCACGATTCGTCCTTCAAGAATATAAAGAAAACGGCCGACAAGAAAACTCAGCAATACAACAGGGAAAATGCACTCGGGAATGAAAACAAGGTAAAGGAAGAGTGTTGAAATGATTCAACACGGAGCTCGACGATCGTAAACTGGAGGTCGACGATCGTCGATCGGCATAAGGCCAAAATAAGCCCGACGATCATCATCACTGAGGTCGACGATCGTCGAAGGCTAAAGGCGAGCTAAGCTCGACGATCATCCTCCAGGAAATCGTCAAGCGTCGATCGGAGATAAGGCAAAAGCTGAGCTCGACGTTTTCCTCCCGAAAAAGCGTCGAGCGTCGAACGGCTCGAGACAAATCTGGGCTCGACGTTCTCCTCCCGGAAAACGTCGAGCGTCGAACGGCGCTATGACAGAACGAAGCTCGATGTTTTTCATCCCGGAAAATGTCGAGCGTCGAACAGAGCTAGACGCTAATTGAGCTCGACGTTCAAAACGTTGAGCGTCGAACTGAGCCAAACAGAAGCTGAGCTCGACATTTTTGCTCCCGGAAAAGCGTCGAGCGGAGAACTAAGCTAAACAAAAGCGGAGCTCAACTTTCTCCTCCCGGAAAAGCGTCGAGAGGAGCTCGACGTTTCCTTTCCAGGAAAAGCGTCGAGCGGAGCTCGACGTTTTCCCTCCGGGAAAAACGTTGAGCGACGATCAGAGCCATACAGAAGCTGAGCTCGACGTCTTTTCCTCTCGGAAAAGCGTCGAGCTCCAGGAAAAGCGTCGAGCGGAGCTCGATGTTTTCCCTCCGGGAAAAACGTTAAGCGACGATCAGAGCCAAACAGAAGCTGAGCTCGACGTCTTTTCCTCCCGGAAAAGCGTCGAGCGGAGAACTAAGCTAAACAAAAACTGAGCTCGACGTTCTCCTCCTGGAAAAGCGTCGAGCGGAGCTCGACGTTTTCTCTCCAGAAAAAGCGTCGAGCGTAGCTCGATGTTTTCCCTCCGGGAAAAACATTGAGCGACGAACAGAGCCAAACAGAAGCTGAGCTCGACGTCTTTTCCTCCTGGAAAAGCATCGAGCGGAGCTCGACATTCATCGAGCGTCGAACGGAGTTAAGGCAAACTGGAGCTCGACGATCATCATTCCGAGGTCGACGATCGTCGAAGGGGGTCACGGGCGTGACAATTTTTTCACGGGCGTGACAAACCCGAGAAGATTACTCCTAAGCTCAATGATCACATAACTCCGGCCAGACCAAAATTAGGTCTTTTCCCCGGACATACAGCAAGCACCCCCTCCTAATACTCTCTCTCGGCTACACCCGAAAACAGCAAATAGATAGAAATCTGAAGTAAAGAAAATTAGCATTACGCCTGCGGATTGGGCACTAACAGCACAAAGTAGGGGGGCTCAATAGGAGAAACTAAACCCTACAATTTTGCAAAAAATGAAGGAACAGCAAGGCCTCTACCCTAGGGCTAACAGGGATTTCAAATTCAGCAAGAATATACAAAAAGAAACTTGGCAAGGGCAAGAATACCACTTGCCTCAATTTTCAGCGAAGCTTGGACGGCTTTCCTCCTCTTCAAACGGTACAAACAGCTGCAGCATCGTCGAAACGAAGATCTCAGAGAGAGCAAGACAACGCCACTTTCGGAATCGAATTCCGTCCACGATCAAGCCCGGAATCACCGACCGAAGGAGGTACAGGAATGGCGGTTTCTCCTCTGATTTCCGCGAACAAGCAGGGACGGTTTTACAGGAAGAAGAAATAGAAAGAAGTGGGCCGCCACCTCTTAAGAAAAGCTTTTATACTAAAGCTAAACGCCGGTTCAGCCATAACCGAAACCTAAAAACGCCTAATCCCTTAATTACCTTAAGTAAATTCCAAAAAAAGAATAAGCCAATATATGGCTGCCACCAAGGCAAGGCATTAACTGCCCAATTAAATTCTCCCGTATTATTTAATAATCGGCCAAAAAATCTGAAGGCTACAGGACAGCCAAATCAATTTAATTAATTGATCACATATACTATTAACACACCAAACGACACGAAAACCGAATCACCTCGGAATTCGACGAAATTCGCACCGTAGCTAAATACCCACGCTACGAACACAACGGCGAAGTCGAAATTAACTTTCGACGAACAGAACTCGAGTTATACCCAAATAAATCCAAACACAAACATTCCCCCGAGAGGCCACACCGGGTCACCCAAAACGACTCGGCTTGCTAGGGAGATCTTGCCAACAGGCTACAAAACAGGGCACTCAGTTCTAAGGAGCTAAACCACACTCCACACATGGCACATGCCACGGAAATGCGTCATCGTAACGCCAACGAGAATAAAAATAATTGCAGAAAAATCGGGGGCGTTACAGTCACTCCCCCTAAAAGGAAGTTTTGTCCCGAAACTTTACGCACAACACTCCTACTAAAGAAGGTGAAGTAACAAATAGGAGTTACAAGAAGGAAAACATACCGATCAAATCAGCGAAACAGGTGAGGGTAAGCCCTCCTCATAGCCGACTCTAGCTCCCAAGTCGCGCTTTCCAAATCCTGATTTTTCCATAGAACTTTAACCATCGGTATGGACTTCTTTCGCAGCACACGCTCCTGAGAATCCAAAATATGAACCGACACCTCAACAAAAGAGAGTTTGGGCTCCAACTGGGGCACAACGTCCAAGACCTGCCCATTGCTGCGCACACACTTCCGCAATTGGCTAACATGAAAAACATTATGAACACCTGGGAAGTTCGCTGGCAAATCCAATCTATAAGCTGACACTCCAATCCGCTCCAAAATCTCGAACGGGCCCACATACCTTGGGTCCAATTTCCGATTCTTACCAAACCTCTTTACACCCACCATTGAGGAAACCTTGAGGAATACAAGGTCCCCTACAGAAAACTCCAAGGCAGACCTACGCCGATTGGCGTTCTTTTCATATCTCTCCTAGGCTATACGAAGCTTCTCCCGAATAAGCTTCACTGTGACTTCCATTTCCTCCAGCGCATCAGGACCCAACAAAGGCCTCTCACCAGCCTCAGCCGAAAACAACGGAGTCCTACAGCGCCTCCCATACAAGGCTTCGAACGGAGCCATCTGCAAACTTTCCTGATAGCTGTTGTTGTAAGCAAATTCCATAAGTCGCAGCTGCTCATCCCACGCTCCACCGTGGTCTAAAATATAACATCGGATCATATCCTCAACAATTTGGTTCACCCGCTCCGTCTGCCCATTGGTCTGTGGGTGGTACGCAGTAGAATACCTCAGATCTGTACCCAAACCCTCCTGCAGACTCTGCCAAAAACGAGAGGTAAACTGGGAGTCTCGATCAGAAATGATGCTAACCGGCACACCGGGGAGTCGGATGACTTCATTCAAATACAACTCCGCTATCTTCCTCATCGGGTAATCAATCTTATAAGGCACGAAGTGAGCGCACTTTGTCAATCTATCCACTATAACCCAAACAGAATCAAATCCCCTCGGGGACTTCGGTAAACCCGTAATGAAGTCCATAGATATACTTTCCCACTTCCAAGTTGGGATCTCTAGCGGAGTCAACTTACCACCAGGCCTTCCATGAGCGGCCTTCACACGCTTGCAAGTGTGACACTTAGCAACAAATCGGGCTATATCTCCTTTCATGCCATACCACCAGGCAATTTGCCTTAAGTCACGGTACATCTTCGTAGATCCTGGATGGTAGGCAACGCTTGAACCATGAGCCTCACTGCAAATCATCCTCCTAATATCCTCAACAGCGGGAATGCAAAACCTACCGCGGTACTTCAAAGTACCCGTATCATCGATGGCAAAATCTGGCAACTCTCTCTTCTCTATCCTGGTGAAAAGGTGCAGAAGATCCGGATCATCCTTCTGGTGCAGTCTAGTCAAAGAAATCCAGGACGGCTCCGCCACTAACAAACTACTATGCAAACCACCGCATCCCACTGAAATATCCATAAGGAGGAACTCCTCCACTAACCGATCGGCGGAGAGGTTAAAGATCTTTCCCGTCTTTCGGCTCAGGGCGTCGGCCACCACATTGGCCTTGCCTGGATGGTACTGGATCTCTACATCATAATCAGCCACATACTCTAGCCACCGCCGCTGACGCAGATTCAACTCCTTCTGCGTGAACACGTACTTCAGGCTCTTATGGTCGGTGAAGATCTTGCACTGAGCCCCCTAAAGTAGGTGTCTCCACAGCTTCAACGCATAGATAACCGCTACAAACTCAAGGTCATGCGTAGGATAATTTTTCTCATGAGTCTTCAGTTGCCTTGACCCATAGGCAATCAACTTCCCAACCTGCATCAATACGCATCCCAGACCTACAAGCAAAGCATCGACGTATACATCATAATCCACACCCTCAGTAGGCAGGGTCAGAACGGGAGTAGTGCACAATCTCTTCTTTAGCTCCAGAAAAGCTTCTTCACACTTTTCGCTCCAAACAAAAGCAGAATTCTTCTGAGTCAGCTTGGTCAAAGGTGCAGCTAGGGAAGAGAAACCCTCCACGAACCTCCTATAGTAACCAGCCAACCCTAAGAAACTCCTGATCTCCTTAGGAGTATTCGGCCTACTCCAATCCATCACTGCTGCAATCTTTTCTGGGTCAACCGAGATCCCATCCTTGTTCACCACGTGGCCTAGAAAAGAAACCTGAGGCAACCAAAATTCGCACTTGCTCAACTTGGCGAATAACTTGTGATTCCTCAACTCTGTCAGAACCAACCGCAAATGCTGCTCATGCTCCTCCGTGCTGCGAGAATAAACCAACACGTCATCAATGAAGACCACAACGAACTTGTCAAGGAAATCCTTGAACACCCAGTTCATCATATCCATGAAGGATGATGGTGCGTTTGTTAGACCAAACGACATCACCAAAAACTCAAAGTGTCCATGCCTTGACCTAAACGCAGTCCGTGGAATATCCGCCTCACGGATCCTGAGTTGATGATAACCAGAACGAAGATCGATCTTGGAGAACACCGTGCTACCACGCAACTGGTCAAACAAATCATCGATCCTCGGCAGAGGGTACCTGTTCTTGATAGTGACCTTGTTCAACTCTCTATAGTCGATGCAAAGCCGCATCGACCCATCTTTCTTCTTTACAAACAAAACAGGTGCACCCCAAGGCGACGAACTCTGCCTAATAAAACCTTTAGCCAACAGCTCATCCAACTGAACTCGCAACTCCTCTAACTCACGAGGGGCCATCCAGTATGGCGCCTTCGCAATAGGACGCGTACCCGGCTCTAAATCAATAACAAACTCAACATCCCGATCAGGAGGAAGACCAGGAAGATCATCAGGAAAAACATCGGCGAAACCACGAACAATAGGAATCTCCTCCAAGCGTGGCACGCTAACAGCGGTTCCAACCGCCGAGACTAAACAAGCACAACAACCAGAAAGAAACAACCTCTGAGTACATACCGCAGAGATGACAGGAGAATCCTGACACGGATCAGCATACACGCTGCCGAGTTGACCGTCGTCCCTGATGAAGTCCAAGCGCTTTCCTTTGCACTGAATGACCGCATCAAACCTAGACAGCCAGTCCATGCCCAAAATGACATCGAAGTCCTCCAAATCAATCATCTTTAGGTCCGCCTTCGCAAGAAAGTCCCCCAACAAAACCGGGCAATCCAAAATACCCAAATCTGACAACACAGATTCACTAGAGGGAAACTTGACACGGAAGGAATCCCGAACACGATCTAAGGTCAACCGATGTCGCTCCACAAAGGCTCTAGCCACGAACGAGTGGGTGGTGCCGGAGTCAAACAGAACACGCGCCCAACGGTTCTTCACCTTAAATTTCCCTATAGGAACACACAAAACTAAGGAACTAGCACAATAATACCGCAAATATTCTAGCAAATAAAACTACCAGGCTGGAAAAACAACAAACAACTAACCTGAAATGACCTGAGTCGAAGCTTGAGCCTCCTCGGAAGAGATCACGTTCAGTTTCCCTTTCACTTATCCACACGCTGAGGTGGAGGTAATGCCTGTAATGGAACTACAGGAAGAGCTGGCTGAACCTGAGGACACATAGACTTGATGTGACCCTTCTGCCCACACTGAAAGCAGACTCTATCCTTGGACCAACACTGGGCCGCATCATGCCCGGATCGCTTGCAAACAGAACAGGAGACATCTCTCCTAGGAGCACACTGAATTGCATGGACTTGCTCCTTCCTCTGAGCTGCCGCCTTCTTGAAACATTTCTCGACAGGGTGGCCTGACCGACCACAGAAACTGCACACCACTTTGCTCCTCTTTCCTGGAGCAGCACTGGGTACTAAGGGCTTCTTCTCCTCCACAGACTTCCTCTTGTCCTTCCTCATCTGCTGGCCTCTGCTCTTCGCGGTCTCAATAGCCTCCACCTTTAGAGCAGCCTCTACAACTCCAGCATAAGTCACTGACCCATAAGCACTGGTCTACTGCTGCACCTCGCTCCTCAAACCACCGAGAAATCTCTTAACTCGATCAGCCTAACCGTTGACCAATCCAGGGGCAAAACGGCTCAACTTATTGAACTCTATCTCATACTCACCCACCGTGAGTTGCCTTTGCTTCAGATAGAGGAAGTCATTCATGAGGCGGTCACGCTCGACCGAAGGCAAGAACTTCCTCAACAGCATCCCCTTGAACACTTCCCAAGAGCATCCAGCTACCAAGCTCTCCTTTTCTCTCAGCCACCAACTCTTAGCCAAGCCTTTAATCTAATAGGCGGCTATCATCACCCTCTGGTCATCTGCAATCCCTGAGTACGAGAACATCTCCTCCATGGAGATCAGCCAATCATCAATGACCATGAAATCTGTCTTTCCGTCATAAGTGGGAGGGCTCAGTCTCTGAAACTCCGAGATGAAGGCCATCTCCGCGGGCACCACCATTGGAGGTCTCAAGGGTGCAGGGGGAGGAGGAACAGCTAACCCCCTAGCAGGAACTTGCACCCCCTGAGCCTGCCTTGCCACAGCTGCCACCAAAGACTGAATCTGGGCTCGCACCTATACCAACTGCCTGCCCATGGATTCGCTACTCTGACGTAGACCCTCGATCACCGCATCATTCTGAGCTTCAGATGACTCACCCTCAGACAGGGGAGTCGATCGAGTCGCAGGACGCCTAGCCATCCTAGAATCATAACAACACAAATCAGATCCCAAAACATCGACTGGAACCAAATACAAGTACAGACAATACATATATAGATATATACTTAAAGCTGCTAAACTTGCTCTGAGAGTTTATCTTTTTTTTTTAACGAAAATTTGATGTTATGCCCTAACCTAGGATGGTTAACCACCACCTTACTAACTCTTGTGCCTATATCGGGAATGCATGACTTTATATTATTTTGAAAACTTATGTGTGTACATATGTCATCCTGCAAATCTTTAGCTTGACACGTTGTGCTTATGCAATGATATGCTATGCATGCTTGTGCTATGCATTCTAAAAAGGCCCTAATGCATGTTATGAACGGCGTACGCATGAAAATATTATGCATCCCATACTACATAACATTCCCATGCAACGAAAAAGAAACATGCTAGACGCTGTCATGTGGTGAGGTTATGCATCCCATACTACATAACCCTCACATGTAGCCCCTATGGTGGATCCATATACGAACACATATTATTCATCCCATACTACATAATATGCCCTGTATACTTCATGTTATGCCATGAGTGTAGTGTTCGTGCTTTTGCCAAGACGTGCTGATGACATATCGGTGTGTGAATGGCATGATGCTGAACTACTAAAGCAAACAAAGGAAGGCTTGCTCAAGCAAACCTGTCAAGCAAACCTCCCTCTGATATCAACTGTCACAACCCGCATTTTCTCCGAATAAAGAAATATTAGAGTATGAGAAAATACGCGTTATGATGCCACGTCAAGTAGGGGATAACTGCTGACGTTTAGGCAAAACCACCTACAAACTTAATGAAAGAAAATCATGAGTTTAATGATTAGAAAATCAGTGATATTTTAGAGACTGTATCCCTCGGCTCTATGGATCACCTAGTCCACAAAAGAAAAACTATATTTATATGCTGTGGAAGAATACTTTATCAGGTTTGACGTCCTAAAGAGCGCATAAGGGTCCCAAGAGAACCACTCATGCTATGCAAGACCCTACATTTAATTTATATAATATATAAGAAAACGATCTTTATACGTTGTTTGGAAAATAGTGATTAAGTTTTATAAAACATGCTGATCATAAGATTTATTTATAATAATACTTATAGTTTAAAAGTAACTAGCAACCTAGCAAAAATCCTTCTCAGAGCAAGTAGACTATCTCCAGAAAATAGTAGCAGCATAAGTAATATATCTAGTACAAGGTAAAAACTACCAGTGGGCGCCAACAACCTGACACGAACCCACTGGCATACATGTATGTCTGCAAGAAAGTACTGAAAAACTACCTCACTAACAAGGCAAACGGATCTCCAAAGTCCAAGAGACCACCAACACCACCACAACAAACTAGCCACCCAACTGGCTATAGCTCTGAATCTGAGGCATTCCAAAAGAAACAGAATACCTCAGCAAGCAAAACAAGGCAAAAACAACTGCATGTAAGAGTCAACCAAAAGGAAGAAGTAACTGAAAAAAAATATGCAGTAGAAAGAGACACAACTGTCCAAAAACAGGACAACAGAAAGTGCACCACGTGCAAGGAAACAGCAACAACCCAACCCAGGAACAACTTCCTGTAGGGCCTACTAGGCTACCAAGAGCCAAAAGTGCTGCAAACCACCAAGGAAGAAACTTCTAACACCCTAAACTGTGGGAAGTGGTAGTAGCAAAAACAAACAACGAGGAACCGGATCGAAGGCAAACGCAGTCCCCCAATCCACCATGTCCAAGTCAACAAGCTCGAGGGTCAGCACGTGAAAGCACAAGGGACCTTCCACCCAACATGCCCAGCCGTACCTGGAGCAAGAAAACAAGAGTGGCCTTGGCTACATCACACAATTCCACCCCCCTGAAGAGCTACAAACCACCACTACCAACCACGACCCACGGTTCGGCCTTCAAGAATATAAAGAAAACGGCCGACAAGAAAACTCAGCAATACAACAGGGAAAAGGCACTCGGGAACGAAACCAAGGTAAAGGAAGAGTGTTGAAATGATTCAACACGGAGCTCGACGATCGTAAACTGGAGGTCGACGATCGTCGATCGGCATAAGGCCAAAATAAGCCCGACGATCATCATCACTGAGGTCGACGATCGTCGAAGCCTAAAGGCGAGCTAAGCTCGACGATCATCCTCCAGGAAATCGTCGAGCGTCGATCGGAGATAAGGCAAAAGTTGAGCTCGACTTTTTCCTCCCGAAAAAGCGTCGAGCGTCGAACGGCTCGAGACAAATCTGGGCTCGACGTTCTCCTCTCGGAAAACGTCGAGCGTCGAACGGCGCTAAGACAGAACAAAGCTCGACGTTTTTCATCCCGGAAAATGTCGAGCGTCGAACAGAGCTAGACGCTAACTGAGCTCGACGTTCAAAACGTTGAGCGTCGAACTGAGCCAAACAGAAGCTGAGCTCGACATTTTTCCTCCCGGAAAAGCGTCGAGCGGAGAACTAAGCTAAACAAAAGCTGAGCTCGACTTTCTCTTCCCGGAAAAGCGTTGAGCGGAGCTCGACGTTTCCTCTCCAGGAAAAGTGTCGAGCGGAGCTCGACGTTTTCCCTCAGGGAAAACGTGGAGCGACGATCAGAGCCAAACAGAAGCTGAGCTCGACGTCTTTTCCTCCCGGAAAAGCATCGAGCGGAGCTCGACGTTTTCTCTCCAGGAAAAGCGTCGAGCGGAGCTCGAAGTTTTCCCTCCGGGAAAAACGTTGAGCGACGATCAGAGCCAAACAGAAGCTGAGCTCGACGTCTTTTCCTCCCGGAAAAGCGTCGAGCGGAGAACTAAGCTAAACAAAAGCTGAGCTCGAAGTTCTCCTCCCGGAAAAGCGTCGAGCGGAGCTCGGCGTTTTCTCTCCAGGAAAAGCGTTGAGCGGAGCTCGACGTTTTCCCTCCGGGAAAAACGTTGAGCGACGAACAGTGCCAAACAGAAGCTGAGCTCGACGTCTTTTCCTCCCGGAAAAGCGTCGAGCGGAGCTCGACGTTCATCGAGCATCGAACGGAGTTAAGGCAAACTGGAGCTAGATGATCGTCATTCCGAGGTCGACGATCGTCGAAGGGGGTCACGGGCGTGACAATTTTGTCACGGGCGTGACAAACCCGAGAAGATTACTCCTAAGCTCAACGATCACACAACTCCGGCCAGACCAAAATTAGGTCTTTTCCCCGGACATACAGCAAGCACCCCCTTCTAATACTCTATCTCGGCTACACCCGAAAACAGCAAACAGATAGAAATCTGAAGTAAAGAAAATTGGCATTACGCCTGCGGATTGGGCACTAACAGCACCAAGTAGGGGGGGTCTCAATAGGAGAAACTAAACACTACGATTTTGCAAAAAATGAAGGAACAGCAAGGCCTCTACCCTAGGGCTAACAGGGATTTCAAATTCAGCAAGAATATTCAAACAGAAACTTGGCAAGGGCAAGAATACCACTTGCCTCAATTTTCAGCGAAGCTTGGACGGCTTTCCTCCTCTTCACACGGTACAAACAGCCGCAGCACCGTCGAAATGAAGATCTCAGAGAGAGCAAGACAACGTCGCTTTCGGAATCGAATTCCGGCCACGATCAAGCCCGGAATCACCGACCGAAGGAGGTACAGGAATGGCGGTTTCTCCTCTGATTTCCGCGAACAAGCAGGGACGGTTTTACAGGAAGAAGAAATAGAAAGAAGTGGGCCGCCACCTCTTAAGAAAAGCTTTTATACTAAAGCTAAACGCCGGTTCAGCCATAACCGAACCCTAAAAACGCCTAATCCCTTAATTACCTTAAGTAAATTCCAAAAAAAGAATAAGCCAATATATGGCTGCCACCAAGGCAAGGCAATAACTGCCCAATTAAATTCTCCCACAGAATTTAATAATCGGCCAAAAAATCTGAAGGCTACAGGACAGCCAAATCAATTTAATTAATTGATCACATATACTATTAACACACCAAACGACACGAAAACCGAATCACCTCGGAATTCGACGAAATTCGCACCGTAGCTAAAAACCCACGCTACGAACACAACGGCGAAGTCGAAATTAACTATCGACGAACAGAACTCGAGTTATACCCAAATAAAGCCAAACGCAAACATTCCCCCGAGAGGCCACACCGGGTCACCCAAAACGACTCGGCTTGCTAGGGAGATCTTGCCAACAGGCTACAAAACAGGGCACTCAGTTCTAAGGAGCTAAACCACACTCCACACATGGCACATGCCACGGAAACGCGTCATCGTAACGCCAACGAGAATAAAAATAATCGCAGAAAAATCGGTGGCGTTAAAGAGGGGAATTTGCAGGTTGAGCTCATGCGGGTTCTAAAGAGAAGGGTCGTTCCTAAAGGAGGCAGACCCATCACTCAGCTATTAATCCAGTGGCACAACGGGACGGCAAAGGAAGCAACTTGGGAAGACATGTTTTTTCTACAACAAAACTATCCACATTTCCCATTCCTTGAGGACAAGGAACCATGGATGGGGGAGGCAATGAAACGATCCCGAGTCCCAGAAAGGCGCGAAGCAACGATCAAGGAACAGAACATGTAAATCCTTAATGTTGGAAGGGTAGTTTTGTCTTTTTTGTGCCTTTATATTATGTGGGTTTGCCCTTGGGATGTTTTATGCTTTTTTTTTAAAATGTATGTGTGAGCGTCTGGGAGTGGAGAGTGTCTCCTCTTGCAACTGGTGAGTGTGTGCTGTACACCTTTAATCCTCCAGAACTTTTGTGTGATTTTCTTCTGTTGTAAGAGTGGCAAGCTGATGTGTAGTTGTTTAATAGCTATCTATTGAAATATTTTGATCTTATTTTCCCCTCTTGCATCGGTTGGCATCAGTCGTAGGTTGCTTCTGATATGGGAGATAAAGAATCGAGGTTACCTTAACTAAGTAGGTTAGTCCTAGAGAAGGATTCGACTCCATTGCAACAATCTAGAGGGGTCAACGAAAATGTTATTAAGAGAATACCTCGTTCATTTACAGTCTCCAACTATTGAGGATGTCGAGGAGCAACTGGAGAATGTCGCCGAGGAGCGGTGGGAGAATGCCGCCGAGAAGTGACCAGAGGATGTTGCTGAGGAGGGTCGGGAGAATGCTGCCATGGAGCACTGCATGTTTCATGAAATGGGAGGGAAACACTAACCTAGCAGTGGGTTTTGACAATGAGTTTAATTTGATTGTTTGAATTTAGGGTAAAATTTTATGTTTTATTTTGGTTTTGGAGGGAATTTAGGTTTTATCTTGCTTTAGGTTTTATTTTGTTCATTAATTAAATTATTTAGTGGCAAAATAATTTAATAGACTCGTATGTTTAGATTCAAAATAAATGACGTTGGAAGGTTTAGATGAAACGAGGGGATATTAGATTGATGGTGAAGATTAGATGAAGGGGCATTTGGGAGAAAATAGACTCATATGAATTTCTTTTATAATAGTACAATATATAGAGAGAGAAATATGAATATATATATATATAGGAAAAAGGAAATAATTTTTTAAGATGTGTAAATATGAAAACAAAAGTTAAAAAAAAAATTTCTTATAGTGACCAACCTCCACTTATGATCGGTAATTATTATAACTTTCCTTGATAAAATTAAATTAATAGGCAGACTTAATTAGTAATCATCATTGTGATTACCTTGTCCATACTGCTTCCTAAACACATATCCTAATTCAAAACTCAAAATAAAATATTATTATGTTTATAATCATTGATAATTTAATAATATATTTTTTATTAGTATCTTTATTTTGTAATTTGTATACATATATAATAATCAAAAATTTATTTTTAAATATAAAAAAACTCGCAAACCGGCTCGCGAGCTAATGAACAAGAGATATTAGGCTCAAGTTCGGATCACGACTCGTCGTTTATCTTCGAGCATTCACATTGCGGCTATAGTTAGTCAACTTCATCATTATCGTCACTCGGCTTCTTCTTTTGACCATTCGTCTATTGGGGTATCGACATAGTCCTTTTTGTTGTTATTGCGACTCGATCAGTTCCTTCTTTGGACCATTATTTGCCTACTTCGACATTGCACTGAATGTCTTTGCATCTTTAATTATTAATTCGCCTAGTTTGTCTGATGAAACTACTCATATCTGGAATTCTTCTTGTTCGCCTCTTTCTATTAGAATATCCGGCATATATATAGTACCGTATTAATTAGAATTAACATTTCAGTATGAAGAAGTTCTTTATTGTTACACAACGAAGGGGACACTCTATCTAGAGCTTAAGAAAATCATCATGAACGGACTATTAGAGGCAAATGTTGAGCTTGATTTATAATGGCTTCACATTAAATCATTCATTAGTAGATATTTACTATTGTGGTTCGACAATAATTCTGCTCTTAGATTGAGTGTTGTTGATTTCTTTATAACATGTGATGTGATTGAATTGTATGAATGTGACACAAATTAATTAAAGCTCTGTTTTGGAGGGCTTTTCAGAAAGAAAAAGTAGTGGTGACAAAAGGAATGTGGGAAAATGTGCTTATAAAAATGTATATTACAAAAAGAGATTTTTTTGGGTAAACTTCTTTTGCAAAGATTTTCAGAAAGGAAAAACAATTTATAAACTGTTTGACAAATCCTCGTTATTGTGACTTTTTTATTAAAAATGTGCGCTCAGGCAAAAAAATGCGTGTCTAGGAAAAAAATGAGTGCCCGTGTGGAAAAAGTACTCCCGGGCAGAAAATGTATGTCCAAGCGAAAAATCCGCGCCCGGGCGAAAAATTAGCCCCCGGGGGAAAAATACGCGCTCGGGCGAAAAATGCGCGCCCAGACTAAAAATGCGCGCTTGGGCTAAAAATGCGCTCCAGGGGGGAAAATGCGCGCTAAGGCAGAAAATGCGCGCCCAGGCGGAAAATGCGTGCCCTGGCGGAAAAAATGTGCGCTTGAGGGGAAAAATGCGCGCCCGGGCGGAAAAAAATGCGCCGCCCCCAGGAGAAAAATGTGCGCCCGGGTGAAAAATACTCGCGCATTTTCTCCCCCAAAAAAGGGTTATCTCTGGCAGAGAACCATTCCTTATTAATTTTGTCTTCCAACCACTCCAAGAAACGATTATTCAACATCAATCTTTCTTGAATAAATTCTGAATTAATCCCCAGAAAAAATTTTGTTCAGAAGTTTAATTGACATAACATCGATTTTCATATAGTATTTGTGTCAAACTCTGGCTTCATTCTGATTGACTATCAACTTGACTCTGTAATCGACATTACTTCGACAACATATCGAAGAATGCGTCGATCGATATAAAGCTTGAAGTAACATTGACTCATGTTATTCTGATGCTCTGACTACTAATCGAAGTAACGTCAACATTAAGTCAAAGTTACGTCGACTTCTAATCGACGCATGTTGGCTTTTCTTGACTTTCCTCTAAAATTTAGGGTGACATTCTTATGTCTTTTACTCCACTGATATTCTAGAACTTCTAATACCATATTACCATTTCTATACATCATGGGCAATAAACCTAGAATGTAAAATCACTCAAAATATAATTGGGGTTAATATTTAGGTGGTGGCAGGCAACATAATATTGACTCCAATTATATTTAGCTTGAAGATGGATCAATATTTAGGTGGTATCAGACAACATAAAGATCCATTCTTAGCATGTTATTTAGATGACTAAGCGAAGACATCCAGGTTCTCTAGGATACATGAGATAAACTTTGAGTATTTGACTACTCCATATACATCTTTGCATTGATGGAGAGCTTCTTCTCCAAATAATCGGTAGCAACCTTCACATTGACCATACTAATGCAATATTCTTAGGGAAGTATCGGATCACTCCTGAACCAGTATTGCTTCCCCTAGAGGTCAAGTTGAATGACTAGATGGAAAGTGGAGACCACGAACACATACTCATTGAGTATAGGCCTTCCAAAGATTGTGTAATAGCTGATTGGAGTATCTACCATGACAAACTTCACCAACTTAGTGATTCCACTAAGAGTCGTAGATGTTAAAATATCTCAAGATGGTCAACAAATATCTCCGATAATAAGTAAAACTTTCAGAGCTATCAAGATGATACCTTGATCGATCGGAAAGCGGGAACCAATTGCAGGAACACTCCAACCATAAACAAAGCTTAATAAACAAGAGACAATAGAAGGCAACAATAAAGTATTGTAATATCAACAATCTTATTTACAAGGCAAGACATACATGGCGAGACATGATTCGTCAATGTACAAAGGGAAAGCATACAAGCAAGCAAGAATACAAGCTGGGCGGACAGCCTCAGAGACTGCCGAGTCTGCCGAGTCCGCCGAGACCGTCAAGTTGGTTCTGCATCGAACTAAGCTACGGAATCCGCGTAAACTGCGGACAACCATTATTCTATTGAACGCCTTGTCCGCTATCTGCAAGCCGCCTAAATGCAGAGGTTGTCTAGCTGCCAGAGTCCGTGAACAAGAGCTGCTGCCGAACTAAAGAACAGACCGCCTAGACCGGCGGACAGGTTATTGAATTGGAATTGCTGAAGGTGAGAAGACTGATTGGCCGCAACTGCGACCTGCTGCAAACCGCTGATTGTTAACCGCAAGCTCCACTCTCTCCTGACCGCAATCAGAACCAAAGACCTGGCTTCTCAGTGCCTGCCGCACAACCAGCAAACAGCAAACCGGTTAACCTTCTCAAACCACGCGGACGGAAATCTGAGGCCGCAGTAATTAACCCAAGTCCAACTTATTGTTCACTCATTTAATTATGTTGTCACATGGGGTCCTATTTATAGGTGGAGAGAGGAGTGTGGTCAACACCCTAGTGGATTGAATCACCACCCCAGCCCGCAGCTAGCTCGAGGCAGTCCGCCCAGTCCGCATGGACATGGCCGGACAACAATCAAATCGCTAGGTACCATTCCGCAACAACAAGTCCACGACCAAGGCACAACTACCCGGTCAACCAGTGGACTCTACAGACTCAATGATCAACTTGGACTTGTCACAGATCGTGACCAAGTCCAATAACCAGAGAAACTCTTGTGTAAGCTCCGTGAACATAGACTATCAGTCCGCTCAGGCTGCCAGATCCAAAATAGTTTGTCATGCCACAAACTCCGTGGTTACCTCCTAACTGCACCACCTGAGATCAAGGGAATAAGCCAAAGCCAATCTCAACAGCAGTCCACAACAAGCGGACTCCCCGAACCCAGAGTGAGTCCGCCTTTTTGCGCATACACCACCTATCCGAACAGTTACACCAAGGAACTAGCCAACAGCTAAATAAGCCGAACAGGCGGGTCATCATTACCAAGCTGCAACACCAGATAGCCCAGGCCGCACCATTAGTCCGTAGGACTGACCTCTCAGGCTGCGCGGTCTGCCTGATCAACCCCCACTTTTACTTCACAATTTTCAACACTCCGCCTTGAAGTGAGAAGTGGTGAACAAGCCCAGCAGTCCTCATAATCGAGTAAAAGGCCCCTTTGGCAACGGCTTTGTGAAGATGTCCGCGATGTTGTCCTCACTCCGCACATGCTCAACCATAAGAGATCCCTCCAACACCTTCTCTCGAATGAAGTGGTGTTTAATCTCTATATGCTTGGCCCGCACGTGACAAACTGGATTATTAACCAGTTTCAGGGTACTCTCATTGTCACCGCAAAGCAAAGGTTGACCGCGCACTTCTTCATTGACGTTCTCTACTAGCCTCCTAATTAAGCTAGATGGCCTCTCGGGATGCAAAGATCGAAGCCTTGTATTCCTCTTCCGTAGTAGAAATGGACATCGAGTCTTGTTTTTTGCTACACCAAGAAATACTTGCTGATCCACACGTGAAGACATAACCAGATGTTTACTTCCGGTTGTCTGAATCTCCCCCATAATCGGCATCCGAGTATCCTTGAAGAGTAAAACCCATGTCTCTCCCATAAAGGAGACCCATATCAGAAGTGGACTTCACATATTTCAGAATGTTCCTTGCCGCCATCAGATGAGGCTTCCTAGGTTCCACCATATACCGACTTACTCGGCCAACTGCATAAGCAATGTCTGGCATTTTAATCGTCAAGTAAATAAGACTCCCGACCAGAGTACGGAACACAAGAGGATCTGGAAGAATCCTCCCCTCATCTCGCCGATGTTTGTTGCTTGAATCAAATGGAGTATAACAACTCTTCCCCTCCCGCATGTTGAATCGCTGAATGATCCGTTCCGCATAGCCCTTTTGGGAAACCATTATGTTGCTCTCTTTCCTCTCCACCTCGAGTCCAAGGAAGTGGTGGAGCTCACCCAAGTCCTTGATCTCGAATATTATTGCTAGCTCTGCCCTGAGCGTGGCTACCTCCTTTTGGATCCATTGCCCACAATGTACCCTTGATTGGATTTGAAGAGGCATCTCCATCAACACTAAGAGCATAGTTTTATTTGATGTTGTTTAATTTCATCATGTGCAGGATGTTCCATGGAACAAGTCTAGACAGATTGTCTAAGTGATGTGACAGGCGATCACAGAGTGAAGACGCTGGACAGGCAGGAATTTGCCTATGTCCACAGGCGTTGAGTTAGGTAAGATCACTCAATGCTAGAAGTCAAAGCGCAATTTAAAATACAGCCAAGTCCATAGGTGTTGAGTGGATCAAGCTCACTCAACTCTAGAGGTAAGGAAGAATGTTGGAAAGCTGGAAATATGGCTATATCCACAAGCGTTGAGTTGAGTTGACTACTCAACATCATACACCTATAGGCAGAAATATGGCTAAGTAGTTTGTCGTTGAGTGATGAAGACACACTCAACGCCATACTACAAAAAGGTTGTGAGTTGAACTAGATTCTGAATTCATCGAACTAAGTTCAGAGTTCTTCGAGCTGAGCTCACCGTTCGTCGAACTCAGTTCAGCATTCGTCGAACTCAGTTTAGAGTTGAGTGAGGCAGGCTGAGATAGTCATGCCTAAGGTTTAAGAGTCAGAAAAGTGTCTAAGTTTATAGGCATTGAGTGAAGTTCATTCACTCAATGTCATAGCCTCATAAATGTTGAGTAATACTCAGTTTGTCAAAGTCAGTGTTTTTAAACACAGAAATTTGGCTAAGGCAAAAAGCATTGAGTGAGACATGCTCACTCAACGCTCTCAACGCCTAAGATGCAGAAAGCTTTTTCTAAGGCAAAAAACATTGAGTGATGAAGACACATTCAACGCTCTCAATACTAGAGAAGCAGGAAGATTTTGGCAAAGGCAAATAGCGTTGAGTGAGACTTGCTTACTCAACGCTCTCAACGCCTAAGATGCAGAAAGCTTTTTCTAAGTCAAAAAACGTTGAGTGATGAAGACACACTCAATGCTCTCAACACCAGAGAAGCGGGAAGACTTTGCTAAGGCAAAAAGCGTTGAGTGAGGCTTATTCACTCAACGCTCTCAATGCCTAGATAGACAGAAATCTGTCCAAGTGTTTTGGCGGTTGTGAGGCTCACTCACTCAACACCTATACTAATGTTGGTTGATTTTTGTCTAAGTCAACAGCTAGTGACGTCAGCAAGTCAAATAGTAAACAAGATTCAAATTAGCGGCGGGATCAATACAGTATGCGATAATTGTGGCTGCAGACTTATTGTACGATAATTGGCATTAAAGCAAGGTTGCTGTAGCAATTAAATTTGTGGGGCCCACTACTCAAAGAACCGTTGGGTCATAATCAATAAAAGGGAAAGGCTTTACAGCGGAAGACAGCTTTTGAGAGGAGCCATCAGGTCGTTCTTCTTCACCGCCATTATTGTTGTGCTGAAGAATATGAAGCTCAAGTCAATAAGATGAAGAGTAAGTTATCTGTTGTCATCTTCATCGAACTTAACAGTTCAGTGTATTTATCCGAGGAAAGAGGAAGCAGCCTAGGGCCGACCCTTGCTGCAAGTTCTTTATAGTTGCAGTTTGATAAGCAACATCCTGAAGATCTTAATCTGTAAGCTGTGAAGAGAAGAAGCTTGAAGAAGCAGAGATCTAAAAGAAGGCTCAGGGGACTATTCCTCAGGTGTCAAAGTTAGGGATAAATCACCTCAGCCCAGGAAAGGAAGAAGAGGCAGAGCTATCTTATTCTGCAAAGTTTGAGCTGAGATTTTCTCAGCTCAAGTTGCAGCAATTAGCTGTAGTAACTTCAAAGTTTCTGCAGGAAAAATCCCTAGTGCTGTGAAGTAGTAGTTAGGGCTGAGCTTCAGGCTCAGTTCAGAAAGAGGCAGAACATTGTTCTTCAAGTCACTTCCAGCTCAAGTAATATATATTTATTGATGTGGACGCTTGACATAGAGAAAAATCTCTTATGTCAAGAGTAACCACAAACCCATCTTCATCCTGTAGGATCTAAGTGTGGATCTGAGCTGTAGGGCTTAACAACCTGAGGTAGGAGAGTGATGCTCTCTTAGTGTAGGATTCTTTTTGGATCTGAGGTAGGGATGTCCTCCCAGCCTATGTGTAGGGCTTAACAGCCAGAGGTAGGTGATCTTAGGATCACTAAGTTGTAGGGTATTGGGCCTGAGAAGTAAGTCTTGTAGGAGACATAGAGATCCTGTGGGATCTGAGGTGTAAGCTCTTTGGAGCAAGTTTTGGAGAAGTGACTAGTCCAACAAGATAGTTGGATAGGTTGGAGGGAAAGTGGATGTACCCTTATTAGGGGAACCACTATAAATCTTTGTGTGTGTATTGGTTTGTTTCTTTGTGCAGGTTGTGTACATCTTGAAAGCATAAAACAACTAACAAACAAAGCTCTTAAAGAAGAAATATAGAAGAAACTCAAAAAGAGACCAATAACCTATTCACCCCCCTCTAGGTGATTTAGCTATCCTTGAAATAAAGACTTTCAAATGGTATCAGAGGGAGGTTACTTAAAAAGGACTTAACAGTCTGAGTAGACCTCAAAGGATAACAAAAAGGTTTGCATTGGTTGGTTCAAAAGAGAACCATATTCAGTGGAGCTCACTTAAGGTTCCAGTCTGCAGTGATAGTAAGGACCACACTAGGCTGTTGGTAACTCTTGTAGATGATGATGTCTATGCAGATGCAAGAATAGAGATCAGGGCCCCTCTATCACACTCAAATAGTGACTCAGAGGTGGATGAAGCTTAGGAAGGTGAATGCAGATGCTATGGGCTGATTGCTACACCAAATGAAGAAGAATCCTGTCAGGATCAGCCTAGTCCAGATCAAGTACAATCTCTATCTAGTTCTTATTATTGTTCAGGTCATTAGTCCAGCCTAGACTCTGATGCTTCCTCATCAAGTAATGATGTGAGTCCTCTATCAGAAGATTATATCAATCAATTGATTGAGAATCATGATCCACTTCTGAAAGCTTTTAAGGAAAGCTAGTTGCTTGTTAAGAAGCAAGCAGAGGAAATTGCCTCCCTACAGCTGGCTGCTTCCCTGCAAGATGAGACTTCATTTTTGTTATATCTGAATATGAGGGAAGTTGGTCATCTGAAGACAATGGTTATTATCCATGTTGAGTCCATTAAATATAAGGACACTATTACCATGGTTCTTGAAGAGAAACTTGAAAGGGAAAAGAGTATAGTGGCCAATTTCTCTAAGATAGATGTTATCAAGAGAAAATCTGAATCTGAGTGGATTTCTAAAGTTATCCAATCTCAGAGGAGAGGCCAAGCTCTTGTTATGCCATAATCAACTTTTCATAAGCTAATTCTCCCTTCTACTAGGTATGACCAGGAGTGCATGTATGGTCACTGTAAGAATGGGATTTATTTTTGTAAGAATACAAGTGTATCTTATAATGGGAGAAGAAAGGGTAGGGGAATGAGTGTCTTTAAGGCTCCCCATGAAGAAGTACAAATGGCCCAATCTGGACCATTTATATTTTGTGCCCAGCCCCAACTCACAAGGATAAGTGAGTGGCTTTCACACAAGCCTATCCAGTAAGGACTCAGACCAAGGGTCAGTCTACCAGTAAGCATAACTTGGCTAATTCTGATGATATAAACAGCATGCTATTTATTGATTAGTGAAAGGGATTACAGTAGGAAAAAAAGGAGCTTGGGCTAATAGGATGGCTAAGGTATTATATTTAATACTACAGCCACAAGCGATGAAAGATCTTATTTTCAAGGTAGCTAGCAACCTAGAGGGGGGAGGGGTGAATAGGTCAGCTTAGGTCTTTTGATCTTCTTTTCAAATCACTTGATTATTTCTTTTAGCTTTCAGCTTATAGTGATCTAGAGCTTGTCCTTAGCACATACAATTAAGAAAATAAAAGCAAACATAGAAAAGTACACAAGTATTTTATAGTGGTTCCCCAAAATTATGGGTACATCCACTCTCCTCCCACCTTACTAACTTTCGGTTAGTCAAGGCACTTCTCCAAACCAATGCTCCAAGGAGCTTACACCTCAGATAACATATGATCTCTCAGTCTCCTCCTAAACTTACACCTCAGCCATAAAGACCTACACTCAGTGGTACAAGTTTCACCTACCTAAGACACTTAAGCCCTACCACTCAGGCTATGGAGGATAGCCCTACCTTAGAGCAAGATTGCTGCTACAACTCAGAGAGATACACTCTCCTACAGTTCAGGCAAAACTGCCCTACTTCTCAGTGAGTAAAACTCACCTACCTCAGAGAGCAGCACTCTTCTACAGCTCATGCAAATTTGCCCTACCTCAGACCCAAAGGTCCTACAGCTTAGATCCAGAAGGATCCTACAAAAATAAATAGTTTAATTAACTTTGACACAGAGAAATTTCTATGTGTTAACCACTTGAGCAGAAAACTTTCTGCTCCAACTCTCCTCACAGCAGGGAAAGGATTTGTTGGAGGAACTCAGAAGATATCTTATGAACTTGCTGCTGAAGGCTAAAGATCTTTTGATCTTGAGTCTTCAAATAGCTCACTGAACCTGCAAAAGGATGAAGGTAGTTCTTTCTTCAGAATAGATTCTAAATCTATTGTGGAAAAATGGAGACTTGCACAGCTAACAGAACTTTTCTTGTTGGAGAGCCTCAAGATTTTCACATGCAGCAATGACAAAGAAGATGAAGATAGATGCTCTCTTTTTTGAATAATGTATGCCCTAAAAGTTATCTTTGTCTTGGCCTTATCTCTTCCTTTTGTAGTTCACCAATCAACGACTCATAGAGATTGGTGGGCCGCACCTACAGCTTCCAGCTACGCCTTGCTTTAACGGAAGAAGACGTACAGTAGCTTAACGACAAGTTTTGTCCTGTAGTGTAGCCTCCCCATGTCTTATTTGACCATTGTTGACTTTGTCGATTTTGCTGACTTCAGCACCTGTGGACTTAGCCAAAATCGAGCATCAGAGAATAAGCGTTGAGTGAGTAAGCATCACTCAACGACAAAACACTTAGACAGATTAACGGTCTCTTGGCGTTGAGTGAGTAACCTTCACTCAACGCCAAACTACTTAGAATATGAAGTCTGATTCTTGGCGTTGAGTGATTCAGCTCCACTAAATGCCAATATTGCTTTATCAGCTTTCAGCTGCTTGGCATTGAGTGAGTAAGCATCACTCAACGCCAAACCCCTTAGACAAAATTTTTTCTTCACTAGGCATTGACAGCATTGAGTCAGTAACCTCCACTCAACGCTTTTTTGCCTTAACCAAGTGTTCGCTTCTTCAGTAACTTAAGCGTTAAGAGCGTTGAGTGAACATGCCTCACTCAACACTTTCTGCCTTAGCCAATTTTCTGTATTTAATAAGCACTGGGCATAAACTGAATTTCTGAGTTTGACGAATGGTGAATTATGAGCTCGACGAACTTTGAACTAAGTTCGATGAACTCTCAACTGTGCTCGACGAACTCAGAATCTCAAGCTCTAAACTGAGCTCGACGAAAGGTAAGCTGAGCTTGGTGAACTCTGAACTTAGTTCAACCAGTTCAACTTACAGCCTTTTTGCTGAATGGCATTAAGTGTGTCTTTATCACTCAACGCCTGTGTACTTAGCCAAATTTTAGCTCATTCCAACTTATGCTATGACAGTATAGGCTACACTCAATGCTATAACTTATCTGGCATTGAGTGATGTTCCTTCACTCAACGCCTGTGGATTTAGAAAGATTTCCGTCATCCTATGCCTTAGATAAGTGTTTACGTGACATAGCCACTTAGGCTACCGGACCTATCATAGTCATTATTGGGTACATTGGAAAATGTGTACTTGATTTGGAGAAGCCTCACTTGGCTCAATGATATACATTAAGGTGTATTTGATGTTATTTTGAGTTTATATGTGCAGGTTAAGAATGTGCTAGAATGTAGAAAAAATATTCAAAGTCCATGTGTCGACACCTGAGGAAGCTGTGTCGACACTTCAGTAATATTGTGTCGACACTTGGAAATAGCTGTGCCGACACTTTAGAGAATTTATGTCGACACCGGGAGGCAGTGTAGACACACAGAAGATTATAGTCGTCATCGGCTGTGTCGACACCGGGAGGCAGTCTCAACTCACAGAGGCAGAATCGACAACAACTGTGTCGACACCTGGAGGCAGTTTCGACACACACAATGTTCTGTATCTACATCAACTGTGTCGACACACAGGACTTGTGTCGACACACAGCTGAGTCTAGACCAAGTTGATTGCTGATGAATGGTGAAGTGTTTGTGTCGACATAAATAATCAGTGTCGACACATTCTCAAGATGCAGTATCAAGGAGCTGTGTCGACATCAAGGCAGCTTTGTCGACATCACCAAAGGCTGTGTCGATACTTAAGTCACTTGTGTCGACACATATTGACAGATGGTCTCGACACTTTATGGCAGACAGACTCGACGCTTTGCTGACAGAGTCAAAGGCTCAAGAAGTGTTTGAAGACTTGACAGCTGTGGGTTATGATAGGTTTATTGAAGCTGTTAGACTTGTCAGAAGTTAGTTATAAACCGGATTAGCTGGTTACTAAGGATGAAGTCTATAAATAGATGGATTCAGAAGAACAATAATAACACACATAGAGAAGAAGTATTGTCACCGCTAACACAATTAGAGATTATTCTGTGATCAAGAAAGTACAAGTAACAAAGAAGAAGATCTTCATGAGAAGATCTAAGAAGACGATCTGAAGTAGTTTACTATTCAGATTCTGTCTAAGTGGAATTCAATCAATAATTCAGAAGTATCTTCAAGAGATTTGGATAGAGAGAAATCCAGCTATTTGAAGACAAGGAGGAGACATTCACAGGTCTCTCAAGAAGAAGATACTGAACTAATCTGTCAAGGAGATTCAGATCTATTTCTGAAGTCTAAGAAGGAAGCTGCCAGTCAGTTTTATTCAAAGGAAATCAACCTCTAACTAAGTTCAGATTCAAGAAACTTTGAAGAAAGCTAAGATCAAGTTGATTTCATCCATCAGCTTCTTCAAGAAGCTGTTCAAGAATGTTCTTATCCCTTCTCTCTCAACAGGGGTAATAGATTATAAAAACTCCATATCAAATTCGGTAGGATCTATTCATAGATCTGAGTTGTAAGCCTATTTTATAAAGGCTGAGGTAGAGCTTGTTATCCTGAGTTGTAAGAGAAGGTATTCTCTAAGCTGTAGGCCTTGAGGCAAGGCTGAGGTAGGGCTTGTTAGCCTGAGTTATAGGAGAAGGTATTCTCTGAGTTGTAGGCCTTGTTGCACTGCTGAGGTAAGGCTTGTTAGCCTGAGTTGTAGGAATCCTTCTGGATTCTGAGCTGTAGGATCTGAGGATCTGATTTAAAGGAAGAAGTTAGGCCGACTCTAGCATACTGCTAGATAAGTGAAGGGGGTAAGTGGATGTACCCAGACATTGGGGAACCACTATAAATCTGTGTGCAATCTGTGATGTGTGTATGTTTGTGATTGTTGTGCTGTGTTATCTTAGTTATATCTGATTTATTCAAATAACTGTAGTTATATTCTGCCTTAAGTTAAATCAAGGAAAAGTACCTATTCACTCCCCCTCTAGGTGTTTAGGTAGTCTTGAAAGTAAAACTATCAAGTGGTATCAGAGGGAGGTTCCTCAAAGAAGGACTTAACAGTCTGAGTTAGATCCCTAAGACAGAATCAAGAATCAAGAAAATGGGTTCTGGAGAGAATCATAAGGAATTAGGGTCAATGAAATTACCCATCTGCAGGAAATAGATTTTTGGAATCTGGAAAGAAAGGGTTAGATTGTTTATGGAGGCCTCTGACCCAAGGATATATATCACAGTCAAAGAAGGTCCATATATCCCAATGAATGTGTCTGCTCTAGATGCAAATCAAAGAACTCCTAAAGATTTTTCTGAAATGACCAATGATGAAATTATATTGGCAACTATGGATAAGAGAGCTCAGAATATCATAGTGAGTGTCATAGATGATTCTACTTTCCAAAATTTGATTCATTGAAAAACCTCCAAGGAAATGTGGGACACATTGATTGTCTACATTGAGGTTCTGAAGAAGTTAGACAAGATAGAAAATCTATGCTTAATCAAGAATATGAGAGTTTCAGACAAGGGAAGTATGATAGCATATCTGAATGCTACAAGAAATTCTACAGGATAGTGAATGAACTGATGTCATATGGAAGGGTCTTCAGTACTTATGAGCTGAATGACAAATTCCTAAGATCCTTGACAAAGGATTGGGATACCAAGATTTGTGCCATTAGAGAAGTGGCCAAACTAGCTGACATTTCTCCTCCAACCTTATTTGGAAAGTTGCTATCATATGAAATGCAACTAATGGC
This sequence comes from Platanthera zijinensis, assembly GCA_039513925.1. Lineage (NCBI taxonomy): Eukaryota > Viridiplantae > Streptophyta > Magnoliopsida > Asparagales > Orchidaceae > Platanthera > Platanthera zijinensis. Next base: position 41,083,386 of record CM077083.1, read on the forward strand.
TAGGAAGGAGGAAGAAAGAAATACAAAAGGAGAGCATAGAGAAAAGTCAGTGCCCTTCAAGGTTGAAGCTACTAGAAAAAGCAGGAGGATGTCTCCATCACCACATAAGGAAGTTGCTGAAGTTATCTCAAAAAATTCAGAAAATCAGAACTCAGATAGCAGTGATTCAGATGCAGATTTTGCTGCCTTTACAAGGAAGTTTCAGAGGTTCTTGAAGAAGAAGCAGCGGAAGTCAAGGCCCTCCACATCACAGCCAGTTGATGACTATTATCAAAAGAGAAAATCATCAAGAAAGGAAAGGAGCAGGTCTAAGCCTAGCAAAGCTACAACATAAAAAATTGTTTGCTATTTCTGCAATAGGCCAGGACATGTGGTGGCTGAGTGTCCAAAAAAGAGAAAGGAGTCAGCAGACAGAGAGAAGACTCAACAAAAGGGCAAGAATGAGAAATCCTTTGTTTCTAAGAAGGAGAAGAGTCTTACAGATCAATCCTCCTCAGAGTCAGAATCTGAAGCTGAAGCATACATTGGACTGTATGCAGCTAGTGAAGAAGAGGAGTTTATGCAATTGCTACACTCCATCAATGAACAAGAAGACAATCAGTGCATGGGACTGATGGCTGAATCAGAAGACAACAAGTGCCAGGATCAGCCTGGTCCCAGCAAGGTACAAAGTAATTCTAGAATTTCTGATAATAGTACTGGTTCAGATTCAGATTCATCTTCATCAAGTGATTAGGATGGATCAGAATCTGAAGGAGATATTCATCAGTTGATAGATGAATATGGGGGCTTATTGCAGGCACTTAAGAAAAGTAAAAACCTGGCCAAAAATCAGGCTAAGGAAATTGCAGATCTTAAGATGACTGCATCTGGTTTAGAGAAAGAATTGGATCAACAAAAGAATGCGGTTGCCAAGCTGAAAACTATTACAGTTATTCAGATGGGTACAATCACATATAAAAATGATCTAATTAAAAGTCTGGAAGTCAGACTTCAAGTAGAGAAAGATTTGGTGGCTAGTTACTCTAAGCCAAAATCAGTCTTACCCTTAATAAATGAGTTTGTGGCTCAAAATGGTAAGGCAGGAATAGGCTATAAAGGTAAAATAAGGGCTGCTCATTTCAAGAGAAAGGGCAAAGAACCAGTTCAGCCATTGAATTTTTAAGTCCCTGTAGCTTTTAGAAAGGTGCATAAGCGTTCTAATAAGTATGATCTTGAAAACATTCATAGTCATAATAAGACTGATGTTCTGAATAACAAGGGTGTTAATGCTAATAAGTCAGCCCATGTTCATAAACCCCATGGTTATAAGAAACAAGTGTGTGTAGCTATAGCAGCACCAGCACAGAACAGAAATTCTTCTATCAAAAATGTATGTAGACCTAGATACAATAAGTATGAATGCTGGTGCTGTGGCAAGACAGGCCATTTTGCCTTAGACTGCTATCATAACATAAGTGTCAGGAAGAACAAAAGTCTACCAGTTAGAAGAGCTACTGGTAGTTTTGATATGAATGGTGCAAACTTGAACAAGGACCCAAGACTTACTTGGGTTCTAAGGGAAGGTAATTCTGTATTGCAGGAAAGTCCAAGTTGTCATGCCCCTATATGGTACTTGGACAGTGGATGTTCCAGGCACATGACTGGAATAAAGGGGCTACTGACAGAGTACACATCTATCAAGGATGGGCCAAAAGTAATCTTTGCTGGATCTGAAAGAGGAATCATCAAAGGATTTGGTAACATCTCTTCCAACCAAATTACCATAACTCAAGTGGCTTATGTAAAAGGTTTGAAACACAACCTGATAAGCATAAGTCAGCTGAGTGATCTAGGATATGACATTTCATTTGTTAAGAATGGATGTCATATCAGGAGGTCAAGTGATCAAACGGTCATATTGACTGGGTATTGAAAGAGAAATGTTTATTGTCTTGATTTTGGGTGTGAGAACAAAGGTTCTCCTATTTGTCTTGTAGCTAATGAGAAAGCATCTCATTGTGTAAAATAGCACAAGAGGCTGGCTCATCTTAACTACCAGACAATTGGCCAACTCTTTAGTAAAGGGTTAGTGAGGAATGGTCCTCAAGTTAAGTGTATAAAGGAAGGGATATGTTCAGCTTGTCAAATTGGCAAGCAGACAAAATCCTCCTTTCATAGCCTTGAAAACAAGGATTCAGTGAAGTGTCTATACCTCTTACATATGGATCTTTTTGGTCCTATGCCAGTTCATAATCTAGGTAGGAAGGTCTACACTTTTGTGGTTGTAGATGACTATTCTAGATATTCCTGGGTATTCTTTCTAAGACAGAAATCTGAAACTCAAAGTTTTTTACACAGTTTTGTCAGACAAATTCAGAATGAACTTGACAGTACAGTGGTCAAAATAAGAAGTGACCATGGCACTGAATTTCAATCTGAAAGTATGACAAGATTGTGTGAAGAGTTTGAGATTTTTCAAGAATTCTCCTCACCTAGAACACTGGTGGGCCAAAACCCGAGCAAGCAAGTGTACCTATCGAATTGTAGTACAAAGGTCGTATTTAAACACGAGGTTGTCAAGTACTGCTACTCACGCTCGAACTATTATCCTACCGGAAAATTGTTGGGATTTGAGAAATAAATTAAAATTAAACTGAAATGAAATTAAGACGAAACTATAGATTAAAAGATAGCACTTGATCGATGATTCACCATGAAAGAGATGAGGGAAATAATAATGTAATTTTATAATTGCAAAATAAATCGACCGTGACGGATCCGAAAATAAGACAAAATCTCGCTAGAGCATTAGGTCTCCTAACTTATAGACTCTTTGATCGAAATCTCTTTACTAATCAAAGAAGCCTAAAGTTGCATTATCGAGGTGATCCGCACTATTGGATTTGACTTCAATCCGGAGGATTTATGTCGTCCTATCTCTAGGATTGTGTGCAACTCCTTCCTTCTTTCAGTGATCTTTCAAATCATGAGTCTCTCTACTACTATGAAATGAGAACAAGGCCTACTACCTTATACCAGAAATACGGAGTCGACACAAAATAAATCAAAGAAGGATCGAGGGAAATTTTAGCAATAATAAAATAACAAAGTAAGAAAAATCCTCATCTCAAAACATGGATCCTCATGATCAAATGCTACAAGGAAATTAGCTATGCATATTGGAAAAGAGAACGACAATAATAAGAGAAGAAAATTTCATTTTCATTGATTGATAAAAAGTGAGTACACAATAAGATAAGGCAATATTTTGCTAATACAAAAACAAGGAAATTATAAGAAAGAAACAAAACATGAAAATGAAAACTTGCTCTAATGGAAAACTATGACAATAAAAAAAAGAAGATTACAACTTCTCACCACTCTCCAACTCAAAACTCAAACTTTACTTAGAAAATTCACTCCCAAATTTTTTCATCCAAAGGCTTGAGGGGTGGGGTGGCTTATATAGGGGATGGAGAAGATTCTAGAATGAAGAAAAGAAGAAGGGACACAAGGGGGGGGGGGCGTCCGCATACATGGGGAGGATTCATGCACTTCATTCAATGAAGGGGAGAGAGAAAGGGAAGGTTCATGTATTTTATGAAAATAAAAATATAAAATGAAGAGGGGGGGGGGAATGGATGAGCCTTAAATGAGCATGAGAGAGAGAGAAAGGAGGGGTGAATGGATGATAAAAAGAAATAAAAGAAAAGGAGAAGAGAGTGGCCGACCATGTATTTGGAAATATGCATGCATGTAATAAATGGAGAGAGAGGAAGAGAGAATGAATAAGGTAGCAAGGAGGTGAATAGTGGCCGGCCACCTGCATGGGAATATTCATGCATGGAAATAAATGGAGGGGGCTGCTTCAATGAGAAGAGGGTCAGCCACAAGCCTTGAAGTGCGCTGGCTGCATGTAGTGGGCTCAGCTAGGAAAAGAGCTGCTCCAACATAGGCTCGGGCTGGGCTTGGACTGCATGGGGCTTGTGTTGAGGGGCTGCACCAAGTATAGAGGCTCGGGTTGCTTGCTGGAGTGGGCTTCTACAAGAGGTGGAGGGAGGGGGGCCGGGCTGCACCATGGAGGGCTCGGGTTGGGCTGCTCCAAGAGGTGGGCTACACCAAGTAGGCTTGTAGGCTGCTCCAATTATTGTATGGGGGCTGGGCTGCTTGATGAGCTTCACCAATGTAGGCTTGGTGATGAAGTGGGCTGAACCTACAAAAAATATAAAACACACATTAGTTAATTGTTTATAACATAACATTAATGAAAATACATAACATATCATAAATTATAAAACATAACATAACATAATATTGGTTATTTAAACTAAACTTAACAAACATAACATAATATAATAATATTTATATTCAAAATAAAACACAAGTTAAACATAGAACATAAACATCATAAAATTAAACTTAGAAATGCATAAAACAAATAATTAAACTAGGAATTTATACTTTATGAAATGACATTAAAACATGAAATAACAAGCATGAAATATAAATAAACTTAGACTTTTAGGCTATTAAATTACCCCAAAAACGATGACTAAAACTAGTCATCAAATTCCCCCATGCTTAGACATTTGCTTGCCCTCAAGCAAATAGAAATAAAGAACTAGGGAAAAACAAAAGACATATATTTTATTTTAGGTTCCATAGTTAAGAAAAGCAAAATATGAAAAATTAAACCATTCTAATTTTCATGTTATCAACTAGTGGGGTGAGAAGTGCACAATAGAGAACTTGAAAGTGGAGACCTAAAAATCTCATTAAAACATAAGAAGAGCTTACACATTTCTAAATCTTAAAACAAAGCATCCAAAATAAATGAAAATAAGGAAAACAAAAGTAGAGGTTCTAAATAAACGGAGCATTAACAAACTACTAGGTTGCTATATAAAAATTAACCCTAAACACCTCAAGGTAACCTCCAAAGAAATACATCAATGATGGTGGCCATAGGCTTGTATGTTCACACTTTCTCCACTACACGAATTTACGTTCTGAAGATCAATAGGACTTAAAATAGGCGTTAAGACTTGGCTTAGGTAAATAATTAGGAAGTGAAAACAAGGATAAACATGAGGGCTTAAACACTAAACCAAGGTGAGCTCAAATATATATCGAAAAACGTGATAACAAAATGAGAAATGACAAGTAAGTCATTTCTCCAATTCAAACTACATAACAAGGCCATGATTTTTTTCTTTTTATAAATTTGGCCAAACATAAACTTTTTTCCCTTTTTGATTGTTGTTTTTTTTCCATTTGATAACATCTTGATACTAACATAGATTTCATAAAAGAGAGCTCCAAAAATAGGCTTTACAATGTCCTTTTCATTTCAAAGATAATACCCCTTCACAAAAATAATTTTTAAGCTCAAGGTTTTAGTGTGAAAATAGGAACGACATTTTGGCTTAGGTGAAAATAGTGAAATGAGAGGTGGAGCTAAAAACAAAGAAAAACATGGAAAAGGCCCAAAATTGTTTTACAATGGTAATGTTTTTGGTGGGAAAGAAAAACTCAAACTAGTCAAATGGTGGCCTAAATCATTTCTAAAAAACGTAAAAACGACGCAAATGTTTCGAGAGTAGCTTGGGATAAGTTCTAGACACCAAGAAAGACTACCCCGCAAATGCAAAAGAGCTAATATTACCTAGCAACCATTCGTAAGCAACTAACCGAATAAAAAGACATAACTACAAATTGCTAACTTATAACGTAAAAAACTGATGTCTATATTTAAGAAAGAGAAACTAGTAGAACTAAACTATGTTAAAATGATAAGTTTAGAAAATATTTTCAAAGAAATCTACATAGAACTACAAAAACCGCACGGGCCAACACATCACTAGAAGAAACATAAAAATAAAGATAGAAATAATTTTCGATTTTGATTTTCAAATAGATTTTAGCACAATTTTTTTTGATTGTTTTGTTTTTTCTAATATTTTTTTTGGGTTTTGTATTTTCTAACTAATTTTTGGAATTTTTTTTTGATGAAGTTAAAAATAAAAAGCAATACTATAACTATACTAATTTTAAAACACATTTTTTTAGAAAGGAAAGAAGAAAGAAAGAAACTAGACCTCCCATGCTTAAATTCTGCATTGCCCTCAATGAAGAAAACAAAAAGAAAAAGAGAAGGAGACTGAGAAGAAGAGAAAAATGCAGAAAGTAAATAAAATAAATAAATAAAAACAGGACTTCCCCGGGTTTGTGAGATGAAGGCGGATGTCACTCCCCCATGCTTGCTTTGCAGTTCACTTGATCGTCAGCAGGTTTGACTTGATCCATCTTGAAATCAGCAACGTTGGAGCGGCGATCACGAACTTGGACTTGAGTGACCTCTGGAAGGAAGAGCAAAATAAAAGCAGAAACAAAATAGAGTCTGTGGGCAGGTTCCCAAAATTGTTCTTTATTACAACAATTTAAACGTCCGAATAAAAGTTTCATAATAATAATAATAAGTCAAAAAATAAAAAATGTTCCACAACAAGATAAAAATTTAAGGGTCCAAAATGAGATCCTTCGTTGCAGGAGACACAAAATCATCAGAAAAATATAATTTAAGTCTATGTCCATTCACATTAAAGTCCCCCTAATCCGAGTGTGAGAGTAACACAGTTCCATCAGAAAAGACTTCCTTGACCGTAAACGGTCCAGAGCAACGAGATTTAGATTTTCCAAAGAAAATACGTAGACGGGAATTTAAAAGAAGTACTTGATCGCCTAGCTTAAAATTTTTATTGTGGCGAAAGTTCTTATCGCGATAATTTTTTCCTTCAGGGACGGGTGGTTTTTCAAAATAATTTGTCAAATTTGTATCACTTTCAAAAATAAGATTCTTGTGTCTAAAATCAGAGTCATGTTCGCATGTTGTTTGTACGGGCATAACAGTGTTTTAAAAAACATTTGATGAGAGTTCAGAAAAGGAAGAAGGAAAATCATTTGGAGAAATATAGGAGTCTTCTTTTAAGTCTTCGATGAAAAAGCAAGAATCATCATTTTGTAAAGAGTTTTTCATAGATTTGTTAATATCAAATGTAACTTCCTCATCTCCCACATGCAGAAAAAGTTTTCTGTCACTCACATTTATGATTGCGCGAGCGGTGGTGAAAGTTAGGTGATAAGATCTATCTACCTCTAGAGGGGGGGTGAATAGAGTAAGTTCAAATAGATTGATGTATTTAAAACTTTTTTATTTACTTAGTGTAGAAAGTGAGTTATGCAATGATTAAATATATAATAAAGCAAACAGCACACAGCACACAGCAAGAAGTAAACATAAATCACAGAAGACACAAGGAAATTATAGTGGTTCCCCAAACTTGGGTAGTCCACTCTTCTATCACCCTTTGATAGGAATCCACTGCAGGATGGTTGATCAGGTGTCCTGGGCACCACCAGATTTTTTGATAAGGTGTCTTGCCACCACTGATTTTGACAAGGTCTCAGCTAACCAAAAGGGTAACTTTTGAAGGGAGTTAAAACCCTGTACAGATGGAATAAGGTAAAGAAAGAATGAGTATGCTTCTCTGTCAACTATCAAAGAGAAGCTTGTGGATTTTGATGTTGTCAAAGCTCCCCCTGAGATGTAGATGAGTTCAGGTAGAAGAAGCTTTGCACAAGGGTGACATGCTCTTCACTGCTTGTCCTTCTTCAGCAATAGATAACTCAGACACTGAGTGTTTGATGTCTGAAGGTAGAAGGCAGTCTGTAGAAGAGTTGATTGCAGAGCAGAAGAGAATCAGAGAGAATTGATGATGATCTTTCTCTGAGTGATGTTCTTCTCTTTGAATTCTCTGCAGCAGATTCTGTGAGAGAGAGATGATGAAGAAGGTTCTCTGTAACAAAACTGAATAACTGTGTATGTCTCTCTCGAAAGAATCTCTGAGTAATAGAATTACTACTGACTGATAGATAGCCGTTGGCAGGGCATTCAATGCATTCCTTAACTGTCCATGCCTTGGAAGGAAGTGCCTTAATTGATTTCCAATGAAAATTCCTTGAGATATGGACCAATTAAGTCTTGAAACGGCCAGGGGATCTCTTGCAATAACTGCTTTGATGATCTTTAATTTGAATTTCAAAAGTCAACAGACGGGAGAACCCAAAACATTGAATTCATCATAAATCGTCGATCTGAGCTCGAGTATCCGTCGATCAGAGAGTGATTAAGGTTGCAGAGAGAATCACGCCAAAACGTCGAGCTGAAGTCGACGTTACGTCGAACTGAGGACGACGCTGCGTCGAGCTGCGATCGATTATATGTCGAGCAGCGGTCGACTACGCGTCGAGCTGAGGACGACGACACGTCGAGCTGGGGTCGACTATCCGTCGAGCTGAGCAGAACTAAAATCTCAAATATCCTAAGTTCTAAACTCACACTCAATGACCTATGCTATACAATGAGGTCATGCATCCTTAGCATAGTTATCCTGACCCAAATATAAAAAGGGTGTTCCAACAATCTCCCCCTATTTGGATTAGGATTACTATTCACATGATTATAAGGAAATAAAAAGCATACAGAAGATTAAAACACAGACAAAACCATAAACCACAGATAGAAGCAGGAGCAGATATATAAATATCAAAAGTGTTTATGGCAGTTGTAAGGAGGTGGAGCCATCTTACATTACTTCTTCTTTGGTTCTTCTTCAAGGCTTTTCTTGAACTTGATTTCTCTCTGAGGATTGGCAACATCTTTCCTGGATCTGTAATCCTCAGAAGTAACCAAGGAAGTTATGCTTTTTCCACTGGGAGGAACAGCAGCAGGATGCAACTGCATGTACCTATCAAATTCAAAGAATTTGCTGGAATTGTATTTGTCCAATTCTTGTCTTCTCTGCTCAGACATAGTACTGATGTTTGATGTGTCCAGTCCTCATTCTTTATTCTTCTTAATCAGGTCTAGAGCAACAAGCTCAGCCATTCTAGCTTTCCAAGCAGTAGGATTGTTGACTGGATCATCATAAGGGACAGGAGGTTCATATTTGTTGCTTTGATCTGAAGGAGGAGATTTTTGCCTTACACCATCATTGAGCTTGAAGGGAAAAGGACCTGAGGTTGAAGCAATAGTCTTTCCTCCCCTTTGATATGGCTGGTGTCTAGCTTGACCTCTTGATAGGTTTCCTCTTGAAGATCCTCTTTGTTGATAACCTCTTGGTTGGCTACCTCTTTGTCCTCTCCTGGATTGAAATGTCTTGCCTTGGAAGGAGGATGTGGGAGGTTTGCTGACAGGGTTAGCACTGCCTCCTGCACCTGGAGAAGATGGAGGAGGAGGAGGAGGAAGAATAGATTTACAGGGGCCTTTGAAATACTTCTTCTTCGGTTTCATAGCCTTGAGTTGGTTCTTGGAATATTGCATCCAGGGCTCTGTAATCTCACAGTTGTGAAGAATGTGATAGGGAGTATCATGGTCAGTGGCCCTTTCCATTGGAACTCTCTTTAGAGCTTTGCTTCTAGCTTTTCTCTTTTTAGCAATGGTGGCAGATGAATCATCTGAGCTAGTGGCAAACTCATCAGAGGAGCTGCTTTGCACATGATCATATGGATCATAAAAATCCTTCTTGGAGGCAATTCCTGAAACAGGACTAGAAGCAGCTGTCAGTGTAGATGATGTATCTAACACTGCAGGAAAAGAAATGGCTTCAGGTGCAACAGACATAGGAGTAGCTAAGTCACTGATAACTTCAGATATTACATCCTCAACTGAGCTGGCTGGATAGATCTTATTAGCAGGAGCAGAAGCTACCACTGCATCAGAAACTTGAGAAACAATAGAACTGGCAGGAGCAACAGCTACCACTGCCTCTGGAACAACAGAACTACCAGGAGCAATTTCAGGAGCAAGGGCTTCCACTGCATCAGAAGTGTTGGGCAACTCATCAACAGTGATATCATCAACAGAATGATCAACAGTACTAATATCAACATTTGAACAAGCAGGAGCAGCAACAGCACTATGATCAAGAGAATCATTTGCAGGAGCATCAGCTACCACTGCATCATCATCAAGGATCATTTCATCAAAAATAACAGTAGCAGCAGCAGAAAAGGGAACAATAGCCCTGGACAGATCTTCAGGAGGCAATAATCTGTATGGGCTGAAAGACCTTTGGAAAAAGCATGCTGGCACTGCCACTGTAAAGTCTTCAACTGAAGGCTGAACAAACTCTCTATCTGTAGGCTGAATTTCTGAAACTAACATCTCTTCTCTATCAAAAGGAGGCAGCTCTTCTTCTACAAAAATCTCCCCCTGCCTAGAATCAGTTAGAACTGACTCTAGGCCCCTAGAAGAAGGGCCAGCCACAATAGGAGTAAGGGAAGAGAGTTTAGATGAGATGGAGTTCAAAGAGAGGATTATTGGAGCTAGGGAAGCATCCAATAGAGAAGAAAGCCTTGGAGCCAAGAGCTCATAGAGCTTGTTGGCCAAGGGAAGCAAATTTACTTGCTCAAAGGGATGTTGAGCAGAGGTAGAGGGAGGAGAAACAGATGCAACAGAAGATGATGTTGGGATAGATGAAATGGGGATGGTAGGTTCAATGATGGATGACATGATAAGGTCAGAAAATGATGGTGTCTCAGATATGTCATCAGGAGAACCATCCAAGAAAGAATCACCTGGATTGTTAATCTCAATATCCATTGGAGGGAGAAGTGAAGAGGATGAAAATCTTCAGATGTGGTAATGGATGGAGGAATGGATGAGGCAATTGTAGCAATTGATGATGTTGTTTGCATAGGGGATGAAAATTGAGATGTGGATGGAGAGAAGGTGGTTGGAAAGCAGAAGGAAGATGAAATAGTGAAGGATGGCATGGCTTCTTCTACTAGATCAGAAGGCTGAGGTGAAGTGACCACAACAGTCCTTGTTTCTGTAGAAGTTTTCATAGCTGCAGTAGCTCTGGGATTGGTGATTTTCCTGTCCCACTTACCAATGAGGGCACAGGTCAGTCTCTTAGAAGCATTGATATGCTTAGAGGATACCAGAAGCTGAGGGCAGATATGATGAAGCAGCAAACCCAACACTCTTCCAAAATGAACATAAGTCTTGTTGACCTTCTTCTTCACTAGATCAAACAGAATTTCTCCCCAATTCAAGTGCTTTTTGTCCAGGAGAGCAGCCATGATGCAAAATTGATGCCTGGAAATGGCATCATGTGCTGTTCTCTTAGTACAGATAACCTTGCCTACCACATCAGCTAGAAGTCTGAATTCTATGGCAAGGTCTACTTTCAACAGTTTGGAGGCATTCTCAGAGGAATGACCCATCCTGTCTAACATTTCAGCATATTCTTCATTGGACAGCTCCATACTGTCATTGCCATTCTCCAATTCAAACACCTCAGTAAATATGGCAGAGGTTAAGGATACCTGAGTCCCTGAGATTGAACCAGTAATGGTGCTTTCATCTTGAGTAACTGCTGTATAAATCCATTCTTTAATTTCTGTTTCTGCTATTGGCATTCTGGTTGTCATGAACTTCTCCAATTTCTGTTCCTTAAACAGTTCTAGAATTTCCAGAAAATTTTGAGATGATCCTTCAAAGGAATCCAAATCAATGTCGAAACCGCAATCAAATTTCATCGCCGCCAAGATTGCTGCTGGAATCGCCATTTCCTGTAGAATACCTCTCGAAAACAAGTGTAAAATCTTTGGAGGGAGAAATTACTTGCAGAAAATATGAAAGCGCAAATGAAATCGACGCCGAGAAGATGATTTTATATTAGGGTTCGACGCAGAAAAGTAAATAACGTCGAGCTTAGGTCAACGCTAAGAAGCTCTAGGGGAAACGAAGAGACTCGGTGGTGTTCAGCTTAGATCGACGTTCGACGTTTTGAAGGTCGACGGTCGACACTAATTGGGATGCTGAACGCCGAGCTCTGGTCGACGTTAATTAACGTCGTCGACCGAGACAGAAACTTAACAGACTCTAGACAGGGTCGATCTCTGATCGACGCAAAGATGAGGTGGACGGTCGACGCTTTTTAGCGGTCGACGATCAGTCGATCTCCAGTCGACGTTTTCAAATGAAAAACGCCGAGCGTCGAGCAGAGTTCAGACAGAACCTCTAGACACTTAAGAAAGAGATACGTTTGCCTAGACTTTGTCATTTTTATGGTTTCAAAATCTTGTAGATTAACTTATGCTATCTCCATCTATCATTCCCAACTGATTAAGAAAGAAGAAGTGCTTCTTTTCATCCAAAGGTTTGGTGAAAATATCTCCCCTTTGTAAATCAGTAGAAATGTACTCTAGTGCTATTTTATTCTTTTCTACATTATCCCTTAAGAAGTGATGTCTGATCTCTATGTGCTTTGTCCTACTATGGAGAACTGGATTTTGAGCAATGCAAATTGCACTAGTATTATCACAAAGAATTTTTGACTTCTCTAAGTTGTAGCCATAGTCTAGGAGCTGGTTTTGGATCCACAATATCTGTGAGCAGCAACTACCTGCAGCCATGTATTCAGCTTCAGCAGTTGATGTAGACACAGATGTTTGCTTTTTGCAAAACCAGGAGACAAGTCTATCACCAAGGAATTGACAAGATCCACTGGTGCTTTTCCTGTCTACTCTACATCCAGCATAGTCAGCATCTGAAAATCCAGTGAGATCAAATCCTGAGTCATGTGGATACCAGAGACCTAGATTTGGACAGCTTTTTACATACCTAAGGATTCTCTTAACTAATGTGAGGTGTGACTCTCTAGGGCTCACTTGGAACCTAGCACATATACATGTAGCAAACATAATATCTGGTCTGCTAGCTGTAAGATATAAAAGAGAGCCAATGATTGCTCTATAGTTAGTCTGAACAACTGGTTTACCAGATTCATCAGCATCCAAAACAGCATTAGTAGGCATGGGTGTTTTCATAGAAGATGCATCTGACATACCAAATTTCTTAACCAATTCTTTTGCATACTTGGTTTGAGAAATAAATATGCCATCAGCATGTTGTTTGATTTGCAATCCCAAGAAAAAGGAAAGCTCACCCATGCTACTCATTTCAAACTTTGAGTGCATTAGTTGTGAGAACTTTTTGCACAAGCTTGAATCAGTAGACCCAAAAATTATGTCATCTACATATATTTGTACTAGTAGGATGTGGGACTTATGGGTTCTAATAAAAAGAGTTTGGTCAACTCTACCCCTTTTAAAATCATTTTCAAGCAGAAAGGAGGCTATGGTCTCATACCATGCTCTTGGAGCTTGTTTGAGACCATATAAAGCCTTATGTAATTTGAAAACATGTTCAGGAAAGGTTGGAGAGATAAAACCTGGAGGTTTCTTGACATAGACTTCTTCCTTGATGTCTCCATTGAGAAATGCACTTTTAACATCCATTTGGAATACCTTGAATTTCTTGTGTGCAGCATAAGCAAGGAAAATTCTTATGGCCTCCAACCTTGCAACTGGTGCAAAGGTTTGGTCATAATCAATCCCTTCTTCTTGACAATAGCCTTGAGCAATAAGCCTTGCCTTGTTTCTCACAATGATCCCTTGATCATCTAACTTATTCCTGAATACCCATTTAGTTCCAACAATTTGCTGGTTTCTTGGTTTTGGAACCAATTCCCATACTTTGTTTCTTTCAAACTGGTTTAGCTCCTCTTGCATTGCAATGATCCAGTTTGGATCTTGCTCTGCATCTTGTATTATTTGAGGCTCTATTTGGGAGAGAAAACAAGTGTGCATCAGATGTTGATTTATCTGATTTCTGGTTTGCACACCTTCTGAGATTTCTCCAATCACTTGAGAGATTGGGTGATCTCTTATTATTATTAAATCAACAATGGGTGTTGATTGTTCACCAACCTGTGTTGTTGTTTCCTCTTGTGGAACAACAACTGGTTCTTCAAGTTCTTCATTGTTTCCTTCCAAAATCTGATCAGTGTCTTCATTGTTACTAACATTTGGTTATTGTTGTGTAGTGGAAGATAAAGAACCATTATCCATGATGGTTAACTGATTTATATTTTCAGCTAGAGATTGTACCTGCAAATGGTCTATGGTAGAAGAATTCTTCTCCTTATAAGACATATTAGACTCATCAAAGGTAATATGCATGGATTCTTCAATTTTATGGGATGACTTGTTATAAACCCTATAAGCTTTGCTGTTCAAAGAGTATCCCAGAAACACTCCTTCATCAGCCTTAGCTTCAAATTTTGCTAAATATCTCTTGTCATTATTATGAATGAAGCAAATGCAACCAAAAATCTTGAAAAAGCTAACTTTAGGTTTCTTCCCTTTGAGCAATTCATAGGGAGTCTTATCCTTTAGTTTATGTATCAGGCTTCTATTCAAAACATAGTTGGAGGTGTTCACAGCCTCTGCCCAAAAGGTTAGAGGAAGATGTGCATCTGTCAATAATGTTGTGGCAGATTCAATTAAGGTTTTATTTTTCCTTTCAACTACCCCATTTTATTGAGGAGTTCTAGGAGCTGAGAAAGTGTGCCTGATCCCTTCATTCTGACAGAACTCTTGCATAAGAAGAGAATCAAACTCTGTCCCATGATCACTTCTGATCAGGGCTATATGAGTATTGAACTCAATCTGTATGCTCTTGAGAAAATCTGTCAAAATTTTGAAGTTATCAGACTTCTTTCTCAGGAAGAACACCCAAGTGAATCTTGAGAAGTCATCTACAATCACTAAGGCATAAGATTTCCCCCCTAGACTTTGTATTGTAGTGGGTCCAAAAAGATCCATGTGCAACAGATACAAAATTCTAGGTGAGTCACTCTTATTAAGTGATTTGAAACTGTTTTTGGTTTGCTTTCCTAGTTGACAAGCCTTGCAGAGTCCTTCCTTCTTGTAGGAACCAGAAGGTAGTCCTCTAACAAGGTTGAGTTTAGACAGCCTAGCAATAGTTTTAAGGTTAACATGACCTAATCTTTTATGCCAAAGCTCATTTGACTTACTAAGAGAATTGAAAAGGCATATATCTACTTTAGAAGAATTGAAATCAACTAAATATATATTATCTTGTCTATTTCCAATCAACACAATATTGTTATCTAAAGCAATATTACAGACTAAATCAGTGAACCAAACCTGATAACCAGCATCACAAAGTTGACTGATGCTGATTAAGTTGTGCTTTAGTCCTTCCACATAAGCTACCTTCTTGAAGGTGATTGATCCAATCTTGACTTGACCATAACCTTTGGTTTGTCCAAAGTTGGAATCACCAAAGATTACTCTTGGTCCAAGCTTTGCTTTGAAGGAAGTAAGGTTGCTTTTGGTCCCTGTCATATGTTTGGAGCAACCACTATCCAGGTACCAATGCTGGTTCACTACTGGATAGCTCTTCATCTGCACATGTAACAGCTTAATTGTTTTTCACCCAGTTCACCTTGGGTTGAGGTTGATAACCAATGAAATCAGAGATGAAGGACATTTCAGGCTGACTCTTATAGCCTTCAGGATGATATCTCTTAGGAGGAATCACCCATTCAGTATAAGGGTTAGGCTGAGATGTAGGATATTTATGATTTGATTTAGATTTATCCTGTGTAAATAAAACACGGCTCTGAGCTCTGTTCGACGATCGTCGATCTAAGTTCGACGCTGATGTTTCAGGACGTCGAGCTCCATTCGACGTTCGAACAAGCCTACCTTCAGGGACAACAGCCAGTCGACCTGAGTTCGACGTGTGTCGAGCTAAGTTCGACGCTTCAGCATGGTGTTGCTGATTCTTGCTAGAGTGGCGTCGAGCTCTGGTCGAAGATCGTCGAGCTCTGGTCGACGTTTTCTGTTGTACTTGAAATGGCTTAGGTAGATCAGAATTTTTTCTGGCTACCACCATAATTTCTTTACCCTTGTTACTGGTAAACTTTATGGGAGTTGTTAACACTATAGGTTGGCTTGAAGAGGCACCCAAACCTAGTGAACCATTCATTCTTGAATTCACTGTGCTTGTGATGTCTATTAATTTGAGACTCCTCCCATTGAGAGTTTCCTCAAGCTGTTTAGCCTTGGATAGCTCACTCTTTAGTGAAGCTATCTCCTCCCTACAGCATTCTAACTCATCAGAAAGCTTGAGATTATTTGCACTTAATGTGCTGTAATCAGACAACTGACTTCTAAGAGAATCAATTGTTTTCTCAGCAGTCAGCAAGTCTATGCACATAGATTTAAATCTAAATTTGAAATCATCAGAAGAAAAATCAAAGGAGTCAAGTACCTGATCTTCACTTAATTCCTGATCAGTCATATATTCAGATTCATGCTCTGAATCTGAGCTGCTTTGTGATGCATTGATTGCCATCATGCAGAATCCTTTCTCAGTGGCATCATCCTCATCATCACTTGTGCTGGATGATTCTTCAGACTCTTCAGTATCACTCCATGTTTCAGCAACAAATCCTTTCCTTGTATGTTTGGTGTTGCTGGAGGAGGATTTATCATAGTATTTCTTGGAGTCTTTATCTCTTTTCTTGTCTCTTCTTTCTCTCTTGTCTTTCTTGTCTTTCTTGTCTTTACCTTGATTTTCAGGACAGTTTGGTGCAGTGTGTCCTGGTTTCCTGCAGCCATAGCATATAATATCTTTATTATTAGATCTGTTATACCTTGGCTTATCTTGGTCTTTAGAAGACCATTTTCTGAAGTTCTTTCTAGCCATCTTGTTGAATCTTTTGGCTAGTAGGCTTAATAGTTCTTCATTGCCTATCTCCTTCTCTTTAGGTACTTCCTCTGAAGCTTTGAGAGCTATTGTCTTCTCCACTTTGGGTGCAGAAGAAGTTATGTTTTGCTCCCCTTCTCTATTTTTGACAAATAGCTCATAGGACTTGAGTTTGCCTAAGAGAGCTTCAGTGGATGTCTCAGTTTGACTTCTGCCATCTTTAATTGGCCAGATTCTTGAATCCCAAGAGCTAGGTAAGCACATGAGAATTTTATCATTTATCTCTGTGAGAGATATATCCTTGTCCAAAGTTTTCAGTTCACTGACAATCAGACTAAATCTGTTGTACATGTCAGCCACAGATTCAGCTTGAGCCATTTTGAAATTCTCATACTGTGTTATCAGCTGAGCTCTTCTATCTTTTCTTTCATCAGCTGAACCTGAGACTATCTCAGTTAGTTTGTCCCAGATTTCTTTGGCAGAGTTGCATTCAGCAACCTTCTGAAATATGTCATCTGATATTGTTTGGGCCAAGATGTTCATGGCCTTTGCATCAGCAACTTTCCATTTCTTTATATCAGTGTCTGTTCCTGCAGGTGGTGGAACAGCTGAGGTACTTGTTGTAGTAGGAGGCCTTGGACAATCTGTTAAGACACAGTTAAAAATGTCTTCATCAAAAGAGTTCATATATAGTTTTATCCTTGCCTTCCAGAGTCCAAACTTGGATAGATTGCACACTGGAGGTCTTGTGCTTGCATACTCCTTGTTTTGTGCCATGAGTTTTTATAAAAACAATTTTTATCAAAACAAAATAAACCCTCTGTAGAGTTTGATCTTATCAAAGATTTTTGTGGTCCAGGTGTTAGCCTGAAGGAAAGACCAACCTCCCTCTGATACCAATTGAAAGTTAGGTGATAAGATCTATCTACCTCTAGAGGGGGGGTGAATAGAGTAAGTTCAAATAGATTGATGTATTTAAAACTTTTTTATTTACTTAGTGTAGAAAGTGAGTTATGCAATGATTAAATATATAATAAAGCAAACAGCACACAGCACACAGCAAGAAGTAAACATAAACCACAGAAGACACAAGGAAATTATAGTGGTTCCCCAAACTTGGGTAGTCCACTCTTCTATCACCCTTTGATAGGAATCCACTGCAGGATGGTTGATCAGGTGTCCTGGGCACCACCAGATTTTTTGATAAGGTGTCTTGCCACCACTGATTTTGACAAGGTCTCAGCTAACCAAAAGGGTAACTTTTGAAGGGAGTTAAAACCCTGTACAGATGGAATAAGGTAAAGAAAGGATGAGTAGGCTTCTCTGTCAACTATCAAAGAGAAGCTTGTGGATTTTGATATTGTCAAAGCTCCCCCTGAGATGTAGATGAGTTCAGGTAGAAGAAGCTTTGCACAAGGGTGACAGGCTCTTCACTGCTTGTCCTTCTTCAGCAATAGATAACTCAGACACTGAGTGTTTGATGTCTGAAGGTAGAAGGCAGTCTGTAGAAGAGTTGATTGCAGAGCAGAAGAGAATCAGAGAGAATTGATGATGATCTTTCTCTGAGTGATGTTCTTCTCTTTGAATTCTCTGCAGCAGATTCTGTGAGAGAGAGATGATGAAGAAGGTTCTCCGTAACAAAACTGAATAACTGTGTATGTCTCTCTCGAAAGAATCTCTGAGTAATAGAATTACTACTGACTGATAGATAGTCGTTGGCAGGGTATTCAATGCATTCCTTAACTATCCATGCCTTGGAAGGAAGTGCCTTAATTGATTTCCAATGAAAATTCCTTGAGATATGGACCAATTAAGTCTTGAAACGGCCAGGGGATCTCTTGCAATAACTGCTTTGATGATCTTTAATTTGAATTTCAAAAGTCAACAGACGGGAGAACCCAAAACATTGAATTCATCATAAATCGTCGATCTGAGCTCGAGTATCCGTCGATCAGAGAGTGATTAAGGTTGCAGAGAGAATCACGCCAAAACGTCGAGCTGAAGTCGACGTTACGTCGAACTGAGGACGACGCTGCGTCGAGCTGCGATCGACTATACGTCGAGCAGCGGTCGACTACGCGTCGAGCTGAGGACGACGACACGTCGAGCTGGGGTCGACTATCCGTCGAGCTGAGCAGAACTAAAATCTCAAATATCCTAAGTTCTAAACTCACACTCAATGACCTATGCTATACAATGAGGTCATGCATCCTTAGCATAGTTATCCTGACCCAAATATAAAAAGGGTGTTCCAACAGGTGGCTAGGAAGGGACGGCCAAGGATCGATGTCCTCTTCAATATCGAGAATGACAAAATCCACCGGGAAGATGAATTTGTCGACCTTCACTAGCACATCCTCAACGATACCTAACGTATACTTAATCGATCGATCAGCTAACTTTATACTCATTCTTGTAGGGCTAAGAGTGCCCAATCCTAGCTTCTTAAACAATTATAAAGGCATCAAATTAATGCTCGCTCCAAGATCCACTAACGCATGTTTTATAAAAAGGTCGCCAAAAACACAAGGAATTGAAAAACTACCCGAGTCATTTATTTTTTTGGAAGATTTGATTTTTTAATGATCGCCGAGCACTCTTCATTTAACGTCACGTGAGAAAGGTTTTCCAATTTCTTCTTGTTTGTTAAAAAATCCTTAAGATATTTCGCATACTTCGGCATTTGACTAATCGCTTCGTGAAATTGAAAATTAATATGAATTTGTTTAAATATTTCAAGAAAGCGTTGATATTGATTATCTAGTTTTTCTTTCCTAAGTCGAGCCGAATAAGGAGGTGGCGAAAATTCTTTTATAATAATCGGGGCATCATTTTGAACGTCATCTTTTTCTTTTTCAAAATCAGAAAAAACAGAAATATCTTTTTCTTTACCAAAAGTAGAGTTTTCATTTTCAAAAGGGATAATTGTTTCCGCAGTAGGAGAAATAGTCACCTTTGGCTCTTCCCTTGTGGTGGGCTCGTTAACAACCTAACCGCTCCTAAGGTAAATCACATTTGCATGCTCCCTTGGGTTAGGTTCAGTGTTCGAGGGAAGAGTTCCAGGTGTTCTCTCAGAAAAAGCCTTGGCGAGTTGCCCGACCTATTTTTATAAACTTTTCATCGAACCTGTTAAGTTTCTAATAGTAACATCATTCGAGCTTATATATCTAGATAAAATTTCTTCCAAAGAGAGAGCTTTTTGAAGATTTTTGTTTTATTGTGGCGGTGGTGGTGGAGTGAAATCGTGTGGTGGACGTACGACATTAGTATTACTACTCCAAGAAAAGTTAGGATGGTTACGCCATCCAGGGTGATAAGAATTCGTAGCAGCATTAAAACCAGGAGGAGAAGAAAAATTCGAAAAAGCAGAAAAATTGTTTGCAGAATTATTTTGAGCAGGACTGGGTATGTGTAACATCCCATTTCCGGCTAGACCCCTAGGAGTCGGTTGGTCGTGATAGAACCCTAGGAAGCCCAAAAAACTGAAATAAATCGACCGAGATTTCGGGTCACGGGTTGGTCACGCCCGTGACCCACATGTCACGCCCGTGACATAGGGCGTGACCACATTCGACGATCGTCGATTTTATTTCGACGGTCGTCGACCCAGAATTAGTCACCGGTCATGTCACGCCCGTGACCCACAATGTCACGCCCGTGACATAGGGCGTGACCACGTTCGACGATCGTCGATTCAGTTCGACGGTCGTCGACCCAGAATTGGCCACACGGGCCTGTCATGCCCGTGACCCATAATGTCACGCCCGTGACATAGGGCGTGACCATGTTCGACGATCGTCGATTTCAGTTCGACGGTCGTCGACCCAGAATTGGCCACACGGGCCTGTCACGCCCGTGACCCAGGTGTCACGCCCGTGACCACCCTTCAACGATCATCGATCTCAGTTCAACGATCGTCGAACCCAGAATTGGCTAATTCGGGCCTGTCACGCCCGTGACCTATATGTCACGCCCGTGACCAAGGCCGAAACGTCAGCCAGACTGGAAATTTCGGTAACCGACGTCGTAATAAATTCTGACTATGGGAATGAAAACCAAGCGTATTTATGGGCCGTTTTCTACTTTAAATTATTTAAATAAATAAGGAAATGTAGGTCCTATAGGAAATCTCCACCTAGCAAACATCTCTTCGTTTCCAGCAATTCAATTCCCTGCATCATAACCAAAACGTTATTAAGAAGAAATATTAATGGCCATGAACATTTCATCCTTTCCCCTCCCCACTTGCTGATCTATAAAAGGCTCTTAAGGGCAAGAGGAAAAGGTTACACGCTGTAACATCCCAAATTTCAAATGACTTAGATTTGGGTTAGACATGTGGTGGATGCTAGGGTTTAGCTAGGTTTGACCCTAGGAGGAGGATTTAGACCATGTGGGGCCCACTATGGGGCCCAAGTCTACCTAGGTCAAACTAGGCTAAATACAAACCCTAGCCACACCATGACCCCACCACATTGCCCTAACCCTAAATACAATCTAAGTGGACCCTAGGGTAGGCCATGGGGTCAACTAGTTGACCCATGTTGGGTCAAGTCAACATGTTGACCTAAATAGTGAAAATGGTGCCCTAGCCCATTTCACTAGGTTGGGTCCACCCAAACCAACCCAGAATCACTAGGTGGGTCTAAAGTGACCCTATACCCCCTATGGAAGAGAAAAATAGGGGCATGCAATGGCAATTTTGGAAATTACCTAGGAAAGAGATAAGAGGAGGAATAGGAGAGAGAAAATGCTAAGGAGTTATTTTGGGCCACTTGGGCTCATCCCACCAACCCACAATGGGTTGGCTGACCATGTAGGGGTATTAGGAGGAGAGGGGACCCACCATGCAACATTGGGTCAAACCCAAACCCAAAACCGAGCCTCTCTCTCTCTCCTACCTCAACATATGAGTCAACCCACCTCTCCACTCACCCAACCCAACCCCAATCAAGGAACCCGACCCATTAGGGGTTATTTAATCCACTTGGAGCAGTAGGGCCCACTCCCAAGCCACCAGCCAGCCCACACACCCAACCAGAGCCCCCCCACCTTGGTGAAATCGCCACCTTGGTGAAATCGCCAAACATAGGTGAAACCGCCCCCCCCCCTTTCTTAACTCAGCCCAAACCGAGCCCACCCCTCTTTTCCCACTTCATCCCTACCCCAGAGAGAGAGAGAAAGAGAGACCAGCTGCTACCATGGCTATCCAAAGAGGAGATCGCCAGAATATTCACTCCATGGGAAACCGCCGCCACCCTCGGCCTCAGCCGCCACCACAGGTCCGTATCCCTTCTCCTCCAAGTGTACTAGTATCCTAGATCCACTAGGCTAGAGGTCGAGCTCAAACGAGCTCGACGTTAGGAATCAAAAAGCTCAAAAATCGGTTTAAAAATGGCAGCCTGGGAGCTTTTCGGCTTGGTTGCGCCGCCGCCGTCCGCCGCTCTCCGCCGCCCAGTCGCCGGCCAGCTCTAGCCCCGACCACCGTGAGGCCGGGGAAGGCCTTGGCCGGAGGTCCCGCCGCCGTCGATGGCCGGGAACCACCCCGCAAAACCACCCTGCGTCGGTTTTGGCCATGCATGCATGCATGGAGGAGAAGAGCAGCCACCGTCCGATCTTCTTCAAGATTCGTGCGGCTGATCATGCATTTTAAGTTATTATAAATAAATCTGTTACTATTTAATATAATGAATAGTGAATTAATTTGTGACATTTTGGCATTCACTTTGCATGTTGATAATAATGCCCCTATAGCCACCTGATGAATTTTTGTCCAAAATGAAAATTGTAGCTAAAGGTATTAACTTTAATTTGCCACCCTAAATTCAAGTTTTGGTCCAGTATTTTGTGCTGTAGGGCTGTTTTGCTAGGACTGCTCCTAGACTAGGGCAGAAAGTAAAATTGATGCCCAAGCCAAACCAAGTGTCATCATGACCTGAAATTTTGTTCATGTGTGTATTTAGGGCATGTTTAGGCCCTGCCAAAAATTTGGAATTTTTGGAAAACATTTTGCTATAGTTTTTACAAAAATACCCAATAGTAAATAAATGTGATTTTTGGAGTTCTCCAACTCCAATGGGCTCCAAATTTTGGTGGAACCCTCTCATGGGTATACTAGACCCATGGTTAAAATTTGGGCTAAATTGATGCACTGCATGTTGAGAAATCTCACTTGCATGTTTGAGAAATAATATTTGGCTTGGGCTGCAAATAGCAATTTTGCAGAATTTCAAATGGCTGCCCAAGCCAAACCAGAAGCCCCCTTGACCTGAGATTTTGGTCAGAGGTATAATTAGTGCATATTTAGGCCCTGCCCAAAAATGGGCTTGATTGGAAAATAAAATATGGGAAAATTACCAAAATACCCCTAGGGCTTAACTAGGTGATTCTTGGAGATTGCTAACTCCAAATGTCCCCAAATTTTGGTGGCTGGCCCTTAGGGACCATATAGACCAGTGGTAGAAATTTCTCTGAAACTGGAACAAGTCATGTTGGGAAAGGTCCACATGCAAGAATTGAATTACTTAGGCTCGGGGTGCAAATAGCAAATGTAAAACATGTTTATGATATTTGCCTAAAGGGGTGCATTTAGAATGCACACCCCCCCCTGATTAGTATACCAGTAGGGTATAATTTCAAACCCTAAATTAGTTGGGATTTTTGGGGAGCAAAAATCCCACACTTAGTGAATTCGACAATTTTTGAGAATTTGGTGAACACTTAAGAATTTTCTAAAATGAATCAAACTAGGGTCTAGAAGATTTACAAAACCCTAATGAAATTATTTAAACTCATGGGAGATATATTCGAGCCCTTGAGATTCGACTTGATAAATTGAAGATTTAATTCATAAGTATGCGGGAAAATGACAATTTTACCCTTAACAATAATTGAATGATTCTGGTGGAGATAAAAAAATAAATAAATCGATGTATCATATCTATAATAATCTCATGTGATTAAACACAATACATTGAATTTGGAAGTTCATTCAAGTGATCATTAGTTAGGTCATCTTACCCTAGTCGCTCAGTCTCGATAGAAGTGTCGTACGTAAATACCTATCTAGATAATACCACCCTAGATTAATGAACAGAACGATGGGGATGGTAGTGTAATTTGGAAATGGCAGGGTGGTATTAGGTCTGGGGCTACATTTAGCATAAGTAGGTTTACCCTACTAGGACAACTGGGAGATAGAATAAAATGGGATAGATGTGGAAATTGGGAATAAACCCGGGTGGTGTTGATAGCGTCATAGGTATAGTAACGAGGGATAGAGTGCAAATCACTTTACAATAGGCATAACGGAGTCCGACGGGAAACCCTCAACTTCCGATTAACACCATAAGTCATTAGGCCACTAAGGAGTAATACTAAAGGAGAATCGTGGGTAACGGGTAAACACCAACTAAAACTAATTATCCTTGCGAAAGGGAACTTCGGGTTTCATGCCCGTCTTGGTTCCTAGTGCCCTCGAGACCCCCTCACGGGGCATGCCTTGGGCAGTCCTGGGATTCACTCTAAATCACTATGTATAATAAACCTTAGGCGAGAGTAGTCTAATAGGCTTGGAGATCTACGCGATAGGTTTGCCGGTTAAATAAGGTTGGAAACATCATATGGGTTACTTGCTCACCTGTTTCACAAGGTTGGAGGGATACAAGTAATGAGCTCATCCTAACCGGGTTGGAGGGATACGAGTGGCTTGCTCACCTGTTTCTTAATGTTGGAGGGATACAAGCACTTGCTCACCCAAATTGGATTGGAGGGAATGTGTTAACAATATCAGTACGAGCAGGAAGCTCGGATTAATACCTTGCATGTGCATAAAATTAGTGGCGAGTCACGCGGGACTGGCCAGTCGATGCACCGATGGCAGTACGATGACTCGGGCGAGGCGTACGGGTGGAGGGGCCAGTATGCTAAATATATAATACTGCGGAATCCCCGAAGACGTACACTCGACCTACAAGACTGACGGGTAGTCAGCAAAATACGTACGCAAAACTCTAGAGTGCACCTAGGATGTGTACAGAGGCGTATGAGAGGGGTCTAGGTCTGGTAGTGCTTATACCCACCTAGAAGTGGAGAGCCCGCTCCACTATTGTCGTAGCCACAACGGTAGTACCCGAGAGTGATGCAAGCTCTCAAAAAGAGGGAACTAAAGGTCTGTGATCACGGAGTCGTGTGTGTGTGTTGCACTTGCATGCTTATCATACTCATCATAACATACATTCATTCATTGGGACATACGCTTCATAGATCCTTATCATATAAATTGTATGGGCGGTTTATATGTTAAGTTACTTTTGGAAACCCTAACTTATAAGTTCGTATGGGCGTTCATATAAGTTAGGGTACTTATGTGATATTGGTAGGAGTAGGAGTAGCAGTAGCGTACTTTCCTTTCTGTACTACATTTACTTACAGTTCTATCTTCTTACTGCAGTCCTTTCCTTTCTGCACTGTCTTTACTTACTTGCACTTTATATAGAACTGCTAGACTATATATAGAACTGCTAGATTTTACTTACTCCTGCTAGATAGAAATGTCACCTGCTTCCACTTTGCTACCCCTTGTTGTCCTCCGCATCATCCTTCCATCCGGTGCCTAAGAGCGATAGGAGGAGGTGTTGAGGATACGACTTAGTCTTTTTGACTAACATATGTTGACTCCCCCTTTTTAGGAGTTCGAGGAGGTGGACCAGCACGTCCAGCGGGATGAGGAGGCAGGGCATGAGGAGCAGCTACCACCACCACCAGACACTACTACCAC
The DNA here is from genome assembly GCA_039513925.1 of Platanthera zijinensis. Classification (NCBI taxonomy): domain Eukaryota; kingdom Viridiplantae; phylum Streptophyta; class Magnoliopsida; order Asparagales; family Orchidaceae; genus Platanthera; species Platanthera zijinensis. Next base: position 41,108,798 of record CM077083.1, read on the forward strand.
ACGACCTCAGGTGGGAGGAGATGTAGTGGATAGCTTAGTTTACAGCTTTCTATTTTGTGAGAGAGAGTCTGATTTCTATTGATGTATATGGGCATAAGCCCTACTTTCTCTTTTGTACTCATTATGGACTATAGTAGCACTTTCATTTCCATATATATGATATGCTCTGTGATTTCTGTGGACATGTGTATTAGCTTGTTTATACACTTTTACTTCCGCATCTCTAGTGAAAAATGATGGTAATAGCCGGCAGAATCGGCGTCTTACGGTGTCGACTAACTCAGGAGTTAGTGTCACCGTAAGGCGGCGGTTCTGGGCATAAGATCCGGGATGCCTTCAAAAAGGGAAAAGGCGGATCTTACAAACTGGTATCACTTGAAAAATACGATCATTAGAGAAAGAAGTCCACAACACTGGAACACCCCGCTCGAGCATTAGTTTGCGGACAAACTAAGCAGCGGAAGCAATGGTGTGCCCATGTGTAAAAAGTCACATAAAACAGTCCATTTTAAGCAATGAGTTAGGCCAATCCAACTAGGACACCACCCTAGTTTGACTTACCAAGAGGATTTCGTGTCGCACCTAAGGCCGAAGATCGACTTAAGATGTAGATTAGTTGAGGTACGAGGATAACCAAATCGATTAAAGAAAGATCTTAACGCCAGAATCCCTACTTAAGGCTTAAACGTCGATGTCCCTACTCTGCATATCGAGTGATATTACCAATTCTTACTCAAATTGATAGGACCACTTCGAGGAGAAGTTGGTGCATGAGTATATTAGTGGAACAGTAGGGTACTCATAAGCTTAATCCTAGTACTGATGACTGGATTACGTCAAGACAATCATGATGATAAATACCAAAGATCGAATGAGAATTCAAATTCTAGAAACGACACTTCCTTGTTTGGTCACATGTTGACCTTGAACAGATTGTCGTATGATAACCTTGAAGACCTAAAATAGAAAACATATCAATTGAAGTGGAAATCCATGCCAAAGATTGTTAGCCCTAATGATTAAGGCATGTACATGAGGACTACATTGTGAATGTTAAAGGAAATTAACCAAAATATATGGGGGCTAAACCTTTTGTTTATAGGGGTTAAATTGAGAGCGACTCGAAATTCTTTAAGCCTTCCTCATAAAACATGTGTTGCAAGCGTAGTGATCTAAAAACTTGGCTTATTCAAAGATCGCTCAAGTAAAGATGTGGGTTTGTATATACATGACCGGTATGATGATCAATCCTTCCTAGAAGGTTAAGACTCTTGAAGAATTTCACACTATTTATTTATCTTAAATAGTATAGACTATTAACGACAAGTTGTGAACACAACCAATTCACGAGTGAAATAGGAAAGTAGAATGCTTCGAGAATGACTTTCCACCCTCATAATTACCCCAGGACCATATGTGTGAGTGAACAAGGAGAACATTAAGTTTAATTCCTTGAAAGATATATAAAGAGTGGCTTAGTGATGTGTATATATGACCTTGAAACTAGGGGAGACCGTATAAGACTTCAATAAGTTTCCCAATTTCGAATTTAAGGAAGTAGGTAACTACTTAGTCCACATTCTAATGAGCACTCGTGATCTTCCTTAATACCGACACAGTATAAGTCATTTACATATACACGTGAAACCGAAGAAATTGTGCTCAAGGATCAAATTTGGACCAGTATGAGTTGTAAACGGATTTACATACAATTAAGGGTTGATTGATTATCGCCTCCACAAGTATGTTCCGAGATGCTCTAACACCTCGAACCGATCAATGTAACACATAATTAAGAAACTCAGATATACCATGTGAAGAATCAGTGCGAATTGAAGATGCGTTCAAGTAAGAAGAATAATCAAAAAAGTTTTTGCACAGTTAAGGATCTTAGGAAAGTGACCTTGATAGTTACAGGTTGGAAGAAGTAAACACAACAATCGATCATTGCTACCTGTGCCTACTTGACATACACAAGTCATTAGGTCGGAAACATACATATTAGGACAAAGTAACATCGTGTTAATATGAAGGAATGATCGCAAGTCTTAACTATTATAGGATGAGAGTCCATAAAGTGAAAATGTTGAATATCTAAACGATTACGTCTATAATAATGAGAGTATCGTAGCCCCAACAACGGAGAATCAAGTGAAGAATCTTACTTAATTGAAGGATGTATACTCTAAGAATAATCTGGTGGATGTGACTCTGATGATCTCAGGAACCAAAACAAAAGTGTTCGATGATGAGTTACGGATGGTGCGTTCCCTCAAAGAATCAATCCTTTTCAATTTGAATGGTCTACTTACTATTATACTTGAGGGATGGTTTAAGTTATAATCAGAAATCTTGATAAGATAACATCTTGTGTTTAGGATATGATAATTAAGATTTACTATGGTTATGCATGATTTAGTACTACCTTATTTGATCTTAAAAGGGGCTGAGATTTGGAGAATTAAACACAATGATGAATTATCACTACTACCCACGCTTACATGATATAGTCGATTACTTGATCCCAATGATGAACTATAACCCTGAATGACTCAATTAAGCAAAAGTCATTATTTTGGAACTTGAGAATCGAAATAAGATAATATTTTGGTGGATAAGATTAATTTCTTGTGGCGTGACATTTGAAATGTAAGCACTCAATAAATTGAAAAAGGGGTGGATGATGAGTTAAAATTGTACACATATATATGCCCATTAATTATGATAGCATTAAGAACCGAGATACATACGTTAATACCATTATAATAACTGTTAGGAGGGTTAATGACAATGATATATAGTTCTTGACTATCAAAGGCGTATACAGAGAAACCACACGAGAAGTAATTAGTGATTAATAAGATTCTCTTTATGCCGAAATCGATTTGTGCTAGACCTCACCATTTTTGAAAAGATACGCTCATAAAGCTATGAATTATACTACGTGTGAAAAGCGATTGGGAGTAAATTGTACGAACATCAATATCAATAATGATCGCTTGATGTATGCTCAAAAGGTGAAGACGCTACGAATTATGTATTACTTTTTATGTTGAGTTGTGACAAGTCTTAAATTTGGGAAAAGCAAAATGATAATTTTCCATCACACCATGATCTCGGAAGATGGGTTAGCTAATATACATAATAGTGTTGGTCTAGTGTGCCTGAATTCTCTTTTGGTGACCATAAGTTCACGTTGGTGGATAAGTAGTAATCTAATGGGGCGTGAATAGAAGAGACTTCTACTTACGAGATCGTTGAATTATATATATTTTGAGTGATCGCGGTTGTAAGGGACTACAATCTAAATTGCGATTGAGAAATATTCTGATTGTTAATTGGCGGAGGACTTGAAAATGAGTCCTCACAGTTTGAAAGAAGAGTAGCCCAAAATATAAGAAAAGTACATTCGGAAGAGGATTACACGCTACGCGACGACCTCGTTCATTTCCGTGGCCGTATATATATACCCGCAGGAGGTGGTATCCGGGAGGACATACTCAGGGAGTCGCACCAATCACAGTACTCAGTGCACCCCGGTATCACCAAGATGACGGCTGATTTGCGGAAGAGCATGTACTGGCCCGGGATGAAGAGGGAGATCATACATTATGTTACACACTGCAAGGCATGTCAGCTAGTGAAAGCTGAATGCAAGAGCCCAGGAGGGTTATTACAGCCATTACCGGTGCCAGAGTGGAAGTTTGAGGATATTGCTATGGATTTTGTGCATGGGTTGCCTCGCTCCCACTCTGGGAACGATTCCATTTGGGTCATCGTCGATAGACTGACCAAGGTAGCCAGATTCATACCGATCCGTAAGGACGCCCCAGTTGCTGTATTGGTGAGGTTATTTGTGGAGCAGTTCGTTAGATACCACGGCGTCCCCAGGATGATTGTCTCGGATCGTGACGGTCGATTTACTTCTAGGGAGTGGAGGGCAGTGCATGATTACTTAGGTTCGCAGCTCTCTTTCAGCACTGCCTTCCATCCACAGACCGACGGTCAGACAGAGCGGACCAACAGGACTATGGAGGATATGCTGCGTCTTTGTATTTTGGATACGGGGAAGCCCTGGGAGCGACTGTTACCCTTGATTGAGTTTTCTTATAACAACAGTCACCAGGAGAGTATTGGGATGGCTCCTTACGAGGCACTATATGGGAGGAGGTGTCAGACACCTCTATCATGGGTACAAGATAAGGATACACGAGCTCACGGTTCAGAGTATGTCGAGGATACGGAGGCTCAGATACGTCTGGTCAGAGATCGGATGTTGGAGGCCCAGAGCAGACAGGCGAAGTATTACAATGCGCGGCATCGTAAGGTGGAGTTCCAGGTGGGAGACAGGATTTTCTTGAAGATACGTCCAGTGCACGGTGTTTCCCGGGTGCGGAGGCACAAGAAGCTCAGTCCGAGATATATGGGGCCTTACTTGATCCTGGAGCGGATCGGCCCCTTGGCTTACCGACTGCAGCTACCGATAGAGCTGGGAGCTCTGCACGACATCTTTCACGTCTCCTCCCTACGACGAGCACTCCTTCGCCCTGAGCAGCATATTTCTACTACCGACGGGCCAGTAGCATCAGATCAATCAGTTCGTTTAGAGCCGGTCCGGATCGACGATACCGCCGTCCGAGTGTTGCGGAAAAAGAAGGTCCCTCTCGTGAAGGTGTTGTGGTCCAACCACGGACGGGAGGAGCACACATGGGAGCCGAGGGATCTCATGATAGAGCGACACTCGGAGCTATTCTCCTCAGGTACAACTTAGTTTTATATCTTCCTTTTAGTTACGTTTCGAATCTTTTATAAGCTTGTCGTAGAAACCCCGTAGCCCGAACTTAAATTTCGGGGACGAAATTATTTTTTTTGTTTATAGGGTTTGTAACATCCCAAATTTCAAATGACTTAGATTTGGGTTAGACATGTGGTGGATGCTAGGGTTTAGCTAGGTTTGACCCTAGGAGGAGGATTTAGACCATGTGGGGCCCACTATGGGGCCCAAGTCTACCTAGGTCAAACTAGGCTAAATACAAACCCTAGCCACACCATGACCCCACCACATTGCCCTAACCCTAAATACAATCTAAGTGGACCCTAGGGTAGGCCATGGGGTCAACTAGTTGACCCATGTTGGGTCAAGTCAACATGTTGACCTAAATAGTGAAAATGGTGCCCTAGCCCATTTCACTAGGTTGGGTCCACCCAAACCAACCCAGAATCACTAGGTGGGTCTAAAGTGACCCTATACCCCCTATGGAAGAGAAAAATAGGGGCATGCAATGGCAATTTTGGAAATTACCTAGGAAAGAGAAAAGAGGAGGAATAGGAGAGAGAAAATGCTAAGGAGTTATTTTGGGCCACTTGGGCTCATCCCACCAACCCACAATGGGTTGGCTGACCATGTAGGGGTATTAGGAGGAGAGGAGACCCACCATGCAACATTGGGTCAAACCCAAACCCAAAACCGAGCCTCTCTCTCTCCTACCTCAACATATGAGTCAACCCACCTCTCCACTCACCCAACCCAACCCCAATCAAGGAACCCGACCCATTAGGGGTTATTTAATCCACATGGAGCAGTAGGGCCCACTCCCAAGCCACCAGCCAGCCCACACACCCAACCCGAGCCCCCCACCTTGGTGAAATCGCCACCTTGGTGAAATCGCCAAACATAGGTGAAACCGCCCCCCCCCCCCTTTCTTAACTCAGCCCAAACCGAGCCCACCCCTCTTTTCCCACTTCATCCCTACCCTAGAGAGAGAGAGAAAGAGAGACAAGCTGCTACCATGGCTATCCAAAGAGGAGATCACCGGAATATTCACTCCATGGGAAACCGCCGCCACCCTAGGCCTCAGCCGCCACCACAGGTCCGTATCCCTTCTCCTCCAAGTGTACTAGTATCCTAGATCCACTAGGCTAGAGGTCGAGCTCAAATGAGCTCGACGTTAGGAATCAAAAAGCTCAAAAATCGGTTTAAAAATGGCAGCCTGGGAGCTTTTCGGCTTGGTTGTGCCGCCGCCGTCCGCCTCTCTCCGCCGCCCAGTCGCCGGCCAGCTCTAGCCCCGACCACCGTGAGGCCGGGGAAGGCCTTGGCCGGAGGTCCCGCCGCCGTCGATGGCCGGGAACCACCCCGCAAAACCACCCTGCGTCGGTTTTGGCCATGCATGCATGCATGGAGGAGAAGAGCAGCCACCGTCCGATCTTCTTCAAGATTCGTGCGGCTGATCATGCATTTTAAGTTATTATAAATAAATCTGTTACTATTTAATATAATGAATAGTGAATTAATTTGTGACATTTTGGCATTCACTTTGCATGTTGATAATAATGCCCCTATAGCCACCTGATGAATTTTTGTCCAACATGAAAATTGTAGCTAATGTTGTTAACTTTAATTTGCCACCCTAAATTCAAGTTTTGGTCCAGTATTTTGTGCTGTAGGGCTGTTTTGCTAGGACTGCTCCTAGACTAGGGCAGAAAGTAAAATTGATGCCCAAGCCAAACCAAGTGTCATCATGACCTGAAATTTTGCTCATGTGTGTATTTAGGGCATGTTTAGGCCCTGCCAAACATTTGGAATTTTTGGAAAACATTTTGCTATAGTTTTTACAAAAATACCCAAAAGTAAATAAATGTGATTTTTGGAGTTCTCCAACTCCAATGGGCCCCAAATTTCGGTGGAACCATCTCATGGGTATACTAGACCCATGGTTAAAATTTGGGCTAAATTGATGCACTGCATGTTGAGGAATCTCACTTGCATGTTTGAGAAATAATATTTGGCTTGGGCTGCAAATAACAATTTTGCAGAATTTCAAATGGCTGCCCAAGCCAAACCAGAAGCCCCCTTGACCTGAAATTTTGGTCAGAGGTATAATTAGGGCATATTTAGGCCCTGCCCAAAATTGGGCTTGATTGGAAAATAAAATATGGGAAAATTACCAAAATACCCCTAGGGCTTAACTAGGTGATTCTTGGAGATTGCTAACTCCAAATGGCCCCAAATTTTGGTGGCTGGCCCTTAGGGACCATATAGACCAGTGGTAGAAATTTCTATGAAACTGGAACAAGTCATGTTGGGAAAGGCCCACATGCAAGAATTGAATTACTTAGGCTCGGGGTGCAAATAGCAAATGTAAAACCTGTTTATGATATTTGCCTAAAGGGGTGCATTTAGAATGCACACCCCCCCTGATTAGTATACCAGTAGGGTATAATTTCAAACCCTAAATTAGTTGGGATTTTTGGGGAGCAAAAATCCCACACTTAGTGAATTCGACAATTTTTGAGAATTTGGTGAACACTTAAGAATTTTCTAAAATGAATCAAACTAGGGTCTAGAAGATTTACAAAACCCTAATGAAATTATTTAAACTCATGGGAGACATATTCGAGCCCTTGAGATTCGACTTGATAAATTGAAGATTTAATTCATAAGTATGCGGGAAAATGACAATTTTACCCTTAACAATAATTGAATGATTCTGGTGGAGATAAAATAATGACTAAATCGATGTATCATATTTATAATAATCTCATGTGATTAAACACAATACATTGCATTTGGAAGTTCATTCAAGTGATCATTAGTTAGGTCATCTTACCCTAGTCGCTCAGTCTCGATAGAAGTGTCGTACGTAAATACCTATCTAGATAATACCACCCTAGATTAATGAACAGAACGATGGGGATGGTAGTGTAATTTGGAAATGGCAGGGTGGTATTAGGTCTGGGGCTACATTTAGCATAAGTAGGTTTACCCTACTAGGACCACCGGGAGATAGAATAAAATGGGATAGTTGTGGAAATTGGGAATAAACCCGGGTGGTGTTGATAGCGTCATAGGTATAGTAATGAGGGATAGAGTGCAAATCACTTTACAATAGGCATAACGGAGTCCGACGGGAAACCCTCGACTTCCGATTAACACCATAAGTCATTAGGCCACTAAGGAGTAATACTAAAGGAGAATCGTGGGTAACGGGTAAACACCAACTAAAACTAATTATCCTTGCGAAAGGGAACTTCGGGTTTCATGCCCGTCTTGGTTCTTAGTGCCCTCGAGACCCCCTCACGGGGCATGCCTTGGGCAGTCCTGGGATTCACTCTAAATCACTATGTATAATAAACCTTAGGCGAGAGTAGTCTAATAGGCTTGGAGATCTACGCGATAGGTTCGCCGGTTAAATAAGGTTGGAAACATCATATGGGTTACTTGCTCACCTGTTTCACAAGGTTGGAGGGATACAAGTAATGAGCTCATCCTAACCGGGTTGGAGGGATACGAGTGGCTTGCTCACCTGTTTCTTAAGGTTGGAGGGATACAAGCACTTGCTCACCCAAATTGGATTGGAGGGAATGTGTTAACAATATCAGTACGAGCAGGAAGCTCGGATTAATACCTTGCATGTGCATAAAATTAGTGGCGAGTCACGCGGGACTGGCCAGTCGATGCACCGATGGCAGTACGATGACTCGGGCGAGGCGTACGGGTGGAGGGGCCAGTATGCTAAATATATAATACTGCGGAATCCCCGAAGACGTACACTCGACCTACAAGACTGACGGGTAGTCAGCAAAATACGTACGCAAAACTCTAGAGTGCACCTAGGACGTGTACAGAGGCGTATGAGAGAGGTCTAGGTCTGGTAGTGCTTATACCCACCTAGAAGTGGAGAGCCCGCTCCACTGTTGCCGTAGCCACAACGGTAGTACCTGAGAGTGATGCAAGCTCTCAAAAAGAGGGAACTAAAGGTCTGTGATCACGGAGTCGTGTGTGTGTGTTGCACTTGCATGCTTATCATACTCATCATAACATACATTCATTCATTGGGACATACGCTTCATAGATCCTTATCATATAAATTGTATGGGCGGTTTATATGATAAGTTACTTTTGGAAACCCTAACTTATAAGTTCGTATGGGCGTTCATATAAGTTAGGGTACTTATGTGATATTGGTAGGAGTAGGAGTAGCAGTAGCGTACTTTCCTTTCTGTACTACATTTACTTACAGTTCTATCTTCTTACTGCAGTCCTTTCCTTTCTGCACTGTCTTTACTTACTTGCACTTTATATAGAACTGCTAGATTATATATAGAACTGCTAGATTTTACTTACTCCTGCTAGATAGAAATGTCACCTGCTTCCACTTTGCTACCCCTTGTTGTCCTCTGCATCCTCCTTCCATCCGGTGCCTAAGAGCGATAGGAGGAGGTGTTGAGGATACGACTTAGTCTTTTTGACTAACATACGTTGACTCCCCCTTTTTAGGAGTTCGAGGAGGTGGACCAGCACGTCCAGCGGGACGAGGAGGCAGGGCATGAGGAGCAGCTACCACCACCACCAGACACTACTACCGCACGACCTCAGGTGGGAGGAGATGTAGTGGATAGCTTAGTTTACAGCTTTCTATTTTGTGAGAGAGAGTCTGATTTCTATTGATGTATATGGGCATAAGCCCTACTTTCTCTTTTGTACTCATTATGGACTATAGTAGCACTTTCATTTCCATATATATGATATGCTCTGTGATTTCTGTGGACATGTGTATTAGCTTGTTTATACACTTTTACTTCCGCATCTCTAGTGAAAAATAATCGTAATAGCCGGCAGAATCGGCGTCTTACGGTGTCGACTAACTCAGGAGTTAGTGTCACCGTAAGGCGGCGGTTCTAGGCATAAGATCCGGGATGCCTTCAAAAAGGGAAAAGGCGGATCTTACACACGCTCCATCAAACTAATTCAGATTCCTTCCCTTACTGTTTAAGAATTTCCGGCGATGCCACCACCGCGCAAATGGCTTCCCGACGCTCTGCACGCCTCCAACCCGCGAACAAGGTCCTCCCCTCCCTCTTCTTCTGCGGATAGATCTTAGAAATCGTTAGGAGAGATATCGGGCTCAAAAAAGCCAGATCGGGTGAGCGTTTCCATGCTTTTCCGAAAATTTCATGGTGGCGGGTTCGCCGGAAACCGCCTCTCCGGCGGCCGTGCCGCCGCCCGACGATAGCCCTCACCTCAACAGAGGTGGTGGTGGTGGTGGCTGGCCAGGGAGATTGCTGGATGGCCGGGAAATAGCTTGGAAAAGCTACAGGAAATTAAGTTTTCAGGGCTCTGGTTTCGGGCTGTAGAAGAAGATGAACAGTGCCATTTAATTAGATTTTATTTTTGAAGCAATTTCTGAATGAAAATATCTGTCACTTTAAATAATTTGGGAAAAATCTCTAGAGGCACCTACAGGAAAAGTGGTCAACATAGAAAATGTAGCCCTTGAATTCTAGTTTAATTTAAAATTGATTTCACTCAATTTGGAGTCCTGGTTAGACCACAACACCCTTTTTGGTGAGGGCAATCCATAGGGCTGTCCTGACCTTATAAAAATTCCCCACTCCAAACAGTCATCAAAATGACTTGAAGTTTGGGGTGTGGCCTAATCTTATCAATATCTAGATGCTGTCCAAAAATTAGGATTTTTGGGAAATATTTTTCTATAGTTTTTAGAAAAATTCAATAATCCTAACTTAATTTAATTAGATGGTTAAATAATTTCCAAACCCTCTCAAATTTTGGTGAGTGGTCCCTGGGTTCACCATAAGGTTCTGTATAATTTTTCATCTCATTTGGAGAAGGTTTGGATTAGAAGTGATCAAACCTAACTTTTGCCCTAATAAGGGGTCTTAGGTTAAAGGTGCACTTTTGAGATTTGAGTGGTCAAATCACCTCAATAGAGGCTGAGATTTTTACCACTGGCTTGTAATATTCTCTAGCAGCCCCTCATAGAGTTTGAGGTGGATCGGGGTAAGTTCACCCTAAGAACCAAGGCCAAACCCTAAGGATGGATCTTGGTGGCTTGTGAAGGTCATGGTGTCAAATTATCTTGGATTGACTCAAAATTTGGTGAAGAGGACCATAGGGCCATTATAGTCCTCTGGATGGAATCTTAGTTGATTTGGAGACTGTTGGGATACCTAAAAACCTAACCCTAGTTTAGGGTACAAAACTTGTAGAGATAGGAAATGACACTAAATCATATTGAAAAGTGATGAGATTTGGGTAGAGTGAATTATAGGGATGGTACAAGCTCTGGATATTTTACTATGAATTTTAAGATCATTATTTTGGATACTTCATTAACGATTTAGTAGCTTGTATGATTTGCTTGGAAAATTTATTATGGAATACACACTTCCTGGAAATTGATGAAATTTAAGCAGAGAACGTTTATTATGATTTTAAATATCTGTGAATTTTTATGGGATTTTTGGAAGTTTAATTCTAAGGCTTGCTTAATTAAGTATGTTTTACCTTGAATATTTGATTAAATCTTTAGTGGTGTTTAGCAAGCTGGTAAAATTATGATTCTTTGCACAAAGATCTTTTCTATATCATACTACTGACTAGTAATTTTTCTATAATTTCCCGATGAATAATTTCAGTACTTACTTCTTTACGTAGGATTAACGTGATTATACTGGATAAATTATTTAGAGGCTAAATACTATCTATAAAATTCTGAAAATTTGTATTTGAGTTTATCTTGCTGTTATTTAATGATCATGATTTTTGGGTAGCCATTACTTCGGAGGATCATGTAGTTCATGTTTAAAATGACCCATGACCCGTCCTTTGGGAAAATTAAATAAATATCAGATTAATTAGGAAAATTATAATTTTCTGGATTTAGACAAATTATGATATGGTAGACCTCCAGTAAATATTATAGGAGATTTGGAAGATAATTTGGTGTACCTCCCCTTGTGTACCTCATATAGCTTAGGATAGTCTGCATATAGTAAAACCACGAAAATTGAACTAGAGTAATAATGAACTTGGGAAAGGGAATTCCGGTAGTTGCTGGTTGGTAGGGCAAGCTAAGATTGAGTTCATCATTAGAATTCAGCATAAGTAGAGTGTGAGACTGGTTAAGGTTAAGTGGCGTACAGGAACGACGAAAGATCGTCCATCCCGGGAAGAAGAGGAAGAGTCTTAATACTCTAGGGTTAGATCTAATGTAACTAAAAGAGGATTGGGTTAAGGGAGATCAACCAATAATAATAAGTGCCTTACGAAAGGGAACTTAGGGCCGTAATGCCGCCGTCTTGGTTCCTAGTGCCCCTTGAGAGCCCTTCACGGGGTATGCCGGGGGCAGTCCTGGGCTAACGTAAACCATAGGAATAATAAATTAAAAGAGCAACTAGTATAACTAGGGTTGCACATACACACACCTCGGTAGCTAGGAAGGTAGAATAATTGGTTTGGTTGCCATTCAGACGGTAGCTCTGAAGGTAGATACACGGACGAGACTGTCCGGGGGGCCAAGGGCTCGAGGGTTGGAGTACAGAATAAAGGTGGTGGGTCTTCGGTATCTGATAGTCGTTCACACCGACATCGGTACATCGACTCGGCGGTGTGGGACACTTAGCCAAAGAAAGTCTGGTGGGTACAACCAGCAGTAGTACGCAGATACTCTAGGTTGTGTTCTTCTAGGGGCGTACGGAAGGGCTAGGCCTGGTAGTGTGGATACCCGCCTAGGAGTGGTGGGCCCGACCCACTGTCTCCGTTTGCCACTACGGAGGTTCCTGGGAGTGAAGCTAGCTGCCCGAACAGGGGGAACTAAAGGTCTGTGCGCATAGAGTCGTGTGCGTGAGTTGCACTTGCATGAATCATGGCATAGCATATCACAACACTCATATTTGCATACAACCGACACCCCAACGTATAAATCGGTATGGGACTTTTTATACGATGGGAGCCTTGCAGAAGACCCCTTAACTTATAAGTTTGTATGAGCATTCATATAAGTTAAGGTTACATACTTGTTTACTTGCTTGTTTACTTACTGTTCTCTAGCTGCCTTTTTATACAAATTGCTACTTATTAATTGCTCTCCTTATTACTTACTGCCGTAGGATTGTTAGACCTATTTCATTCTAAATAACCACTAGATTAGCTTCCTTGTCACCTGCTTGATTATTCTCCACTTTTGTAGCTTCCCTTTCCTCCTCTCCGCCCGGTGCTTATGAGTCGTGGTGGGAGGGGTAGGGGATGATAGGGCTTAGTCTTTATGACTAATGGTTTTCGAACCACAACATTACAGGAGCTCCAGATGGGAGACAGGGACCAGCAGTCCAGGGACCAGCACCAGCGGAGTACGGTGCGCATGGAGGTGGGACAGTCTAGCACTGGTGCACCTGCGACCAGCTTCGTGAGTGATTAGTAGTTTCATAGCTTCCGCGATGAGCGACTTGTAGTGAGGACTCTGATGTACTGGCCTCGAGCCCATTTATCTGTTTCTTGTTATTATCTATTGATGGACTGGATATGATTTCACTTTTATTTACATGTTTCTGTGGACTTGTTTGCATTTTATAAATAAATACTTCTCTCTCTTGTGATCGAAAAGGGTCGGCAAAATTGGCGTTTTGTAGTGGTTGCCTTTCCGTGAGTCGGTGCCACCGCAAAGCGGCAATTCTGGGCTAAGACCTCGGTGGTTGAAAAAGAAAAAAAAATGGGGGTCTTGTTGGAACACCCTTTTTATATTTGGGTCAGGATAACTATGCTAAGGATTCATGACCTCATTGTATAGCATAGGTCATTGAGTGTGAGTTTAGAACTTAGGATATTTGAGAATTTAGTTCTGCTCGGCTCGACGGATAGTCGACCCCAGCTCGACGTGTCGTCGTCCTCAGCTCGACGCGTAGTCGACCGCTGCTCGACGCATAGTCGATCGCAGCTCGACGCAGCGTCGTCCTCAGTTCGACGTAACGTCGACTTCAGCTCGACGTTTTGGCGTGATTCTCTCTGCATCCTTAATCACTCTCTGATCGACGGATAGTCGAGCTCAGATCGACGATTTATGATGAGTTCGATGTTTTGAGTTCTCCCGTCTGTTGACATTTGAAATTCAAATTAAAGATCATCAAAGCAGTTATTGCAAGAGATCCCCTGGCCGTTTCAAGACTTAATTGGTCCATATCTCAAGGAATTTTCATTGGAAATCAATTAAGGCACTTCCTTCCAAGGCATGGACAGTTAAGGAATGCATTGAATGCCCTGCCAACGGCTATCTATCAGACAGTAGTAATTCTATTACTTAGAGATTTTTTCGAGAGAGATAGTAACACAGTTATTCAGATTTGTTACAGAGAACATTCTTCATCATCTCTCTCTCACAGAATCTGCTGCAGAGAATTAAAAGAGAAGAACATCACTCAAAGAAATATCATCATCAATACTCTCTGATTCTCGTCTGCTCTGCAATCAACTCTTCTACAGACTGCCTTCTACCTTCAGACATCAAACACTCAGTTTCTGAGTTATCTATTGCTGAAGAAGGACAAGCAGTGAAGAGCCTGTCACCCTTGTGCAAAGCTTCTTCTACCTGAACTCATCTACATCTCAGGGGGAGCTCTGACAACATCAAAATCCACAAGCTTCACTCTGATAGTTGACAGAGAAGCATACTCATCCTTTATTTACCTTATTCCATCTGTACAGGGTTTTAACTCCCTTCAAAAGTTACCCTTTTGGTTAGCTGAGACCTTGTCAAAATCAGTGGTGGCAAGACACCTTATCAAAAAATCTGGTGGTGCCCAGGACACCTGATCAACCATCCTGCAGTGGATTCCTATCAAAGTGTGATAGAAGAGTGGACTACCCAAGTTTGGGGAACCACTATAATTTCCTTGTGTCTTCTGTTGTTTATGTTTACTTCTTGCTGTGTGCTGTGTGCTGTTTGCTTTATCATATATTTAACCATTGCATAACTCACTTTCTACACTAAGTAAATCAAAAGTTTTAAATACATCAATCTATTTGAACTTACTCTATTCACCCCCCTCTAGAGGTAGATAGATCTTATCACCTAACTTTCAATTGGTATCAGAGCGAGGTTGGTCTTTCCTTCAGGCTAACACCTGGACCACAAAGATCTTTGATAAGATCAAACTCTACAGAGGGTTTATTTTGTTTTGATAAAAATTGTTTTTATAAAAACTCATGGCACAAAACAAGGATTATGCAAGCACAAGACCTCCAGTGTGCAATCTATCTAAGTTTGGACTCTGGAAGGCAAGGATAAAATTATATATGAACTCTTTTGATGAAGACATTTTTAACTATTTCTTAACAGATTGTCCAAGGCCTCCTACTACAACAAGTACCTCAGCTGTTCCACCACCTGCAGGAACAGACACTGATATAAAGAAATGGAAAGTTGCTGATGCAAAGGCCATGAACATCTTGGCCCAAACAATGTCAGATGACATATTTCAGAAGGTTGCTGAATGCAACTCTGCCAAAGAAATCTGGGACAAACTAACTGAGATAGTCTCAGGTTCAGCTGATGAAAGAAAAGATAGAAGAGCTCAGCTGATAACACAGTATGAGAATTTCAAAATGGCTCAAGCTGAATCTGTGGCTGACATGTACAACAGATTTAGTCTGATTGTCAGTGAACTGAAAACTTTGGACAAGGATATATCTCTCACAGAGATAAATGATAAAATTCTCATGTGCTTACCTAGCACTTGAGATTCAAGAATCTGGCCAATTAAAGATGGCAGATGTCAAACTGAGACATCCACTGAAGCTCTCTTAGGCAAACTCAAGTCCTATGAGCTATTTGTCAAAAATAGAGAAGGGGAGCAAAACATAACTTCTTCTGCACCCAAAGTGGAGAAGACAATAGCTCTCAAAGCTTCAGAGGAAGTACCTAAAGAGAAGGAGATAGGCAATGAAGAACTATTAAGCCTACTGGCCAAAAGATTCAACAAGATGGCTAGAAATAACTTCAGAAGATGGTCTTCTAAAGACCAAGATAAGCCAAGGTATGACAGATCCAATAATAAAGATATTATATGCTATGGCTGCAGGAAACCAGGACACATTGCACCAAAATGTCCTGAAAATCAAGGCAAAGACAAGAAAGACAAGAAAGACAAGAGAGAAAGAAGAGACAAGAAAAGAGATAAAGACTCCAAGAAATACTATGATAAATCCTCCTCCAGCAACACCAAACATACAAGGAAAGGATTTGTTGTTGAAACATGGAGTGATACTGAAGAGTCTGAAGAATCATCCAGCACAAGTGATGATGAGGATGATGCCACTGAGAAAGGATTCTGCATGATGGCAATCAATGCATCACAAAGCAGCTCAGATTCAGAGCATGAATCTGAATATATGACTGATCAGGAATTAAGTGAAGATCAGGTACTTGACTCCTTTGATTTTTCTTCTGATGATTTCAAATTTAGATTTAAATCTATGTGCATAGACTTGCTGACTGCTGAGAAAACAATTGATTCTCTTAGAAGTCAGTTGTCTGATTACAGCACATTAAGTGCAAATAATCTCAAGCTTTTTGATGAGTTAGAATGCTATAGGGAGGAGATAGCTTCACTAAAGAGTGAGCTATCCAAGGCTAAACAGCTTGAGGAAACTCTCAATGGGAGGAGTCTCAAGTTAATAGACATCACAAGCACAGTGAATTCAAGAATGAATGGTTCACTAGGTTTGGGTGCCTCTTCAAGCCAACCTATAGTGCTAACAACTCCCATAAAGTTTACCAGTAACAAGGGTAAAGAAATTATGGTGGTAGCCAGAAAAAATTCTGATCTACCTAAGCCATTTAAAGTACAACAGAAAACGTCGAACAGAGCTCGACGATCTTCGACCAGAGCTCGACGCCATTCTAATAAGAATCAGCAACACCATGCTGAAGCGTTGAACTCAGGTCGACACACGTCGAACTCAGGTCGACTGGCTGTTGTCCCTGAAGGTAGGCTTGTTCGAACGTCGAATGGAGCTCGACGTCCTGAAACATCAGCGTCGAACTTAGATCGACGATCGTCGAATAGAGCTCAGAGCCGTGTTTTATTTACACAGGATAAATCTAAATCAAATCATAAATATCCTACATCTCAGCCTAACCCTTATACTGAATGGGTGATTCCTCCTATGAGATATCATCCTGAAGGCTATAAGAGTCAGCCTGAAATGTCTTTCATTTCTGATTTCATTGGTTATCAACCTCAACCCAAGGTGAACTGGGTGAAAAACAATTAAGCTGTTACATGTGCAGATGAAGAGCTATCCAGTGGTGAACCAGCATTGGTACCTGGATAGTGGTTGCTCCAAACATATGACAGGGACCAAAAGCAATCTTACATCCTTCAAGGCAAAGCTTGGACCAAGAGTAATCTTTGGTGATTCCAACTTTGGACAAACCAAAGGAAATGGTCAAGTCAAAATTGGATCAATCACCTTCAAGAAGGTAGCTTATGTGGAAGGACTAAAGCACAACTTAATCAGCATCAGTCAACTTTGTGATGCTGGTTATCAGGTTTGGTTCACTGATTTGGTTTGTAATATTGCTTTAGATAACAATATTGTGTTGATTGGAAATAGACAATATAATATATATTTAGTTGATTTCAATTCTTCTAAAGTAGATATATGCCTTTTCAATTCTCTTAGTAAGCCAAATGAGCTTTGGCATAAAAGATTAGGACATGTTAACCTTAGAACTATTGCTAGGCTGTCTAAACTCAACCTTGTTAGAGGACTACCTTCTAGTTCCTACAAGAAGGAAGGACTCTGCAAGGCTTGTCAATTAGGAAAGCAAACCAAAAACAGTTTCAAATCACTTAATAAGAGTGATTCACCTAGAATTTTGTATCTGTTGCACATGGATCTTTTTGGACCCACTACAGTACAAAGCCTAGGGGGGAAATCTTATGCCTTAGTGATTGTAGATGACTTCTCAAGATTCACTTGGGTGTTCTTCCTGAGAAAGAAGTCTGATAACTTCAAAATTTTGACAGCTTTTCTCAAGAGCATACAGATTGAGTTCAATACTCACATAGCCCTGATCAGAAGTGATCATGGGACAGAGTTTGATTCTCTTCTTATGCAAGAGTTCTGTCAGAATGAAGGGATCAAGCACACTTTCTCAGCTCCTAGAACTCCTCAACAAAATGGGGTAGTTGAAAGGAAAAATAGAACCTTAATTGAATCTGCCACAACATTATTGACAGATGCTCATCTTCCTCTAACCTTTTGGGCAGAGGCTGTGAACACCTCCAATTATGTTTTGAATAGAAGCCTGATACATAAACTAAAGGATAAGACTTCCTATGAATTGCTCAAAGGGAAGAAACCTAAAGTTAGCTTTTTCAAGATTTTTGGTTGCATTTGCTTCATTCATAATAATGACAAGAGATATTTAGCAAAATTTGAAGCTAAGGCCGATGAAGGAGTGTTTCTGGGATACTCTTTGAACAGCAAAGCTTATAGGGTGTATAACAAGTCATCCCATAAAATTGAAGAATCCATGCATATTACCTTTGATGAGTCTAATATATCTTATAAGGAGAAGAATTCTTCTACCATAGACCATTTGCAGGTACAATCTCTAGCTGAAAATATAAATCAGTTAACCATCATGGATAATGGTTCTTTATCTTCCACTACACAACAAGAACTAAATGTTAGTAACAATGAAGATACTGATCAGATTTTGGAAGGAAACAATGAAGAACTTGAAGAACCAGTTGTTGTTCCACAAGAGGAAATAACAACACAGGTTGGTGAACAATCAACACCCATTGTTGATTTAGTAACAATAAGAGATCATCCAATCTCTCAAGTAATTGGAGAAATCTCAGAAGGTGTGCAAACCAGAAATCAGATAAATCAACATCTGATGCACACTTGTTTTCTCTCCCAAATAGAGCCTCAAACAATTCAAGATGCAGAGCAAGATCCAAACTAGATCATTGCAATGCAAGAGGAGCTAAACCAGTTTGAAAGAAACAAAGTATGGGAATTGGTTCCAAAACCAAGAAACCAGCAAATTGTTGGAACTAAATGGGTATTCAGGAACAAGTTAGATGATCAAGGCATCATTGTGAGAAACAAGGCAAGGCTTGTTGCTCAAGGCTATTGTCAAGAAGAAGGGATTGATTATGACCAAACCTTTGCACCAGTTGCAAGGTTGGAGGCCATAAGAATTTTCCTTGCTTATGCTGCACACAAGAAATTCAAGGTATTCCAAATGGATGTTAAAAGTGCATTTCTCAATGGAGACATCAAGGAAGAAGTCTATGTCAAGCAACCTCCAGGTTTTATCTCTCCAACCTTTCCTGAACATGTTTTCAAATTACATAAGGCTTTATATGGTCTCAAGCAAGCTCCAAGAGCATGGTATGAGTCCTTAGCCTCCCTTCTGCTTGAAAATGATTTTAAAAGGGGTAGAGTTGACCAAACTCTTTTTATTAGAACCCATAAGTCCCATATCCTACTAGTACAAATATATGTAGATGACATAATTTTTGGGTCTACTGATTCAAGCTTGTGCAAAAAGTTCTCACAACTAATGCACTCAAAGTTTGAAATGAGTAGCATGGGTGAGCTTTCCTTCTTCTTGGGATTGCAAATCAAACAACATGCTGATGGCATATTTATTTCTCAAACCAAGTATGCAAAAGAATTGGTTAAGAAATTTGGTATGTCAGATGCATCTTCTATGAAAACACCCATGCCTACTAATGCTGTTTTAGATGCTGATGAATCTGGTAAACCAGTTGATCAGACTAACTATAGAGCAATCATTGGCTCTCTTTTATATCTTACAGCTAGCAGACCAGATATTATGTTTGCTACATGTGTATGTGCTAGGTTCCAAGTGAGCCCTAGAGAGTCACACCTCACATTAGTTAAGAGAATTCTTAGGTATGTAAAAAGCTGTCCAAATCTAGGTCTCTGGTATCCACATGACTCAGGATTTGATCTCACTGGATTTTCAGATGCTGACTATGCTGGATGTAGAGTAGACAGGAAAAGCACCAGTGGAACTTGTCAATTCCTTGGTGATAGACTTGTCTCCTGGTTTTGCAAAAAGCAAACATCTGTGTCTACATCAACTGCTGAATCTGAATACATGGCTGCAGGTAGTTGCTGCTCACAGATATTGTGGATCCAAAACCAGCTCCTAGACTATGCCTACAACTTAGAGAAGTCAAAAATTCTTTGTGATAATACTAGTGCAATTTGCATTACTCAAAATCCAGTTCTCCATAGTAGGACAAAGCACATAGAGATCAGACATCACTTCTTAAGAGATAATGTAGAAAAGAATAAAATAGCACTAGAGTACATTTCTACTGATTTACAAAGGGGAGATATTTTCACCAAACCTTTGGATGAAAAGAAGCACTTCTTCTTCCTTAATCAGTTGGGAATGATAGATGGAGATAGCATAAGTTAATCTACAAGATTTTGAAACCATAAAAATGACAAAGTCTAGGCAAATGTATCTCTTTCTTAAGTGTCTAGAGGTTCTGTCTGAACTCTGCTCGATGCTCGACATTTTTCATTTGAAAACGTCGACTGGAGATCGACTGATCGCCGACCGCTAAAAAGCGTCGACCGTCGACCTCATCTTTGCGTCGACCAGAGATCGACCTTGTCTAGAGTTTGTTAAGTTTCTGTCTCGGTCGACGACGTTAATTGACGTCTACCAGAGCTCGACGTTCAGCATCCCAAATAGCGTCGACCGTCGACCTTCAAAACGTCGAACGTCGATCTAAGCTGAACGCCACTGAGTCTCTTCGTTTCCCCTAGAGCTTCTTAGCGTCGATCTAAGCTCGACGTTATTTCTTTTTTTTTGCGTCGAACCCTAGTATAAAATCATCTTCTCGGCATCGATTTCATTTGCGCTTTCATATTTTCTGCAAGTATTTTCTCCCTCCAAAGATTTTACACTTGTTTTTGAGAGGTATTCTACAGGTAATGGCGATTCCAGCAGCAATCTTGGCGGCAATGAAATTTGATTGCGGTTTCGACATTGATTTGGATTCCTTTGAAGGATCATCTCAGAATTTTCTGGAAATTCTGGAGCTGTTCAAGGAACAGAAATTGGAGAAGTTCATGACAACCAGAATGCCAATAGCAGAAACAGAAATCAAAGAATGGATTTATACAGCAGTCACTCAAGATGAAAGCACCATTACTGGTTCAATCTCAGGGACTCAGGTATCCTTAACCTCTGCTACATTTACTGAGGTGTTTGAATTGGAGAATGGCAATGACAGTATGGAGCTGTCCAATAAAGAATATGCTGTAATGTTAGACAGGATGGGTCATTCCTCTGAGAATGCCTCCAAATTGTTGAAAGTAGACCTTGCCATAGAATTCAGACTTCTAGCTGATGTGGTAGGCAAGGTTATCTGTGCTAAGAGAACAGCACATGATGCCATTTCCAGGCATCAATTTTGCAGCATGGCTGCTCTCCTGGACAAAAAGCACTTGAATTGGGGAGAAATTCTGTTTGATTTAGTGAAGAAGAAGGTCAACAAGACCTATGTCCATTTTGGAAGAGTGCTGGGTTTGCTGCTTCATCATATCTGCCCTCAGCTTCTGGTATCCTCTAAGCATATCAATGCTTCTAAGAGACTGACCTGTGCCCTCATTGGTAAGTGGGACAGGAAAATCACCAATCCCAGAGCTGCTGCAGCTATGAAAACTTCTACAGAAACAAGGACTGTTGTGGTCACTTCACCTCAGCCTTCTGACCTAGTAGAAGAAGCCATGCCATCCATCACCATTTCATCTTCCTTCAGCTTTCCAACCACCTTCACTCCATCCACATCTCAATTTTCATCCCCTATGCCAATAACATCATCAATTGCTACAATTGCTTCTTCCATTCCTGCATCCATTACCACATCTGAAGATTTTCATCCTCTTCACTTCTTCCCTCCAATGGATATTGAGATCAACAATCCAGATGATTCTTTCTTGGATGGTTCTCCTGATGACATATCTGAGACACCATCATTTTCTGACCTCATCATGTCATCCATCATTGAACCTACCATCCCCATTCCATCTATCCCAACATCATCTCCTGTTGCATCTGTTTCTTCTCCCTCTACCTCTGCTCAACATCCCCTTAAGCAAGTAGATTTGCTTCCCTTGGCCAACAAGCTCTATGAGCTCTTGGCTCCAAGGCTTTCTTCTCTATTGGATGCTTCCCTAGCTCCAATAATCCTCTCTTTGAACTCCATCTCATCTAAACTCTCTTCCCTTACTCCTCTTGTGGCTGGCCCTTCTTCTAGGGGCCTAGAGTCAGTTCTTACTGATTCTAGGCAGGGGGAGATTTTTGTAGAAGAAGAGCTGCCTCCTTTTGATAGAGAAGAGCTGTTAGTTTCAGAAATTCAGCCTACAGATAGAGAGTTTGTTCAGCCTCCAGTTGAAGACTTTACAGTGGCAGTGCCAGCATGCTTTTTCCAAAGGTCTTTCAGCCCATACAGATTATTGCTTCCTGAAGATCTGTCCAGGGCTATTGTTCCCTTTTCTTCTGCTGCTGTTGTTATTTTTGATGAAATGATCCTTGATGATGATGCAGTGGTAGCTGATGCTCCTACAAATGATTCTCTTGATCATAGTGCTATTGCTGCTCCTGCTTGTTCTAATGTTGATATTAGTACTGTTGATCATTCTGTTGATGATATGACTGTTGATGAGTTGCCCAACACTTCTGATGCAGTGGAAGCCCTTACTCCTGCAATTGTTCCTGAAGTTGTTGTTTCAGTTGCAGTGGTAGCTTCAGCTCCTGCCAAATCAGTTGAAGATGTTGATTCTGATATTGTTTTCTTAACAGTGGTAGCTGATGCTCCTGTTAGTTCTGTTGTTCCAGAGGCAGTGGTAGCTGTTGCTCCTGCCAGTTCTATTGTTTCTCAAGTCTCTGATGCAGTGGTAGCTTCGGCTCCTGCTTATAAGATCTATCCAGCCAGTTCAATTGAGGCTGTAATATCTGAAGTTATCAGTGACTCAGCTGCTTCTGTTCCTGTTTCAGGAATTGCCTCCAAGAAGGATTTTTATGATCCTTATGATCATGTGCAAAGCAGCTCCTCTGATGAGTTTGCCACTAGCTCAGATGATTCATCTGCCACCATTGATAAAAAGAGAAAAGTTAGAAGCAAAGCTCTAAAGAGAGTTCCAATGGAAAGGGCCACTGACCATGATACTCCCTATCACATTCTTCACAACTGTGAGATTACAGAGCCCTGGATGCAATATTCCAAGAACCAACTCAAGGCTATGAAACAGAAGAAGAAGTATTTCAAAGGCCCCTCTAAATCTATTCTTCCTCCTCCTCCTCCATCTTCTCCAGGTGCAGGAGGCAGTGCTAACCCTGTCAGCAAACCTCCCACATCCTCCTTCCAAGGCAAGACATATCAATCCAGGAGAGGACAAAGAGGTAGCCAACCAAGAGGTTATCAACAAAGAGGATCTTCAAGAGGAAACCAATCAAGAGGTCAAGCTAGACACCAGCCATATCAAAGGGGAGGAAAGACTATTGCTTCAGCCTTTGGTCCTTTTCCCTTCAAGCTCAATGATGGTGTAAGGAAAAAACCTCCTCCTTCAGATCAAAGCAACAAATATGAACCTCCTGTCCCTTATGATGATCCAGTCAACAATCCTACTGCTTGGAAAGCTAGAATGGCTGAGCTTGCTGCTCTAGACCTGATTAAGAAGAATAAAGAAAGAGGACTGGACACATCAAATATCAGTACTATGTCTGAGCAGAGAAGACAAGAATTGGACAAGTATAACTCCAGTAAATTCTTTGAATTTGATAGGTACATGGAATTGCATCCTGCTGCTGTTCCTCCCAGTGGAAAAAGCATAACTTCCTTGGGTACTTCTGAGGATTACAGATCCAGGAAAGATATTGCCAATCCTCAAAGAGAAATCAAGTTCAAGAAAAGCTTTGAAGAAGAACCAAAGAAGAAGTAATGTAAGATGGCTCTACCTCTCTACAACTGCCATAAACACTTTTGATATTTATATATCTGCTCCTGCTCCTATCTGTGGTTTATGGTTTTGTCTGTGTTTTAATCTTCTGTATGCATTTTATTTCCTTATAATCATGTGAATAGTAATCCTAATCCAAATAGGGGGAGATTGTTGGAACACCCTTTTTATATTTGGGTCAGGATAACTATGCTAAGGATTCATGACCTCATTGTATAGCATAGGTCATTGAGTGTGAGTTTAGAACTTAGGATATTTGAGAATTTAGTTCTGCTCAGCTCGACGGATAGTCGACCCCAGCTCGACGTGTCGTCGTCCTCAGCTCGACGCGTAGTCGACCGCTGCTCGACGCATAGTCGATCGCAGCTCGACGTAGCGTCGTCCTCAGTTCGACGTAACGTCGACTTCAGCTCGACGTTTTGGCGTGATTCTCTCTGCATCCTTAATCACTCTTTGATCGACGGATACTCGAGCTCAGATCGACGATTTATGATGAGTTTGATGTTTTGAGTTCTCCCGTCTGTTGACATTTGAAATTCAAATTAAAGATCATCAAAGCAGTTATTGCAAGAGATCCCCTGGCCGTTTCAAGACTTAATTGGTCCATATCTCAAGGAATTTTCATTGGAAATCAATTAAGGCACTTCCTTCCAAGGCATGGACAGTTAAGGAATGCATTGAATGCCCTGCCAACGGCTATCTATCAGACAGTAGTAATTCTATTACTTAGAGATTTTTTCGAGAGAGACAGTAACACAGTTATTCAGATTTGTTACAGAGAACATTCTTCATCATCTCTCTCTCACAGAATCTGCTGCAGAGAATTAAAAGAGAAGAACATCACTCAGAGAAATATCATCATCAATACTCTCTGATTCTCGTCTGCTCTGCAATCAACTCTTCTACAGACTGCCTTCTACCTTCAGACATCAAACACTCAGTTTCTGAGTTATCTATTGCTGAAGAAGGACAAGCAGTGAAGAGCCTGTCACCCTTGTGCAAAGCTTCTTCTACCTGAACTCATCTACATCTAAGGGGGAGCTCTGACAACATCAAAATCCACAAGCTTCTCTCTGATAGTTGACAGAGAAGCATACTCATCCTTTCTTTACCTTATTCCATCTGTACAGGGTTTTAACTCCCTTCAAAAGTTACCCTTTTGGTTAGCTGAGACCTTGTCAAAATCAGTGGTGGCAAGACACCTTATCAAAAAATCTGGTGGTGCCCAGGACACCTGATCAACCATCCTGCAGTGGATTCCTATCAAAGGGTGATAGAAGAGTGGAATACCCAAGTTTGGGGAACCACTATAATTTCCTTGTGTCTTCTGTGGTTTATGTTTACTTCTTGCTGTGTGCTGTGTGCTGTTTGCTTTATCATATATTTAACCATTGCATAACTCACTTTCTACACTAAGTAAATCAAAAGTTTTAAATACATCAATCTATTTGAACTTACTCTATTCACCCCCCCTCTAGAGGTAGATAGATCTTATCACCTAACTTTCAGGTCTTACAAGTGGTATCAGAGCAAACCTCGATCGGAAGAGAAGTAGTCCACAAAACCTTGGGTCACTCCCGTGCGAGCTTAGTTTGCGGACAAACTAGCAGCGGAAGCAGTGGTGTGCCCATAAGGGGAATCACATGTGAAAGTCCATCCTAACTCTCCTTAAATTCTATTCATTCGCTCTCTAACAGATGGAATTTTTACTTGTAGCCTGCGACGAACCCTACACCACAGCAGGGGACACCCCAGGCTCAGAATGAGGTCCTGCCCCCGCCGGCTCCAGCTCCGTTCCAGCAGACAGAGATGGGGCAAACACTGACGGCCATTCTGGAGGCCTTCAGAGCTCAGCAAGCCCCGACCCCACAGCCAAACCCTGGGGCCAACTGGATGACTGTCTTCCGGGGACTTTCCCCTCCATCCTACCAGGGGACGGAGTCTGCAGTACGTACGGAGGAATGGTTGGACACCATTTACGAGATGCTGGCAGGGATTCGATGCCCCACGGAGGAGGCAGTCGCTTTGGCAGTCTCCTGCTTAGAGTCACACGGAAAGAGATGGTGGAAATCTCAGCTGGACACCACCTTTGCAGGGATGGACTGTGCTGATATTACTTAGGAGGAGTTCAGAGCAGCGCTCTTGGGATATTTTGTACCTCAGTCGGCGAGAGATGACCTGGAGGATAGGTTCCTGCGGTTGAGGCAGGGGAACAGGACTGTGGTGGAGTACTATCAGGAGTTCACTCACCTGGCCCGTTATGCGGACGCTTACAAGTTAGACGATGCTGGCT
This sequence comes from Platanthera zijinensis, assembly GCA_039513925.1. Lineage (NCBI taxonomy): Eukaryota > Viridiplantae > Streptophyta > Magnoliopsida > Asparagales > Orchidaceae > Platanthera > Platanthera zijinensis. Next base: position 41,134,918 of record CM077083.1, read on the forward strand.
ATGCCCGGAGGTTTTATAAGGGGCTGCAAGATGACATGAGACAGGCCCTCCTTTTCGTCTCAGAGGGGAGTCTGGCCAGGATTCTGGAGATGGCTAAGAAGAGAGAGGCGGATCAGCTTACAGTAAAGAGCCGGAAGAGACCGGCTGATGATTCAGTGATTGGAGGTCGTAGTGGCCGTCCTCGGGGCCAGGTTATCGGGGAGAGAAGGAACGAGGATCAGCCTCGTCAGGATTTTGGGTAGGAGCAGAGGAGTCAGGGGGTATTGGCTCCCCAGCCTATACAGATGCTGGAAATGCCAAGGACGGCAGAGCAGCCACCGGTATGCTATCAGTGCAACCAGCCGGGGCATATCAAGAGGAACTGCCCTGTGAGGCGAGCACCCCCACCAGCACATCAGGGCGCTCCACCTCCCCGACAGTTTGGCGGACGAGGACAGTACCGAGGACGAGGATTTCAGGATCGAGGCCGTAGGCCAGAGAGAGAGCAGGTGTATGCTCTAGACCTGACACAGCCCCGGAACCCGGAGCAAGTTATCACAGGTATGGCAGTACTTTTAAATTTTCTTCATATAAACTACTATTTTAAACATAACCTGGTTAGAAATTAAGAGAAGATAAACTACAATAAGAATACTAAGACATTTAATTACCCCAGGCATAGTCTTCATTAGCGGCAAGCCCGCTCACACCCTCTTCGACACTGGTGCGTCGCAATCATTCGTGTCGGAGGATTTCGTGAATGGACTGGCAGGAGTGGAGCCATTCACCGGGAAGATGATGAGGGTGCGCCTACCCGATGTGTCAGAGATATTGACCTCTGCTCATTGTAATATGGAAGCGAGGATCGGTGGAAAGGCGTTTGAAGCACCAGCGACGGTTCTGAAGATGCCGGACTACGACCTGATCCTGGGCATGACTTGGATGTATTGGAACCATGCCCAGATCGATTGCGTGGCGAAGAGGATCACCGTGAGGCACGACGACTCCTTCATTGTCATCGAAGGTATTATACCAACACCCCGTACCTTACTATCGTCTGTGCTGGTCGTTAAGACCCACCTGCATGGGAAAGAAGTTTATCAGGTCCTCTTTGAGGCAGTCGTAGCCAAGGACTCCATTGCAGATATTCCAGTAGTGCGGGACTTCGCCGACGTGTTTCCAGAGAAGCTACCAGGGTTACCCCCGCACCGAGAGAAGGACTTTCATATTCAGCTCGTACCGGGGGCTAAGCCGGTATCCAGAGCTCCCTATCAAATGGCCCCAAAGGAGTTGGTGGAATTCCGAAGCCAGCTTCAGGAGTTAGTGGACGCCGGGTTCGTTCGGCCTAGCTCTTCACTATGGGGAGCTCCGGTGCTGTTCGTTAAGAAGAAGGACGGGACCCTTCGACTGTGCATAGATTACCGGGCTCTGAACAGGTTGACGGTCCGGAACACGTATCCCTTACCAAGGATAGATGAGCTATTTGACCATCTGGAGGGAGCCCATTGGTTCTCAAAGCTGGATCTGAGGTCAGGATACTACCAGCTTCGCATTCGGGAGGAGGACATCCCGAAGACGGCCTTCAGCAGCAGATATGGCTTGTACGAGTTTACAGTGATGCCGTTCGGGCTCACGAATACACCCTCCGCATTCATGACCCTGATGAATCAGGTGTTCGAAGAGTATCTGGACGTCTTCGTTATCATATTCATCGACGACATCCTTATCTATTCAAGGACGGAGAAGGAGCACGCGAGGCATCTGGCCTTGACCTTGGAGAAGCTGCGTGAGCTTGAGATGTATGCCAAGTACAGCAAGTGCCAGTTTTGGCTAAAGGAGGTGGCCTTTCTGGGCCATGTCATCAGTGGAGCAGGTCTGGCAGTGGATCCGGCGAAGGTCCAGGCAGTACGGTATTGGCCACCACTAAAGTCGGCCTCGGATGTTCGAAGTTTCTTGGGACTTGCCGGTTACTACCGGAAGTTCGTAAAGGGGTTCTCTCAGATTGCCCTCCCTCTTACGTCTCTGACGAATAAGGAGTCCCCTTTTATTTGGACACCATGATGCGAATCTGCCTTCTTGGAGCTGAAGGATCGTCTCACCTCGGCTCCCATCCTTGCTCTCCATCAGGGAATGAGGGATTCCAGGTGTATACAGATGCTTCCTATCAGGGGATGGGTGCCGTTCTGATGCAGAACGGGCACGTAATAGCCTATGCCTCCCGTCAGTTGAAGCAGCACGAGCAGAACTACCCCGTGCACGATTTGGAGATGGGGGCAGTCATTTTTGCTCTTAAGATCTGGCGACACTATCTATACGGAATATATTGTGATATCTTCTCCGACCATAAGAATCTGAAGTACGTCGACACCCAGAAGGAGTTAAACATCATACATAGATGCTGGGTGGAGTTTCTGTCAGACTACCAGTACACCATGCACTACCATCCGGGGAAGGCGAACGTGGTCGCGGATGCCCTGAGCCAGAGAGCGAGTACGACAGGAGTAGGCCCGCAGCTGATGGCCTTGGAGTTGGTTAAATCATTCGAGGAGATGCAGATTTCACTAGTGTCTGAGGATGACCCGGAGCTGTACATGGAGTACCTGGGGTCGATGGCTACTACTGATGACATTCGAGACCGCATCAGAGATGGGCAGATGCTGGATGAGAGAGCTGAGCCGATATTCCGAGCCTTGGAGGAAGGCAAGACTGGAGATTACTCATTGAGGGATGGGCTCCTGTATTTCCGGGGCAGAGTCTACATACCAGCAGGAGGACGGATCCGGGAGGACATTTTGACGGAAGCTCACTGCAGCCGATATTCTGTACACCCGGGGATCACCAAGATGGTAAAGGATTTAAAGAGGACGATGTACTGGCCGGGTATGAAGAAAGATATTACGTATTTTATGACGCATTGCGAGGCCTGCCAGCTCGTGAAGGCGGAGTGTAGGAACCCGGCAGGCTTGCTGCAGCCGCTTCCGGTGCCGGAGTGGAAGTTTGAGGATATAGCCATGGACTTCATACATGGGCTACCTCGATCCCGTGCGGGGAATGACTTGATCTCGGTGATAGTGGACAGGCTAATAAAGGTGGCCAGATTCATTCCAGTGGCAAAGGGCGCACCAGTCAGTGTATTAGTACGGAGGTTCATTGAGCAGTTTGTGCGTTATCATGGGGTGCCCAAGACTATCGTTCCGGATCGGGATGGGCGGTTTACATCCAGGGAATGGAGGTCAGTCCAGGCCCATCTGGGTTCTCGGTTGACATTCAGCACAGCTTTTCACCCTCAGACCGACGGACAGACAGAGCGCACCAACCGTACACTGGAGGATCTGTTGCGGCTATGTATTTTGGACCGTGGCAAGCCTTGGGAGAGATTGCTGCCACTGGTCGAGCTTTCATACAACAACGCTCATCAGTACAGCATAGGCATGGCTCCATACGAAGTGTTGTACGGAAGGAGGTGCAGAACCCCACTATCATGGGTTCAGGATGAGGATCCGTAGGCACTGGGCTCGGAGTTTGTGGGAGATACAGATGTTCAGATTAGACTGATCCGGGACAGGATGTTGGAAGCCCAGAGCAAACAGGCCAAATACTACGATGCGAGGCATCGTCAAGTAGAGTTCCAGGTGGGGGACCGAGATTTCTTGAAGATACGGCCGATGCACGGAGTTTCGCGGGTGCGCGAGCAGAAGAAGCTCAGTCCGAGATATATGGGGCCTTATAGGATCTTGGAGCGGATCGGCCCCTTAGCCTATAGACTGGAGCTACTGCCGGAGTTAGCGGGATTGCATGACGTCTTCCACGTCTCCTCACTTCGGAGGGCTCTGCTACGCCCTGAGCAGCTGATTCCCTCGGCAGATGGCCCGGTGGCCTCGGATTGGTCAGTCAACTTGGATCCTATCAGGATTGACGATACAGCAGTGCGGGTCTTGCGATGAAAGAAGGTCCCGTTAGTCATGGTTCTGTGGAACAATCATGGGCAGGAGGAGCATACATGGGAGCCACAGGACTTGATGCGGCTAAAATACCCGGAACTTTTTCGTCAGGTATACCTCACAACCCCTCTGGACAATCAATTTGCCTTCCTGTTTAAAACCAATAGGACGGAAATTTCAAGAATAGGGGCTAATCTTTTGTTTATTGGGGTGTATAAACCTAGTTAAGTGGGCGAATTAATCTTAGATTTGAAACCGCACAAAGCAAACATAACGTAGAGAGGTAATCTTTCAATTCTCATGGGATGTTTGTTGCGCGCTAGGGTTCGAAGAAAATAAACGCAACCGAACTTGCAACCCGATGAGGCAAGTATACCTATCGAATTGTAGCAAGGGGACACAAGTGTCGTATTGAAATCCGGGAACTGTTGGCTAAGCTTACTCACACGAACGCTATTATCTTATCGACGGAAAAACTAGGGTTTTAGAAAATCTAAGCGCAATGGAGAAATGAAAGCAAACTAGAAAGAGAACTACCGCAATTAAGTTACGCTATTAAGAAAAGAACTATGCTAGAAAGGAAACTACTGCAGTTAATTAAAGAGCACAAGATTGGAGATTACTACTAAAAGAAGAAAATATGAAATGGAAATGCACCCGATCGAGATTCACCTCGGCTAAAGACGATTAAGAAAATGCGATAAAAATCTAAACTTAATAGGATAAGGGTCCTTGACCGTGGAGGTTCCTAAAGTTTGAACACGCTTCTCTCGAAGTCGTGCCCAACTGAGTTTAGGAAGGTCCGACCGACTCTCGTCTAAATCGGAGGCCTAAAACTCGCTTTACGCGGTGAACCCCACTATTGGATTTTACTCCAATCCGGGAGATTTGGACGTCTGCCTCTCTCGAGGGGTGCGTACAACTCCCTTTACTCTTGAATGCTCACTTCATTCTTTCGGCCTCTCGGCTAGCCCAGAATGAAAGCAAAGGCGGAGAGTATATATCGAAAATATACCCCCAACCCGTGATTAATCAAGAGTAATTCAAGGCCCTAACCTAAAAAGAAAAGATTGATTAAAACATCATAACATAATCGCTCTAACCTCGGATCATCAAGATCGAGTACAAGGAGGATTAGTTAATCATAATGGAGTGGAGGGGGGGGAGATGAGTAGAAAAACATAAGAAGAACACAAGCTAAGGGAAGAACAATTTTATTAATGAAAAAGGGCAAGTTACACTAATGAAAATAAAATTACAAGTGCATGAAAATTAAACCCTATTCTAGCCCTACATTAAGCACTAAGCAAGAAGAAAATTACATTAAAAGCTAGCACAAACTAAGATTAAACTAGGGTTAACCAAAAAGTACAAAGAGAGGGGGAGAGAGAGAGAGAGAAAGCATGAAAAAGGATCAAGAAACAAAGGGGCAGCACCTCCCCCACTCAACCAAAGCTTGCTGAAATGGGGAGGAGGGGGGCTCAATTTATAGAAAATTTCTCGGGTTGGTCACGCCCTCCGACACGCCCTAGGGGGGGCGTGTCAGGGGGCGTGACAGGTACGGATTTGACCTCGGGCTCTGGATTCTGGCGGGAGGGATGATTGCTTCGGTACGTCGGTCGTCACGCCCTAGGTCACGCCCGTGACAGGGGGGCGTGACAGGCATGTCATGTCCAAATCATTGGTCGGAAATCCGTCAGTCGCCGAAAAAGGAAGGTGTCACGCCCATGTCACGGGCGTGACATGGGGCGTGACAGTACTATTTGCGTGCTGAGGCGGAAGGGTATTTAATGCGGCGGCAGCTTTGCGGCAGAGGGCGACACGCCCCTGGTCACGCCTAGTGACACGCCCAGGGAGGGCGTGACAGGGGGGCGTGATAGCGGTTTTGACCGTTTTCTATCCCTTCCAGCAGGTGTCCTCGGGATCGGGTGACACGCCCTAGGTCACGCCCAGGGAGGGCGTGACAGGGGGGCATGACAGGCCATTTTGGCAATTTTCTGAAAACCTGCAAAAAGACAGGAAAAAGTTAGTGGCAATAAAATTTACATAAAAAGGATAAAAATAAACTAATAATAGACATAATTTGTACAATATAAAATATAAAATACGATAATAGTTTAGGCTACAAAACGTATTATCAAATTCCCCCAAGCTTAAGCTTTGCTTGTCCCCAAGCAAAAATATAAAAACTAGATATTTATAAAAAGGACTAATCAAAAAGTTCTAATTATGCCTACACAAGTACTATGCGAAATTCTAAGTAGGGAAAAGGTGAAATGTAAGTCTAAAACAATTATTTAGGTATGGTAAAACTTTTAAAAACTTTACTTAATAAAAACAAATCATCCAAAATTTTAGCGAGATTTTTTAAATGGACTTAAGTAAAGCAACGAAAATGAAAAACACGCATTGAGTTGTTACTAGATCCAAGCAACGCATTATAATTATATCAATTTAATTATCAAAAATCTAGGTTTAAATCTAAAACTAAAACTGATTTACTGTTTTTCTTTTCTTAGTTGTTAAATAAAAAATCAAAAAGCGTGAATCAAAAGGACTTAAATAGGACAGAAACGTTTGGTTTAGGAAAATAATTAGGAGTGGAATTCAAAGATAAACGTGAAGGTTTTAAAATCACACTAAACCAAAGCAAAGAGTTTCAAAAATTTTCATAAAAATATATACACATTTTTTTCTTTCTTTTTCATTTTTTTTTCTTTTCCATTTTTTTTCTTTTTTTTCAAAACAAAGGCCATAAATATTTTTATTTTCCTTTTTGAGTTGGCCAAACAAAAATAAACATCACTTTTGAACATACTTCCCTTTTTTTAAAAAAATCTTTCTCCCGCAAAAATCACAAAATACCCTATCAAAATTGTCATAATAATTTATGAAACTCAAAAAGGCTAGTGTGATTCGATAGGTTGGAAATTTTGGCTTTGGTGAAACTGAAATGAAGGAAGGAGCTATCAAATGAAATCGGAAAAAGGCTCAAAAATGGCTAACTAGTGGTAAAAGTTTTTAGGTTGGCAAGAAAGCTCAAACGAAAACAAAAATGGCCTAAATCACTTTCACGCATTTGAATTTATTTAAAACAAAGGTTTGAAAAAGTTTCAAAAAGCGAGTCCTAGATAATAAAAGAAGATTGATGAAATTAACTTGAAAATAGAAATAATAGGTGACTTGGATCGTTCACATCTACTACGTTATTCAAAAGTTGACTTTACAAAAATTATTCAAAAACGAAAAAGAAAATAGTGGATGATGAATTTTTGAGAAAGTAAAGGAAATAAAAAACAAAAAACCATAATAGAAATGCGAGTTTTAGAAAAATATTTCACCTTAACATGCTACCGCGAATTAGAAACACAGCATGGCCAACATTTTACTTGTGAAATATAATTAAAAGGAACGATTAGAAATATTATAATTAACTAAGTTGTTTATAGAAGATTTTGAGTAAAACAAAACTAAAAACTAGGGGTACTATTGAAATACCAAAATGTCTAAACTATTCAAAAACACATATATATTTTTTAATTTAATTTTGTGGAATATTCTCTTTTTTTGGATTTTGGAATTTTAAGATATTCATTCATTTTTTTTTGGAAATATTTACAATATATACAAAAAGAAGATTATTTACACTACGCAAAAATGAAGGAGGAAATCCTCCCCCAAGCTTAAAACAGACATTGTCCTCAATGGCTAAAGAAGGGGATTGGAGAAGGAGAGAAAAATAAAGTTCAGAATTGAAAGACAGAATTGAAATACAGGTACTTCCCCGGATTTATTTACTGCGAAAACTGAGTGATGCCGCTCCCCGAATGTCTTCTTTGGACTTTGTGATGGATTCAGCAATGTTGGAGCAGGCGATCGCAGAAGCTTCAGCTTGTCGGAGCCGTCCGAGGCAAAAATTATAAAATAAAGAAAACAGAAAAAGATAACTTGGGTTGCCTCCCAAGAGCGCCCTTTGGTTAAAGCGTCGTTGAGCTCGACGCATCAAAAAAATAATATTGTCCAAAAATATTGTTGTCCCGAAATAAAATTGTTTTTAGCAAAAAAATAAAAAGTTCAAGATTAAAGTTCGTGAAGCAAAAACTTAATAGTGTTTGGATTGACATCATCATCACCAGAGAAATACAGTTTAAGACGCTGACCATTCACTTTGAAATTACCCTTATCAGGGTGAGAAATTAAAACAGTTCCATAAGGAAATACTTCTAAAACAGAAAACGGGCCAGACCAGCGAGATTTTAATTTGCCCGGAAATAAACGTAAACGAGAAATATATAAAAGGACTTGGTCGCCCGGCTTAAAGTTTTTAGGGTGCCTTAAGTGTTTATCGTGTAAACGCTTCGTCCGCTCTTTATAAAGTTTATTATTTTCATAAGCATAAGAGCGCCACTCGTCGAGTTCATTTAGTTGAAATTTTCGAAGGTCACCGACTGAGTGGGGGTCGAAGTTTAAAAATTTTAAGGCCCAAAAGGCGCGGTGTTCTAACTCCACGGGCAGATGGCACGATTTTCCATAGACCAGCCGATACGGCGTACATCCGAGGGCGGTTTTGTACGTTGTTCGGTAGGCCCATAAGGCATCGTCAAGTTTGGCTGACCAGTCTTTTCTAGAAGTTGAAACAGTCTTTTCTAATATTCTTTTTATTTCTCTATTAACTACTTCGACTTGACCGTTAGTTTGGGGGTGGTAGGCAGTGGACAGTTTATGCGTAACGCCGTATTTAGTAAGGATTTTTGAAAATTGCGCGTTACAGAAATGGGAACCCCTATCGCTAACGATTGCGCGTGGCGTACCGAATCTAGAAAATAATTTTTTTAAAAACGTGACTACAACTCGGGAGTCGTTCGTAGGAAGAGCTTGGGCCTCAGCCCATCGTGAAACATAATCAACAGCAACTAAAATATATTTGTTTCCGAAACTAGAAGGAAGGGGGCCAACAAAATCAATTCCCCAGAGGTCGAAAATTTCGCACTCTAAGAAATAATTTTGCGGCATTTCATTTTTATTAGAAATATTGCCCGACCGTTGGCAACTATCACACCTGCTCACAAAGGCTTGCGCGTCTTTAAACAGGCTAGGCCAGTAAAAACCCACGCAAAGCACCTTATGAGCGGTGCGAGCAGCTTGATAGTGCCCACCTGTCGGACCTTCATGCAAATGTTTTAGAATATCAATTCCTTCATCAAAAGAAACACATCTCCTTATCACTTGATCCGCACAAATTTTGAAAAGATGCGGGTCTTCCCAAAAGTAGTTCTTCAGCTCAGAAAAGAATTTCTTCTTCTGCTGAGAGGAGAACTCTTTTGGGAGCACCCGGGCCACTAGATAGTTGGCGATGTGCGCGAACCAAGGAGAAGTAGATGTATTAACTAAAAGCAGCTTCTCATCAGGAAAATAATCATTAAAAGATTTTTCATTTAATTTTTCTATAAAGGGGTTATCTAATCTTGATAAATGGTCGGCGGCCAAGTTCTCGGCTCCTCGCTTATCACGGATCTCTAAGTCAAACTCCTGGAGGAGTAAGACCCAGCGAATCAAGCGAGGCTTGGCATCCGTTTTGGCAAGAAGGTACTTGAGGGCCGAGTGGTCCGTAAAAACAATGATTTTTGAAAGTGTAATGTAAGGGCGAAATTTATCAAATGCAAATACTACAGCCAAGAGCTCCTTCTCGGTTGTGGTGTAATTTTCTTGTGCAGATGTGAGGGTTTTACTAGCGTAATAGATGGGGTGGAAGTTCTTAGATATGCGTTGACCTAATACGGCTCCCACCGCAAAACTACTCGCATCGCACATAATCTCGAAAGGAAGGTCCCACACCGGAGCTATCATAATCGGCGCGTTAATTAACTTTTCTTTAATTAATTCAAAGGCAGAAATACAAGAGTCATCAAAAATGAATGGAGCGTCTTTTTCTAAGAGATGGGTGAGGGGCTTAGTGATCTTGGAGAAGTCCTTTATAAAACGACGATAAAAACCAGCGTGGCCTAGGAAACTTCTTATAGCTTTTATGTTTGTAGGTGGCGGCAACTTCTCAATAACTTCTATCTTGGCAACGTCTACCTCAATACCTTTAGCAGAAATTTTATGACCCAAAACTAACCCTTCCCTCACCATAAAATGGCATTTTTTCCAATTTAGGGCAAGGTTAGTTTCTTCGCATCGTTCTAAGACTTTTTCGAGGTTTTCTAAACATCTATCGAAGGAGTCGCCGAACACGGAGAAATCGTCCATGAATACCTCCATAATGCTTTCTACGTACTTGTCAAATATTGCGAGCATACATCGTTGGAATGTAGCCGGCGCATTGCATAATCCAAACGGCATTCTTCGGTACGCGAAGGTGCCGAAGGGACAAGTAAACGTAGTTTTCTCTTGGTCCTCGGGAGAGATGGGTATTTGAAAGTACCCCGAGAGGCCATCGAGAAAACAATAAAAGCTATGGCCGGAGAGACGTTCTAAAATCTGGTCGATAAACGGTAGAGGAAAGTGGTCCTTACGGGTGGCGTCATTTAACTTACGGTAATCTATGCACATACGCCAACCCGTCACCGTCCGTGTCGGGATTAATTCATTATTCTCATTACTAATTACGGTTATCCCTCCCTTTTTTGGAACTACCTGAACGGGGCTAACCCACTTACTGTCCGATATAGGGTAGATAATTCCTGCGTCTAATAGTTTCATAACCTCGCCCTTAACTACTTCTTTCATATTCGGGTTTATACGGCGCTGAGGTTGAATAGAGTTACGCGAATTATCTTCCATTAGAATTTTATGTGTACAGAAAGATGGGCTTATGCCCTTGATATCAGAAATTTGCCAAGCAATAGCCCGACGATGCTTACGTAGAACTAGAAGAAGTTTATCGTTCTGCGTATCTGTGAGGTAGGCCGAAACGATAACTGGTAACTTGGAGTCTTTTTCTAAGAAAGCATACTTTAGGTGTTCGGGAAGTTCTTTAAGTTCTAGGGTAGGGGGTTCTTCATAAGAGGATTTTGAGATTCTTTCTTTTTCAAAAATAATATCTTCATAAACTTTTTTATAAGGAACGTAATAAGGGGTGGGGCTAGCAGCCAAGACGGCTTCTTGTACAGATTCAGTGGTAAGGAAAGAGGAAGAACAAAAATCAGAAAACTCTTTTTCAAAGTCGGAAAGACAATAAGAAGATTCATCACTTCCTTGCAGTGATTCTGTTGTAAGAGAAGAGGAGCAAAAAGTAGAAAATTCTTTTTCAAAGTCGGAGAGGCAGTAGGAAGAATCATCACTCACGGCGTCTACGAAAAAACATGAGTCATCGTTCGCTAAGGTGTTCTTCATCGAAGGGGTGATAGGAAATGTGACTTCGTCGTCGCCTACTCGAAGAAAGAGCTTACCATTGCTTACGTCAATGATGGCTCGGGAGGTGGCAAGGAAGGGTCGGCCAAGGATCAGGTGAACCTCGATGTCTTCTTCGATGTCCAAAATGACAAAGTCCACCGGGAAGATGAACTTGTCGACTTTCACCAGAACGTCCTCCACTATTCCTAACGGGTACTTGACGGATCTATCGGCTAGCTGGATACTCATACGCGTGGGGTTAAGGCTACCAATCCCTAACTTTTTGAACAACGAAAAGGGCATCAGGTTTATACTTGCGCCTAAGTCGGCTAACGCGTGTTTAATAAAGAGATCACCGAAGACACACGGGATAGAGAAACTACCCGGGTCACTGATTTTCTTCGGCAAACCGTTTGTTAAAACGGCAGAGCACTCGGCGTTTAGCGTGATGTGCGAAAGATTCTCTAACTTCTTCTTGTTTGTGAGGAGGTCTTTAAGATATTTGGCGTATTTCGGCATTTGCGAAATAGCCTTGTGGAAGGGAAGATTAATGTGGATTTGTTTGAAGATTTCTAAGAAGCGGGAGTACTGATCATCTTGACGTTGTCTATTAAGTTCAGAGGGGTATGAAGGAGTTGAATTATTTTTGAAGATGGGTGGTGGAGTGAGATTATTTTCTAAAGTGGGGGTGATTACTTCTTCAGCAGAGGGTGGAAGCGGAGCGGAGCTTTGATTTTTAAAAGCGGAAGCGGAGCTTTGATTTTTAAAAGCGGAAGCGGAGCTTTGATTTTTAAAAGCAGAAGCGGAGCTTGCCTCGGGCTCTTCACTTACCATACCGGAGACTTGCTTCCCACTCCGAAGAGTTATAGCTTTCGCTTGCTCTCTCGGGTTGGGTTCGGTATTGGAAGGAAGAGACCCTGCGGGTCGCTCAGAAATTATTTTCGCGAGCTATCCTACCTGATTTTCTAAACTTTTTACGCTTCCGGTTAAAGTTCTTATGGTAGCGTCATTTGTGGTGATATATTTAGAAAGTAATTCCTCCAAGCTCGGAGGTTTTGGGTAATTTTGAAGAAGTGGTGGTGGTGGTGGTGGTTGTGCAGAAAAATCATTTTGTGGAGGTGGGCGCATCGCATTCGACGGATTACTCCATGAAAAGTTCGGGTGATTTCTTAAAGCGGGATTATAACTATTCGGAAAATTAAAACCAGGCGGATGAAAATTCGCAGCAGAAAAATTATTAAAAGCAGTTCTAGGCAAATTATTAACATAATCTAAATGTTCTGGAGTAGGGGTTGCAGATTCCCATACCTGAGGGGCGGAGGCAGCAGTCATCTCCGTGATTTTTTTGCTTAGGATTTCTACTTGCAGAGCGAGCTGGGAGACGTTGTCCACTTCATAGATACCTGCAGGCTTGTTCGGGCGGGACCTAGACACATTCCACTGATAAGTGTTCATGGCCATATCCTCAAAAAGCTCAAGAGCGGCTTCCGGGGTCTTATGATTTAAAGTACCGCCAGAAGCTGCGTCTATCATTTTCTTCGTGCTTTGATTTAGCCCGTTATAAAACGTCTGCACTTGTAACCATACAGGCAGCGCGTGATGTGGGCATCGTCTTAATAATTCTTTAAATCTCTCCCAGGTTTCGTAAAGGGTTTCAGAGTCTATTTGTCCGAAGGCAGAGATGTCGCTCCTAAGTTTTGCAGTTTTAGCTGGCGGGAAATACTTCGCCAAAAATTTTTCAGTTAATTCATTCCAAGTGGTTATGCTATTTTTCGGAAGTGTGTTAAGCCACTGCTTAGCTTTAGTTCTTTGAGAGAAGGGGAAGAGTCTTAGCCTGATCGCATCATTTGTGACACCATTTATCTTGAAGGTGTCGCAAATTTCAAGAAAGCTAGCTATATGTGCGTTCGGATCTTCATCTTGAAGTCCGTCAAATTACACATATTGCTGCACCATTTGAATTATGCTAGGCTTTAGTTCAAAGTTATTATTTGCTATAGTAGGACGGACTATACTCGATTCTGTTCCCTCGAGGTTCGGTCGTGCATAGTAGGACATAGTCCTTTGAACGGCCTCATCTACGTTGGGTTCTTCCATTCTTAAAGTATTAAATGACTCGGAGTCCTCAACCGGCACTTGGATAGTAGGACCTTGAAATCGCGATCTTCTCCGAAGAGTACGCTCAATTTCGTGGTCCAAGTCCAAAATAACCGACGGACTCCCGCGGGTCATGCACTAAAAGAACAGAAAAGAAGAAGAGAAAGAGAAAAAGGATAAACTAGAAAGAAAAACTAGATTTAGAAAATTAAATTAATTTTTTTTTTCTTTTTGAAATAGATTTTTTTTTTATAGATTAACTCCCGAACTTCCCAAGGACTACCCCGTGAAGGGTTCGCAAGGTACTAGACAAGACAATGGCGCTTAAAGCCCTTTGCCCTTTTCGAGAGAATTAGGTGGCGTAGAAAAATTGTGAGGTTAGTTTCTATTAAGAGCGGTGATAATTTTTTTGATTTTTTTAAAACTTTAAAGAAAGGGGATGAGAAAGAGAAGAGATAAAATTAATAGGTTCGTGTTTTCAAAATATCAACGGAAGTTGGCTCCCCGGCAACGGCGCCAAAAACTTGTTGTGCGCTAGGGTTCGAAGAAAATAAACGCAACCGAACTAGCAACCCGATGAGGCAAGTATACCTATCGAATTGTAGCAAGGGGACACAAGTGTCGTATTGAAATCCGGGAACTGTTGGCTAAGCTTACTCACACGAACGCTATTATCTTATCGACGGAAAAACTAGGGTTTTAGAAAATCTAAGCGCAATGGAGAAATGAAAGCAAACTAGAAAGAGAACTACCGCAATTAAGTTACGCTATTAAGAAAAGAACTATGCTAGAAAGGAAACTACTGCAGTTAATTAAAGAGTACAAGATAGGAGATTACTACTAAAGGAAGAAAATATGAAATGGAAATGCACCCCATCGAGATTCACCTCGGCTAAAGACGATTAAGAAAATGCGATAAAAATCTAAACTTAATAGGATAAGGGTCCTTGACCGTGGAGGTTCCTAAAGCTTGAACACGCTTCTCTCGAAGTCGTGCCCAACTGAGTTTAGGAAGGTCCGACCGACTCTCGTCTAAATCGGAGGCCTAAAACTCGCTTTACGCGGTGAACCCCACTATTGGATTTTACTCCAATCCGGGAGATTTGGACGTCTGCCTCTCTCGAGGGGTGCGTACAACTCCCTTTACTCTTGAATGCTCACTTCATTCTTTCGGCCTCTCGGCTAGCCCTGAATGAAAGCAAAGGCGGAGAGTATATATCGAAAATATACCCCCAACCCGTGATTAATCAAGAGTAATTCAAGGCCCTAACCTAAAGAGAAAAGATTGATTAAAACATCATAACATAATCGCTCTAACCTCGGATCATCAAGATCGAGTACAAGGAGGATTAGTTAATCATAATGGAGTGGAGGGGGGGGGAGATGAGTAGAAAAACATAAGAAGAACACAAGCTAAGGGAAGAACAATTTTATTAATGAAAAAGGGCAAGTTACACTAATGAAAATAAAATTACAAGTGCATGAAAATTAAACCCTATTCTAGCCCTACATTAAGCACTAAGCAAGAAGAAAATTACATTAAAAGCTAGCACAAACTAAGATTAAACTAGGGTTAACCAAAAAGTACAAAGAGAGGGGGAGAGAGAGAGAGAGAAAGCATGAAAAAGGATCAAGAAACAAAGGGGCAGCACCTCCCCCACTCAACCAAAGCTTGCTGAAATGGGGAGGAGGGGGGCTCAATTTATAGAAAATTTCTCGGGTTGGTCACGCCCTCTGACACGCCCTAGGGGGGGCGTGTCAGGGGGCATGATAGGTACGGATTTGACCTCGGGCTCTGGATTCTGGCGGGAGGGATGATTGCTTCGGTACGTCGGTCGTAACGCCCTAGGTCACGCCCGTGACAGGGGGGCGTGACAGGCATGTCATGTCCAAATCATTGGTCGGAAATTCGTCAGTCGCCGAAAAAGGAAGGTGTCACGCCCATGTCACGGGCGTGACATGGGGCGTGACAGTACTATTTGCGTGCTGAGGCGGAAGGGCATTTAATGCGGCGGCAGCTTTGCGGCAGAGGGCAACACGCCCCTGGTCACGCCTAGTGACACGCCCAGGGAGGGCGTGAAAGGGGGGCGTGACAGCGGTTTTGACCGTTTTCTATCCCTTCCAGCAGGTATCCTCGGGATCGGGTGACACGCCCTAGGTCACGCCCAGGGAGGGCGTGACAGGGGGGCGTGACAGGCTATTTTGGCAATTTTCTGAAAACCTGCAAAAAGACAGGAAAAAGTTAGTGGCAATAAAATTTACATAAAAAGGATAAAAATAAACTAATAATAGACATAATTTGTACAATATAAAATATAAAATACGATAATAGTTTAGGCTATAAAACGTATTATCAATGTTACAAGCTTATTTTTCCCGATTAGAGTCCCGTAGGCTTAACCTTGATTTCGGCGACGAAATCTTTGTTTTGTTTATTGGGATTTGTAACATCCCATTTCCGGCTAGACCCCTAGGAGTCGGTTGGTCGTGATAGAACCCTAGGAAGCCCAAAAAACTGAAATAAATCGACCGAGATTTCGGGTCACGGGTTGGTCACGCCCGTGACCCACATGTCACGCCCGTGACATAGGGCGTGACCACGTTCGACGATCGTCGATTTCAGTTCGACGGTCGTCGACCCAGAATTAGTCACCGGTCATGTCACGCCCGTGACCCACAATGTCACGCCCGTGACATAGGGCGTGACCACGTTCGACGATCGTCGATTCAGTTCGACGGTCATCGACCCAGAATTGGCCACACGGGTCTGTCACGCCAGTGACCCACAATGTCACGCCCGTGACATAGGGTGTGACCACGTTCGACGATCGTCGATTTCAGTTCGACGGTCATCGACCCAGAATTGGCCACACGGGCCTGTCACGCCCGTGACCTAGGTGTCACGCCCGTGACCACCCTTCGACGATCGTCGATCTCAGTTCAATGATCTTCGAACCCAGAATTGGCTAATCCGGGCCTGTCACGCCCGTGACCTATGTGTCACGCCCGTGACCAAGGCCGAAACGTCAGCCAGACTGGAAATTTCGGTAACCGACGTCGTAATAAATTCTGACTATGGGAATGAAAACCAAGCGTATTTATGGGCCGTTTCCTACTTTAAATTATTTAAATAAATAAGGAAATGTAGGTCCAATAGGAAATCTCCACCTGACAAACATCTCTTCGTTTCCAGCAATTTAATTCCCTGCATCATAACCGAAACGTTATTAAGAAGAAATATTAATGGCCATGAACGTTTCATCCTTTCCCCTCCCCACTTGCTGATCTATAAAAGGCTCTTAAGGGCAAGATGAAAAGGTTACACGCTCCATCAAACTAATTCAGATTCCTTCCCTTACTGTTGAAGAATTTCCGGCGACGCCACCACCGCGCAAATGGCTTCCCGACGCTCTGCATGCCTCCAACCCGCGAACAAGGTCCTCCCCTCCCTCTTCTTCTGCGGATAGATCTTAGAAATCGTTAGGAGAGATATCGGGCTCAAAAGAGCCAGATCGGGTGAGCATTTCCATGCTTTTCCGAAACATTCATGGTGGCGGGTTCGCCGGAAACGGCCTCTCCGGCGGCCGTGCCGCCGCCCGACGATAGCCCTCACCTCAACAGAGGTGGTGGTGGTGGTGGCCGGCCAGGGAGATGGCTGGATGGCCGGGAAATAGCTTGGAAAAGCTACAGGAAATTAAGTTTTCAGGGCTCTGGTTTCGGGCTGTAGAAGAAGATGAACAGTGCTATTTAATTAGATTTTATTTTTGAAGCAATTTCTGAATGAAAATATCTGTCACTTTAAATAATTTGGGAAAAATATCTAGAGGCTACTACAGGAAAAGTAGTCAACATAGAAAATGTAGCCCTTAAATTCTAGTTTAATTTAAAATTGATTTCACTCAATTTGGAGTCCTGGTTAGACCACAACACCCTTTTTGGTGAGGGCAATCCATAGGGCTGTCCTGACCTTAGAAAAATTCCCCACTCCAAACCAGACATCAAAATGACTTGAAGTTTGGGGTGTGGCCTAATCTTATCTATATCAAGATGCTGTCCAAAAATTAGGTTTTTTGGGAAATATATTTCTATAGTTTTTAGAAAAATTCAATAATCCTAACTTAATTTAATTAGATGGTTAAATAATTTCCAAACCCTCTCAAATTTTGGTGAGTGGTCCCTGGGTTCACCATAAGGTTCTATATAATTTTTCATCTCATTTGGAGATGGTTTGGATTAGAAGTGATCAAACCTAACTTTTGCCCTAATAAGGGGTCTTAGGTTAAAGGTGCACTTTTGAGATTTGAGTGGTCAAATCACCTCAACAGAGGCTGAGATTTTTACCACTGGCTTGTAATATTCTCTAGCAGCCCCTCATAGAGTTTGAGGTGGATCGGGGTAAGTTTGCCTTAAGAACCAACGCTAAACCCTAAGGATGGATCTTGGTGGCTTGTGAAGGTCATGGGGTCAAATGACCTTGGATTGACACAAAATTTGGTGAAGAGGACCATAGGGCCATTATAGTCCTCTGGATGGAATCTTAGTAGATTTGGAGACTGTTGGGATACCTAAAAACCTAACCTTAGTTTAGGGTGCAAAACTTGTAGAGATAGGAAATGAAACTAAATCATATTTAAAAGTGATGAGATTTGGGTAGAGTGAATTATAGGGATGGTACAAGCTCTGGATATTTTACTATGAATTTTAAGATCATTATTTTGGATACTTCATTAACGATTTAGTAGCTTGTATGATTTGCTTAGAAAAAATATTATGGAATACACACTTCCTGGAAATTGATGAAATTTAAGCAGAGAACGTTTATTATGATTTAAATATCTCTGAATTTTTATGGGATTTTTGGAAGTTTAATTCTAAGGCTTGCTTAATTAAGTATGTTTTACCTTGAATATTTGATTAAATTTTTAGTGGTGTTTAGGAAGCTGGAAAAATTATGATTCTTTGCACAAAAATCTTTTCTATATCATACTACTGACTAGTAATTTTTCTATAATTTCCCGATGAATAATTTCAGTACTTCCTTCTTTACGTAGGATTAACGTGATTATACTGGATAAATTATTTAGAGGCGAAATAATTTTTGTAAAATTCTGAAAATTTGTATTTGAGGTTAACTTGCTGTTATTTAATGATCATGATTTTTGGGTAGCCATTACTTCGGAGGATCATGTAGTTCATGTTTAAAATGACCCATGGCCCGTCCTTTGGGAAAATTAAATAAATACCAGATTAATTAGGAAAATTATAATTTTCTGGATTTAGACAAATTATGATATGGTAGACCTCCAGTAAATATTATAGGAGATTTGGAAGATAATTTGGTGTACCTCCCCTTGTGTACCTCATATAGCTTAGGATGGTCTGCATATAGTAAAACCACGGAAATTGAACTAGAGGAATAATGAACTTGGGAAAGGGAATTCCAGTAGTTGCTGGTTGGTAGGGCAAGCTAAGATTGAGTTCATCATTGGAAGTCAGCATAAGTAGAGTGTGAGACTGGTTAAGGTTAAGTGGCGTACGGGAACGACGAAAGATCGTCCATCCCGGGAAGAAGAGGAAGAGTCTTAATACTCTAGGGTTAGATCTAAAGTAACTAAAAGAGGATCGGGTTAAGGGAGATCAACCAATAATAATAAGTGCCTTGCGAAAGGGAACTTCGGGCCGTAATGTCGTCGTCTTGGTTCCTAGTGCCCCTTGAGAGCCCTTCACGGGGTATGCCGGGGGCAGTCTTGGGCTAACGTAAACCATAGGAATAATAAATTAAAAGAGCAACTAGTATAACTAGGGTTGCACATACACACACCTCGGTAGCTAGGAAGGTAGAATAATTGGTTTGGTTGCCATTCAGACGGTAGCTCTGAAGGTAGATGCACGGACGGGACTGTCCGGGGGGCCGAGGGCTCGAGGGTTGGAGTACAGAATAAAGGTGGTGGGTCTTCAGTATCTGATAGTCGTTCACACCGACATCAGTACGTCGACTCGGCGGTGTGGGACACTTAGCCAAAGAAAGTCTGGTGGGTACAGCCAGCAGTAGTATGCGGATACTCTAGGTTGTGTTCTTCTAGGGGCGTACAGAAGGGCTAGGCCTGGTAGTGTGGATACCCGCCTAGGAGTGGGGGGCCCGACCCACTGTCTCCGTTTGCCACTACGGAGGTTCCTGGGAGTAAAGCTAGCTGCCTGAACAGGGGGAACTAAAGTTCTGTGCGCATAGAGTCGTGTGCGTGAGTTGTACTTACATGAATCATGGCATAGCATATCACAACACTCATATTTGCATACAACCGACACCCCAACGTATAAATCGGTATGGGACTTTTTATACGATGGGAGCCTTGTAGAAGTCCCCTTAACTTATAAGTTTGTATGGGCATTCATATAAGTTAAGGTTACATACTTGTTTACTTGCTTGTTTACTTACTGTTCTCTAGCTGCCTTTTTATACAAATTGCTACTTATTAATTGCTCTCCTTATTACTTACTGCCGTAGGATTGTTAGACCTATTCATTCTAAATAACCACTAGATTAGCTTCCTTGTCACCTACTTGATTATTCTCCACTTTTGTAGCTTCCCTTTCCTCCTCTCCGCCCGGTGCTTAGGAGCCATGGTGGGAGGGGTAGGGGATGATAGGGCTTAGTCTTTATGACTAATGGTTTTCGAACCACAACATTATAGGAGCTCCGGATGGGAGACAGGGACCAGCAGTCCAGGGACCAGCACCAGCGGAGTACGGTGCGCATGGAGGTGGGACAGTCTAGCACTGGTGCACCTGCGACCAGCTCCGTGAGTGATTAGTAGTTTCATAGCTTCTGCGATGAGCGACTTGTAGTGAGGACTCTGATGTACTGGGCTCGAGCCCATTTATCTGTTTCCTATTATTATCTATTGATGGACTGGATATGATTTCACTTTTATTTACATGTTTCTGTGGACTTGTTTGCATTTTATAAATAAATACTTCTCTCTCTTGTGATCGAAAAGGGCCGGCAGAATTGGCGTTTTGTAGTGGTTGCCTTTCAGTGAGTCGGTGCCACCGCAAAGCGGCAATTCTGGGCTAAGACCCCGGTGGTTGAAAAAGAAAAAAAAATGGGGGTCTTACAGTATGTTCCCCAGATAATCCACCTGCTCGGCAGCAGCATCAACATTCACATTTTCAAATACCTTAGAAGTGGAGGAAGCAGTCATCTCCGAAATCTTCTTGTTCAGCATTCCACTTGCATCGCAAGTTGCGTTACCGAATCTACTTCATAGATACCTGCAGGTTGAGATGGGCGAGACCTAGACGAATTCCACTGATAAGTGTTCATCTCCATGTCATCGATAAACTCAAGACGGCTTCCTGATTTTTGCGGTCCAAAGAACCAGCGGAAGCGGCATCTATCATTTGCTTAGTTTCTTGATTTATCCCATTGTAAAATGTCTTGACCTGTAACCATACAGGCAGAGCATGATGTCGGCATCTTCTCAAAAGTTCTTTGAACCTCTCCCAAGTGTCATAGAGGGTCTCAGAAGCAATTTGAGAATATGAAGTAATATCATTTATTAATTTAGCAGTTTTGGCGGGGGGAAAGTATCGAGAAATAAATTTTTCAGTTAATATGTTCCAAGTAGTGATTGATCCTTTTGGAAGAGAACTCAACCACTGTTTGTCTTTAGTTCTTAAGGAGAATGGGAAGAGTCTTAGCCTTATAGCATCGTCTGAAACACCATTAATTTTAAAGGTGTCACAGATTTCAAGAAAATTGGCAATATGCAAGTTCGGATCTTCATCTTGTAATCCGTCCAACTGTACATATTATTGCACCATTTGTATGATGCTAGGCTTAAGCTCAAAGTTATTGTTTGCAATTGCAGGTCAAACAATACTTATTTCCGTCCCTTCCAAGTTGGGTCGAGCATAATCGCACATGGTCCTTTGCTGAGCCAAACCTGGGTTAGGGTCTCCCATTGCCGAATTAAAATTATAATCCCCGTATGAATCCTCAACCGTTGTTTGAGAAGTGCAAGCCCTGAATTGTAGTTGTCTCCGAAAGGAGCGTTCAATTTCTGGGTCCAAATCAACAAGTAGCGACGGATTCGTGCGGGTCATGCACTAGATAAGAAAACAAAGGAGAATGGAAATGAAAACTTGAGAAAAAAAAAGAGAAGAAAGGAATTTGTTTTTTTGAAAATAGATTTTTTTATGGATTGGCTCTCGAACTTCCCAAGGGCTACCCGGTGAAGGGTTCGCAAGGTACTAGGTAAAATGGTGGCGCTTAAAGCCGCTTACCCTTTTCGAGAGAATTTAGGTTGGGTAGAAAGAAGATGATGTGAGTTGATTATAATAATAAAAGAATTTTTTTTTTGATTTTTGCAGAAGTAATAGTGAAAGCGTTTTAAAAATATTGACGAAGAAAATCCCCGGCAACGACGCCAAAAACTTGGTGGGCCAAAACCCGAGCAGGCAAGTGTACCTATCGAATTGTAGTACCAAGGTCGTATTTAAACACGTGGTTATCAAGTACTGCTACTCACGCTCGAACTATTATCCTACCGAAAAATTGTTGGGATTTGAGAAATAAATAAAAATTAAACTGAAATGAAATTAAGACGAAACTATAGATTAAAAGATAGCACTTGATCGATGATTCACCATGAAAAGAGATGAGGGAAATAATAATGTAATTTTATAATTGCAAAATAACTCGACCGTGATGGATCCGAAAATAAGACAAAATTTCGCTAGAGCGTTAGGTCTCCTAACTTATAGACTCTTTGATCGAAATCTCTTTACTAATCAAAGAAGCCTAAAGTTGCATTATCGAGGTGATCCGCACTATTGGATTTGACTCCAATCCGGAGGATTTACGTTGTCCTATCTCTAGGATAGCGTGCAACTCCTTCATTATTTGAGTGATCTTTCAAATCATGAGTCTCTCTACTACTATGAAATGAGAACAAGGTCTACTACCGTATACCAGAAATACAGAGTCGACACAAAATAAATCAAAGAAGGATCGAGCGAAATTTTAGCAATAATAAAATTACGAAGTAAAAAAAAAACCTCATCTCAAAACATGGATCCTCATGATCAAATGCTACAAGGAAATTAGCTACGCATATTGGAAAAGAGAACGACAATAATAAGAGAAGAAAATTTCATTTTCATTGATTGATAAAAAGTGAGTACACAATAAGATAAGGCAATATTTTGCTACTACAAAAACAAGGAAATTATAAGAAAGAAACAAAACATGAAAATGAAAACTTGCTCTAATGGAAAACTATGACAATAATAAAAAGAAGATTACAACTTCTCTCCACTCTCCAACTCAAAACTCAAACTTTACTTAGAAATTCACTCCCAAATTTTTTCATCCAAAGGCTTGAGGGGTGGGGTGGCTTATATAGCGGATGGAGAAGATTCAAGAATGAAGAGGAGGAGAAGGGACACATGGGGGGGGGGGGGGTGGGGGCGGCCACATACATGGGGAGGATTCATGCACTTCATTCAATGAAGGGGAGAGAGAAAGGGAAGGTTCATGTATTTTATCAAAATAAAAATATAAAATGAAGAGGTGGAATGGATGAGCCTTAAATGAGCATGAGAGAGAGAGAAAGGAGGGGTGAATGGATGATGAAAAGAAATAAAAGAAAAGGAGAAGAGAGTGGCCGGCCATGTATTTGGAAATATGCATGCATGTAATAAATGGAGAGAGAGGAAGAGAGAATGAATGAGGTGGCAATGAGGTGAATAGTGCCGGCCACATGCATGGGAATATTCATGCATGGCAATAAATGGAGGCGGGCTGCTTAAATGAGGAGAGGGCCGACCACAAGCCTTGAAGTGGGCTGGCTGCATGTAGTGGACTCGGCTAGGACAAGAGCTGCTCCAACATAGGCTCGGGCTAGGCTTGGACTGCATGGGGCTTGTGTTGAGGGGCTGCACCAAGTATAGAGGCTCGGGTTACTTGCTGGAGTGGGCTGCTACAAGAGGTGGGGGAGGGGGGCCGGGCTGCACCATTGAGGGCTCGGGTAGGGCTGCTCCAATAGGTGGGCTGCACCAAGTAGGCTTGTAGGCTGCTCCAATTATTGTATGGGGGCCGGGCTGCTTGATGAGCTTCACCAATGTAGGCTTGGTGATGAAGTGGGCTGAACCTACAAAAAAGATAAAACACACATTAGTTAATTGTTTATAACATAACATTAATGAAAATACATAACATATCATAAATTATAATAACATACCATAACATAATATTTGTTATTTAAACTAAACTTAACAAACATAACATAATATAATAATATTTATATTCAAAATAAAACACAAGTTAAACATAGAACATAAACATCATAAAATTAAACATAGAAATGCATAAAACAAATAATTAAACTAGGAATTTATACTTTATGAAATGACATTAAAACATGAAATAACAAGCATGAAATATAAATAAACTTAGACTTTTAGGCTACTAAATTACCCCAAAAACGATGACTAAAACTAGTCATCAAACACCTCAGCAAAGTGGTATTGCTGAAAGAAAAAATAGGACATTGATTGAAGCGATATGAGCCTGTAGGGTCGCACATAAGAGCATGTGGAGAAGTTGGAAGATCGACTGTGTTGGTAATGGTTACCAATCACCACACAGAATGGGGTCGGGCAAATGTCGCCAAGGCAAATTTGATGAGAGTCATCGAGAATCGTTGAGTATGACTCAACGCTTTCAACGCCAAGGCAGATTCGTCGAGAATCGTTGAGTATGACTCAACGCTCTCAATGCCAAGGAAGATTCGTCGAGAATCGTTGACTATGACTCAACGCTCTCAACGCAAAGGCAAATTCGACGAGAGTCGTCGAGAATCATTGAGTATGACTCAATGCTTTCAATGCCAAGTCAGATTCGTCTAGAATCGTTGAGTATGACTCAACACTCTTAACGCCAAGGAAGATTCGTCGAGAATCGTTGAGTATGACTCAAAGCTCTCAACGCCAAGGCAAATTCGACGAGAGTCGTCGAGAATCGTTGAGTATGACTCAATGCTTTCAACGCCAAGGCAGATTTGTCGAGAATCGTTGAGTATGACTCAACGCTCTCAACGCCGTTTCTGCAGACTGATTCTCGCCGACTGATTCTCGCCGAATCTTGAGGTGATTCTCGCCGATCGATTCTGAAACAATATTTTGCTGTGGTCTGCGGATAGCGATTTTTCCTAGGTTTATTTATGCTTTGAGTATAAATAGACACTTAGGGTTTTGGGAATACAGACAGTGAATCGGATTGATCGGGCTTTTCTCCTTTGACCGAATCGAAACCAACAGGCCTGTTCCGCCGTTCTCGTTCGCCCCGCCGATTCCCGAATCCCGCCGGCCGGAAGCATTCTGCCGCCGCATTCGCTCCGCCGACCTCCTCCTCTCCGACGATAATCGCCGGTGCTGCGCTTCCTGGAGCGGACCTAGCAGTCCGTGGAAGTGTAAGGTGCGGTCGATCTCTTTCCGATCATCCGTGTGATGGAAGCTTGGTGTTCTCCTGCTCGTATGGATTTCTGCAGAGACGTAGATATTATTCTACGTGGAACTCGCCACCGACAAGGAATCACATTTGGAGCATCTTCATTGAGTTATGACTCAACGCCGTCAAGGTAATTTTTGCCTAATTTTTGTTAACTTCTTGATTCAACATTCATGGCCCGATCCAATCTCTTTTGGGTTATTCTAGATTTTATCACTTCCGCTGCGTGCACAAGTGTTGTGCCAACCTCATAGAGAAACCAACAGTGGTATCAGAGGGAGGTTCAGGCCATGCTTGTTGTATTGGAAGTTAGGTTATTCCAGTACGTGTAAACCTAGGGATTTAGAAGTGTTCTAAATGTCTAGATTTAATCTTGGCACCCCGCTGGGAACGTCTGGAATCTTATAGTAATTTCTAATCATTAGGAATTATTGTCTCCTTAGCAGTAACCATCCCTTGATTTTGTTTTGGATTTTGAATCCAATAAGGAGAGATGAGCTTGTCTACTTCTTTAAGTTGAGTTGCCTTTGTCCCTTGTGCAATGCATGTAAACCTGAAGATTTGGAAGTGTCCAGATGTTCAAATTTATCCCTTTTCTTCTATCAAATGTTGATAGTGTTCTGTTGTGCACATAAGGGATGCATTGGGATTTTAGTGAAGTGTTTTTCTTTGGATGTGCACATTGATCAAATGTTTAACATGGTTAATTGTTAATCTATTATCAAAAATCCCTTCATCAAATATTAAGTGTTCGGATGCCTTCCGATGGATGACACTCTTTTTGCCTCGATCGATGAAGTGTGGGCTTGCCAAAGCAAGGTGTATTAATCTATCATGGTAAGGGTGCGAGCGGATAATTGTGATATCCTACTGTCGACATCGGGTCTAACTTAACTAGGTTACCTAAAAGGTTGAGTGCCTAGGGGCATGGGGTTGGCATGCACCATATGATGGATGCGAATAAGGAGTTATTCACCAACCATACAAGAATTGCATGAGGATACAATTGGCAAGCATTGCCTACCTAAATTACCACATTGTGAGAGGAAAGCCAAAGCTGACTCATTGTGTTGGTGAAATACGGATCTTGTCCACTAAGAGAGTAGCTCGCATGAACTCTCCGAATTGATAGTGAGGGCTATTATTTCGAAAAAAATAATGGGAGTTTTAGTTGAAGTCCAAATTAAGAAAAATAATTATATTTTGAAATTTTGGTACTGATTTTATTCTGCATAAATTCTTATAGAATTCATGGCAAGTGGTTCGCACTCCACTCTGTCTCTAAGAGCCATCCTTGAGAAGGATAAGCTCAGTGGGACTAATTATATGGACTAGTATAGGAACCTGAGAATTATTCTCAGGCAAGAGCGAAAGCTCTACGTCTTGGAAGAAGAAGCCCCCGAGGTGTCGACCGGGAATTCTTCCCGTGCTGATAAGGATGCTTACAAAAAGTATACAGATGACGCCTTAGACGTCGAATGCCTTATGCTTTCCACCATGAACTCTGAGCTTCAGAAGCAACATGAGAACATGGGGTGTAAGGAGATTGACGAGTATCTCAAGAAAATGTTTCAAGGGCAATCTCGTCAAGAGAGGTTTGACGTCACAAAAGCGTTATTTCAGTGCAAGATGGGAGCTCGAGACTTAGTAGGGACTCACGTACTCAAGATGATTGGGTATATAGAGAACCTTGAAAGGCTGGGTTTTCCTCTGGGTTTAGAGTTGGCCACAGATCTGATCCTGCAATCGTTGCCGGATAGTTACGAGCAGTTTGTCTTGAACTATAACATGAATGAGATAGACAAGACACGGCCCGAGCTCCTAGGCATGTTGAGAACTGTCGAGATCAATATGAAGAAGGCCAAGCCTGCCAGCCCCATACTGATGGTGCATAAGGGCAAGGACAAGGCCAAGGGCTTCAAGAAGACGAAGGTGGGACCTAAGTAACATCTTAAGCCCAAGTCTTCTGCACTGATGAAGAAGAAGAGCACGGTGAAGGAGGGGAAATGCCACCACTGTGGCAAGGCTGGTCATTGGAGGTGGAACTGTCCTTCGTACATTGAGGGTCTGCAGAAAATGAAGGGAGGTATGACTTCCGCTTCAAGTATTTACGTTATAAAGAGAAAACTTTCTGCTCCTTCATCTTGGGTATTGGATACCAGATGTGGTTCTCATATTTGTACAAATGTGCAGGAACTGGGAAGGAGAAGATTGTTGAGTAAAGGGGAAGTGGACCTTCGTGTCGGCAATGGAGCAAGAGTTAATGCTGTGGCCGTAGGGGTTTACCGTCTTTCTTTGCCCAGTGGGCTTGTAATAGAACTAGATAATTGTTATTTTGTTCCGGCAATAACTAGAAACATTATATCCATTTCATGATTGGACATGGTTGGATTTTCTTTTATGATTAAGAACAACTGTTGTTCTATATTTAAGAATGATGTTTGTTATGCTGTAGCCCAATTGTTTAATGGTCTTTATGTTTTGAACTTGGACCATCAGATCTATAATGTAGAAAATAATAAAAGACTAAGAACAAATGACTCAAACCCTTACATATCTGTGGCATTGTCGTTTGGGCCGTATAAACGAGAAGCGCATATCCAAGCTCCATAAAGATGGACTTTTGGACTCATTTGATTATGAATCATTTGAGCGATGTGAATCTTGTTTGTTAGGCAAGATGACTAAGGCCCCTTTCACTGGTTATACTGAGAGGGCTGAGGATCTCTTGGGTGTTGTACATAGTGATGTATGCGGACCCATAAGTTCCATGGCTAGAGGTGGGTATTTCTACTTCGTTACATTTACTGATGATTTCAGTAGATACGGATATGTGTATCTTATGAAGTGCAAATCCGAGACCTTTGAAAAGTTCAAAGAGTTCAAGAATGAAGTAGAAAACCAGTTGGGTAAAAGGGTTAAAATAGTCCGATCTGATCGAGGTGGCGAATACTTGAGCCATGAGTTCTGTGATCATCTGAAAGAGTGTGGTATTGTATCACAGCTCACTCCACTTAGAACACCACAACATAATGGTGTATCTGAGAGGAGAAATCATACTTTGTTAGACATGGTACGTTCGATGATGAGTCATGCAGACTTGTCTGTTTCCTTTTGGGGTTTTGCTTTAGAGACTACTGCAATGACACTGAATCGCGCTTCAACGAAAACGGTTCTGAAGACACCATATGAGATATGGACTAGGAAGCGTCCTTGTATGTCGTTCATTAAAATTTGGGGATGTGAGGCATACGTGCGACGTCAAATGCCTGACAAGCTGGAACACAAATCAGATAAATGTTATCTAGTGGGATATCCTAAGGAAACGAACGAGTATTACTATTACCTACCGTCCGAGGGCAAAGTGTTTGTCGCAAGGACTGGCGTCTTCTTGGAGAAAGAGTTCTTATCAAGAAAGACTGAAAAGGTAGAACTTGAAGAAGTTCAAGAATCACAAGTAGTGAATGAACCAGAATTGGATTCTGAGACAGGACTACAAGATGTTGTAGCTAGAGAACCTGCTCAAGAAACAAAAGTCCTACGTAGATCTGGTAGACCGAGGTTTGAGCCTGAGAGATATAGATTTCTCATGTCTCAAATAGGTAATGTGTTGCTTATGGATCATGATGATGAACCAGCAACCTACCAAGAGGCTATGAATGGACCGGACTCTAACAAATGGCTTGAGGCTATGAAATCTGAAATGGACTCCATGTATGCAAACCAAGTTTGGAACTTGGTGGAACCACCTGAAGGGGTACATCCCATAGGGTGCAAATGGGTCTTCAAGAAGAAGACCGACATGGATGGGAATGTACAGACATTCAAAGGGCGACTGGTGGCTAAGGGTTTCAAGCAAATTCATGGTATTGACTATGATGAGACCTTTTCCCCCTTTTCCCCCTTTTCCATGGTAAAGTACATAAGGATATTGCTTGCTATTGCTGCGTATTATGACTATGAGATCTTGCAGATGGATGTCAAAATGGCTTTCCTTAATGAAAACCTCCTTGAGGAAGTGTACATGACACAACCCGAGGGTTTTGTATCCCCAAATGAAGCCACTAAAATATGCAAGCTGAATAAGTCCATCTATGGACTGAAATAGGCTTATCGAAGTTGGAATCTTCGTTTTGATGAGAAAATCAAAGAGTTTGGTTTCATTAAGAATGAAGATGAGCCTTGTGTTTACAAGCGAATCAGTAAGAGCGTTGTTGTCATCCTTATATTGTATGTAGATGACATACTTTTGATTGGGAATGACATTCCTACCCTGAAAGTTTTTAAGAACAACCTAGGGAACTGCTTTTCTATGAAGGACTTGGGTGAAGCGACTTACATACTCGGTATTAAGATCTATAGAGATAGATCAAAGAAGTTACTGGGTTTGACCAAGAGTACATACATTGAAAAGGTGTTGAAGCGGTTCACCATGCTTGAGTCCAAGAAAGGATTTTTACCCATGTCTCATGGTGTGAATCTCTCTAAGGACTAGTGTCCAAAATCTTGTGAAGATAAGGACCGCATGAAGTTGATTCCATATGCTTCGGCAATTGGATCAATCATGTATGCAATGTTATGTACTCGACCCGATGTCTCCTTTGCTTTGAGCATGACTAGCAGGTATCAGTCAGACCCCGGTGAATGTCACTGGATTGCAGTCAAGAATATCTTGAAGTACTTGAGAAGGACTAAGGATGTGTTCTTGGTGTATGGTGGAGAGGAAGAGCTCGTTGTAAGTGGTTACACGAATGCTAGCTTCCAAACTGATAGGGACGACTCAAAGTCTTAGTCAGGTTTTGTGTTTTGCCTTAATGGAGGAGCTGTGAGATGGAAGAGTTCCAAGCAAGAGACATGTGCTGATTCTACAACAGAGGACGAGTATATCGCTGCGGCTAATGCAGCGAAGGAGGCTGTATGGATTAGGAAATTCATCGGCAAGCTTTATGTAGTTCCTAGCATTGTTGGTCCCGTAGTTCTCTACTGTGATAACAATGGTGCAATTGCACAATCTAAGGAACCTAGATCCCATCAGCGCTCCAAGCACATACTTCGGCGATTCCATCTTATTCGTGAGATTGTCGAACGAGGAGATGTGAACATTTGTAGAGTGCCGACTAAGGAGAATATTGCAGATCCACTGACAAATCCTCTCGCACAGAGAAAGCAGGATGGTCATACTAGATCAATGGGTATGCGATACCTAAGTGATCAACTCTAGTGGGAACCTTGTGGGTTGCATGTAAACATATATTTTATTGGCTATTTATTGTTCATTCATATGATGAATTGTGTACCAATTGTTTCTTTTTACAATTAATGGCAAGTTCATTTATTGTGATTTTTCTATGTGATAGTTAAATTGTAACATAATAAATACCCTTAGAGTGTTCGCTTCCATAGGACATCAAGTACGTGACTTGAATGTGAGAGCCTATGATTTATTTGAAGCTTCATTCTTAAAAGGTCCCTGGTCGTTGTATCGTCATAGAAACTAAGGGTGATGATTATACCTTAAGACTGGCACGTTCGTTGACTGATGACCAGTTCTCACAGGTCATGATATTGTGATATCAAGTCATCACGTGGGTACTTGTTAATGAACAAGTTGTACTGGACAGACCCATCCTGACACTACTTTGTGGATTGTTATCTAATCATGTCATAAGTAGGTCTCTATTGGCAATGGTGTTGTGGTCCTTTGAACTGACGTCACAGCATTCATCAAGTGAGGAAGAGCGTGCTTTGATGCCATCAAAAGTCTTCCTTGAGAAAGGTTGATGATAAGGGTGGTTGTTGGGTACATTACAAATCATTTGGGTGTTTGTGTGTGAGAAGATATGGATTTTGTCCTCCTATATAACAGGAGTTGCATCCATGGACCCCTTGATGGAACTGGACTGAGAAATGCATGGCCATGCTTGGTTGAGTCAGTATGTGATATTGGACTCACCATTCTCTGGAAGTCCGTTCTAGATCAAGAAACTTGGATGAGCTATTATGAGGTTGACACGGTCCATGCCTCTAGTTCTCTCCGGATGTAAGGGACAAAGGGACAAAGACAACACTGGAACATTGGTCATGAAGGCTTATGAGTTATGAACACTTATTGCTTGGGGAGCAATGATGCATTGCTAGATGCCGCTCATTGTTTGTGAGGTTTTTGGTTTGATACTTTCAAGATCAAGTGGGAGACTGTTGGAGTTACCATGGTGATCTAGAAGTGGTCAAACATGTAATCTCACTGCCAACACGATATGAGCCTGTAGGGTCGCACATAAGAGCATGTGGAGAAGTTGGAAGATCGACTGTGTTGATAAGGGTTACCAATCACCACACAGAATGGGGTCGGGCAAACGTTGCCAAGGCAAATTTGACGAGAGTCGTCGAGAATCGTTGAGTATGACTCAACGCTTTCAACACCAAGGCAGATTCGTCGAGAATCGTTGAGTATGACTCAACGCTCTCAACGCCAAGGAAGATTCGTCGAGAATCGTTGACTATGACTCAACGCTCTCAACGCCAAGGCAAAATTCGACGAGAGTCGTCGAGAATCGTTTAGTATGACTCAACGCTTTAAACGCCAAGGCAGATTCATCGAGAATCGTTGAGTATGACTCAATGCTCTCAATGCCAAGGAAGATTCATCGAGAATCATTGAGTATGACTCAACGCTCTCAACGCCAAGGCAAATTCGACGAGAGTCGTCGAGAATCGTTGAGTATGACTCAACGCTTTCAACGCCAAGGCAGATTTGTCGAGAATCGTTGAGTATGACTCAACGCTCTCAACGTCGTTTCTGCGGACTGATTCTCGCCGCTGATTCTCGCCGATCGATTCTGAAACCCTATTTTTATGTGGTTTGCGGATAGCGATTTTGCCTAGGTTTATTTATGCTTTGAGTATAAATAGACACTTAGGGTTTTGGGAATACAGACAGTGAATTGGATTGATCGGGCTTTTCTCCTTTGACCGAATCGAAACCGACGGGCCTGTTCTGTCGTTATCGTTTGCCCTGCCGATTCCCGAATCCCGCCGGCCGGAAGCGTTCCGCCGCCACATTCGCTACACCGACCTCCTCCTCTCCGACAATATTTGTCGGTGCTGCGCTTCCTGGAGCTGACCAAGCAATCCGTGGAAGTGTAAAGTGCGGTCGATCTCTTTTCTATCATCCGTGTGACGGAAGATTGGTGTTCTCCCGCTCATGTGGATTTCTACAGAGACGTAGATATTATTCTACGTGGAACTCGCCACCGACAAGGAATCACATTTGGAGCATCTTCGTTGAGTTGTGACTCAACGCCGTCAAGGTAATTTTTGCCTAATTTTTGTTAACTTCTTGATTCAACATTCATAGCCCGATCCAATCTCTTTTTGGTTGTTCTATATTTTATCACTTCCACTGCGTGCTCAAGTGTTGTGCCAACCTCATAGAGAAACCCAACAGCACGCTTGACAATCGAGTTTGAATCATCAAAGGGAGGTTGTGGCCACCAACAACCTGCTAGTGGGATGTAGAGGGGTTGGGGTGCTTGCGCTATAGCCCGGATGATGCCAGTTGGGTCCCGCCGCATCTCCCTCGGTGGACTGGTCCCGAGTGGAGCCGGTCCTGGGTCATCATAGATCCAAGAGTGCGTGGGAATTCTCGGACTATATGTTCCTCCACAACAAGCAACGACGATAGTAAGTCGAACTCCTGACTTCCAATATGAACCCTTACGGCATACTCTGTTCGTACGCATAGAACACCCATTCAGTAGCAACACGTCCAATTTGACCTTAACCATCGAAGAAGGGAATCAGATGCGCGATATGAAACCTTTGGACAAAAAGGAGTGAGAATCTCCCGTATCGAATAGTGCCCTTGCCGGACTATCACAAATCAGAACAAAGCCTATATAAACAGTAATAAGCTAACAAGCACTAGGTAACAGTATTTAAAGCAAACTTGCTATAAATTTAAACCATACCTGTCACCACGTCTGCTTGTTTTATGGCCTCCTGCTGGCCCAGATTATAGACTCTTGGTTGAGTCGGAGCATAATGGGATGCAGTTGACTCCACCGCCTTGCCTTTTTCCTCGTAATTTGCTCCCTGCATCCTCTCGGACTTTGGACGTCCGGTCCAATAGTAACGGGCAAAGTGCCTCGTCTTCCCATAAGTAAAACAAGCGCCTGGGGTTCGTTTGGTAGTTGCCTCCGAGGCACCCGAAGAAGGGGCAGGACCCAATGTCCTAGCCTTCTTTTTCCACCTGCGGAAACCGGATTTTGAAGACGGCACCTTGAATTCAGACTTCCTAACACTGGAGTCTTTCTTTGCCTGAACATTCTTCATGTCTTTCTCCAAAGACTGGGCCGTGTTGACCAAGGTCAGGAAACCCTGTGTCATCGGCCCCGAAAGTAGCAGTCTCAAGTAATCCTTTAGACCTTCGTAGAATCGGCTTGTCTTTCGCTCCTCATCAGTGAAGGTAGTGCTTGCATACCGACCTAAGCGAGTAAATTCGTGGATATATTCATCCATGCTGCTCTCACCTTGTACCAGCCTCTAGAACTCGTTTTCTATAGCTATCCTCTGTGTTGAGGGGAGGTATCAAGCCTAGAACAGTCTCGAAAATTCCTCTATCGAGACGTCAGTAAGCTGTCTACCCCTCAGATGGTGTAGCTCCAAGCCTTCCCACCGTAGTCTTGCGTCACCATCCAGCAAGAACGTGGCAATTATGGTCTTCTGCCAATCTTTAGTCTTAGTATCTATCAGCACTCCCTTAATTTTGGAGAGCCAATCCTTTGCTTGAGTTGGGGTTCCCGTCCCCGAGAACACTGGAGGATTGAAGCCCATAATGTTCTTGAGCTTTTTGTCCGTTGCTCTCCTAGGCAACACTGGATCCACTACAACCTGCTCCACTCTCCTTGGCTCCACTGCTTGGAGCGGTACTTGCTCCACAGCAGGGGCAGGTTGCTATACTTGTCTCGCAGGCTACGTGTTAATCATCACAAACACTGCCTCCGCTACCAATCATATGGTCTCAGCCGAAGGAGGTGTTGTCGGCGCATCAATCGGTGAGCTACTCGCCTCAAAAACTAGACGTTCTGACGGCCCCGCACCACTCCTGGTCACCTATATTCGTACAAAACACCGATAAGCGACCAAACAACATTATAAAAAGCAATTATAGGAACACGCAGGTTCCTCAAACATGTGTATTTTCATTCCTAAATGGACATTCATGGGTTATTTTTATGTTATAATGATGAAGCACACACATGTGTTCACAACCCCTTAAAGTGAATTCGTCCATGAATTCATTTAAGTCTGACGGAAACCTGTAGTCTGATACCAAATTGTAACACCCCTATCCGTCGAATAGCATATAGCAAAAGGTCCGGCCGGGGCCCGACACCATATACTACAGACAGACCAGTGGGTTACTCAGTTAAACCATCCTTCCAATCATAACGTCCTACACAGAGCATCTAGTGGAAGCAATTTATTAAGTTGAGGAAAAAAAACCCAGCAAAAGCATGAATGTCCACTAACAAAACCCCGTAGGAATGAACTACAAAATACACAAAAGTACTGGCCTTATGGCCTTACAATCGTTCACGAAATTTAAATAGTGTCTTACAAACTTCGGCTCGCAGGCCGTCCATACATGATTTAAATAGGAAAACAAACAAGGCCTTAAAGTGCCGGCTTAGCAACTTGGGCTTTGGCCCGCTATTTGTCGCTTGGCTCCGCAGCACCTGCAAGCACAATTCACAGCAACGGTGGCAAACAAGAATAACGATCAGTTAAAGTTGACCAAATTATAACGATTCCGCCCCAAACTCGGGGCAGCAAAGCTTCTTCCCTGCACTTGTTAGAATAACAAGTAATATACTGAATAAGCACAACACCAAAGGTGCAGGCTCATACGGCCACACACCCCGTGCTCTCAGGGCACTAACTCGGTGAACCCAGTCAAAACTGCGATCTCACCGCTATCCCTTGGACGGCAAATCTCGTGAGCATTTAGCCTTTCTGACCTAAGCCTAAGGCTCGAATGACTATGTTAGTGGCCAGTCCCTTTTTCAGGTATCTATCACCAAACCACATAGCCCAGGTCCGTTTCCACTTGCTGGTTGCTCTCTCCGCCTAGTTACTTTAAGACATACGCGCGGGCCAAGCATCACCCGGATCCCAAATTCGATCACACAAGCACATAACCCAGTTATGTTCAAGGTTGGCTCCCTGGACACCAAGATGGCAGAAATGCGTTTTCGCCCAGTTTTTTGGGTGCGCCTTGGGTTTAATCCCCAAGGATCTCTGCTGCAATCTACCATGTAGAAACCCGAAAACAACCAGAGGCACAGAGTCTTCTCCAGCCAACAATGCATAACAAAACATCACTGATCCAGACCGACATGTCTGGGTAGGCTTCACACACCATGCATATGTCCGTATTACGATTCTGGACTATAAACAAGGGGAACTTTACATATCTACCCCAAGGAACACCGCAACTCACCGCACAATTGCGGGAGAGGGTTTTCCCAATGCAAAAGAAGAAGAGATTCACATGCTCAAGATGAGAATCGTTACCCTAGTGTTTCTCCTCTGCGCCATGGAAAACTACACGGATGAAAAGCACCGCGATGATCTTGCCTCCGCAGATCTGGGCTTGGTTTGCGATTTGGCGCTCCGAATCTCCTCCGGCGACCGGATCTCCCTCTTCCATCTTCCTCCTTGCTCTCCCTTCTTTCTAGGATTTAGAAAGAGAATGTCCAAAGGAATATTAGAGTTTAAACCCCCAATCCTGGCCTTAACCCTAGCATGGAGAGGCCTGAGATATTAGATCCCAAAATAAGGAAACGAACGGCCACGATTTGCCCTGAAAATAAACTTCCTGGGCCGAACACGGCTTGCGACACGCCCGTGTCCATGGCCGTGTAACTTATTCACCGTCAAAACCGTCTCATCCCGAAAAGAACACAGGCACTCGACACGCCCGTGTCAGGCTTGACATTCCCGTGTCATTCAGTACACGCCCGTGTAGCTTGGCGTGTTCCCCCATCGACTCAGGACCAAAATTTTTAGAGCACGACACGGCCATGTGACACGCCCGTGTCACATGCGGTGTGCTAGACATGCCCTTGGACACGCCTGTGTCCTAGGCCGTATAGCTTCCTCAGCATAAACCCTCAAATCACCCGAGCAGGACACGGCCATAGACATGCCCGTGCCGCAGGCCGTGTGCCCTCACTTGACCCTCGTTGTGTGAAAAGCATTGAGTTGTGAGGCGTCGAGTGGGTAACACGCCCTGGGACATGCCCGTGTCCCAGGACATATTCACTACCCCGACGACTGTTGACTGCAATTTCATCGACCACACGACCATCGTCGAACCCGAGCACGACACGCCCCTGGGACACGCCTGTATCCCAGAGCGTATCACCTCCACCAAATCCCAGACTTGGCTCAAAATGCCAACCATCCCCCTTTTGAGTTTTGGGGCGTTACACCGACTACGGTTTCGTCCTCTACTATGACTGATTCAGATTCTTTCGCAATTATTCCTTTGGTTGTGGTATCCCCTATACATACTTATATACCACACTCGTTCGCACACATTTACCCACCGCCTTTTGATGACCCTCATTTCCTCACGTTTGTGACTTCAGTTGGGTCTCTTGATTTCTATCGCTTGCACATCTTTTCATATCCGGGAGCGTCCAATTCAATTGTTTATGATGAGCGGTTCACCTTGGCATATCTTCATGCCAAGCGTGAGTATTTAAAATATAAAATTAAACTGCGAATTTGGAGCTCATTAAAATCATCTATGATTATAAGGCTCCCGTGCCACCTGACTTAACCCTCTTATCCTCCGCATTTGGGAATATTCATGTAGTACATGGATTCTCTCCTCATGTATCTTGGACATTAGTGTTTCATTTTAAGTTATGTCATACACACTTCCACTCCTTTCCGAGACCGTCCAACGCAAGACTTAGTGATTTGGGTTTAGTCTGGTCAGTCCCTGAGCGGATGCCTTCTGGCTCCGTTAATAAATTAATATGTAGGAACGCCGACCCATCTATGATCATGAAGAACGTTGGGTTTCATTCTTTTATTTCATAATTTTTATATAGCACAGGGTGTTTCAATTTATTTCAAGTTTCCGGACTTTTTTTACTGTACGTCTTTGTTCCACTTGAGTGGCTTTCTTCGTCATTCTTATCTACAACTACATGTTCTCTTGGGATGGGTAGCGTTAGTGTTGTCGTATATAATTTCCACGTGGACTCCTTTGTTCTTGAACCGGATGGTAAGATTCAAGTTATTTTTATTTTGCCTGACACCATTTTGAGTTTTGCTATTTCTACACCTGACAGGTTCTTATTGCTATGGGTTGTTCATGCTACAATGACACGGATTGCGGGGCCAGATTTGCCCCATGTTGTTGTTGCTTTCAAAGGTTCCCCCCCTCACGGGCCACTCATCGGTGATGAGTAATTTTGAGTGGGGGAGGAAGGATGGAGACGATCTTTATGGGGCCGTTGATCCCCATCAAAGAGAGTTCGTGGATTGGGACGATCGATGTCGTAAGCTCAAAGATGAATTTCTACCATGACGTTTCTTCGCCAACGCCGCCAATGCTACATGTTTTGCTCGACGTCCGCCACCGCCATTAAATAAATATATAATTATAAATTAAATAATTATAATTATAATTTTTATCAACTTATTATTTTAGCAATTTTATTTTAAAATGTTTTATTTCATGCATTTTATTATATTGCATTTTATTATTTTATTATTATTATTTCATGTAATGATGGGTGCCTATAACCATTATAGTTTCATTTTGAATTTTGAATGGAGGATTGATTTAGTGGTGTAGGCTATAAATAGCCATGCTTATGAATAATTTAGTAGAGAATTGATGAAATAGAAAACCCTAATCTTGAATGAGATTTCCCACCTCTCCTCTCCCCTTCTTCCCAAAATTCAGCTAGCCTCTTGCACCCACTCTTTGTCCGTCGACCATCCTCTCACCCCTCTATCTATTCGGCCTCCTCTCCACCTCCTCCTCCTTTTCAATGATCTCGGCCAAGGCCCTCTCTCCCCTCTCCCAAACCGCCGGCCCTCCTTCCTCCCCTCTCTCAAGTGCTCGACCACCCTCCTATATTTCCTAGCCGCCACCTCTCTCTCCCTCTCACTCTCAGCCAACCAACTCCACCACACAAAATTAGCCCACATCTCCACCTACACCATCATTCGACCAGCCCTTTCCACTCCCTCCTAAAACTCGAGCCCCTCCTCCCTCCTTAGAATCCGGCCAACCTAGGGTTGCCATAGACACCACCCTCCTCTTCCCCTTTCAACCACCCGGCCACCCTCCTCCACCACCCAAACCCGAGCCAAAATCCTTCCAACACCCAAACCTGACCACCTTTCATCATCTCCAAAACAAAACCCGACTACCCTCACTCTTTATTTCCCACCACAATTTTCCACCACCTTTTCTCTCCACTTTTTTTCCCATATATATAATCCCTCAAAAATTCTCACACTCCAAAGGTTATTGCAAAGGAAGAACGTCTTCCGTCTACATAGTTCAGAGCGGATCTTTGGACTCATGTGGGAATTGACTCAACCATCGTCGTGAGCGTTTCCTCCACTCATCTTGTGGACGGCTTATTCTTGGGATTGGTAACGATTCATATACCACTTTCTTGTGTGATTTCTTATATATTATTTGTCAGGTTTTGTGGGAATAGAAGGCTAGTTCATTGTCTCGATTTATATTGAAATCGTGCTGATTAAAATCTAAATTTTAAGCATGTTTTCCTTCTGAATATTCTCGTATAATTGGAGCGGGTAGATCTCGTGAACACTAGGAGAAATCGGGTTCGTCACCCTTGATTTTCCCCACGCGTTCAAGTGATTTGGTATACCCTCATATTAAAAAAAAAAATTGGATTGATTTGGAATTTATTTTGAATCGTTATTTTAGTCTGGATCCTCTCGTATTGGTTTGTGATTTGCTAGCGAATAATTTTATTTGGAATTGATAAATGTCCAGATCTGGTTGGTCCTTTTCGCTTGAGTGAACATTGGCATATAACCTTTGTTTAATCTTTATAAGGGGTAGAATCCCTTTGCATTGCGCATTGCTATATTGGTTGGTCATCATTAGTATTTATTTAGATAAATATTTGTTGGGTCCATTGTTCCCAATGTCCCTAATTTGTGAGAAGTTAAACTGGTCAATGACCCACACACCAACTGTATTTGATGTGCATTTGAGGTTTTGAGTGCAGGTTATCCATATCACATTGATTGGACATGTGGAAATAATCCGTGGTTGCTGGACATAGCAAAAATTGACTAATTCCATAGGCATTGAGTGGAGCAAGCTCACTCAATGCCAGAGGTAAGGATTCTATTTTGCATTGTAGAAATTTTCCAAGTCCACAGGAGTTGAGTGAGGACAGCTCATTCAAGGCCATTTAACATATAACATTGAGTCTATCTCAGCCTAACTTGAAGATAGCCAAAAATATGGCTATGTCCACTTGCGTGGAGTGTAGTGTAGTCACTCAACGCCATACAGCAAAAAGGTTATGAGTCAGGCTGAGTCAGTCTAAGCCTAGAGAAATTGGCTGAAATTTTTGCTAAGTCCACAGGCATTGAGTGTGGTCTACTACCTCAATGCCATACAGCTTTATTGTTGAGTGTTGTTGTGCCAGTCAACTCCACAGAAAAGTTGGGCAAAATTTTCACTAAGTCTATAGGCGTTGAGTGTAGCATACTCACTCAACGCTAGATAATAGAAAAATTCGGTTAAATAGTTTGGCGTTGAGTGGAGCTTTCTCTCTCAACGCCAAGACGCAGAAATATTTGCTAAGGCAAATAGAATTGAGTGAGGCAAGCTCACTCAATGCTCTCAACGCTCTCAACACCTTGAAGAAGAAATTTGGCTAGGTACAAAGGCATGGACTGCTTGACTTTTGTCGAGCTCAGCTTCGTCGAACTGAGCTCAACGTTCGTCAAACTGAGCCAAATTACTCATTTTAGCCTTGAGTTCGTTGAACTCAGTTTTGCCTTTTGTCAAACTAAGTCCACATTTCGTCAAACTGAACTTATACTTTTGTCGAGTTGAGCTCGACGTTCGTCGAACGGAGCTCAGCTTTCGTCGAGCTCAATACT
This sequence comes from Platanthera zijinensis, assembly GCA_039513925.1. Classification (NCBI taxonomy): domain Eukaryota; kingdom Viridiplantae; phylum Streptophyta; class Magnoliopsida; order Asparagales; family Orchidaceae; genus Platanthera; species Platanthera zijinensis. The sequence goes on from CM077083.1 coordinate 41,174,974, forward strand.
TAGAATTTTGTCTAAGTGTTGTGGTGTTGAGTGATACCTACTCACTCAATGCCTTTGGTTCTAATGATTGAATTTTGTCTAAGTCCAGAGATGCTGAGTCATGCTGACGTCAACAAAGTCAAATTATCAACCAAAATTCAAATGGTGCGGAATTACTGCCCGAAACGATGGCGGACAACTGTCTTCATCTTCTGCACTTTCCAAAGAATATTTACATCATAAAGTGTTGGGGCCCACACACAGCAAGGAACCGTTAAATCAAGATTAAATTGAAAGCATGCGCTGGATGGCTTAATCTCGGCCATCAATCCTAGTGGTGGGAATCACTACTCGATTGGCCTTCCGAGTATAAAATGAAGCAATCGGCCAGAGAAAACAACAACCAACACAACAATCGAATCGATTCCTTTTCTAGGTTTTCTAAAAATTAGAAGAAGGTCGGGAGAACATCATCTTCTGTTGGTACCCTATTTGGATTTGAGTTAAGTCTTCTCAATTAGTTTATTGACCCAATATTTATATATGGTCAAAGGTTAGATTTAGGTTAGATTCCATCAATTCTGTAGAGTTGTTGTTTATCCAGTTGAAAATCTGGTTAAGTGTTTTTTTTAGTTCGACTATAGTCGAACGCCACTCGACTATCGTCTATCAGTTGATCGACTATCGTCTATCAGCAGATCGACTATCTCTGAGTTAGTTCAACTCTGTTAGCTCGACGATCTGTGGTCTCAGTATCATCGATCGTTGAGTCCTGCTAGACTCCTTTTGCCCAGACAGATTTCTTATAGGTCGACGATCTGCTCTGATAGTTTGACGATCGTTGTGATTCGTTTGACTATCTTTTTGTCTGCATTTAGTGATTGTGTACTCTTTCTATTCTGTGATTTATTTCTTATATATCTGGCTTATTTTATTAAAGATTATTTCATTGATTTTATGCTTACATATCAAGGCAATCTTTGCCTCATTCTTTATGCATAAGTCAAGTTCTATCTGACAATGTCTTTTGTCCTATTAGTTGAAAAATCTTTGTGCTTTATCTGCCAAACTGTCCTTTATAGCTGTTAGACACAGATGTCTTTCTCTGGCCGTAAAGAGTTTGTTTTTGATGTGACTTTCTCTAATATCTTTTGGACTTGCAGAATGGATAAGCAGCTTCTAAGAAAGCTTTATTTCTTTATAGAATGTCCTTTCTGCAGGCTAGCTGTATTACGTTATTAGCAGCCCAGATCTCAGATCTCAGAAGAAGACAAGATTCAAATCAAGAGAAAGATAGAAGCTGTTACAAATGCTGATATATAAAGAGCTAGTGAGAGAAGTAAATATACAGATATACAGATAATCATATATTCAGATACACAGATTCAACAACAAGAACAAGTGTAGAACAACTCTCTTCAGAGCTCTCTTCTCCAATCCTGAGTTCATCCTACTAACAGGATCATTCATGCTCAGAGCTTTAAGTAGTAGAAGAAGAAGAAAGAAAAGCTGTTGAAGAAGAACAACCATTCCATATCAAGAGTCTTCTTCAAGCTGCTCCTTCAAGAACCTCAAGACAATAGATCTTCTCTGTCAGGAGTTCTGAAGAGATCCTGCACCCTAAAGCAAGGCTACTTCCTGGATATTCTCTAAGCCAGGGGGAGCTTTGATTCCTTCAGAGCTTTCTATAGCTCAGTGCAATCCACTAGCTTCTCTAATTTTGTTTAACAATAGAGAAGACATTCTAACTCTCTCAACCTCCTGTACAAAGGGTTATTACTCCCTTCAAAAGTAAACCTTGGTGGCAGGGCACCTTAGCAAATACCTGTGTTGGATTTTGAGCTCCTGATCAAAAGCTCAAAGGGTTTACTTGATCTACCTGAATCAGATCAGTTGGTGGCAGGGCACCTGAACAAAAACTTGTAGTGGATTCCTACCAGGGTGGTAGAAGAGTTGATGTACCTATTGTGAGGGAACAACTATAAATCTTATTGTGTTGTCTGTGTTGCTTATTTTAATTACTGCACTGTGGCTGTGAGTAGAATTAACAAGGATTGCTAGTTGCTGTGTTAGGACTAAAGCTTAAACTGTAATTACAATTAGCTTTTCCTTGTGCACCTCACCTTGTGTTAGGCTCTAGGGTTTCATATATCTATTTACTTTTTCCGCAAATTAACTCTAAGGGAGTTGAGTAGATTGTCATATTTTTGAATACTCTATTCACCCCCCCCCCCTCTAGAGTTGTATCTATCCTCACTTTCAATTGGTATCAGAGGGAGGTTGACTGACTGTACAGGCTAACACCTGTGTCACAAGATCTAGATAGATACAAAGTTTATAGATATTCACTTCATGGCCCAGTACAAGGATTATTCTAGCACAAGACCTCCAGTATGCAACTTAGCTAAGTTGAGCATCTGGAAGGCAAGAATCAGACTGTATATGAATTCTATTGATGAAGATATCTTTTCTTCTATTTAGACAGGACCACCAACACCACCTGCTGCAACTACTGCTACAACTTCAACAAATCTGAGTGAAATGCCACCTCCTGACTATAATGATGTTTACAAGAAAGCAAAGATAGCCGATGCAAAAGCTATGGACATTCTGGCTCAGACCATATCTGATGAAACATTCCAGAAAGTGGTTGATTGCACCTTAGCAAAAGCCATGTGGGACTCACTGAACCACATTGTAGCTGGTTCAGCTGATGAGAGGAAGGACAGAAGGTCCAACCTCACATCCCAATATGAGAATTTCAAGAAGACTGAAGCAGAATCAGTTGATGCAATGTACACCAGGCTCAACTCCATCATCAATGAGCAGAGAACCCTTCATAAAGAGATCACATTGACAGAAGTCAATGACAAAATATTGATGTGCTTCCCTAGCACATAGGATCTCAGGATCTGGCCCATCAAAGAGTCCAGAAGTACAACTGAGATTTCAACTGAAGCTCTCCTTGGCAAGCTCAAATCATTTGAGCAAGTACTGAAGACCAGGGAAGCTGAAGCTGAAGCCAAGACTCCCACTCCTACTAGGAAAGAGAAAACTCTTGCTCTAAAGGCTGCTGATGCATCTGAAGGAAGCCAATAAAATGAGGAGCTAATGACACTCTTTGCCAAAAGATATCTCAAAATGGGCAGAAAGGACTTCGGAAAGAATTCTTCCGGATATGAAGACAAGCCAAGGTATGATAGAACACAAGCTAAAGAACTTATATGTTATGGCTGCAGGAAACCTAGACAAATTCTACCTGAGTGTCCAGAGGAAAAGAACAAGGAGAAGAGAAAAGACAAAGAATATCAGAAGAACCATTCCAAGTCCTCCTCCTACAAAAACAAGAAGAAGGAGAAAGGATTTGTGGCTGAAACCTGGAGTGATACTGATGAGGAATCTTCCTCCTCAAGCTCCAGTGAAGATGACGAAGAGAAGAAAGCGAAGGAAATTTTCCTAATGGCAATTGATGCCTGCAGCAATCATTCAGCTGTAGAGAGTTCTGATGAAGAAAAAATGCCTACTGAAGATTAGGTATTGTCTTCTTATGATTTTACTTCTGTTGAATTTAGATTTGAATTTAAATCTCTCTGTTTAGATTTAATTAGATCAGAGAAGGAAATTAAAGAGCTTAGAAATAGGATAGCTGAATCAGAAACCCTATCTAGTGAAAATGCTAGGCTAGAAGCTGAACTCACTAGATAGACTGAAGAAATCAAATTTCTTAAAACTGAACTAACCAAATCTAAAAGATTAGAAGAATCTCTTAATGGTAGAAGTCTTAAGCTGCTAGAGATTACTAGCATGTCAAACACTAGGACAGGTAACAATAAGCTAGGCTTAGGAGATTCACCAAGTGAACCCCCCATGGTTTTGAAAAACAATCTTTCCACTCCAGTAAACTTTATTTCAGCTGATGGAATAAAGAATACTGAGCAAGTAATTCAAGTTAACAAAGCTTTAAATAAGGCTAAGAGAGAAAAGAGAAAATAGAAATTTAAAGAAATACAAAAATCGTCGAACTATGCTCGACAATCGCAGGCCCAATGGTCGACCGATACTCGACAATCTGGCATCGATCATCGAACGTTGATCGATGATCTGAACATGATTTTATAAATAATAATCAGAACCTTAGAAACACTAAGGTAAATAGAAACACTAGGTTCATTGACCCATCAACTGTATGGAGTATTCCACTTAGGAGATCCTATCCCTTAGGATATAAACCTCAGCCTGCTTATTCTTTCATTTCAAGTTTTAATTATGTGAAGAATAATGGACCCAAGGTTGTCTGGGTCCACAATGTCTAACTATTTATTTTGCAGGTGAAGACCTATCCAATTACTAAAGACAAATGGTATTTGGATAGTGGCTTTCCAAACATATGACAGGGAACAAAGACAATCTGTCAAGCTTCAAGGCTAAGCTCGGACCAAAGGTGATCTTTGGGGATTCCAGCTGTGGTCAAATAGAAGGATATGGTAAGTTTACCATTGGAGCAGTGACATTCAAAAGGGTTACATATGTAACTGGGCTGAAGCACAACTTAATCTCATTAAGCAAGTTATGTGATGCAGGTTATTAGGTATCATTCACTGACACTCTTTGCAATATTACTTTAAATAGTAATGTAGTGTTAGTAGGCATTAGACATGGTAACATTTACTTAGTAGATTTTAATTCAACTCAATGTGAAATCTGCCTGTTTAATGAAGTAACCAATAATAACACCTTATGGCATAAAAGGCTTAGCCATGTTAACCTCAAAAAGATATCTAGGTTACCTAAATACAACCTTATTAGAGGTTTACCTTCTTTCCCCTACAAGAAGGAAAGTCTATGCAGGTCTTGTCTATTAGGCAAGCAAACCAAAAATTCTTTCAAATCTGTAAATTAGAGTGATTCACCTAGAATCCTGTATTTATTGCACTTGGACCTTTTTGGCACAATAAAGGTACAGAGTCTAGGAGGGAAATTTTACACATTAGTGATTGTAGGTGATTTCTCTAGGTTCACTTGGGTGTTCTTTTTGAGAACAAAGGATGATAACTTCAAAGTTCTTACAGACTTTCTGCTATGTGTGCAGACTGAGTATTCTACTCATGTTGCCTTGATCAAAAGTGATCATGGTACTTAGTTTGAGTCTCTTCTCATGCAAGAATTCTGTGTGAAATAAGGTATCAAACATAGCTTCTCTACTCCTTGAACTCCTCAACAAAATGGGGTAGTGGAAAAGAAAAATAGAACCCTAATTTAAGCTGCAGAAACATTATTGGCAGATGCTAACATGCCTCTCTCTTATTGGGCAGAAGCTGTTAGCACAGCTAATTATGTTTTGAACAGATGTCTAATACATAAGCTTAAGAGTAAAACTCCTTATGGATTACTTAAAGGAAAGAAACCTAAAATTTACTATTTTAGAGTCTTTGGTTGTGTAGTTTACATTCACAATAACAATAAAGAATACCTTAGAAAGTTTGAAGCAAAAGCTTTAATGAGAATTTTTCTTAGATATTCCCAAGTAAGCAAAACTTATAGGGTGTTTAACAAATCAACTTTAAAAATAGAAGAGTATGTGCATGTTTCCTTTGATGAGTCAAAGATGTTTTACAAGGAGAAGAAAACTTCTCCTTCCTCAAACTCATTGCAGGTACCTGAGTTATGCTAGGATCTCACCCAAGAGATTCCCCCTCTATCAACTCTTCATATCACTGATTCAGATAGTGATGAAGACACTGTGGAAGCAGTCGTTGTACCACCAACAGTTAATCCTATTCCACAAGAGGAATTAATCCAAACTATTGTTGAAGATCACATCCCACCTACTGATCTTGTCACACTTAGAGATCATCCTAAATCTCAAGTGATTGGTGACATATCAGCTGGTGTGAAAACAAGACATTAATTAAGACAGGATGTGATGCATGCTTGTTTCCTTTCATAAATTGAGCCCATCACCATAAAAGATGCTGAGCTAGATCCCCACTAGATCATTGCTATGTAAGAGGAGCATAATTAATTTGAAAGATGAAAAGTATGGACTTTGGTTCCAAGACCAAAAGGCCAAATGATCATAGGCACCAAGTGGGTGTTCAGAAACAAGTTGGGTTCCCAAGGAACTATTATAAGGAACAAAGCTAGGCTTGTAGCTCAAGGCTACAGATAGGAGGAAGGTATAGAATATGACCAAACCTTTGCCCCTGTTGCAAGGCTAGAGGCAATAAGGATCTTTCTAGCTTATGCAACCTATATGAAGTTTAAGATTTTTCAAATGGATGTTAAAAGTGCATTCCTTAATGGTGAGCTAAAGGAAGAGGTGTTTGTTAAACAACCACCTGGTTTTGTTTCTTCAACTCAACCCTCAATTGTTTATAAGTTGGAAAATGCTCTTTATGAACTTAAGCAAGGACCCAGATCCTGGTATGAGACTCTAGCTAGTTTCCTTTTAGAGCACAACTTTGTTAGGGGAGTAGTTGATAGAACCCTGTTTGTTAAGCATCAGAAGGACACAATCCTGTTGGTTCAAGTCTATGTGGATGATATTATCTTTGGTTCCATTGATCCCAAACTATGCAAAAGATTCTCAGACCTGATGCACTCTAAGTTTGAGATGAGTAGTATGGGTGAGCTGTCTTACTTTCTAGGTCTCCAAGTAAAGCAAGATGCTGATGGCATCTTCATCTCCCAATCCAAATATGCCAAGGAATTGGTAAATAAATTTGGGATGGCTGATGCTTCAGCAATGCATACACCCATGGCTACAAATGTTGTTATAGATTCTGATGATAAGGGTAAGCTAGTTGATCAGAAAAACTCTAGGGCCATTATTGGTTCCCTATTGTATTTAACTGCAAGTACACCTGATATAATGTTTGCCACATGCCTATGTGCTAGATTCCAGGTCAACCCTAAGGAATCTCATTTGATTCTTCTCAAGAGAATTTTGAGATACCTGAAGGGATGTCCAAATTTAGGACTGTGGTACCCAGTTGAATCAGAATTTGAGTTAATTGGATACTCTGATTCTGACTATGCTGGTTGTAGAGTTGATAGGAAGAGTACCTCAGGGACATGTCAGTTCCTGGGAGAGAGATTAGTCTCTTGGTTCTGAAAGAAATAGGCTTCTGTCTCAACTTCAACTGTAGAGGCTATATATATAGCAGCTACAAGTTTTTGTTCACAGATCCTGTGGATTCAAAACCAGCTTTTGTATTATGGGTACACACACAAGAACAAAAAAATCATGTGTGACAGTACCAGTGTTATTTCCATAGCACAAAATCCTGTGCACCACTCTAGGACCAAGCACATTGAGATCAGACACCATTTTCTAAGAGATTGTGTGGAAAAGAACAAAATCAGCCTTGAGTTCATATCCACTGACCTTCATAGAGGTGATATTTTCACCAAGCCCCTAGATGAACAGAAGCATCTGTTCTTTTTGAATGAACTAGGTATGATAAATGGAATAGACCAAGTGTAATTTCTGCTTATGTTGAAATCTGCTCAAATATCGTCGAATGTTGTTCAACCATAGTCGAACAGGTTGAGCCTATCGTCGACCTATGGTTGATGACGGCTCGACTTTTTGTGAAGACAGAAATAGTCGATCGATAGCTCGACTACTTTGCTTCAGGAAACGATCGTCGAACGATCGATCGACCATCGTTTCTTGTATCTGTTGAAATAGGTCGATGATTGCTGTTTAAATATAAACCGATGGTCGACCTAGGTTAATATATCGTGCTTTTTGTAGTTGACAGAGCTCATTGTTTCATATTCCTCATTCCGGCTTGAAAGGTTTGACTTGAGCTTTGCCCTGCGCTTTCTGCTTTCGTTTCTCTCGTCTTCCCCAACCAAATCCATGGCGATTGCTCCAGCTTTGCTGACCGTGATGAAGTTTGATGCCGGCTTTAGCGTCGATTTTGATTCTTTCAGTGCCCGCGATGCCGATATTATCGAGATGCTACAGTTATACAAAGATCAAGGACTGGAGAAGCTTATGTCTACAAGGATTAAGATAAATGTTCCAGAAATCAAAGAATGGGTTTATACATCGTCTTCCAGCGACAAATCGATGACAGGGACTATCGGCGGCGAGGAGGTAATTTTGACTCTTGCTGTCTTAACTGAGATTTTTTGTTTGATCAATGGTCAAGAAGAGTATGATCAAGATACTCAGGAGTATAGCAGGATGCTATTAGAGCTAGGACATGCTGAAGTCATTCCTTCCAAGTTGCTGAAGATAAGCTTCCCGATGAAGATCAAGTTCTTAGCAGAACTAGAAGGGAAAGTACTGTTGGGAAAGCACTCTGCGAACGATAACATTACCAGGCAACAGTTTGCCTTAATGTGTGCTATTACTAACAAGAAAGCAATCAATTGGGCTGGAATAGTTTTTGAATTAATCAGGAGAAAGAACTCAAAGAAAGAGGTGACCCTTGGAAGGGTTATTGGGATATTTCTAAAAGAGAAATATCCTCAGCTGTTTGGAAAAGTCTCAACATCAATCAATGCAAGTAAGAAGATGGATCCCACTCTGTTTATCAAGTGGAGAAGGAATATCCAGAAGCCTTCACCTGCTGGGGTTGCTCCTGTTCCATCTGAGAACACAAGGACAGTAACTGTCACCCCCCACCTAATTGAAGAAGGCTCTTCCATTTCCCCCATTCCATCTACATCTGCATTGCCATCCACTTCTATTACAGTACCATCTACATCCACTACTATTCTCCATGCATCACCACCAGCATCTCCAACTCCTTCACACCTTGCTGGGATTTAAAATCTTAGCATTGATCTGTTGGTTTCTGAGACACTTCCAACTCCACCTCAGTCACCAATTTCACCTCAAGATCATATTGATCTTCATGCATCTGCATCTCCATAGCCAGTTAACACTCCATCTCATCAGGAGAACATCATCCCTGATGCTCATCCATCTATTGTGATTCCCCCATCTACATCTTTTGAAATCACACCAGCTCTCATTGCAAGCATTATGGAGCTAATTACTCCTTCAATCAAATCAATGATTGAAGCAACAATTGCCCCTCTTGTTTCCTCCATTTCATCTCTTACATCCTCCATTACAGCCCTCTCAAATTCTGTTGAGCCCTCTTCTCTTAGGGGCTTGAGTTCAGTACCCACTGAAGTCAGACAGGGGGAGATGTTCCAGGAAGATGTCTCAGGACTTCCACTGGTCATTCTTTCAGATGAAGTTCCAAAAGATACACCATCAGATGAAATTCATACAGCTGCAGATTCAGATATTACAACATCAGTTGTAGTTGTAGTTCCAGATACAGCTGAAGTTATAGCTGAAATTCAAGAAATAGTTGTTGCTCCAAAAGCTCAAGTTTCAGAACAAAGGACAGCTAAAGTTATAACTGAGGCTGAATTTGCTTTCAAAGTTTGTCTTGAAGAATCATCTACTCCTATTGTTGTCATGTACCTAGAAGGAGTCATTACCTCCTACCTAGATGATTTATGGGAGTTAGGGAATTCAGAAGGTAATATAATTACTCAATTCTCTGACCTGTTGACTGATATGTTAACTTGTGAATACCTTGAAGGGATGTTTCTATACCATTTAGAAAACTTTTGTGTCCCTTTGGCTACAGATCAAGCTCAAGATGTTCAAGAACCTGCTCCAGAACCTGCTGCAGAAAATAAAGAACCTGAGTCTGTTATACCAGATCAAGAATTTGTGATAACCTCAAAAGAACTGGTCCCCAAGATAGTTACAGATGAATCAGTAGAAAGATCAACTGTCTGGGATGATACTCCAGGACCAGATCTGGATTCTCTATTGGCTCAGGATGCCATAGAAGAAGAAAAAGAAAAGGCTATTTTAAATGCCAAAGCAAAAGCTGTTCAAGATATCATTGATCCATATGACAAACCTCAATCATCACATTCTGATGATGAGGAAGATTCAGAGGATTCTAAAGGAACCAAGAAAAGGAAAATTGCTCAAAGGAAAAGGAAAGTTCAAGCTGCTCCTCCTCCTAATCCACAGAATGACATCCCATATTACATATTAAAAGGGATTGACCCCAAGTCTAAGGACTTCCAGCACTGGATGGGATTGTCTAGAAACCAGCAGAAGAAGAGGAAGAAGAGCAAGAGATATGATACTCCAGCTCCCAAGTGGAATCCCAGAGGTCCTCCTCCTCCTCCTAGTTCAGGAGCTTCAGGGAATGTATCTTCTAATCCCTCAGCTCCTCCAGCAAGATTTATTCCTTCTCAGACCTATCAGAGAAGAGGAAACCCAGGCTACCAGGGAAGACCCCATTCAAGCCAGCATAGACAAGTAGCTGGACCTAAAGAGCAGGTGAAGGAAATGACTGTAACGCCCCCGATTTTTTCGACGAATTTATTTAAATGGGAAACATCATATTTATGACGTCATGGCGTTACCTTTAACGTCAAGATGACGGCGTAATGGCATAAAGGCATTTTAGCGTCCATGCGGTCAAGTCGGCCGAATTCTTGTTGTAATGGGAAAATTTTGCATTTGGAATTTAAGTTGAGTAATTTTCGACTTACTCGTCAAGTTTCGTCGCGATCCGAGCGATATTTGGGCCTCGGCGTTTTTCCAAAGTTTTGTGGAATTTATGTTCGTCGTAAACTTTGAAAACTTATATCTCGAGAATTGATCGTCTGATTTTGGTTTTGACTTCGTCGTTGTGTTTGTAGCGTCTGTGCTCGCCTACGGCGTGAGTTTCGTTCAATTCGGCGCGCGTTTGGGCCTCCGTTTTGAACTCGCGTTTCCTTATTCAAATATGTATAAATACGATTATTTTAATATGAAAAGTACTATTCATTCGTATTGTTTGATAAAAAGGTATATTTACCAAGAAATTGTCTTTCTGCTTTCCTTATACTCGAGTGAGATTCCCTATGTCTCGTGTAGGTTCTATTCATGCTAAGCTATACTCGAGTGCCGGTTCTTTTACTCGAGTGATTTTCTTTAGTACTCGAGTAAATTATTTCTTCTACTCGAGTAATCTTTCTGTTACTCGAGTATATCAATCCTGTTACTCGAGTAATTCTTTCTTCTACTCGAGTAATCTTTCTGTTACTCGAGTATATCAATCCTGTTACTCGAGTAATTCTTTATTCTACTCGAGTAATCTTTCTGTTACTCGAGTATATCAATCTTGTTACTCGAGTAATTCTTTCTTCCACTCGAGTAATCTTTCTGTTACTCGAGTATATCAATCATGTTACTCGAGTAATTCTTTCTTCTACTCGAGTAATCTTTCTGTTACTCGAGTATATCAATCATGTTACTCGAGTAATTCTTTCTTCTACTCGAGTAACCTTTCTATTACTCGAGTATATCAATCCTGTTACTCGAGTAATTCTTTCTTCTACTCGAGTAATCTTTTCTGCTACTCGAGTAAATTAATCATGTTACTCGAGTAATTTTTTTATCTACTTGAGTAGTCGTTTCTACCTCTCGAGTACCCGTAAGCTTGTTCTCGTGTAGTCCGTTGCAGTCTGCGTTCGGGCGCATTTTGGAGGGTCCAAACGATGCCGTTTGGAAAAATGGCTAACATGAAATTTGTTCGTCTCGACGAGATCTACAACTTTCATGTTGGGCACTTTTCGATTTGAAGCCATACTAAACCTCTAATTTTGTTTCCCGCAAACTGCTCGTACTTAAACCATTTTTTTATATTTAGACAAAATATTTTATAAGTACCTATATATATATACTCTTATACTTAGGTTATTAGAAAAGAATAAACACTTCATCTTCTCCGATTCTTTCTCCCGAACCAGAGCGGTGTGAGCGCGCGAGAGAGAGAGAGATTATTTCGTGAACCTTCCGGTGGCCGCCGACGGAGCTCCAGTGCTCGAAATCTTCAACCGAGCGTAGTTCTGGAATGCTCTCGTCGAGGGCTACGCTATCGTGGAAAAATTTTCCCCTTTCTTTGAGTTTTATCGTTAGGGTTTTTCGGCCCTAACCCCCGTTTCGACCATTTTTGTCTAGATTTCAACTTCCTCCATCCTCTTTTGCCCCGATCTGTGACGTAGACTGATTTGGAGAACTTTTCCGGTAAAACCAAGGCAAGTGGTGGTTTCCCCTCATTTCTCCTTGTCCGATTTGATGGTAATGATTCAGTTTTTATGTTCTTTAAAATTTTCTTCACTTTGTTTTCCAAGTTATTGCTACGATTAACCTTTTTGGATGATCACTCGAGGTTGTAAAATTTTGTCTTTGTGAACTTGATCTTGTCATGATATATTTAATCGTTCTTGATGTGTCTTATTAATGCCTTTAAATGCATTACCTATCGTTATTGATCGTATTAAAGTTCATCTAGGATTGTGAATTGTTCCTTAATTTTGATCAACCATGTCTTTAAACTAGAAGTGTCAAGTAAAATCCGACGAGCCAAATCTCGAGATATATGTGATGGTTTCTTGTAGGTTTTCTTGATTGCGGGAGTTAGTGGACGAAATCACCTCCGCAATGTTTGATGCCTTTATTAGTACTTTGTGGAAGTCTACCAGTTTTTGGGCATCTGCGGTGTATGTTGGAGAGTATGAGACTCCCTCGCAGTTAAGCGGATAAATTGTTTGTGAGGGGTGTGTCCAGTTGAGTGACCACCTCGCCCGTGTTTTTGGGTAGAGTCGACCACAGGTGCCTAATAAAGGTTTTGTATTTCTTCCTTATGATTTATTCATGTTGTCACCTTATAGCCTCGTGCGTATGGTGTACTCTGGTGACGAATCACGTAAGAGTTTTTTTCCTGATGATGCTCTGTTTCTTTTTGTACTTTACTTTAATGGTTTTGGTCTTGGGTTGGTACCCCTTTTGACCTTTATTTATTTTGGCTTATTTTTCTGCCACCATTTGTACCCTCTTGCTGAGGTGTTCTTTTTTTGGAATGCCTCAGGTTCGGAGCATTAGAAGGTAGCGGAGCCGGTTTTGGAGCCTTAGCAGCAGCAGTTTGGCTGTAGTTTTCCCCCTCGCCGTAGCGAGGTAGTTTGTTGTTTTAGTTTTCTTTGCCCAGTTTTAGACATATTCATACTGTGGGTTCGTGTCAGGTTGTTGACGCCCACAGGTTTGTTGACCTTTTTGGACACTTGCTAGCTATTTTTGTTTCCTTATGTTTGGTTTACATTACTTCCTCTCTGGGATGATTTATTGTTAGGATTGCATGTTAGATATTTTCAACCTATAAAACCCTACTATTAGTAAAGCATACTTGTCATCTCTTTCAAAACTAAGCCACTACTTTCTATTTAGCGTAAAGACTTTCTATACTTATTATAAATCTAGGGTTTGCATACTATAAGTTGTTCCTCGGGGACATTTATACTCATGTAGAATATTAGAGTCAATTTACACAAGTATCTTCTGCAAGCATATAACTTATATTTTAAACAGTGGACTAGATAATTCACTAAGCCGAGGGATACGGCTACTGTCATAACTTAAAACTGGATTTCATTCATAACAATTTATGTTTGCTTTTTAAATCGTAGAGTTTTGAGTCTTGCCTGAATGTCTGCAGTTATCCCCTACATGGCATGGCATCACGACACGTATTATCCCACTTGCTCTGATATAATTTAATTGTTAGGGAGAAATGCGGGTTGTGACAGTTGGTATCAGAGGGAGGTTGCTTGACAATTGGTCGGGCAACCTTCCCTTGTTAGTGTTAGTTGCTTAGTGTCATATCATACACACACCGATGTGTCATAAAGATGTCTTGGCTGAAGCATGAACACTACACTCATAAGCATGATTAGAAGTATACGGGGCATATTATGTAGTATGGGATGCATAATATGTGTTTGTATATGGATCCACCATAGGTGACAACATGTGAGGGTTATGTAGTATGGGATGTATAACCTCAACACATGAATGCCCATTAGCACGTTTTCTTTTCATTACATGCAATATTATATAGTATGGGATGCATAACATTGCATGTGTACGCCGCTCATAACATGCATTAAGGCCTTTTATAGAATTCATAGCACCACATGCATAGCATGACATAACATAAGCACAACATGTCAAGCTAAAGATTTACCTGATGACATATGTACACACATGATTTTAAATAAGAGTAAAGAATTCATGCATTCATATCATAGGCACATGAGTCAATAGGATGATAGGATATCATCCTGAGTAGGACATATCATCATCGTATAATCCCAGAGCAAGTGACAACTTAAGCAAGTGTCTTTCAAGTTTGGTCTGAACTAGTTTTGTTTGCCCTAGTCGTAATCTAGGATTTTAATTAGGTTATTCGTATGCCTTTTTTAGAAATTCCTCCAAAGCGTATTGCGATGAGATCGACTCACCAGTCGGAGGGTGAGTCGTCAGGTGCGCAGAGTGATGCGTTGGTCGAGAGTATGTGCCAGAGCAACGAGGCTCTGTCAAGGTAAGTAGTTGCGATGCAAACGCAAATGCAATCATTTTTGTCTAACGCTCCAGCGCGGCAGCCTTTAGTGCAAGAGCCTGCCTTGGGTCAAGTCGCGCCCGATACCCCTTCTCCTCTGGTGGCCCCGGTGGCAATACCACCAGAAATGAATTTCATATCGCATTTCCAGCGATTGAGACCTCCCACCTACAATGAAAGTGCCGACTTTATGATTTTGGATGATTGGATCATCTCAATTGAGGAGATGTTTTCGTATTCCGGGATTCTAGAAGCCCAGAAGGTTATGATTGTAGCCTATTAGTTAAAAGTCCTAGCAAGAGTTGGTGGATTCGTGAAAAGGAGAATCTGAAGGAAGGCTGTTCCTGGGATCTTTTAAGAAGATGTTGCTTAAAAAGTTTCTGCCCTCAGTCGAGCAGGACCGTCTCATGAATAACTTCCTGCATTTGAAGCAGAGATAGCTCACGGTGAGCGAGTATGAGATTGTGTTTATCAAGTTGAGTAGATTTGCTCCCGATTTGGTAGCTTCGGAGGAGGGAAGAGTGAAACGTTTCTTGGGAGGACTAAGAAGTGATGTCCAACAGTGGGCATGCGCTTATGGAGCTGACAGTTATGCTGTGGCAGTGGAAGCCGCACTAAAGGTTGAAGCGATTGAAAATGCCAAGAACCGCGGTGCTGCGGCAAGGAAAGAGAAAAGGAAGGGTGTTGAGGATGGTAGCTCCAGGGCATCTGGCCCTTCTTCGAAGAAGAAGGGTAAGGAAGTATGTAGTTTCTGTGGTCGTCCTGGCAACCCTTACGAAAAGTGTTTCAAGATAACAGCCACCCTGAAGCACCAGCAAGTGCACGCCATCCAAGGTGCACCCAAGAGAGAGCTTGTATGCTCGTTCTGTGCATGGAAGGGTCATGATGTGAGTTGGTGCTGGATGAAAGAAAGGACCTGCTTCCAGTGCGAGTAGAAGGGACACCAGAAATCTTCGTGCCCCCAAGCTCAATCCCCACTGCAGCCTGCCCCGCTTCGAGCTCTACCGCCACCACCAACCATAGATAAAGGAAAATGAAAGCTGAACGTGATGACTAGCGAGGAAGCTCAAAACTTTACGCAAGTTATTTCAAGTTAGCCCCAGTCTATTTTATCCCTATTATTTATCGTTGTTGCCCTAGTTATCGTTCATTTAGTTATGTATGTTATGGTTTTAGGGGAGTTTAAGGTGCGGAATAGTTGGGCGCGCGTTCTGTTCGATTCGGGTGCCACCCATTCCTTTGTGGCCAGGAGGTTTGTTGATAAACATCGCCTGGATGTTGATCAATTGAGAGACTCCTTCAACGTCAAGCTTCCCTCCGGTGATTCGGTGATATCCAATCAAGGAGTTCTGAGATGCCTTATTCATCTTGGCCATTTTCTGGCCCTTGCGGATCTGATAATTTTAGACCTGGCTGATTTTGATGTGATTTTGGGCATGGACTGGTTGTCCAAGTATGATGCAGTCATCCAGTGCAAGGCAAAAAGACTGGACTTCAGGATGGACAATGGCAAACCTATGAGCATTTATGGATTTCAGGACAGAGTTTCCCCTATCATTTCTGCGGTACATGTTATAAAGTATGGTTGCGAGGCGTTTTTAGTTTCTATTTCTGCTCTGGAAACAGCTTCTGTTACACCCCGTCTCGAGGATATCTCGGTGGTGCGAGAGTTTCCAGATGTCTTTCCTGATAGTCTTCCAGGACTTCCTCCTGAGAGGGAGATTGAGTTCGTGATTGACCTCGATCCAAGCACTCGTCCCATCGCCAAAGCACCGTACCGTATGGCTCCGCGTGAGTTGGATGAGTTGCGTACTCAGCTCGACGAGTTATTGAGGTGTGTTTTTATTAGACCAAGTTCTTCTCCGTGGGGTGCTCCGGTTTTGTTTGTAGGGAAGAAGGATGGATCGATGAGGATTTGCATCGATTATAGGGAATTAAATAAGGTGACTGTTAAGAATAGATACCCCTTGCCTAGGATCGATGATCTGTTCGATCAGTTGCGTGGTATCTCAGTATTTTCAAAGATCGATCTTCGCTCAGGCTACCACCAGTTAAGGATTCACGAGGAAGACATTCCCCGAACCGCATTCCGCTCACGGCATGGACATTATGAGTTTTTGGTGATGTCTTTCGGTTTAACCAATGCACCCTCTGCTTTCATTGATTTGATGAATAGGGTGTTTAAGGATTTCTTGGACCGATTCGTTATTGTGTTCATAGATTATGTCCTAGTGTATTCCCGTAATGTTGAGGAGCATACTCAGCATTTGCGTTTGGTTTTGTCGACCTTGAGGGAGCATAAGCTATATGCGAAGTTGAGAAAATGTGAGTTCTGGCTACCTCAGGTGTCCTTTCTGGGTCATGTTTTAATCAAGGACGGTATTTCTGTAGACCCGACCAAGATTTATGCCGTGATGGAATGGGAAAGACCTTCTACACCTAAGGAGAATAGGAGCTTCTTAGGCCTTGCTGGCTATTATATAATATTTGTGGAAGGATTTTCGGTGTTGTCTGCTCCTTTAACTAGACTTACTCAGAAGAATACTGCGTTCATTTGGAGTGATAAGTGTGAAGAGGCTTTCCAAGAGTTGAAGAAGAGACTGTGTACTGCCCCAATTTTAACCTTACCTACTGAAGGAGTCGAGTATGCTGTGTACGTCGATGCGTCACACATCGGACTTGGTTGTGTTTTAATGCAAAATGGTAAGGTGATCGCGTATGGATCGAGGCAATTAAAGATTCACGAGAGAAACTATCCTACGCACGATTTTGAGTTTGCTGCCGTAATTTATGCGTTGAAGCTGTGGCGACACTTATAGTATGGCGCGCTGTGCAAGATCTATACGGACCATAAGAGTTTGAAGTACGTCTTCACTCAGAAGGAACTAAATCTGCGCCAGCATCGGTGGTTAGAATATGTGGCGGATTATGAGGTAGAAATTCTTTATCATCCAGGAAAGGCTAATGTAGTAGCCGATGCTTTGAGTAGGAAGACCGCTAAAATTTTTAATCTCTCGGTACAGTCCTTAGTAGAAGAATTCTCGTTGATGAATATTGAGGTTGGGAGTCATACTGCGCCTGCTAGTTTGGAAGCAGAAGCGCCCTCTTGGATTTCCCTTACCAGGGTGTACCAAAAGGATGATCCGGAATTGTTGAACCTCTAGAATAGGACTGAGAAAGGAGAGTTACCTGATTTTTCTTTGGACGAGCTAGGTACTCTGAAATATCGGGGTAGATTTTGTATTCCCTACATGGGTGACATCCGGGCTAAAATTTGTGAAGAAGCTCATGGTTCCAGTGTTTCCTATCATCCTGGTTCCACCAAAATGTATAAAGATCTAAAGAAAATTGTTTGGTGGGTAGGGATGAAGTGTGATATCACAAAGTTTGTATCAGAATATTGTACATGTCAGCATGTCAAGGCTGATCATAGAAGGCCTGGTGGTAAATTGACACCGCTTGATATTCCAAGTTGGAAATGGGAGAGTATTTCAATGTATTTTATCACCGGTCTACCAAAATCACCCCGTGGGCATGACTCAGTTTGGGTGATAGCCGACAGATTGGCAAAATGTGCCCACTTTGTTCCGTTTAAGATTGGGTATTCGATGAAGAAGATAGCTGAGCTATATGTTGAAGAGGTCATCAGGTTACATGGAGTGCCTGTTAGCATTGTATCAAGTCAGGACTCAAGATTTACGTCTCGCTTTTAGAAGAGCTTGCAAGAGGGGTTGGGTACCGACTTGAGGTATTCCACCGCCTATCATCCGCAGACGAATGGGCAAACAGAAAGAGTAAATCAGATCGTGGAGGAAATGATTAGATGTTATATTTTGGATCATGGTGGTGCTTGGGATGAGCGTCTCAGACTCATGGAGTTTGCTTACAATAATAGTTATCAAGAGAGCTTGCAGATGGCCCCGTTTGAGGCCTTGTATGGGAGACGTTGTAGGACTCCCTTATTTTGGGCTGAGGTTGGTGAGAGACCATTGCTAGGTCTGGAAGCCCTTGAGGAGATGAATTGTGCGGTGACTCATATTCGAGAGAAGCTTCGTGTAGCGCAAAATCGTTATGAGAAATATGCTAATCGCTGAAGGGTCGATTTGGAGTTTGCCGTTGGGGACTTGGTTTTTCTGAAAGTTTCTCCGATGCCAGGAGTAAAAAGATTTGGAAGGAACCACAAGTTAGACCCCCGGTATGTGGGACCTTTTCAGATTCTAGAGCGCATCGTAGTGTCAGCTTATTGACTGGATTTACCTGCTAGCTTCCCTGGTGTCCACGATGTGTTCCATGTGAGCTAGTTGTGGAAGTGTGTTCGTAGTGATCGTCAAATTCTTGACTCGGTGCCCCAGATTCAGCCCAATCTGTCGTATGTGGAAGAGCCTGTCCGTGTTTTGGAATCTCAAGAGCGTGTCTTGCGAAGAAAGACCATCCCCATGGTTAAGATTCTTTGGAGAAATCAAGACGTCGAGAGCGCGACGTGGGAATTGGAATCAGCAATGAGAGAATCTCATCTGCACCTCTTCTCCTAGTTTCGGGTACGTCGATATGTTTTCAGTTACGTTTGATTTTATCATTTTGATTTGGTTTTGGAGTTGTGTTAAGTTTCGGGACGAAACTTCTTTTTAGGGGGAGTGACTGTAACGCCGCCGATTTTTTCGACGAATTTATTCAAATGGGAAACATCATATTTATGACGTCATGGCGTTACCTTTAACGTCAAGATGATGTTGTAATGGCATAAAGGAATTTTCGCGTCCATGCGGTCAAGTCGGTCGAATTCTTGTTGTAATGGAAAAATTTTGCATTTGGAATTTAAGTTGAGTAATTTTCGACTTACTCGTTAAGTTTCGTCGCGATCCGAGCGATATTTGGGCCTCGGCGTTTTTCCAAAGTTTTGTGGAATTTATGTTCGTCGTAAACTTTGAAAACTTATGTCTCGAGAATGGCTCATCTAATTTTGGTTTTGACTTCGTCGTTGTGTTCGTAGCGTCTGTGCTCGCCTACGGCGTGAGTTTCGTTCAATTCGGCGCGCGTTTGGGCCTTTGTTTCGAACTCGCGTTTCCTTATTCAAATATGTATAAATACGATTATTTTAATATGAAAAGTACTATTCATTTGTATAGTTTGATCTAAAGGTATATTTGCAAAGAAATTGTCTTTCTGCTTTCCTTATACTCGAGTGAGATTCCCTGTGTCTCGTGTAGGTACTGTTCATGCTAAGCTATACTCGAGTGCCGGTTCTTTTACTCGAGTGATTTTCTTTAGTACTCGAGTAAATTATTTCTTATACTCAAGTAATCTTTCTGTTACTCGAGTATATCAATCCTATTACTCGAGTAATTCTTTCTTCTACACGAGTAATCTTTCTGTTACTCGAGTATATCAATCCTGTTACTCGAGTCATTCTTTCTTCTACTCGTGTAATCTTTCTGTTACTCGAGTATATCAATCCTGTTACTCGAGTAATTCTTTCTTCCACTCGAGTAATCTTTTTGTTACTCGAGTATATCAATCTTGTTACTCGAGTAATTCTTTCTTCTACTCGAGTAATCTTTCTGTTACTCGAGTATATCAATCCTGTTACTCGAGTAATTCTTTCTTCTACTCGAGTAATCTTTCTGTTACTCGAGTATATCAATCCTGTTACTCGAGTTATTCTTTCTTATACTCAAGTAATCTTTTTTGCTACTCGAGTAAATTAATCATGTTACTCGAGTAATTCTTTTATCTACTCGAGTAGTCGTTTCAACCTCTCGAGTACTCGTAAGCTTGTTCTCGTGTAGTCCGTTGTAGTCTGCGTTCGGGCATATTTTGGAGGGTCAAAACGGTTCCATATGGAAAAATGACTAACATGAAATTTGTTCGTCTCGACGAGATCTACAACTTTCATGTTGGGAACTTTTCAATTTGAAGCCATACTAAACCTCTAATTTTGTTTCCCGCGAACTGCTCGTACTTAAATCGTTTTTTTTATATTTAGACAAAATATTTTATAAGTACCTATATATATATACTCTTATACTTAGGTTATTAGAAAAGAATAAATACTTCATCTTCTCCGATTCCTTCTCCCGAACCAGAGCGGCGTGAGCGAGAGAGAGAGAGAGATTATTTTGTGAACCTTCCGGTGGCCGCCGACGGAGCTCCGGTGCTCGAAATCTTCAACCGAGCGTAGTTCTGGAAAGCTCTCGTCGAGGGCTACGCTATCATGGAAAATTTTTCCCCTTTCTTTGAGTTTTCTCGTTAGGGTTTTTCGGCCCTAACCCCCGTTTCGACCATTTTTGTCTAGATTTCAACTTCCTCCATCCTCTTTTGCCCCGATCTGTGACGTGGACTAATTTGGAGAACTTTTCCGGTAAAACCAAGGCAAGTGGTGGTTTCCCCTCATTTCTCCTTGTCTGATTTGATGGTAATGGTTCAGTTTTTATGTTCTTTAAAATTTTCTTCACTTGGTTTGCCAAGTTATTGCTACGATTAACCTTTTTGGATGATCACTCGAGGTTGTAAGATTTTGTCTTGGTGAACTTGATCTTGTCATGATATATTTAATCATTCTTGATGTGTCTTATTAATGCCTTTAAATGGATTACCTATCGTTATTGATCGTATTAAAGTTCATCTAGGATTGTGAATTGTTCCTTAATGTTGATCAACCATGTCTTGAAACTAGAAGTGTCAAGTAGAATCTGACGAGCCAAATCTTGAGATATATGTGATGGTTTCTTGTAGGTTTTCTTGATTGCGGGAGTTTGTGGACGAAATCACCTCCGCAATGTTTGATGCCTTTATTAGTACTTTGTGGAAGTCTACCAGTTTTTGGGCATCTGCGGTGTATGGTGGAGAGTATGAGACTCCCTCGCAGTTAAGCGGATAAATTGTTCGTGAGGGGTGTGTCCAGTTGAGTGACCACCTCGCCCGTGTTTTTGAGTAGAGTCGACAACAGGTGCCTAATAAAGGTTTTGTATTTCTTCCTTATGATTTATTCATGTTGTCACCTTATACCCTCGTGCGTCTGGTGTGCTCTGGTGACGAATCACGTAAGAGTTTTTTTTCCTGATGATGCCCTGTTTCTTTTTGTACTTTACTTTAATGGTTTTGGTCTTGGGTTGGTACCCCTTTTGACCTTTATTTATTTTGGCTTATTTTTCTGCCACCATTTGTACCCTCTTGCTGAGGTGTTCTGTCTTTGGAATGCCTCAGGTTCGGAGCATTAGCAGGTAGCGGAGCCGGTTTTGGAGCCTTAGCAGCAGCAGTTTGGCTATAGTTTTCCCCCTCGCCGTAGCGAGTTAGTTTGTTGTTTTAGTTTTCTTTGCCCAGTTTCAGACATATTCATACTGTGGGTTTGTGTCAGGTTGTTGACGCCCACAGGTTTGTTGACCTTTTTGGACACTTGCTAGTTGTTGTGGTTTCCATATGTTTGGTTTACATTACTTGCTCTCTGGGATGATTTATTGTTAGGATTGCATGTTAGATATTTTCAACCTATAAAACCCTACTATTAGTAAAGCATACTTGTCATCTCTTTCAAAACAAAGCCACTACTTTCTATTTAGCGTAAAGACTTTCTATACTTATTATAAATCTAGGGTTTGCATAGTATGAGTTGTTCCTCGGGGACATTTATACTCATGTAGAATATTAGAGTCAATTTACACAAGTATCTTCGGCAAGCGTATAACTTATATTTTAAACTATGGACTAGATAATTCACTAAGCTGAGGGATACGGCTACCGTCATAACTTAAACTGGATTTCATTCCTAATAATTTATGTTTCCTTTTAAAATCGTAGAGTTTGGAGTCTTGCCTGAACGTCTGCAGTTATCCCCTGCATGGCGTGGCATCACGACGCATATTTTCCCCCTTGCTCTGATATAATTAAATTGTTGGGGAGAAATGCGGGTTGTGATAATGACTTACCAGAAACCAACATTTTCTCCTCCTCCTTCACCTAAAAGAAAAGTTTCACCTCCTAAGGAGAGCAAAATTCTTCCCTCCAAAAAGCCAGCTCCGATTAAGCAAGTAGATTAAAAAGGAAAAAGAGTAATTTACTCTGACAAGTCAAACAAGAAATTTGCAGAGGTTTCTCAACCATCATCTCTTGTTATTCAAGAAGACATAGAACCAGCTGCAGGTTTGTTAGACCTTTCTACCAAGTTCAAGACAATAAAGCCTCTAGATCCAGCTAATGAAAATGCTTATGAAAGCCAAGAGCTTAATCCTGAGTTAAGGATGGCCAGATTTCCTGAGTTAGTTGGATCAGCCCAAATTAGAAAAGCTAAAGCTAACGGCAAAGACATAACCGGCTTAACTACTATGTCAAAGTTAAGAGAAAAGGAACTGAACAGATTTCAAGTTAGACCAGAAGTTTTTTATGCCTCAAAATATATGGAAAAGCATCAAAAGGCTGTTTTGCCTAGAGCAGAAGAATCTAAGATTATTTGAGAACAGGACTTGAAGACTTCAAAGAAGGATGCTCTTGATCCCAAAAGGAAAATTTCCTTCCTTCCTGTTTCTTTCACTTCTAAACAAGACTCGGATAATGTATAAATTTATTTGAATTGACAGTCTGTTTTGCTTGATTGTTTGATTTTATGTTTGATATGAAATGATGCTTATTGATATGATATGATACACGTTGATCCTAACAGGTTATTGTTGTTTTTATTTCTATTTATAGCATTCTTTTTGTTTTGAGAGACTTGACCCAAATAGGGGGAGATTGTTGGTACCCTAGTTTTGATTTGAGTTAAGTCTTCTCAATTAGTTTATTGACCCAAGATTTATCTATGGTAAAAGGTTAGATTTAGGTTAGATTCCATCAGTTGTGTAGAGTTGTTGTTTATCCAGTTGAAAATCTGGTTAAGTGTTTTTTTAGTTCGACTATAGTCGAACGCCACTCAACTATCGTCTATCAGTTGATCGACTATCATCTGTCAGTAGAACGACTATCTCTGAGTTAGTTCAACTCTGTTAGCTTGACGATCTGTGGTCTCAGTATCGTCGATCGTCGAGTCCTGCTCGACTCCTTTTGCCCAGACAGATTTCTTGTAGGTTGACGATCTGCTCTGATAGCTCGACGATCGTTGTGATTCGTTCGACTATCTTTTTGTCTGCATTTAGTGATTGTGTACTCTTTCTATTCTGTGATTTATTTCTTATATATCTGGCTTATTTTATTAAAGATTATTTCATTGATTTTATGCTTACATATCAAGGCAATCTTTGCCTCATTCTTTTTGCATAAGTAAAGTTCTATCTGACAAAGTCTTTTGTCCTATTAGTTGAAAAATCTTTGTGCTTTATCTACCATGCTGTCCTTTATATCCGTTAGACACAGATGTCTTTCTCTGGCCGTAAAGAGTTTGTTTTTGATGTGACTTTCTCTAATATCTTTTGGACTTGCAGAATGGATAAGCAGCTTCTAAGAAAGCTTTATTTCTTTATAGAATGTCCTTTCTGCAGGCTAGCTGTATTACGTTATTTGTAGCCCAGATCTCAGATCTCAGAAGAAGACAAGATTAAAATCAAGAGAAATATAGAAGCCATTACAAAGGCTGATATATAAAGAGCTAGTGAGAGAAGTTAATATACAGATATACAGATATTCATTTATTCAGATGCACAGATTCAACAACAAGAACAAGTGTAGAACAACTCTCTTCAGAGCTCTCTTCTTCAATCCTGAGTTCATCCTGCTTACAGAATCATTCATATTCAGAGCTTCAAGTAGTAGAAGAAGAAGAAAGAAAAGCTGTTGAAGAAGAACAACCATTCCATATCAAGAGTCTTCTTCAAGCTGCTCCTTCAATAACCTCAAGAAAACAGATCTTCTCTGTCAAGAGTACTGAAGAGATCCTGTATCCTAAAGCAAGGCTTCTTCCTGGATATTCTCTAAGCCAGGAGGAGCTTTGATTCCTTCAGAGCTTTCTATAGCTCAGTGCAATCCACTAGCTTCTCTAATTTTGTTTAACAATAGAGAAGACATTCTAACTCTCTCAACCTCCTGTACAAAGGGTTATTACTCCCTTCAAAAGTGACCTTTGTGGCAGGGCACCTTAGCAAAAACCTGTGTTGGATTTTGAGCTCCTGATCAAAAGCTCAAAGGGTTTACTTGATCTACCTGAATCAGATCAGTTGGTGGCAGTGCACCTGAACAAAAACCTATAGTGGATTCCTACCAGGGTGGTAGAAGAGTGGATGTACCTATTGAGAGGGAACCACTATAAATCTTCTTGTGTTGTCTGTGTTGCTTATTTTAATTACTACACTATGGCTGTGAGTAGAATTAACTAGGATTGTTAGTTGCTGTGTTAGGACTAAAGCTTAAACTGTAATTACAGTTAGCTTTTCCTTCTGCACCTCACCTTGTGTTAGGCTCTTGGGTTTCATATATCTATTTACTTTTTCCGCAAATTTACTGTAAGGGAGTTGAGTAGATTGTCATATTTTTGAATACTCTATTCTCCCCCCCCCCTTCTAGAGTTGTATCTATCCTCACTTTCATCTTCTTCCTCACCATTTTCATCGAGCCTGAAGAATGAGTTCTGCACAGAGAACCTTGCTGGGAAGGAGATAGTTGAAGCAATTACCATATGTAACAGCATGATTGGAATTTATTCTGAGAGATAGCTGGAGCAATTACCATCTGCAATAGCAGGATCAGATTTCATTCTAAGGTCACAGATCTACCAGATTCTGCCTAGGGAAGGTTAACTGTTTCAAGAAAGAATCTACTTCCTACATATTATCTTCAATAACAATTGGTTGGATTGATATCTGCTCAGTCCCGGAAGAAGGAGACACAGAGTTCTTGATTTGGTGTCTAATCATACAATCTTTTTTGTTCTTTTGTTTAGATTCTTTATGAATTTGTAGTTGTAAGCCTATATTATAAAGGCTAAGGTCTTTGTGACCTGTGTTTGGCTTTGTGCCTGGTGAAAGGTCTGTGTGACATGTGGATTGGCTTAGTGCCTAATTGTTAGGTCTGTGTGACCTGTGTGGTCATGCGGGAATTGTTTTGTAAGTTATTAAGTAGCTGGGTTTTGGAGGTAGAGCCGAATCTAACACACTGTTAGATAGGTGTAGAGGGACAGTGGATGTACCCAAGATTTGGTAACCACTATAAAATTGTTGTGTCGTTTGTGAATGTTCTTGAAATCTGATAATTAACCTAATCACTGACACATAAATAAGAAAACAAGTTAGAAAACTTAAACCGAGACAAAAACCTATTCACCCCCCCCACCCCTCTAGGTGTTTAGCTAACCTTGAAAATAAGACTTTCAAGTGGTATCAAAGGGAGGTTACTCTTTAAATGCTTAACAGTTTGAGTAGACCTCTAAGGTTAGTAAGATGTCTGTCTCCATGGGTTCAGGAATGACCAATAGGGAGCTGAGTGCTATGAGACTTCCAATCTGTAGGAAGGAAGATTTTGCCATCTAGAAAGCAAGGGTGAGGCAGTTCATGGAAGTTGCTGCCCCTAGAATGTGGATTACAGTTGAAGAAGGACTATTCATCCCAATTAATATCTCTACACTTGATGCTAATGTCAAGACCCCCAAGACATATGATGATATAACCAAGGATGAGTTGGCCCTGGCCTCAATAGACAAGAGGGCAAAGAACATCATTTTGGGTGATGTTGATGATTCTATACTTCAGAACCTGATCCATTGCAAAACAGAAAAGGAAATGTGGGAAACTCTAGTTATCTACATGAAGGGAACAGATGAAGTTAGAGATGATAGGAAGTCCATGCTCAACCAAGAGTATGAGTCTTTCAGGCAATCCAAGGGGGACAACATAACCACCTCTTATGAAAAGTTCTTTAGGATTGTGAATGAGCAAAAGACTTATGGAAGAGTGTTAAGTCACTATGAAATGAATGATAAGTTCCTTAGATCTCTTTCTATAGAGTGGGACACAAAAATCTATGACATCAGAGAAGTGGCAAAGCTGGGTGACACTGCTCCTCACACACTCTTTGGGAAGCTACTGTTATATGAGATGCAACTGGCAGCAAGGAAGGAAGAGGAGAACTACAACAAGTCTCAGGCAAGAGATAAAACTATAGATTTCAAAGCTGAAGGCACCAGCAAAACCAAAAGAAAGTCTCCCTCTCCACCAAGGAGAGATGTTGAATCTGACTCCGGAAGATCAGAGGGAAGTGCATCAGACTGTCTATGGTCTGATGAAGATTTTGCTGCCTTCACTAGGCAATTCCAGAAGTTATTGAAGAAGAAGAACTAGAGAGGCAGGCCTTCCCCCTCCTCTCATCCCAAGTATGACTACTATAAGGGCAGAATAAAATCCTCTAAGGGGGATAGGTATGGTTCCAAAACTAGTAAACAGGTTTCCTCTAACATAACTTGTTATTATTGTAGAAAACCTTGGCATATGATAGCTGACTGCCCAAACAAAAGGAAGGAACACTGTGAGAAAAAGAACCACCAGCAAAAAGGCAAGAAGTATAAATACCCCATTGCCAAAAAGCAAAGAAGTTGGATGGACTCCTCCTCATCTAGGTCAGAAGAAGAAGAAGCCTACATTGGGCTATACTCAACTGAAGAAGGAGCTGTAGAAGCAGACTGCATCAAAAGGCTGACAGCTTTAGAAGAAGAAGCTAAATAGATTCATCCTGCTGCCAGGATTGAAGACAGGGCCCTTTATAAAAAATTGATAGTGATTGAGAGGTGGATTTTGAAGATGATAGTTGCTCTCTTGGGCTGATGGCTAAGTCAGATGAAGAAACCAGCCAGGATCAGCCTGGTCTAAGTAAGGTAAATTCTGTTACCAGCTCTGCATATTCAGATTATGAATCAGTTCTAGATTCTTGTGCCTCTGCATCAAGTGATGTTGATGGCTCAGAATCTGAGGGAGACATCAATCAATTGATTGATAAATATGGTGAACTTCTGCAAACTCTAAAGAAGAGCAAGCTCCTGGCCTAACAACAGGCTCAGGAAATTGTCTCTTTAAAGCTTGCTGCTTCAGAATCAGCAAAATTGCTGGATCTGGAGATGAAGGAAGATAGCAAACTGAAGAATGTGACAATCATTCAGATGAGCACCATAACATTCAAGAATAACCATATCAGAAATCTCGACGGAAAGCTCCAAAAGGAGAGGGAACTAGTGGCTAGCTACTCCAAGCCTAGCATAGTGTTACCCTTGATAGACTCATTCTCCTCCCAAAAGGGAAAGAAAGGGTTGGGATTCAAGGAAAGGACAAGATCTGCTTATCCCAAGGGAAAGGGAAAAGCTCATGTGGAGCCACTAGCCTCTAAGCCTCCTGTAAAATTTGTTAGAGTGCAATTTCCTTCCAACAGCCATGACCATGAGAGTAATTATGGTCACTGGAATCATGCTAGGCCATCCTATGTTAACAAAGATGTTCCAAAATATGGTGGAAATTATAGCAAAGGTGCAAGTGCCTATGTGAAAATACAAATGGCCCATCCTAGACCATTTGTGTTTGGTGTAACAGCCCCTTCAGTCAAGTGTAAAGCTGCTGACTATTCTTCAATTCCTCCAACTCACTCTAAGACAAAGGGCATGGCTATCAATAGACCAAACCTGGTCATCTCTGAGGCTTCAAGGGTATGCTTTCTGAAAAGATAGCTGTTGCTATAAGGGCTCAAGATATCCCAAGCACATCTACTGCCAGACTCACCACTTGTCAGACTGGAGCTAGAAAACCATGGAATAGGACTAATTCTACTCCTTCTATACCCAGATCTACTGTTAACACAGCCACTAGACCTGCTCCAAAAAGAAGGTACAACATCCATGAGTGTTGGTTCTGTGGCAAGGAAGGCCACTTTGCTATTGACTGCTGGCACAATCATAGTGTGCATAGAGGAAATGTTAGCTTGCCTATCAAAAAAACTACAGGCAAGCAGAATTATTTTCAGTCTAACATGCACCAAGGAACCAATAAAAAATAGGGTCCTAAGGTTAACTGATGTGTGTTTTGTAGGATTGTCCAAGTACTCATACCCCTATATGGTACTTGGACAGTGGATGCTCCAAGCACATAATTGGAACAAGGAGCATGCTAAAGGATTATGCTTTAGTAAAGAATGGACCAAAGGTTCTCTTTGGTGGGTTAGAAAAAGGGGTGACTAGAGGTTATGGTAAGATCTCTAATGACATAGTCACTATCACTGGAGTAGACTATGTGGAAGGGTTGCAACACAACCTGATAAGCATTAGCCAACTCTGTGATCTTGGCTATGACATAGTATTCTACAAGGATGAGTGCCAAATTAGGAGATTAAGTGACCAAGAGGTCATCGTAACAGGAACTAGGAGTGGAAATGTGTACTGTTTAGATTTCTAATGTTCTAGAAAACACTCGCCTGTATGCCTTGTTGCAGATGAGAAAGCCTCTTCCTGTGTCCAGTGGAACAAGAGGCTAGCCCATCTAAATTATAGGACTATAGGCAAACTTTTTAGCAATGAGCTGGTTATGAATGGGCCTAAGTCTATATGCACTAAGGAGGGTATCTTCTCTGCATGACAAAAGGGAAAACAGACTAAGACCTCCTTCAAGAGCATTGGCACCAAAGACTCAGTGATGTAATTATACCTCCTGCATATGGATATGTTTGGTCCTATGCCAAGTCAAAGTCTAGGTAGGAAAGTCTACACCCTTATGGTTGTTGATGACTTTTCTAGATTTGCCTGGGTGTTCTTTCTAAGGAAGAAATCTGAGACCCCTGATGTCTTTCAGACATTTGTCAAGCAAATTTAGAATGAATTCAACAGCATTGTGGTCAAGATCAGAAGTGACCATGGCACTGAGTTTCATTCTTAGTGTATGACAAGGTTCTGTCAAGAGCTAGGGAATCATCAAGAATTATCCTCTCCTAGAACACCCCAGCAAAATAGAAATGTTGAGAGAAAAAATAGGACTCTCATAGGGGCTGGTAGAACCTTACTAAGTGACACATCCCTCCCAAAATACTTCTGGACTGAGGCAGTTAACAGTGCATGCTATGTCTTTAATAGGGCTTCTATCACCAAGAGCCATAAGAAGACTCCCTATGAGATCTTGAAGGGAAGAAAACCAAACCTAAGCTATTTCAGGATCTTTGGTTGCAAGTGTTATGTGCTCAACAATGGAAAAGTCTATTTAACTAAGTTTTCTTCCAAGTCCCATGAAGAGATCTTTGTTGGGTACAGTACTTATAGTAAGGCATATATAATCTACAACTTAACTAGGTAAGATATAGAAGAGTCAATGCATGTTTTTTTTGATGAATCCAACATGGTTAATTGTGAGTTGCCAAGCTCCTCCTCTTATAGTATTGTTGGTATATAGAAAAAGATGGATAAGATGACTATCAAGGAAGCTACCCCCACAGTCCAAGAAAATGATGATGGACTGCCTACTCTAAGAGAAGGGGACAACAAACCTGAAAAGAATGAATACCAGCTAGCTGAAAACCCTGAAGATCAGCAAGCTGCAATTATATTTCCTCAAGCTATCAGGAATTTAAGGGACCATCTAGTACACCAAATCATTGGGGATGCAAATCATGGACTCCAGACCAGAAGTAGGAGCATTAATACAGTACTCTACTCAAGCTTCATGTCTCAAGAAGAGCCAAAGAAGTTTGAAGAAGCAATCAAGGAGCAGTTATGGATTGGAGCAATGCAAGAAGAACTGAACCAATTTAAGAGATGTAAGGTCTGTAAGTTGGTCCCCAGACTACAAGGACAAAATTTTATAGGACAAAGTGGATCTACAGGAACAAGTTGGATAAAGATGGCATTATTGTCAAGAATAAAGCTAGACTGGTGGCTAAAGGCTACAAGCATGAAAAGGGAATAGACATTGACCAGACCATTGCCACACTAGCTAGATTGGAAGCCATAAGGATTTTCCTTGCATTTGTAGCCCATCAAGGATTCAGAGTCTACCAGATGGATGTCAAGTCAGCATTCCTGCATGGGTAACTAAAAGAGGAATTAGATGTGGATCAGCCACCAGGTTTTGTAGATCCTAACTCTCCAAAATTTGTTTATAAGCTTAGGAAATCTTTATGTGGGCTAAAGCAAGCCCCTAGGGCTTGGTATGAAACCTTGTCCAGCTTCTTAATTGAGAACAAATTCTCAAGGGGGAAGATAGACAAGACCCTATTCCTAATGGAATCAAAGGGCAAGCTTATCCTAGTCCAAATATATGTCGATGACATTATCTTTGGATCTACTGATGACAACCTTTGCTGGAAGTTTGCTAAACTTATGCAAGGGAAGTTTGAAATGAGCAGCATGGATGAGCTCAAGTTCTTCTTGGGACTCTAAGTAAGATAGAATGATGATGGCTTGTCCATATCCTAGTCCAAGTTCACCAAGGAGATAATCAAAAAGTATGGTATGGAGAATGCCTCTACCATGAGAACTCCCATAGGATCAAGTGTGCCAATAGGCAAAGATGAGATAGGGAAACCTTTTGATGAGTCTTTGTATAGAGGGATAATTGGCTCCATTCTATACCTGACTTCTAGTAGGCCTGACATCATGTATGCCACATGTGTCTGTGCTAGGTATTAGGCCTTCCCTAAAGAATCTCATTACTCTACTATAAAGAGAATCTTGAGGTATCTTAGGGGCACACAAGATCTTGGCCTATGGTACACTAGAAATAGGGAATTTGATCTAATTGGATTTTCATATGTAGATTTTGCAGGTTGCAAAGAAGACTGGAAAAGCACTACTGGAACCTATTAGTTCTTAGGTAGAAGGCTAGTTTCTTGGAGAAACAAGAAGCAAACTAGTGTGGCTATATCCACTACTAAGTCAGAATATATATCAACTGGCAGTTACTAAGCTCAGCTGTTGTGGATCCAACATCAGCTCAAGGATTACAACCTTCAGGTAAGTAGAATTCCTC
Organism: Platanthera zijinensis; assembly: GCA_039513925.1. Taxonomy (NCBI): domain Eukaryota; kingdom Viridiplantae; phylum Streptophyta; class Magnoliopsida; order Asparagales; family Orchidaceae; genus Platanthera; species Platanthera zijinensis. Next base: position 41,206,298 of record CM077083.1, read on the forward strand.
TCTACATGGATTCTACAAGTTCTATTTCTATTGCTAGGAATCCTGACTCACATAGAGGGACTAAGCATATAGAAATAAGATATCATTTTATTAGGGAGCATGTGGAGAAGGAAGACATCAGTCTTAAGTTTGTCCCCACAGACAAGCAAGTGGCTAATATCTTCACAAAGCCATTAGATGAAGCAAAGTTCAACACCCTCAAATTTGAGTTGGGTATGTTGAACTTGGCATAGCTTAAGGCACTCCCTATTGCATTTTTTGGTGCAGGTATTATTCTTCTTGCTGGACATACAGACTCCCAAGTTGTATCAGTTCACTGATTCCTCTACAGAAGGGGGAGTAAGTTACTCTTGAGAGAAGAGAGAAGGTCAGCCAATGGAAGGGCCAGCCCCTATCTGCCTATTCTGCAGAAGTCAAAAAGGGGGAGATAAGAGAGAAGGTCCAAGCAAGGGGGAGTCAGTGGGAGAGATGGAAAAAGGGAAAGAAAGACATGTGGCACTCAAGTAAACCTTGCAGCAATATAGGGGGAGTAAGTGATGCTAACCATACAGGAAATAAGGTACATTTACTTATAGCTTATCAGAATTTGAACAGTTATTTTGCTGTATAGGTTGTGTGTATCATTGACCAAAGAAAGAAAACATTTTTGTAGGTTTTGACTTCTGAAATAGGGGGAGATTATTGGGTCCATTGTTCCCAATTTCCCAGATTTGTGAGAAGTCAAACTGGTCAATGACACACACATCAACTGTATTTGATGTGCATTTGAGGTTTTTAGTGCAGGTTATCCATATCATATTGATTGGACATGTGGACACAATAAGTGGTTGTTGGACATAGCAAAAATTGACAAAGTCCACAGGCATTGAGTAGAGAAAGCTCACTCAACCATAGAGGTATGGATTCTATTTTGCATTGTAGAAATTTGCCTAAGTCCACAGGCGTTGAGTGAGGACAGCTCACTCAACGCCATATAACAAATAGCATTGAGACTATCTAAGCCTAACTAGAAGATAGACAAAAATGTGGCTAAGTCCACAGGCGTTGAGTGTTGTCTACTCACTCAACGCCATATAGCAAAAAGGTTATGAGTCAGGCTGAGTTAGTCAAAGCCTAGAGAAATTGGCTTAAATTTTGGCCAAGTTCACAGGCGTTGAGTGTGTTCTACTCACTCAACATCATACAGCTTTAGCGTTGAGTGTTGTTGTGCCAGTCAACTCCACAGAAAAGTTTGGCAAAATTTTCACTAAGTCCACAGGCATTGAGTATAGCTTACTCACTCAACGCCAGATAACAGAAAAATTCTGTTAAGTAGTTTGGCATTGAGTGGAGCTTACTCTCTCAATGGCAAGACGCAGAACTATTGACTAAGGCAAATAGCGTTGAGTGAGGCAAGCTCACTAACCTCTCTCAACACCTTGAAGCAGACATTTGGCTAAGTCTAAAAGTGTGGACTGTTTGACTTTCGTCGAGCTCAGCTTCGTCGAATGAGCTCAGCGTTCGTCGAACTGAGCAAAATTACTCAAGTTAGCCTAGAGTTCGTCAAACTCAGTTCAGCCTTTCGTAAAACTAAGTCCACTGTTCATCGAACTCAACTTATACTTTTGTCGAGTTGAGCTCGACGTTCGTCAAACGGAGCTTATCTTTCGTCGAGCTCAATACTTAGAATTTTGTCTAAGTGTTATGGTGTTGAATGATACCTACTCACTCAACGCCTTTAGTTCTGATGATTGAATTTTTTCTAAGTCCAGAGATGTAGAGTCATGCGGACGTCAGCAAAGTCAAATTGTCAACCAAAATTCAAATGGTGCGGAATTGTTGCACGAAATGATGACGTCCAACTATTATCATCTTCTGTACTTTCTAAGGAATATTTCCATCATAAAGTGCTGGGGCCCACACACAGAAAGGAGCCGTTAAATCAAGATTAAATGGAAAGCATGTGCTGGATGGCTTAATCTCAGCAATCAATCCTGGTGGTGGGACCCACTGCTTGATTGGCCTTTAGAGTATAAAAGGAAGAAATCGGCAAGAAAAAACAACAACTAACACAACAATTGAATTGATTCCTTGTCTAGATTTTCTGAAAACGAGAAGAAGGGTGGGAGAACATTATCTTCTTCCTCGCCATTTTCGTCGAGCCTGAAGAAGGAGTTTTGCACAGAGAACCATGCTGGGAAGGAGATAGTTGAAGCAATTACCATCTGCAACAGCAGGATCGGAATTCATTCTGGGAGATAGCCGGAGCAATTACCATCTGCAATAGAAGGATCAGGATTCATTCTGAGGTCACAGATTTACAAGATTCTGCTGAGGGAATGTCAGTTGTTTGAAGAAAAAATCCACTTCCTACCTATTGTCTTCAACAGCAATTGGTTGGATTGATATCCGTCCAGTCCAGGAAGAAGGAGACACAGAGTTATTAATCTGGTGTATAATCATACATTATTTTTTGTTCTTTTTTTTAGATTCTTCGTGAATAAACCTAAGGTATTTGTGACCTGAGTTTGGCTTTGTGCCTGGTGAAAGGTCTGTGTGACATATGGATTGGCTTAGTGCCTAATTGATTGGTTAGTGTGACATGTGTGGTCCTACGGGATCTAAGTTGTAAGCTATTAAGTTGCTATGTTTTGGATGGAGAGTCGAATCTAACACACAGTTAGATAGGCGCAGAGGGATAGCGGATGTACCCAAGATTGGGGAACCACTATAAAATTGTTGTGTCGTCTGTGAATGTTCTTGATAGCTGATAATTAACCTAATCACTGACACAGAAATCAGAAAACAAGTTAGAAAACTTTAACAGAGAAAAAAACCTATTCACCCCCCCCCCCCTCTAGGTGTTTATCTAACCTTTAAAACAAGACTATCAATATTGCTCGCTGTGTATTTAATTTATTTGTCGAACCTAAGCACGTAGTGTTTAATCGGTAGAAACCTTGGGCCTGCATCACCTTCATCTTTCAATGCTTTTGTCTCAGACAGCTGAACTGATAAGTCATTGAGTGAACCTTCATCACTCAATGCATTTATACTTTATTGAGTTCTTCAGGTTGAAGGCGTTGAGTGATGCCACTTTACTCAACACTTCCGGACATGGCTGTCATCGTGACTGTAGGCATTGAGTGAGCCTTCATTTCTCAACTCTTCTGGACTTACATTGAATTTCTCAATGAAGGCGTTGAGTGAACTGCCTTCACTCAATGCTTTTGGAACTCTGTTATAATGATTATAAGTCATTGAGTGAGACTTCTTCACTTAACGCGTCTGTACTTGGACAGATTTACTTTTGAGTAGGCGTTGAGTGAACAGCTTTTACTCAATGCTTCTAGACTCTACAGAATTATTGATAAAGCGTTATGTGAGCCTTAGCTTCTGTACTTGAATAGAATTCCTTTTTAGTAGGTTTTGAGTGAACAGCCTTCCCTCAACACTTCTAGACTTAGCCAGAATTGAGTCTGTACAACCTCGGGCTCACAGGAGGGAACTCAGCAGAGAGGGGATTAGAAGAATCCTCAAGAGGTGCCCAAAGCAAAGACCACTCGCACTAAGCGAAAGGGGCCTAAAGGTGGGTCCACTCGCCCTAGGCGAGAGGGGCCCAAAGGTGGGTCCACTCGACCTAGGCGAGAGGAGCCCAAAGCTGGGTCCGCCCGCGATAGGCGAGAGGAGCCCAAAGGTGGGTTCACTCGCGCTAGGCAGGAGGAGCCAAAGTTGAGTCCTTTCGCCTGACAGGTAGGGGTCAAGGGAAGATTTTCCATATGGTGATGGAGGGTCTTGCCTGCGAGGTGGCGCTTTTAGCCGCGAGGTGGTCCTCTCGCCAAGCACCGATTCGACAGAAAGAGATAAGGCCGGTTCAGCAAGTGGGTGGGAACCGGTTCAGTTGGCAAACGGTTCATCCTTTTTTAGCCTTTTTTACTCTTTTACCCTTGGTGGTCTGCTCATAGCCCTTCAGAACAGCGGAGTTTGGCTGTTGGTAGACCCAACCCAGGGTATTCAAGTAATTTCACAGGTGCTGGATTTGGTTATTTGCAGTTCGAATCCTGAGGCCTATAAATAGACCGGTAAGGTGTCTGAGAAAGGTGTGTGTGGAACCTTCTTTTTCCCTCTTACTGAGACACCTAGCTCAGCACTGGCTAGGGAGGGGAAGAATTTTCAGTTCTTCCGGGTAAGCGGTGGGACCTCCAAGCTGAAGCCCCCGGTCTATTCCTTTAGGTGTCCTGTTGGGAGAATGGTTCAAAAAAAGTAAGCGTGAGCTGCAGCCTTAGATCCGAGCTTTTAGGAGAAACTAGTTCTGCTGGTTTCAACATTTTTGGTGCGGTGAGCGTGGATCGCAGCCTGCGTCAAAGAACTTTGGATCATCTCATGGCAGGAGATCTAGGAGGAGGATATGAGGGCGGGGGAGATGAGGGCGGGTCTCAGAACCCAGGAGGATATGTTGGGAGAGAAGAATTCATGGCGTCCATCGGGGGCATCATGGGGATGTTGCAACAGATCTCGCAGCGAGGCGAGTGCGTGACCCCTCTACCTCAGGGGCCGAGCCTCTCGCCTCCGGAAGGAGCCGTCTCAGCAAGGGTGGGCGAGGATGCGCCAGGGGGGCGGCCTGGAAAGGAGAAGGTGGTGGAAGGAAACAGGCGAGATCTGGCAGGAAGGGAGTTGTTCCCCATCCCGGCGAGCGCCGTCTCGCCAGTGGATCTCATCGCGCGAGTGGAGAAGGCGAGACCCCTGGCGAGAGGGTCCCCCTTTTGCGAGCTGGTTCTTTCGGCTCCCGTCCCGGAGGGGTTCCGTGAGCCTGAGATGGTTTATTATGTGGGGAAGGATGATCCCCTCCAACACTTGCAATGGTTCGAAGATGCGGTCTCTATCAGGCCGATGACGGATGCATTCAAGTGCCGCCTTTTCGCGATCACCTTGAAGGACAAGGCCCGGGACTGGTTTCATCAACTCCCGGCAGGGTCAATATATGGTTTTGAAGACTTGAGTAGGAGCTTCCAGCGTCGCTTCTCGACCTCGAAGAAGAGGAAGAAAAACCCGGAGTCCATCTTCCTGATCAAGCAGAGGGCAGATGAGCCTTTAGCCCAGTACGTGGATCGCTTCCAAGAGGAAATCCTGGACATTCAGGAGGTGCCGGGATTTGCTCTCCAAATGGCCTTTACTGTGGGCCTCAGGGAAGGCTTCTTCAAAATGAGCCTCACCAGGAAGGCACCCTTATCATTTGAATGGTTGATGGAGAGGGCAGCCAAGGAGATAACGATGGAGGCAGCAAACCCGGCTTTTGCCAAGAAACTAGCAAGGTTGACGGAGGTAGAGTCCAGGGAACCAGGAGGAGTGAGACAACATGAAGGGAGGAGAAGGGAGGAGCCAAGGGGGCCGGCACATCAGGAGTTGGGTTGGAAGCAACCGGAAGGCCCTGTTTAAGGGCAATGGAGAGGTCTTCCCTCGGGGGGAAGGAACTACTACCATGGAGGAGCAGGAAGGTTACCACAGCTGGGGTGGAGACATGGACCTAGGCCACTCCCACCCCCGCCTCAACAGGCTATGGCTATAGGCCGGGGAAGAGGAAGAGGAAGAGAGCGAGGAAGGGGAGGAGCAAGAGCAGGGAGAAGAAGGAATCACCAAGAAGGGAGGCAGGAGGGGGAAGTAGTTAAACCATTCTGTGACTTCCATGAGGAGGAAGGTCATGCTACAGCTACTTGTCCAGAATTTCTAGAGCTGAAGGGGAGAAGAGGAGCGGGAGAGCAGCAGCCACCAGCGTGGATAGTAGAGATGACTGGAGTGGGGGAGGAGGATAGATGTATAGATCGGTCAGATGTGGGGGATAGAGGGGGGATCGGGGTGATTCATGGCGGGGTGGGAATCGAGGCTACCCGAAAGGCCAGCCTTCATACAATGTACCGTCGAGGTGTCGCCTCGACGTCGCAAGCCCCACCCCCGGATGAGAAGATCACCTTCTCCAGGAAGGACTTGCCAGATCACGAAGATCCATTCTGCGACGCACTGGTGATTCGGACGGCTATCGAGAGTTTCACGGTATCGAGGATCTTGGTGGACAATGGGAGCTCGGTTAATGTTATCTTCAAAAAGGCATTCAATGAGATGAGGGTGGAAGCCAGGAGGGTGTTAGCAGCGGACGGACCGTTGTTCGGATTCTCAGGAGAAAGGAAAGAAGTAGAGGGGGGAGTCGGTCTCCAGGTAACTCTGGGAGGGCTGTCCAGGAACTGTCGCTTTGTGATAGTGGACGCTCCCAGCAGTTACAACGCCATCTTTGGGCGCCCCTTGATTAGTGCCTTTAGATGTGTACCATCATCTTTTCATCAATGTTTGAAACTCAATTCAGGAGGGACCCAAATCAGGGTAAGGGGAGATCCGAAGGCGACCCGGGAGTGTTACGTGACGGCAGTAAACACTATCTCTTGGAGGGGGGATGCAGAGGAGTTAGAGAGAAGACTGGAGCGGGAGGAGCAGGAGGAGAGTAGAGTTGAGGAGTTGGGAGGTGGCATTGCGGAGGAGCCAATAATGGCAGGGGAGTTAAGGGTCGGAGGAGAAGGGAAAGAAGTGAGAAGGAGGAAAAGAAAGATAGGAGAGATGGAAGAGTTAGTGCTGGGAGGAGGCCCTATGCAAGTGGAGGAGAGGTTCGTGGAGAAAGTAGACATGGTAGTGGAGGAAAAAGAGGGTGGAGAGCAAGAGCTCAGAAGCCAGGAGGAGGGGCTGGGGAAGGAAGAGGAGATTCCGAAAGATCAGGAGGAAGAAGAAGAGCCCTCGAGGCTGAGGGTTGTAGTCGAGCTACAGGAGGTGGACATCTTAACAAAAGAAGGAAGAAAAGAAAAGATCAAAATCAGCGGAGAGCTTGACCTTGAGGACCAGGAGGAGATCCGAAAATGCGTGCAAGAAAACATTGATATCTTTGCTTGGAGCGCGACTGACATGCCAGTGATTGACGCAGATGTGGCATGCCATCGTCTCAACCTTGACCCCAAGGTTTGTCCCATCCAACAGAAGAAAAGGGCCATCACTTCCAGGATGGCCAAGCCTATCAGGGAGGAGGTGGAAAAGCTGCTCCAGGCAGGATTCATATCAGCAAACAAGTATCCGGGGTGGGTGAGCAATGTTGTGATGGTAAAGAAGGGGGAAAGGAAGTGGAGAATGTGTATCGACTTCTCTCTTTTGAATAAAGCATGTCCCAAGTATTGTTACCCTCTGCCTCGAATCGACGTGCTGGTTGATTCAGCCGTCGGTTTTTCACTAATGAGTTTTTTAGATGCCTTTTCAGGATATCATCAAATACGCATGCACCCTTCGGACATCAAGGATGTCACCTTTATCACCGAGGATGGATGCTTCGGTTATAACATGATGACTTTTGGGTTGAAGAATGCGGGGGCGTCCTACCAACGGATGATAGACCGAATCTTCCGAGAGCAAAAGGGACGGAACCTCGAAGTCTACGTGGACGACTTAATGATCAAGAGCCAAGATCTCAAGTCTCATATTACGGATCTTGAAGAAACGTTTGCAACGGTAAGGAAGTACAAGATGAGGCTCAATCCGTTGAAGTGCGTATTCGGGGCCAGTAGGGGAAAGTTCTTTGGACATCTCCTCACCCCATCAGGAGTAGAGCCTATCCCGGATAAGGTAAGGGCTATCCTAGAACTGGAGTCTCCAACGAATGCCAAAGAGGTCCAGCGTCTTACCGGCAAGTTGGCGGGGCTCAGTAGGTTTCTTTCCAGAGTAGGAGAGAGGTGCTCACCTTTCTTTCGAACATTGAGGGGGGGAAAGAAATTCGAGTGGACCTCCGAGTGCGAGAATGATTTTCTAGACTTGAAGAAGCAGCTCACCAAGGCACCGCTACTCCAAGGTCCGAGAGAAGGAGAGATTCTATTCTTGTACCTAGGGGTAGGAGTAGGGGCAGTGAGTTCGGTCCTCGTGCGGGAAGAAGGTAAAAAGCAATTCCCGATTTACTATGTAAGTAGAGTCCTCAAAAAGGCAGAACTAAAGTACCCTATCCTAGAGAAACTAGCCTTTGCCCTCGTTATCTCAGCCCGAAAGCTTAGGCCATATTTCCAGGCCCATTCCATCCAGATCGTGACGGACCACCCTATCCGCCGTATTTTGGAAGGGGTAGAGCACTCAGGGAGATTAGCTAAATGGTCGATAGAACTCAGTGAGTTTGACCTTTCTTATATTCCTCGGTTGGCTATCAAGGCGCAAGCTGTAGCAGATTTCTTGGTAGATTACACGGCGGAGGTCAAGGAGGCCGAGACGTCTCCCGTAGTAGCTTGGGAGATGCTAGTAGATGGGGCCTCTGGAAAGAATTCTTTTGGAGGAGGGATGGTTTTGGTAAGTCTTGAGGGAACACGGATCGAACAGGCCCTGAAGGTTCATTTCGCCCTCACCAACAATCAAGCGGAGTACGAGGCCATTATAGCAGGGCTGAGGTTGGCTCGTGAGCTCGGTATACAAGATATCAAGGTCTCCACGGATTCTATGATAGTGGCAAGGCATATAGAAGGGGAATTTGAGGTAAAAGAACCCACCCTCCAGTTGTACTTAACAAAGGTAAAGAGGATCATTGGTCAGTTTCGCAGTTTCTCAGTCCAACACATCCCAAGAGAGGAAAATACTCGGGCAGACCTGCTCTCCAAGCACGGTCCTCGGGCCGGAGGAACCATGACGGAGCACTTTAGGCCCTCCATCGAAGAAGGAGAACTGATGGAAGTAGATCAGCAGGGATCCTGGATGGATCCATTTACCACCTACTTGACGACGGGACGTCTGCCTGAGGGAGAGCTCGAGAAGAAACAAGTCAGGTACAAGTCGACATACTACCTGCTGAAAGAAGGGATCTTATATCGTAAGATGTTGTCGAGTCTGTTGGCTCGATGCATATCCGAGAAGGAGGTCATAAGGGTGCTGGAAGAAATTCACTCTAGAGAGTGCGGTAGCCATTCCTGGAGTCGGACCTTGGAGGGAAGGGTGTTGAGGCAGGGCTATTTCTGGCCCACCCATAGGAGGGATGCCGAGGAATTCGCAAGGAAGTGCAGGCAGTGCCAGGAATTTGCTCCTCTTCAGCTCCTCCCGGCCCAAAGGTTGCGCACGATTACATCCCCATGGCCCTTCGCCATATGGGGGCTAGATCTGGTGGGTCCATTTCCACAAGCCAGTGGCCAGAGGAGGTTTTTGCTGGTCATGGTAGACTATTTCTCAAAATGGCTGGAGGTGAAGGCATTGGCAAAGGTGACGTCTCAGGTGTTCAAAAGCTTCGTATGGGGAGAGATCATCTGTAGGCATGGGCACCCTTTGGCCATTATCACAGATAACGGACCGCAGTTTGCCAGCAGAGAGTTCGTGGATTTCTGCGTGCGACTAGGTATAGACCATCGATTTGCTTCAGTGCATCATCCTCGAAGCAATGGGCAGGTGGAAGCCGCGAATAAGGTCATCGTGAATCTCTTGAAGAAAAAGGTAGAAAACTTGAGGGGAAGTTGGGTGGAGCAGCTCCCCTCCGTCCTCTGGGCCTTGAGGACCACGCCAAATTCCGTCACGGGAGAGACGCCATTCAAACTTTCCCATGGCTCTGAGGCCGTCATACCTGTTGAGTTCGAGGTTGAGTCACCTAGGGTAACTGCGGCAAGGAGGGGAGATGAGGAGTGGCTGGTAGATAATGGGAAAGAGCAAAGGCTCTCCCTCGACTTGGTGGAGGAGCTCCGAGAGCTGGCATCTATCCGACAGGAGGAGGTCAAGCGCCGGATGTCAAGATATTTTGATAAGCACGTCAGGGTCAAGCAGTTTGAGAAGGGAGACTTGGTCCTCAGGAAAGTGGATGCAGCAGGAAGAGGGGCTTCGGTAGGGAAGCTCAACCCCAACTGGGAAGGTCCTTTTATTGTAAAAGAAGTCTTGAAATAAGGAGGGTATCACCTCCAAGATGTAGACGGGGCGCCTCTCGATCGCGCCCGAAGCGGCGACAATCTAAAGCGATTCTATCCTTAATACTTCTGTTTATGATCATTATCTATTCTGAATGAGATGTAGTTTCTTTGTTTTTCTCTCTCACTTTCCAATATTAGCAAACCTGGCAAGGCCTTCTGGTACTGCCATGCAATTTCAAGTAGCTGTCTTCTCAAAGCAAGAAGATTTTATTTAGGAGAGTAGACCCCGAGAAGACCCGCTGTCCAGGCTACCATCGAGCTGGCAGGTCTGTAGGCTCACTCGATGGTTGGAGTTGGCTTTGGAGAGGAGACCCCGAGAAGACCCGCTGTCCAGGCTTCCATCGAGCTAGCAGGTCTGTAGGCTCACTCGGTGGTTGGAGTTGATTTTGGAGAGGAGACCCCGAGAAGACCCGCTGTCCAGGCTACCATCGAGCTGGCAGGTCTGTAGGCTCACTCGGTGGTTGGAGTTGGCTTTGGAGAGGAGACCCCGAGAAGACCCGCTGTCCAGACTACCATCGAGCTGGCAGGTCTGTAGGCTCACTCGGTGGTTGGAGTTGGTTTTGGAGAAGAGACCCCGAGAAGACCCGCTGTCCAGGCTACCATCGAGCTGGCAGGTCTGTAGGCTCACTCGGTGGTTGGAGTTGGTTTTGGAGAGGAGACCCCGAGAAGACCCGCTGTCCAGGCTACCATCGAGCTGGCAGGTCTGTAGGCTCACTCGGTGGTTGGAGTTGGTTTTGGAGAGGAGACCCCGAGAAGACCCGCTTTCCAGGCTACCATCGAGCTGGCAGGTCTGTAGGCTCACTCGGTGGTTGGAGTTGGTTTTGGAGAGGAGACCCCGAGAAGACCCGCTGTCCAGGCTACCATCGAGCTGGCAGGTCTGTAGGCTCACTCGGTGGTTGGAGTTGGCTTTGGAGAGGACACCCCGAGAAGACCCGCTGTCCAGGCTACCATCGAGCTGGCAGGTCTGTAGGCTCACTCAGTGTTTGGAGTTAGTTTTGGAGAGGAGACCCTGAGAAGACCCGCTGTCCAGGCTACCATCGAGCTGGCAGGTCTGCATGCTCACTCGGTGGTTGGAGTTGGTTTTGGAGAGGAGACCCCGAGAAGACCCGCTGCCCAGGCTACCATCGAGCTGGCAAGTCTGTAGGCTCACTCGGTGGTTGGAGTTGGTTTTGGAGAGGAGACCCCGAGAAGACCCGTTGTCCAGGCTACCATCGAGCTGGCAGGTCTGTAGGCTCACTCGGTGGTTGGAGTTGGTTTTGAAGAGGAGACCCCGAGAAGACCCGCTGTCCAGGCTACCATCGAGCTGGCAGGTCTGTAGGCTCACTCGGTGGTTGGAGTTAGTTTTGGAGAGGAGATACCGAGAAGACCCGCTGTCCAGGCTACCATCGAGCTGGCAGGTCTGTAGGCTCACTCGGTGGTTGGAGTTGGTTTTGGAGAGGAGACCCCGAGAAGACCCGCTGTCCAGGCTACCATCGAGTTGGCAGGTCTGTAGGCTCACTCGGAGGTTGGGTAAGGGGCAGCATACGAGTGGGAGTTTCATAATTTGAGCAAAGGCAGAGTCCTTGTCCTAAAGGTAGAAGAGGAGGGAGGAATTGGTCCCTCACGATCCACTCGCGCCGAGGGTGTCCAGGGGCAAGGCGAGTGGAAGAGGCACAATCCCTGCGCAACTGCGGCGAGGACATGACTATTCACACCTAGAGTAAGGGGTCTGCTCTTCGACCAAAGGGCGAGAAGAAGAGTACCCTCGTCTCGCAAACGAAACTAATTATAAGAGCGATTCGAGACCCACTCGCGCCAGGGGTGTCCAGAAGCAAGGCGAGAAGAAGTGGTACAATCCCTACGCGAGAGCAACGAGGGCCCGCCCACTCGCACTATGGGTAAAGCTAGCCCCTCTATCGGTAGGCGAGATAAGTCGTGATCCCGTTCCGCAAATAAAGAAAAAGGTAGGCGTATAGGAAAGATGAAAAGAAAGACGAGATGTCCTAAAAACAAAATATGAATACACGAAAAAAAGGCCGTAGTACAAAATGCCTCAGTACTGAGTGTCCAAAAAAAAGGGAGTATACAAAAGAGCTGTAAAATAATTCTTCTATTCTTCCGCGCTGGAAGACGGGCCGTCTTCCTCCTCGCCATAAATCTCGGGTACCCGGTCGCGGGCAGTGACCTCCTCGCAGCCTTCCCTGATGACTTCCATCTCCTTCATCATCTTCACGATTAGCTCGGCAGTCCGGATATTGGCGTCTTTGCAGAGTTCCACAACCTCGGCATGAGAATAGTGAGAGGGAGGAGGTTGGGGAATCACCACGTGAGAAGCCGAGAGAGCAGCCTCCTGAAGTCGAGTGATCTCGGACTCCATGCCTTTAACCTCCCCTTCCAGAGTGGCTATGCACGAGTGCATCCTGTCGGCCGTCTCGGCATCCTGCGAGAGGTTTATTTATTAGAGGGAGTTGAAGGTGGACAAAGAAAGGGAAGGAATCGAGAGTGGAGAAACTCACCACACCACCCCGAGGTTTGGCGAGAAGATTTTCGGCCACGACCAACCGTTTCTCGAGATCCATAGACTTCTCGCGCTCGGCCGCCAGATTCGCCTCTGAATCCCTCCAGCTCTTGTTATTGTAAATCAGACGGCGCGAGACCTGGTGCGAGAGCTCCAGCGAGCGCAGCTGGGATTGCGCGGCCCTCAGGATCATGTCCCGCGAGGGGGGCTCAGCGGCGGGTTCTCGCTCTGCGGCACTGTAAAGGCCAAAGCCCAGAGTAAATGCATGAGCCGTAGGTTGGTCTCGCTCTATCCAGGGGGGAAGGAGGGTAGAGATGGAGACCCGGTTTGCCTCCTTGTCCCATATCAAGGTTGGCTCGCCAACAACATCCAGGATCACAAGGCCCATGTTGAAGTTCAGATGGGTGGAAGGAGCCGGGCGGCTGGAGGAGCCCACCTCACGAGTAGGAGATTTAGAGGGAAGGTTGTCAGTAAGGGGATCAGGTTGACCCGTCCCGCCAATCGGCGAGACGGCCCGCTGACTGAGAAGCCAAGAAGGGGATTGGGGAGATTGGGACCCTAGAGAGATGGGGGATAACGATCCCAACGCGTCTACCATCTCAGCAGGAAATTGCTTCGCCTTTCCAGAAGGAAGAGGTGCTCCTTTCTTGACCTTTGTTTTCTTTGAAGGACTCTAGCGAGATGGGGCGGAGCCTTCGGCAGGTCTTTTCTTCAGGGAGGGGGGCAGGTTTTCTCTCGCCGCCTCAGCTGCCATCGTGGCAAGGGCGACATCTTTGGAGGGTTTGATGTTGCTTTTGTAAGGCGGGCGGGCGGGAACATTTCTTTCTCCTGGAAAAGGCGAGACGAGGCGTTTACAAATACTATTTATTAGACCTAGGTGAAAATAAAGGGCCCCAGCATTTACCTTCGCCTGGAAGCACAGGAAGGAAGGAGTCGAGGCCCCGCCTCAGGAACTGAACCTCGAAGTTCTTGCCAATGAAAAAGTCGCAGAGGAGCTTGTCCGTGCCGCTAACCTGGGGAGTGGTGCAGAACACCTCGGCTGGTGACACGGGCGCCAGCGGGATGCCTCCCATGTTGCCGCGAATGAAGACAAAGCGAGTAAGCCAGTGATGGTTCTTGTTGGGCGTCTCGCAAACCTTGAGACCCTGCACCGTGAAGTAGGACACGCCTTCGGCATTGGCATGGTAGACAAAAAGTTTGTGGAAGGAGTTCAGGCTGAATTCGATTCGCTCCCGGCGCATGTAGCAGGCAAAAGCAACGAGTACCGAAATAGCGTTTGGATTCAGTTGCGCAGGGACAGTCCCAAAGTATTTTAGAACCTGTTTCACCTCTGGCCAGAGGGGCAACCTCAGCCCCGCCTCGAAATGCGGGACAGGGAAGGCGAGTTCACCAGGATAAAAGGTATTGATCGACTCGCCCACCCTTGGAGGGCGTGACTCAAAACCCTCCTGCAAGAAATCACGAGTGAAGGCGTTGTAGTCCTCCTCGGAAATCCGGCCGGGAGGAAAATCATGGTCACCAAACCGCCTCCCGCATCGGCTTCGCCCTTCGCCTTCTTCAGCCTTCTTTTTCCCCATTCTAGGCAAAGAAAGCGAAAGGGGGATGCGAGAAGAATGGCGAGGCGAAGCGCCGACAGGATCTGCTCGCGAGGGGAAGAAGAGAGAGAGGCAAGGTTTAGGGCGCCGAGACAAATCGAGAGCACGATCCGGGTCCCAGGGATAGGAGGGTATTTATAGCCCGTTGGGTAAAGAGAAAAAATACGAAGAGGCAAAAAAATATATAGTGTAGAGGAAGGGGAAGAGGCGGCCGTCCTTTTCTCTCTCCTAACCTCGATTGGTGTAATCTAGCGTAAGTCCCAGGCCGGGGACGAGACAGTACCATAAAAATATAATTAAAAAAATGGTTTAAGCATAGATATGACGCAAAAGTCGCAATGAAGAAAAGCACGGTACTAGAGGTAAAATTATCAAAGAAACTACTAAAAGGTGTTATTAAATCGTTCGTCTCGCATATACCAAGCAGACCTATTCATTAGATCCAAAGGGTTCGGGCGGCAGCCGTGAGAGGAAGCGTTATTACAAAACGCAGAACAGTACAAAGAAAATAAGGGCGCGAGGCGGCGCGAAGGATTCAATCCTTATGCCATCGCCAGCGCCCCCCACCGCGAGACCTCGCGCAGAGAGGACGGTGGGGGAGGTGAAAGCACGAGCCGCATCTACGCCACGACGCGCGAGATGGAGTTGTTGGTCGACCTCGTTCAGAATCGCCTGGGGGTCGGTCTCGTCCATCTCAATATCAGCGTCAATTTCAGAATTCAAGCGAGCAACCTCCACTTCCAACCAGTCAATCTGCCGGTCAGCCGCTTGCTTGTCTTTTTCCAACTCTTGGATCATGATCGCATGTTTTCGGAACATCTCGGCCACCCTGCGCTTCATCGCCAACGGATCCATAGGGTCGCCAAGGTAGTCTTCGATCTCATCCATAGGAGGAGGAGGGGAGGAGACTGCTCGCCTCGGGCGCTCCTCAGTAGGCGAGTCCTCGGCAGAAGAGTCTACTCGCACGTCTGCAAAGCTAAAACAGAATAAGGGCCGTAATCAAAGGTGGGAAGCAAGAGAGGCCGAAGCCCAGGGCAGAAGATTCCTAACCGGAGTGGCGGGAGGTCCCAGCGACATGGGAAGGATCGCCATTTTTCCCACCAAGAGTAGAAGGAGGAGTGGAAGGAGGAGGCGAGACAGAGTTTAGAGGGTGGTTGGCGAGATGAGTTCGTGTGCTACCAGACTGACCGGGGGGTGCATGACTTTTCTGAAAACCAACAGCAAAAGGAGCAATGAAAGATAGATAACAAACAAGGGAGGTATACAAGGATCTTACCTCTTTTCCCTTGGGAAGCGATGGTGTAGGAGGGATGCGTCTCTCCGGGGGATCCGGTAAGGGTCCTCCCGACGGGGGAACCAGATCAGTTGTTCTCGCCTTTTTCGGGTGAGAGGAAGAGGGCGGTGGTGAGGAAGAAGTACGAGCGGGAATTAGGTTTAAGGCAGCCGCGCTCGCCTTGTTCCGCTGGCGCACCAACGCGATACGATCACAAAAGATTTTGCTAAGAGACATAGCAGCGAGAGTGGAGGGGGCTAAAATGAAGAGAGGAGGCCTATTGCACTCGGGAAGGATCCCAGTATTTATAGACTCAGGGGGGGAGAATCCCACACGAAAAAGATTCCGCTATAAAGTCGCTGAGATGACGTGAGCCTCGGTTGGACTTTTCTTTTCGAGCTTGGACAACCCTGAAAAGAGCGGGGATTGTGTACAACCTCAGGCTCACAGGAGGGAACTCAGCAAAGAGGGGATTAGAAGAATCCTCAAGAGGGGCCCAAAGCAAAGACCACTCGCACTAAGCGAAAGGGGCCTAAAGGTGGGTCCACTCGCCCTAGGAGAGTGGGGACCAAAGGTGGGTCCACTCGCCCTAGGCGAGAGGAGCCCAAAGCTGGGTCCGCCCGCGATAGGCGAGAGGAGCCCAAAGGTGGGTTCACTCGCGCTAGGCAGGAGGAGCCAAAGTTGAGTCCTTTCGCCTGACAGGTAGGGGTCAAGGGAAGATTTTCCATATGGTGATGGAGGGTCTCGCCTGCGAGGTGGCACTTTTAGCCGCGAGGTGGTCCTCTCGCCAAGCACCGGTTCGGCAGAAAGAGATAAGGCCGGTTCAGCAAGTGGGTGGGAACCGGTTCAGTTGGCAAACGGTTCATCCTTTTTTAGCCTTTTTTACTCTTTTACCCTTGGTGGTCTGCTCATAGCCCTTCAGAACAACGGAGTTTGGCTGTTGGCAGACCCAGCCCAGGGTATTCAGGTAATTTCACAGGTGCTGGATTTGGTTATTTGCAGTTCGAATCCTGAGGCCTATAAATAGACCGGTAAGGTGTCTGAGAAAGGTGTGTGTGGAACCTTCTTTTTCCCTCTTACTCAGACACCTAGCTCAGCACTGGCTAGGGAGGGGAAGAATTTTCAGTTCTTCCGGGTAAGCGGTGGGACCTCCGAGCTGAAGCCCCCGGTCTGTTCCTTTAGGTGTCCTGTTGGGAGCGTGGTTCAAAAAAAGTAAGCATGAGCTGCAGCCTTAGATCCGAGCTTTTAGGAGAAACTAGTTCTGCTGGTTTCAACAGAGTCCAACACCACTTAGACTTTTAATGCTTGATATTCTATCAACGCTTTTAGCCTTCTCGCATTGAGTGAACTGAAATCACTCAATGCTTCTGGACTTAGCCAGATTTCTGCTTTTCCGGCATCCTGTCTTGAGTTCAAATGATATTCTGACACTGGCAACCTGTTTTATCATGGAACAGTAAACATCCTGCAAATATTGAACTAGAACATATATAAAATACAACCATGTGTATACTTCAAATTTGGGACATTGTGAAAATGGACCCAACAGTTTATCCACTCTAATGACCTACCGGCCATGCCAAGAGGGAGCCTGTTCAACAGGAGGACTTAACCAAACTCTCTTTCTTTCACAACCACCCACCACCTAAGCGAACTATCGGCCCGACCAGCTAGTGAGATCCTATTTAGTGAGATCAAATTAGGCGTGTAGCAACTCGAGCTACCTGTCAGCCCTGCTAGTTAATGGGAGCCTGGTCAACGGGATCCAATCGAGGCCTTATCCAAACACTCTTTCCTTCACAACTACCCACCACCTGAGTGATTTGTCAGCCCTGCCGGCTAGTGTGAGTCTGGTCAGTAGGATATTTTCGAGGGTGTAGCCACTCGAGCGACTTGTCGGCCTACCATCTAGCAGGAGTCTTGTCAGCAAGATCCAATCGAGGGCTTAACAAAACTCTCTTTCTTTCACAACCACCCACCACCCAAGCGACATATCAACACTACAAGCTATTGAGAGCCTTGTCAGTGATATCCAATCATGGGTGTAGCCACTCGAGTGACCTGCCGGCCCTGCCAGCTAGTGGGAGCCTGGTTAGTAGGATCCAATCGAGGGCTTTACCAAGCTCCCTTTATTTCACAACCACCCACCACCCGAGCGACCTGCAAGCTAATGAGAGCTTGGTCAGCGGGATCTAATCAGGGGTATATCCGCTTGAGCATCCTGCTGACCCTACTAGTTAGTGGGAGCCTACTGAGCGGTATCCAATCAAGGGCTTAACTAAACACTCTTTCTTTCACAACCACCCACCACCCGAGCAACCTGTCGGCCCTGCCAGCTAGTGAGAGCCTAGTAAAAGGGATCCAATTGGGGGTATAGCCAGTCGAGTGACCTGCCGGCCCTACCAGCTAGTGGGAGCATGGTTAGTGGGATCCAATCGAGGGCTTTTTAAAACTCTCTTTCTTTCACAACCACCCACCACCCGAGAAACCTATCGACCCTGCTAGCTAGCGAGAGCCTACTCAGTGGGATCCAATCGGGGGTGTATCCACTCGAGCGACCTGCTGAGCCTGCCAGCTAGTGGGAGCTTAGTCAGCGGGATCTAATCGAGGGCTTAACCAAACTCCCTTTCTTTCACAACCACCCACCACCCGAGCGACCTGCTAGACCCGCCAGTTAGTGAGAGCCTGGTAAGTTGGATCCAATCGATGGTGCAGCCACTCAAGCGACCTCCCAACCCTACCAGCTAATGGGAACCTAGTTAGTAGGATCCAATCAAGGGATTAATCAAACCCCCTTCTTTTATAACCACCCACAACCCGAGTGGCATTCCGTCCCTTCTACCTAATGAGAGTCTGGTTAGTGAGATCCAATTGGTGTTGTAGCGACTCGAGTGACCTGCGGGTCGTGCCATCTAGTGGGATCCTGAGCAGCAAGATCCAATCGAGGGCTTATCCAAACTCTCATTCATTCAGAACCACCCATCACCCGAGCGACCTGCTAGCCCTACCAGCTAGTAAGAGAATGGTCAGTGGGATCCAATTAGGTGTGTTCACATACCATATTTATCTCATATACCTACTCTAAGACAAGGTTTTGAAAGAAACCATCAATGTATTAAAAGTTGCTTTGTCACGGGTAGAAGAAACATTTCAGGTCATCACCACTCCATGCATGGCCAAGGAGTATCCCTTCCACATCCCGGAGGTGGTTCCCCCCCCCCCCCAGATTTCAGAGCTTCTTCTACATTGAAGGGACCTTCACTATTAGTATTAACCTTCCTGACCGTTACCACACTTCTGACCGCATCAACATTTTAAAAACTAGATCCCCCTTCCGAAATTTCCTGACTCGAATGTGTTTGTCAAAATACCTCACCATTCGTCGTTTGACCTCTTCTTGTAAGTCCGCTGCCAGGTCCTTAAGTTCTTTTACTAGGTTAAGTGAGATCTTTTTCTCTTCCTCATTCTCCACTCGCCATTCCTTGTCTCCTTCTTCTATCGTGACCACCCTTGGTGACCTTAACTCAAACTCGACTGGTAGCACAACCTCGGACCCATGGAAAAGTTTGAAGGGGGGCCTCGCTCATGGCTGTATTTGGCGTGGTTCTCAAAGCCCAAAGGAATGAAGGGAGTTATTCCACCCAGTTACCCCTCAAGTTCTCGACCTTCTTTTTTTTACAAGTTCACAATTATCTTATTGGCTGTCTCTACCTGCACATTACTTCTAGGGTGGTGGACCGACGCAAAATGAAGATCTTGCCCAGCTTACCGCAGAAGCTGGCGAACTCATCGCTAACAAACTACGATCCATTGTCTATGACTATGGCTAGAGGTAGCCCATGTCAACAGACTATCTCCCCCTACAAAAAATTCCCAATAACATGAGAGGTTACCTTGGCCAGATCCTTCACCTCCAGCCACTTTGAAAAGTAATCGATCATGACTAGTAGAAACTTACTTTGGCCACTGGTCTGGTGGAAAGGTTCCACCAGATCAATTCCCCATATTATGAAAGACCACAGAACTGTGATGGTCCTGACCCTCTAGAAATGTAGGAGCTGAAGAGGAGCAAACAGCTGGCACTTTTGACACTTCTTTGCAAACTATACTGTTTCCTTGCTAAGACTCAGCCAGAAATAGCCTTTCCTTAGCACCTTTCCCTCTAAGGTCTTGCTCTCTAAATGGCTGCCACAACCCCCTAAATGGATCTCTTCTAGGTATTTTAGGAGATCCTTTTATGGTACACATTTGGCTAGAAGCCCGATGAGGGTCTTCTGGTATTACCCTCCATCATGTAATAGGTAGTATGTTGACTTATGTCTAAATCGTCTCTTGTCCATGTCCCCATCTGGGAACTTTCACGAAGTCAAGAAGGTGATAAATAGATCCATCAATGATGCCCGTTGATCAACCTCCATCAGTTCCCCTTCCTCAATGGACTATCGGAAGAGCTCCATCACTATGCCTCCTGCTAGAGGACCATACTATGCCAGATGGTCTGCTGGGGCACTCTCCTCCCTTGGCACATGTCAAATTTATGAAGTGCGAAACTGCCCTATGAGGCCTTTGACCTTTATAAGCTTGCATTGGAGAGTTGGATCCCTAGCCTCGAATTCCCCTCTAACTTGATAAGCCACCACCATTGAGTCCGTCCAGACCCCTAAGTCTTGCAACCCCAACTCCTTAGCTAAGAGAAGCCCTGCGATCACAGCCTCATTTTTGTCCAGGTTGTTGGTGAGTGGGAAGTGAATGTCTATCGCTTGCTCGATCCTTTTCCACTATGGGCTTACTAGCATCACCCCTCCCTCAAAGGAATGCTTCCCCAAAGCTCCGTACACCAACATATCCCATGCTACCAGGTGGGAAGGCTCAGGTTCCTCAACTTCGGCCACATAGTCTGCTAGGAAATCTATCATCACTGGCACTTTTATTGATAATCTAGGGACAAACGAGATATCGAATTCACTTAGCCATACCGACTATTTTGCTAATCTCTGTGAGTGTTCTACCCCTTCCAAGATGTTATAGAGGGGTAATCGGTCACTACCCAGATGGAGTGCACCTGGAAGTAAGGCCGGAGTTCCCTAACCGGAACAACTAGTGCGAATGCCAGCTTCTCTAATATTGGGTATCTGAGTTTTTCCTTCCTCAGAACCCTGCTAACATAATAAAATGGGAGCTTCTTTCTACCTTCCCCCCGAACTAGTACAGAGCTTACTGCCTCAGCCCCACACTTAGGTATAGGGATAGGTACTACCCCTCCTTTGGACCTTGGAGTATTGGGGCTTGGGTGAGTTGTTTCTTAAAGGCCTGGAAGGCCCCCTCACACTCGGGTCCATTCGAACTTCTTGCTTCCATGTTGAAACTTAAAGAAAGGTGAGCATTTCTCCCCTGCCCTGGAGAGAAACTTGCTTAACCTGGCCAGCTTCCAGGAGAGGCGCTGGATCTCTTTCGTTCTCTTCATCGATTCCAAATCCAATATGGATTTTTCCTTATCTAGGTTAGGCTCTACTCCCGCTGGGGTTAGAAGGTAGCCCAAGAACTTGCCCATACTAGCCCCAAAGACACACTTCTGGGTGTTAAGCCTCATCTTGAACTTTCTCAAAGTACCAAATAATTCTGCCAAGTCCTGGAGGTGAGACCCAATATCCCTGCTTTTTACTAAAAGGTAATCTACATATACCTCCATGTTCCTACCCCTTTCCTCCAAAAATACCCAGTCCATCATCCTTTGGTATGTTGTCCCTACATTCTTTAGTCCGAAGGGCATCATCTTATAGCAGTAGCACCCATCCCCTGTGATGAAGGAGACATCCTTGATGTCGGGAGAGTGCATGTGAATCTGGTGGTAACCTGAAAAAGCATCTAGAAAACACATTAAAGAAAAATCGACAGCTAAGTCAACAAGCGCGTCGATTCAAGGTAGAAGATAACAATCCTAAGGGCATGATTTATTCAATAGGTAGAAATCAACAAACATCCTCCAACACCCATCCTCTTTTTAATCATCACCACATTGGAGACCCATCATGGATACTAGATCTCCGATACAAACCAGGCCTTGAGAAGCTTACCCACCTCCTCTTCGATAGGCCCAACTAGCTTGTTGGCGATGGATCTCTTCTTCTGTCGGATGGTACATGCATTGGGATCAAGATTTAGACAGTGGCAAGCCACATCTACATCTATCCTTGATATGTTTATCATTCTCCAAGCAAAGAGGTCGATGTTTTGATGGACGTAGGCTAGGATCCTTCCCATTCCTCTAAGCTGAGCTCCCACTAACCCTCACTTTCTCCAATCTCCCTTCCCGGGAAAGAACCTCCATCTCTTTTATTTCCTCCATGTCCTCCAATAAGGACTTCTCCTCCCATTCGCCCCCTACCTCTCTCCTTGGACAAGTGCCTCTTCCACCACCTCTCTGACGATAATCTCCTAGTCCCGGTCTCTTAGCAGCTCATATGGCCCATTCACTTGGGCCCGGACCTCTTCTCCTACAGCCTCGTCTGCCTTCCACTGAACTTCTTCCATCTCTCCACCTCTACCACTCCACCGATCACCTCAACATCCGCCTCTTCTATATCTCCCTCAATCCCTACTCTCTCTTCCATCTCCCTTCCCATCTCCTCGGCTCCCGCCTGCCCGGAGGTGGTGTTGACGGTTGTTATGTAGCATTGCCTCGCTATCTTTGGGTCTCACCTCACCCTAATCTTGACTCCCCCAAGCTGAAATTTAAGCACTGTTGAAATGAGGATGGGACGCATCTAAAAATGCCGATGTGGAGCCGCCCGGAGATAATATTATAGCTACTTGGAGTGTCGATAATTACAAACTGGTAGTTCCAGGACTATCCCCCAAGGTAACATGAAGTCCGACCCCCCTTCCACTTCCTTCCTCTCTCCCAAGAACCCAAACAGCGGACCATCCGAGGCCAACACCCTCCTCAACTCCACCTTTATCTCATAAAACACCTTCCTGAAGATGACATTGGCTGAGCTTCTATTGTCGATGAGGATCTGTGAGACGGTGAAGTACTTGATTGTGGTCTGAATCACCAGTGCATCGCAGAATGGATCCTCATGATCTGGCATGTTCTTATAAGAGAGGGTGATCTTCTCCTCTAGGGTAGGGGCTTGGGATGTCAAAACTATATGATAGTTTTAAATTCAAGACAACCTAAACACCTAGAGGGGGGGGGGTGAATAGGTTCTTATCCTTATTTTAACTTAAGGCAGAATTTAACTTCAGTTCTTCAATATAAATCAGATATCTCTACCGCTAACACAACACATACAATCACAGAAACTATAATAACACAAATCACAGATTGTACACAGATTTATAGTGGTTCCCCAAGGTATGGGTACATCCACTTTCCCCCTGCTCCTATCCAGCAATATGCTAGATTCAGCCTAACTCCTTCCTTTTTTTCTCAGATCCACAGATCTTACAGCTCAGAATCCTGAAGGATTCCTACAACTCAAAATGTATCCACAATCCTACAGCTCAGGCTAATATGCCCTACCTCAGCCTTGCCACAAGGCCTACAACTCAGAGAACTAATTCTCCTACACTTAGGCTCAAACAGCCTTACCACTCAGAGATGTAAATCTCCTACACTCAGCCTTTATAACACAGGCTTACAACTCAGATCTTTGATAAGATCCTACAGAATTTGATAAAAAATTGATGGACTCTTACCCTTGTTGAGAGAGAAAGGATAAGAAGATTCTTGATCAGCTTCTTGATGAATCTGATGACTGGAATCAACCTGTTCTTAGCTTTCTTCAAAGCTTCTTGAATCTGAACTTAGTAGGGTTGATCTCCTTTGAAGTTGACTGACTAGAAGCTTCTTTCTTGGAATCCAGAAATAGATCAGGATCTTCTTTGTAGAATAGTTCAGGATCTACTCCTTAAGAGACTTATGATTGTCTCTTTCTTGACCTCAAAACAACTGGAGCTCTCTCTCCCCAAACCTTCTGAAGTTTCTTCTGAATTCTTGATTGAATTCTCCTTAGACAAAATCTGAGTGGATGAACACTTCAGAATTTCTTCTTAGATCTTCTCACGAAGATCTTCATCTGTGACTTGCACTTTCTTGATCAGAGATAAATCTCATAATAGTTGTGTTAGTTGTGTGTCAATTCATCATTTTCTTCTTATGAATCCATCTATATATATAGACTTCATCTATGGTAACCGGCTGATCCGGTTTCTAACTAACTACTGACAAGTCTGATAGCTCCAGTACACCTGTTGTAACTCACAGCTGTCAAGTCCTTAAACAGTTCTTGAGCCTTTGTCTCTATCAGCAAAGCGTCGAGACTGACTGTCATAAGTGTCGAGACAGTCTGTCAATATGTGTCGACACAAGTGATTTAAGTGTTGACACAAACTTTGTTGGTGTGGACATAACAGCCTTGATGTCAACACAGCTTCTTGACACTGCATCTTGAGAATGTATCGACACTGATTATTTGTGTCGACACAATCACTTCTTCACTCTTCAGCAATCAACTATGTTGAAACTCTGTTGTGTGTCGACACAAGTCCTGTGTGTCGACACAGTTGTTGTAGTCTCAGAATTTGTTATTCAACACTGCCTCCAGGGTCGATACAGTTGATGTCGACTCTGCTTCTGTGTGTCGACACTGCCTCCCGGTGTCGACACATTTGATGTCGACTATAATCTTCTGTATGTCGATACAGTTTCTTCTGTTGTCGACACTGCTTCCCCATGTCTCGACATAGGCTTTCTTAAGTGTCGACACATGGACTTAGAAACTTTTCTCTGCATTTTAGCCAATACTTAACCTGCACATATAAACTCAAAATAACATTAAATACACCTTGATGTATATCATTGAGCTAAGTGAGGCTTCTCCAAATCAGGTACACATTTTCTAATGTACCCAACAATCTCCCCCTATTTGGAGAAGTCATAACTCTTTTGTCAATGATATACACCACTTATGATAAATAAACATTATGATGTATATAAACATTATTTAATAGGGTAACTTATAAACAAAACAAATATCAAAATCACATCACAGAATAAGGATGAAAACTAAATGAACATGGAACATGGTTTTGTTTATTATATCAAAAAGTTTCTAAACACAGATTACATAGATTTCTTGAAAAACTAAGAATTACATAGTTCTTGAAAAATCTAGTAAAAACAAAACTAAGGCTGGATTAGCTCCTTGATGACTATTCCTTTTCCAGATTTAATCTGAGCCTGCACAGTAGGTTCTGTATCTTTAATAGGCTTCTTGCCTTTCAACTCAGCTTTCTTTTGTGCTTCAGCCTTGATCCTTTGCCTTTCAAAGTAATGAAAAGGCTTAAGGAAATACTTGCTAGGCTCCTGAGCATCAGGAGGTAGCTTCCCACTCTTAGCCTTTCTTATGAATTGAACTATAGCTTCTTGCCTAGCCTCATACTTCTGCCACTCCTGCTCATTATAGCATTTACCCCTTTCATGAACTTGGTCTTTTACAGCTTTCCAGGCAGTTAATATGATGTTTCTAGAAGTGGGGCTCCATTGTACAAAATCAGGTTTTAATTCTACCTGCTCTCTGAATCTCTTCTTTGATAATTGAGCATCATGATGAGCTTTCAGACCAGCTTCTGGCATATCTACTTTTTCAATAATAACATTAGTAACTGGTTGTGGAGGGCTGTACATAGATTGAACTCGTTGATGTATCATTTCAATATCTGCAGGGGGTAAATAACTTGGGCAACCTCAGGTTGATCACCTTCAAGTAGAGTTGGTTGCACCCCTGACTCAGCCATATTATCATCATCACATAAGGGTGGATATCCCAGAGTGGCTCTAATGCTGTTGGTTACCTATTTGGCATGATAAGAGCCAACATATACTAACACCCTCTCCCCCTTTATGACTTCTCTAGCCACATGTTCTCTCAAATCATCTTTTTGAAATCTGATTTTCCCATCCAGGTAATTGATACAATTTTTAAAGAATGGCTTTAACTTTTGAAGCTTGTCATTGATTAACTTCTAAGATGAAGTGATGGCAGTTTTAACTGAATCTAGGGCAGACTGTAGCTTCTTATCAAAGTCTTCCATTTCTTTAGCCCTTGCAGCAGTCATTCCAGTAATAGCATTTTTTAACTCAGTGACTTCTACATTAATAGATTCTGTCAGATTGTCATTCATTCTTATTTGATTTTCAAGGACATATCTTTGTTTGACAGCAATATCATCCACTTGTTTCTCAATATCTGCTTGTTTGGTAGCCAAAAATACTACAGCATTGCCCCCTTTGTGGAAGCAATCTGTCATTTCCTTCTTATGCTGATTTACCTCAAATCTGATTGACTTTATGTCTTGGGCTAGATCAAATTGAAGAGCCTTATGGCTTTCATCCACATATTTTTCAAGAGCCAATCTCTGCTCATCAAATTTCACCTGTAAATCAACTAAATATTTGCTGTAATCAGTCTCAGGAGCTGATTGAGAAGTAGTAGCTTGTAAAGCCTTCTTATAGCTCTGGCTTATCCTCTTGAAAACCATCAGTTTTCTTTTCTTGAGATTTGCAATCTCCTCATCCTCTGAAGCAGAAGTACTGTCCATATTTACTCTTTCTTTAGGACTAGGAGGCAGCTCCTTTTCAGTGTCAATCTGCTCCCCCTCAATGTCTAATGTCTCCCCCTCAATCCCTACTTGCTTCTCCTTATCTGCTGCTCCCTCAATGTCAGGAAACAACTCTTCTAGAGTGAACTCTTGGTGATTGTAAACTGGTGATACAACTATCTCAGGAGCATCAGTTACTACAGATGTATCCTCCATGATCACATCTAGTGTTGGACTGTTGACATGAGGTGTTTCAAGAATAGATTGTGAATCCATTTCACTTTCCAAGTGAATTCTTTCTTCCCCTTATCCTTGTGCAGAATGTTGCTCCCCCTGCAACTATGCAGTAACTGTTTCCACATGGACTTGAGCAGTTTCAGTAAGGTCCTTGACCTTTTCCCTAACTTGTTCCCCCTGCACCTGTGCATTCACTGTGTCCTCCTACACATGATCATGATCAGTAATGTCATGTATTGGTGATTTTGCTGCAGTCTCCACATCAGGTATGTCCTTGAAGAGGACCCTATCCCATCTAGATATTATCCTGATATCCATCCTTCTCATATGATTTATCTTAGTCCCTGGAAGCTGATGCATTACCTCTGAAATTGCTCCAGCCAGGTATAAACTCATTAACCTAGCCAAATTAGGCTTTTTGATTCCTTCCTTTATCTTTTCAAACAGAACTACAAACAAGTCTGTATTAATCTTATAGATTATCCTTGTCATTAGACTGAACATAGAGGTAGATATCATATCATGTCCTCCTGGTTTACACAAAATCACCTTCCCTACTACTTCAGATAGAAACTTTCCTTGTTGATTCATTCCTTTTCGGTTTTTGGCTGCTCCTATCTTCATGGTTAGATCCAATCCACACCACTGGAGAGCCTCCCTTGTCTTTGAGGCTGGGACCTCTTCTTCATCCTGAATTCTTGGTAGGTGAAGAATATTTCTTAAACTCTTCAGAGAATGTTTGACTCTATTACCATGAACTATCAATTTTATCTTTAGTCCAGTGGAGTCCACTGTTGCAGTAGCATAGAATTCAAATACTTCTTTCTTCCAGATCTTGGTAGGTTCAGAAACAAGAAACTCCAATCCATTATAAGTAACTAGGGTAATAACCTCTTTAATCTCTGTCGGCGCATCATCAAAAGCCTTGCGCACCAGCTCGTAGCCTTCGTTGATGTTGTCTTCAACCTTTGGCGCTATTGGAACGATGAGAAAGCTTGAATAGAGAGAAGAGAGTTTGTCGACACAGGGTTTTAGTCTCGAAAACCTGGTGAGTGTGTCGCCAGAATTTGTTCTGAACCTATTTCTACCTTTTTAAACAAAGAAGGTCAAAGGGCGGGCAAACATTGTCTAAATGTGTCGACAATGTTAGAAAGTGTCGACACATACTCCTGTTGTCTCGACCACAGCGTTGACTACTATGTGTCGACACCAATTGATGTTGTGTCGACACTGGACATACTTAGTAGTTCATCAAAAATTTTGTGTCGACTCTTATTGTAAGTGTCGACACAATTTCTGGAAGTGTCGACACCATTACTCTGGTTATGTTAACACCACTATTCTGGATGTATCGACACTTTGTCCCTTAGGTGTCGACACTACGACATTGTGTAGACATAATTTCCTTAAATTGTCGACACAATTATACTTAGCCACTTATGTAAATCTCACATATGGTCAACATACCTAATTCAATTTTAAATCTATTGAATTTAGTTTCATTTAGAGGCTTAGTAAATACATCTGCAATTTGATAATCTGTCTTAACAAATTCTAGTAAGATGTTCTCTTTCTCTACATGTTCTCTAAGAAAATGGTATCTTATTTCTATATGCTTAGTCCTACTATGTGAAACAGGATTATTAGCAATAGAAATAACACTAGTAGATTCCCAAAACAAAGGTGATCTACTTACCTGAATACCATAGTCTTCTAGCTGGTGTTTAATCCACAACAGCTGTGCACAACAACTTCCTGCTGCCACATATTCAGACTCAACTGTGGAAATTGCCACACTAGTCTTCTTCTTACTGCTCCAAGATATCAATCTTCCTCCTAGAAATTGACATGTACATGTAGTGCTTTTCCTATCTTCTTTGCAACCGACAATATCTGCATCTGAATAGCCTGTTAGTAAAAAATCTACATTCCTAGGGTACCAAAGGCCTAGATTAGGTGTGCCCTTTAGATATCTCAAAAATTCTCTTTACAGCAGTATAATGAGATTCTTTTGGGAATGATTGGTACCTAGCACGGACACATGTTGCATAAATAATGTTTGGTCTACTAGTAATGAGATATAGTAGAGAGCCAACTATCCCTCTATATATAGACTCATCTACAGGTTTACCTGTATCATCTTTGCATATAGGCATACTTGTTCCCATAAGAGTTCTTATGGTGGAGGATGATTCCATACCATACTTCTTAATTAACTCCTTAGTGAACTTAGACTGGGATATGGACAAGCCATCATCAGTCTGTCTTACTTGGAGTCCCAAGAAGAACTTAAGTTCCCCCATACTGCTCATTTCAAACTTCCCTTGTATAAGTTTAGCAAACTTCTTGCAAAGGTTGTTTTCTGTAGACCCAAATATTATGTCATCTACATAAATCTGGACTAAGATTATCTTACTTTTGGATTCCCTTAGGAATAGAGTTTTGTCTATTTTCCCTCTTGAGAATTTGTTCTCAATAAGGAAAGTAGACAGGGTTTCATACCAAGCCCTTGGAGCTTGCTTTAACCCATACAAAACTTTCCTAAGTCTATAAACATAATCAGGTTTGAGAGAACCTACAAAACCTGAAGGTTGCTCTACATAGACTTCTTCTTTTAGATTTCCATTCAGGAATGATGATTTTACATCCATTTGGAATACTTTGAATCCTTGATATGCTGCATAGGCAATGAACATTCTAATGGCTTCCAGTCTTGCTACTGGGGCAAAGGTGATAGTTTTATTTTCAAGACCACCTAAACACCTAGAGGGGGGGGGGGGTGAATAGGTTCTAATGTTTTTTTTTAACTTAAGGCAGAATATAACTTCAGGTTATAATAAAATTCAGAAAACTCCGCAGTTAACACAGCACAGCAATCACAAACATGTACACATCACAGATTGCACACAGATTTATAGTGGTTCCCCAAGGTTTGGTACATCCACTTTCCCCCCTTAACCTATCTAGCAGTGTGCTAGATTCGGCCTAACTTCCTCCTTTTTCTCAGATCCTCAGATCCTATAACTCAGAACCCTGAAAGGTTCCTACAACTCAGAACCCTATAAGGTTCCTACAGCTCAGGCTAACCAGCCCTACCTAAGCCTTGCCATAAGGCCTACAACTCAGAGAACACCTTCTCCTACAACTCAGGCATAAACAGCCCTACCACTCAGAGAATACCTCTCCTACACTCAACCTTTATAAAATAGGCTTACAACTCAGATCTATAAATAGATCCTACAGAATTTGAAAATCAAGTTATACAATATCTTACCCCTGTTGAGAGAGAAGGGATAAGACTGTTCTTGATCAGCTTCTTGAAAAGGCTGATGGATGAAATCAAATGGATCTTAGCATTCTTCAAAGCTTCTTGAATATGAACTTAGTTTGAGTTGATTTCCTTTGGAATATACTGCTTCTTAAGAAACCTGTGATAGCTTCCTTCTTGTCTTCTAATGGCTGGATCTCTCTCTATCCACAACCCTTGATAATACTTATGAATTCTTGAATGAATTCAACTTAGACTGAATCTGAGTGGATGTTCACTTCAGAAAGTCTTCTTAGATCTTCTCTCGAAGATCTTCTTCTGTGCCTTGCACTTTCTTGATTAGAGATCTTATCTCATAATAATGATCAATCAGTTTCTATGTATGTTTTCTTCTTCTGAATCTGTCTATTTATAGACTTCATCCTTGGTAACCGGCTGATCCGGTTTCTAACAAACTTCTGACAAGTCTGACAGCTTTAGTCGACCTGTTGTAACTCACAGCTGTCAAGTCTTCAAACAAATCTTGTGCATTTGTCTTTGTCAGCAAAGTGTCGAGACTATCTGTTAGAAAGTGTCGAGACCATCTGTCAATATGTGTCGACATAAGTGACTTAGGTGTCGACACAGCCTTTGATGATGTCGACATGTCTGCCTTTATGTCAACTCAGCTTCTTGATACTGCATCTTGAGAATGTGTCGACACTGAGTATTTGTGTCGACACAAACAATTCACCATTCACCAGCAACTAACTTAGTCTAGACTTTGCTGTGTATCGACACAAGTCCTGTGTGTCGACACAGTTGATGTAGACTCAGAATATAGTGTGTGTCGACACAGCCTCCAGGTGTCAACATAGCTGTTGTCGACTCTGCCTCTGTGTGTCGGCATAGTCTTCTGGTGTCGACACAAATGTTGTCGACTAGCAATTTTGTGTGTCGACACAGCCTCCCAGTGTCGACACAGTTGATGTCGATCAAACTTCTGTGTGTCGACACTGCCTCCAGGTGTCGACACAATTATTGTCGACTCTTTTTCTCTGTGTCGACACAGCCTTCTTCAAGTGTCAACACAATCTTTCTGAAGTGTCGACACAATTTCGTCTGGTGTCGACACATGGACTTAGAATATTTTTCCTGCATTCTAGTACATTCTTAACCTGTACATATAAACTCACAATAACATCAAATACACATTGATGTATATCATTGAGCTAAGTTAGGCTTCTTCAAATCAGGTACACATTTTCCAATGTACCCAACAATCTCCCCCTATTTGGAGAAGTCATAACCCTTTTAGCTAATGATATACACCATTTATGAAAATTCAATATGTTGATGTATAAAAGAATAATATCATAGGGAACTTTATAAACAAAACATTAAACACAGATACATCATAGAATAAAGATGTAAAAGAAACGATTATAGAACAAAGTGTTGTTTATAAATTCAGAAATGTTTGTTACAGCTTGTTTACATTGATTATTTTAACACACTAACAATAACATAGTTCTAGGACAAAAACTAGTAGAACTAAAACTAAGGATGGTCAGGCTCCTTGATAACAATTCCTTTTCCTGATTGAACTTGAGCCATCACAGGAGGTTCTGCATCATCAGCAGGCTTTTTGCCTTTCAAATCAGCTTTCTTCTGAGCCTCAGTCTTGATCCTTTGCCTCTCAAAATAATGAAATGGCTTGGGAAAATACTTGCTAGGCTCCTGAGCATCAGGAGGTAGCTTTCCACCCTTAGCCTTTCTTCTGAATTGAACTATTGCCTCCTTACTGGCCACATACTTTTTTCCATTCAAATTCATTATACCATTTGCCTCTTTCATTCACCTGATACTTCACAGCCTTCCATACAGTTAATATATTGTTCCTTGAAGTGGGGCTCCATTGCTCAAAATCAGATTTTTGTTATGCTAGCTCTCTGAATCTCTTCTTTGATAATTGAGCATCTTGTTGAGCCTTCAAATCAGCTTCTGGCTTATCTACTTTTTCTACAAAAACATTTGTAACCTCCTTTGGAGGACTTTACATTGCCTGCACTTGCTGATGAATCATTTCAAAATCAGCAGGGGGGTATATGACTTGGGCAACCTTAGGTTGATTACTTTCAAGTAGACCTTGTTGTATCCCTGACTCAGCAATGATATCATCATCACATAAAGGTGGATATCCCAATATGGCTCTGACACTGTTGGTCACCCACTTGGCATGTTTTGAGCCAGCATGGATGAGTATCCTCTCCCCCTTTAGGACTTCTCTGGCAACATGATCCCTAAGATCATTCTTCTGAAACCTTATTTGTCCATCGAGAAAATTCGCACCCTCTTTAAAGAATGGTTTTAATTTTTGAAGCTTCTCAGATATTTCTTTCTGTGAGGTGGTTATAGCAGTTTGAACTGAATCTAGGGCAGCCTTGAGCTTCTGATCATAATCTTCCATGTCTTTGAACTCAGTGATAATCTCATGGTGAGATTCAGTAAGATTGTCATTCATTCTTAGCTGATTTTCAAGAACATATCCTTGTTTCAATGCAATGTCATCCACTTTAGCAAGGATAGTTTGTTGTTGTTTAGCTAGATATACCACAGCATTACCTCCCTTGTGGTAGCAATCTGTCATCTCCTTTTTATTCTGATTGACCTCAAATCTTATTGACTTTATGTCTTGGGCTAGATCAAACTGAAGTGTCTTATGACTCTCATCTACAAATTTCTCCAAGGCTCTTCTCTGCTCATCCATCTTCACCTGTAAATTTATCATGAACTTATTGTAATCAAACTCAATAGGAGATTGGTGAGTTGTTGTCTGGAGAGCTGACTTATAGCTATGACTTCTTCTCTTGAAGACCATTAGCTTCCTTTTCCTAGCCTCCCTGGCTTCTTCTGTCTCAGATTCTGAAGAACTTTCAATCTGAACTCTTTCTGGAGGAGTTGTAGGAATTTCTTTCTCAATTTCATGTTGCACTTCCTCAACATGCACTGTCTCCCCCTCAACGGCACCTTGCTCCTTCTCAACTCGTAGGGTGTCATCCTTTTCAACTGCCTTTCCAAAGTTAGGAAACAACTCTTCTAGAGTGTATTCTGTTTGTGCTTGAGCAGGTGATGAAACATCAATTGTAGTAGTGTTCAAATCTTCTGATAAGTTTAGTCTTTCGTCCTCTTGTACTTGTTTAGTAATGGGCTCCCCCTGTAACTGTGCAGGATTAGTAATGTTCTGAGCAGGAGTAAGATCCATCTCCCCCTGCATCTGTGCAGGTATAGATTCCTCTTGGACTTGAGTAGACCCAGTCTGGTCCTCAGCATGCTCTCTAACCTGTTCTTCTTGAACTTGTGCATTGCTATGATTATGTTCTAGTGATTTCTCAGCTGTTTCCTGCCTGTCCACATCAGGTAACTCTTTTGACAGAACTCTATCCCATCTTGAAAATAACCTCATGTCCATTTTCCTCATATGATTGATCTTGGACCCAAGAATCCGTTGCATTACCTCTGGAATGATTCCAGCCAGGTATAGACTCAAAATTGTAGCCAAGTTTGGCTTCTTGATTCCTTCTTTGATTTTTTCAAACAGAACTGCTGACCAACTGGTTGGAATTGTAAAGACAATTCTTGTCATCAGGCTGAACATATAGGCTGAGATCCTATCATGTCCACCTGGCTTGCATAAGATCACTTTTCCTACTATTTCAGATAGAAACTTTCCTTGTGGATTCATTCCCTTTCGGTTTATGGCTGCTCCAATCTTTATGGTTGAATCCAAACCACACCACTAGAGAGCCTCCCTTGTCTTTGAGGCTGGGACCTCTTCTTCATCTTGAATGCTGGGTAGGTGAAGAATCTTTCTTATACTTTTTAGAGTAAGTTTAACCTTAGTCCCATGAACTATAGATTTGATCCTCAGACCAGTGGAGTCCAATGTTGCAGTAGTACAGAAATCGAAAACTTCTTTCTTCCAAATCTTAGTAGGTTCAGAGACAAGGTATTTCCAATCCATTGTCTGCAAGAAGAGAAATCACTTGTTTGATTTCTGGCGCGGCATTGTCGAAGGCAGCCGTAACCAACTCATATCCCTCATTGATGTTGTCTTCAACCTTTGGCGCCATTGGAATGATGAGAAAGCTTGAGAGGAGAGAAGAGAGATTGTCGATACAGGTTTTTAGTCTCGAAAACCTGGTGAGCGTGTCGACATAATATGTTCTCGACCTATATATACCTTTTCAAAACACAAAAGGTCAAGAAACGGACAAAAATTGTTGAAAAGTGTCGACACTGTTGACAAGTGTCGACACATACTTCTATAGTATCGACCACGGCGCAAACTATCATGTGTCGACACCAATTGATTATATGTTGACACAGGAGATACTGAATAGTTCAGCCGGAATTATGTGTCGACTATTAGTATAAGAGTCGACACAAAATCTTTAAGTGTCGACACCATTACTCTGGTTGTGTCGACACTACATTTCTTGATGAGTCGACTCTTTGACCCTTAGGTGTCGACACAGATTCTCATGTGTCGACACATTTTCCCTGACTAGTCGACATGACTACTCTGTGTCGACTCATTATCACTGAATGTGTCGACACCATTTTACTTAGCCAAATATTTTTTTAATAAACTAACCTATGGCCAACATTCCTAATTCAATTTTAAATCTATTGAATTTAGTTTCATCTAGAGGCTTAGTAAATACATCTGCAATTTGATAATCAGTTTTAACAAATTCTAATGAGATGTCTTCTTTTTCAACATGTTATCTAAGAAAATGGTATTTTATCTCTATATGCTTAGTTCTACTATGTGAAACAGGATTGTTTGCAATAGAAATAGCACTCTTAGAATCACACAATAAAGGTGTTCTACTTACTTGAATACCATAGTCCTTTTGCTGATGCTGAATCCACAATAGCTGTGCACAGCAACTTCCTGCTGCCACAGATTCAGACTCAGTAGTGGATATTGCCACACTAGTCTGCTTCTAACTGCTCCAGGATATCAATATTCCTCCCAAGAATTGGCATGTACCTTTAGTACTCTTTCTATGTTCTCTATAGCCTACAAAATCTTCATCTGAATAACCTGTTAGTAGAAAATCTCCATTCCTAGGGTACCAAAGGCCTAGATTAGGTGTGCCCTTAAGATATCTCAAAATCCTTTTGACTGCAGTATAATGTGATTCTTTAGGGCAAGATTCATACCTAGCACAGACACATGTAGCATACATAATGTTTGGTCAACTAGTAGTGAGATATAATAGAGAGCCAATTATTCCTCTATACAAAGACTCATCTACAGGCTTACCTGCATCATCTTTGCATATTGGCATATTTGTTCCCATAGGAGTTCTCATGGTGGAGGATGATTCCATACCATACTTCTTAATTAAATCCTTGGTGAACTTAGACTGGTATATGGACAAGCCATCTTCAGTCTGTCTTACTTGGAGTCTCAAGAAGAACTTAAGTTCCCTCATACTGCTCATTTCAAACTTCCCTTGCATTAGTTTGGCAAACTTTTTGCAAAGGTTGTTCTCTGTAGACACAAAAATTATGTCATCTACATAGATCTGAACTAACATTATCTTACCTTTAGATTCCCTTAGGAATAGAGTTTTGTCTATTTTATCTCTTGAGAATTTGTTCTCAATAAGAAAAGTAGACAGGGTTTCATACCAAGCCCTTGGGGCTTGCTTTAACCCATACAATGCTTTCCTCAGTCTATAGACATAACTAGGTTTAAGAGTATCTACAAAACCTGATGGCTGCTCTACATAGACTTCTTCTTTTAGATCACCATTCAGGAATGCTGATTTCACATCCATTTGGTATACTTTGAAGCCTTGATATGCTGCATAGGCAAGGAACATTCTGATTGCCTCTAGTCTTGCTACTGGGGCAAATGTTTGATCAAAGTCTATTCCTTATTCCTGCTTGTATCCTTTAGCAACCAATCTTGCTTTGTTCTTCACAATTACTCCACTCTCATCCAACTTGTTCCTAAAGATCCACTTTGTGCTAATGATGTTGTGGTATCTTGGTTTAGGAACTAACTCCCAGACTTTTCACCTTCTGAATTGATTAAGCTCCTCTTGCATAGCATTAATCCAGTGTTGGTCTTAGATGGCTTCTTCAAATTTCTTAGGCTCCAGTTAAGATAGAAAACTTGAGTGCAGGACTGTGCTCAGAATTTTGCTTCTAGTCTGCACTCCTTGTCTTGGATCACCTATTATTTGATTTGCTGGATGGTCTTTTAGATGTATTATAGCTGGAGGTAGATTTTCTTCAGGTTAAACATCTCCAGTTCCATCATTATGCTGCACCTCTTGGTTGTCATCAGCTTTTATAGAGTCTTGTACTCCCCCTGGACAGTAGCCATCATTTTCCAATACTTCATCTGCAGTTGTGCCTTCTGCAATGGAAAGCTTGTCCATCCTATTGCTTATACCTGTTGGACTGAATGATCTACAAGGAAACTCACTGTTGATTAATCTTGTTTCATCAAATACAACATGTACAGATTCTTCTACCACTTGAGTAGTCAAGTTGTAGACTTTATAAGCCTTACTATTGATGTTGTACCCAACAAATATCCCATCTTGGGATTTGGCAGCAAACTTAGTTAGATAAGACTTGCCATTGTAAAGTATATAGCACTTGCAACCAAAGATCCTAAAGTAGGATAGATTATGTTTTCTACCTTTCATAATTTCATAGGGAGTCTTTTTGTGGATCGTGGTGATAGAAGCCCTATTGATCACATGACTTGCAGTGTTTACTGCCTCAGCCCAGAAATATTCTGGAAGAGAAGTGTCACTCAATAGAGTTCTACCAGCTTTAATCAATGTCCTATTCTTTCTTTCAGCAATGCCATTTTGCTGTGGTGTTCTAGGTGAGGAGAATTCTTGGAAAATCCCAAATTCTTCACACCATCTTGTCATACTTTCAGATTGAAATTCAGTGACATGGTCACTCCTGATTTTGACCACTGTACTGTTCAGTTCATTCTGAATTTGTTTAACAAAACTATGTAAAACACTTGGGGTTTCTGATTTTTGTCTCAGAAAGGACACCCATGTATATCTAGAATAGTCATCTACAACCACAAAAGTGTAGACCTTCTTACCTAGTGTAACACCTCTACCCGTCAAGAAGAATATAATAGAGGGTCCGGCCGGGGCCCCACACCATATTCCACAAACAGGCGGAGACGCTACGAAATAATATCATAACCACGCATCCTAACACAGAGCATTCTAGCGGAAGCTTCACGGTTGAATTATTGAACTCAAGATAAATAACATTGTCCACTAAAACTTAGGAATATATATAAACATCACAAGAGTTTGGCCTTAAGGCCTTACAACAGTTTCTCTTAACAAGAGTGTGGATTACAAACATCGGCACGCAGGCCGGCCACACATGAACAAAAGAAACAAAACAATGCCTTCGAGGGCAGCAGCGCAGCTTTGGGCTTCAGCCCGCTAAGTCCCGCTTGGACCAGCAACTCCAGTACCTGTAATAACCAATCCACCAAGCGGTGGCAAACAGGGCAACGGTCAGCATTCAGCTGACCAATTATAACGACCCTGCCCCTGGCACGGGGCAGCGGAATTCCATCCCTGCATAGCACTCTTCCAATATGATATATAGCAATTCAAGCAAGACATGCACGCCCACACAGTCACATATCACAAACGCCGGCACGACGGCCCGACGCTCCGTACACTCAGGGCACATTATCGGTGTTCCGTATTTCCATGGCCACACCACCGTTCAGAGGTCCCAGACATAACGGTTTAATATGAGCATTCTAGTCTGATCGGCTCATAGGCCGTCGACTCTCGCTATGTGATCCTAACAGGGTCTTAAGCACCCAAGGTTAGACAACCATAATGCGGGTACAGATCCACCTTTCCCGTTGCTCACATCGTCAGACTCACGCCTGGACTGATGCGGGTACAGCTTCACCTTGCCCGTTCCACCATTTCCTAGTTGCAGCCCCACGGCTCAACCTCATATAAAGTAGCAACTCACGGCTACAAGAGAGTCCAACTCTCAATATTTCCTGGACTTCCTCCAGTACTTTATCCATCATGCCTACAAGCAAGAATCACGGAGTCTTCTCCGATATGCAAACAAGCATCACCAATCCAGACCATGTCCAGATGGGCTTCACACAACATGCCTAGATCCGTACTCCAATTCCAGACTCTAACAAGGGGGACTTCACATATCTACCCCAAGGGACGCCACAACCCACCGCACACTCGCGGGGAAGGGTTTTCCCTATGCAATGCAGGAATTAAGGACTTCACATGTCCAAGCAGGAAATCATTACCCTAGGAGTTTGCTTTGGAGCCATGGAGAGAAATTTGAGACGGATGAAATCCTTCGCAGCAGCGTTGCCTTCGCAAATCCGAACTCGGCTCGTGATTTGGACCACCGTAGCTCCACCGGCAGCCGGACTCCACTTCTTCTTCCTCACCTTGCTCTCACCTCTCTCTTAAAAGTTAGAAAGAGAAGATGAAACTCAAAATGAGCCTTTCCTCCTTCTTTCCCGGCCTTATCAGCCCAGGAATGATCCCCAGCCACATGATCCTCTTTAAGGAAAATGAACGGCCAAGATCTGCCCCAGAATATTGAACTTTTTGGCCGACACGGCCTGTGACACGCCCGTGTCACAGGCCGTGTACCCTTAAGCGGCACACGCGGCACTTGTACCGACTAAAAATTACCAGAACACGGGCATCGACACGCCCGTGTCGAACCTGAGACGCCCGTGTCGGTCATGTGACACGCCCGTATCACACCTGTTACACGGTACTCAACGAGCGCTAAATCCAGTCAGAGCAGTACACGGGTAGGCACACGCCCTCTGACACGCCCGTGTCAAAACTGACACGGCCGTGTTCAAGCCTTGGTTCCGGGCCGTGTACATTTCTGACTCGATACGGCATTTTATTGAGTGACACGCCCTGGGACACGCCCGTGTCGAAGGCCGTGTCCCAGGCTCGACTATCATCGACCTCCGATCGTCGACTAACCTTAACACGCCCTGGGACACGCCCGTGTCCCAGGCCGTGTACCCCGACACGCCCTGGGACACGCCCGTGTCAGAGGCCGTGTTAAGCAACCTGCACCTCAATTCCAATTTTGAGTCTTTTTGGGGTGTTACACCTAGACTATGAACTGGCATAGGACCAAAAAGATCCATATATAAGAGGTATAAACACCTCACTGAATCCTTGTTTTCAAGGCTATGAAAGGAGGATTTTGTTTGCTTTCCCTTTTGACAAGCTGAACATATCCCTTCCTTTATACACTTAACATGAGGATCATTCCTCACTAATTCTTTACCAAAGATTTGGCCAATTGTCTTGTAGTTAAGATGGACCAGCCTCTTGTGCCATTTGACACAATGAGATGCATTATCATCAGCTACAAGACAAATAGGAAAAACTTTGTTCTCATATACTAAGTCAAGACAATAAACATTTCTTTTTCTGTATCCAGTCAATATGTCCTTTTGATCACTTGACCTCTTGATATGACATCCATTCTTAACAAATGAAATGTCATATCCAAGATCACTCAGCTAACTTATGCTTATCAGGTTGTGTTTCAAACCTTTTACATAAGCCACTTGAGTGGTGGTAATTTAGTTTGAAGAAATGTTACCAAATCCTATGATGATTGCTCTTTCAGATCCACCAAAGATTACTTTAGGTCCATTCTTGATGGGTATGTACTCCTTCAGCAGCCTCTTTGTTCCAGTCATGTGCCTGGAACAATCACTGTCCATGTACCATATAGGGGCATGGCAACTTGGACTTTCCTATAATACAAAATTACTTTCCCTTAGAACCCATGTAAGTCTTGGGTCCTTGGTTTAGGTTAGCATCATTTATATCAAACCTACCAGCAGCTCTTCTAACTGGTAGACTGTTGTTCTTCCTGATACTTATGTTATGCCAGCAGTCTAAGGCAAAATGGCCTATCTTTCCATAGCACCAGCATTCATACCTGTTGTATCTAGGTCTAGATATATTTTTGGAAGAAAAATTTCTGTTCTGAGCTGGTGCTGCTGCAGCTACACCCACTGATTTCTTATAATCATGGAGTTTATGAACATGGACTGACTTATTGGCATAAACATTCTTGTTCTTCAGAACATCAGTCTTAATATGACCATGAATATTTTCAAGATCATATTTATTAGAAGGCACTTGTACCTTTCTGAACATAACAGGGACTTTAAGGTTTAGTGGCTGGACTGGAGCTTTGCCTTTTCTCTTGAATTAGTCAGCCCTGGTGTTACCCTTGAAGCCTAATCCTACCTTACCCTTTTGAGCCACAAACTCATCTATTAAAGGTAAGACTGATTTTGGCTTAGAGTAACTAGCCACTAAATCTTTCTCTACTCTCAGTCTGGCCTCCAGACTTTTAACTTGATCTTTGTAATATGTGATTGTGCCT
This sequence comes from Platanthera zijinensis, assembly GCA_039513925.1. Lineage (NCBI taxonomy): Eukaryota > Viridiplantae > Streptophyta > Magnoliopsida > Asparagales > Orchidaceae > Platanthera > Platanthera zijinensis. The sequence continues at coordinate 41,246,184 of CM077083.1, forward strand.
ATCTGAATAATAGTTATATTTTTCAGTTTGGCAATCTCATTTAACTTTTGATCCAATGTTTTTTCTAACTCAGATGCAGCCACCTTAAGATCTGTAATCTTCTGAGCCTGAGTTTTGGCTTGGTTCTCGCTTTTCTTAAGAGCCTGCAATAAGTCTCCATACTTATATATTAACTGATGAATATCTCCTTTGGATTCAGATCCATCCTCATTACTTGATGCAGATGAATCTGACTCTAAACTGGTACTGTAATCTTAAATTTTAGAATTACTTTGTACCTTATTGGGACCAGACTGATCCTTGCACTTGTTGTCTTCTGAATCAGCCATCAGTCCCATACACTGATGGTCTTCTAGATCATAGATGGAGTTTAGCAATTGTATAAACTCCTCTTCTTTATTTGCTGCATACAGTCCAATGTAAGCTTCAGCTTCAGATTCTGAATCTGAGGAAGATTGATCTGTAAGATTATTCTCCTTCTTAGCAACAAAGGATTTCTCCTTCTTGCCCTTTTGTTAAGTCTTCTTTCTGTCTGATGACTCCTTCCTCTTATCTGGACATTCAGCCACCACATGTCCTTGCCTATTGAAGCAATAACAAACAATCTTTGATATTGTAGCTTTGTTGGGCTTTGATCTGCCCCTTTTCTTTCTTGATGATTTTCCCTTCTAATAGTAATCATCAACTGGCTGTGATGTAGAGGGCCTTGGCTTCCACTGCTTCTTCTTCAAGAACCTCTGAAACTACCTTGTAAAGGCAGCAAAATCTGCATCCGAATCACTGCTTTCTGAGTTCTGATTGTCTGAATTTTCTGAGTTATCTTCAGCAACTTCCTTAGGAGGTTATGGAGACATTCTCCTGATCTTTCTAGTGGCTTCAACCTTGAAGGCAACTGACTTCTCTCTATGCTCTCCTTTTGTAATTTTTTCTTCCTCCTTCCTAGCCATTAGTTGCATTTCATATGAGAGCAATTTTCCAAATAAGGTTGGAGGAGAAATGTCTACTAGTTTTGCCACTTCTCTTATGGCACAAATCTTGGTATCCCAATCCTTTATCAAGGATCTTAGAAAATTGTCATTCAACTCATATGTTCTGAAGACCCTTCCATAGGACATCAGTTCATTCACTATCATGTAGAATTTCTTGTAGCATTCAGTTATGCTATCAGACTTCCCTTGTCTGAAACTATCATATTCTTGATTAAGCATTGATTTTCTGTCTTGTCTAACTTCTTCAGAACCCTCCATGTAGATAATCAAAGTGTCCCACATTTTCTTGGAGGTTTTGCAGTGAATCAAATTTTGGAAAGTAGAATCATCTATGGCACTCACTATGATATTCTGAGCTCTCTTATCCATAGTTGCCAATATAATCTCATCCTTAGTCATTTCAGAGAAATCTTTAGGAGTTTTTTTCATTTGCATCTATAGCAGACACATTCATTGGGATATATGGACCTTCTTTTACTGTAATATAGATCCTTTGATCAGAAGCCTCCATTAACAACCTAACCCTTTCTTTTCCAGATTCCAAAAATCTCTTTTCTGCAGATGGGTAATTTCATTGACCCTAGTTCCTTGTGATTCTCTCCAGAACCCATTTTCTTGATTCTTGATTCTGCCTTTAGGGATCAAACTCAGACTGTTAAGTCCTTGTTTGAGTAACATCCCTCTGATACCACTTGATAGTTTTACTTTCAAGACCACCTAAACACCTAGAGGAGGGGGGGGGGGTTAAAAGGTTCTAATGCTTGTTTTAACTTAAGGCAGAATATAACTTCAGGTTATAATAAAATTCAGAAAACTCTGCAGCTAACCCAGCACAGTAATCACAAACATGTACACATCACAGATTGCACACAGATTTATAGTGGTTCCCCAAGGTCTGGGTACATCCACTTTCCCCCTTCACCTATCTAGCAGTGTGCTAGATTCGGCCTAACTTCCTCCTTTATCTCAGATCCTCAGATCCTAAAACTCAGAACCCTGAAAGGTTCCTACAAGTCAGAACCCTATACGGTTCCTACAGCTTAGGCTTACCAGCCCTACCTCAGCCTTACCATAAGGCCTACAACTCAGAGAACACCTTCTCCTACAACTCAGGCATAAACAGCCCAACCACTCAGAGAATACCTCTCCTACACTCAGCCTTTATAAAATAGGCTTACAACTCAGATCTATAAATATAGATCCTACAGAATTTGAAAATGAAGTTATACAATATCTTACCCCTATTTAGAGAGAAGGGATAAGACTGTTCTTGATCAGCTTCTTGAAAAGGCTGATGGATGAAACAACTGGATCTTAGCTTTCTTCAAAGCTTCTTGAATCTGAACTTAGTTTGAGTTGATTTCCTTTGGAATATACTGCTTCTTAAGAAACCTGTGATAGCTTCCTTCTTGTCTTCAAATGGCTGGATCTCTCTCTATCCACAACCCTTGATAATACTTCTGAATTCTTGAATGAATTCAACTTAGACTGAATCTGAGTGGATGTTCACTTCAGAAAGTCTTCTTAGATCTTCTCTCGAAGATCTTCTTCTGTGCCTTACACTTTCTTGATTATAGATCTTATCTCACAACAATGATCAATCAATCAGTTTCTATGTATGTTTTCTTCTTCTGAATCTGTCTATTTATAGACTTCATCCTTGGTAACCGGCTGATCCGGTTTCTAACAAACTTCTGACAAGGCTGACAGCTTCAGTCGACCTATTGTAACTCACAGCTGTCAAGTATTAAAACAGATCTTGTGCCTTTGTCTTTGTCAGCAATGTGTCGAGACTGTCTGTTAGAAAGTGTCGAGACCATCTATCAATATGTGTCGACATAAGTGACTTAGGTGTCTACACAGCCTTTGATGATGTCGACATGTCTGCCTTTATGTCAACTTAGCTTCTTGATACTGCATCTTGAGAATATGTCGACACTGAGTATTTGTGTCGACACAAACACTTCACCATTCACTAGCAACTAACTTAGTCTAGACTTTGTTGTGTGTCGACACAAGTCCTGTGTGTCGACATAGTTGATGTAGACTCAGAATATTGTGTGTGTCGACACAGCCTCCAGGTGTCGACACAGCTGTTGTCAACTCTGGCTCTATGTGTCGACACAGTCTTCTGGTGTCGACAAAAATGTTGTCGACTAGCAATTTTGTGTGTCGACACAGCCTCCCAGTGTCGACACAGTTGATGTCGACCAAACTTCTGTGTGTCGACACTGCCTCCAGGTGTCGACCCAATTGTTGTCGACTCTTTTTCTCTATGTCGACACAACCTTCTTCAAGTGTCGACACAATCTTTCTGAAGTGTCGACACAATTTCGTTTGGTGTCGACACATGGACTTAGAATATTTTCCTGCATTCTAGTACATTCTTAACCTGCACATATAAACTCAAAATAACATCAAATACACCTTGATGTTTATCATTGAGCTAAGTTAGGCTTCTTCAAATCAGGTACACATTTTCCAATGTACCCAACAAAAGGTTTGATCAAAGTCAATACCCTCTTCCTACCTGTATCCTTTTGCAACAAGTCTTGCTTTGTTCTTCACAATAATTCCATTCTCATCCAGTTTGTTTCTAAAGATCCACTTTGTTCCAATGATGTTGTCTCTTGGATTAGGAACTAACTCCCAGACCTTGCATCTTCTGAACTGATTCAGCTCCTCTTACATGGCATTAATCCAATGTGGGTCTAGGATAGCTTCTTCAAATTTCTTTGGCTCCAGTTGAGATAGGAAGCTTGAGTATAACACTGTGTTCAAGTTCCTGCTTCTGGTTTGCACTCCATGTCTTAGATCACAAATTATCTGATTTGCTGGATGATCCTTTAAGCGTCTAATAGCTGGAGGTAGACTGTCTTCTGGTTGAACACCTCCAGTATCTTCAATATAATGTACCTCTTGATGTACTTCAGTATCTAAAGATTCTTGTACTCCCCCTGGACAGTAGCCACCATTTTCCACTTTCTGATCTACAGTTGAATCTTCTGCAATGGAAAGCTTGTCCATTCTCTTATTTATACCTGTTGGACTGCATGAACTACAAGGCAACTTGTTGTTGATCAATCTAGTTTCATCAAAAACAACATGTACAGATTCTTCTACAACTTGAGTAATCAAGTTGTAGACTCTATAAGACTTACTATTGTTGCTGTACCCAACAAATATCCCATCTTGGGATTTGGCATCAAACATAGTTAAATAAGACTTTCCATTGTTAAGGATATAGCACTTGCAACCAAAGATCCTAAAATAGGATAAATTTGTTTTTCTACCTTTTATGATCTCATAGGGAGTCTTTTTGTGGTACTTGGTGATAGAAGCCCTGTTGAGCACATGACATGCAGTGTTTACTTCCTCAGCCCAGAAATATTCTGGGAGAGAAGTGTCACTCAATAGAGTTCTACCAGCCTCAATCAATGTTCTATTCTTTCTTTCAGCAATACCATTTTGTTGTGGTGTTCTAGGTGAGGAAAACTCTTGAAAAATCCCAAACTCTTCACATAGTCTTGTCATACTTTCAGATTGAAATTCAGTGCCATGGTCACTTCTGATTTTGACCACTGTACTGTCCAGTTCAATCTGAATTTGTCTGACACAACTATGTAAAACACTTGGGGTTTCTGATTTTTGTCTCAGAAAGAACACCCAGGAATATCTAGAATAGTCATCTACTACCACAAAAGTGTAGACCTTCCTACCTAGACTATGAACTGGCATAGGACCAAATAAATCCATATAAAATAGGTATAAACACCTGACTGAATCCTTGTTTTCATGGCTATAAAAGGAGGATGTTGTCTGCTTGCCTTTTTGACAAGCTGAACATATCCCTTCCTTTATACACTTAACTTGAGGACCATTCCTCACTAAGTCTTTGCTAAAGAGTTGGTCAATTGTTTTGTAGTTAAGATAGGCCAGCCTCTTGTGCCATTTGACACAATGAGAGGCTCTCTCATCAGCTACAAGACAAATAGGAGAACCTTTGTTCTCACACTCAAATTGAGACAGTACACATTCCTCTTTCTATATCCTGTCAAAATGATCTTTTGATCACTTGACCTTTTGATATGACATCCATTCTTAACAAATGAAATGTCATATCCTAAATCACTCAGCTGACTTATGCATATAAGGTTGTGTTTCAAACCCTTCACATAGGCCACTTGAGTGATAGTAATCTGGTTACTAGAAATGTTATCAAATCCTTTGATGATGCCTCTTTCAGAGCCACCAAAGATTACTTTAGGCCCATTTGAAATAGGTAAATACTCCTTCAGTAATCCATTTGTTCTAGTTGTTTAAGTTGGTGACCGGGCGGTCTGGCGGTCTGGCTTGGCGGGTTGATGACTGCGCGGTCTGGCGGTTTCCTTAAGCGGTCTTGTTGCTGTGTGTTGTTGTCTGTAGTCCAAGCGGTCTAGCGGTTTGTCACTGGCGACTTGGAGACCGGGCGGTCTAGCGGTCACACATGGCGATCTCTCTCTCTCTCTTATAGTTGCCGAGCGGTTAGCCCTTCTGTCTAACCGCGCGGCTTGTGCGGTTTATGTCTGTACAATCCGCTTGTGTCATGTAATTTTTTATTCCCACATCTCTTATTTGTATTCTCTCTTCTCTCCTCCATTCTATACAAGGGAGGCCATACCATTGTAATTGATACCTTTTTTTGATAATAAAGTTTCAATTTAAACCACTTCCGGCTTGTTTTAGTTCGTTTCTCACATATTATCAGAGGACTCGATCCTTTCCTCCTAATTGTGCGTCCCCCCCTGTCCGCGCGGTTTGCTTCGCCTGCTTGCGACCTATCCACGCGGTCTCTTTCTCTCCTTGTCGTTGCCCTCGGTGTACGCGACCTCTTTGTCCCTGTGCTTAGTCGCCGCCCTTGTTCTCCGCGACCTGGTTCCCTATTCGCCGCATCCTGCTGCCCTGTGCCTTGTTTTGCCTGTTGCTTCTGTTCGAGCGGACTGTCTTTTAACCGCTCGACTTCTATCCCTCTGCTTGATTCTGCGGCTTGGTCGTGGCCTTTCTAGCCGCTGGTTTTTGACATCGTGACCGCTGCAGATCTTCTTCTTCTTAACCGCGCGGCTTGTTGCCTAACCGCGCGTCTTGTTGCCTTCTGCGGCTTGGTCGTGGCTTCTCTGGCCGCTAGTGTCTGACATCGTGACCACTGTAGATCTTCTTCTTCCTTACCGCACGGCTTATTTCCTAACCGCGCGGCTTCCTGTTGTTTACTCCTATGGATCTTTCTGATGGTTCTACTGCCACCACTCCTGCCACCACCCCTATCGCCAATCCAGCTCCGCCTCTCCCTCCTACTCCTTCCGGGAACCTTGGCACCGTTTCCAAGCTAGTCGGCTCCAACTACCCGGATTGGAGCGTCTCTTTCACCTTTCTCCTTCGCTCGCAACGCAAACGCCACCATCTCGTTGATGACCCTCCTCCAACCACTTCACCTCTCTTTGATGACTGGGATGTGAGTGACGCTCTTGTGCGTACTTTGCTCGCTAACAGCCTATCCGAGGAGTGCATTCTCGTCATCCGTCATGATGAGACGGTCAAGGCTGCTTGGCTTCATCTGGCCGCTCTGTACTCCAAAGGGGCTCAGACGTCCCACACCTATACATTGTGTGCGGACCTCTTTGCCCGACCTTCCTTGTCTCCTACTGCCGCCTACCAACAGTTCCAGGCCCTTGGGGCTGAGATTCTTCAAAATCGCCCCTTTTCTGCAGATTTTGCTCAACAACACAAGCACTTCCAGGAGCTTCTGGTTGTGTGTTATCTGCTCCGGCTTCTTGATACTTATGACATGATCCACAAGCAAATTCTAGGTTAGGCGGAATCTCCGACCTTAGATGCCACCGCTGCACGCATCGCCGCTGTCACCTCTCTCCTTCAGCGCCCGCTTCTGCCCGCTCCTTCTTTACCAGACCTCTATGCTAATCAAACTCAGTGGAGTGGCTCTGGTAACCGCAGTCATCAGTCTGGCGGACGTACTTCTTCCCGCTACTTGTGCTCTCACTGTGGCCGCACCGGACATACTTCAGATCGCTGCTGGACAAAGCATCCCCATCTTCGACCCTCCGGTGACTCCTCTGCCTCCTCTTCCAAGCTATCTGCTTCTGTGGTCACATCATTAGGTAGTGCCCACGTGGTGATTCAAGGTAAATGGCTTATTGACTCTGGTGCAACTAATCATATGACGGGCAATCCTCAGTGCTTCTCTCTCCTCGAACAGCATGATCGGTTGCCCCCGGTCCTCGTTGCAGACTGTTCTCCCTCCTCGGTTCATGGGTCGGGAGTGGTTCATGTTACTCCATCCCTTCGACTAGCGGACACTCTCTATGTGCCCAAGTTTCCGTGCAATCTATTGTCGGTTACCTCTTTATGCAAGCAGCTTCAGTGTTCTGTGACGTTTACTCCGACTTCTTATTCTTTTCAGGATCCGAACTCCCAGCGGACGATTGCTACTAGGACTGAGAGCGGCGGCCTCTACTTCCTCGACAATGTTTTTGCTTTGTCCGCCTTCTCTTCTTCTTGTAAGGATCTTCTCCAATGGCATCTCCGTCTCAGTCATCCTCCACCACGGCTTATACATCAGCTTCTACCCCACCTCCCACCCTCCAGTACTCCTCTCAACTGCGATGCTTGTCAACTTGGCAAGCATCAACGTTCCTCCTTCCCGCCGAAGCAAGGTCGGGGCTCCACTCGTCCTTTCGATCTAGTGCACTCCGATGTCTGGGGACCTGCTCCTACCCTCACCATTGGTCGGGGTAGTTCTTATTTTGTAACTTTCATTGATGATTTTTCTAGATGTACTTGGGTATATCTCTTACGAGATCGCTCTGAACTTTTTGATGTATGGCTCTCCTTGTATCATTTAATTAAAAATCTGTTTTGTGTTTCTATTAAAACATTTCGCTCTGACAATGCTAAAGAATACTTGAGTCATGCTTTTTTCTCTTTTTGTGTGCAACATGGAATTATTTATCAGACGAGTTGTGTTTATACATCCCAACAAAATGGGGTTGCGGGACGCAAAAACCGTCACCTCCTCAATGTCGCTCGCACATTGATGACTCAGATGCATGTCCCTCGCTCATATTGGGGCTATGCTGTTCTCCTTGCCTGCTACCTCATCAATCGCATTCCCTCCTCTGTTCTCCACGGGAAAACCCCATTCTCCATACTGTATCCGGGCAAGGAGCTTTTTCCTCTCCCTCTCCAAATCTTTGGGTGTATTGCATTTGTGCATGCCCCATCTGCCACCCGTGATAAGCTCTCCCCTCGCTCCACGAAATGTGTCTTTCTGGGGTACTCCACCACTCAAAAAGGCTACTGTTGCTTTGACCCTATTCTTCATAAGCAGTTCATCTCCGCTGACGTTACCTTCTTCAAGAATGCCTCCAACTTCTCGGATGACTCCTCTTCTCTTCCCCAAGCTTCCTCGTCTCTTCCCCCAGTCTCTGATTCTCCTGTTATTCCCTTCGTTCCCTCGTCTCCTCCTGTGATATCAACACCGGCTCCATCTTCGTCCACTCCTCCCTCTCTGCCTCCATCTCCCTCATCTTCGCTGCCTCTGCTCTCTCCTCCCGTGCCAGCTCTCTCGACCACGGATGCTCTGGATGCCGGGGAACCCGACGACCTGAATCTTCCTGTAGGTCTTCTCAAAGGGGTGTAGACATGTACTCTACACCCCCTTGCTGCTGTTGTTTCATATGATCGTCTTACTTCTTCTTGCAGGGCCTTTGCGCTGGCTATCTCTGCCACTGCTACACCTCATTCCTACTAGGAGGCCCTTCCTATTCCTCACTGGAAGATGGCCATGGATGAGGAAATGGCAACCCTGACGGAGCGAGGTACCTGAACTCTTGTTCCTCCTCCCCTCGGTACTGAGGTTGTTGGCTGTCGCTGGATCTTTGTGGTCAAATTTAGCCCGGATGGCGTTGTAGACCGTTATAAGGCTCGTCTTGTTGCTAAGGGCTTTACTCAGACCTATTGAGTTGATTACATTGAGACCTTCTCTCCCGTGGCTCGTCTCAGCACTATACGGGTCCTTCTCTCTGTGGCGGTCAATAAAGATTGGCTGATTTCCCAACTGGATGTTAAGAATGCCTTCCTTTATGGTTATCTTCAAGAGGCCGTCTACATGGAGCAACCTCCTGGGTATGTTGCTCATGGGGAGACACGAGTATGCCGGTTGAAGAAGGCAATCTATGGTCTCAAGCAGAGCCCTCAAGCTTGGTTTGACAAGTTCAGCAGCATTGTGGCGGCCGTTGGTTTTGCGCGCAGCTCTGCCGATCACTCTCTATTTATTCGCAAAACCTCCTCGGGGCTGGTGGTTCTTGCTGTGTATGTTGATGATATTCTTCTCAATGGCGATGACCAAGAAGGGGTAGCCTTGACAAAGCGGCATCTTTGTCAACATCTGGTCACAAAAGATATGGGCTCTCCGAAGTACTTTTGTGGATCGAAATCTCTCGGAAGCCCAACTCCTTAGTCCTCTCCCAGCTTAAGTATGCCCTTGACCTTCTAAAAGAAGCAGGATTGACTGGATCCAAACCTGCCTGATACCCTATAGCTATTGGAGAAGAAAAAACCTGGGCAGATGATTCGCCTCCTCTTTCAGATACTACACGGTACAGGAGTTTAGTTGGCAAGATCATATATCTCACAATGACGAGGCCCGACATTTCCTATGTTGTGGGCAAGGTGATTCAATTCATGCAAGCACCCGGGGAGTGCAATCTTTAGTCCGCCTTACGGATCTTGGAGTTTGTCAAAGCAGCCCCTGGGAAAGGATTACTCTTTAAGAAGAATGGTCATCTGATGGTTGAAGCATACTCAGATGTGAGTTACGCTGATGATAAAGGGGATCGCAAATATACCTCCGGTTTCTGCACCTTTGTTGGGGGAAATCTTTTAAGCTGGAAGAGCAAGAAGCAGTCTGTTGTTTCCAGGTCCAGTGCTGAAGCAGAGTATCGGAGTATGGCATCGACCACTTGTGAGTTAAAATGGCTGCGGGCTCTCATGCTGGATTTAGGAGAGGTCTACAACCATCCTCTACCTATGTTCTGTGACAACAAGGCTACCATATACATCTCCAAAAATCCAGTCTTCCATGAAAGAACCAAGTACATTTAGGTCGACTGTCATTTCATTCGTGAAGAGATTTTGAAGGAACAAATTTGCACTCCCTTCGTCACTTCCTATAAATGCTGGCTGACATCTTCACCAAGCCAGTATTCGCCTCGTTTTTCCATATTTGTGACAAGCTGGGCATGATCGATATATATGCTCCAGCTTGAGGGGGAGTGTTGAAGTTGGTGACCGGGCGATCTGGCAGTCTGGCTTTGTGGGTTGATGACCGCGCGGTCTGGCGGTTTCCCTTCAGCGGTCTGGTTACTGTGTGTTGCTGTGTGTGGTCCAAGCGGTCTAGCGGTTTGTAACTGGCGACTTGGAGACCGGGCGGTCTAGCGGTCTCACATGGCGATCTCTCTCTCTCTGACAGTTGCCGAGCGGTTAGCCCTTCTGTCTAAATGGGCGGCTTGTGCGGTTTGTGTCTGTACAGTCTGCTTGTGTTATGTAATTTTTTAGTCCCACATCTCTTATTTGTATTTTCTCTTCTCTCCTCCATTCTATATAAGGGAGGCCATACCTTTGTAATTGATACCTTTTTCGGATAATAAAGTTTCAGTTTAAACCGCTTCCGGCTTGTTTTAGTTCGTTTCTCACACCAGTCATGTTCCTGGAACATCCACTGTCCAAGTACCATATAGGGGCATGGTGACTTGAACTCACCTGCAATAAAGAATTACTTTCCCTTAGAACCCAAGTAAGTCTTGGGTCCTTGGTTCAAGTTAGCTTCATACTTTCCAACTCTACCTGCTGCTCTTCTAACAGGCAGACTATTGTTCTTCCCTACACTTGTGTTGTGCCAGCAATTTATGGCATAATGACCTGTCTTGCCACAGCACCAGCATTCATACTTGTTATATCTAATTTTAGATACATCAACTCTTTTGTATTGTGCTGGTACTGCAGTAGCTACACCCACTGTTTTCTTAAAAACATTGGGTTTATGAACATGGGCTGCCTTATTGACATAAGCACCCTTGTCATTCAGAACTTCAGTCTTACCATGACCTTGAGTATTCTCAAAGTCATACTTATTAGAAGGCTCATGCACCTTTCTAAAAACTACAGGGACTTTAAAATTCAGTGGCTGAACTTAGGCTTTGCAATTTCTCTTGAATTGGACAGCCCTGGTGTTACCCTTAAAGCCTATTCCAGTCTTACCCTTTTGAGCCACAAACTCATCTATAAAAGGTAAAACTAATTTTGGCCTGGAATAACTAGCAACCAAATATTTCTCCTTTGGAAGTTTGACTTCCATACTTTTAATTAGATCATTTTTGTATGTGATTGTGCCCATCTGAATAACAGTTATAGTTTTCAGTTTGGCAATCTCATTAAATTTTATATCTAACTCTTTCTCTAAGTTAGATGCAGGCATCTTAAGATCTGCAATATCCTTAGCATGAGTTTTGGCCAGATTCTTGCTTTTCTTTAGTGCCTGCAATAAGTCCCCATATTCATCTATCAGCTGATGAATATCTCCTTCAGATTCAGACCCATCCACATCACTTGATGCAGATGTAGCTGACTCTGTACCAGTGCTACAATCAGAATTTCTAGAAATACATTTTACCTTTCTAGGACTAGGCTGATCCTGGCACTTGTCTTCTTCTGATACATCCATCAGTCCCATACACTGATGGTCTTCTTGTTCATAGATAGAGTTCAGCAATTGCATAAACTCTTCTTCTTCATCAGCTGCATAAAGACCAATGTATGCCTAAGCTTCAGATTCAGACTCTGAAGTTGATTGGTCTGTAAAGCCTTTCTCCTTCTTAGCAACAAAGGATTTCTCCTTCTTGCTCTTTTGTTGATTCTTTCTTTTATCAGCAGACTCCTTTCTTTTGTCTGGACAATCAACCACAACATGTCTAGGCTTATTACAGCAGTAGCAAACAATCTTTGATGTTACAGATTTGCTAGGCTTAGACCTGCTCCTGTCCTTCCTAGATGACTTTCTATTTTGATAATAGTCATCAGCTGGCTGTGATGTGGAGGGCCTTAACTTCCACTACTTCTTCTTCAGAAATCTCTGAAACTGCCTTGTGAAGGCAGCAAAATCTGTATCTGAATCACTGATGTCTGAACTTTGATTGTCTGAATTATCTGAAGCAATTTCAGCAACTATCTCAGGAGGTGATGGAGACATCCTCCTGCCCTTTCTAGTGCCTTCAACCTTGAAGGCCACATACTTTTCTCTATGCTCTCCTTTTGCATTTCTTTCTTCCTCTTTTCTAGTCATTAGTTGCATTTCATAAGACAGCAACTTTCCAAATAAAGTTGGAGGAGAAATATCTGCAAGTTTGGCCACTTCCCTAATTGCACAAATCTTGGTATCCCAATCCTTTGTCAAGGATCTTAGGAATTTGTCATTCAGTTTATATTTACTGAATACCCTTCCATAAGACATCAGCTCATTTACAATTCGGTAAAACTTCTTATAGCACTCAGATATGCTATCTGACTTCCCTTGTCTGAAGCTTTCATATTCATAATTTAATATAGACTTTCTATCTTGTCTAACTTCTTCAGAACCCTCAATGTAGACTATCAAAGTGTCCCACATTTCCTTGGAGGTCTTGCAATGAATTAAATTTTGAAAAGTTGAATCATCTATGACACTTACTATGATATTCTGAGCTCTTTTATCCATAGTTGCAAGGATGATCTCATCCATAGTCATCTAAGAAAAATCCTTGGGAGTTCTCTGGTTTGCATCTAGAACAGATACATTCATTGGAACATAAGGACCTTCTTTTACTGTAATATAGATCCTTGGGACAGAAGCCTCCATAAAAAACCTAACCCTTTCTTTCCATATTCCAAATATATCCTTCCTGCAGATGGGTAATTTCATAGAACCTAGTTCCTTGTAATTTTCTCAAGAACCCATTTTCTTGATTCTTGATTCTGGCTTAGGGATCTAACTCAGACTGTTAAGTCTTTCTTTGAGTAACCTGCCTCTGATACCACATGATAGTTTTAACCTCAAGACCACCTAAACAGCTAGAGGGGGGTGAATAGGTTCTTATCCTTGTTTTAACTTAAGGAAGAATTTAACTTCAGTTCTTTAATATAAATCAGATATCTCTACAGCTAACACAGCACATACAATCACAGAAACTATAATAACACAAATCATAGATTGCACACAGATTTATAGTGGTTCCCCAAGGTTTGGGTACATCCACTTTCCCCCTGCGCCTATCCAGCAATATGCTAGATTCAGCCTAACTCCTTCCTTTTCTTCTAAGATCCACAGATCTTACAGCTCAGAATCCTGAAGGATTCCGACAACTAAGAATGTATCCACACTCCTATAGCTCGGGATAATAAGACCTACCTCAGCCTTGCCACAAGGCCTACAACTCAGAGAACCAATTCTCCTACACTAAGGCTCAAACAGCTTTACCACTCAGAGATGTAAATCTCCTACACTCAGCCTTTATAACACAGACTTACAACTCAGATCTTTGATAAGATCCTATAGAATTTGATAAGTAACTGATGAACTCTTACCCTTTTTGAGAGAGAAAGGATAAGAAGATTCATGATCAGCTTCTTGAATAATCTGATGACTGGAATCAACCTGTTCTTAGCTTTCTTCAAAGCTTCTTGAATTTGAACTTAGTAGGGTTGATCTCCTTTGAAGTTGACTAACTGACAGCTTCCTTCTTGGAATCCAGAAATAGATCTGGATCTTCTTTGTAGAATAGTTCAGGATCTACTCCTTAAGAGACTTGTGATTGTCTCCTTCTTGACCTCAAAACAGCTGGAGCTCTCTCTCCCCAAACCTTCTTAAGTTTCTTCTGAATTCTGGATTGAATTCTCCTTAGACAAAATCTGAGTGGATGAACACTTCAGAATGTCTTCTTAGATCTTCTCACGAAGATCTTCTTCTGTGACTTGCACTTTCTTGATCAGAGATCAATCTTACAAAAGTTGTGTTAGTTGTGTGTCAATTCATCATTTTTTTCTTCTGAATCCATCTATATATATAGACTTCATCCATGGTAACCGGCTGATTCGGTTTCTAACTAACTTCTGACAAGTCTGACAGCTTCAGTACACCTATTATAACTCACAGCTGTCAAGTCCTTAAACAGTTCTTGAGACTTTATCTCTGTCAGAAAAGCATCGAGACTGACTTTCATAAAGTGTCGAGACAGTCTGTCAATATGTGTCGACATAAGTGACTTAAGTGTCGACATAGACTTTGTTAGTGCCGACATAGCTGCCTTGATGTCGACACAGCTTCTTGACACTGCATCTTTAGAATGTGTCGACACTGATTATTTGTGTCGACACACTCACTTCTTCATTCTTCAGAAATCAACTTTGTTGAAACTCTGTTGTGTGTCGACATAAGTCCTGTGTGTCGACACAGTTGCTGTAGTCTCAGAATTTGTGTGTCGACACTGCCTCCAGGTGTCTACACAGTTGATGTCGACTCTGCTTCTGTGTGTCGACACTGCCTCCCGGTGTCGACATATTTGATGTCGATTATAATCTTCTGTGTGTCGACACAGTTTCTTCTGGTGTCGACACTGCTTCCCCAAGTGTCGACACAGGCTTTCTTTAGTGTCAACACATGGACTTAGAAACTTTTCTCTGCATTTTAGCCAATACTTAACCTGCACATATAAACTCAAAATAACATCAAATACACCTTGATGTATATCATTGAGCTAAGTGAGACTTCTCCAAATCAGGTACAAATTTTCCAATGGACCAAACACTATGCTTTGATGGTTCATAGTGTGGAGGCTTGCTCTACTGGTAGCCTCGATCCCCACCCCTCCATGAATCACCCCAATCCCTCCTCGAGTTCCCATGTCTGCCCTATCCATACATTGGTCCTCTTCCTCCGCCCCACTGATTACCTCCTCTATCTTCACCGGTTCTCGTTGTGCCCTTGGGCCTCTCCCCCTCCTGATCTCCAAGAACTCAAGGCAATTGGCGGTCGTGTGACCCTCCTCCTGATAGATGTCAAAGTATGGAAACTCCACCCCCTCTCTCCATCCCTCCGCTGGCTGATTCCTTCTTCCGACTTCTGCACCCCCTACTCTCTCATATAGTTCTACCCCAGTCGATTGCAACAACTTGTTATAGTGGGGGTAGGAGTTGCCTGTAGACTTGTCTCCATCCTAAGGGTTGAACCTCCCCTGACCTCCATGGAGGTTCCCCCTCCTTAGGAAAACCCTCTTCTTTGGCCCTACGTGGCCCCTCCTTATTGCCTCCACCCCAGCTCCTGAGCCCTCGGCTCCTACTTCCTTCTTGCTTGATGCTTCCTAGAACCTCCTTTCTCACTCTACTCTAAGTTACTCAACCTTGTTGACTTCTTGGTGAATGCTAGTTTCACCGCCTCTCCTTCAATCTCTTTCGCCGCTAATTCCATTAGCTCTTCGAAGGATAAGGGTGGATACAGATTCAAGCTCATTTTGAAGAATCCCTCGCGCAGCCCCACGGTGAATTTGAGCTGAAGGGCGAATCCTGGTACCTCCTGAATGAGCAAGATCTCCTCCAGGAACCTATCTACGTAGCTTGCCAATAATTCCTCTACTCCCTACTAGATCTCGAAGAGTGCCTCAGCACTTTTCTTCCTCTTCTACAACATTAAGAAGATCAGTTGGAAACTTCAGCGCAAGTGCTCGAACACATAGATTGACCCCATTAGGAGCTGGTGAAACTAGTCCCTTACTTTCTCTTTCAAGGTGAAGGCCAAAAGACGGCACATGAATGCGTCCGACATCGGCCTGATGAAACCATATCTTAGAACCACTATAAGAGCTAGAAGGAATCATACTTATCAGTGTAATACGCCATCTCTAACTCCCTAAACCCTTCCAGAACTGGCGTGGAAACTACCAGTTCGTAGAATGGGCCTCTGCCACTCGAAGGTCTCTCATGCTCCATTCATGCAACTAGCTTATAGGCCAGGCCTCTCTTGCCTGGCTAGAGAAAATCTCTCTCCCAGCTATATCTCGCTCTTGCCTTCAACTTGCTGCCTCCTTACCTGGCCTTTGTCCCGGGGCATTCTCGCCCATCCCTGGCGTCATTACTACTTGTACCATGGGGGTCGAGCACTCACCCCACATCACAACAAATGTGAAGTGGATAGTATTTAGGACCTCCCTCTTGAGCTCATCCAACATCCCGAGCGTAGCCGGTGTCGTATGTAGTGGCGAGCCGTCATAGTCAGTACCTTTTTCCTCATTTGCAACCAGGGAACTCTCTTAGGAATTTCTTATGCAAGTTGCGGTCCATACTCACTGCACCACAAATATTGGAATCGGGATTCAGCCAAATGAGGAGTTCAGACCCAAAAGAGGGGGCAACCCGCATGTTGATGCCAAGAAAATCCCGACCTCAGAAATCGGACTAGGCGGCCTAAAGCTACTGGTCGAGCGGTCAATGAGAAAGTCAACAGGGATGGGAACGGAAATGAGTTGTAGAAACAGGACCTCAGGATGCTGCGGCAGGAAGGTCCCACCACGTACCCAGTTGCTTGGAAGAAGCAACCCCTTCTCCACCAAAATGGTCGAGCTAGGTACGAAGGAGGAAAGCGAGCTGGAGTTCGCGAGTAACTCCGAGAATTTTCCGGTCCTCTCCGTCATACCACTGGGGTCCTATTTATAGGGAAATCCAAAGAGGGGGGGGGGGGTCTTACTTATACCCACACCCCGGTGGTCGGGCGACTTTCTGGGGAGCTTGCACGGGACAGGCGAGTATCTCGCCTTAGTCACTACCTAGCGAGTAGGCCTGGGGAGCTCGCCATACTCGCTCGAGTCTTCTGTGGCCTGAGGCGCTGATCATGACCCCCTTTCTTGACTTGTTGACCTTCACTTCTGATGACCTGGCGATGGTAGGGCCTACCCTCATCGAATACGGGTTGTACACAATCCCCTCTCTTTCTGGGCGACGTAAGAGCCCTGAAAGAAACATCCAACTCTTATTCGGCGAGCACACCTGCCGAGTATCTTGACCGCTCGACTTGTCGCGGGCTTGGCGGAGTCTATAAATAGGGTGGAGTTGATTTTCGAGACGGACTTTGAATCTCACCGAGAATGTCGGAGACCGACGCGAAGATGCTTCAAGACGGTCTCGCCACCTTGTCTAATCTACTCGGTATCGCAAGACCAAAAAGGCCGCACGAGGAGGATGCCGCCTCTGAGGTTCTGCCGTCGAAAAGTAAAAAGGATAAGAAGCCCAAACAGCCCGCCACCACGGTGGTTCGCTCGCCTCCACCCTCTGAGCCAATCGCGATGGCGACTGGAAATCCCACGCCTTCTGCTGGCACCAAAAAACTTCTGAGCGACCTCGGGCTCGACGACATTCCTTATTCGGTGGTGAACAGTTTGCCGGAGAATCCCGAAGTGGCCAAGGAGCTCGCGGCATCCCGGATCAAAGTCGTCACCGTGTCAGGTCACCGTACTTCAAAGCTCAACTCCTGCTAGCTCGTCGTCACGTGTTTCTCGCTAATTTTATTCGTTGTGCAGATTCTCCTCCGAATGTCGCGGATGCGCCTCTTGACGTCGCCCCCTTTAGCTCGGCCCCCTTGCTCACGTTGGCAGCCGTCAGGCCGTTTCGGACCGCTCACACTTTTCGGTTGAATCTCGGCTTGAAGGGGGCATCGGGGGCTTCCTAAGCAAAAGACGTCCCCCCGGTGAGCAAAGAATAACTTACGAAGGACCTCCCCGCCCGGTAAGTCGCACCAGTAAGCAAGGACCCCCCGACGAGTAAAGTCGCTCCCGCTGTCGTAGGCGACGCGACGCTGCTCGTGACTAGTGTCTCTTTGCCGCCACTGCCGCTCTTGGTCGCTGCCCCTAGCCAGGCACCGGGTATCGTTTAACCTCCGCCGCCGCCTTTATCCGCTCAACAGAAAGCGGATCTTCCGTGACAGCCTCCGCCTCCTACATCGAAGACACTGCATCAACCGGCGAGTTCGTCTCAGGCTTCGCCGCCCTTGAAGAAGTCGGATAGGCAGCAACTGGCTTACTTCCCTCCGTGAGTTGGGGATCCCGATTATGGCGGTCGCTGATCGGGAGGACGCAGGCAGGGCAGATCTTCCGACAACCCTGGCGGCTTGTCTTCAGGGAGGCGAGATGCTCCTGGTCGTTCTCTTTCGCCGCGCCGGTCCCGATCTCCTCGTCGCGGTGAGTTTTTTCATCTCTAACCATGTCATCTGCATTCGTCCTGACGACTTGTTCTTCCTGTTTTCCAGATCGCCCGGCGACCCCTGGGGCAGCCTTTATAGATGCCATCTGTCTATCGGGGAGCGAGTATCGCCATGCAGCAGCCCACGCCTACATGGAGCTGGAGAGCAAGTTCGAACAACTCGCCATCTACGACCCTCATCAGCGAATCTCGGCTCTGGAGGCGAGGATGGCCAAGATGGAAGTGTTGCAGGCGACTTTGGAGAGCTACGAGGCTCGCTTTCACATGGTGAAAGAGAATGATCGGCAGCTGGAGTTGAACAACCATCGTCTACAGCTGGTCCTTGACGAGCTAGCCGGCATCCGGGCGAGTATGGGTTTCGCGGGGCAACTAACTAGGATGGAGGAGCAGCTGAGGCTCGGCTATGACGCGATGGCACTGGAGACAGATCACTACCGGCGAGCGCGCGAGATGGGCTGGGCCGGGCGACATCCCAATCCTCCGGAGCGGGCACCTAAGACATAGTTTTGTTTCTGTCTTTTCTTTTCTGAGTTGGGCTCGCCATTGGCGACTTTGTAATTACTCGGATATTGGCGACCATGCTCCTACTCTGAATTTATTGGCAACCAAGCCTCTTGTTTTCCCTATGCGCGATTCCCATTTCTTCGATGTGTTGATTTAGCTCTATGCAGTTTTGTGCGAATATCGCAGCGCCTTTACTATATTGCGCGACCTTTGTTGCTACTCGCCGAGACGGGCAGACCCCCCATATATTTGCCTTTGTCTATAAATAGGAGGGGTTGATGGGTCATAAGTGTTCTGTGATTAGCTCTTCCTCCCGTCGAGTAGCCTATCTTCTCGCACCTCTTCCTCTTTTCTTTGCCTGCAGTTCGCGGACATGGTTGGTGACGATGCTAGCGCTCGCCGACAGGCTCACGCCATCAACTTCGCCGACGCGGCGTTTAAGAAGTCGATCACCACAAAAAGGGATCTGGCGATTTTCAAAGAGCGCCTCTTGCCGGAGGGATACTCGGCGAGACTCCCTGCTCGCAGCGAGCGACTCAATACGTATGTTGAGGGTGCGCTCGTCTTGTCGCTGCGTCATTTTGACGCCGGCTTACGACTTCCCTTCTGGCCTGAATTTTGCGAGATCCTACGATTTTTTTGGATCGTCCCGGCGCAGATTAATCCCAACGGCATGGCGATAATCATGGGATTCCTCTGCTTCCTTCGGGAGGAGAGGATTGCCTTTGACCTCTCCGTATTTTGCCGGGTATTCGCCTTCGCCGCGACTTCGGAGGGGGTCGTCTTTTTTAGCAGCCATGTCTACACTTTAGTAGGTACCGTGAACAAAGTCCATCGCTGGAGTGAGCAGCTTGTGATTGTTCGCGGCGACTTCGGAGATACCCTTGGGAGGCCGCACCAACCTGCCGACGTCGCCTTCCTCCCGCCGATCTTAGAGGGTGCTCGCGAGCAGCTCTTTGAATCTTTCCGGTGTCTTCGATTCGACGTGATCTTCTGGCGACTCAACGTCAACTCGCTAGAGGCGCTCCATCCCCACGAGGGTAAGGCGAGAACAAGCTGCGACCTGCTTACTTGCTCGCGCTATTTACTGAAGCTCGTGCTAAGTTTTTGGTGTGCCTTTCGCAGTCCCCAACGAGCTTCTAGAGAAGCCTCTCCCGTTAGCGAAGGAAGTTGCCACCTCGCACCTCGAGACTCGCCTTCTGTCTGATGTTGGGGAGAAGAAGAGAATGACCAAGGGAAAGGCGAGGGCCGGGTCGCCAGGTCCTGCGAGCAAAAAAGAAAAGGTGTCGCCTCAGTCTGACGATCGTGAATCGCTGATGGACGTTAAGGCACCTCGCTTCCACCCCAATTATAATCTTGGGCACGGGGTGATGGACTCCCATGGTCGCCTGTTGGTGACCTTGTCGGTGGAGGAGAACTTGGTGTCGCTGAGAACCAACCTCCCGTCCAAGTCGACGGACTGGGAGGACAAGGGGGAGGCGTTCGCCGTTCTCCACGCTTTGTATGGCCGAGTGGACGCGGAGTCGATGCTGGAGCTTACTCCGTCGGAACTCGCCCACCAATCCGCTTGTGAGCTCGCGCGATCCGCCGAGCTAGGGCATTACTCGGCGTGAAAATTGCTGGAGACGACGGAGGCTCTGAAGGTCATCTCCAAGAAGGCCATAGATCTTGGCATGCAGTCGGCCCGCTGGAGGGACTTGGAGGTGAGTCGTCTTGGCGTAATGTCTGATTCATCGAGTCGGTAGGTCCTGACGTCTGATATCTCGCATGCTGCGGAGATCGAGGCCACGAAGAAGCTGTCTGAGTGTGAGGAGAAACTCGCCACCTCGCAAGCGGAGTTGGAGGCGGTCCAAGTTCGCGTGGCCGAAATGGATACGTGGCTGGTTGATGCCGCGGGACGTGCGAGCTCCTCTGCTGTGTTGTCGGAGGTACCGCGGCCAGAAGATGATCCGACGTGGGCAGTAAAACGATCCCGTCTTCTCTGGGAGGAGAAATCATCCGTTCGCCGTGAGATTGCACGGGCGGCGGGAAACGTAATACTCACGCGGCTCAGGCTTAGTGGTTAGCTTGTTGAAGAGGAGAAGCCGCTCACTATTGACGAGCTCATCCCTGAGCTTATTGCCGAGGGGACAATCTCGCCCGATCGTGTCCCGTCCCCGTCTGACTCAAGTTACTCAAGCGGAAACAGTAGCGGAAGTAGTAGCGGTGGGAGCGGAGAGGATGACGAGGACGAGGAGCAGGTAGATATTGGGGATGAGGAATATCGGCCAGATACTGGCGACGATGAGTGCTAGTTGCTCGCCGATATTCATCCGTGTACTGATTTTTTGATGCTTGTAATTTCTCTTCATATGAGTTTATACGACCATTCTATTCTACACTGGTCTGATATTGCTCGCTAGGCTCATAGGCTCGGGGAGGAGTGCTCGCTATACGACTGCTTATCTCACATATATGATGCTCCGAACACCAGTCGAATGCTCGCCGTGACGTGCTCGCTCGTACGCCTCAGGAATGTTTGCCCGCCTGCCCGAGAGAAACTCGCATACCCATTCTAGGCATATTCACCTACCCGCTCTGGGTATACTCGCCTACTCGCCTGGGGCAAGATCGCTCCTCGATACGATTCTGGGCTTAGCAGGCATCAAATCGAGGAGATCGGCCGATTCTCGAGGGGAAGAGCTCGTGGGGATACCGGTCTTATGATGCTGCTCAACTCGGAGTATTGATCTCAATCGAGGAGATCGGCCGATTCTTGAGGAGAGGAGCTCATGGGGATACCAGGCTTACGACGCTGCTCAACTCGAAGTCTTGATCTCAATCGAGGAGATCGACCGATTCCCGAGGAGAGGAGCTCGTGGGGATACCGGTCTTACGACGCTGCTAAACTCGAAGTCTTGATCTCACTCGAGGAGATTGGCCGATTTCCGAGGAGAGGATCTCATGGGGATACCGGTCTTACGACGCTGCTCAACTCGAAGTATGGATCTCAATCGAGGAGATCGGCCGATTCCCGAGGGGAGGAGCTCATGGGGACACTGGACTTACGACGCTGCTCAACTCGAAGTCTTGATCTCAATCGAGGAGATCGGCCGATTCTCGAGGAGAGGAACTCGTGGGGACACCGGTCTTACGACGCTTCTCAACTCGAAGTATTGATATCAATCGAGGAGATCAGCCGATTCCCGAGGAGAGGAGCTCGTGGGGATACCAGTCTTACAACGCTGCTCAACTCGAAGTCTTGATCTCAATCGAGGATATCGGCCGATTCCCGAGGAGAGGAGCTCGTGGGGATACCGGTCTTAAAACGCTGCTCAACTCGAAGTCTTTATCTCAATCGAGGAGATCGGCCGATTCCAGAGGAGAGGAGCTCGTAGGGATACCAGTCTTATGACGCTGCTCAACTCGAAGTCTGGATCTCAATCAAGGAGATCGGCCGATTCTAGAGGAGAGGAGCTCGTGGGGATACTGGTCTTACGACGCTGCTCAACTTGAAGTATTGATCTACACCGAGGAGATCGGCCGATTCCCGAGGAGAGGAGCTCGTGGGGATACCGGTCTTACGATGCTGCTCAACTCGAAGTCTT
The DNA here is from genome assembly GCA_039513925.1 of Platanthera zijinensis. Taxonomy (NCBI): domain Eukaryota; kingdom Viridiplantae; phylum Streptophyta; class Magnoliopsida; order Asparagales; family Orchidaceae; genus Platanthera; species Platanthera zijinensis. Next base: position 41,268,592 of record CM077083.1, read on the forward strand.
CATCTCTATCGAGGAGATCTGTCGATTCTCGAGTAGAGGAGCTCGTTGGGACACCGGTTTTACGACGCTGCTCAACTCGAAGTCTTGATCTCAATCGAGGAGACCAGACGATTCCCGAGGAGAGGGGCTCGTGGGGATACCGGTCTTACGACGCTGCTCAACTCGAAGTCTTGATCTCAATCGAGGAGATCGGCCGATTCCCGAGGAGTGGATCTCGTGGGGATACCGGTCTTACGACGCTGCTTAAGTCGACGTCTTGATCTCAATCGAGGAGATCGGCCGATTCCCGCGGAGAGGAGCTCGTAGGGATACCGGTCTTACGACGCTGCTCAACTCGAAGTCTTGATATCAATCGAGGAGATCGACCGATTTCCGAGGAGAGGAGCTCGTGGGGATACCGGTCTTTCAACGCTGCTAAACTCGAAGTCTTTATCTCAATCGAGGAGATCGGCCGATTCTCGAGGAGAGGAGCTCGTGGGGATACCGGTCTTACGATGCTGCTCAACTCAAAGTCTTGATCTTAATCGAGGAGATCGGCCGATTCCCGAGGAGAGGAGCTCATGGGGATACCGGTCTTACGAATCTGCTCAACTCGAAGTCTGGATCTCAATCGAGGAGATCGGCTGATTCCCGAGGAGAGGAGCTCGTGGGGACACCGGTCTTACAACGCTGCTCAACTCGAAGTCTTAATATCAATCGAGGAGATCGGCCGATTCCCGAGGAGAGGAGCTCTTGGGGATACTGGTCTTACGACGCTGCTCAACTCAAAGTCTTGATCTCAATCAAGGAGATCAGCCGATTGCCGAGGAGAGGATCTCGTGGGGATACCAGTCTTACGACGCTTCTCAACTCAAAGTCTTGATCTATATCGAGGAGATAGGCCAATTCTCGAGGAGAGGAGCTCGTGGGGATACCGGTCGTACGACGCTGCTCAACTCGAAGTCTGGATCTCAATCGAGGAGATTGGCCGGTTCCCAAGGAGAGGAGCTCGTCGGGATACCGGTCTTACGATGTTGCTCAACTCAAAGTCTTGATCTCAATCGAAAAGATAGGCCGATTCCCGAGGAGAGGAGCTCGTGGGGATACCGGTCTTACGACGTTGCTCAACTCGAAGTCTTGATTTTAATCGAGGAGATCGGCCGATTCCCGAGGAGAGGAGCTCGTGGGGACACCGGCCTAACGACGCTGCTCAACTCGAAGTATTTATCTCAATCGAGGAAATCGGCTGATTCTCGAGGAGAGGAGCTTGTGGGGATACCGATCTTACGATGCTGCTCAACTCGAAGTCTTGATCTCATCGAGGAGATCGTCCGATTCTCGAGGAGAGGAGCTCATGGGGATACCGGTCTTACGAAGCTGCTCAACTCGAAGGTTTGATCTCAATCGATGAGATCGACCGATTCCCGAGGAGAGGAGCTCGTGTGGATACCGGTCTTACAACGCTGCTCAACTAAAAGTATTAATCTCAATCGAGGAGATCAGCCGATTCCCGAGGAGAGGAGCTCGTTGGGATACCATTCTTACGACGCTGCTCAACTCAAAGTCCTTATCTCAATCGACGAGATCGGCCGATTCCCGAGGAGAGGAGCTCGTGGGGATGCCGGTCTTACGACGCTGCTAACCTTGAAGTCTTGATCTTTATCGAGGGAATCGGCCGATTCCTGAGGAGTGGAGCTCGTGGAGATACCGGTCTTACGACGCTACTTAACTCGAAGTCTTGATCTCAATCGAGGAGATCGGCCGATTCCCAAGGAGAGGAGCTCGTGGGGATACCGGTCTTACGACACTGCTCAACTCGAAGTCTTTATCTCAATCGAGGAGATCGGCCGATTCCCGAGGAGAGGAGCTCGTGGGGATACCGGTCTTACGACGATGTTCAACTCGAAGTCTTGATCTCAATCGAGGAGATCGGCCGATTCCCTAGGAGAGGAGCTCGTGGGGATACCGGTCTTACGACGCTGCTCAACTCAAAGTCTTGATCTCAATTGAGGAGATCGGCCACTCGGGAGACGTCGAGAGTTAATCGTACGGACCTCTCGGTGGGAATGCAATCCTCTCCTTTCGGAGAGACACTCGAACCTACCAAATCGGGGGGGCGTCCAGGCCCGTTCCTAAGAATTCCTCCAGTCGGAAGAGAGATGCACTCGGGGAGACATAGGCCGACATGCAAGGGGGGATCTGATCTCGGCCGACAATGCAGAGGCTTGGTTTTACAAGAGCGCTTAAAGTCCCGAAGCATCGTCCTATCATCCATACTGGGCTAATTAGGAAGAACGGGTTGAAGGCACGTCTCTTGATTCGGTAGCGAGGATCGCTTCCAGCTACGCTTAATGGCCCGAGTGCCAGCATCCGGACGGGGGGTGATGTCCATCAAGGGTCCTTTTCGGACGCACTCGGAACCGACACACCTTCCTGGGCTCGTCCCTACCCTTTCCTTGGCAGGTTATCCAGCCTTGCCAATCACTTGAGATCCTCTTCTGGGTGTTTTGACGAAGTCGGCCTTCCCTCGAGTCTGGGTGATCTAGGGCGCACCTTTGTTCCTCGTAGTTCCTCCAGTTGGAAGAGAGATTCACTTGGGGAGACATAGGCCGACATGCAAGGGGGGGAGCTAATCTCGGCCGACAGAGCAGAGGCTCGGTCTTACAAGAGCGCTTAAGATCCTGAAGCATCATCCTATCATCCATATTGGGCTATATACAAGGAACAAACCGACAACCGATTCCCGAAATCGACGGCTAGGCGGACCCTGGAAGCACCCAGAGGCCTCGAGGTGTTCTTAACACAAATAAGGAGAACAATCCAGCCACCACTGTATATTAAATAACATTTTACAAAATAGATACAAGCGTCACCACTAGGGGTAGAACCTTTTTAGGTCATCCCCACTCCAGGTCCCATTCAGCTGCTCTCCAGCTTGATCTTGCAGGTAGTAGCCCCCTGTGGTCATGGCCTCTTGGACAACAAAGAGCCCTTCCCAGTTGGGACATTGCTTGCCGACGGTGGCCCCCCTCCCTGCAGCGTCCACTTTCTTCATGACCAGATCTCTTGCTAGAAAGTTCTTTAGGCGGACATTTTTGTCGAAGTGTCTCGCCATGCGCCTCTTGATTTCCTCTGGGCGTATGGAGGCCAAGTCTTGAAGTTCTTCCACGTAATCTAGGGAGAGCCTCTGGGCATCCTCGTTCTCCAATCTCCATTCCTCTCTCCCGCCTTCGGCCGCAACTACTCTTGGACTTCGCACCTCAAATTCCACTGGGATGAGTGCGTTAGACCCGTGGGATAACTTGAAAGGCGTTTCCCCCGTGGCCGAGTTCGGGGTCGTTCTCAGAGCTCATAGGACCGAGGGGAGCTGTTCAGCCCAATTTCCTTTTAGATTGGTGACCTTCTTCTTCAGTAGGTTGACGATGAGCTTGTTGGCATCTTATACTTGCCCATTGCTCCGAGGATGGTGCACTAAAGCGAACTGAAGGTCGGTTACCAATTGCTTGAAGAAATACTCCAGCTCCAAGCTGGCGAACTGTGGCACATTTTTGGTGATGATGGCCAGCGAGATCCCAAACCTGCACGCGATTTCACCCCAGATAAAGTTTTTGACGATCTGGGAGGTGGTCCTTGCCAAGGCTTTGGCCTCGATCCACTTGGAAAAGTAGTCGATCATCACCAGTATGAACTTCCTCTAACCACTAGCTTGAGGGAACGGGCCGACCAGGTCCATCCCCCAGATGGCAAAGGGCCACGGAGCAGTGATCGAGCAGAGTTGTTGAGCCGGTTGAAGCTGGAGGGGCACGAAGAACTGACACTGGGAGAACTTTTTGGAGAAGGCCTCCGCGTCCTTTCAGATGGTGAGCCAGAAGTAGCCATGCCTTAGGATTCTCTTCTCCAGAGTACGAGTCCCGGAATGTCTGCCGCACTCCCCCGAGTGAATCTCCTCGAGAACTCAGGGGACCTCGGCTTCTGACAAGCATCTGGCCAAGGGGCCCGAGATGGTCTTTCGGTAGAGCTCGGAGTCTTGTAACAGGTAGTACACGGCCTTGTATCGGAACTTCCTTTGATCCCGCCCGCCTGAGGGCAGCTGACCCATCGTTAAAAACATAACGAACGGATCCTTCCACGAGGGCCGATGCTCGATTTCCATCATTTATCCTTCCTCGATGGATGGTCGAAATAGCTCGGTGACCATTCCCCCGGCCCGGGGACCGTACTTGGAAAGGTAATCAGCTTCGGCATTGTCTTCTCGGGGCACGTGCTCGACAAAGAAAGACTGGAACCCCCCGATCATACCCTTAACCTTGACAAGGTATTGCTATAGGATGGGGTCGCGGACCTCGAACTCTCCCCGGATCTGGGAAGCGACTACCATCAAATTGGTGAAAGCTCGAATGTCCTTGATTGATAGCTCCTTGGCGAGACGTAAGCCGCCACCATTGCTTCGTACTCCGCTAGATTATTCGTAACTGGGAAGAGGATCTCGACGGCCTGCTCGATCCTGGTTCCCTAGGGGCTAACCAACACGACTCTGGCTCCCACGGAATATTTACCGGAAGCCCCGTCAACAAACATCTTCCAATAGACTGGGCGAGAAGCACCCACGTCTACCTCCACCTCGGCCGAGAAGTCGGCCAGGAAATCTTCTACCACCTGGGCCTTGATTGCTATCCTTAGAGAGTAAGAGATGTCGAACTCGCTTAGCTCCACTGCCCACTTGGCCAACCTGCCAGAATGTTCCACCCAATCCAAGATACTCCTTATGGGATGATCGGAGACCACCTTGATGGAGTGAGCCTAAAAATATGGGCGGAGCCGCTGGGCCGAGACCACCAGAGCAAAAACTAGCTTATCCAGGATAGGATACATTGTCTCTGCTTGCCGTAATACCTGGCTCACGTAATAGATGGGGAGCTGCCTCCTTCCATCTTCTCGAACCAACACCGAACTGACCGCCTCAGCCCCTACTCCCAAATAAAGTAAGATATCCTCGCCGCCTTGCGGACCTTGGAGGAGGGGAGCTCGGGTTAGCTGTTGCTTAAGCTTTTCGAAAGCCTCCTCGCACTCTACGGTCCACTCGAATTTCTGGTTGCCCCGAAGGGCCTTGAAGAATGGGGAGCACTTCTCTCCGGCCTTGGAGAGAAAACGGCTAAGGCCTGCCAACCTTCCAGTCAGCCTCTGGACCTCCTTGGAGTCTCTTGGGGAGGCCATCTCCATGATTGCTTTCACTTTGTCGGGGTTAGGATCCACCCCCCGAGGGGTAAGGAGGTGACCCAGGAACTTTCCCCTTCCCGTGCTGAAGACACACTTGGCTAGGTTAAGACGCATCTTGTACCTCCTCAGGGTGGCGAAGGTCTCCGCCAAATCCGCTACGTGCTCTGTGATGCTCCTGCTTTTGACGAGAAGGCCATCCACATAAACCTCCAAATTCCGTCCCTTTTGCTCCTTGAACACCTGGTCCATCATTCTTTGATAAGTTGCGCCGGCGTTTTTGAGCCCGAAGGGCATCATCTTGTAGCTATAGCACCCGTCGCCGGTGATGAAGGAAACGTCGCGGCAATTGGGTGGATGCATCCGAATCTGGCTGTACCCTGAAAAAGCATCAAATAACTCATCACAGGAAACCCGACGGCGGAATCAACCAGCGCATCGATTTGAGGCAAGGGATAACAATCCTTCGGGCAAGCTTTATTCAACATAGAAAAATCGATACATAGCCTCCAGCCCCCTCCGGACTTCTTCACCATTACAACGTTGGAGACCCAGCCTGGATACTGGATCTCCGAGACAGACCCTGCCTCCAAAGGTTTCCCCACTTCTTCTCAGATCGGCCCTGCCAGCGCGGTGGCGATTTTCTTCTGCTTTTAACGGATAGGGGCTACCGCAGAATTTAGATTGAGGCGATGACAGGCATCATCAGCGTCAATTCCTGGCATCTCGGCGGCACTCCACGCGAAGATGTCAGCATTCTCCTGTAGGAACGCAGCTATATCCACATTCCCTTCCAGGGGCAAGGCTCCCCCGACCTTCAGCAGGTCAGGTCCTCCTCTCAGGGAGATAACCTCCACTTCCTCTTGCTCCTCGACAGCTTGCAGGCCCTCCTCCTGCTCCATCATCCTCTCCAGCCTTTCCGCGTCACCCATGAAGCTGATGGTGCTAACCGCGTTAAGGTAACACTCCCTGGAGGCCTTCGGATCCCCCCTGATCCTGACTTGGACGTCATCCCGACAGTATTTCATGCACTGATGATACGAAGACAGGACGGCTTTGAAGTAGTTGATGAGAGGTCGCCCGAAAATGGCGTTATAGCTGCTGGGTGCGTCGATGATGACGAAATGGAATCGGATTGAAGTACGCCCGAGAGTGACCAGTAGCTCCACTCCCCCTTCCACCTCTTTCTTCTCTCTCGAGAAGCCAAAGAGAGGTCCATCCGCGGCCTGGACCCTGGACGCTTCCACCTGAAGCCCGACGAAGGTTCGCTTGAAAATGACATTCACTGAGCTCCCATTGTCCGCGAGGATTCAGTCGACGGTGAAGTGTTTGATTGCGTCTTGTATCACTAGCGCATCGTGGAAGGGGTTCTCATTCCAGAGCATATCCTCCTCTTAGAAAGTGATTTCATTCAGCGGCGGGGGAATCTGCAATGTTGAAGCGACGCTCCTCTTGTAGATCTTGTGGAGACTTCCCTTTTGTGAAGCTCCAAGCCCGGCGCCTCCATTTATCACCCCGACATGTCCGCCTCCCGGACCGGGAATAACGTTTCCTCGACCTCCCTGGTCAACCCTGTCCTCATTCCTCCTCCTCTACGGAGCTTGGAAGGCCACCTGCCCGACGGGGGCCTCCTGTCTTGGCTTCTCTCTCTCTACCTCCATTGCCTCCAACCTCCTCCTTGCCTCCCAAAACTTGGGGCAGGACAAGGTCTCATGCCCCTCTACTCGAAGGATATCGCAGTAGATGGGAATTGCTGCTTCATGCTGCCTCTCATGTCGTTTCTCCTTTCGCCGGCATTTAGCGGCCCGTTGTGTTATGGTCATCGTCTCCCTTCTTCCTCCCTACTCCCTGTGGTTGTTGTTTCTCCTCTCCTCCTGACGGATCGGTCGCCTCCACTGGGGACGATCCCTCGGGTACTGGAATCTACCTTCTTCCCTTCTTGTTTCTCGAGCCTCAACGGGCCTCCTTCCTTCTTGCCTTCGAGGCCTCTCCGCCCTCCTATCCTCCACTCTCCTGAGCTCCCCTCTCTTCTCCCTTTTTTCTTCTTCCCTCCTCTGCGGACTCTCCCAATTTCCACCATCACGCTTCTCTGGATGCCTCCCCTTCTCCAGCAGTCTCCCCCTATTCTCCCCGAGGGGCCTATCCTCGTCCAGCCTTGCTAGGAACTCCTTGCTCCTCTCCTCCCCCTGAATGAAGACATTCGCTCTCTCTCCACCATTTCTTCAAACGACCTCGGCGGCCTATGCCCCAGATCCATGTTGAAAAGTCCCTGCTTCAGGCCAAACTTGAGGGCAACCATCAAGGTAAACCAATCCACCTCCTCTTCCTCCAAAACCTCCTCCTGGAACCGGTCGATGTAATGACCCAAACTTTCGTGCTGCCCCTGCACGATCTTGAAGAGGCCAGTCGCTTCCTTCTTCCTCCTCTTGGATGTAGCGAACCTTGCCACAAGGCCCCGTCGGAGATCGGAGAAGCAGTAGACTGATCCTGCCGGTAACTGATGAAACCAGTCCCTCGCGCTACCCTTGAAGGTGATGGAGAAGATCCGACACTTGAAGGCATCGGACATGTTGCGGATGGACACAATATCTTAAAACCACTAAAGATGCCTCACCGGGTCATCCTTGCCGGAGTAGTAGGTGAGGGCAGGTTCTCTGAAATTGTCCGGGACGGGGTCCGCGAGGATTTCGTCGTAGAAGGGGCTCCTCCCTTGCTGGCGGCGGCGAGTGTCATCCCCACTCGAGTAGTCATGCTCACTCCATCGGCGAGTATCCCCATACCTCGCCGGGAGTTCTGGATCTCGAAACCGGATCCCCTGGCTGCTCGCAGGGTGCTGACGCGACGGGATCATCTGCTCTCCTTTCGCCCAAGCGGGCTCCTTTCCTGCTCGCCGGGCCGGCGCCTCCTCGCCCGGTGGTGTCAGGCAGTAGGGGGAATTCGCCGTCACCTTAGGGGGGTTGGAGAACCTGACGAGAATTGCCCTCTCCATCCTCTTCGCGAACTCCTCGAAGGCTGCAACCGTCACAAACCCACCACCTCGCTCCGGGATTCTAGCTCCTGCCAAGTTGTCCGCTAACTCGTTTCGATCTCCTCCATTTGCCATCTTTCAACTACCCAACTTTCTTCCTCAGCCGCTATCCATGCTCACTGCACCAAGTGTTGACGCCAGGAAAATCCCGACCTCGGAAATCGGACTAGGCGGCCTAAAGCTACTGGTCAAGTGGTCAATGAGACAGTCCACAGGGATGGAAAGGGAAATGAGTTGTAGAAACAGGACCTCAGGATGCCGCGGTAGGAAGATCCCACCACGTACCCAATTGCTTGGAAGAAGCAACCCCTTCTCAACAAAAATGGCCGAGCTAGGTACGAAGGAGGCAAGCGAGCTGGAGTTCGCGAGTAACTCCGAGAATTTTCCGGTCCTCTCCTTCGTACCCCTGGGGTCCTATTTATAAGGAAATCCAAAGCGGGGGGGGGGGACTTACTTATACCCCCACCCCGGCGATCGGGCGACTTTCTGGGGAGCTCGCACGGGACAGGCGAGTATCTCGCCTTAATCGCTACCTGGCGAGTAGGACTTGGGAGCTCGCTATACTCGCTCGAGTCTTCTGTGGCCTGGGGCGCTGATCTTGACCCCCTTTCTTGACTTGTTGACCTTTAGTTGTAATGACCTGGCGATGGTAGGGCCTACCCTTGTCGAATATGGGTTGTACACCGCACCTACTCCTCATGAGAAAGAACGCTAAGCTTAAGACTTATAACTAGACACAAACCTTGGTTGTAATAGGGAAGACCCACCACACACCCGGAAGTTCTTTAAGCTCCTCCCTCCCAAACTAAGAGCTTAAGCTAAGGCACCTTGGAGAGCCTTCGAAGCTAACCAAAAGCAACCTGAGGAAGAAGAAGCCAAAAGAAAGCTTGATTTCCTTAGAGGTGCCCTTCAGGGTCTATTTATAATTTTTTAGCATGGCCTGCTAAGATCGCAATTCCGCCTTTTTGGTTTTGCTACGTGCGCCCCAAATTGGCTTGCCAACAACCAAACTCCGATGTTTTGAATGGCTATCATAAAATAAAAAAACTAAGTTCAATATTGCGTGATGACTGTCCCTGGATGGCGAGTCCCTTAACGAAATTAATACCTAGCCTCCGGTTGCCCTTGCTCTCCATGGCGAGTGCCTTTGCAAACTAGCACTCACATGGATTTGCAAATGCCCAAAGATATAAGCTCTTGCCCGCATCTTTGGAGTAGCAATTGCACGATGAAACTGCACTCACCCGCCTCTTTGGAGCGGCGAATGCCTGAACTTCCGCCTGCCTTGGGCGGGTGTGGCTCGCTTGACGGACTCTTGCATAGAGCGAGTTTTAGAGATGTAGTTTACTTTCCAACTCGCCCCGCCGACCGGGTATTTTCTGCTTTAGGCAAGCGCAAGCCAGCCTACTATCCTCTTTCCTGAAGTTGTGGAGTCATTTTGGTCCGTTCACTCAACATACACGGGGTTGTATAATGATGGTACCGCTTAACTTTAGATATGGAGCTTAGCGATCGAAACTATAGACAAGAATCATAACAATCAAAGGAGCATATTATTTAGGGTTAGCCTTGGAGGAATAACCCATCTCCATGTTAACCTTAACTAATGCTCAATCAAGATAAACTTCTTATTATAGTAGGACCCAACATAAAGGTGCAAAAATGAGGCATTAGTAAATTGTAGTAAGAAAATGCGGTAAATGAAATACTACTATTAATATATTATAAAAATTGAAATACTGAAATGAACTGCAATAAATAAAATACTGAATTGAGATAAAAGCAGTACTAAAATGAAGTTCAGAAATTAAAATTCAGACAAAAAGGAGAAAATAAGAGTAGTCAAGTCCTGCAGTTCCATCTCTAATCAAGGAGGTAAGTTCAGCTCTTCACTCCATTCATAGTAGGAAAGTTATGTTCTTCACTCCATTTATAGGATGCTTCTGCATTTATAGGAGGTAAGTTCAGTTTTTCACTCTATTCATAGGAGGCTTCTCCCTTAATAGGAGGCAAGTTCAGTTATTAACTTTATTCATAGGAGGCTTTTTCGTTCATAGGAGGCAAGTTCAGTTCTTCACTCTATTCATAGGAGGTTTCTTAGCTCATAGGAGGCTTCTCCATTCATAGGAGACTTCTCTGTTTATAGGAGGCTTCTCTGTTCATATGAGACAAGTTCTAGCAATTACATGGCGAGTTCTTTATATTTCATTGTATAATTGTCCACCAATTTATATAAGTGTGATAGTTATTTTAGTTGCACCTCTTAGGATGACTTATTAGATAACATGATCTCGTGAGAGCCTATTATAATTTTAAGGCTCTTAATTATATAGACTTAATTTAATCATCAAAGAAGTCCAATTTCCACAAGGGGTTTAACACAAAACCCTTTAACCTCATTCAAATCCATGGGCCATTTGATCTCATATTTTTCGGCCAATAAATATCTCTTCTGATTTAAAACCTCTTTTATTCGATAAATACCAAAAAAGAGTCGGAATTTTATGATATTTGAACCAGGGGTTGGATTTGCACTATCATAAACCCCAAAAAATTCTCAAATCATTTTGATCTTTATTTGTCGTCTAATAAATTATTTGCCTCAAACAAACTCCTATTTTTATATTTAAAAATAACTCCACATTCCAAAATCACCAAATCAAGGTGGTGTGTTTAGAATGTAACATACTATATCTTCAAAATATTTCAAATCTTTTTGAGGCCTATAGCAATTATAAAATAGGCTCAGGTCAATTTATTAAATCATTACAAGTACCAGAAATGTTTCCAAAATTCCCAAATATTTCAAGTGAATAGATTTGTCTTTTTAAGGCCCCTGGTAAAAAAAAAAAAGGCATGTAGATAAGATGATTTCACCTCTATTAATTTTAAAACATCATCAAACACAATTTTAAATAAAAAAATAACAAGAATTTTTGAAAAATTCTTAAACTTCATCAGAGCATGTCTTTAGTTGTAACGTTCTGATTCGTGCTAGACTCCTCGCACACATTTTGAGTCAGTGACTCAGGCTCGGGGTGCACTGGTAATAGGCGTCGAGTAATACTCGACGAATATGGTGAATTTAACTTAGAATACTACTGGATTTAGTAGGCGTCGAGTAAACTCGACGCCATTCGACGAGGCATCGAGTGATACTCGACACATAAGAAAAATGGACTTAGAATGATACTGGATTCAATAGGCGTCAAGTGAACTCAATGCCATTAGACAAAGCGTCGAGTTATCATGATGCATACATTGCTTGGACTTAAAATATTTTGGCCAGAAGAATTCGTCGAAAAGCGTTGAGTGAACTCGACGCCATTCGATAAAGCGTCGAGTGATATCGACGCATACATCGCTTGGACTTAGAATATTTTGGCCAGAAGGATTCATTTAAAAGCGTTGATTAATCTTGATGTCATTCGACGAAGCGTCGAGTGATCTCGACGCAAATAGTGCTTGGACATAGAATATTTTTGCCAGAAGAATTCGGCGAAAAGCGTTGAGTGATCTCGACGCCACTCGACGAAGCGTCGAGTAATCGAGACGCATATGACACTTGGACTTTGAATGATTTTGGCCAGCAGAATTTGTCGAAAAGCGTATAGTGATCTCGACACCATTCGACGAAGCGTTGAGTGACAATCAACGCATGCGATGAATTTGACTTAGCATATTTTTGGTAGGCCGTAATACTGATTCATACATACGGGCTGAACCTTGATTTCGGGATAAGTGCTTATGGATCATTTGGACCTGGTCTTCTCAAACAAGACCTATTTAAAATAATGATGGGCGGTCCAATGTTAGGGTGACACATGGAAACATGAGTTAACCCTATTATGTTGTTATAAAAAGGAAGAAATGAGAAACCCTAGTCGTCACTTCAATTTCTTGTCGAGCCAATCTATGTGCCAAATCTGACGGAAGCAGAGAGGTCACCGGAGGTCACCGAAGTCAGATTTGCCGGAGGAAGATCTCTCCCTCTCTGTGAAGAATGATGCTGCCAAGGAGGATAACAAGGTCCATGGCCGGAAACGAGTTGAGCTTCCTACCCTCTCTCTTGGTGCTAGATCTTTCATTATGATATAGGAGAGATGTCGACTCAAAAGAGTTTGACTTGTGCGTGATGGAGATCTCCTAGGAAACGACCATGCTAGGACCTCGTCCTATGGATTAGTTGTCTTCAACCTCTCCTCTCTTTATTGTGAAGATGGTGGACTTGGTTTCATGAAGAATGATGGTTTTTTAAGGGTGAATAAGTGAGGAGGAAGTGTTGTATGTAGTTTTAAACAAAAGGCTAATGGAAGAAGACGAATCGATGTCGTTCATTTTGCTTTAAGATGCATGCATAAATCTATTTTCTGCATACAGCGGACTTCAAGGCTGATACGGGTATGATACGACCGGATCTAGGTCTTGGGCAGAACATAAAAGTTGTAGTCCTCGGAAATACCTTTCCAACGGATGGTTTCATGTTTTCATAGGATCTTTGTAGCTCCAGGAATGTCCATTTGAAGTTGTTGCATGGTAACAACTTATGTGTAGGAGCTTTTCGAGTTAGTGTATAACCGGGTTTGGACTAGGTAGAAGAAACGTAGCAAGATTATGTTGAGGTTTGGATGAGCCTAGTTATATGTAGCCGAGATAAAAAAATGGTTCGGAGGAATTTAATAAACAAATGGTTTGGAGAAATTAGTGAACAAATGGTTTAATACGATTTGGTTATACAAATGGCTACTTATGAAATCCGTTAAGGATACGTGCGATTGTAATCTGATGAATGATATAAGTTTTTGAAAGAGAGTGTGGTGCCCAATAATTGAATGTGTAATCTATACTTATGTTATCATGCTTGATGGATATGTGGAGAGTTAATATATTGTTGAAACCAATATATGAAAGCTTAATTGATTGTGAATGTTTGATGATAAGGAAGGAATCGGATGAGGTAAATCTCATGGCCATGAAAAATGTTGAATCGTGATCTCAAGTGTTGGGTGGGAGAATTTGTATAGTCCACAGCTTAGAGTGTGTCTCCCTATGAGTAACAGTGTGGGATTTGTATTTTGTTCAAGATGGCTTGCCACATGTGTTGATGTTGAACCCTTGAGTGCTTTGGAGCACAAAAATATTAAAGGGTATAAGTGCGTGAGTATTTGACCGCACTGGATTGGTAATGATGATAAGGGACTCAGTGTTGAGCCCATGAGTGTTGTTAAGCACTAGATTAATAATGATGAAAATGGACTCGGTTGGAGCCCTTAGATTGTTGATGGCAAGGACATGTGAATTTGCATGCGGTGTGAGTTGACACGCGGTGTAATAATCCTGGGTTAAGGATCGTACAACAGGTATAGAGGCTCGCCAATCATCACACAGATGGGAGGTTGCAAATAGACATTGGGCGGTTGGGTTTGGTCCTCGGTGCTCATTCTCGGGGCTCCTTCCATGCCAAGTAGAAGGTTTAGCTGTATCCTCGGTGCTCATTCTCGAGGCCCTCTTTGTGTCACATTGATAGGACAATTTTGTTTGTGTTCTTGGTGCACATATACCCAAGACCCCTCTGAGTCCTAGTACGCATGGGCTCCACTGTTGTGTTCTTAGAATTGAGGCGTATGAATGCCTAGGCTTGGTAGTGTGGATACCCACCTAGTATTGGAGACACCCGTTCTACTATCACCATTTGGCCATGACACATGATGTCTAAGAGGTTAGCTATTTGCTCAAAAAGTGGGAACTATAAGTCTGTGTCGACATAGCAGTGTGTGTGTGTATTATCAAGGGTGAATCATCATATTGCATTCATATCATTGCATTGCACCGCATAGATCCTTATCATATAAGTTTGTATGGGCACTCGTATATGATGAGTTACTTTATGTCAAGCCAATCCTTAACTTATAAATCTATATGGGCATTTTTATAAGTTAAATTACTTTCCAGTTTTAGATTTATACGCTTAATGGATTGCTATGATTTGAGTAGAACTGCTAGAATAGAATATGGATAATAATGCTATACATTTTTGCTATTGCTACTCATTATATATAGATTCTCCACCTGCTTGTACTACTGCTTATATATATTGTACCCTCTTATTTTCTTCGGTCGCTGCCTAAGAGTCATCAAGGGAGCGGATTTGATAGCCACTTACTCTTTATGACAACCGGTTTCTACGTCTTCCATTTTAGGAGGAAACCTAGCAGATAGAGCAGCAGCCGCAGGTTGTGCAGGAGGGTAGCCAGGCTAGGGTGATAAGGCCTGATACGACATTACCATCGCTGCCGTCAATTACGGATGTAAGTTTATAAAAGAGACTCATGTTGTATCCCTTGGGGAAATTTTTGTGTACTCTAATATTATAAAAGTCGTTATTGCTTCTTATCATTGTTGCACTTGTTTGGACTTATATACTTGTGTGGATTTTTTCCTCTTATATTCTTTATATTGGGTTGGCATGGATGATATTGGTTTTAGCCGGCAGGATAGGCATCTTGTAGTATCGGTCGACCCGTGTGTCGGCGTTACAGCAAGGCGTCTGTTCTGGGAATAAGACTCCCCTTGGCCATGTCTTGTGTTCCGGGAGGGGGTCTTATAAATGGTATCAGACTTGCAATGATCCTGAACTAAAGAAGTCATTGAACAATGGTTCCACCCTCGCTCGATTGGTCAGTTTACAAACAAACTGACATAGTAAAAGAAGTTGTGTGCTCATATGTTATTCATACTAAGTATGTCAAGTCGATATCCTACGATTAGCTAACTTGACCTTAGGTTTGTTTGTTTATGTATAGATCACGACACTCGTAGAGCCAGTAGTGGGCACTCCCACCCCTTCTATCCCTACTCAGTTTAGATAGTCAGAACTGGGACAAACTCTGACAGTAATCTTAGACGCGTTTAGATCTCAACAGGCCCCAGTGTAACTACAAGCCCTAGGCTCTAACTGGTTGAGTACCTTTTGAGCCCTCTCCCCGCTTGTTTACCATGGGTCATAGTCGGTCATTCGTACTCAAGAATGTCTTGATACTATGCAAGAGCTAATGGCCAGAATCAGATGTCCAGCCAGTATGACTGTGACCTTAGCCGTGTCAGTATTGGAAACGCATGCGAAGAAGTGGTGGAATTCCCTCATGGGTTCCACTTTTCAAGGTCGATTATACACTGAGATCAGTTGGAATGAGTTTTTTGAAGCCTTCTTAGAACACTTCATTTCCTCTATCGCTCGAGATGAGCTCGAGGAGAGATTATTGCAGTTGAAGCAAGGATCCAAATCCGTGATGGAATACAAAAGGGAGTTTCAGCACCTTGCTAGATTTCCTGACTCCTATGAGTTGGAAGACTGCAGGTACGCAAAACAGTTTTACAAAGGCTTACAAGATCCCCTAAGGCAAACACTTTTGTTTATAACGGACGTGAGCTTGGCAGAGATAATTGATATAGCGAAAAGGTTGGAGACAGATCACTTGGGAAGTGGCAAGAGACCCCCAGAGGGCGTGATGGAAGCAGGCCCTAGCTTCAGGAAGAGATATAATAGTAGAGGTGGAAGAGGAAATCAAAGAGGTGGTAGCCGTTTCCACAAGAATTTTAGGATGGAAAGCCCGGCCCCACAACTAGCACTACCTCCACCTCCATAGTTCTAACCTAATCAACAACCAGGAGGACCATTTAGGCAAGTATGTTATCAATGTAACCAGCAGGGTCACATTCGGCATTTTTGCCCGCAATTAGGTGGAGAAGCTCCTATTTTCCTCAAGTGGCTCCACGAAGACAAGGATAAGGTCGTGATCGAGGACGAGGAACATGAGGAACATGAGGAAGGAATCCTGAACCTGCTAGAGAGCAGGTGTTTGCTCTAGACAAGACTCGGGAGCGGAATCCTCAAGATGTGATTGTAGGTATGTCATGATTTGATTAATATAATTATGAGCATTCGTCCTTAGCTTGCCTAAGTTGTGCTAGGAACTTAGCATTGAGGTGTTATAATTTGTTACTTAGGCACCGTGACTGTTAGTGGGAAACCAGCTCACACAAAATTTGATATCGGTGCCACTCATTCGTTTGTCTCGACGGACTTCGTAAAAGATTTAAATGATGTGCAATACTTCACCGGTATCACTCGGATACTACGCCTCCCAAACAACTCCGAGATGACGTCGTCCTCAAAGTGAACTTGGAAGTATATATTAGAGGAAAGATTTTTGAAACCCCTGCAATAGTGTTGAGAATGCTAGAATTCGACCTTATTCTGGGCATGACCTGGTTAGATCGGCACCACGCCAGAATAGATTTTGCGGCGAAGCAAATCACTTTAAGGCATAGTGACTCTAAGGTCGTCTTCCAAGGTATTAAACTCGTGCCTCAAATGTTCTTATCTTCAATCCAGGCCCTTAAGGCCTATATGAAAGGGGAAGAGGTATATATGATATGTTTCGAATTAAAAGAGATGACGGTGAGTAAGAAAGATGTGCTGGTAGGGCGGGATTTTTCTGAGGTATTCCCCCATAAGCTGTCAGGATTACCCCCGCATAGAGAAGTGGACTTTCAAATTAAACTAGTATCGGGTGCCAAGCCCATCTCTCGAACCACTTATAGAATGGCTCCAAAGAAACTCGCTGAGTTTAGAGTTTAGTTGCAGGAGTTGGGTTAATTAGGGTTTGTTCGTCCCAGTTCCTCACCATGGGGAGCCCATGTTTTGTTTGTTATGAAGAAGGATGGGTCCCTACGGCTGTGCATAGACTACCGAGAACTCAACCGATTGACGGTGCGGAACACCTATCCTTTACCCCAGATCGATGAGTTATTCGATTAGTTTGTGGGAGCGCATTGGTTTTCCAAAATGGATCTGCGCCTAGGGTACAATCAATTGAGAATTCAAGAGGAAGATATTCAGAAGACATCATTTAGCTTAAGGTACGGCTTATACGAGTTCACGGTGATGCCGTTTGGGCTCACAAATGCCCCTTCGGCATTCATGAGTTTGATGAGCATGGTGTTTGAGCTGTATTTAGACGTCTTCATCATCATCTTCATCGATGACATTTTGGTCTACTCAAAGATGGAAGAAGAGCATGCCAAACACTTGTCCTTAGTTTTGGCTCCGAGAAGTTGCCTTCTTGGGCCATGTGATTAGTGGTGCTCGGTTAGCAGTAGACTAGGCCAAGGTGTGTACCATGAAGGAATGGTAGCCTTTGAAGTCAGCGACCAATGTACATAGCTTCCTTGGACTTACTAGATATTTTCGTATGTTTGTGAAAGAATTTTCAAAGATCGCCCTTCCTCTTACTGCCCTAACAAATAAATGTGTACCATATGAGTGGACACCCAGATATGAGACTGCATTTAAAGAGTTGAACGATCAACTTACAACTACACCCATCCTAGCTCTTCCATTTGGGAAAGAAGGATTTCAAGTTCACATTGATGCCTCATATCAAGGGATGGGAGCAGTGTTGATGCAGCGTGGGCATGTGATTGCATACACTTCAAGACAATTGAAGAGGCATGAGATTAATTACCCTGTACATGATTTGGAGTTGGGGGCAATGACGTTCGCCTTGAAGGTCTGGAGGCACTATTTATATTGCGTCCACTGCGAGATCTTTTCGGACCATAAGAATTTAAGGTATGTTCATACTCAGAAGGAGTTGAATTTGAGGCAGCGCGGTGGTTAGAATTTTTGTGTGATTATGAATTTACATTAAACTACTACCCTGGGAAAACAAACTCCATGGCAGATACTTTGGGCAAAAAAGTACCTGTATCGAACCTGAGTCTCGAATGATGAGTATGTAATTGCCTCGAGTACTCAAGGAGATGGAGATCAAGTTTGTGTGTAAAGATCATTCTGAGACATATACCGAGTACCTAGCTACCATGAGCATAGTTTATGTTATTCGAGATCGAATTCGGGCAGAGTAAGGGAAGGATGTTGCTCTGGGTCTTATAATTAAAGCAATTGAGGATGGATCTACTGAAGAGTATACTCTGAAGGATGGCCACATTCATTTATATGGTAGACTTTAC
This sequence comes from Platanthera zijinensis, assembly GCA_039513925.1. Classification (NCBI taxonomy): domain Eukaryota; kingdom Viridiplantae; phylum Streptophyta; class Magnoliopsida; order Asparagales; family Orchidaceae; genus Platanthera; species Platanthera zijinensis. The sequence goes on from CM077083.1 coordinate 41,286,848, forward strand.
ATTCCCACAGGAGGTGAAATCCGGGAAGATATCTTGAGAGAGGCACATTACTCCAAGTATTCGGTAGAACCTAGAATTTCCAAGATGTATAGTGACTTACGAAATACCATGTTCTCGCCAGCAATGAAGAGTGTTGTTAAGTATTATTTTACACACTATGAGGCTTGTTAGAACGTGAAGGTAGTGTGCAAGAGCCCTGGAGGATTGCTACAAATATTGCTCATTCTAGAGTTGAAATTTGAAGATATCTCCATGGATTTCATTTAGGGTCTTCCCCAATCACGATCAGGGAATGTCTCTATTTTGGTGATTGTCGACCGCTTGACCAAGGTCGCCAGGTTTATCCCAATGAGGAAAGAGACGCGTGTAGATGTATTGGAATGTCTCTTTGTGGAACAATTTTTACGGTATCATGGGGTGCCTAAGACAATAGTCTCAGACCACGATGGTCATTTTACCTCTAAGTATTGGAGAGAAGTTGAAGCGTATATGGGCTCCTGCCTTACCTTTAGCACGGCCTTTCATCCTAAGATAGATGGTCAGTCTGAGAGGACCATCAAAACTAAGGAAGATCTGTTGAGGTTGTGTGTGTTGGATAGAGGGGAGCTATGGGAAATGCACTTACCACTGGTGGAATTTTCATACAACAACAGTCATCAAGCTAGCATCGGGATGGCACCCCACGAATCAGTTTAGGGAAGGAGGTGTTGAACACCTTTATCATGGGAACAGGATGAAGACCCGAAGATTTTTGGAATCGAGTATATAGATGACACCGATGTTATGGTTAGATTGATACGAGATCGCATGCTTGAGGATCAGAGCCGGCAGGCAAAGTATTATAATATGAAACATAGGATGGTGGAGTTTCAAGTGGGTGGCAAGATGTTCTTGAAGATCTGGCCAATGCATGGAGTGTCACGAGTGCATGGTAGGAAGAAGCTTAGCCCGAGATACGTAGGGCCTTATGCTATATTTGAAAGGATTGGCCCTCTGTCCTATAGGCAGGAGCTACAACCAGAGCTGGAAAATTTGCACGACGTCTTCCATATGTCATCACTTCGGAAAGCACTCCTACTTCCCGATAAGCTTGTCCCCTCTACAAATGGAACAATGGCAATTGATAGGTATGGTCGACTAGAGACTGTGTGGATAGTGGACACTGAGACAAGGAACTTGCGTCGAAAGAGTGTTCCTTTGATGAAGGTCTTGTGTCTAATCATGGGAAAGATGAATATACTTGGGAGACGGTGGACTTGATGTTGAAGCACTACCCGGAGTTATTTCCCCAAGGTAAACTTAAAAGTATACTTTGTATTCTTCATGCTTTTCTTTCCCCATAACCTTAGCTTTATTTTGGGGACGAAATCTTTTATTTTGTTTATAGGATTTATAATATGCTGATTCGTGCTAGATACCTCGCATGCGTTTTGAGTTAGTGACTCGAGCTCGGGGTGCACTGGTAATAGGAATGAAGTGATACTCGATGAATACGGTCCATTTGACTTAGAATACTACTGGATTCAGTAGGCGTCGAGTGAACTCGACGCATAAGAAGAATGGACTTAGAATGATACTGGATTAAGAAAGCGTCGAGTGAACTCAACGCCATTCGACGAAGCATCATGTGATCTCGACGCATACAACACTTAGACTTAGAATATTTTGGCTAGAAGGATTCGTCGAAAAGCATTGAGTGAACTCGATGTCATTTGACGAAGAGTCGAGTTATCTCGACGCATACAAAGCTTGGACTTAGAATGTTTTGGCCAGAAGGATTCGTCAAAAAGCATTGAGTGACCATTCGACGAAGCGTCGAGTGATCTCGACGCATACAATGCTTGGACTTAGAATATTTTGGCCAGAAGGATTCATCGAAAAGCGCTGAGTGATCTCGACGCAACCCGATGAAGCGTTGAGAAATCTTGACGCATACGATGCTTGGACTTGGAATGATTTCGGCCAGCAGAATTTATCGAAAAGCGTCGAGTGATCTCGTCGCCATTCGATGAAGCATTGAGTGACACTCGACGCACGCGACAAATTTCACTTAGCATATTTTTGGCAGGCCGTGTTGCTGATTAATACATACTGGTTGAACCGGGTTTTCAGGATAAGTGATGATGGCTCATTTTTTCCCGGTCTTCTCAAACAAGACCAATTTAAAGTAACGATGGGTAGTCCAATATTAGGGTGACATGTAGCAACATGAATTAACCCTAATACATTGCTATAAAAAGGAAGAAATGAGAAACCCTAGCCATCAATTCCATTTCTTGTCGAGCAAATATCTGTGTCGAATCCGACGGAAGCAGACAGGTCACCGGAGGTCGCCAGAGTCAGATTTTCTGGAGGAAGATCTCTCCCTCTCCGTGAAGAAAGATGTCACTAAGGAGGATAACAAGGTCCATGGCCGGAAATAGTTTAAGCTTCCTACCCTCTCCGTTGGTGCTAGATCTTTAGTTATCATATAGGAGAGATGTCGACTCAAAAGAGTTAGACTTATGCATGATGAAGATATCCAAGAAAAAGACCACGCGAAGACCTCGTCCTAGAGATTAGTTGTCTTCAACCTCTCCTCTCTTTGTTGTGAAGATTGTGGACTTAGTTTCGTGAAGAAGGATGGTCTTTTGAGGGTGAATAAGGAAGGAGGAAGTGTTGAATGTGGTTTTGAACAAAATGCTAATAGAAATAGATGAACCGATGTCGTTCGTTTTGCTTTAAGATACATGCAGAAATCTGTTTTCTGCATGCAGCGGACTTCGAGGCCGTTTTCAGGTGTGATGCAGCTACATCTAGGTCTTGGGCTGAACATGAAAGTTGTATTCCTCGGAAAGTCCTTTCCGAGGAATGGTTACATGTTTTCATAAGAGCTTTGTAGCTCCGAGAATATCCAGCCGAATTTGCTACATCGTAACAACTTATGTGCAGGATTCTTTCGAGTTAGTGTATAATCGGGTTGGGACTTGGTAGAAGAAATATAGCAAGATGATGTTGAGATTTGGATGCGCCTAGTTATACGTAGTCGAGATAAACAAATGGTTCGGAGGAATTTAATAAAAAAATGGTTTGGAGAAATTAGTGAACAAATTATTTGATAAGATTTGGTGGTACAAATGGTTACTTGTGAAATATGGTAAGGATGCGCTCGAGTGTAATCCAATGAATGATATAAGTTTTTGAAAGAGGGTGTGGTGCCCGATATTTGAATGTGTAATCTATACTTATGTTAGCATGTTTGATGGATACATGGAGAGTTAATATATTGTTAAGATTAATATATGAACGCATAATTGTTTGTGAATGTTTGATTATAAGGAAGGAATCTGATGAGGTAAATCTCATAGCCATGAAAAATGTTGAATCGTGATCTCAAGTATTAGATGGGATAATTTGTATAGTCCACTACTTGGAGTGTGTCTCCCTACGGGTAGCAGTGTGGGATTGGTATGTTGTTCAAGGTGGCTTGGCACCTGTGTTGATGTTGAACCCTTGAGTGCTTGGGAGCATGAAAATGTGAAAGAGTTTAAGTGTGTAAGTATTTGACCGCACTAGATTGGTATTGATGATAAGGGACTAAGTGTGGAGCCCTTGAGTGTTGTTGAGCACTGGATTGGTAATGATGAAAAGGGACACGGTTGGAGCCCTTGGATGGATGATGGCAAGGCCATGTGAATTTACATGCAGTGTGAGTTGACATGCGGTGACATAATCCTGGGTTAAGGATATTGTGCAGGTCTACGGGCTCGCTAGTTGTCACACCAATAGGAGTTGACAAATAGACTTTGGGCAGTTGGGCTTGGTCCTCAGTGCTCATTCCCAGGGCTCCTTTCATGCCAAGTGGATGGTTTGGTTGTGTACTCGGTGCTCATTCCCGATGCCCTCTCTGTGCCACACTAGTAGGCCAATTTGGGTTGCGTTCTTGGTGCACATCTACCGAAGACCCCTCTTAGTCATATTACGCATGGGCTCTGTTATTGTATTTTAGCGTTGAGGCGTACGAATGCCTTGGCTTGGTAGTGTAGATCCCCGCCTAGTAGTGGAGACGTCCGCTCTACTCTCACGGTATGGCCACGATGGATGATGCCTGAGAGTTTTGCTACCTGCTCAAAAAGTGGGAACTTCAAATCTGTGTCGATGTAGTAGTGTGTGTGTGTGTGAGCATGGGTGAGTAATCATATTACATTCATATCCTTACATTACACTGCATAGATCCTTATCATATAAGTGTGTATGGGCACTCTTATATGATGAGTTACTTTACAATTAAGGTGATCCTTAACTTTTAAATCTGTATGGGCATTTTTATAAGTTAAGTTACTTTCCTATTGTAGATTTATACGCTTAATGAATTGCTATGATTTGAGTAGAACTGCTAGAATAGAATGTGGATAATAATGTTATACATTGCTACTATTGCTACTAATGATATATAGATTCTCCACCTTCTTGTACTACTGCTTATATATATTGTACCCTCTTCTTTTCTCCGCCTGGTGCCTAAGAGTCATCGGGGGAGCGGATGTGATAATCACTTAGTCTTTATGACTAACGGTTGTGATGTCTTTTATTTTAGGTGGAAACCCAGCAGATAGAGAAACAGCCGCGGGTTGTGTAGGAGGGTAGCCAGGCCAGGGTGATAGTGCTAGATACGGCGTTACCATCGTTTTCATTAGTTATGGATGTGAGTTTATGAAAGAGACTCATGTTGTAGCCCTTGGGGCAAAATTTTGTGAACTCTGATATTATAAGAGCCGTTGTTGCTTCTTCTTATTGTTGTACTTGTTTGGACTTATATACTAGTGTGTATTTTGACTTCTATATATTATTTATGTTGGGTTGGCATGGATGATATTGGTTTTAGCTGGCAAGATAGGTGTCAAGTAGTATCGGTCGACCCGTGTATCGGCGTTACCGTAAGGCGGCTGTTCTGGGCATAAGACTCCCCTCAGCCATGTCTTGTGTTCCGGGAGGGGGGTCATACATTAGTAATTCTAAATCAACCATAAAATAATAAAAGATTATAGTCATGGAAATTGGTCACTAATAATTTCCAAATATAAAACCCAACACTTTAAATTTTTTGAAAATATTTTAGAATAATCCAAAAATTCCCAAAATATTATAGAGCATGTACACGATTTTTTCTTAATTCTAAGAATTTTCTTTAAATTTTTAAACCAATATAAGGTCCTCTAATCAAATAAATGCCCATTATTTAATTTAATAAAAATACCAAATTACCTCAGAAAATTTCTATTTTTTTATGAGAGGTAGTTGTTCCAAAAAGTAACATTTTTCATGTTCAAAGTTTTATCATTAGAGCTTTCTATCAGCTCTAGAAAAATCAAAAACCCTTCAACCTCATAAATAATTACACACCACATATGTTGGCGATGATCTTTGGTAGAGATTGAGCCACAGATCTAGTGTTGATGCCCTACAGTAGAACTATCGCTGATTTGTTAAGGAGATCCTAATCTGTACCTATAAAATAAGGGCCATTTGATCCTTAGCAGACGACGCCTGTAGCTCCCATGGGCGGGAGGATTACGGGGCCTCCATGTTGTCGTCGGGGCACCAAAAAAATCTCTTTTACAGAGATTTGATCCTTGGTAGCCTTCGTAAATCCCTCCTCCGGTTGCGCTGCCACCTTAGTCCTCCCTTATAAATCTTTTATGACCATCTCTGTCAAGTAGCCACTCCCCAGCTGATAGTTTAACTTTCAAGGCAGCCTAAACACCTAGAGGGGGGGGGGTGAATAGGTCCTGCTTCTTTTTCTAAAACTTCTAGACAGAATTCAATTTATTAACTAATACAAAAACACAGTAATCACAGAAAACAACACATCACAGATTGCACTATGTTTTATAGTGGTTCCCCAAGGTCTGGGTACATCCACTTTCCCCCTTCACCTATCTAGCTGTATGCTAGATTCGGCCAAACTTCCACTTATCTCAGATCAATAGATCTTACAACTCAGAACCCAACTGGTTCCTACAACTCAGGCACAACTGCCCTACCTCAGCCTTGCCCCAAGGCCTACAACTCAGAGAATATCCTTCTCCTACACTCAGGCAATCAGCCCTACCACTCAGAGTTCAACACTCCTACACTCAGCCTTTATAACATAGGCTTACAACTCAGATCTGTATAAACAGATCCTACAGAAATATAGAAAAGATTGTTTTAAATTGTCTTGCCAAGTTGAGAGAGAAGAGGCAATGACAATTCTTAATCAGCTGATGCAATCAACTGTTTCTTAGCCTTCTTCAAAGCTTCTTGAAAATGTACTTAGCTGAGTTGATTCCAAACAGCTTCTTGAGAATCCACTGATGGATTCTTTCTTCTTCTTCAAATTCTGACTTGATCTCTCTCTGTCCAGAACTTTGAATGATTCTTCTGAATTCTGATTAGAACTCTTCTTAGATCTATCCTTAGATAGTCTTCTTAGATCTCCCGGAGAAGATCTTCTTAAGTGCCTAGCACTTTCTTGAAATGAGTAGAATATAACCCTTCTCCAATGTATTTCAAAGGATCAGTTCTATATCTTCTTAATTGTGTGTGTTGTTCTTCTTTCTCTCCTTCTGAATCTGTCTATTTATAGACATTCTTCATGGTAACCGGCTGATCCGGTTTCTAACCGTTTTCTGACAAGTCTGACAACTTCAGTTAACTGGTGATAACCCACAGCTGTCAAGTCTTCAAACAAGTCCTGTGCCTTAGTGTTGAAACAGTCTGTCAGAAAGTGTCGAGACCATCTGTCTATTTGTGTCGACACAATTAACTTTGGTGTCGACACTGCCTTCAGTGATGTCGACAAAATTGCCTTTGTGTCGACACATCTTCTTCTGAAACTAACTTGGTCTTTGACTCTGCAGTGTGTCGACACAAGTCCTGTGTGTCGACACAGTTGTTGTAGAATCATAACTTTAGTAAGTGTTGACTGGGCCTTCAGGTGTCGACTATTTTCTTCTGTGTCGACATATTCAGATGATGTCGACAAACTGGAGATCGACTATACTCTTCAGTGTCGACACATTCTCCCAATGTTGAGGTCGATGTTTTTTCTTCTGTGTCGACACAATTTCCCAGTGTTGTGTCGACTTACTTCTTCTGAGTCGACACAATTTCCCAGTGTTGTGTCGACTGACTTCTTCTGTGTCGACACTTTTTCCCAGTGTTGTTGTAGACTATGTTATGTGTCGACACTTTTTCCCAGAGTAGTGTCGACTTACACCTTCTGTGTCGACACACTTTCCCAGTGTTGTGTCGACAACTTTCTTCTATGTGACGACACATGTTCCTTTGTGTCGACACTTGGACTTAGAATTTTTTCTGTAAACTTTAACAATTCTTTACCTGCACATGTCAACTCAAAACAACATCAAATACAACATGATGTATATCATTGAGCTAGGTTGGGCTTCTTCAAATCAGGTACACATTTTCCAATGTACCCAACAATCTCCCCCTATTTGGAGAAGTCATAACCCTTATAGCTAATGATATACACCATTTAGAAATAGTATAAAATGATGATATATGACAATACACAGGGATACTTAATTATAAACAAAATAATAAGAACATCATGGATAAAACAATCTATCACAGATTTAACAATATTTTGTTTATTACTGGGTAATGTTTGATTACATGGTTTTTCTTTGACTGATCACATTACATCATTTCAAAACATTATGAAAGAACTAAAACATTATCAGGATTGATCAGGTTCTCTAATAACAATCCCTTGGCCAGATTTAATTTTAGCTGTCACAGGAGCTTCTGATTCTTCAGCCATCTTTTTTCCTTTAAGATCAGTTTTCTTCTTAGCTTCTTCCTTGAGCCTTTGCCTTTCAAAATAGTGAAAAGGCTTTGGGAAGTATTTGCTTGGCTCCATAGCATCAGGTGGAAGTCTTCCCAGCTTAGCTTTCCTTCTGAATTGTACAATGGCTTCTTGTCTTGTCTCATACTTCTGCCATTCCTGCTCATTGTACCACTTGCCCCTTTCATGAACTTGATCTTTGACAGCTTTCCATGCAGTGAGTATTATATTTCTGGAAGTAGGACTCCACTGCTCAAAATCTGGCTTCAGCTCAGCCTGCTCTCTAAATCTTTTCTTTGACAGTAGAGCATCTTGCTGTTCTTGCAAATTTACCTCAGGCTTATCAACCTTTCCAAAGATAACATTTACAACTTCCTTTGAAGGACTATACATATATTGCACTTGCTGATCCAATATATCAAAATCTGGAGGGGGGTAAATGACTTGGGCAACCTCAGGTTGGTCACCTTCAAGTAGTCCTATTTGCAGACCTGACTCAGCCACCATGTTATCATCACACAATGGTGGATATCCCAATGTGGCTCTTATACTATTGGTCACCCATTTGGCATGCTCAGAGCCTGCATGAATTAGCATCCTCTCCCCCTTTATGGCTTCTCTTGAGACAAGATCTCTAAGATCTTCTTTCTGGAATCGAATTTGGCCATCCAAATAATTCACTCCCTCCTTGAAAAATGGTCTTAACTTTTGAAGCTTTTCAGATATTTCCTGTTGAGAGGTTGTGATGGCAGTCTTAACAGATGCAATTGCAGCCTGAAAATTCTTATCAAACTCTGCCATTTCTTTGGCTCAATCTGCAGGCATCCCTGGAACAATCTTTTGCACCTCTAGAATGATCTTATTATGTGATTCAGTTAAATTGTCATTCATTCTTATTTGATTTTCCAGAACATAACCTTGCTTCAAAGCAATATCATCCACCTTTGTAGAGATAGCCTGCTGTTGTTTAGCCAGATAAACTACAGCATTGCCACCCTTGTGGAAGCAATCTGTCATTTCAGTTTTATTCAAGTTGACTTGAAATTGGATAGATTTGATATCTTGGGCTAAGTCAAACTGCAGAGTTTTGTTTCTTTCATCAACATATTTCTCAATGGCCACCCTGTGGTCATCCAATTTCACCTGTAAATCCACCAAGAACTTGTTATAATCAACTTCAGGAGGTGGAGGTGGAGGTGTTGTCTGTAAAGCCTGCTTATAAGTTTTGCTTCTTCTTTTAAATACAACCAGTTTTCTTCTCTTAGCCAACCTGGCTTCTTCAGTCTCAGACTCAGAAGTACTCTCAATGTGAACTCTATCTGCTTCAGTGCCATGTTGCTCAGTTTCAACATGTACTGGCTCCCCCTCAATTCTTTGCTCCTCCTCTATTTCTTGAACTTTTTCAATCTTTCTCCACTTCTTGTTCTAGCTCTATGTCAAGAGGCTGCTCAACATCTTGGTTCTCTTCTATTCTATCAGTAGCTATGTCATCATTAGGAAATAACTCATCCAGAGTGTATTCTTTTTGAACTGGAGCATCTGAAGATAAGTCATTAGGTGCATCCTTGTGCACATTCTCAGGCAGCTGCATATCTGGAGTAGGAGAAGACACATGCTCCCCCTGAACCTGTGCAGTGAGAAAAAAAAACTTTTAGAAAGTCTTTTATAGTAAAATACATTTGCTCCCCCTACACCTGTACCACTTGTACCTGAGTAGGGGTAGATACATTTTGAGCAGGAGATTGAACAGGCTCCCCCTGCATCTGTGCAGATGTATCTACTTGATGAACTGTAGTGGAGGCAGGTTGTTCTTCACTCTGTATCCTTAGTGGGTCCTCTTGTTGTTGCTCAGTCTCGTGAGCTGGAGAAGGGGATCTCATAGGGGTGTCTGGCCTGCTCTCTTCAGGCACATCCTTAGTCAGCACCCTTTCCCACCTGGAGAATAGTCTCATGTCCATCCTTCTCATATGATTGATTTTAGATCCTGGCAGTTGCTGCATCACTTCAGGAATTGCTCCATTGAGATATAGACTTATGATCCTAGCCATGTTAGGCTTCTTGATCCCTTCTTTAATCTTGTCAAATAGGATTACTGACCAATCAGTAGGAATTGTAAAGACAATCCTGGTCATAAGGTTGAACATATAGGCAGAAATCCTATCATGTCCACCTGTCTTGCAGAGAATTACTTTCCCAACTATTTCAGACAAGAACTTTCCTTGCTGATTCATACCCTTCCTATTGAATGCAGCACCAATCTTCATGTTTGAATCCAAACCACACCATTGAAGGGCTTCCCTTGTCTTAGAACTAGGAACCTCTTCTTCATTTTCAACCACATGTAATTGCAAAAACTTTCTCAAACCTCTTTGGGTAATCTTAATCTTAGTCCCGTGAACAATGGACTTGATCTTGAGTTCAGTAGAATGGACTGATGCTGAGATAAAGAACTCATGCACCTCCTTTTTCCAGATCTTGGATGGTTCTGAGACAAGAAATTCTAACCCTGATGCAGAGAGAAGGGTGATAACTCCTTGAACATCAGGCGGCGCCTCTGCAAACGCCTGGCGCACCAACTCATACCCTTCATTAACATTGTCTTCAATCCTTGGCGCCATCATTGTGTCGAGAAAGCTTGAGAGAAGAGAGAAAGAAAGACTGTCGACACAGGGTTTGAGTTTCGAAAACCTTGAAAGCGTGTCGACACAAAGAGCTTTTTGACCTATTTATAGCTTCTGTTGAAAGAAGTTCAAAAGGCGCCAAAGACAGTCTAAATGTGTCGACACAGACGGAATGTGTCGACACAAGCTTCTATTAACTCGACATTTCTTCAGTCTACTATGTGTCGACACCAATTTGTGGTTATGTCGACACCTTGGATATATAGTAGAAAGACAGAAATTCTGTGTCGACACTAAGGACAAGTGTCGACACATATTTTGTAAGTGTCGACACCATAATTCTGGTTGAGTCGACATTACATTCCTGGTTAAGTCGACAATAAAACTCTTAAGTGTCGACACATATTCTCTGTGTCGACACAATATTTCTGACTTGTCGACATAATTTCTCTGAGTCGACACATTATTACTGAATGTGTCGACACATTCTTACTTAGCCAATTTCTGTAACTTCAATGTGTCCTTTTTAACACTTGATTATTGTTGTTACTACTTTTACTTACTCATTAACCATTTCAATAGCATTGTTAATGATTTTGTTTAATACATTAATCAATGGTTAACATACCTAATTCAATTTTGAATTTATTGAATTTGGTTTCATCTAAAGGCTTAGTAAATACATCTGCTATTTGATAATCTGTTTTTACAAATTCCAATGAGATGTCACCTTTTTCTACATGTTCTCTAAGAAAATGATATTTGATTTCTATATGCTTAGTTCTACTATGAGAAACTGGATTATTAGCAATAGAAATAGCACTCTTAGAATCACATAAAAGGGGTGTTCTACTTACCTGAATACCATAATCTTTAAGCTGATGCTGCATCCATAATAGCTGTGCACAGCAGCTTCCTGCAGCAATATACTCTGACTCAGCTGTGGAAATTGCCACACTAGTCTGTTTTTTACTACTCCAAGATATTAGTCTTCCTCCCAGGAATTGACAAGTACCTGTAGTACTCTTTCTATCCTCTCTACATCCTGCAAAATCTGCATCTGAATAGCCTGTTAGTTGAAAATCTCTATTCCTAGGGTACCAAAGACCTAGAGTAGGAGTGCCCTTTAGATATCTCAGAATCCTTTTTACTGCAGTATAATGAGATTCTTTAGGGCAGGCTTGGTACCTAGCACAGACACATGTTGCATACATAATGTCAGGTCTACTAGCAGTGAGATATAGTAGTGACCCAACTATTCCTCTATACAATGATTCATCAACAGGTTTACCTGCCTCATCTTTGCATATTGGCATACTTGTGCCCATAGGAGTTCTCATGGAGGAGGATGACTCCATACCATATTTTTTAATTAATTCCTTGGTGAACTTAGACTGGGATATGGACAATCCATCATCAGTCTGTCTTACTTGGAGTCCCAAGAAGAACTTAAGTTCTCCCATACTGCTCATCTCAAACTTCCCTTGCATAAGTTTGGCAAACTTTTTACAAAGGTTGTTTTCAGTAGATCCAAAGATTATGTCATCAACATAGATCTGGACTAAGATGATCTTTCCTTTGGATTCCCTAAGGAATAGAGTTTTGTCTATCTTTCCTCTTGAGAATTTATTCTCAATGAGGAAGGTAGACAGGGTTTCATACCAAGCCCTTGGAGCTTGTTTTAACCCATACAAAGCTTTCCTAAGCTTGTACACAGAATCAGGTTTAAGAGGATCTACAAAACCTGATGGCTGCTCTACATATACTTCTTCTTTAAGATCACCATTCAGAAATGCTGACTTTACATCCATCTGGTATACTTTGAAGTCTTGGTAGGCTGCATAGGCAAGGAACATTCTGATTGCCTCCAGCCTTGCTACTGGAGCAAAGGTTTGATCAAAGTCAATCCCTTCTTCCTGCCTGTATCCTTTTGCAACCAATCTTGCTTTATTCTTTATTATTATTCCACTTTCATCTAGCTTGTTCCTATAGATCCACTTAGTCCCAATTATGTTGTGGCCTCTTGGTTTAGGAACAAGCTCCCAGACCTTGCACCTTCTGAACTGATTCAGCTCCTCTTGCATAGCATCAATCCAGTACTGGTCTTGGATAGCTTCTTCAAACTTCTTAGGTTCCATTTGAGACAAGAAACTAGAATGCAAAACTGTGCTTTGATTTCTGCTTCTAGTTTGCACTCCTTGTCTTGGATCACCAATTATCTGATCAGTAGGATGATCTCTTAGATATCTTATAGCTGGAGGTAGATTCCCTTCAGGTTGAGCATCTCCAGCTTCTTCATTCTGCTGCTCCTCTTGGTTTTCATCAGCTTCCATTATCTCTTGTACTCCCCCTGGACAGCAGCCTTCATTTTCCAATGCTCCCTCTTCCTTTGAAGCTTCAGCAATGGAGAGCTTGTCCATCTTCTTGCTTATACCTGTTGAGTCATTTGATCTACAAGACAATTCACAATTGATTAATCTTGTTTCATCAAATACAATATGCACAGATTCTTCAACAACTTGAGTAGTTAAGTTGAAGACTCTATAGGCCTTACTATTTGTGCTGTACCCAACAAATATCCCATCCTGGGATTTGGCAGCAAACTTAGTCAAATAAGACTTACCATTGTTAAGTATATAGCACTTGCAGCCAAAGATCCTAAAATAGGATAGATTTGGTTTTCTGCCTTTCACAATCTCATAGGGAGTCTTTCTGTGGCATTTGGTGATAGAAGCCCTATTGATGACATGACAAGCAGTGTTAACTGCCTCAGCCCAAAAATATTCTGGGAGAGAGGTGTCACTCAATAGAGTTCTACCAGCTTCAATTAATGATCTATTCTTTCTTTCAGCAATTCCATTTTGCTGAGGTGTTCTAGGTGAGGAGAACTCTTGGAAAATCCCAAAGTCTATACACAAGTTTGTCATGCTTTCAGATTGAAACTCAGTACCATGGTCACTTCTGATTTTGACCACTGTACTGTTCAGTTCATTCTGAATTTGCTTTACAAACTTAAATAATACACTTGGGGTTTCAGATTTTTGTCTCAGAAAGAACACCCATGTAAATCTAGAATAGTCATCTACAACCACTAGTGTGTAGACCTTCCTTCCTAGACTGTGAACTGGCATAGGACCAAAAAGATCCATATGCAAGAGGTATAAACACCTCACAGAATCCTTGTTTTCAAGGCTTTGAAATGAGGTTTTTGTCTGCTTGCCCTTTTGACAAGCTGAGCATACCCCTTCCTTTATACACTTAACTTGAGGCCCATTCCTCACTAGTTCTTTACTAAAGAGTTGGCCAATTGTCTTGTAGTTTAGATGAGCCAATCTCTTGTGCCACTTAACACAATGAGAAGCATTGTCATCAGCTACAAGACAAATGGGGGATGCCTTATTCTCACATTCAAAATTAAGGCAATACACATTTCTCTTCCTATACCCAGTCAATATGATCTCTTGATCACTTGACCTTTTGATATGACATCCATCCTTACCAAATGAAATGTCATATCCTAGATCACTCAGCTGGCTTATGCTTATTAGATTATGTTTCAAACTTTTTACATAGGCCACTTGGGTGATAGTAATTAGGTTTGAAGAGATGTTACCAAATCCTTTGATGACTCCTTTTTCAGATCCACCAAAGATCACTTTATGTCCATCTTTGACAGATGAATACTCCTTCAGCAGCCCCTTTGTTCCAGTCATGTGCCTGGAACAACCACTATCCAAGTACCATATAGGGGCATGGTAACTTGGATTCACCTGCAATACAGAATTACTTACCCTTAGAACCCAAGTAAGTCTTGGGTCCTTGGTTCAGGTTAGCCTTAATAAAGTTATCATAACCTCTTCTAACAGGTAGACTCTTATTCTTTATAACACTTGTGTTATACCAGCAGTCCAATGCAAAATGACCCCTCTTGCCACAGCACCAACATTCAAACTTATTGTATCTAGATCTAGATACATCCTTGTCAGAAGCATTTCTGTTCATTGCTGGTGCTGTTGCAACTTCTCCTGCTGGTTTCTTAAAACCATAGGGCTTATGACCATAGGTAGGCCTGCTTGCCTTAACACCCTTGTTCTTCAGAACATTTGTCTTGATATGATCCTGAATGTCTTCATGATCATATATGTTAGAAGGCACTTTCTTCTTACCAAACCTTATGGGGACTGAAAGGTTTAGTGGCTGAATAGGGGCTTTGCCTTTCTTCTTGAATCTGCTAGCCCTGGAGTTACCCTTAAATCCTAATCCAGCCTTACCCTTCTGAGTGACAAATTCATCTATCAAGGGTAAGACAGATTTTGGCTTAGAGTAACTAGCCACTAAATCCCTTTCAATTCTAAGTCTGTCCTCCAGACTCTTTACTTGATCATTAGTATAATTAATTGTGCCCATCTGAATAATAGTTATATTTTTCAGCTTGGCAATTTCAGCTAACTTTTGATCAAGGACTTTTTCTAACTCAGCTGTTGTAACCCTTAGATCAGCAATTTCCTGAGCCTGTGATTTAACCAGGTTCTTGCTTTTCTTAAGGGCCTGCAACAAGTCCCCATACTTGTCTATCAATTGATAGACATCTCCTTCAGATCCAGATGCATCTTCATCACTTGATGCAGATGTAGCTGATTCTTCACTTGTACTACAAACAAATGTACTGGAAGGACTGTTTACCTCATTAGGACCAGACTGATTTTGGCATAGGTCCTCTTCTGATCTAGTCATCAAACCCATGCATTGATGTTCATTGATGGAGTCTAGCAACTGCATAAACTCCTCTTCCTCAGATGCAGCATATAATCCAATATATGCTTCAGCTTCAGATCCTGATTCTGAAGTTGACTGGTCTGACAGACTTTTATCTTTCTTTGCTACAAAGGATTTCTCCTTCTTGCCTTTCTGATAAGTCTTCTTCTTTTCTGAAGATTCCTTCCTTTTGTCAGGACACTCAGCCACTACATGTCCAGGCCTATTGCAACAATAGCAGACAATCTTTGAAGTAGTGGCTTTGCTGGGCTTTGACCTGCTTTTCTCTTTCCTAGATGACCTTCTTTTCTGATAATAGTCATCTACTTGCTGTGATGATGAAGGCCTAGACTTCCATTGCTTCTTTTTCAAGAACCTTTGAAATTGCCTAGTGAATGCAGCAAAGTCTGCATCTGAATCACTGCTGACTGAACCCCTATCTGAATTTTCAGAACTACCTTCTTCAACTTCCTTAGGAGGAGATGGTGATTTCCTCCTATTCTTTCTGGTGGCTTCAGCATTAAATGCCACATTCTTTTCTCTATACTCTCCTCTTGAGTTTCTTTCCTCCTCCTTCCTTACCATAAGTTGCATTTCATAGGATAGCAACTTTCCAAACAGAGTTGGAGGAGATATCTCTGCCAATTTTGCCACTTCTCTTATGGCACAGATCTTTGTATCCCAATCCTTTGATAAGGATCTTAAGAATTTGTCATTCAGTTCATAGGTACTGAAGACTCTTCCATAGGAAATTAGCTCATTCACAATTCTATAGAATTTCTTATAGCACTCAGTTATGCTATCAGATTTTCCTTGTCTAAAACTTTCATACTCCTGATTTAGCATAGATTTTCTGTCCAGCCTTACTTCTTCTGATCCCTCCATGTAGACAATCAATGTGTCCCACATCTCCTTGGAGGTCTTGCAGTGAATCAGATTCTGAAATGTTGAATCATCTATGGCACTGACAATGATGTTCTGTGCCCTTTTGTCCATGGTTGCCAAGATGATTTCATCCTTGGTCATTTCAGAATAAGTCTTTGGTGTTTGGATATTTGCATCAAGAACAGATATCTTCATTGGTATGAAGGGGCCTTCCTGTACTGTGATGTAAATCCTTGGGTCAGATGCTTCCATAAACAATTTGACTCTTTCTTTCCAGATCCCAAAGATTTCCTTCTTGCATATGGGTAATTTCATTGACCCTAGCTCCTTATGATTCTCTCCAGAACCCATCTTCTTGATTCTTGATTCTGCCTATCAGATCTACCTCAGACTGTTAAGTCCTTTTTGAGGAACCTCCCTCTGATACCACTTGATAGTTTAACTTTCAAGGCAGCCTAAACACCTAGAGGGGGGGGGTGAATAGGTCCTGCTTCTTTTTCTAAAACTTCTAGACAGAATTCAATTTATTAACTAATACAAAAACACAGTAATCACAGAAAACAACACATCACAGATTGCACTATGTTTTATAGTGGTTCCCCAAGGTCTGGGTACATCCACTTTCCCCCTTCACCTATCTAGCTGTATGCTAGATTCGGCCAAACTTCCACTTATCTCAGATCAATAGATCTTACAACTCAGAACCCAACTGGTTCCTACAACTCAGGCACAACTGCCCTACCTCAGCCTTGCCCCAAGGCCTACAACTCAGAGAATATCCTTCTCCTACACTCAGGCAATCAGCCCTACCACTCAGAGTTCAACACTCCTACACTCAGCCTTTATAACATAGGCTTACAACTCAGATCTGTATAAACAGATCCTACAGAAATATAGAAAAGATTGTTTTAAATTGTCTTGCCAAGTTGAGAGAGAAGAGGCAATGACAATTCTTAATCAGCTGATGCAATCAACTGTTTCTTAGCCTTCTTCAAAGCTTCTTGAAAATGTACTTAGCTGAGTTGATTCCAAACAGCTTCTTGAGAATCCACTGATGGATTCTTTCTTCTTCTTCAAATTCTGACTTGATCTCTCTCTGTCCAGAACTTTGAATGATTCTTCTGAATTCTGATTAGAACTCTTCTTAGATCTATCCTTAGATAGTCTTCTTAGATCTCCCGGAGAAGATCTTCTTAAGTGCCTAGCACTTTCTTGAAATGAGTAGAATATAACCCTTCTCCAATGTATTTCAAAGGATCAGTTCTATATCTTCTTAATTGTGTGTGTTGTTCTTCTTTCTCTCCTTCTGAATCTGTCTATTTATAGACATTCTTCATGGTAACCGGCTGATCCGGTTTCTAACCGTTTTCTGACAAGTCTGACAACTTCAGTTAACTGGTGATAACCCACAGCTGTCAAGTCTTCAAACAAGTCCTGTGCCTTAGTGTTGAAACAGTCTGTCAGAAAGTGTCGAGACCATCTGTCTATTTGTGTCGACACAATTAACTTTGGTGTCGACACTGCCTTCAGTGATGTCGACAAAATTGCCTTTGTGTCGACACATCTTCTTCTGAAACTAACTTGGTCTTTGACTCTGCAGTGTGTCGACACAAGTCCTGTGTGTCGACACAGTTGTTGTAGAATCATAACTTTAGTAAGTGTTGACTGGGCCTTCAGGTGTCGACTATTTTCTTCTGTGTCGACATATTCAGATGATGTCGACAAACTGGAGATCGACTATACTCTTCAGTGTCGACACATTCTCCCAATGTTGAGGTCGACGTTTTTTCTTCTGTGTCGACACAATTTCCCAGTGTTGTGTCGACTTACTTCTTCTGAGTCGACACAATTTCCCAGTGTTGTGTCGACTGACTTCTTCTGTGTCGACACTTTTTCCCAGTGTTGTTGTAGACTATGTTATGTGTCGACACTTTTTCCCAGAGTAGTGTCGACTTACACCTTCTGTGTCGACACACTTTCCCAGTGTTGTGTCGACAACTTTCTTCTATGTGACGACACATGTTCCTTTGTGTCGACACTTGGACTTAGAATTTTTTCTGTAAACTTTAACAATTCTTTACCTGCACATGTCAACTCAAAACAACATCAAATACAACATGATGTATATCATTGAGCTAGGTTGGGCTTCTTCAAATCAGGTACACATTTTCCAATGTACCCAACACCAGCAAACCTAGAAGTGCTGGGAGCCTCACATGTGCTCGATCACCCCCTTGCTCACCTGAGCTAGGTGGTGGCTGTGGCGATGCTCTAGTTTCCATAAGACCCATGCACGATATCCAAAAGTTATGGATGGAGGAAAAGAATAGGTCCCACCTTTATTTTGGGGTTGTTTTGGAGCTCTCTGCAAAATCCACATTAGTAGTGGAGGAAGAAGTGGTGTTTTGGGTAAGAATCTCCAGTAATCTTGGGGCTTAGGAAGAGGTGGGCTTGAGTTTGATTGGGGCGAGGGAAAGGAGTGAGCTCCACTATAGGCTAGGGGGTATTTTATATAGGGCTTGGATACCCCCTCCTCTTCTCATACTCGGTATTGGATAGTTTCTATTGGAATAGCCCTTGCTTCCTCTATATAAAGAACTAGAAGTCATCTAAGAGATGAATACAAGTCAAATGTCATGATCTTGAGGCATAGCATGGGGGTTGGCTTGATACACGAGTCCAATGCACTGACAAAACTCAATTTGGAGCATGTAAGCTCAATATACAAAAATGGCATCATCGTGATTTGTTATGATACACAAAATGGTCATATTCACCATATGACCCAGGATCTAAATGAAATGGTTTCTATTGCACTAATATTAACTATACGTGTGCAGCGCAACTGACTGACCTCGAATAGGAGCATGTATGCTCGATATTCAAAAGAGGCATCATCGTGACATGCTACAATACTTTAAAAGGTCACATACGTCATATGACATCAGATCAAAATTAAACGGGTTTTGATGTACTAGTATTGAATATATGAGCCCAATACATCTGATAGAACTCATATCGGTGCACGTATGCTCAATTTATTAAAATGGCATCGTCGTGACACGTTATGATACATAAAATGGTCATATTTGATATATGACCTCAGATCCAAATGAAATGAGTTTTATTGCACTCGTATTGACTATATAAGTCCAATATAACTAATAGAACTCAAATCAAAGAATGTATGCTCATTATTAAAAATCGGTGTCATCGTGATGTGCTACAATACTTAAAATGGTCATATTTTCCATATGACCCCAGATTGATATAAAATGAGTTCTATTGTACTCGTATTGACTATTTGAGTCCAATGCAACTAACAGAACTCAAATTGGAGCACATATGCTCATTATTCATAATCAGCGTTGTCGTAATGCGCCATGATACAAAAAATTGTCATATTTTCCATATAACCCCAGATCGAAACAAAACAAGTTTTGTTACACTCGTATTGACTACATGAGTCTAATGCGATTGACAAAACTCAATTCGGAGCATGTATGCTCAATATTCAAATTTTGGTCACTTTCTAGCTTCTAGAGCATCTTGAAGGTGATTGGGTCAACTAGGGTCTTAGTGATTCAATAAAAGTTGGTATGTTACATGCATCTATATCTCATTCATCGCTTCATCATGGGATTTCATTCTGGGAGCCTTGACAAGAGACATACAAGAGGAGATCTAGGAGATCAAGAAGAAGGTCAAAGCATTAGGGACCCAAAAGATGATGAAAAAGATTATTCATAAACTAAAATCTCCCATCCACTTTAGAGGTGCTAGTGTCTCATCATATTATAGGTAGTGAGGACTGAGAGAGTATTATTATTTTTATGTATAATACGGGCGTTTGGAAAATTTTGTGTATATCTATTTGGTATTGCACGATAATAGGATTATGACCTACGCTAACCTATCATTTTACTTGTGTTCGTTATGAATTATCTCGTAACCATAACCTGCTTAATTAAAATGTTTCATTAGAGACTGTGAATTTCAGTAGATAGCTAAGTCATGATTTGAGTAGTGCACATGACAACTGGCTTTGATAATATGCTTTATATACATAAGTGCTTGAGATATGTGATATATTTGATATATATACAAATGTGAACCTGTTTTGGTTCTTTTATAGATTTTTCAAGTTTATACTATTTTTTATAGAAGTTAACCAACATCATATAAATGCCTTACTGATAGCAGAAGAGAATGAATATAGAAGTGGGAAGAAATTTTTCAACAAAATCATTTAGAGATAATCTGAAGCTTCAAGAAACCGTTGTAACTGCCGAAGGTAGTTTAGTGCCTGATGGTATCAGACCTAGACTTGATATTTTATTCAAAATGCATGTTTTTAAAGATTTTTTATTTCAATTTCTCCCAATCATGATTTAACATGCTAGAGGATATCTAGCACAGCTAGGAAATTAGTGAACTAATCAAAAAGTTACGTATTAAATATTTTTTCATATCCCTTAATAGTACTAAAATCCAATTTTGTAAAGAGTTATTAATCTTAATAATATAAGATCAAATATTTTGTGTTTAATATATTTTTTATGATATTATACGCTTTTTATATGTAATGGATTTTAAAAGGATAGTAGCTAGATAGTTGGCTCACTTAAACTGATATGATTTCTATTCAATTTCATTCAACACGTTTTATTAGTCATTAAGATTAATGTGTGAAAGTAATATCTCACACTATATAATTTGACCATAGTGTGTTGGCTCAATAAAATACAAAACAAACAACAACAACAAAAAAGAAATTAAGCACATCGTGAAGTAGATTATTAACTATTTAATTCTTATGTGTTTCTACTTCACGCATTTAGTGGATACTAATGAATATGAGATTTTTGTGTCCAAATGGAGCCATGTATGGCATTTCCTTTGGGTACCAAAATATATTGTGATGATCCATGGGGAGACAAAAATGAATGGCCCCTTTCTATTGGAAGAGGTTCATCATTTTTCATGATAGGCCTCCATTCATACTTTGGCTTAATATCATTTTTATGTTGGAAATTTCCATTATTTTTATTTTGAGTCTTCTTCTAGTAATCTTTATTTTTAAAACCATGCATTGAAGATTTAGATGTGTTAAAATGTTTTTTCAAGTTATATTTATGTTGTCTACCATAATGACTCTTACTAGAGTGATTCTTAAAAAGAAACATTAGTTCATTTCATTATAAGTTTGGAGTGCTTTTATTTTATAAATGAAGATGAAAATTATGTTTTTGAATTTCAATTATAAGTACTTGATATTTTTAACTCCCTTGGTGCATCTTAGTAAAGATATAAAAATTCATATTCAACTTGCTCTTGGACTTTTCTTGATGTAGTAAATTTATGTTTTGTGAATTTTTCTTTATAATTTCCTTAAACAAGTTGATTTTAGTTTCTAATTTATTATTCTTAAGTTTGAGATTTTGTCTAGCTCTATTATAAGCGATCGTGCTATTCTTAAGAGTGGTGGAAACAAAATTTATATGAGATTTATAGTCATTTCAAAATTCCTAAATTTTTCATCCATCTCTTTAATTTCAATTTTATAATTTTTTCACATAGCACAATCACTTTTTAAAGATGGATTTACTAGACATAATTTATCATTATTCTCTTTTACAATAAAAACCTCATTTTCAAGTACCTTACCTTTTTTTAATATGTGAATTACATTCAAAGTACGGTTTATAAATTAACTAAAGTGTAATGGGGGGGGGGGAACTAGTCACATCAATAGTAGGTTCTACAAGGAGTTGTGCGTTTAAATTCTTATTTTCTAGCCATAGTTTTACATTGATATTTTTCATTTTTTTTAATTCTACGTCTGGCATTTTCTACCACACGCAATATAGATATAGGCATCGTAACAAAAAGGAATATCTACTTATAGTGTTCTCAGACGAGGCAATATTTGAACATAGAGTATCTTCTACATATTCTTGTTTGCACGCCCCTCCCAATATTGTGTTTCCATCACCCCTTTTGCTTGATGTGTTTACTATGTCTTCGTCTGAGCGTTATAGTTCATTTGGTTCTTCGCTTGGATTCATAAGAAATTGCTCGGGCTCATCATCTAGTTGAAGAAGCCTATAAGTTATCTCAAGAAATTTCCAAATGTCATAAGTCATATGCAAAGTATAGATAAGTTTGAATATTTCTTGATATAACACTCAATATAAACAATTCATAGCCTTGGCATTTAAAAAGGACTCCTCCCTATTTTATGTACTTAGTGGCTTTATAATAGTGATATTTCAATCTTCTTTATCTCATGAAATATTAAATTTATTCATTACACTTTTCCACTCTTTATAGTACACACCAGTAAATAAAGGTGGTGTTAATAATTCTTTAGTGTACAAAATTCCATCCCCACTAGTAGATTTGAGATTATGGTTGACCATTATTCCTGGTAATGAATTCGTTCTAGGAATTAAATCGCTGTAATAGAATGTGTTGGATCGAGTACCCAACCTTAGAGAGAAGTGGGTGGGTGAATAAGGTTCTTTTAAGGTAATAATGATTTTTAAAAAAATTGCACATGTCTTACACTAGTGCTGGGCGATTGTTCTACTACCATTAGTATTCATAGGAACTATATTCCTTAGCTACAGAGTGCTGTTCTAGCACACACCCACTTTGCACTTCAGAGATGCAATTGTGAGGAGATGTAATAGAAAATCAGAATGGTGAACCATGATTTCAATGATTGAATTAGAAATATACAATAATACAAAACTATATCTCCATGATGCCGGAGATCGGAAGCGATGATCAAAATACTCTTGTGGTTTCTATATATCCCCTCCCCCTAAGGACCAATTGTCTCTCTCTCTTTCCCCTAAA
Source organism: Platanthera zijinensis (assembly GCA_039513925.1). Lineage (NCBI taxonomy): Eukaryota > Viridiplantae > Streptophyta > Magnoliopsida > Asparagales > Orchidaceae > Platanthera > Platanthera zijinensis. Next base: position 41,309,804 of record CM077083.1, read on the forward strand.
AGGTCTTCGAGCTAGCTATCCCATTTCACCCATAAGGTATTTGAGGCCGACTATATCCCTTCTGCCATAAGGTCTTCGAGTCGGCTCTCTCCCTTCTCATTAAAGGACTTCAAGCCCACTACATCACCCCAATCTAGACATCCTCCCTAGATAATTTCACAAAAAATACTTCCCAAATTCTGATGTCTACACCAGACGATTTCTCCGCCCATAATTCAATAAAACAGAAGAAAAGAATCAATATATTAAAGAAGATTCACTCCCTCAAATGTATGTCTCCAGAGGTGGAGAGTGATCAGTAGTTTTGATAAATGTTCTTCGTGCACATGATTGTCTTCAGAATCTCCTTAATGTTTGCCTTCTCTAGAGATCTTCTTTGTTTTTGAATGTGGGAAAGGGTTCTTCTCCTTGGATAATAGCTCCTCGCTATAGAGACTGTGTAATAACTTTCTTCCATTCTAGGGTTCAACAACCTTTTTCTTACCAAGGAAGAAATGAGTGATTTTATACTGGAATTAAATACACTACCGCTAGCGGCAGGTTACAGCACAGGGGTAGCATAGAATACCAATCATGTCTAGCTGTCTTGCTCAATGACGAGAAAGCTATACAACAATATTTTGTAATTTTTTTATTTAGCGTGGAGCGTGATTAGATAGCTTACCTATAGTTGATAGAGAAAGTGGAACACTTTTCCTTGTAGGTTTCTATTACCATTTTATGTTCCTGCCACTTTCTAACCTTTTTAATTCACTCAGATTGCGGACCTGGACAACATCGATGTTGCGATGTGGCAGAGGTAACACGTGCTGGTAGCCGATGGATCACGATGGTATAGTAAGCCAAAATATCCCATCATGATTATGTATCAGTCATTATGACGATTTTGTTACCATTGCGCGATAGTGCTTGTGTCAGCGATAGCCCAAGCTTTACGACAAACTATGTTGTCTTCACGACGACATTGTGTTGTGTTCACGATGAATTGTGTTGTCTTCTCGATGAATTGTGGTGTCTTTTAGACGATATAGCTATAATATGATCCATATACTTCTCGATAAGTCCTCCTTCTAATAGGTGTGTCTAACACCCGACATTATACTTAGCGCTTGACAATAGCACAATCTCCCTAATAGCTGGTGGAGTCTTGTCACGATGAGTTGAGGCCAGTCATGATTACATGAGGCCACTCACAATAACATGAGGACATGTTATGATGATATTTTCCTTAGACTCAAGCAAATCCATTCCTTAAGAAAGAACTGAGCTAGCGCCCGACATTATCGCTAGGGCCCGATAGTAACTCACAGAGCTTTTCATTTTTGCATGTCTTCACACCTATAAACCTGCACACTATACCAAATGTATGTATGATCAAATATAGCTTGAGATTTGTTGTTATCAAACCTGAGAGATGCAGAATGCTTATATAATAGAAGCTCCTTCAGGATGAAAGAGGGAGGCAGCTCCTTGATGGCAGTTTCGAGATAGGAGAAAGAATCGCCACAATCGACCATATTGTCAACCCGGACAATATCCTGAACAAGCACCATTACCACAGTAAACATTAATTCCTCCATGAACAACACCCAAGTAGACACTCGTATTACCGAAGGATGTTCCCTTTATAGGGAATTGCTTTTTATTCCACAAGCCTTGGCACATCCGAGCTTTCTGCCACAAACCAATGGGAGCCTCAGATTTGGAGCTATTTGGGGGAGCCATATCTAAGCATAGAGGATGGCCTGAGGAGGATGGAGAGGTCGATCAAGTAGGGTATACCAGCAGAGGAATGATAGAGTTGCAACTTTAATGGCTTATTCTTTGGACTTGCAATATGGACCCGCCCTAGATATTTTTATTGGTAATTATCTATCTCTAGTTTTCCTTGTTATACATTACCTTATTTGTTAATATTTTTTTATCATAAAAATCTATATAGTTATAGTAAATGGATCTTTCTAGTATTACTTATGATAGAAGGTCAACCAACAAAAAATTTATTCGATATAAGAGCAACAAACTCTTTTATATCTCAGGACTTCATCTCATCCAAAACAAATATCATCTGATCAACCGAGATGTCGATACAAATATGTCTCCCAAGTGGATCATATATGACCACTACAAAAAAGTGTTCATTTCAAGATCTTCTAGAAAATATGAAATTTGAAGTCTACATGACCATATTGGCGATAACCGGATTAAACATCATATTGGTAATGAATTGGTTGGCCGGGCATAAGGCACATATCAATTTCTCGACCCAGGAAATCAACCTCCAAAACATAGCTGGACAGTCCTTTACAGTGAAAGATATGATCCCTCATATAATTCTAACTTTTGCTCAGACCGCCAAAGTAGTCAGGCAGAAGGACAGGATATTCTTGATCTACTTATAAATGGAATACGAGACTAAAGTATTCGCCAAGATTCAAGAAATTCAGGACTTTCTAAATATTTTTCCTGAGTCCCTCCCAGGTTTTCCCCTACAATCAGAAGTGGACTTTGAAATTGAGCTTCTTCCTAGAGCTCGACTAATGTTCTGAGCACCTTATCAGATTTCCCTGAAAGAATTAGCCGAGTTCAGGATAAGGCTCAAAGAATTGATTGATGCAGGGTTTGTTCGCCCTAGTTGCTCACCTTGGGATCCTAGATATTATTTGTTAAGAAGAAGGATGGGTATTTATGCTAGTGAATCAACTATATAGTGCTAAACTGAGTCAATGTTCGGAGTATGTATTGTATACAAAGAATTAACAAGTTATTTGACCAATTGCAAGGTTCTTCGATCTTCTCCAAGATGGACATGCGATCAAGCTATTACTAACTCCAGATTTGGGAGGAAGATATACCCAAAACTTCTTACGGCTCTTAATACGGACACTACCAATTCTTGTTAATGCTTTTTGGATTAACTAATGAAACATCTATAGTATGGCATTAATGAATAAGGTGTTCAAACCTTACTTGGATCATTTTTGTTCGTCTTCATAGATGATATTCTTATCTAATTAAGAAGCAAGGAAACCCACGTGAAATATCTCCAAATAAAGCTGTGGGAAAACTCCCACTATGTCTAATTTAGCAAATGTAAATTTTGGCTTGAGTAAATTGGATTCTTAGGGCACACCATTAATAAGAATAAAGTTATTTTGGACCAGATGAAGGTGCTTGTTGTCCAGAATTAGCTGCAACTCAAGTCAGCATTGGATATCTGAAGCTTCTTTGAAATAGCAGGATATTACCGAAAGTTCATGGAAGTCTTCTCCAAGATTTCCCTACCCCTCACCGCCCTCAAAAAGAAGGACACAACATTTCGATGGACTCCAAAATATGACACAACATTCATTGAGCTAAAGAATTGCTTGACCTCATAGGGATCCTTAAAATTCCATCTGGAATAGAGGGATTCCAAATCTATATTGGTGCATCATTGAAGGGATTAGGAGCCATGCTGATTTAATAGGGCAGAGTGACTGCTTACTTGTCTTGGCAATTGAAGCCGCATAAGCTTAACTTGCTCAACTTGGAGTGTGTTGTGGCAGTCTTTGCTCTTAAAATCTGGAGACATTACCTGTACAGAGTTAAATGTGAAATCTTCCCTAACCATAAAAGCCTTAAGTATGTCTTCACCCAGAAGGAACTAAACTTCCATCAACGCTAATGGATAGAGTTTCATTATGATTAGGATTTCACTCTCTAATACCACCCTGGCATGGCCAATAAGGTTGTTGATGTACTGAGTCGTCAACCCACAGTGGTCGGATGCTTGATGGAGGTAAAACATGAGGAGTTGTTATGATCATTAGCGTACTTGAACAATTCCACATCACTCATTGGGATCTACTGGTATATTAAGATCAATTATATTGGATGAAGATCTAGTGTGATTTTCATGACCAAATTTATGAATCCCAAAAGACTGTTCTAGAGATGGATCCGATCATCCAATCATAATAAGATGGTACACAGTAGGAATTCAATCTGTATGATTACATCCTATAATATAAGTATCGGGTATTTTTACCCTCCACTATAGGTATTCGAGAGGAGATACTTTGAGAACCTCATCAATCTAGGTATTTTATTCACCCTGGAATACTAAAATTATATATTGACCTATGTTGTACACTGTGTTGGCACAAAATAAAGAAAGATGTTATGGTTTATATAGCACATCAAAACAAAATACAAAAATCCAGGAGGTTTGTAAGAACCTCTTCCAATACACGAGTGGAAATCTGATGATATTTCAATGGATTTTGTACACGGATTACCGCATTCATGTGTAGTAAATGACTATATTTGGGTTGTGGAAGATCGCCTCACAAAGGTGTCCCTATTTATCCTAATCGGCAAAGTGATGCCATCGACGTATTAACTAGACTCTTCATAGAGCAAGTGGCCCGGTTCTACGGAGTACCCAAAATAATTGTCTCTGATCGCAATGGATGCTTTACTTTAAGGGAGTGGAGAAGGGTGTAATCTTACTTGGGAACCAAGTTAGTTTTAGCACAACATTCCACCCCCAAACAAACGGTCAAACATAAAGAATAAGTCAAACCATGGAGGATCTTCTTCATCTATGCATTGTGGATCATAATGAGCTCTTGGAGAAACTTATACCACTTGTATAATTCTTGTATAATAACAACGTCCAGGCAAGCATCAAAATGTCACCATATGAAACTCTTTGCGGGAGACATTGTCGAACACCTATATCTTGCGCTCAAGATTAAGACCCCAAAGCTTTAGGTGTTTTCATGTATATTGTTGATACCACCATAACAATAAGATTGATATGAGAATGGTTGTTGGAATTATAGAGCAAGTAGGTCAAATATTATGATGTTCGAAATCGACTGATAGTGTTCAATGTAGGAGATCTGGTATTCTTTAAAATCAACCCTATGCATGGTATCTCCCAGTTAAAGAAGCAAACGAAGTAGAAGCCATGTTATTTGGGGCCTTATTTGTAACACCTCTACCCGTCAAGAAGAATATAATAGAGGGTCCGACCGGGGCCCCACACCATATTCCAAAAACAGGCGGAGACGCTACGAAATAATATCATAACCAACGCATCCTAACACAGAGCATTCTAGCGGAAGTTTCACGGTTGAATTATTGAACTCAAGATAAACAACATTGTCCACTAACATAGGAATGTAGATATATACATCAAAAGAGTCTGGCCTTAAGGCCTTACAACAGTTTCTCTTAACAAGAGTGTGGTTTCCATACATCGGCACGCAGGCCGGCCACACATGAACAAAAGAAACAAAACAATGCCTTCGAGGGCAGCAACGCAGCTTTGGGCTTCAGCCCGCTAAGTCCCGCTCGGACCAGCTCCTCCAGTACCTGTAAGAACCAACCCACCAAACGGTGGCAAAACATGGCAACGGTCAGAATTCAGCTGACCAATTATAACGACCCTGCCCCTGACACGGGGCAGCGGAATTCCATCCCTGCAAAGCATTCATCCAACATGATATATATAGCCATTCAAGCAAGACATGCACGCCCGCACCGTCACATATCACAAACGTCGGCTCGACGGCCCGACGCTCCGTGCACTCAGGGCACATTCACACCGTTCAGAGGTCCCAGACATAACGGCGCACTATGAGCATTCTAGTCTGATCGGCTCACCGGCCGTCGACTCTCGCTATGTGATCCTAATAGGGCCTTAAGCACCCAAGGTTAGACAACCATAACGCGGGTACAGATCCACCTTTCCCGTTGCTCACATCGTCAGACTCACGCCTGGACTGACGCGGGTACAGTTTCACCTTGCCCGTTCCACCATTTCCTAGTTACAGCCTCACGGCTCAACATTCCACCAGTAGCACTCACGGCCACAAGAGAGTCCAACTCTCATAATTTCCTGGACTTCCTCCAGTACTTTTATCCATCATGCATACAAGCAATCATCACGGAGCCTTCTCCGATATGCAACCAAGCATCACCAATCCAGACCATGTCCAGATGGGCTTCACACAGCATGCCTAGATCCGTACTCCAATTCCGGACTCTAACAAGGGGGACTTCACATATCTACCCCAAGGGACGCCACAACCCACCGTACACTCGCGGGGAAGGGTTTTCCCTATGCAATGCAGGAATTAAGGACTTCACATGTCCAAGCAGGAAATCGTTACCCTAGGAGTTCGCTTCGGAGCCATGGAGAGAAATTTGAGACGGATGAAAGCCTTCGCAGCAGCGTTGCCTTCGCAAATCCGAACTCGGCTCGCGATTTGGACCACCGTAGCACCACCGGCAGCTGGACTCCACTTCCTCTTCTTCCTCCTTGCTCTCACCTCTCTCTTACTTTAGAAAGAGAGTAGGATTTTAGAAATGAGCCCTCTTTTCCTCCTTTCCCGGCCTTATCAGCCCAGGAATGAACTCCAGCCACAGGATTCTACTTAAAGAAAATGAAGGGCCACGATCTACTTAAAATTCCCTTGAAATTTGGCCGACACGGCCTGTGACACGCCCGTGTCACAGGCCGTGTACCCTTAAGCGGCACATGCGGCAGTCGCACCGACTGAAATATTCGAGAACACGGGCATCGACACGCCCGTGTCGAACCTGACACGCCCGTGTCAGTCATGAGACACGCCCGTGTCTCCTGTTACACTGTACTCATCGATTTCCAAAACCAGTACACGGGTCGGAACACGGCAACTGACACGCCCATGTCCAGCCTCACACGCCCGTGTTCCCGGCCGTGTTCAAGGCCGTGTTCAAGGCCGTGTCTTGCTCTGACTTGAATAGGCCAATTTCGAAAATTAATTCGAACACGCCCTGGGACACGCCCGTGTCGAAGGCCGTGTCCCAGGCTCGACGATCGTCGACTCTCAAACGTCGACTAGCCTGAACACGCCCTGGGACACGCCCGTGTCCCAGGCCGTGTACACCCGACACGCCCTGGGACACGCCCGTGTCCCAGGCCGTGTCTAACAGCCTCCAACCCAAAATTGTGTACAAACATATTTTGAGAGTTTTGGGGTGTTACAATCCTCCCCCCCCTTAATAAAATTTCGTCCCGAAATTTTAAGACAATAGGGAGAAAATAACAAAACATTTATATGTTGCTATTACATATACAACGAGCGAACAAGTTACGAAAATAACTCGGGAAACTCGGCTCGCATGGTCTGCTCGCGCTCCCATGTTAGCTCTTCTCGGCCACAATTGTCCCACTGGACTTTGACCATCCCGATCACCTTGTTCCGCAACTGTTTCTCGGCTCGATCCTCTATCCGTATAGGCTTCACCTTTGTCGTTAGCCCATACTCAACTGGCACTCGATCATTTTCAACTATATGAGCTGGATCCTTGACTGCTTTGCGTAACACCGAAATGTGAAACACGTCATGCAATCCACTCAATTCCAATGAAAGAGCTAACCGATAGGCAGCTTCCCCAACTCGCTCCACCACTTCAAACGGACCAAGGTATCGCGGACTTAGCTTTTTCAACCGCCGAATCCGAGATACGCCTTTGAAGGGCTTAATCTTTAAATAGACCCAGTCACCCACCGCGAACTCCACGTTCCGGTGCTTAGCATTGTAATACTTGGCCTGCCGATCTTGGGCTATTAGGAGCCTCTCTCGAATAGAGCGTATTGTTGAGGTAGCATCCTCGACTTCCTTTTTGCCTAAAAGTTTAGTATCGCCAGTTTCTGCCCAAGCTAGCGGTGTACGACACTTGCGACCATACAGCGCTTCAAATGGGACCATACCTATACTTGCTTGATAGCTATTATTATAGGCAAACTCCACCATAACAAGATGTTCTTCCCACTTCTTACCGAAGTCCAGGGCGCACATACGGAGCATATCCTCCATCGTTCTGTTGGTTCGTTCAGTTTGGCCATCCGTTTGCGGGTGAAAGGCCGTACTGAATGCTAACTTCGTGCCCAACATTTGATGAACTAATCTCCAATCCTTTGAAGTAAAACGCCCATCTCGGTCACTTACGATGCTCCGGGGAACACCGTGCAATCGAACTATCTGCTCCACATAGAGCTTTGCCAACGTTTCCACTGAATCGTCCCGCTTGTTTGGTATAAAGTGAGCCACCTTTGTCAACCGGTCTACAATCACCCAGATTGAGTCATGGCCACGCTGAGATCTCGGCAATCCGTGCACGAAATCCATAGAAATATCCTCAAATTTCCATTACGGAACCGGCAACGACTTCAGGAAACCACTCGGCCGTTGACATTCTGCCTTTACCAAAGCACAAGTACGACATTTAGCCACATACGCGGCTATGTCCTTCTTTAAACCAGGCCACCAGAACAGTTTCTTCATGTCTTTGTACATTTTTGTGCTCCCAGGGTGAACTGAATACTTTGTAAAGTGCGCTTCATATAGCAGTTCTTCCCGCAATTTACCTACACTAGGGACGCACAATCGGCCATCTTTTCGTAATAAACCATCATCCCAGGAGAACTGATCACCAGATCCCTCCTTTGCATAGCGTTGGAGACTTTCATCCAACTCCGTTGCCCGCCGAACCATGTCAGCAAGGTCATATTGAACTTCCAACCAGTTCATGCTTGCTTCAGTTGAAGAATCTCTTTCCACACAAGATATCTCTAAGGCTTCTAACTCCTGGATTAACCGCTCATCATGTATCCGCAACCAATTTGCCCGTACTGGAGTCCGACGACTCAAGGCATCAGCGACCACATTTCCCTTTTCAGGAACATAATGAATGTCGAATGTAAAATCCCCAAGGAATTCCATCCACCTCCTTTGTCGCATATTCAACTCCTTTTGATCGAGCAGATACTTTATGCTTTTATGATCGGTATAAATATCTACTTTCACGCCATATAGATAATGCCGCCATAATTTTAGCGAAAAGATCACCGCCGCCAACTCCAAATCATGGACGGGGTAATTACGCTCATGCACTTTCAATTGACGTGAACCATAAGCGATCACCATGCCAAACTGCAGGAGAACGCAGCTTAAGCTGCTTCCTGACGCATCGCTGTATATTTCAAATCCATCTGTACCACATGGCGACGTCAAAACAGGCGCCGTGGTCAAACGACTTTTCAGCTCCTCAAAAGCTCGTGCGCACTCCGGCGTCCAAACGAACTTCTGATCCTTTCTCGTCAACGTAGTCAGAGGTAAAGCAATCCGGGAGAAGTTCTCCACGAACCTCCTATAGTAGCCCGCCTATCCAAGGAAACTCCTGACTTCGGCCACTGACGACAACACTGGCCAATCCCGAATGGCACTTATCTTAGCCGGATCCACCGCTATGCCCTCTCCACTTACCACATGGCCTAGAAAAGCCACCGACGAGAGCCAGAACTCACACTTTGAGAACTTGGCATACAGCTTATTCCTTCGCAAGGTATGCAATACTAATCGCAAATGGTTTGCATGATCTTCCTCCGATTGTGAATATACGAGGATATCATCAATAAACACAATCACAAACAAATCCAGGTATTCGCGGAACGTACGATGCATGAGATCCATGAATACCGAAGGCGCATTACATAAGCCGAACGGCATCACTGTGAACTCATAATGACCATAGCGTGTGCCAAACGCTGTCTTGGGAATGTCACCTTCCCTAATCCGCAACTGGTAATACCCGGACTTCAAATCCAACTTCGAATAGACGGTTGAGCCCACTAGCTGATCGAACAAGTCATCGATCCGAGGAATTGGATACTTATTTTTCTCCGTCAGTTTGTTTAGTTCACGATAATCAATACATAGTCGCAAACCACCGTCTTTCTTTTTCACAAAAAGAACAGGCGCGCTCCAAGGTGACATACTTGGGCGTATATATCCCTGCTCCAACAACTCTTGCAACTGAACTTTCAATTCGGCCATTTCTTTTGGCGCTACCCGATACGGCGAACGGGCCACGGGTTTTGCACCCGGCACCAGCTCGATAGCGAAGTCAATTTCCCTTTGGGGAGGTAACCCCGGAAGGTCCTTTGGAAACACATCCGCATATTCCGACACAATCGGCACTTCACTCACACTGGCCTTTGGCGCCACCGCCTCTATGAGTGTGAAGAACAACTCCGCAGCCTTCCGAACTGCCTTAACAACTTGGAGAGCGGATAACAACATCCCACTCATCCCTTGCATACCAATGAACTTGGTCTCTCGTTCGGTATTTTGCCCAAGTGTGACCTCTTTTGAAGTGCAATCAATACATGCACGCTGCTCTGAAAGCCAGTCCATACCAAAGATTATATCAAACTCTTTGATCGGCAATACTAGTGTTTCCACCTTGAACTCCCGACTTCCTATCTTGACCTCAAGACCGCAAGATCGATCCGCGCACATCAAACATCCGTTAGGCAACAACACCTTTACACTGTCTGTCTTGGTCCGGATAGGCACCCCGACACGCAAGACAAAATCCTCAGACAGAAACGAATGTGAAGCACCTGTGTCAAACAGTGCTCGCGCCGGATACTCTCGTATAAGGACAAACCCTATAACATAACAATTAAAACAAGCACAGCACACCAAAAGTAAAAACATTAAAACTTAAGCGCACCTGTGACGACATCAGCCTGCTTAATGGCCTCCTGTTGTCCAAGGTTGAAGACCCTGGGCTACGCATGCGAGGCAGAAGACTCCACCACAGCCTTCCCCTTCTCCGCATAAGACGCTCCCGTCTTCTTATCACCCTTTGGAGGACCAAATTGGCATTCACGTGCGAAGTGTCCAACCTTCCCGCACGTAAAACAAGCACGAGCTCCATTCCCAGATGTGTCCGTCACAGTCGCAGAAGGAGTTTGTCCAGAAGACTTAGACTTCTTATTCCATTTCCTTCGGTAGCCAAACTTGTCCGGACGCGCCGGCTTAAACTCCGGCTTCACAACCGCCAAGTTTCCCTTTGCTTGCCCCCGTTTCATGTCCGTCTCCAAAGAACGAGCCGTACAGACTAAGGCTTGAAATCCCTGACTCACAGAACTCGAGAGCAAATACCTTAGCTCATCTCGCAGTCCCGCATAAAACCGACTAGTCTTACGCTCTTCTTCGGCGAAGATCGAGCCCGCATATCTTCCCAAACGGGTGAACTCATGCAGGTAGTCATCCACACTTCGATCTCCCTGTGCTAACCGTTGGAACTCCATTTCCATCGATATCCTTTGCTGCATCGGCAGATGTTGTGCTAAGAACAACCGAGAGAATTCTTCCATTGTAATCTCTGCCAATTGCCTGCCGGCCAAGTGATGCAGTTCAATCTCATCCCACCACAATCGCGCCTCTCCTTCCAGTAGGAAAGTGGCTAACATGACTTTCTGTTCCTCCTCAACCCTGATAGCTCTCATAATCCTTTTGATTCTTGCAAGCCAATCCTCTGCTTGGGCCGGTGTACCCGCCCCATGAAACTGCGGAGGGTTAAAGCTCAAGAATTGCTTCCATTGTTGATCTGCTACCCGCGGATCAACTTCGGCTTCTATCGGTTCTTGTCGTACCCCAGCTTGCGTTGGCACCACTGCAGGACGTGCTTGCCCAGTCTGCTGAGCATTCATCACAGTAAGTACCGTTTCCGTGATGAGACGGACTGTTTCAGCGGATGGAGGAGTTGTGGGCACCTCGGCTGGTGCCGCACTCTCAACAGAACGTTGTGGTTCGGACTGACCCGCAACTCTTCTGGTCACCTATATGTGTAAAACACACAGGTTAACGACCAATAAAACGGCAATCATACAAAGAGAATACACAAGTTCAACAAACAAGTGTATTTGCATTCCTAAGTGGACAATCTTGAGTTCAAATTAAGTGTTATAACGACGGCACTGACACGTGCTCGCCCCCTCTCAAAAGAATTCGTCCGCGAATTCGGAAGAGATCGACCAACAAGCTGATACAAAATTGTAACACCTCTACCCGTCAAGAAGAATATAATAGAGGGTCCGGCCGGGGCCCCACACCACATTCCACAAACAGGCGGAGACGCTACGAAATAATATCATAACCAATGCATCCTAACACAGAGCATTCTAGCGGAAGTTTCACGGTTGAATTATTGAACTCAAGATAAACAACATTGTCCACTAACATAGGAATGTAGATATATACATCAAAAGAGTCTGGCCTTAAGGCCTTACAACAGTTTCTCTTAACAAGAGTGTGGTTTCCATACATCGGCACGCAGGCCGGCCACACATGAACAAAAGAAACAAAACAATGCCTTCGAGGGCAGCAACGCAGCTTTGGGCTTCAGCCCGCTAAGTCCCGCTCGGACCAGCTCCTCCAGCACCTGTAAGAACCAACCCACCAAACGGTGGCAAAACAGGGCAACGGTCAGCATTCAGCTGACCAATTATAACGACCCTGCCCCTGACACGGGGCAGCGGAATTCCATCCCTGCAAAGCATTCATCCAACATGATATATATAGCCATTCAAGCAAGACGTGCACGCCCGCACCGTCACATATCACAAACGTCGGCTCGACGGCCCGACGCTCCGTGCACTCAGGGCACATTCACACCGTTTAGAGGTCCTAGACATAACGGTGCACTATGAGCATTCTAGTCTGATCGGCTCACCGGCCGTCGACTCTCGCTATGTGATCCTAACAGGGCCTTAAGCACCCAAGGTTAGACAACCATAACGCGGGTACAGATCCACCTTTCCCGTTGCTCACATCGTCAGACTCACGCCTGGACTGACGCGGGTACAGTTTCACCTTGCCCGTTCCACCATTTCCTAGTTGCAGCCTCACGGCTCAACTTTCCACCAGTAGCACTCACGGCCACAAGAGAGTCCAACTCTCATAATTTCCTGGACTTCCTCCAGTACTTTTATCCATCATGCATACAAGCAATCATCACGGAGCCTTCTCCGATATGCAACCAAGCATCACCAATCAAGACCATGTCCAGATGGGCTTCACACAGCATGCCTAGATCCGTACTCCAATTCCGGACTCTAACAAGGGGGACTTCACATATCTACCCCAAGGGACGCCACAACCCACCGCACACTCGCGGGGAAGGGTTTTCCCTATGCAATGCAGGAATTAAGGACTTCACATGTCCAAGCAGGAAATCGTTACCCTAGGAGTTCGCTTCGGAGCCATGGAGAGAAATTTGAGACGGATGAAAGCCTTTGCAGCAGCGTTGCCTTCGCAAATCCGAACTCGGCTCGCGATTTGGACCACCGTAGCACCACCGGCAGCCGGACTCCACTTCCTCTTCTTCCTCCTTGCTCTCACCTCTCTCTTACTTTAGAAAGAGAGTAGGATTTTAGAAATGAGCCCTCTTTTCCTCCTTTCCCGGCCTTATCAGCCCAGAAATGAACTCCAGCCACAGGATTCTACTTAAAGAAAATGAAGGGCCACGATCTACTGAAAATTCCCTTAAAATTTGGCCGACACACGCGGCAGTCGCACCGACTGAAATATTCGAGAACACGGGCATCGACACGCCCGTGTCGAACCTGACACGCCCGTGTCAGTCATGAGACACGCCCGTGTCTCCTGTTACACGGTACTCACCGATTTCCAAAACCAGTACACGGGTCGGAACACGGCACCTGACACGCCCGTGTCCAGCCTCACACGCCCGTGTTCCCGGCCGTGTTCAAGGCCGTGTCCTGCTCTGACTTGAATAGGCCAATTTCGAAAATTAATTCGAACACGCCCTGGGACACGCCCGTGTCGAAGGCCGTGTCCCAGGCTCGACGATCGTCGACTCTCAAACATCGACTAGCCTGAACACGCCCTGGGACACGCCCGTGTCCCAGGCCGTGTACACCCGACACGCCCTGGGACACGCCCGTGTCCCAGGCCGTGTCTAACAGCCTCCAACCCAAAATTGTGTACAAACATATTTTGAGAGTTTTGGGGTGTTACATTATTTTATTAAAGAGCGAATTAGCCCAGTTGCATATCGTTTAGCTCTACCACTAGAATTGGGAAATTTGCATGAAATCTTCCATGTCTCTTCACTATGATTTATCCAATGACAATCCAAAAAACATCTTAAGACACCTCTGATACCTCTGCAGTTTGACAGATCTTTGTGGTTAGAACCCATGCGGATTGTAGATTCTAAAATCAAAAATTGTGGAATAAAACCATAACCATAGTTAAAATTTTATGGTCAAAATATGGACGTTATGAGTACACTCTGGAACTAGAGAGCCTCGTTAGAGAAAAACATTCAAAACTCTTTCCCAAGGGATGTTACCTCTCCAAACTCGCACTATCTTAGGCATTTTTTTGGGATAGAACTCCTCTTTTTTTTATTGGATTGTAACATTCTAACATTTATTGGGTCATTAGAACTCTAAATGAGCTAATAAAAGATACCTGGCTGCCTATAAGGTATCTTAGAAGCTCGAAGTTTACTCAAAATCATATATTAAGTATACATGCTCCGAATTGATTTCCTTTAGTAGCATTGGGCCTGAATAGTCGATACTAGTGCAATAGAACTCGTTTTATTTCAATCTGAGGTCATTTAGATAAAATGACCATTTTGAGAAATATTGCTCGTCACAACGACGCTGAAATTGCATATTGAGAATACGTGCTCCGAATCGACTTATGTAGTTGTATTGAACTCATATAGTCAATACGAGTGCAATGGAACTCATTTTGTTTCAATATGAGATCATTTAGAGAAAATGACCATTTTGAATATCCTTGTGCATCGCAACAATACTGAGTTAGCGTATTGACCCTATGTACTTCGAATAAACTTACGTCATTTACATTGGACTTGTATAGTCGATACAAGTGTAATGGAACTCGTTTCATTTCAAACCAAGGTCATTTAGAGAAAATGGCCATTTTTTGTAATGTTATGCGTGACAAAGATGCTGAATTGTTATATTAAGTATACGTGCTCCGAATCGACTTCTGTCAGTTGCATTGGACTTGTATAGTCGATACGAGTGCAACGAAAATTGTCTAGTTTCAATTCAAAGTCAATTAAAGAAAATTTCCATTTTGATTATCATTGTATGTCACGACGACGCTGAGTTAGTGTATTGAGCATACATTCTTTGATTTAACTTATGTTAGTTTCATTGGACTCGTATAGTCGATATAAATGTAACCAAACTTATTTCTTTTCAATGCATGTTAATTTAGAGAAAATGACTATTTTGAGTAACGTTGCACGTCACAATGACGCCGAATTATTATATTGAGAATACGTGCTCTGAATTGACTTCTATCAGTTATATTGGACTCCTATAGTCGATATAAGTGCAATCGAAATTGCTTTGTTTCAATCCAACTTCATTTAGAGGAAATGACTATTTTGAGTATGGTTGTGCGTTACAATAACATCGAGTTAATATATCGAGCATACGTTCTCCTAATTAACTTTTGTCACTTGTGTTGAACTCATACAGTCGATATGAGTGCAACATTACTTGTTTTGTTTTAATTTGATGTTGTTTATAGAAAATGACCATTTTGAGTATTGTTGTGCATTGTAGTGACGCCAAATTAGTATTTTGAGCATACATGCTCTGAATCGACTTTTTTTAATTACATTAGTCTTGTATGATCAACATGAGGGCAACAAAATTTATTATGCTCAATTCTGACAACATTTTGTCAATTTTATCAAATCATGCCCTGTTAAGATTATTCATGCATTGAAAAGCATGCACACACTCATATTATTTCAACACACCAAAATTGGGTCGTCACTCAATGGCTTGGACCTACTTTGACCTTAACCCACATGGGGGACCCACCACATGGTTATCTTTGGTCAACACACCTTTGAAATGTAATATTTTTAAGAAAATTCATTTTTAATGGTGCTCCCACTTGAGGCCAACTCACCAAGCCCCATCATGGAAAATTATACCCGATTAATAGGATTTGATAATGCATAGTTGGATGAAACCAAAGTGATGATGGAGAACACAAGCCCAAGGAACAACACTAGCCTAAAGCCTCACATTGCTTCCCTCTTCCACATGCAAAGTATTGAATAAAATTGTTGGTGCACAATTCCAAAAATAAAGCGATAAGGCAAGTATACCTATCGTTTTATAGTATAGGATCAAATGTCAAAATTTTCGGGCTTGTCAAGTACTTCTACTCAGAATGGATTAATATTATTTTATCGATCGAAAATTGGTTTTGGTTTCGGAAAACTAGGAAAAGAGCGATTAAAGTTAGAAGAAATATGATGATTAAAAGCAAGCACTTTATTTAGAATCCCTTTGGATTGAAAATAAACATGCATAAAATATTAAATCGCAAGCATCTACTTTACTTACTTCGATCATGAAGGTTCACAAAATATTAAAACATCTCTCTCGAGAATCGCTAACAACTAACCTTAGGTTGATCGATTAAGACCCCTCGACAAATTGAAACCCCTAAGCTTGCTTTAAACGGTGAACGCCACTATTGGATTTGACTCCAATCTAGAAGATTTATGTCATCCTCTCTTGGGATGTGCATGCAACTGTTTTTATCTTTGATTAATCTCCTCATTTGCACTGATCTCTAGATCAACTAACATACAGATCTTAGATCAAAAATTTTACTTGCGATATATGAAATCGAAGCAAAATAATTCAAAGATAAATCAAAGCTAATAAAGTAGTGAGCTTCCTAATTTTAGAAAGGTAAAACAAAATTCATTTTATTCCAAATTTCATCATTATTAAGTGCTAATTGAAATTTAGCTACTCATGATGATGGGGGAAATATAAATAAGAGTAGGGAGACACATGATTGAAAATAGGAAAAGTACTTGGAATTGAAAATTACAAAAAACTTAAAGTATACAGCTGGGAATAGAAAATATAGCAAAATAGTACAATAAAACTGAAACAAACTCCAAAATCGAACTCCTGGGCCTCTAAACTCTGTTGGATTTTATAGTTGAAAAGTTCAAAAGTCACGCCCAAGCACTAGGTCACGCCCATGACCTAGGGCATGAAAGGAATGAAACCACTATCTTTAAATCCTATGAACATTGCTAAAAACCACCAAAATTGATAACTCAGTGGGTCATGCCCTAGGTCATGCCCATGACCAAGGGCGTGTCTTGACTTTGTCAGAAACTGCGGGAAATAACGAGATCTAGAGTAAATTTGGCAGTTGATGAAGGAGTCACGCCACAGGGTCACACCTATGACCAACGACATATAAGCTGAAACAAAAGGTGGCGTGAATTGTTGGCTTTAACTACTGAATCACGCCCATGTCCTGGAGGTCACACTCCCTATCATGACTGTGATAGGTGATATATAATTTTAATTGATGTGATATGGGTGACCTGGAGCACTGGAGATGGGCATGACAATGACTAAGGTCAAGCCCGTTGACAATGTCTGTGACCTGGGGTCATGTACTTGCAATTTTTTCAGGAATGCTCTAAAAATTAACTTGATCAACCATGTAGGCTCCAAACTGCTATTGGCAACCCAAAATCACTTGAAATTTAAAAAGAAGTGAATTAAACCCTTTATTAATAAATTATATATTATTAAATTAAAATTAAACTAAAATATAAATAAAAATAGAGTTATCAAAAATTCCAATACTTACATGTTTGCAAGTCCTTGGCAAACAACCTTCCATAGGGGTAGGAAAACATTTTTTGCTAAAAAAGGATTTGAACCTAGTGAGTAAAATGTGAAATCTCATGCCTATATTCATAGACATCTTAGCAAAAAATCTACTCAGCATACGAATTAGTTTATAATTTTTAAGAACGCATTCTAACTTATTATTTCTACTTTTAACTTGAAATGTCAGTACATTAAAATATCATATGTAGGGAGAAAGTTTCGTGATCACTAAGATTAATTATTGGGTCCATTGATCATAATGCCCTAGATTTGAAGAAGTCCCACAAGTCAATGGTATACACAGGAATGTATTTGATGTAATCCCTTAGTTCAATGTATGCATATTGTTCTCTGTTGAACTGATTTGACAGGTTGTCAAAGTCACAAAGTCAGATGGACTCATGAAAGGATGATAGAAAAAGCAGAAATTTGGTTAAGTCCAGAAGGGTCGAGTGAAGGAAGTTCACTCAACGCCAAGGCACTACAAGCATCGACTAATGTTCAGGCAGTCAAAGCCTCTGTATTGCCAAAGTAGAAATCTGGCTAAGTCTAGAAGCATTGAGTGAAGGCAGTTCACTCAACGCCAAGAAGCAAAAGCGTCGACAGGACAACATGCAGTCAAAGCTGCATGGTTGCTGTCAAAGAAATATATCTAAGTCCAAAAGCGTTGAGTGAAGGAATTTCACTCAACGCCTCCTTAACAAACAATTGTACTAAGTACAGAAGCGTTGAGTGAAGAAAGGTGACTCAACGCCTCATCAAGAAGACCGGCAAAGTCAGAAAGCATTGAGTGAAGAAGCCTCACTCGACGCCTTCATTCAGAGTAAATCAACTAAGTCCAAATGCATCAAGTGATAAAGGTTCACTTGACGCCTAAGCTGTTAGACTATAAATGTCTATATGCATTGAGTGAGGAAGGCTCACTCAATTCTATCAATGCCTCAAGTCACAGAAATCTGCTATGTTCTTTTGCATTGCGTGACAAGGCCTCACCAAATGCATATGCAAGATGTCTACATTTTACGAAGTCCAGAAGCGCGGATTCATGCCGACGTCAGCAGAAATTCAAATATCATGGGACTTTCATGCAGGAAGACAAAAGGCGTCGCATGCCATTAGTACATCTATAAATGCAAAAGTGATGGTATAGTTGCCATTTCCATCCATCCCATACTGTAGATAGAGTTTTTGAGCAGCGGGATACAAAAGGCTAGTTCTGTGAAATTAAAGAAACCTAGCAAGAGAAAAATAGTCGTCTTCTTCCTCCTGACTGAGTTGAAGCATTCAAAGAGCTTGCTAAAAAGTAATCTGTGAATCAAAAACAGATTTTTTTGTTGAAGAAACTTTTCTCTGAAAATCAAGTCATCTCTCAATAGCAAGATTAGGAAGACTTTTTTCTGATTTGATTCACAACATAAGCAGAATATTCTTATAGACCTATTCTTGGTGTTGTAAAGAGTATAGGACTGAGTCTTCTCAGTTATGGAAGGGGCAGACTCAGAGATCATTTCTTTATTGTCAAATTAATAACATTTAATCTATAGGAACTTAACTAATCTGAGTTGTAAGCCTAATCTATAATGGTTGAGTATAGCATCCTTCTGTAAATCTGAGGTAGGGTATGTATGCCTGAGGTGTAGGTGAGTTCATTCACTGAGTGTAGGATCCTTCTGTTGATCTGAGGTAGGGCATGTGTTCCTGAGGTGTAGGTGAGTTCATTCACAAAGTGTAGGATCCTCCTGTGGATCTGAGTGTAGGGCTATCCTCCTAGCCTGAGTGATACGACTTCGTTTAATTTCTGAGGTAAGTGATCTGTAGATCACTGAGCTTTAGGAGCTTCATTTGCTCTAAGTGGTAGGGCCTTGGTCTTGAGGTAGTACTTGGAGGAGTCTAAAAGATCCTAAGGGACCTGAGTTGTAAGATCTTGGAGCCAAGTTTGGAGAAGTTGGCATTGTCTAACATACTGATAGAAAGGTGGGAGGGACAGTGGATGTACCCAAACTTTAGAGAATCACTATAAATACTTGTTTTCTGATTTTGTATTCTTGAAAGCTAACATAACACTAAGTCACAACACACCTAAGTAAGAAGATAGTTTAAAAAGACAAAAAAAAAACTATTCACCCCCCTTTAGGTGTTTAGCTACTCTTGAAACAAAAGACTTTCAAGTGGTATCAGAGGGAGGTTGTTCAAAAAAGACTTAACAGTCTAAACAGATCTCTAGAGTAGCTTTAGATTATCCTTATGGGTTAAGGAGAGAACAATAAGGAATTGGGGTCCATAAAGCTTTCAATCTACAAGAAGGAAACTTTTGGTATCTGGAAAGAGAGGGTCAGGTTATTCATGGAAGCTTCTGACCCTAGGATTTTTATCACAGTTCAGGAGGGACCCTTCATCCCAATGAACATTTTTATCCTAGATGCAAATGTCCAAAACCCAAAGAAATATACTGAGATAACCAAAGATGATGTCATCTTGGCAACTATGTACAAGAGGGTACAGAACATCATTGTGAGTGCCATTGATGATTCCACATTCTAGAATTTTGTCCACTGTAAGACATCCAAGGAAATGTGGGACACCCAAATTTTCTACATGAAGGGCCCTAAAGAAGTTTGTGATGACAAGAAATCCCTACTCTATCAGGAATATGAAGCTTTCAGGCAAAGCAGTAAAGATAGCATAATTGATTGTTATGAGAAGTTCTTTAGAGTGGTCAATAAGCTGAGGACCTATGGGAGGGTCTTCAGTAATTATGATTTGAATGATAAGTTCCTAAGATATCTAACCAGAGACTGGGACACAAAGATCTGTGCAATCAGAGAAGTAGCCAAGTTTGCTGAAACTCCTCCTCATACCTTGTTTGGAAAGCTTAAAATGCAGTTATCTACCAGGAAGGAGGAGGAAGCCACCAACAGGACTCATGCCAAGGAGAGGATAGTGGCCTTCAAGGCTGAGAGCTCTAAGAAGTGCAAGGAGAGGATTGCCTCACCACTAAGGAAGCCAGTTAATTTATAAAGCACTGAGTTCATCTCATCTGCCTGTAGCATGTTAGATGGAGAATTTGCTTCCTTCTCAAGAAAATTCCAGAATATAATGAAGAGAAGGCAGTGGACGAATAATCCTTCCTCATCCTCACTTCACAAGAAGGATTACAATAAGTCCAAGAAGAATTTCTCCAAAGGAAAATGTATGATTCCAAACCCAACAAACATATTTCCTCTAAAATTATTTGTTATTGTTCTAGCAAGCCTGGGCATGTCATTGTTGATTGCCTAGTCAAGAGAAAAGAGATAAGTGAGAAGAAAACCTCTACCACAAGGGAAAGAAGGGCAGGACCTTCATTGCCAAGAATTAGAAGAGCTTGAGTCAAACTTTCTCAGCATCTTCAAACTCTAAAGAAGAATACTATCCTATATTGGGTTGTTTATTTCTGTTGAAGAAGATGAGGACTATCCAGTTGCAAGGATAGGGATCAGGCCCCCTCTGTCACACTTAGATAGTGACAATGAGGTGGATGAAGATGATAGTTATTATTATGGCTTATAGCCATGATAGATGGTGAATCTAGCAAGGATCAGACTGATCAACCTAAGGTACAAATTTATTGTCTCTCCTCTTCAAAATCTAATTATAAAATAAGTCCCAATTATGATGCACCTTTATCCTGTGATGAAGATGGCTCAAAATCTGAGAAAGATTTCAATCTATTGATTGAGAAGTATAGGTTAATCTTGGAAGCTCTGAAGAAGAGCAAGTTGCTTGTCAAAAGACAAGCCAAGGAGATTGTCTCCCTACAGCTAGCTTCTTCCCTGCAGTCTGACTAAGCACCCATGCTTGATCAGATGAGGTGGGAAGTCAGCCAGTTGAAGAATATATCAATCATCCAAATTGGGACTATCAATCATAAGAACAAGATCATTATGGATCTTGAAGATAAGCTCCTCAAAGAGAGGAGGCTAGTGGATCAGTACTCCAAACCTAAATCTGTATTGCCACTCATTGATACCTTCACCACCCAAACTGAAAAGAAGGGGCTGGGGTACATTGAGAGGAGGAGTAGAAGAAGGAATAGGAGTAAGGGCAAGGCTCCAATTCTGCCAAATATCTATTTTGAGAAAGTTTTGTTGCCATCTAACAAGTTTGACCAAGAAAATATATATGGTCATTGGTTGAATGGAAGAACATGTAATGTGAACAAAATTGCTCACAGCTGTGGTGAAAGGAAGGGCGGGGGCTTCAGTGCATTTATGTCTCCCCATGAGGAAATCCAAATGTCCCATCATGGACCATTTCTGTTTGGTACCCCAGCCCCCACACTCAAGGAAAGGGAAGTACTCAATTCTCAGGTTCCTCCAGCAATTACTCAGGGAAAAAGTAAGTTAGTTAGTAAACCTGGCTTAGCCATCTCTGAAGCTATCAATAGCTTGTCCAATGTAAAGAAGATTGCAGTTGGAGGTACTCATAGCAAGCCAAGTGCATCTACTGCCAGACTCACTTTCTGTCAGATCATTGCTAACAGAAATAAGAAAAAGGTTGTTGCTCTCCCTTTTGAACAGTCAGGTGTTGACAGCTTGATATGTACAAGGGCTATTCAAAAAAGGAGATACAATATTCATGAATGTTGGTGTTGTGGTAATGTGGGACACTTTGCCATAGATTGTTGGCACAACCCTAGTGTGTCTAGGGCAAGGGCAAGTCTTCCTATCAAAAGTGTTGCAGGTAGACAATTTCATTTTCAGACTAATAAGAACCAAGGATTCAAACTCTTTTAGGGTCCTAAGGTAAACTAAATTGTGTTTACAGGTTAGTCCAAGTACCTATGCACCAATATGGTACTTGGACAGTGGATGTTTGGGCATATGACTAGAACAAGGTGCCACCTAAAGTAATACAGTCTGTAAAGAATGGACCTAAAGTGATCGTTGGAGGCTTAGAAAAAGTAGTCACTATGTAACACCCCAATCCGTCGCATAGCATATAGCAGTAGGTCCGGCCGGGGCCCGACGCCATATACTACGGACAGACCGGAAGGTTACGAATATGGACAACCATTCCAACCAATTTAACAACAATGTCCTACACAACGCATTCTAACGGAAGCATTTTTAAGTTAAACAAAGAACCCATATAGGCATGAATGTCCACTAGTAATAAATACCACAAAGGAATGACCAACAAGAAAATACACAAAAGAGTTCACGGCCTTAAGGCCTTACAAAAGTGTTCGCTTAACAAGATAGCGTCTTTCATACATCGGCGCGCAGGCCGGCCATACATGAATATGAAAAAGCTAATAACTAAGCCTTCGAGGGCTGGCGCTGCAACTTGGGCTTTAGCCCGCTATTTGCCGCTTGGCTCCGCAGCAGCACCTGTAGAAAGCAACCCACCCAAGTGGTGGCAATACAAAAGGGCAACGGTCAGCAAAGCTGACCAAATTATAACGACCCCGTCCCGTTTCTCGGGACGGCGGTGCTCCTTCCCTGCATATAAAACTACCATAGCAATTCTATAAAGTATTCTATTCGCCACAAGTGTCGGCGCGCACGGCCGCACACTCCGTGCTCTCAGGGCACTAATCGGTGAACCCGGTCCGGACCCAATCCGACACCGCGATTCCACCACCATCCCTCGGATGGCAACTCTCGTGAGCATTTAGCCCTTTCAGCCAAAGCCTAGGCCCGTTTCCAGCCCCCCGGGAAGTCCCATGTACTTTAGGTCGCTTCTACCGAGACCACTTGGAATGGGTAGAGTTCCACCCGCCCGTTGCTCACTTCACCACGGCCATTTAGCCATCGGTGCGGGCCAAGTTTCTCCTCATTCCCACAATCGATCAAAACACGCACATAACCCCGTTATGTACCGATTTGCCCTCCAAGGCAACATTGTGGCGGCAATACGATTCCGCCCAAGCTTTCCGGGTGTGCCTCGAGGTTAAACCCCAAGGATCCCTGTATGCAATCTACCGCGTAGAAATTTCGGAAAACTAAAATCATCGGCGCGGAGTCTTCTCCGGCCATGCAATGCAAACATCACCGATCCGGGTTAAACCCGAATAGGCTTCACACACAATGCCTACGCCCGTACTCCGATTCCGGGCTCTAACAGCGAGGACTTTACATATCTACCCGAAGGGATTCCGCGCCTCAACGCTCACTCGCGAGAGGGGGATTTCCCCATGCATAGAAAGAAGGGCGACTACACATGCCCTATGAAGAGGATCGTTACCCTCGTAGATTTCCGCGTGCCCGCCATGAAGATGTAGACAAATGGAAAGCTTCGCCTCGCCCTTGCCTTCGAGGATCCGGACTCGGATCGCGAGTCGGTGCTCCGGTGCTCCGCCGGCGGCTGGAACTTTGCTCCTCCTCCTCTTGGCTCTCACCTCTCTCTAAGAGTTTAGAAAGAGAAAGGTTGGGTTGAAATGAGGGAATTCAGCCCCAAACTCAACCCTAATACCCCCTTGGTTAACCCACAGCCGTTAGATCCAACATAAAAGATCCGGACGGCCCGGATTCAACCCAAAATATCAGTTACGCCGATCGACACGGGTCCTGACACGGCCGTGTGCCACGGGCCGTGTTACCTGGAGCTTCAGGAACGATCGTCGGGCTTCATGAACACGGCTTCGAACACGGCCGTGTTCGAGGCCGTGTGCCCCACACACGGCTTGAGACACGGCCGTGTGTCTCAGGCCGTGTCCTTCTCTTACTCCAGACTGCACAAAACCACCAAAGACCACTGAACACGGGTAGGCACACGGCCGTGTGCCTGGCCGTATGCCCCTGTTCAGACCTCCAAAAGTGCTGTTTGATCGCCCCGCGATCATCTCCGAGGTTGGGGTCTTACAACTCCCTCCCCCTTAAGAGAATTTCGTCCCGAAATTAAGAACAGAGACTACACAGAAAAAAAAATAAACATAACGAGTACCTGAGGGGAACAACTCGGGGTACTCCTCGCGCATTGTCTACTCTCGCTCCCAAGAGAGCTCCTCGCATCCGCAGTTATCCCAACGGACCTTCACCATTCTGATTTCCTTGTTCCGAAGCCGCTTGACTTCGAAATCCTCAATAGATATGGGCTTGACTTTCGTTGTCAATCCTTCCTCAACCGGTACTTGGTCGGCCGCTAACACCTGCGAAGGCTCTTGCACTACCTTCCGCAAAACCGAGATGTGGAATACATCGTGCAAAGCACTTAACTCTGCTGATAACCTCAACCTATAAGCTGCTTCTCCGATCCGCTCCAGAATCTCAAATGGCCCAAGGTATCTCGGACTCAACTTTTTCAAGCGTCGAATCCGTGAGACACCCTTGAACGGCTTGATCTTCAAGTACACCCAATCGCCAACACTGAATACCACGCTCCTATGCTTAGCATTATAATACTTGGCTTGCCTATCCTGGGCAATCCGCAACCGCTCCCGTATAGTATGCACTAAAGAAGTGGCATCTTCAATGTCTTGACGCTGATAAAGCTTGGACTCACCCGTTTCTAACCAAGACAACGGCGTGCGACATTTTCTTCCGTAAAGAGCTTCGAACGGCGCCATCTGAATGCTTGCTTGATAACTATTGTTATAAGCAAATTCGACCAAGTATAGGTGGTCCTCCCACCTCTTTCTGAAGTCCAACGTACACATGTGGAGCATGTCTTCCAAGGTTCTGTTGACTCTCTCGGTCTGGCCATCCGTCTGCGGATGAAACGCCGTGCTAAACTTCAGTTTGGAGCCCAACATTTGATGCACTAGCCTCCAGTCATTGGACGTGAAACGCCCATCGCGATCACTCACAATACTGCGGGGCACCCCGTGCAAGCGCACAATGCTATCCACATAGAGCTTTGCCAACTTCTCTACTGGATCATCCTTCCTCATTGGTAAGAAATGCGACACTTTCGTCAATCTGTCAACGATCACCCAAATGGCGTTGTATCCCTTCTGGGATCTTGGCAATCCATGCACAAAATCCATGGATATGTCGTCGAATTTCCACTCCGGTATAGGCAAGGACTTCAGAAATCCGCCCGGCTTTTGGCACTCCGCCTTCACCAAGGCGCACGCTTGACATTTGGCCACATACAACGCCACATCATTCTTAAGTCCCGGCCACCAAAACAACTTTTTAAGATCACGATACATCTTCGTGCTCCCTGGGTGGATTGAGTACTTGGTATGATGAGCCTCGTACATCAACTCCGCCCGGAGGTTGCCCCCACTTGGGACGCACAAACGATGATCCTTCCTTAATAACCCATCTTCTACCGAGAACTGGGAATTTGACCCATCCAGAGCGGCCTCCAAAAGCTCCTTCATGGAGTCATCCAACTCCAATGCCTGCCGAACCCGGTCAGCCAGGTCATACTGCACCTCTGTCCAGTTTAACATTGCCTTGGCGCTCGACTGCTTGTCAACGCAACAGATCTCAAGCTTCTCCAACTCCCGTACTAGCCGCTCATCATGCACCGACAACCAGTTGGCTTGGGCGGGAGCCCTGCGGCTCAGCGCATCCGCAACTGCGTTGCCCTTCCCGGGTACTTAATGTATTTTGAAAGTGTAGTCCTCCAGGAACTCCATCCATCTCCTCTGCCTCATATTGAGATCCTTTTGATCCAACAAGTATTTTAGGCTCTTGTGATCGGTGTATATGTCGACCCTTACTCCGTATAGGTAGTGCCTCCACAACTTGAGTGCAAATATCACGGCCGCCAACTCCAAGTCGTGCACCAGATAATTTCTTTCATGCACCTTTAGCTGACGCGATCCATACGCTATCACGCTACCATGCTGCAACAACACGCAGCCCAAATCACTACCCGAAGCGTCGCTATACACCTCAAAGCCCTCGGTTCCACTCGGCGAACTGAGCACTGGCGCCGTGGTCAACCGCCTCTTCAGCTCCTCGAAAGCCTGCACGCACTCTTGCGTCCATAAGAATCTCTGATCCTTCCTGGTCAACTTTGTGAGAGGTAACGCTATCTGCGAGAAGTTCTCTACGAAGCGCCTGTAATAGCCGGCAAGCCCAAGGAAACTACGGACTTCCGCTACCGAAGACAACACAGGCCACTCCCGTATCGCAACTATCTTCTCCGGATCCACCGCTATACCTTCCCCACTCACTATATGACCAAGGAATGCTACTGAGGGTAGCCAGAACTCGCACTTGGAAAACTTCGCATAAAGCTCATTCCTCCTCAGGGTCTCCAACACCAGGTGCAAGTGCTTAAAGTGATCTTCCTTACACTGCGAGTACACTAGAATGTCATCGATGAAGACAATCACGAAGCGATCCAGGTAATCTCTGAACGTCCGGTTCAACAGATCCATAAATACCGATGGCGCATTCGTCAGTCCAAACGGCATGACCGTGAACTCGAAATGCCCGTACCTCGTACTGAACGCCGTCTTTAGGATATCACATTCCCTGATCCTCAGCTGATAGTATCCCGACTTCAAGTCCAACTTGGAGTATACAGACGATCCGACTAACTGATCAAAGAGATCATCAATCCTCGGGATCGGGTACTTGTTCTTCTCTGTTAACTTGTTCAATTCTCTGTAGTCGATGCACAGCCGCATACTACCGTCCATCTTTTTAACGAAGAGGACCGGTGCGCTCCAAGGCGACGAACTTGGACGCACATAACCTTGCTCCATCAGCTCCACCAGCTGAACCTTCAACTCCGCCATCTCCTTTGGCGCCAACCTATAAGGAGCACGTGACACGGGTTTGGCACCCGGCACGAGCTCGATCGTAAAATCAATCTCTCGCTGCGGTGGGGCTCCAGGAAGGCTATCTGGGAAGACATATGGGTACTCGCATACCACGGGGATCTCATCCAAAGTGGACTTCGGCTTTGCGGCCTCCACTAATGCGAAGAACAGCTCTGCACCAGCACGAACCGCCTTCACCACCTGACGAGCAGACATCAGTGTCTTGCTCGACCCCTTAAGCCCCTCGAAAGTAGTCTCCCGCCCTACACCCAGCTTGACCTCCTTACGGTCGCAATCAATCCAAGCTTTCTGCTCTGACAGCCAATCCATTCCAAAGATCACGTCGAACTCTACTAGCGGCAGCAATGACGCTAGCAAGTCGAACTCTTGGCTCCCAATGTGAACCTTTACGGCGCACACCCTGTCCGCACGCATCGAGCACCCATTCGGTAGCAGCACATCCAACTTGTCCTTCGCCATCGAAGAAGGGACTCCGATGCGCGATATAAAGCTTTCGGACAAGAAGGAGTGTGAAGCTCCCGTATCGAACAGTGCCCGTGCCGGACTATCGCTAATCTCAACAAAGCCTATACAAACAATATTAGGCTAACAAGCAATAGATAACGGTATTAAAGCTAACTTGCTATAACTTAACTCATACCTGTCACCACATCCGCTTGCTTGATGGCCTCCTGCTGGCCCAAGTTGTAGACTCTAGGCTGAGTCGGAGCATAGTGGGACGCAGTCGACTCCACCGCTTTGCCCTTTTCCTCGTAGGTAGCTCCTTGTTTCCTTTCGGACTTTGAGCGTCCACTCCAGCATTCACGGGCAAAGTGCCCCGGCTTTCCACACGTGAAACAAGCGCCCGGGGTTCGATTGGTAATTGCCCCCGAGGCACCTGCAGAAGGAGCTGGACCCGACGTCCTAGACTTCTTGGAGAATCTGCGGTAGCCCGACTTCGACGTAGTCGGCGCCTTGAACTCTGATCTCTTGCCACCAGATTCCCTCTCCTTCTTCGCTTGCACGTTTCTCATATCCTTCTCCAAGGACCGGGCCGAACTGACCAGGGTCATGAAACCCTGCGCCTTGGGCCCCGACAGTAGCAACCTCAAATCATCCCTTAGCCCTTCATAAAAGCGGCTCGTCTTGCGCTCCTCGTCTGCGAAGATAGCGCCGGCATATCTCCCCAACCGAGTAAACTCGTGGAGGTATTCATCAATGGTGCTATCACCCTGCACCAACTTCTGGAATTCGCTCTCTAGCGCGATCCTCTGCGCCGAGGGGAGGTATCGAGCCATAAATAGTCTCGCAAACTCCTCCATCGGGACTTCGGCCAATGGCCTTCCCCTCAACTGATGCAGCTCTAGGCCCTCCCACCACAGTCTTGCGTCCCCATCCAAAAGGAACGTCGCTATAGTGGTCTTCTGCCACTCTTCAGTTTCCGTCGCAGTCATCACCCTATTGACCCTTGAGAGCCAATCCTCTGCTTGGGTCGGGGTTTCTGCCCCCGTGAACACCGGTGGATGAAAGCCCATGACATGCCTCAGTTGTCTTTCAGTTGCTCTCCGCTGCAACTCCGGCTCCAACACAACTTGCTCAACCCTCCTTTGCTCTGCCATCTGAAGCGGTACTTGCTCCACAGCAGGAGCAGGCTGCTGCACCTGCCTTGCAGGCTGCGCATTAATCATTGCCATGACCGCTTCCGCCACCAACCTAATGGTCTCAGCAGACAAAGGTGTTGCAGGCGTATCGCTTGGCGCACTGCTCGCCTCAGAACCTGGCCGTTCAAACGGCCCAGCGCCACTTCTGGTCACCTATATTCGTGCAAAAAACACCGATAAGCGACCAAACACTACTACAAATAGCAATTAAAGGAACACGCAGGTTCCTCAACAAGTGTATTTTCATTCCTAAGTGGACATTCATGGGTTCTTTTTCATGTTATAACGATGACGCATGTGACCGTGCTCACCACCCCTTAAAAGAATTCGTCCGCGAATTCCAATAAGTTAGACCGAAACCGGTAGTCTGATACCAATTTGTAACACCCCTATTCGTCGCATAGCATATAGCAGTAGGTCCGGCCGGGGCCCGACGCCATATACTACGGACAGACCGGAAGGTTACGAATATGGACAACCATTCCAACCAATTTAACAACAACGTCCTACACAACGCATTCTAATGGAAGCATTTTTAAGTTAAACAAAGAACCCATATAGGCATGAATGTCCACTAGTAATAAATACCACAAAGGAATGACGAACAAGAAAATACACAAAAGTGTTCACGGCCTTAAGGCCTTACAAAAGTGTTCGCTTAACAAGATAGCGTCTTTCAAACATCGGCGCGCAGGCCGGCCATACATGAATATGAAAAAGCTAATAACTAAGCCTTCGAGGGCTGGCGCTGTAACTTGGGCTTTAGCCCGCTATTTGCCGCTTGGCTCCGCAGCAGCACCTGTAGAAAGTAACCCACCCAAGAGGTGGCAATACAAAAGGGCAACGGTCAGCAAAGCTGACCAAATTATAACGACCCCGTCCCGTTTCTCGGGACGGCGGTGCTCCTTCCCTGCATATAAAACTACCATAGCAATTCTATAAAGTATTCTATTCGCCACAAGTGTCGGCGCGCACGACCGCACACTCCGTGCTCTCAGGGCACTAATAGGTGAACCCGGTCCGGACCCAGTCCGACACCGCGATTCCACCACCATCCCTCGGATGACAACTCTCGTGAGCATTTAGCCCTTTCAGCCGAAGCCTAGGCCCGTTTCCAGCCCCCCGGGAAGTCCCATGTACTTTAGGTCGCTTCTACCGAGACCACTTGGAATGGGTAGAGTTCCACCCGCCCGTTACTCACTTCACCACGGCCATTTAGCCATCGGTGCGGGCCAAGTTTCTCCTCATTCCCACAATCGATCAAAACACGCACATAACCCCGTTATGTACCGATTTGCCCTCCAAGGCAACATCGTGGCGGCAATGCGATTCCGCCCAAGCTTTCCGGGTGCTCCTCGAGGTTAAACCCCAAGGATCCCTGTATGCAATCTACTGCGTAGAAATTTCGGAAAACTAAAATCATCGGCGCGGAGTCTTCTCCGGCCATGCAATGCAAACATCACCGATCCGGGTTAAACCCGAATAGGCTTCACACACAATGCCTACGCCCGTACTCCGATTCTGGGCTCTAACAACGGGGACTTTACATATCTACCCGAAGGGATTCCGCGCCTCAATGCTCACTCGCGAGAGGGGGATTTCCCCATGCATAGAAAGAAGGGCGACTACACATGCCCTATGAAGAGGATCGTTACCCTCATAGATTTCCGCGTGCCCGCCATGAAGATGTAGACGGATGGAAAGCTTCGCCTCGCCCTTGCCTTCGAGGATCCGGACTCGGATCGCGAGTCGGTGCTCCGGTGCTCCGCCGGCGGCCGGAACTTTGCTCCTCCTCCTCTTGGCTCTCACCTCTCTCTAAGAGTTTAGAAAGAGAAAGGTTGGGTTGAAATGAGGGAATTCAGCCCCAAACTCAACCCTAATATCTCCTTGGTTAACCCACAGCCGTTAGATCCAACATAAAAGATCCGGACGGCCCGGATTCAACCCAAAATATCAGTTACGCCGATCGACACGGGTCCTGACACGGCCATGTTCCACGGGCCGTGTTACCTGGAGCTTCAGGAACGATCGTCGGGCTTCATGAACACGGCTTCGAAAACGGCCGTGTTCGAGGCCGTGTGCCCCACACACGGCTTGAGACACGGCCGTGTGTCTCAGGCCGTGTCCTTCTCTGACTCGAGACTGCACAAAACCACCAAAGACCACTGAACACGGGTAGGCACACGGCCGTGTGCCTGGCCGTGTGCCCCTGTTCAGACCTCCAAAAGTGCTGTTTGATCGCCCCGCGATCATCTCCGAGGTTGGGGTCTTACACACTAAGGGCTATTGTATGATCACCAATGGCATAGTCTCAGCCACTTGGAAAGGTTACAACACAACCTAATAAGCATAAGCCAACTATGTGATCAATGTTATGTCATTATCTTCCACAAGGATGAGTGCATAATTAAAAGTACAAGTGACCAAGAGGTCATTTTGACTGGCATTAGGAGTGGAAACATCTACTGTTTAAACTTCTTATGTTTAAGTTCTGACACTCCAGTGTGTTTAGTTGCTAATGAGAAAGTATCTTATTATGTGCAACGATGCAAGAGGCTTGCCCACTTGAACTACAAGACAATTAACAAGCTCTTCAGTAAAGAGCGAGTCAGAAATGGACCCAATATGAGATGCACCAAGGAGGGCATTTGCTCTGCATGTCAAAAGGGCAAGTAGACTAAAGCATCCTTTAAGAGCATTGGGGCCAAGTATTCTGTGAGGTGTTTGTACCTCCTGCATATAAACATGTTTGGTCCTATGCCAGTTCATAGTCTAGGTAGGAAAGTCTATACACTTATGATAGTTGATGACAATTCCAGATATGCTTGGTTTTTCTTCCTAAATAAAAAATCTGAAACTCTAGACATCTTCACGACCTTTGTTAGGCAAGTTCAGAATGAAAAAGGAAACTCTATGGTCAAGATCAAAAGTTACCATGATACTGAATTTATGTCTGAAGGCATGACAAAATTCTGTGAAGAACTAGGGATTTGTCAAGAGTTTTCCTCTCCAAGAACACCCCAGCAAAATGGCATACCTAAGAGGAAAACAAGGACTCTCATAGAGGGGTGCAAGACACTACTGAAAGTCTTTGTTTTCAAGATAGCTTGCAACCTTGGGGATGAATAGGTTTTTTCACTGTTATTATTATTCTCTTTTTGGTTTTTCCTTTAGCACTAAATATGTTGGCAGTAGTTTGCTTTCAAGAACCTTCGCAAAGAAAATAATATAGAAAAGCACACACAGATTTATAGTGGTTCCCCAACTTATGGGTACATCCACTCTCATCCCACCTTGCCAACTTCCTATTAGTCAAGGCACTTCTCCAAAACACTGCTCCAAGGAGCTTACACCTCAGATCCCTCAGGATGTAACACCCCTATCCGTCGCATAGCATATAGTAGTAGGTCTAGCCGGGGCCCGACGCCATATACTACGGACAGACCGGTTGGTTACGGGTTGAAACCATTCAACAAATTGCACGCCCTACACAACACCTAGCGGAAGCATTAAAGTTAAGTTGCACAATTAAGAACCCTGCCAAAAGCACGAATGTCCACTACAATAACACCCACAGGAATGTTCCAATACACAGAAAAAGAAATGGCCTTAAGGCCTTACAAAGTTTGCTTGACATAAAAGTGTTTTCATACATCGGCTCGCAGGCCGGCCACACATGGTCACAATGAAACACTCAAAATTAGGCCTTCGAGGGCTGGCTTAGCAACTTGGGCTTTAGCCCGCTATTTTTTGCTCGGCTCCGCAGCACCTGCAAGCACAAACCACCGCCCGGTGGCAAACAAAAGCAACGGTCAGCTATGCTGACCAAATTATAACGATGTCGACCCCAAAATCGGGGCGGCGATGCTCTTTCCCTGCACTTTATTAGTATAGGCAATTTATTAGTGTAAACACACATCATCACAGGCATCGGCTCGTACGGCCACACACCTCGTGCACACAGGGCACATTCACGGCGAACCGACCAATGTCACGTCAATTCAAGCCATAGACGTTCCCATTCCACCACCGCGCCTTGGACGGCCAACCATATGAGCATTTTGTCTTCTTTGCCATGGTCACGACAATTTAAGCCATAGACCGCCGAAGACTCTCATCCATGCCAACGGTCCCACCAAACGACATTGATCGGGTACGGTTCCGCCTGACCCATGCTCATATCGCAAAGACAATTTAAGTTATATGCGGAGGTCAAGACTCACCGAGTCCCATTTTCGCCACCACAATCACATAACCTGGTTATGTTCACGTTAGCTCACCGGCCATCGTGTTGGCAAAACTCGCTTTTGCCAAGTTTTCTGGGTGCACCTTGGAGTAAATCTCCAAGGCTCCCTGTTGCAATCTACCACGTAGAAAACCCCAAAAACGCCCAAACACCCAGAGTCTTCCCCAGTTCATATGCAATGCAACATCACCGATCCGGCTTTACTTGTCCGGATAGGCTTCACACACAATGCCTACGTCCGTTTTCGCATACGGACTCTATACAAGGGGAACTTTACATATCTACCCCAAGAAACGCTCCAACTCTTCGCTCACTCGCGAGAGAGGGCTTCCTATGCAAAGTGAAAAAGGGCTTCACATGCTCAAGGATGAGAAATCGTTACCCTTACGTTCTTCCGTGGCGCCATAAAAAACTATGCGGTTTGAAAGCACCGCAACGGCGTCACCTCTGCGGATCTGGACTCGGATCGTGATTCGGAGCTCCGACGCTAGCTCCACCGGCGGCCGGATCTTGGTCTCCAACCTCTCACCTTGCTCTCCCTTCTCTCTAGGATTTAGAAAGAGAATGGAAAAAGAGAATGAGGGTTTTGAAACCCTTATCCCCGCTAAAACCACCCAAGAGCAGCCCCCCACCGTCGGATCCAAAGCCAAGGAAATGAACGACCATGATTAGGCCTCAAATTAGAAAATCTGGGCCGAACACTGGTTGAAACACGGCCGTGTGCATGGCCGTGTCACCCATTCGCCGTCTCGACGGACTCGAAAACCAACACACGGCATTCGACACGGCCTCCAACACGCCCGTGTCACATGTGACACGCCCGTGTCGAGACCCGTATCACGCCCCCCCCCCCCCCCCCCCCCCCCCCCGTGTGCAATCGGCCAGCTTTCCCAACCCGAGAAGGACACGGCCTGCGACACGGCACCCGAAACAACCGTGTCGCATGTGACACGCCCGTGTCTGTGCCCATGTCATGGCCCATGCACAACTGCCAACATTTGTTTCTCGAGGAGGACACGGCCTGCGACACGGCACCCGACACGCCCGTGTCACACGTGACACGGCCGTGTCTGTGCCCGTGTCATGACCCGTATACATGACTCAGAAAACTTCCCAAAGTGACACGCCCTGGGACACGCCCGTATCCCAGGCCGTGTGCCTCAACTCGACGATCTCCGATCGTCAAAACGTCGACCACATGACCCGTGGCCAAACACGCCTGTGTCACGCCCGTGTCACTCCCGTGACACCTGCTCCGAAATTCAGACTGGGCTCAAAACGTCACCCGTCCCTCTTTTGAGTTTCGGGGTGTTACACAGGATCTCTCAGTCTCCTTCAAGACCTAAAGCTCAGTCATAAGGACATGCAACTCAGTGATCAGCGGATCACCTACTTCAAGACAAAAGCCCTACACTCAGGCTGGGAGGACAACCCTACTTCAGATCCATTAGGGATCCTACCTCATAGAGTTTCACTCTCTTACTGCTCAGGAAAATTGCCCTACCTCAGATATAGTTGGATCCTACAACTCAGAGTAGTTCACTCTCCTACTGCTCAGGCAACAATTCCCTTCCTCAAACTAGTGGCCCTACTCCTCAGATCCAGTTGGATCCTAAAGAAAGACGAGTATTTGAATTTTTGACACCGGGATATTTTTGTGTCAATAACTAGGATTGAGTTATCTCAGCACTATCTTTCTTCACAGCAGTAGGTAGAAATTCTGCTGGAAGAAACTCAGAATGAGGATTCTGATCTTGATGAAGAAGAAGGTGAACTTGTATTATTCAATCACCCAATTGAGCCCACTGGATAATGATGGCTCTACTTTCTTCCTCTATAAGAAACCATTCTAATTATGTTGTAGCATATGAAGAAGCAACAACTCACTGAACTTTTCATTCATGCAGGAAGACTTCAAGCTCTTTCTCGGCGAGAATGGCAAGAGAGATGAAGTCCGACTGCTACCTTTTGAAATTGATAATGCCCTAAATGTTATCTTGTATCTTGGCTCATCTCTTCCTTTTGTAGTTCGCCGATCAATGGCTCTTAGAGATCACTGGGCCCCACTTGCAGCATCCAGCTGCCCCTTCCTTTAACGGAAGAAGACGTACAGTAGCTTCTAGAAAGAGTTTTTCGTGTTATGTAGCTTCTTCGTACATGATTTGAAATCAGTTGACTTTGTCAATTTTTCTGACATCAACACCTATAGACTTATCCATAATCGAGCATCAGTAGAATAGGAATTGAGTGAATGAGTTTCACTCAATGCCAAAACACTTAGACAGAATTAAGTCTATCTAGGCGTTGGCAGCATTGAGTGAGCAAGCCCCACTCAATGCTTTTTGCCTTAGCATATTCTTCAGCCACTTCTACATGCTTGGCATTGAGAGCGTTGAGTGAGCACGCCTCACTCAATGCCTTTTGCCTTAGCCAATTTTCTGTGTCTGCAACATCTTAAGCACTGAGAGTGTTGAGTGAGCCTGCCTCAGTCAACGCTTTTTGCCTTGGCCAGATTTACAGTTACTTGGCATTGAGTGAGTGAGCTCCACTCAATGCAAAACTACTTAACAGACATTTCTGTTATCTGGAGTTGAGTGAGTGAGCTACACTCAACGCATTTGGATTTAGCCACATTTTTCTTTCTAAAAAAGAACACTCCCTTTGAGAATTAGTCAACGCATTATCGCATGGCGTTGAGTGAGCTTGCCTCACTCAACGCCTATGGACTTGGTAAATATTCATTGTTTTCCTGTGTCATCGACTGACTGAGCTATACTCAACGATTATGAATCTATATAATTGAGTGAGTGAGCTGCACTCAATGCCTGTTGACTTAGCCACTTTTCTGCTCATTTCTACTTAGGCTATTACAGCATTAGCCTCTCTCACAGCCTTTTGATGTATGGCATTCAGTGAGTTAACTTCACTCAATGCCTGTATACTTAGCAACTTTTCCAGTCTGCCATTACTTTGGCTTTGACTATATAGGCTCCACTCAGCATTATAAGTCATCTAGCGTTGAGTGAGTAGCCTTAACTCAATGCCTGTAGACTTAGACAGATTTTTGTCTACCCATACCTTTGGTGAGTGATTACCTGACTAAGCCACTTAGGCTATGATAATACGTTTTGTAGTCAAAACTATTATCGTATTTTCTATTTTATATTGTACAAATCATGTCTATTATTAGTTTATTTTTTATCATTTTTATGTAAATATTATTGCCACTGACTTTTTCTTGTCTTTTTGAAAATTTCTAGAAAATTTGCCAAAAATGACCTAACACGCCCCTTTGTCACGCCCTCCATGGGCGTGACCTAGGACGTGTCACCCGATCCCGAGGACTCCTGCTGGAAGGGATAGAAAAACGAATAAAACGGCTGTCACGCCCCCTGACATGCCCTCCCCGGGCATGTCGCCAGGCGTAACCAAGGGTGTGTCGCCCTCTGCCGCAAAGCCTGTCGCAGCATTGAATGCAGGTTCCGCCACAGCACGCAATAGTACTGTCACGCCGCCCCGTCATGGGCATGACCTAGGGCGTGACATCAACCTTTCCGACGACTAACGGATTTCCGACCAATGATTTCGACATGACGTGCGTGTCACACCCCCCCTACACGGGCATGACCATGGGCGTGTCGACCGACGTACATAAGCAATCATCCGTCCCGCCAGATCCCACAACCCGAGGTCAACTTCGTACATGTCATGCCCCATGACACGCCCCCCTAGTGCTTGTCGGAGGGCGTGACCAACCCGAGAATTTTGCCTATAAATTCAGGCCCCCTTCCTTCATTTTCAGCAAGCTTTGGTTGAGAGGGGGAGGTGCTGCCCCTTTGGTTCTTAAACTTTCTTATGCTTTTCTCTCTCTCTCTCTTTGTAATTTTCTTTTAACCCTAGTTTAATCTTTACTTGTTTATGCTTTCTTTGTAATCTTTAGTGTTGCTTAGTGTTAATTGTAGGGCTAGAATAGGTTTCAATTCCTTGCACTTGTAATTTCTTTTTCCATAGTATAACTTGCCCCTTTTCATTAATAGAAGTGTTTTTTGTTTATCTTGTGTTCTTTTTATGCTTTACTACTTATCCCTCTCCTCCACTTCACTATGATTAACTAATCCTCCTTGTACTCGATCTTGATGATCTGAGGTTCGAGCGATTAAGTTATGATGTTTTGATTAATCTTTACTTTTTAGGTTAGGGCCTTGAATTACTCTTGATTAATCATGGGTTGGAGGTATATTATCGATATATACCCTCCACCTTTGCTTTCATTCTTGGCTAGCCGAGAGGCCGATAGAATGAAGTGAGCATTCAAGAGTAAAGGGAGTTGTACGCACCCCTTGAGAGAGGCAGACGTCCAAATCTCCCGGATTGGAGTAAAATCCAAAAGTGGGGTTCACCGTGTAAAGCGAGTTTTAGGCCTTCGATTTAGACGAGAGTCGGTGGACCTTCCTAAACTCAGTTGGGCACGACTTCGAGAGAAGCGTGTTCAAGCTTTAGGAACCTCCACGGTCAAGGACCTTTATCCTATTAAGTTTAGATTTTTTATCGCATTTTCTTAATCATCTTTAGCCGAGGTGATTCTTGATCGAGTGCATTTCCATTTCATATTTTCAACCTTTCGTAGTAATCGATTTTCTTATGCTCTTTAATTAACTGTAATAGCTCTCTTTCTAGCTTTAGCTTTACTTCCTTCCTTGCAATTAGATTCTCTAAAACCCTAGTTTTTCCGTCGATAAGATAATAGTTTTCGTGTGAGTAAGCATAATCAACAGTTCCCGGATTTCAATACGACACTTGTGTCCCCTAGCGACAATTCGATAGGTATACTTGCCTCATTGAATTGCTAGTTCGGTTGCGTTTATTTTCTTCGAACCCTAGCGCGCAACAAGTTTTTGGCGCCGTTGCCAGGGACCAACTTCCGTTGAAATCTTGAAAACACGAACCTATTAATTTTATCTCTTCTCTTTCTCATCCTCTTTCTTTAAATTTTAAAATTCAAAAAAGTTATCACCGCTCTTAATAGTAACCAACTTCACAATTTTTCTACGCCACCTAATTCTCTCGAAAAGGGCAAAGGGCTTTAAGCGCCACTATCTTGTCTAGTACCTTGCGAACCCTTCACGGGGTAGTCCTTGGGTAGTTCGGGAGTTAATCTATAAAAAAAAATCTATTTCAAAAAAAAGAAGAAAAAAAATTCTAATCTAGCTTTCTTTCTAGTTTATCCTATTTCTCTTTCTTTTCTTCTTTTCTATTCTTTTAGTGCATGACCCGCGGAAGTCCGTCGGTTATTTTGGACTTGGACCACGAAATTGAGCGTACTCTTCGGAGAAGATCGCGATTTCAAGGTCCTACTATCCAAGTGCCGGTTGAGGACTCCGAGTCATTTGCTACTTTAAGAATGGAAGAACCCAATGTAGATGAGGTCGTGCAAAGGACTATGTCCTATTATGCACAATCGAACCTCGAGGGAACAGAATCTAGTATAGTCTGCCCTGCTATAGCAAATAATAACTTCGAATTAAAGCCGAGCATAATTCAAATGGTGCAGCAATATGTGCAATTTGACGGACTTCAAGATGAAGATCTGAACGCACATATAGCTAGCTTTCTTGAAATTTGCGACACCTTCAAGATAAATGGTGTCACAAATGATGCAATCAGGCTGAGACTCTTCCCCTTCTCTCTAAGAACTAAAGCTAAGCAGTGGCTGAACACACTTCCTAAGAATAGCATAACCACTTGGAATGAATTAACTGAAAAAATTTTGGCGAAGTATTTTCCGCCAGCTAAAACTACAAAACTTAGGAACGATATCTCTGCCTTCGGACAAATAGACTCTGAAACCCTATATGAAACCTGGGAGAGATTTAAAGAATTATTAAGACGATGCCCACATCACGCGCTGCCTGTATGGTTACAAGTGCAGACGTTCTACAACGGGCTAAATCAAAATACAAAGCAAATGATAGACGCAGCCTCTAGCGGTACTTTAAATCATAAGACCCCGGAAGCAGCTCTTGATCTTTTTGAGGACTTGGTCAGGATCACTTATCAGTGGAATGTGCCTAGGTCCTGCCCGAACAAGCCTGCAGGTATCTTTGAAGTGGACAACGTCTCCCAGCTCGCTCTGAAAGTAGAAATCCTAAGCAAAAAGATAACGGAGATGACTGCTGCCTCTGCCCCTCAGGTATGGGAATCTGCAACCCCTACTCCAGAACATTTATATTATGTTAATAATATGCCTAGAAATACTTTTAATAATTTTTTTCCTGTGAATTTTCATCCTCCTTGTTTTAATTTTCCGAATAGGTTAACCCTGCTTTAAGAAATAATCCGAATTTTTCGTGGAGTAGTCCATCGAATGTTATGCGCCCGCCACCACAAAATGATTTTTCTATACCACCACCACCACCACCTCTTCAAAATTATCCAAAACCTCCAAGCTTGGAGGAATTACTTTCTAAATATATCACCACAAATGACTCTACTATAAGAACTTTAACCAGAAGCGTAAAAAGTCTAGAAAATCAGGCAGGACAGCTCGCGAAAATAATTTCTGAGCGACCCACAGGGTCTCTTCCTTCCAATACCGAACCCAACCCAAGAGAGCAAGCGAAAGCTATAACTCTTTGGAGTGGGAAGCAAGTCTCCGGTATTGTAAGTGAAGAGCCCGAGGCAAGCTCCGCTCCCGCCTTTAAAAATCAAAGCTCCGCTCCGCTTCCACCCTCTGCTAAAGAAGTTATCACCCCTGTTTTAGAAAAAAATCTCACTCCACCACCCATCTTCAAAAATAATTCAACTCCTCCATACCCCTCCGAACTTAATAGACAACGTCAAGATGATCAGTACTCCCGCTTCTTAGAGATCTTCAAGCAAATCCACATTAATCTTCCCTTCCACGAGGCTACTTCGCAGATGCCGAAATACGCCAAGTATCTTAAGGGCCTCCTCACAAACAAGAAGAAGTTAGAGAATCTTTTGCACGTCACGCTAAACGCCGAGTGCTCTGCTGTTTTAACAAACGGTTTGCCGAAGAAAATCAGTGACCCTGGTAGTTTCTCTATCCCATGTGTCTTCGGTGATCTTTTTGTTAAACATGCGTTAGCCGACTTAGGTGTGAGTATAAACCTGATGCCCTTTTAGTTGTTTAAAAAGTTAGGGATTGTTAGCCTTAACCCCACGCGTATGAGTATCCAGCTAGCCGATAGATCCGTTAAGTACCCGTTAGGAATAGTGGAGGATGTTCTAGTGAAAGTCGACAAGTTCATCTTCCCGGTGGACTTTGTCATTTTGGACATCGAAGAAGACGTCGAGGTTCCCCTGATCCTTGGCCGACCCTTCCTTGCGACCTCTAGATCCATCATTGATGTAAGCAATGGTAAGCTCTTCCTTCGAGTAGGCGACGACGAAGTAACTTTTTCTATCACACCTTCGATGAAGAACACCCTAGCAAATGATGACTCATGTTTTTTCATAGACGTCGTGAGTGATGAATCTTCCTACTGCCTCTCCGAATTTGAAAAAGAACTTTCTGATTTTTGTTTTTCTTCTTCTCTTCCCGCTGAATCACTGTAAGGAAGTAATGAATCTTCTGATTGTTTTTCTGAGTTTGAAAAAGAATTATCTGATTTTTGTTCTTCCTCTTTTCTTCCAACTGAATCGTTGCAAGAAGTCGTCTTGGCTGCTAGCCCCACCCCTTATTATGTTCCTTATAAAAAAAGTTTATGAAGATATTATTTTTGAAAAAGAAAGAATCTCTAAATTCTCTTAGGAAGAACCCCCTACCCTGGAACTTATAGAACTTCCTGAACACCTTAAGTATACTTTCTCAGAAAAAGATTCCAAGTTACCAGTTATCATTTCGGCCTACCTCACGGATATGCAAAACGATAAACTTCTTCTAGTTCTACGTAAGCATCGTCGGGCTATTGCTTGGCAAATTTTTGATATTAAGGGCATAAGCCCATCTTTCTGTACCCATAAAATTTTAATGGAGGATAATTAGCGTAACTCTATTCAACCTCGGCGCCGTAAAAACCTGAATATGGAAGAAGTAGTTAAGGGCGAGGTTATGAAATTATTAGACGCAGGAATTATCTACCCTATATCGGACAGTAAGTGGGTTAGCCCCGTTCAGGTAGTGCCAAAGAAGGGAGGGATAATCGTAGTTAGTAATGAGAATAATGAATTAATCCCGACACGAACGGTGACGCGTTGACGTATGTGTATAGATTACCATAAGTTAAATGACGCCACCCGCAAGGACCACTTTCCTTTACCGTTAATCGACCAGATTTTAGAATGATTATCCGGCCATAGCTTTTATAGTTTTCTCGATGGCCTCTCGGGGTACTTTCAAATATGCATCTCTCCCGAGGACCAAGAGAAAACTACGTTTACTTGTCCCTTCGGCACCTTCGCTTACCGAAGAATTCCGTTTGGATTATGCAATGCGCAAG
This sequence comes from Platanthera zijinensis, assembly GCA_039513925.1. NCBI lineage: Eukaryota > Viridiplantae > Streptophyta > Magnoliopsida > Asparagales > Orchidaceae > Platanthera > Platanthera zijinensis. The sequence goes on from CM077083.1 coordinate 41,351,454, forward strand.
CTACATTCCAGCGATGTATGCTCGTAATATTTGAAAAGTACGTAGAAAGCATTATGGAGGTATTTATGGACGGTTTCTCCGTGTTCGGCGATTCCTTCGATAGATGTTTAGAAAACCTCGAAAAAGTCTTAGAACGATGCGAAGAAACTAACCTTGACCTGAATTGGGAAAAATTCCATTTTATGGTAAGGGAAAGGTTAGTTTTGGGTCATAAAATTTCTGCTAAAGGTATTGAGGTAGACGTTGCCAAGATAGAAGTTATCGAGAAGCTGCTGCCGCCTACGAACATAAAAGCTATAAGAAGTTTCCTAGGCCACACTGGTTTTTATCGTCGTTTTATAAAGGAATTCTCAAAAATCACAAAGCCCCTCACCCATCTCTTATAAAAAGATGCTCCATTCATTTTTGATAACTCTTGCCTTTCTGCCTTCGAATTAATTAAAGAAAAGTTAATTAACGCACCGATTATGATAGCTCCGGTGTGGGACCTTCCTTTCGAGATTATGTGCGATGCGAGTTGTTTTGCGGTGGGAGCCGTATTAGGTCAACGTATATCTAAAAACATCCACCTCATCTATTACACTAGTAAAACCCTCACATCTGCACAAGAAAATTACACCACAACCGAGAAGGAGCTCTTAGCTGTAGTATTCGCATTTGATAAATTCCGCCCTTACATTACACTTTCAAAAATCATTGTTTTTACGGACAACTCAGCCCTCAAGTACCTTCTTGCGAAAATGGATGCCAAGCCTCGCTTGATTCGCTGGGTCTTACTTTTCTAGGAGTTTGACTTAGAGATCCGTGATAAGCGAGGAGCCGAGAACATGGCCACTGACCATCTATACAGATTAGATAACCCCTTTATAGAAAAATTAAATGAAAAATCTCTGAATGATTATTTTTCTTATGAGAAGCTGGTTTTAGTTAACAAATCTACTTCTCCTTGGTTCGCGCACATCGCCAACTATCTAGTGGCCCAGGTGCTCCCAAAAGAGTTCTCCTCTCAGCAAAAGAAGAAATTCTTTTCTAAACCTAAGAACTACTTTTGGGAAGACCAGCATCTTTTCAGAATTTGTGCGGATCAAGTGATAAGGAGATGTGTTTCTTATGATGAAGGAATTGATATTCTAAAACATTTGCATGAAGGTCCGACAGGTGGGCACTATCAAGCTGCTCGCACCGCTCGTAAGGTGCTTTGCGCGGGTTTTTATTGGCCTAGCCTGTTTAAGGACGCGCAAGCCTTTGTGAGCAGGTGTGATAGTTGACAACGGTCGGGCAACATTTCTAATAAAAATGAAATGCTGCAAAATTATTTCTTAGAGTGCGAAATTTTCGACCTCTGGGGAATTGATTTTGTTGGCCCCCTTCCTTCTAGCTTCGAAAATAAATATATTTTAGTTGTTGTTGATTATGTTTCACGATGGGCTGAGGACCAAGCTCTTCCTACGAACGACTCCCGAGTTGTAATCACGTTTTTTAAAAAATTATTTTCTAAATTCGGTACGCCTCACGCAATCGTTAGCGATAGGGGTTCCCATTTTTGTAACGCATAATTTTCAAAAATCCTTACCAAATACAGCGTTACGCATAAGCTTTCCACTTCCTACCACCCCCAAACTAACGGACAAGTCGAAGTAGTTAAGAGAGAAATAAAAAGAATATTAGAAAAGACTGTTTAAACTTCTATGAAAGACTGGTCAGCCAAACTTGACGATGCTCTATGGGCCTACAGAACAGCGTACAAAACCGCCCTCGGATGTATGTCGTATCGGCTGGTCTATGGAAAATCGTGCCATCTGCCCGTAGAGTTAGAACACCGCACCTTTTGGGCCTTAAAATTTTTAAACTTCAATCCCCGCTCAGTCGGTGACCTTCGAAAATTTCAACTAAATGAACTTGATGAGTGGCGCTCTTATGCTTATGAAAATAATAAACTTTATAAAGAGCGGACGAAGCGTTTACACGATAAACACTTAAGGAACCCTAAAAACTTTAAGCCGGGCGACCAAGTCCTTTAATATAATTCTCGTTTACGTTTATTTCTGGGCAAATTAAAATCTCGCTGGTCTTGCACGTTTTCTGTTTTATAAGTTTTTTCCTTATGGAACTGTTTTAATTTGACACCCAGATAAGGGTAATTTCAAAGTGAATGGTCAGCTTCTTAAACTCTATTTTTCTAGTGATGATGATGTCAGTCCAAACATTATTAAGTTTCTGCTTCATGAACTTTTAATTTTTGCTAAAAACAATTTTATTTCTAGACAATAATATTTTTGGACAATATTATTTTTTGATGCGTCGAGCTCAACGACGCTTTAAACAAAAAGGGCGCTCTTGGGAGGCAACCCAAGTTATCTTTTTCTGTTTTCTTTATTTTACAATTTTTGGCCTCGGACGACTCCGACAAGCTGAAGCTTCTGCGATCGCCTGCTCCAACGTTGTTGAATCCATCACGAAGTCCAAAGAAGACATTCGAGGGAGCGACATCACTCAGCTTTCGCAGCAAATATATCCGGGGAAGTACCTGTCTTTCAATTCTGTCTTTCAATTCTGTACTTTATTTTTCTCTCCTTCTCCAATCCCCTTCTTTTACCATTGAGGACAATGTCTATTTTAAACTTGGGGGAGGACTACCTTCTTCATTTTTGCTTAGTGTAAATATTTTTCTTTTTGTATATATTTTAAATATTTCAAAAATAAAAAAATTTGAATATCTTAAAATTCCAAAAAAAAAGAGAGAAAATATTTCCAAAACCCAAAAAAAAAAACAGAGAATATTTCACAAAATTAAAATATATATATATATATGTGTGTTTTTGAATAGTTTAGACATTTTGGTAATTCAATAGTACCCCTAGTTTTTGTTTTTGTTTTACTCAAAATTTTCTATAAACAACGTAGTTAATTATAATATTTCTAATCGTCCTTTTTAATTATGTTTCACAAGTAAAATGTAGGTCATGCTGTGTTTCTAATTCACGGTAGCATGTTAAGGTGAAATATTTTTCTAAAACTCGCATTTTTATTATGGTTTTTTGTTTTTTATTTCCTTTACTTTCTCAAAAATTCATCATCCACTATTTTCTTTTTCGTTTTTGAATAATTTTTGTAAAATCCACTTTTGAATAACGTAGTAGATGTGTACGATCCAAGCCACATATTATTTCTATTTTCAAGTTAATTTCATTAATCTTCTTTTATTATCTAGAACTCGCTTTTTGAAATTTTTCAAACCTTTGTTTTAAATAAATTCAAAAGCGTTAAAATGATTTAGGCAGTTTTTGTTTTCATTTGAGCTTTCCTGCCAACCTAAAAACTTTTACCACTAGTTAGCTGTTTTTGAGCCTTTTTACGATTTCATTTGATAGCTCCTCCCTTCATTTCATTTTCACCAAAGCCAAAATTTCCAACCTATCTAATCACACTAGCCTTTATGAGTTTTATAAAATATTTTCACGATTTTGATAGGATATTTTGTGATTTTTGTGGGAGAAAGGTTTTTGAAAAAAAAAGTATGCTCAAAAGTTATGTTTATTTATGTTTGGCCAATTCAAAAGAAAAATAAAAATATTTATGGCCTTTGTTTTGAAAAAAAAGAAAAAAATGGAAAAAAGAAAAAATAAGAAAAAAAATGTATATATATTTTTATGAAAGTTTTTGAAACTCTTTGCTTTGGTTTAATGTGATTTTAAACCTTCACGTTTATCTTTGAATTCCACTCCTAATCATATTCCTAAACCAAACGTTTCTGTCCTATTTAAGTCATTTTGATTCACGCTTTTTGATTTTTATTTAACAACTAAGAAAAGAAGAAAAGTAAATCAGTTTTAGTTTTGGATTTAAACCTAGATTATTGTTAATTAAATTGATATAATTATAATGCGTTGCTTGGATCTAGTAACAACTCAATGCATTTTTATCATTTTCGTTGCTTTGCTTAAGTCAATTTAAAGAATTTCGTTAAAATTTTGGATGCTTTGTTTTTATTGAGTAAAGTTTATAAAAGTTTTACCATACCTAAATAATTGTTTTAGACTTACATTTCACCTTTTCCCTACTTAGAATTTCGCATAGTACTTGTGTAGGCATAATTAGAACTTTTTGATTAGTCCTTTTTTTATGATTATCTAGTTTTTATATTTTTGCTTGAGGACAAGCAAAGCTTAAGCTTGGGAGAATTTGATAATACGTTTTGTAGTCTAAACTATTATCGTATTTTCTATTTTATATTGTACAAATCATATCTATTATTAGTTTATTTTTTATCATTTTTATGTAAATATTATTGCCACTGACTTTTTCTTGTCTTTTTGAAGGTTTCCAGAAAATTGGCCAAAAATGACCTGACACGCCCCTTTGTCACGCCCTCCATGGGCGTGACCTCGGGCGTGTCACCTGATCCCGAGGACTCCTGCTGGAAGGGACAGAAAAACGAACAAAATGGCTGTCACGCCCCCTGACACGCCCTCCCCGGGCGTGTCGCTAGGCGTGACCAAGGGCGTGTCGCCCGCTACATGGGCGTGTCGACCGACGTACAGAAGCAATCATCCCTCCTGCCAGATCCCACAACCCAAGGTCAACTTCGTACATGTCACGCCCCATGACACGCCCCCCTAGGGCGTGTCAGAGGGCGTGACCAACCCGAGAATTTTGCCTATAAATTCAGGCCCCCCTTCCATGTCAGCAAGCTTTGGTTGAGAGGTGGAGGTGCTTCCCCTTTGGTTCTTAAACTTTCTTATGATTTTCTCTCTCTCTCTCTATTTGTAATTTTCTTTTAACCCTAGTTTAATCTTTACTTGTTTATGCTTTCTCTGTAATCTTTAGTGTTGCCTAGTGCTAATTGTAGGGCTAGAATAGGTTTCAATTCCTTGCACTTGTAATTTCTTTTTCCATAGTGTAACTTGCCCCTTTTCATTAATAGAAGTGTTCTTTGTTTAGCTTGTGTTCTTTTTATTCTTTACTACTCATCCCCCTCCTCCACTTAACTATGATTAACTAATCCTCCTTGTACTCGATCTTGATGATCTGAGGTTCGAGCGATTAAGTTATGATGTTTTGATTAATCTTTTCTTTTTAGGTTAGGGCCTTGAATTACTCTTGATTAATCATGGGTTGGAGGTATATTATCGATATATACCCTCCACCTTTGCTTTAATTCTGGGCTAGCCGAGAGGCCGATAGAATGAAGTGAGCATTCTAGAGTAAAGGGAGTTGTACGCACCCCTTGAGAGAGGTAGACGTCCAAATCTCCCGGATCGGAGTAAATTCCAATAGTGGGGTTAACCGTGTAAAGCGAGTTTTAGGCCTCCGATTTAGACGAGAGTCGGTCGGACCTTCCTAAACTCAGTTGGGCATGACTTCGAGAGAATCGTGTTCAAGCTTTAGGAACCTCAACGGTCAAGGACCTTTATCCTATTAAGTTTAGATTTTTTATCGCATTTTCTTAATCGTCTTTAGCCGAGGTGATTCTTGATCGAGTGCATTTCCATTTTATATTTTCAACCTTTCGTAGTAATCGATTTTCTTATGCTCTTTAATTAACTGTAATAGCTCTCTTTATAGCTTTAGCTTTACTTCCTTCCTTGTAATTAGATTCTCTAAAACCCTATTTTTTCCGTCGATAAGATAATAGTTTTCGTGTGAGTAAGCATAATCAACAGTTCCCGGATTTTAATAAGACACTTGTGTCCCCTAGATACAATTTGATAGGTATACTTGCCTCATTGGATTGCTAGTTAGGTTGCGTTTATTTTCTTCGAACCCTAGCGCGCAACATGCTACTTGTCCCATCATTGTTACTAGTAGAAACCTGAATGTATGAACTTGAACATGTATTAAATTTACCATTGTGTATGCTCATTGACATATTTGACTTCTTCAAATCTAGTTCATTGTGGGCAATGGACCCAACAATCTCCCCATATTTGAAGATGTCAAAACTCTCCACCAAATATCTGGGTCAATGACATACAGTAACAAATTGCAGTAATACAGCAGGAAAAGATATGATAAAAAGATAAGTTATAGTTATCTTCCTTGTCTATAGGGCATACCTGAACCTTCTCCCCCTTAATAGATGCTACCTGATGAGTCTCATTTATATAGGGATTTGCGGGCTCATCTGGGCTGGTTTTCAAGCTTTTGCACAACACTATTGCGTAGTTTTCACTGTTATTTCTTTCCTTATGTGTTTCATGTGTTGTGTGTTTTTCTAGCCCTCGGGTGCGCAATTATGCATTTGATTGTTGGGGGTATGCACATGGTGCTCCCCGGGGATCATTCCAGTAGTTTTACTGCAATTCTGTTTTGCTGGAGGATTCCCAATTATTTAGTTGTCATTGCTTACAGGTGGTCATTTTTCCCATTTCAGAATTCTTAATTGAGGAAAATGCACGGTCGTGCATTTCCTTAGCGCATGGTTTCGTCATGGTTATGCATTTGATGGCGTCGAGTGGAACTCAACGAATGTAAATGCACGATTAAACGCACGATTTAACCATAACCATACGAGAAGATAACGCACGGTTGTCCTGTACATTTCATTTTAGCACCGATCTGTAGTTAATTGTGTGTTTTCCTTCACGCACGGGCGGAAGCGCCCGTGCGCGAGTAAAACACACGGTTCCACTATTTTTCCTGCATTCCTTCGTTCTATCGTTACCTGTGTGATTTCCTTCACGCACGGGCAGAATTGCCCGTGCGCGGGTAAAACACACGGGTCAATGCTTCATCTTCTCAGGTTATTTTTTTCGCCCGAATATCGCACGGTTCATGCACAGTCGTGCGTCGAGTCGTGCGAGGCCATTTTTCAGATGATTTACTATATAAGATGCAGATTTTGCCAATGATGGGATAGTTCGTCCAGCTCGTCTTTTCTTCTCCCTTGAGCGGGAAAACAAAGCTTCATCCCTTTTTTTCTCTCTCTTCCTTGGAGGGAAGATCCGGCCACCCGCTCCACTCCATTAAGCTTGCAAAAGCTTTGCCTTAGGCCTCCGTTGCCATTGCTACCTTCCAATCTCCGGTTCAAGATACTTGTTGCAGCCCGCCAAGCTTCCATCCGCCTCCACAACCTCAACACAACAAAGACAGGTTTGAAGGAGGAAGTGACAGCTCCTCTCGGATCTTGGACTCCTTTCGAAGACCGAGCACAGATGAGGGTTGACACCCCTATTTTTCGCCCGAGAACCTTGGAAAGCTTCTACGTTTTGGTTGTAATTTCTTTTCCATTTTTTGGATTTCCTTTCAGCTGATCTCCTGCTAGCGATATTGTAGTTTCATAACCTTGTTTTGCTCAAGATTTTGCTGTGTGTTTGTTTGGTGATTTCCTGAGCATTATATGTGTTAGAAAGCTTTATCTTTGCGTTAGTATAAAGTGATTTTGGGCCATTCTAGCCTTTGCTTGAAGTGTGTGCTTAGAAGAGGTGTTTTCTACCCTCACTTGTTCATTCTCTTCCGCTATTACTCTTCGGAGTGATTCACCTGGTCGATGTGGTGAAGGCGATCGGCTCTGGTTTTATATTGTTTTAGTGTAGGATATTCCAAAACAAACCCCCTTGTTCACTTAGCACTTACACTCGTTTCTCTAAATGCTAAAACCCATGCTACCTACTTGCACTCCGCGAGAGATCGATACTCGGGGATGCTACGCCTCATTATTATTACTTGGTCGTGAACGGTAGTCTTATCGCTAGCACATCATGTTTTTGGTGTTGTTGCAGGGGAGTGCAACTGTTGTGTGTGGTTTTCGCTTTTTGGTGAAAAGTGTGTAGGTGTTTAAGTGTGTTATAATTTTTTTTGTGTGTTTTGTGAGTTTATGACAGATCTGAACCCCGCTGAAACGGTTGAAGATTTAGGAGATGATGCTGAGACTGCAAGAGCTAGAAGATCTCGTTTACGCGCTGTTGTTGTAGAAGCGGGAATGGACGATCTGGTGCGCAGAGGAAACAGTTAGGGAGATAGAGTGGTTGATGCACACGAGGTGGTCCAACCTCGAATAAGGATGATGAGGGATTTCACTACCCCTACGATGGGGAGTGTTTATCCTGGGTTTGGGCCAGCAATCGCCAACCACCACTTTGAAATCAAGCCATCAATCCTAAATATGATTAGGAACAAAACCCAATATTCCGGGCTGCCGAGAGAGGATCCTCAGCTACATTTAGCTTAATTTTCTGAAATAAGCAGAACCTTCCATTATGTGGGAATCTCTGATGAAGTTGTGAAGTTAAAGTTGTTCCCTCTCTCGTTGTGGGATAGGGCCAAGACTTGGCTACATATAATTGCTCCAGTAACTGCTACAACTTGGGAAGTCGTGTCTTCCTTATTTTTGGCTAAATTTCATCCTGTCGATAAGATTGTTAATGCGCGTAGGGAGATAACCATGCTCCGACAGCAGGAATAGGAGACCCTTTCCGAGGCATGGGAGATGTTTGTCGATTTGCAGTGCCATTGTTCGCAACATGGTTGTGAGCCCTGGAATTTGGTAGAGATATTTTATTTCACCGTTGAACCCAATCTCTAGGCGATGATCGATGCTGCTGCAGGAGGAATAGTTATGAATTTGGCTCCCGAGGAAGCGCTGAGGCTTCTAAGAAATACGGCCTCCCACAACACTTATTGGACCGCTGGGAGGAATGCCTCAAGAGGGGAAGGAAATTTGTTCGATGTGAACGCCGTGGTGCAACACGCTAAACCTTGCCATCCTTCCTTGGAAGGAAAAATGATGCTGACAAGATCTACCCCGCCACCAGCACCTGTGTTGAACATCTCGTGCCAAGCTTGTGGGAACTTCAGGCACCACACATATGAGTGCACTGCGGGGGAGCATGCTAGTGATACAGCAGGTATGAGTTTTGAAGAACATGTTAATTTTATTAATAATCAAAATCGCGCTGCTCCTTATTACAATGCTTATAAACCGAATGCGAGAAATCACACGAATTTCTCGTGGCATCAAAACGCTCCTAGTCAAAGAGGGCAAGGTGGCTAGCATCAATTTAATGCTCCAGCCTCTGGTAGTCAACCGCGATAACCTCAGGCGGGTTACAATGAAAACATGCAAGGGACGCGCAAAAGCGCTTTAGAAGAAATGATGGAGAAGTTCGTGGAGATGTCCGAGTCGAACATGGCCACTCAAACCGCCTCCATGAGGAATTTTGAGACGCAGCTTGGGTAGCTTGCCAAGGTGTTCTCCGAATGCACTCGTAGCGCCCTTCCAAGTGATACGGAGAAAAATCCCTGTGAACAAGGGAAGAGTGTTGTTGAGGTGGGCGAGTGCAGTTGCAATGAACTAGCCATCAAGTGTGAGATAAATGAAATAGAAACGGTAGCTGTTTGTGATTCTTGTTCTACGTGCAACATCCTTGCCTTGCAAGATGTTGTGAAACTGGATTTAAATGTCGAAAATAATATTCAAAAATTGTTTGTTCTTGCTGATGGTTCGATTGTCCAAACGGATGGGGTAATTAAAGATGTGGAAGTGAAAATTAACGGGGCTGTTGTAGTCACCGACTTTCAGGTACGGGGACCGGAAGGAAATAACTCAAGAACCATTTTGAGGGTTCCATTCCTGAAAGCCAGTGAGGCAACGCTATGTTTTAATGCTTGTGGAATTACCTTAGCTTCTAAGGATGAATTACCGTCTCCGCAATCACTTACCACTCTAGTCCCATGTGAATCTGAAAATATATGAAAAGTTAATGATTTGCTATCTGACAAACTATCTAGTGTTGATAAGGCAGATGTGGTGCTTAGCAAACCAGATATAGTTATGCAAGTGAAGGAGTCGCTGAAACCCGCTGAACCAAAATCAAGTTCGTAGCTGCTGAGTGTAGAACAAGATAATGTTAAGAAGGAATGCGGAATGAGAACGGCTATTGAGAGCGTGCAGAAAGTCGATTTAAAAACTGTCATTGGACCAAGTAAATTTTGTAAAACTTTTAAACAGGTGACGTGGCATGATCTACCACCCTCTGCGGGTGAGGAAATGATGCCCTCGGTTATGTATGGTGATCTGGATTATAAAATACCAACGGTGAATTTACTGCCCTGGCATTCTCCTACGGTTGAATTGCGACGAAAGGAGTTTCTCCGGCACAAGCGCAGAGTTTTTCTCGCCGATGCGGCAAGGAGGAGGGTAGGGGCAAGGTAGATTTGTCTTCATTGGGCCCTAAAGCTTTCCCCTCTTCCTAATTCCGCGTGTCGAGAGAGATTCATCACAAATCAGCGTTTATCTGAGAAGTGGAGGATCTTCGGGGCCGTCTCCTTTGTCCGGTTGATTATGATATTTGTGTTGCTATAAATTTTTTAAAAATTTTTGTATTTTTTCTCCTATCTGCTTGTTATAATTTTGTTACCTGAACAGTACTATATAACTGCTAATACTGGTATTTGGTACACCTTAAGGATGGTAAAGAAAAGGGCTTATGGGAGACAACCCGAGTTTGCCACCTTTAGCCTTGTTTCAAGGCTTTTTCTTGCCTTTCTTTGCTTTTTTTGCTTTTTGCTTGTGCTGTCTATTTTTGTTTGGTTGGAGATTGGCTCTTGCAGGTTATTTTTACTTGGGTCGTAGGCTTGTTGTTCAAGTTTAAATGCCTAATTTCCAGTATGCTCATCTCTGAGCATTGGCTAACCTCTTCCCTCACCTCTTTTTCATTTCATTTCCAAGTTCATTTGCTGTATTTTCTAGATTAAGTCTGGGGGAGAGCCTGTCGTTGTTACTGTTGCAATTGCACTACACGTGTATACCAGTAGTTGCTTTTATTTGAATTTTGTAGTTCACTTCATTGCGCACCTACACCGCACGAGCACGCACTTAAGCACGTGCTCGGCCCAAGTTTAATTTGTTTCTTTGTTACTAACTCTAAGATAGCGGTGCTGGCTTAGGATTTTAGGATAGAGTAGTTCGAAATTCATGCAGTACCCCTAATCAAGTACTCAGGGGTGTAGAAATAGTATAGATTCAATTTTTCTTTATGCTTTAAATTTATACTTTTCTACGTTTGTAAAGTTTGTTTGCAATACTCAAAATTACGGAATCGGGAGTGATCGAACGGTAGAGTAAGAATGTGTGTAGCCGCAAATAGCCTCGTATTGCTCGAGTCGGGAGGAAGGATCACCTTTTTCGGTGACTAAGAACTTGCCCAAAGCTACTCGCGAAGCATTGGTGCAGGGTTTGTCAAGCGTGAGTGTTAGGTGGGCCGTCATTTGTTTTTTTTGAGCATTGTACCATTCCCGATGTCTTTCCGTTGCTATCCCCGTTGAGCCTATCCCTTCCTTTGTCAACCCTATGCCTCGCTACCAAAGCCTTATAGCCTCACCTTCTCGCACATCTGGATGTGAACGCTCGGTTAGTTTTTCTTATTGTTTATTGTCTTTTATATCTGTTTTGTGTGGCTGTCATGTGGTATTAGTGCAGCTTGTGGTGTTGCTTTTTTTTTTATTTAGTTGCGGCTATTTGATTTTTTTTTTTAGAAGAAAGAAAAAAAAAAGATGAAACGATATTTCCCAGTTGGGAATAGCTTGAATATTTATGTTGTCATTAAGTTATGATTTGTTGTTGGTTTTGTAATCGTGATTGGCGTGCACGCACCGCAGAAAAATACAAGTCCGGTGGCGCGTCGCACGTGTTTGCCGTTGTTTATAGCGTTGAGTGTTTTCGGGCGGTCTCAATTTGGATGTGCGTGTCCATCTTGTTTACCCTTTGTATACCCCGCCTTCACCTAAGCCCCATTCTATCCTACATGCCCTACTGAATCACGTTTGAGTCTGACTAGCGTCGTGGAGAGAGTATAGATGGTCAAGCGTATGGTTCCCGACATTGGTGGATTCCTTTGGAGGTGATCTTGAGCCCCGATCTTTGGCAATGCTCAACTGAGTGGACTGCATACTTTCTTCCTACTAAGGAACAAACGATTCTCCATTTTTCTATTTTTGAGTAGTTGTAATATGTATTTACCTATATCGAAATTTAAAAGCTTAGTAGCATAAGTAAGAATTTTATCTATTATATTTTCTACCCCCATTAGTATGTGATTTCTTGCTTTACTTTATTCTGAAATTTCTAAGCCAGCTAGCTATTTTCGAGTTCACGGAGAGATTATTTGCTTGGGACGAGCAAATGTTTAAGTCTTGGGGTGTGATGAGTCCCGTTTATATAGGGATTTGCGGGCTCATTTGGGCTTGTTTTCATGCCTTTGCACATCACTATTGTGTAGTTTTCACTATTATTTCTTTCCTTATGCATTTCATGTGTTGTGTGCTTTTCTAGCCCTCGGGTGCGTAATTGCGCATTTGATTGTTGGGGGTATGCACGTAGTGCTCCCCGGGGATCATTCCAGTAGTTTTACTGCAATTCTGTTTTGCTGGAGGATGCCCCATTGTTTAGTTTTCATTGCTTACAGGTGGTCGTTTTTCCCATTTCTGAATTCTGAATTGAGGAAAATGCACGGTCGTGCATTTCCTTAGCGCACGCTTTCGTTATGGTCGTGCATTTGATGGATCGAGTGGAACACGACGAATGTAAATGCACGATTAAACGCACGGTTTCACCATAACCGTGCGAGAAGATAACGCACGGTTTTCCTATACATTTCATTTTAGCACAAATCCGTGGTTAATCGTGTGTTTTCCTTCACGCACAGGCGGAAGCGCCCGTGCACGAGTAAAACGCACGGTTCAACTATTTTGCCTGCATTCCTTCGTTCTGTAGTTACCCGTGTGATTTCCTTCACGCATGGGCAGAATTGCCCGTGCGTGGGTAAAACACACGGGCCAACGCTTCATCTTCTTAGGTTATTTTTTTCGTGCGAATATTGCACGGTTCACGCACGGTCGTGTGTCGAACTGTGCGAGGCCATTTTTCTGATGATTTACTATATAAGATGCATATTTTGCCAATGACAGGATAGTTCATCCAGCTTGCCTTTTCTACTCCCTTGAGCGGGAAAACGAAGCTTCAGCCCCTTTTTTCTCTCTCTTCCTTGGAGGGAAGATACGGCCACCCGCTCCACTCCATTGAGCTTGCAAAAGCTTTGCCTTAGGCCTCCGTTGTCATTGCTAGCCTCTAAGCTCTGGTTCAAGATACTTGCTGCAGCCCGCCAAGCTTCCATCCGCCTCCACAACCTCAACACAATGAAGACATGTTTGAAGGAGGAAGTGACAGCTCCTCTCGGATCCTGGACTCCTTTCAAAGACCGAGCACGGACAAGGGTTGACACCCATAGTTTCCGGCCGAGAACCTTGGAAAGCTTCTACGTTTTGGTTGTAATTTCTTTTCTATTTTCTGGATTTCCTTTCTGCTGAACTCCTGCTAGCGATATTGTAGTTTCATAACCTTATTTAGCTCAAGATTTCGCTGTGTGTTTGTTTGGTGATTTCCTAGGCATTATATGTTTTAGAAAGCTTTATCTTTGCACTAGTATAAATTGCATTTGGTCCATTCTAGCCTTTGCTAGAAGTGTGCGCTGAGAAGAAGTTTTTTCGACCCTCACTTGTTCATTCGCTTCCGCTATTACTCTTTGGAGTGATTCACCCGGGCGATGCGGTAAAGGCGACCTGCGCAGGTTTTATATTTTTTTACTGTAGGATATTCCAAAACAAACCCCCTTGTTCACTTAGCACTTACACTCATTTCTATAAATGTTAAAACCCATGCTCCCTACTTGCACTCCGCGAGAGATCGATACTCGGGGATGCTACTCCTCATTATTATTACTTGGCCGTTAACTGTAGCTTGCGCATCACTACCTGCTTTTGAGGAATTTGATAGCACTTGTATCCTTTTCCTCCTGTCCTATTAATTTGATATCTCTTTCAAGTCCTTGAATCAGTATGCTGATTCAAGTTTTTCTCCCCCTTTTTGACTTTTGTAAATATCCAGGGAGGATATTCTACTCCCCTCTTTGATTTCTTATAAGCAGTAGTTTGAACATCTTAAGAGTACTTAGAGTAGTGCTGGACATGCTCCCCCTCAACTGAAGAAGAATTTGACATGTTTCTTGGTAGACAGTATAGTCTGCACTAGTCTAGACAGCACTTGAACATGATACCATTGAAGGTACACCACTTGAAATGTATTCAAAGTATTGAAGAGCAATTCCATCTACAAGACATAAAATGGGTTGCAACAATTTAAGGAGGAACTGAAGCTATACGAGGTTTAACATACCCAACTCAGACTTGAAGGTGTTAAACTTTGCTTCATCTAGTGGCTTAGTGAAGATGTCACCCACTTGCTTGTCTATTGGGACAAACTCAAGGGTGATGTGTTCACATTCCACATGTTCCCTAATGAAATGGTATCTTACCTTAATATTCTTAGTCCTGCTATGATAAATAGGATTCCTAGCAATTGATATTGCACTAGTTGAATAACAAAATAGGGGGCTTCTACTTATCTGGATGGTGTAGTCCTGGAGCGAATTTTGGATCCACTGTTACTGAGCACAGCAGCTACCTGCTGAGATGTACTCTGACTCTGCAGTTGAGATTGCAACACTGGTTTGCTTTTTGCTGCTCCAAGACACTAGTCTTCTACCCTAGAGTTGATAGGTGCCAGAAGAGCTCTTCATGTCCTCTTTGTAGCCTGCAAAATCTGCATCTGAGTAGCCTGTTAGTTCAAACTCCCCATTCCTAGGGTACCGTAGGCCAAGATCAGGTGTGTCATTAAGATACCTCAAAATTCTCTTTGCAACAAAGTAGTGAGATTCTGTAGGGCAAGCCTGATACCTAGCACAAACACATGTATCAAATATGATGTTTGGCCTACTTGTAGTAAGATACAAAAGGGAGCCAATTATCCCTCTATACAATGTCTCATCAACAAGCTTCCATGCTTCATCCTTGCCTATAGTCATATTTGACACCATGGGAGTTCTTATGGTGGAGGAATTCTCAATGCAAAATTTCTTTATTAACTCCCTAGTGAACTTATAGTGGGATATGGGCAAGCCATCATCAGTCTGTCTTACTTGGATTTCCAAGAAGAACTTAAGTTCACACATACTGCTCATCTCAAACTTCCCCTGCATAAGTTTAGCAATCTTCCTACAAAGGTTCTCATCAGTAGATCCAAAGATGATATCATCTACATAGATTTGGACTAGGATGATCTTACCCTTAGATTCCCTTAGGAATAGGGTCTTATCTATCTTCCCCCTTGAGAATTTGTTCTCAATGAGGAACCTAGATAAGGTTTCATACCAGGATCTAAGGGCCTGTTTTAGCCCATATAGAGCTTTCCTAAGTCTATAAATAGAATCAACAGAGTTCAGAAGAATAAAACCTGGAGGCTGCTCAACATAGACTTCTTCTCTTTAGTCACCATTTAGGAAGGCTACTTTACATCCATCTGGTATACTTTGAATCCCTTGTGTGCAGCATATGCAAGGAACAGTCTGATGGCCTCTAATCTTGCTACAGGGGCAAAAGTTTGATCAAACTCAATACCTTCTTATTGCATGTACCCCTTAGCCAATAGCCTTGTTTTGTTCTTGATTATAATGCCATTTTCATCAAGCTTATTCCTGTAGATCCACTTGACTCCAAAGACAATATAACCTTATGGTATGGGAACTAGCATACAGACCTTGTATCTTTTGAATTGGTTCAGTTCCCCTTGCAGAGCAAATATCCAAAATTGATCAATGTTGGCTTCTTCAAACTTTTTTGGCTCCACATGTGATAGGTAACTGGCATATATAGCTGTATTCAGATTCTTGCTTCTAGTGACTATGCCTTAGATAGCTTCACCAATAATTTTGTGTACATGATGGTCTCTCAAATGCCTGATTACGGGAGATAATCTTCTTTCAGCAATAGCTTAAGGAATAGCTCCTTGCTGATCTTCATCTGCTCCAAGTGTGTCTGGTGGACCTTCTAGAAAATCCACTTCAGCTTGCATCACTGGAGCTGCATCTTTGATTGCTAGCTTTTCCACCAACATTTCTGTATCTGCAGTTCTAGAAGAGGATCTTTGTAGCTCACTGTAAATCATGGTAGACTCATCAAATACTACATGTACAGACTCTTCTACAACTTGGCTTTTCAAGTTATAGATCCTATAAGCTTTTCTATTATTGTTGTACCCAACAAAAATCCCATCAAAGGACTTGGCAGCAAACTTAGTTATATAGGACTTTCCATTATGAAACACATAACACTAACTACCAAAGATTCTGATATATCTCGGGTTTGGTTTTATGCCTTTCAAGATCACATAGGGAGTTTTCTTGTGCCTCTTGGTGATAGAGGCTCTATTGAGGACATGACATGCAGTGTTTACTGCCTCAGCCAAGAAATATTCTGGGAGAGATGTGTAATTCAGTAGGGTCCTTCCATCCTCTATGAGAGTTCTATTTTTCCTCTCAACAGTCCCATTTTGTTGGGTGTTCTAGGTGAAGAGAATTCTTGATGAATCCCATGCTTTTCGCAGAACCTTGTCATGCAATCGGACTGGAATTTAGTCCCATGGTCATTTCTGGTTTTGACCACAGAGCTATTGAACTCATTTTGAATTATCTTGACAAACATAATGAAGATATCAAGGGTTTCATTCTTTCTCTTGAGGAAGAACAACCAAGCAAACCTAGAAAAGTCATCAACCACCACAAGGGTGTAGACCTTCCTACCAAGACTATGCACTGGCATTGGACCAAATAAGTCTATATGCAGGAGGTATAGCCACCTCACAGAATCTTTGGTCCCAATGCCCTTGAAGGAAGCTTTTGTCTGCTTGTCTTTTTGACAAGCAGAACATATGCCCACCTTGGAGCACTTCACATTGGGACCATTCCTAACTAGCTCTTGACTAAAGAGCTTACCAATAGTCTTGTAATTTACATGGGCAAGCCTCTTGTGCCATAGGACATAATAAGTGGCTTTCACATTTGCCACTAGACAGAAAGGAGAGTCTGTATCTAAGCATAAAAAGTTTAAGCAATAAAAATTTCCACTCCTAGTGCCTATCAATATGACCTCTTGGTCACCTGACCTCCTTATTAGGCACTCATCCTTGTGAAAGACAATAACATAGCCAAGATAAAGAGCAGGCCTATACTTATAAGGTTGTGTTGCAACCCCTCAATAGTATCCACCTTAGTGATATTGACTATGTCATTGGTGATCTTACCATAGCATCTTGTTACCCCTCTATCTGAACCACCAAAGATTACTTTGGGTCCATCTTTTACTAGAGTGTACTCTTTCAAGTTGCCCCTTGTCCCAGTCATGTTCCTGGAACAACCACTGTCCAAGTACCATAAAAGGGTATTGCCACATTGACTATCCTGCAATATACAATTTACTTTACCTTAGGACCCCAATATCTATAGGGTCCTAGGTGCATATTAGTCGTAAACTGAACATGTCCACCAGCAAGTTTTCTGACTGGTGGACAAACTCTTGTCCTGACAACATTAGGATTATGCCAGAAGTCAATGGCATAATGGCCTACCTTACCATAGCACCAAAAATCATATATGTTGTATCTTCTTTTCTGTGTAGGCCTTGCAATTGGATTGACTGCAGACTTAAAAGAAGGAAGAGGTGCAGGAGCCATTTTCTGATTTCTTTCAGCATTGATTTGATTTTACGGTAAGTCTGCTTGCAGGCTTGCGTGGCCTATTCTGAATCCTATCAGCGGCATCTTTCTTTTCAGACAGTGTTCCCTTGATAGCATCTGAAACAACTAAATTAGGCATGCTGACAGACATACCCTTAGTCAGATTCTGTGCTGACAGGTTCAGAGAATGGGCTGCAGTCACTTTTTTGAGAGAGGGGGCTGTAGCAACAAAAACAAATGGTTCATGATGGGCCATTTGAATTTCTTCATGGGCAGCCTTAAAGGCACTCACCATGTTATACCTTCCACAATGGCTGAGAACATATTTTGTTCCACTTATGGAAGCACCATTCATATAGTGACCATATATACTTTCCTGGTCATACCAATTTGAAGGGAATATCACCCTGTTGAATGGGATAGGTGGCCTAGATGCCATTGGCACAACTGGAACTTTCCCTTTCCCATTGGGATGGGCTGGTCTTATGTTACCCTTAAAGCCCAACCCATTCTTTCCCTTCTGTGAGGAGAAGGAGTCTATCATGGGCAACAATGTATTGGGCTGAGAGAAACTAGCAACAATACCTTTCTCCCTCTAGATCTTTTCCTCAAGATCTCTAATGAGACGATTCTTGCTCTTGATAGCATTCATCTGGATTCCTGAAAGGGTTTTCTGTTGACTGAGTTCCTTCATGGTCTGATTCGGCATAGATGTTGTTTCAGCTAGCTGGGTGGCAACTAGATGAAGAGACAGAATCTCCTTAACCAATATCTTAGTCAACTTCTTAAACTTTTAAAAGACATCAAGAAGTTCCGCATATCTGTCAATCAGTTGATTGACATCACCTTCTGAGTCAGAATCATCTTCACCATTAGATGAAGAGGCTTCAGTACAAGGACTAGTCTCATACCAAGAGACAAAATTGGATAGGGAATGTACCTAAATTTAACCAGGCTGATCCCGGCTGTCCTCTTCATCAGTCATTGCCATTATCCCTCTACAATAGTGGGCATCTTCATCCACCTCTGAGTCACTGTCGGATAGTGTCAGAGGGGCCCTGATTCCTATCCTCATTGGAGGATAGACTTCTCCTATTATAATAGCTTTATCTTCAGCAATAGTAGCAACTAGCACAATTTAGGCTTCCTCTTCTTTAGACTTAGATGATGATGAGTCTGTCTAGCCTTTCTCTTTCTTAGCCACAAAGGACTTTTCTTTCTTACCCTTATGCTTTTGGTAAGATTTCTTCTCACTATCCTCCCATCTCTTCAATGGGCAATCGGCAATGACATTCCCTGGCTTGCTGCAGTAGTAACAAATAATATTAGTGGAATTATGTTTCTTAGGTTTTGATCCATACTTGTCCTCCTAAGATGATTTATTCCACTGATGTGTTGAGGAGGAGGGTCTGCTCTTCTAGTGCTTCTTCTTAATCAGCATATGGAGCTGAATTGAGAAGATAGCAAATTCCTCATCATACATGTTGGTGTCTAATGCTTCTGATTCAGAGCAGTCTGAATCAGCTGGTCTTCTTGGAGTAGAAGGGGTCTTCCTCCTACTTTTCTTTGTGGCTTCAGCTTTGAAATCCACCGACTTCTCTTTGGCCTGATACTTATACTTGGTCTCTTCTTCTTTCCTGACAGTTAACTACAACTGATATGAGAGCAGTTTACCAAATAGGATGTCGGGTGGAGTCTCACCCAGCTTGGCCGCTTCTCTGATGGCATAAATTTTTGTGTCTCATTCTCTAGTGAGAGACCTAAGGAACTTATCATTTAGCTCATAATGACTAAAGATCCTTCCATAGTCCTTATTTAATTAACTATCCTAAAGAATTTTTCATAGCAGGTGGCTATGTCTTCTCCCTTGGATTGTCTGAAAGATTTATACTCTTGGTTGAGCATGGACTTTCTATCATCCCTGACTTCTGCTGTGCCTTCCATGTAGATCACTAGAGTGTCCCACATTTCTTTTGCATTTGTGAAGTGAATCAGATTCTAAAGAGTAGAATCATAAATTTCACTGATAATGATGTTTTGAGCCCTCTTATCTAAGAATTACTTTATCCTTTGTCATCTTAGAAAATGTCTTGGGTGTCTGGATATTTTCATCCAGAACAGACACTTTCATAGGGATGAAAGTTCATTCCTTAACTGTTATGAAGATTCTAGGGTCAGCTGCTTCCATGAAAAGTCTAACCCTTTCCTTCCAGAGGCCAAAACCTTCTTTCATGCAGATAGGAAGCTTCATTGCACCATGTTCCTTGTAGATCACTCCTTGACCCAAAAGGACTATCTATAACTACCTTGGAGAATCACTCAGATGGTTAGATAATTTTTGAGCAACCTCCCTCTGATACCACTTGAAAGTCTTTATTTTCAAGGTAGCTTGCAACCTAGGGGTGAATAGGTTGTTTCAGTGTTATTATTCTCTTTTTGGTTTTTTTTCTTTAGTACTAAATATGTTAGCAGTAGTTTGCTTTCAAGAACCTGCACAAAGAAAACAATATAGAAAAGCACACGCAGATTTATAGTGGATCCCCAACTTATGGGTACATCAACTCTCCTCCCATCTTGCCAATTTCCTATTGGTCAAGGAACTTCTCCAAAACACTTCTCCAAGGAGCTTACACCTCAAATCCCTCAGGATCTCTCAATCTCTCCAAGACCTACAGCTCAACCACAAGGGACTACAACTCAGTGATCAGCTAATCACCTACCTTAGGCCAAAGGCCCTACACTCAGGCTGGGAGGACAGCCCTACCTCAGATCCACTAAGGATCCTACCTTAGAGTGTTACACTCTCTTACTGCTCAGGAAAATTTCCCTATCTCAGATCCAGTTGGATCCTATAACTCAGAGAGGTTCACTCTCCTACTGCTCAGGCAATATTGCCCTACCTCGGGCCAGTGGCCCTATAACTCAGATCTAGTTGGATCCTACAAAAAGATGAGTATTTGAATGTTTTGGCACAGGGATATTTCTCTGTGTCAAAACTAAAATTGAGTTATCTTAGCACTATCTTGCTTCACAGCAGTAGGTAGAAATTCTGCTGGAATAAACTCAGAATGCAGATTCTGATCTTGCTGAAGAAGAAGGTGAACTTGTGTTCTTCAATCAGCCAACTTAGCCCACAGGATAATGATGGCTCTACGTTCTTCCTATATCAGAAAACTTTCTATTATGCTGTAGTAGATGAAGAAGCAACAGCTCACTGAACTTTTCGTTCTTGTAGGAAGACTTCAAGCTCTTTCTCGGCGAAAATGGTGAGAGAGATGAAGTCCGGCTACTACATTTTGAAATATATAATGCCCTAAAAGTTATCTTGCATCTTGGCTCATCTCTTCCTTTTGTAGTTCACCGATAAACGGCTCTTAGAGATAAGTGGGCCCCACTTGGAGCATCCAGCTTCCCCTTGCTTTAATAGAAGAAGACGTACAGTAGCTTCTCGGTAGAGTTTGTCGTGTTTTGTAGCTTATCCATACTTGATTTGAAATAAGTTGACTTTATCGATTTTGCTGACGTCAGTAACTGTGGACTTAGCCAAAATCGAGCATCAGTAGAATAGGAGTTGAGTGAATGAGCTTCACTCAATGGCAAAACACTTAAACAGAATTCTGTCTATCTAAGCATTGACAGCGTTGAGTGAATCAAGCCCCACTCAATGCTTTTTGACTTAGCATATTCTTCAGCCACTTCTGCATGCTTGGCATTGAGAGTGTTAAGTGAGCATGCCTCATTGAATGCTTTTTGCCTTAGCCAATTTTCTGGGTCTGTAGCATCTTAAGCGCTGAGAGCGTTGAGTGAGCATGCCTCACTCAACGCTTTTTACCTTGGCCAGATTTATTGCTACATGGCGTTGAGTGAGTAAGCTCCACTCAACACAAAGATACTCAATAGACATTTCTATTATCTAGCGTTGAGTGAGTGAGCTACGCTCAACACATTTGTACTTAGCCAAATTTCTGTGTCTAAAAAAGAACACTCCCTTCTAGAATTATTCAACGCATTATCACATGACGTTGAGTAAGCTTGCCTCACTCAATGCCTGTGGACTTGGTAAATATTCACAGTTTTCCTGTGGCGTTGACTGACTGAGCTATACTCAACGATTATGAAGCTATGGTATTGAGTAAGTGAGCTACACTCAACTCCTGTGTACTTAACCACTTTTCTGCTCATTTCTACTTAGGCTATTACATCATTAGCCTGTCTCACAGCCTTTTGTTGTATTGCATTGAGTGCGTTAACTTCACTCAGTGCCTGTGGACATAGCAACTTTTCCAGCCTGTCATTACTTTGGCTTTGACTATATAGGGTCCACTCTTAGCTATAAGTCATCTAGCATTGAGTGAGTAGCCTTCACTCAACGCCTGTGGACTTAGACAGATTTATGTCTATCCATAACTTAGGTGAGTGATTACCTGACTAAGCCACTTAGGCTACTTGTCCCATCATTGTAACTAGGACAAACCTGTATGTATGAACTTGAACATGTATTAAATATACCATTGTGTATTCTCAATTACATATTTGGCTTCTTCAAATCTAGGTTATTGTGAGCAATGGACCCAACTGCTCAGTGACACTTCTCACCAAAAATACTTCTGGGCTGAGGCAGTTATCACAGTCTGTCATGTCTTTAATAGAGCCTCTTATACTAAGTACCACAACAAGACTCCCTATGAGATTATAAAAGGCAGAAAATCAAATCTAGCCTATCTCAGGATCTTTGGTAGTAAGTGCTTTGTGGTTAATAATCGAAAGTCATATTTGACTAAGTTTACTGCCAAATTGTATGAAGGGATATTTGTTGGGTACAACAAGCATAGCAAAGCATATAGAGTCTACAACTTGAAAAATCAAGTTGTAAAAAGTTTGTTAATGTAGTTTGTGATGATTCATCAATGATTAACAGTGAGCTTTCAAGCTCCTCTAAATCTGTAGGTATAGAGATGAAGATAGATAAACTATCCCTCAAGGACACTTATCTAACTACCCTAAAAGGAGGTGATGATGTGTACATTCCATAAGAAGGTCAAAGTACACAGGATATGGTTGAAGAGCAGCAGGATCCAACCACTAAAGTTCATGATACTAAAGTAAGAATGCCTCCAGCAGTCAGGCATTTGAGGGATTATCCTAGAAATCAGATCATAGGAAATGCTATCTAAGGAGTTATAATAAGGAGCATAAGCCTCAACATTGCCATGTACTACAGCTTCCTGTCTCAGGTTGAACCTAAAAGGTTTGAAGATGCAAACATAGATCTATTTTAGATTATGGCTATGCAAGAGGAAATTAATTAGTTTAAGATATGCAAGGCCTGGATGCTGTTTCCCAGACCGCATGGACAAAAAATCATTGGAACCAAGTGGATCTACAGAAACAAGCTTGATGAAAATTATGTTATAATCAAAAACAAAGCCAGACTGGTTGCCAAGGGATACAAACAAGAAGAAGGTATTGACTTTGATCAGACCTTTGCACCAGTGGAAAGATTGGAAGCTATTAGAATGGTCCTTGCGTATGCTGTACATAAAGGATTCAAGGTCTACCAAATGGATGTCAAGTCAGCTTTCCTAAATGGTGACCTAAAAAAAGAGGTCTATGTTGAGCAGCACTCGGGTTTTGTTAATCCTAACTCTCCTTATTTTGTATTTAAGCTTAGAAAAGCTTTGTATAGGTTAAAGCAAGCCCCTAGGGCATGGTATGAAACCCTGTCTAGCTTTCTCATTGAGAACAAATTCTCAAGGGGAAAGAGAGACAAGACAATATTCCTAAGGGAAGTCAAGGGAAAGATCATCCTAGTTCAAATTTATGTAGTTGACATAATTTTTGGCTCTACTGATGGTGACCTCTACAGTTTGACAAATTTATGTAAGGAAAATTTGAGATGAGTAGCATGGGTGAACTCAAGTACTTCTTGGACCTCCTAGTAAGACAGTTTGATAATGGATTATTCATCTCACAGTCTAAGTTCACAAGGGAGTTTATTAAAAATTTCAGAATGGAGAGTGCCTCCACAATGAAAACTATAATGGGGTCAAGTGTGTCATTGCACAAGGATTAGACTGGGAAACTTGTTGATGAAACCTTGTACGGAGGAATAATTGGCTCTTTCCTCTACCTCACTACTAGTAAGCCAGACATCATGTATGTTACATGTGTTTGTGTTAGATACAAGACTTTCCCCAAAGAGTCTCAATATTCTGCAGCTAAAAGAATATTGAGATATATCAAGGGAACACTTGATCTTGTCCTATGGTACCCTAGGAATAGTGATTTTGAACTAACTGGGTTTTTAGATGTAGACTTTGTAGGCAGCAAAGAAGATAGGAAAAGTACCTCTAGATCTTATCAATTTCTAGGAAGAAGTCTTGTATATTGGAGTAGCAAGAAGCAAATGAGTGTTGTAATATCAATAGTTGAGTCAAAATACATATCTGCTGGAAGTTGTTGTGCTCAACTATTATGGATCTAGCATCAGCTTCAGGACTACAACATCAAGCTAAGTAGAACTCCTATGTATTGTGATTCTTCTAATGCAATCTTTATTGCTAGGAATCCTGTCTCTCATGGTAGGATTGAGCATATAGAGATTAGGAATCATTTTATTAGAGGGCATGTGGAATGTGAGGACATCACCCTAGAGTTTGTGCCCACTTACAAGTAAGTGGCTGATATCTTCACCAAACCACTAGATGAAGCCAAGTTCAACTCCTTCAAATTTGAATTGGGTATCATGAACTTAGTATAGCTTTAATTGCTCTGCATGTATTTTAGTTATTTCTGGTAGTATTTATCTAGGCAGGATAACAAGTAAATTATGGACTGTGTCCAAGCATCGAATGCATTAAGTCTAAGGGCAAAGACGTCAAGTGCGCTTAGTAAGCATCAGACGCCGAGTGCATTGAGTGAGTCGAATTCACTTAATGCAAACATCCAGGGACACCTATTTATGGCTAATCTACGAGATTAATCTCAGTTTTTGTTCTCCTCATGATCATCGCAACAGGTACGCGTCTCTCCACATTCTCAAATTAGAGGTATATATAAATAGAACGGTGTGTGCTTAGAACAAAAACACATTATTCATCTCCCTTCTCCTCCCCCTGCGACAAAACGAAGAAAGGTCGAGAAATCTACTAAAATTCACAGGAGTAATGGCGCCAAAAGGATTAGATCTCCTATTCAAGGGATCAGATTTAGTGTAAAATGGGTTCAAGGACGCTCTAGAGGAATTATAGCTTATTCTTCACCTTTTGAAGGTCGCTGACCTAGAATATGTTCTCTCAGAGCCCAATCTGCTTTGGAAATGGGAAGTGCTTGAGTTATACTCGAATTTTAAGGTTGACTCATCATCCGCTAAACTCATAGCTTCCATCAGTGGAAATAAGTTCAAGTTCACCCCCAAATGACTTAGCAAGGAACTATAACTGCCCAAATTCAGGATGTTAGATGAAGAAGATGAATTGGACCAAACCGATGTTAGGGCTGCTCTGAAGGAGTGTGGATTGTCCAAACACTCCACTGGATCAATCTTGCGAAGAGAAATGAACCTGAAAGGAAAATTCCTAGCAGATGTTGTTGGGAAGGCACTGATGTGCAAGTCGGGCTCTCATGATAAAATTTCCAAGAAGATGTTTGAGTTGATGGCAAGGATATATCTTTCTAAGAAAATAGATTGGGGAAGTGTACACTTTGATAGAATTGTGTACTGTATCACTGAGCCAAACCTGGGCAAGATTTTATCTCTATTTATGCACAACACTATTCCAAGGTTCCTTAACTTAAGGCTAGGAACAAAAATCCAACATATGAGGAGGATGGATTCAAAGTTGCTCGACAGATGGGACAGAGTTCTGTTGCCACATGCACAGACAATTGATAAGAAGAAGAAAGCTGTTCTGATTACCGAGGAAAGCATGGAGAGCGGGTCCTCTGAGAAAAGTGAGGAAGAGCCTCATGATCCCCAATTGTATGAGTCTACTAAAAAGACTAGAAGGGATATGAATGTTCAGGTTTCAATCTCTTCTGAACCTGTTGTAAGGAGCCAATTGGCTGGGACATAGTCTGAAGAGATCCGAGCTTAAGCCTTGGACATTCTTTCTATCCAGCTAGTACAAACTACCTGTGCAAACATTAAGGGGGAGGGGAAGATGCTCTAAATGAGGGGAAGCAAGTTCAGTCTGATATTCAGGACAAACTTGACTCCCTCTTAGACAATCTACACAACAAAATAGACCAGATTCCAGATGATCATGTATGATCGATTCCCCATACTCCAGTTGAGGATGAACAAGCTCCTTTATCAATGATAGAAGAAGTTCAAGTCACCATTACAGAAGATCAGATTGTCTATATGGACAAAGTTGAGGCTGAGGGGGAGATTCACTCTGAACTCTCTGATCAAGTTACTATGCATGATATTGTCTCCTCTTAATCTGACAAGGACATTGCTGCTACTGAGAAACAAGTTGATGTACAATCTTCAGACTATATGATGGTTGATTCAGAAATCAGGATTCCAGACAGGGATAGGGATGAGGAGGTCTGTGACCAAGGCACAACTGCTAAACCTGATCAAATTTCATCCTCCTTCCTAGCACAACTAAAAGGGTTACTAGATTATCAGAGAAGACAATTGGAACACTACAATGATGACTCCATCAAGGAAGTGAGACAAAATCTCTCTACTGAAATACAATCCATCAGGTTTGAGGTCAACCTACTAAAAGCAAACACAATGTCATTCTTCATGAGGGCTGCACCTGCTATCACATTCACTGAAAGTAAACTACAAGAATCAGACAAACCTAAAATGACATTCTCCAAAACTAGAACATCACATCCAAAAATATGGAGATGGTACACTATGCCCAGAAGAAACTTATGAATGAACATAGAACCATAACTGAAAGGAGAATGGATGCATGCATGCAAATTCTTGATGACCATATGCTTGAGGTCAAAAATCATGTTACCAAAGGAATCAACCTCTTGGATGAGAGACTCACAACTGCAAAGAACACTCTGACAGCTACTACCTCTAAAGAAGTCAGAAAGGGGGAGAAAGGAATGATAAATGCCAATAGTGAGAATGTAGTTTGGACTACAAATGTAATCAGAGGCTCAATGGGTCTTGAGCAACTCTCATATGAAAATATTGAAACTACACCAATCCCTGAAGATCTGTATGTTGTTGAGTATGGAGATAAGAGTGGTGTTCCTTATACTGAACAATATGGTGATCATAGTGGTGCTCAGTGGGCTGAACCTTCAAATACATATATAATTCCTAAATTCAGCCCCACTATTTATCAGATAGTCAGGGTCAAAGGCAAGTCTATTGTAGAAGAAGAGGAAGAAGTAAGGATCAACAAGAAGAGATATAGAGAAGAGATGGAGACCAGGCCTGACTTTTAGAAGTGAAGTTCTCAATCAAGGACCATAATTTTGTCTGCTTGGGATCAAATTAAAGACCACAAAAATTGTAGGGGAAAGCTCTATAGCTCCCTAGAATGGGCCAAGCTTGAGAGGAATGAGGAGCTGAGATGAAAGTTCAAAAGGGACAAAAAGTCATTGGCACTGCGACCAGATGTTGTAGAGCCCAGCAAGTACTTCCCAAAGCCCTATAGTTACATTGAAAGACAAAGGGAAAAGGAATAGGAAAACAAAGACAAATAGCAGGCTGCCAAGAAACCCAGTAGGGGGATTGTGATTAAGGAACCTGAAACTTGAGATGTTTCTTTCTTTTCTTAAGGGGCTATAGGAATATGAATATTTTATATTAATCACACAGTCTGTTTATGAACATTCCCTTACATGAAAATCTTACTTATATGTGTTTACATCTTATGGATTTCATTTACATATTAATGATTTCATGTTCTGTAATGTTTATTTGCTTAATTAAGTTAAGTGTATATCATTGATTAAGGTGCTGACTTCTTCAAATAGGGGGAGATTGTTGGGTTCATTGATCACAATGCACTAGATATGAAGAAGGCCCACAAGCCAAGGATATACACATGAATGTATTTGTTGCATGCCCTTAGTTCAACGTATGCAGGTTATTCTCTATCTAACTAATTTGACAGATTGTCAAAGTCATATGGACTCATGACAGGATGCTGGCAAATAAGAAATTTGGTTAAGTCCAAAAGTAATGAGTGAAGGAAGTTCACTCAATGCCAAGGGACTAAAAGCATTGACTTATGTTCATGCAGTCAAAGCCTCTCTATTGCCAAAGCAAAAATTTGGCTAAGTCCAGAAGCATTGAGTGAAGGAAGTTCACTCAACGCCACGAAGCAAAAGCATCGACAGGACAACATGCAGTCAAAGTCGCAGGGTTATTATCAAAGAAATCTGTCTAAGTACAGAAGCATTGAGTGAAGGCAGTTCACTCAATGACACATTAACAGATAATCCTACTAAGTACAGAAGCATTGAGTGAAGAAAGGCCACTCAACGCCTCATCAAGAAGACCGACAAAGTCAGAAAGTGTTGAGCGAAGAAACCTCACTCGACGCCTTCATGTAGAGTAAATCAAAGTCCAGATGCGTCGAGTGATAAAGGTTCACTTGATGCCTAAGCTGTTAGATTATAAATATCTATATGAATTGAGTGAGGAAGGCTCACTCAATGCTCTCAATGCCTCAAGTCATAGAAATCTGCTAAGTACATTTGC
Organism: Platanthera zijinensis; assembly: GCA_039513925.1. Taxonomy (NCBI): domain Eukaryota; kingdom Viridiplantae; phylum Streptophyta; class Magnoliopsida; order Asparagales; family Orchidaceae; genus Platanthera; species Platanthera zijinensis. The sequence goes on from CM077083.1 coordinate 41,379,710, forward strand.
GTTGAGTGACAAGTCTTCACTCAATGCCTGTGCAGTTTGTCTGAATTTTACCAAGTCCAAAAGCACTAACTCATGTTGATGTCAGCAGAAATTCAAATATCACGGGACTTGCGTGCAAAAAGACAAAAGGCATTGCATGCCTTTAGTATAGCTATAAATGCAAAAGTGATGGTGCAGTTGCCATCTTCAGCCAGCCAATACTGTGCATAGATCCATTGAGCTGTGGGTTATAAAAGGATAGTTCTGTAAAATTAAAGAAACCTAATGGGAGAAAAGTGGTCATCTTCTTCCTCCTGACTGAGTTGAAGCATTCGAAGAGCTTGCTAAAAAGTAATCTATGAATCAAAAATAGAGTTTATTATTGAAGAAACTTTTCTTTGAAGATCAAATCATCTCTTAACAGTAAGATCAGGAAGACTTCTTTCTGAGTTGATTCACATCATAAGTAGAATATTCTTGAAGATCCATTCTTGGTGTTGTGAGGAGTATAGGACTGATTCTTCTAAGTTCAGGAAGGGGCAGACTCAGAGATCATTTCTTTGGAGTAAAATCATAAAGAACAAACAATATTTCTTTTGTTGTATCTTAACTAATCTGATTTGTAAGCTTGATCTATAAAGGCTGAGTGTAGGATACTTCTATGGATCTAAGGTAGGGATTGTGTGCTTGAGGTGTAGGTGAGTTCATTCACTGAGTGTATGATCCTTCTGTGGATCTGAGGTAGGGCCTGTGTACCTGAGGTGTAGGTGAGTTCATTCACTGAGTGTAGGATCCTAATGTGGATCTGAGTGTAGGGATATCCTCATATCATGAGTGTTAGGACTTTGTTTAAAGACTGAGGTAGGTGATCTATTGATCACTAAGCTGTAGGAGCTTCATTTTCTCTGAGTGGTATGGCCTTATGCCTAAAGTAAGACTTGGAGGAGTCTGAAAGATCCTGAGGGATCTAAGTTGTAAGCTCTTGAAGCAAATTTTGGAGAAGTTGGGCTTGTCTAACACACTGTTAGAAAGGTGGGAGGGATAGTGGATGTACCCAAACCTTGGGAACCACTATAAATACTTGTTTGCTGATTGTGTATTCTTGAAGGCTAACATAACACTAAGCCACAACACACTTAAGTAAGAAGATAGTTTAAAAAGACACAAAAACCTATTCACCCCCCCCCCCTTTAGGTGTTTAGCTACTCTTGAAACAAAAGACTTTCATTAACATTACATAATATAAAAAAACGGGGTAGCCACCAAAGGAATCCATCAATGACGATGGCCATAGGATTGCCGTTTCACAATCTCTACATAACTGTAGTCTAACTCACAAGCATGAATCAATAGGACTTAACTAGTTTTTTAAATATAGGCTTAGGTTTTGGTATTGTTAAACAAAGATAACTACAATAGCTAGTCACACCTAAACCCTAATGAGAGCCCGCACAAAATATTTTAACTAAACATGGCATTTTAAGATCATAGCAAAATCCTTAACTCAAATTCCCAATTCTTTTTTTAAATTTTTATTCTTCTTATTTTCTTCCCTTTTGAGATTTTTCAATAACATTTTAATAATACAAAAAGGGAAATAAGCAATTTCATTTTACATAAAAATAGCCGCAAAAATAATAAAAGACAACACATAGCTCACAAAGCTTTTTCAAATTATAACAACCATTTTCGAACCCGGACTTAGGTGTGTGATTATGAGGCTTTTTAAGGCCTTCTGAAATATTTGATGGAGCTGAATAAAAAGTTAGGGTAAGGCTTAACTTGGGTTTGTGAAGATTAGTTTTTAGGTATGGGTGCAAAAGCTCAAACGGGCCAAAGGGATACCTATTCATGCTAATGAGTTGACTTATGCAAATGTCTTCAGACTCCCTAGGGGGAACTTCTAGAGATCGAGAAAGAATACCCTTCCTTTCAACTCGCGTAATATTTCTCTAGCAAACTTGTACGCATTCACCTTTTTTTGGATTTTACCACCTGTCATGCGGGTGACCCGGGTTCGGTCCCCGGCAATGGCGCCAAAAACTTGATGAAGACTTTTTATAGTTTTAAAATATTATCCAAACTAAAATCTCAAATAGGCAAGTGTACCTATCGAAATATAGTATAGAAAATATCGTATAAGACTCGGGGCATGTTGAGTACTTCTACTCATGCAAATTAATATTATTTTATCTAAATATAAAAAGAGATTATTTTAACTAAATGGAGAAAATTAAATAAAAAGTAGCACTTGATCTAGACTCACTTTGAACTAAAATAAACCTTCATGACATAGCAAAAGTGCAAACTCCTAATTACTTACTTCGACCGTGGAGGTTCCTAAAGTACAAAAGCATCTCTCTCGATCTCATGCTTCTGACTAACCTTAGATTGATCGATTAAAACCTCTCAGCCAGTCGAAACCCCTAAGCTTGCTTTAGGTGGTGAACCCCTCTTTTAGAATTGACTCCAATTCGACAGATTTATGTCGTCCTCTCTCGAGGTGTGCATTCAACTCCTTTTATCCTTGAGCGATCTACTCGTATCCGCAACCTCTCGGTCATTTAAGATACAGATCTAGGATCAAAAAAAAAATTTGTGAAATAAGAATTCGATACAAAATAAATCAAAGATAAATCGATAACAAGCACAAATAGAGAGCTTGACATGTTTTTAAGAAAATAAATAAAGTTTGCTTTATTCAAATATTGTCTTGATCAAGCGCTAAGAAAATTAACTACATGACATGAAAAGAGAGGTACATAAACAAGAAAACATGATTGCTAAAAGTAAATTGCTTGAAAACAAAACTAAGTTATGAATGAGGAGTACAAGAAAGAGATGCATAAAAAGGGTAAACTAAGCTACAACATAGGCCTAAAACTAGCTCCCCATCCTCCTCTTGAGCTTCTGGACTCATCTGGAATTAATAGATTTTTTGGCTTGGGAGTCACACCCTAGGTCACGCCCGTGACTTAGGGCGTGTAATGCTCGGTAACCGCTGAATTGAAAGCCCGAGAACGTTAGAGAAAAACCGCCAAAAGTCGTCGTTCTACGGGTCACGCCCCTAGGTCACGCCCGTGACCTAGGGCATGTCTAATCTGTAATAGGAAATGATAGGAAAGAAAAATGGCGGGAAGTAATTCTGCCATTGTTGAAGAGGTCACGCCCTAGGGCGTGTAAGCCCAAACTGACTGGATCTGAAACTATAGCAGTAAGTGCGGCACACCTGGATGTCACGCCTGGCAGACACTCCCGTGACCCAAGGGTCACCCCAATGTCCGGGGCGTGTAACTTTAATCGGACGTGGAATGTGCTCTAGAGCTTCCTTTATGAGTCACGGCCATCTGTCACGCCCGTGACCTAAGGGTCACGCCCGTATCCGGAGCGTGTTCTTGACATTTTTCTGGCTTTTCTCCGTTTCAACTCCTGATCAGTTCTATAAGCTCCAAATTGTTATTCGCAGCCAAGACTGACCTGAAATATGAAAAGAAAGCAATTAGAAACATAATTACTAAAATATAATTATAATCTTATTATTAATTAAATAAAAACTATATAAAAATAACTATAATTAGTGACTTATCAAATACACTTAAACTTTTGTTATTCTAGAGCAAAACTATGAGAAGTACTTAAAAGGAATTTATATATTTTTTAATTAAACGAAAATTTTATTAAATCAAGAGAGAGTTAAAAATAAACTTTAGGAATTCAAGATTAAGTTCTAAAATATGAAATTAAAATGTAAAGAGAAAGATATTTAGCCAAAAATTTCTCATAAAAATTAATTAGAAGTCAAAATGAAGTGATTTAGCCAACAAAATTAAATTAGAATTATTCACACTTTTTAACTAAAAAGAAACTTGAAAGAAAAATTTAAACTAATACTTATGCTCTCTTAATATTTTAATTTAAGTCTAAAACAATTATATTGGCTAAAGGTTTTTAGGAACAAGGACTATGAAGAGGATTTTAAAATGAGGTGATGAATTTTATCCTCTCACCTCATGCCGTTTTTTTTTTCTTTTTTTGATATTTGCATATGTTTACCAAGAAAATGATGAATTTTATTCTCTCATTTCCCATGACATATGAACAATTTTTTTTTTCTCTTCAAATAAAATCAGAATAATAAGGAGTAATGAATTTTTTCTTATTACTCCATCTTTAATTTTTTAGGGGTTGCATATGTGACCAAGGAATGTTAGATTCCCATGACATATGATATAACAATAAAAAGAAAAATGCATATGTGTACCAAGGGATAATGAATTTTATCCTCTTATCCCCATGACATATGTTCTAATAAGAAAGTTTTAAAATAAGGGAAGGCTAAACAATATTTAGATTAAATTATAATAATTAGAGAGCAACTATAGTAAATTAAAATTTCCTAAGAATTTTTAAAGCACAAGTGATTTTAATTAAAATCTAAAGATTGTTGAACTAAGTACTATAAAATTGAAACTAATTACAGTAAGGAGAAAAAGAAGTAAAAAAGGTACTCTAAACAAATTTAATTCATAAGTTTTTTTCTTAAAATCAAATCACCTTAAAATTAAATTTAACAAACTATGATGCAATAAAAGATTAGAGAATCAAAAATTATAAAAATTCTTATAAATAAACTAAAAATATATTTCTAGATATCACAAAAATTAAGTAGGGGTTTATTATATTTTGTTTCAATTTTTTTAATTTTTTATAGAAAAGGACATTCTATGCCCATACTTAAAAATAAACATTGTCCCCAATGTTTATATGCCAAGTAAGGGGGGGAAGAAAAAAATAATAATAATAAATTATATGTTTTTAAAAAAATAATAATAAAATGCATGGATAAGCAAGGGGTGTCTCCCAAGAGCGCTTTTCTTTTTCCCGTCTTTAAGCTAGACAGTTTGGGTTAAGTAAAAGGAAAATAAAAATTAAAGTGAACGGACAACTCCCTTAATTCACGCTTTGGCGAAGATGCCAAAGTGGCTCGCCTGGTCTTTCCGCCGCTTTCTTCTTGATTTTCCTTGTTGTAGCAGTTGACTTGAAAATGTAAATGCAAATCACCTATCCATACCTGAGGCGATTTGAATTTTTGTAAAGGAGCGACAAATGGGTCATGGACAACATTTGATTGCAACGGCTCATCTTCAGGCTGAAACTTGTTAGTAAAAGAAAAATCAAGGATAAATGCATTAGAAAAATCTTCGCAAGGAGGAGGTTCTTGCGAAGTAATATGATTAGGCTATGGTTGTTTATTTTCTAAAATTAAATTACCGTTCGGAAATTTATTTAAAATAAAATAATCGGACGCATCTTTTTCATAAATTTTTGCTCCCAAAAAGTCATAAATTGTGCATGGTGATTCATTAATGGGAGAAAATTGGGAGGAGTAGGAGGAGAGACATGTTCTTCTTCCACTTCATCCGGCGTGCCCATAATATTAATAAATTTTTGATATAATAATTCTTCTTCCTCTTTTGAATAAGACACCAAGGGGGCACATGAAGATTCAAGTTCCGCCATAGGTGAAATTTTAAAAGAAGGAGAAAAATTATTATAACAAGAAATAATTTCTTCTAAATTTTGGGTAGGATCAACTTGAAATTGTGTAAAGTCCCCAAAATTAGAATAACAAGTGTGTGGTGTGATAAAAGAAGAATAAAAATTCAGATCGAAATAATAATTCTCATAACACGGGGAAATTTCCGGTTGATCTTGCGAACAAGAAAAACCAGCAGCCGAGGTGGAAGAAGAAATATTTAAATCAAAATAATTATTCTCGTTTAAGTTCGAAAAATTATTTTCATGAAAATTAGAAGAATTAGAGAAATTATTTTCATGATAATTAGAAAAAGAATTGTCATAAACGTGAGAATAGTGATTATCATAATTATTATAAAAATTATTTTCATAAGAATGATTTTTATAATAATTAGAATTATTACAATATTCACTATGATGAGAACCACCACAATAATAACAAAAAAAAAGTTGGCGCTTTTTTGTGGCTTGCAAAAGATTAACTATGTGCGTAAGCTCGGCAATATTAACGGCCAATTGAGATAACATTTTTTAATAAAATAAAATAAACACAATTGTTACCTAATAGAAATGAATTTAAGCAAAAGAAAAGAGAATTGAGGTAGAGAAAAAGAATGATAAAAGTAATAAATTTGCGCTTTCAAAATATCAACAAAATAATTTCCCCGGCAACTGCGCCAAATACTTGATGAAGATTTTCTCTAGTTTTAAAATAATATCCAAACTATAATCTCAAATAGGCAAGTGTACCAATCGAAATATAGTATAGGAAATGCCGTATTAGACTCGGGTCCTGTTGAGTACTTCTACTCACACAAATTAATATTATTTTATCTAAAGATAAAAAGAGATTATTTTAACTAAATGAAGAAAATTAAATAAAAAGTAGCACTTGATCTAGAATCACTTTGAACTAAAATAAACCTTCATGAAATACCAAAAGTGCAAACTCCTAATTACTTACTTCGACCGTGGAGGTTCCAAAAGTACAAAAGCGTCTCTCTCGAGCTCATGCTTTTGACTAACCTTAGGTTGATCGATTAAAACCTCTCGGCCAGTCGAAATCCCTAAGCTTGCTTTAGGTGGTGAACCCCTCTATTGGATTTGACTCCAATCTGACAGATTTATGTCGTCCACTCTCGAGGAGTGCATTCAACTCCTTTTATCCTTGAGCAATCTACTCGTATCAGCAACCTCTCGGTCATTTAAGATACAGATCTAGGATCGAAAAACAAACTCACGAAATAAGAATTCGATATAAATTAAATCAAAGATAAATCGATAGCAAGCAAAAATAGAGAGCTTGACACGTTTTTGAGAAAATAAATAAAGTTTGCTTTATTCAAAGATTGTCTTGATCAAGCGCTAAGAAAATAAGCTACATGACATGAAAAGGGAGGTACATAAAAAAGAAAACATGATTGCTAAAAGTAAATTGCTTGAAAACAAAACTAAGTTATGAATGAGGAGTACAAGAAAGAGATGCATAAAAAGGGTAAACTAAGCTACAACATAGGCCTAAAACTAGCTCCTCATCCTCCTCTTCAACTTCTGAACTCATCTGGAATTTATAGATTTTTATGCTTGGGAGCACGCCCTAGGTCACGCCCGTGACCTAGGGCGTGTAAAGCTCGGTAACCGCTAACTTGAAAGCCCGAGAACGTTGGAGAAAACTGCCAAAAGTCATCGTTCTGCAGTTCATGCCCTAGGTCACGCCTCTGACCTAGGGCGTGTCTAGTCTATTACAGGAAACGGCAGAAAGGAAAAATTGTGGGAAGTAATTCTGGCGTTGCTGAAGAGGTCACGCCCTTGGTCACGGGCGTGACCTAGGACGTGTAAGCCCAAACTAACTGGATCTCAAACTGTAGCAGTAAGTGTAGCACGCATGGATGTCACGCCTGATAGACACGCCCGTGACCCAAGGTTCATGCCCATGTCCGGAGAGTGTAACTTTAATCTGTTGTAGAATGTGCTCTGGAGCTTCCTTTATGAGTCACGACCATCTATCATGCCCATAACCTAAGGGTCATGCCCGTATCCGGGGCGTGTTCTTGACATTTTTCTGGCTTTTCTCCGTTTCATCTCATGATCAGTTCTACAAGCTCAAAATTGTTATTCGCAGCCCAGATTGACCTGAAATATGAAAAGAAAGCAATTTGAAACATAATTAATAAAATTTAATTATAATCTTATTATTAATTAAATAAAAACTATATAAAAATAACTATAATTAGTAACTTATCAATGCCCTGACCAATGGGTTTTATGGTCAGCAGGATGCAGCGGCCTATGAGAAGATGACATTACGGGAACTCGCCAACATCTCCTCAGCCCTCTGCTTTTTCAGAAAAATGTCCATTGTCCCCTTCTTCCGCTTCTTGGATGTGGAGAAGCAGAGTAACAAACCTTGGCATAGAACTTCAAAACAATAGATAGTTCCTGAGGAAAGATGGTGAAACCAGTCCCTCGTCTTCCCTTTGAAGGTGATAGAGAACAGTCTGCACTTAAAGGCGTCTGGCATTTGCCTGATGGAGACCGTGTCCTTACACCACTGCATATGTTGAACTAGATTATCCTTGTCAGTGTGTAAAGACATGACCGGATCCCAAAAGCCATCCGACACTGAGGCTGATAGGATCGTCTCAAGAAGGGAAGACCCAAGCCTTTCGGGCAAGCTGGAAAATCCTACCTGGATAGCATGCCAGATTGGGGAACAGTCGATAAGCTGGGAAACAGCTCTCGCCCATAGAGGGGCCTATCACCCCCTTCCACCATTATCTCCTTCCTGGCTTGCCTACCTGATACCTCCTAGCCTAGGGCTTGCAAGGAGTGTATCGGGACCATAAGGGTTGAGTGCTCGCCCATCCGTAGCATGAGGTCAGAATGCATGTTGTCAAAGATGATCTTTTTAAATTCATCAAAATCCTTCTAGGTTATAAAGCTACCTCTAGGTGGCAAACTCTTCGGGTCTGTTCCTTGCCCCTCATCTCTAACTATAGGAATCACCCAAGATTTTTCAAACAAGCTACAATCCATGCTCACTGCACCTAAATGTTGAACCCAGAAACCACGGTTCAACGAGGAGTTGGACCAGATTTGTGGCTTGCCCTTAATTCTCCTGAGCTAGAACACTAAGCTGAAGATTTAGAGTTCAAAACTTCTCTCACCAAAACTACAAAAAGACCCCCTGAGTCGTAGCAAGGAGGTCCCTCCATACACCAGGAAGATCAAAAAATACTTCCTCTCCAAATCCAATGATGAGTTGGGCACCCAAGAGAGTCTTGAGAGCTCCGGACTGATCACCTAAAAACTGTGATGAATAGTGAGCTTGAGTTCTTTCCAACCAAAGCTAGCGAAAAGAGAGAGACATAAGTGAGAGGTTATCTCCAAATGTGCCCTTAGAGATCTATTTATAGCTTTCTAAAGTTGGCATGCGGATAGCAAAATCCCGTTTTTTTTTTGTTTTAGAAAGTGCATCCCAAACTAGTCTGGCAATAGTAAAAACTGATTGTTCGGAGTGGCTAGTGGTAGACAAAAATGGGGGCTTCCCGAAACTAGTGAACCCACCTCTTAATAGGCAAGTCGAGTGGGCCTTACCCTACTCGCCCGGCTGATGTGTGCGTGAAGAGTCCGGGGACTCACCACTCGTCATTTTCTTGGGGCAAGTGCAGGCCATCTTTCCCCACTCACCCACCTACTCACTACTCTGGCTTCATGTTATATGATCATGCAACGGTCGGGTGGGCTCACTCGATAAATATGGGGTTGCACAAGTATAAACTAGGAAGCATCTATGTTGGGGGAGTATCCATCTAGGGAGTACGCTCATAACGCTTATAAATTACTAGAAACACAAACGCTTTTTTTCAAGCTTTATTTCTTCGTAGAGGATTTGTTATTATCAAAATGGGGAGTTTGTTGGAACATGCATTCTGCGTATCTCATTTGAGAATAATAAATCCCAGTTTGTATTTGATAATATTTGTTGTTTGTTTATAGTTTGTAGGAACTATAGGTCTAGGACCCCTTAGAAGACAAGTCAAAAAAACAAAGATGGCAAAGTTCTGTTGCTACCGCAGGGCGGTGTCGCTATCGCTGGCACTACGTGGAAGGAAGCTAATAAAAAGGAGCAGATGGAGGACATGACTGAAGCCAGAACTCTCATACTTTCGTGAGAGCCTCGACCTTGGTGACAAGGGCTCCTCTTAATGCTTGTGAAGCCAGCAGACTAGGAGAAAGATCGATCACGCATATTCAACCGTCGAGTCCATCTTATTGTGGGAGTTTCTTTATTATTGTTGTATTTTTATTTCCTTTATTTTTCTAAGTGTCGTAAATTTTCTTAAGTGTTATATGATTATGCTACCGCTGGTAGTAGGTCTCATTCCTATAAAAAGCGTATTTCTCCTCCTTTCATAATAGACGACAATGAGACACCAGACGGAGACCGCGACTAAATCTAGAACACTCATAATTTCATGAGAGAATCAACCTTGCTGACAAGAGCTCCACTCAATGCTTGTGAAGCCCGCGGACTAAGAGAAAGATCAATCTCACATATTCAACCATCGAGTCCATCATATTGAGGGAGTTTCTTTATTATTGTTGTATTTTTATTTCCTTTATTTTTCTAATTGTTGTAAATTTGTCGCAGGTAGGGTTGACTAAGTTTTGCGAGACTTAGGGGCAAATTGTCTAGTGTGGACGTCTGTTTTCTAGGACAATTATGTAATTCACTGCGTGTTTTTGCGACTAGGTCTAGGGTAGAGATCTAGGGGTAGTTCGAGGCCTTATCTAGGAGAGGTAGGCTAAAACCAACCAGTCATTAGAAAAAGGATTAGTATAAAAAAGGAAAGAAAATTTTATTGTCATATGGATCCCAAGCGTGATTGGGATCACAATTTTGTAATCATATATTCTGAAATAAAATTATTATTTTTCTCACATTACTTGTCTACAATCTTTTTACTCTGAGTTTTGGAAGAAAGCAAATTTTTTGTTACTAACACCTAGTTGTATCGCTACCACTTGAACTAGGAATAGAAAATTATAATCGAACTAATTTTCTTCCTTAAGTAGAAATTATTCAAAAATCCTAATTCACCCCGCTAACTCTAAGGGCATTGCAAGATCCAACACCCCCTAGCTTGAATGCATGTATATGATGTAATGCATTGATTTTGTGATTGTCATTGGGGGTTAGTGATTGGAGCTGACGTTGGGGTATAGTGTAATGAGACATTTGCCCCCTTTATCCGGATGGCACCTGAGGGCTCAGAGTCATCTTTTGACTGAGCAGCATAGGTGGACTCATCATTCATCCTTGCAAAATTCCCTCAGACGATAGAGGACACACTCTTGTCTTATGATTTGTTCTTTTTAAGATGTTGAAGCGACTTCATATATTTTGTGCCAAAGCATCTTTTCGGATAGAGATGATGAAAAACCTTTGTTTGTTCGTGCCTTAGGAGGACCAGGGTCCGTCTAAGTGGAGGAGGCAAAAAACCTTTATTTGTTCGCACATCAACAGGATCGAGGTCCATCCTGGTTAAGGTGGAGAAGAACCATTGTTTGTTTGTGCTTCACGAAGATGGGGGTCCGTCTAGGTATATGTGGCAAATAACCTTTGTTCGTTCACTCCTCAAGAGGACTAGGGTTTCTCCGGGTGGAGGTGGTGAAGATACTTTACTTGTTCATGCCTCAAGAAGCTCGGGGTCCATATGGGTGGGGATGACAAAGAACCTTTGTTCATTCATGCCTCAGAGGACCAGGGTTTGTCCCGTCGATATGCGCTGCAATATTGGGGCATGATGCCCTAAAATATAGGAGTGAGATGCCCTGCAATGCTGGGGCAAGATGCCATGCAATGCATGTGCTTGATGCCCTATATTATGGGAGTGAGATGCCCTGCAATGTGGGGGTGCCCTGCAGTGTGGGAGCGAGATTCCCTGTAATATGGGGGCGAGGTGCCCAACAACGTGGGAGAGATATTCCCTATAATACATGGGCAAGGTGACGTGCAATGTTGGAGCAAGGTTCCCTGCAATGCGGGGGCAAGGTTTCATGCAGTGTGGGAGCAAGATGCCCTACAAAGTGGGGGCAAGGTGCCCTGTAGTGTGGGAGCAAGATTATTTTCTTCATTGATGAGCCACATTTCTTGTTATATGGTGTTAATGTCAGGTCTCATGATATTTACCTCAAAATCTTTATTTGGGTAGACCAATATGACTGATAGAACTAAGAAAGCAATTACAATGTTGGAGAAAAAAAAGGAACATATGATTCTGTGCAAGCAACACCTTGCAGATTTTTATATCATGGGAAAAAGGCATAAAGTTGTGATTAAGGGTAGAGGTAAAGTCCTACTTAAATCTCCCGAGGAGACCTTGTTAGGTGAGGTGCTCGATCTCCTCCTTCAACTTATTGCAGCCCTCAATCTTATGGTCGTATCCACAATGGAAGTCGCAATATTATGATTAGTTTCATCTGCTTGACGCAAGAGGCTTGGGCCTATGAAGCTCATCACTATCTTTGATGACATGGAGTACGTTGGCTCGGGTGGTGTTCAAGGGAGTGTAGTCCTGATTCATACGAGGTCCTCGGTAATGATAGGGGTTATAATGATGCTCTTCTTTTCCCTTGGGATCTCATAATGGCTCTAGATTCCTCTTACTCTTTGTGCTTCCTTCGAATTGTCATTGATGCACATTGATCTCCTCGTCTATCGTGATTTGTGCCATGACTCGTTGGACAAGGTCAAGGTAGTTGGGCACCATTTTTCTCATCATCATGGAGTAGAATTTTTCTAGTCGAAGTTCTCCAAGGAAAATATCATGCAGGATCTATGTGTTAACCTCTGAAATCTAACATGCCTCCATGGTGAAGCGACAAAAGAAATCCTTATATGACTCTCCCTCAGTCTGTTGGTTCCCTAAGAGGTGCAAAGGGTCCTAAACAATTTATTGGTTGTTGATAAACTAATTTACAAAACGTTAGGTTAGCTCGGTGAAGATCTTGATTTCTCATTCCTTCATAGAGTGGTACCAAGTGTGAGCTACTCATTCCATAATTGTCGGAAACACTAAACAAAGGAGTGGGTCGGGGCATTGTATATGCTCATGATAGATGCAAAATGCATGATGTGCTCTAAAGGATCGCTTATCCTGTCAAACTTCTCGAAGTCGTGGACCTCAATCCCGGGCGAAATAGGATATGCTAAGACCAGTGGAGCTAGTGGGGAGATGAGGTGGATGGGGGTTGATGTTGGTGTTTCTATTGTGATCTGGAAGTAATCAAGCAGTTAGTCTCACTACCAACATGATTTGAGCCTATAGGTGTTGGATCATGTGGCCAACCTTAAAGGGGGTGAATAAGGTTTATATCTCTAATCAAATATTTGAATTATTTTGAACCAGGGAAAACTAGTTTTGGAAGCTACTGCGGAGCGCTAGGTAGTTAGCGTATGTAGATATGTCACAGAACTCATTTTCCTGGGCATATTCTCCCTTGGAGATCTATGCACTCTTCAGGATAACTCAAACTAACATTCACAGTAGTACACGCAAGTAAAGAAATAGGGAATGAATTTCATTGAAAACGTAATCAACAATAGTTTAAAATAAGAAAATCCTTATCTCGTGACGCCGAAGATCAAAGGCGGTGAATGAAAATGCTTTTGGTTTTCTATACCGACCCTCTCCTCAGAATAGTTGGCTCTCTCCATTTCCCTCCAAGAAAGGTCTTTGAGTCGGTTCTTCACCTCCACGTAAGGAAGGGTCTTAGAGCCCCGCTAGATCACCCGATCTAGGCATCCCTTCATAGGGACGATTTCTCACGTAATCCTACCCTGGATTTTGATGACCTTCCCCGGTTGATTTCCCTCACCACAAGAATAGAGAGAAAAAGACAGATTATAAAAAAGAGTTTAAAGGATTTAAAAGATTAAAATCTCCCTCTTGACGATTCCTCCATCGATCGATCCGCAGCCGGTGGTTGAGATCTTCATGTGTTTCCAACCGATCGACTCTTCATAGTCGATGTAGTCCTTGGCTCGTTGGAGTTGTACGTGCGCGAACGGGAGGAATGGGCTTCCTTTTCCTTCGACGAAGACGATGGAACAGATACGAGAGAGGCGGCCGAAACCTAGGAATCATAGAACTCTATCTATTTTCTCCATGTTCAGGATCACAGAAAACGAGGTGCCTTTTTATATGTCTTTGTAAAAATAAGCTACCGTTAGTGGTAAAGATAGCACCCGGCGGTAGGTTCACGCGCTTGATACTCACAGCTATCCTTCAAATCTTGAAAAATATTCAAAACAAATATTTTCCTTTTTCTAATACTAGCGCGGCGTGGTAAGTAGATTGCGCCCGACGGTAGTACAGTCATCTCGATACTTTCATCTCAAAAATCGTTGAGTGCATTACCGCAGTGTGGTACTAAGCTATCGCCCGACGATAGTCCTGTCATCTCGACGCTTTCGTCTCGAAGATGTTTAGTGGTATACCATGGCGCGGTACCAAGCTAGCGCCCTACGGTAGTCCAGTCATCTCGTTGCTTTCGTATTAAAGATCGTTGAGAGGTCAACCGCAGTGTGGTATCAAGTTAGTGCCTGCATGGTAGGTTCCCGGGAGCCTGGATGAATTAATTCCTCAAGATAGTACGGGAAGTAGGACTAGCGCCGCACCGTAGATTGCTTGTATTTCAATCTACCGCCCGACGTTAGCTACTACCGCTCGGCGGTAGGATCTTGAGGAGTGCTCCTTGTATTTCTTGGACCTGTAAACCTACACACTCTACCAAACACAAGATGTAATCAAATACAATATGGGAGTTGATTTTATCAAACTAAGGATATGTGAACCGTCAGCTCCAATAATCTCCCCCTTTTGATAACATCAAGTCTCGTTCATGAGATATAATAATGAAGTGCATGATACAGCGTATATATAAGAGATAGTCTTGAAAGTTTAGGTTTTAGGTTCTATATAGCTCCCCTACACATGCGCTCCCCTAATAAATGTGTTCTACATTCTCCACCTATCTACGTACACACAATGAACTAAGTTCGCCCTACATGTGATCGACACTTACCCATTACTCATGAACTATATATTCTCCCACTTTGATATTATTGAAAGGGCATGGGCTAGACCATAAACAAACCTATACATGCATGAGAGAAATAGAATGCAGTATATAATGAACATGAGAAATAAAGTAAACAGTGCACGTTATAGAGAGTGAAACGAGAGGCGAAAACATTAGGGGTGACCAAGCAAGAACTCAGAGAATAGTAAGCATAGAGGACAAACGGATGAATGTAGTATGTAGAAATAGTTTTAAATAACCATTCAGAGTTACAAAAGATTGGACAACACAAGTAGACTAAGCACATAATGATGTAAAGTATAATGCTACAAGTGTTATAGAATTATTGCAGACGAATATTGTACAAGTCATGAATATAAATTGTGGGCTCCAACTTGGGTGCTATAGATATAAAGTGTCGTGTCAGTCTAATTCTTATACATAAGTTAATCAAATATAAGGAGGGAGTGTATAGTATGGGACAACGTGCAACAACGAACTTTCTTTAATGGCGGCTTGTACTCAAAATTGTGGGCATAAAGTTGTGTTTCAAGATCGAGTATTATCCCTTAACCATCGTTCAACCCCTCTTTTTTATCGTTAGTTGTAGTCTTTCTTAATAGTTGCAAGTAATTTCCTTTTTCCAATTTAGTAATCAAACCCTAAATCCTTCGATAAGATAATAGCAATTCGTGTGAGTATAAGTACTCAACAGTTCCCGGATCTAAATATGACACTTGTGTCCCCTTACTATAATTCGATTGGTATACTTTCCATCATTAGATTGTTAGTTAAGATTTCTTTTCGTAATGATTTGTAGACACCAAGTTTTTGGCAACGTTGTCAGGGACAACTTTACGTTGATATTTTGAAATCACGAATCTATTACTTTTATCACCTCTCTTTCCCCCATTTCTAAAAAATTTTAATTTCAAAAAAAAGTAAGCTCTCTTTTTCTAGTTTTTCTATCTCCTCCTTCTCTTCTCCTTCTAGTTTATGACCCGTGTCAATCCGTCTGAAATTTTGGATTTGGACCAAGAGATTGAGCATACTCTTCGGAGAATATCGTGATTTATAGGCCCTACTCTCCAAGAACCGATTGAGGATTCAGAGTCTATATCTACTCTAAATATGGAGGTGCCCAACCAAGAGGAAGCAATGAATAGGCCTATGTCCTATTATGCAAGGTCGAATATGGAGGGTACCGAGAGTAGTATAGTGCTCCCAGACATAGCTAACAATAATATCGAACTAAAGCCTAGCATAATTCAAATTGTATAGCAGCATGTGCAATCTAACGGATTACAAGATGAAGATCTGAATGCAAACATTGCTAGCTTTCTTGAAATCTGTGACACCTTCAAAATAAATGGTGTTATGGATGATGCTATTAGGCTATGACTCTTCCCGTTTTCTTTAAGAACCAAGGATAAGCAGTGGTTGATGGTTCTACCTCGAGCTTCTATCACCACTTGGGCCCAATTAACTGAGAAATTTCTGACGAAGTATTTTCTGCCAATAAAAACTGCGAAACTTAGAAACGGCATTTCTTCCTTCTATCAAATTGAATCTAAATCTTTATATGATACTTGGGAAAGGATTAAGGAATTTTTAAGATGTTTCCACCATCATGCCCTGCCTGTATGGTTACAAGTGTAGATGTTTTATAACGGGATAAATCAAACTACGAAGCAAATAATAGATGCCGCATCTTGTGGTACTTTGAACCAAAAAACACTGGAAGCTGCACTTGAGCTTTTCGAGGATATATCCATGAACACCTATCAGTGGAATGTGCCAAGATCCCTCCCAAACAAACTTTCAGGTATGTATTAAGTGGACAATGCCTCCCAGCTGGCACTACAAGTGGAAATACTTAGCAAGAAGATAATGGAGATGACTGCTGCCTCCGCCCCTCAGGTATGGTAAACTGCAACTGCTACCTCCGAACAAATTGATTATGTTGGTAATATGCGTAGAAATGCTTTTAATAATTTTTCTGCAACTGGGTTTGCTTATCCGAACAATTATAACCCTGCTTTCCATAACTACCCAAATTTTTGGTGGATTAATCCGACGAACACTATTCGTCTGCCTCCGCAACATGATTTTATACCACCTCCTCCACTTCAAAGTTTTCAAAAACCTCCATATTTGGAGGAAATACTTTCAAAATACATAAATGCAAATGACGCACCATTAGAAACCTAACAGGATCTATCAAAAATTTAGAAAACCAAGTAGGGAAGCTTGCAAACATTATATCTGAGCGACCCCCTGGGTGTCTTCCTGCTAATACCGAGCCCAACCTGAGAAAGCAAGCAAAAGCTATAACTCTTCGGAGTGGGAAGCAAATTTCTGGTATAGTTAGCGAAGAAATCGAGGCAAGCTCCGCCCCAGTTTCGAATATTCCACCCGCACAAAATAATTATATCACTCCACCACCCATATTTAAAAATGATCCTACTCCACCATACCCTTCTCAACTTAACAAATAGTGAATAGATGATCAATATAATCGCTTCTTGGAAATGTTTAAGCAGATTCACATCAATTTACCTTTTCATGAAGCGATATCTCAAATGCCCAAGTATGCTAAATACTTGAAGGACCTTCTGACAAATAAGAAAAAATAGACAACTTATCGCACGTCGCGTTAAATGCAAAGTGCTCTGTCATCTTGATAAATGGCTTACCAAAGAAGATCAACGATCCGGGTAGTTTTCTATCCTATGTGTCATTGGTGACCTATTTGTCAAGCGCGCGTTAGCCAATTTAAGTGTTAGCATCAACTTAATGCCCCTCTCATTATTCAAGAAGCTAGGATTGGGTAGCCTTAACCCCACGCGTATGAGTATTCAGTTTTGTGATAGATCAATTAAGTATCTGTTAGGAATTGTGGAGGGCGTTCTAGTAAAATTCGACAAATTCATCTTCCCGGTGGATTTTGTCATTCTGTACATTGAAGATGATGTCGAGGTTCCCCTGATCCTTGACTGCCCCTTCCGTGCCACCTCTCGCGCTATCATTGATGTAAGAAACATAAAGCCTTCCTACAATTCGAATACGACGAGGTTACTTTCTCCATCACCCAATCTATGAAAAACACCTTAGAAAATGATGACTCTTATTTCTTCCTGGATGTTTTAAGTGATGACTCTTCTTACTGCCTTTCTGAAAATGAATTTTCTTCTTTTTGTCCTTCTTCGACTACCCAGCCCCAGTGTCTGCAAGAAACGGCAATAGTCGTTGATTAACCACCTTTAATTTTTCCTTATAAGTCAAAAGTGTATGAAGAAATGATTTTTGAAAAATAAAAATCCTCCAAATCATATTACGAAGAACCCCCTACCCTAGAACAAAAAGAACTACTTGAACATCTAAAATACGCCTTCCTAGAAAAAGACTCCAAACTGCCCGTAATAGTATCGGCCTATCTAACTTAATTAGTAAATGATAAACTTCTTCGAGTTCTACCTAAATAACATCGAGCTTTCGCTTGGCAGATTTCTAAAATCAAGGGCATAAACCCATCTTTCTGCACTCATAAAATTCTAATGGAAGATAATTCACGTAACTCTATCCAACCTTTGCACCGATTGAACCCAAACATGAAAGAAGTAGTAAAGGGAGAGGTAATGAAACTTTTAGATGCAAGAATTATCTACCCCATATCAGATAGTAAGTGGGTTAGCCCTGTTCAGGTAGTGCCAAAAAAGGGAGGGATCACGGTAGTCTTGAAAGAGAATAATGATTTAATTCCGACACGGACGATGATGGGGTGGCGCATATGTATAGATTATCGTAAATTAAATGATGCCACCCATAAGGACCACTTTCCCTTGCCTTTCATCGATCAAATCTTAGAATGTTTATCCGTCCATAGCTTTTACTGTTTCTCGATGGTCTCTCGGGCTATTTTCAAATTCCCATTTTGCCCGAGGATCAGGAGAAAACAATGTTTACTTATCCCTTCAGCACCTTCGCCTACTGAAGAATGCCATTTAGGTTATGTAATGTGCCAGCAACAGTCCAACAATGTATGTTAGTTATATTTGAAAAGTACGTTGAAAGTATTATGGAGGTTTTTATGGATGACTTTTTCGTGTTCGGTGGCTCCTTCGATGTCTGCTTAGGAAATTTAGAAAAAGTTTTAGAATGATTTGAAGAGACTAACCTTGCCCTGAATTAGGAAAAATGCCATTTTATGGTGCAGGAGGGATTAGTCTTTGGACATAAGAAGATTTCGCGAGGAATTGAGGTTGATATAGCTAAAATTGAAGTAATTGAAAAACTACCTCCACCAACAAACGTAAAAGTCATATGGAGTTTCTTAGGTCATGCTGGTTTCTACCGACATTTTATAAAAGATTTTTCCAAAATCACTAAACCTCTTACTCATCTGCTAGAGAAGGACGCCACATTTATCTTTGATAATGTTTGTTTAACTGCTTTTGAATTGATTAAGAATAAATTAATTAACGTGCCGATTATGATAGATCCGGTCTGGGACCTTCCCTTCGAGATCATGTGCGATGCAAGTAGCTTTACAGTTGGAGCTTTGTTCGGACAACGCATATCAAAGAACTTCCACCCCATTTACTACGTAAGTAAAACGCTCACATCCGCACAAGAAAATTACACCATGATGGAAAGGAGATTTTAGCTGTTACTTTTTCCTTCGATAAATTCCGCCTGTATATTACTCTTTCAAAAATTATAGTTTTCACAAACCACTCGGCCCTCAAGTATTTTCTTTCTAAATTGGATGCCTAGTCGCGATTAATTCGTTGGATCTTACTCCTCCAGGAGTTCAGCTTGGAAATCTGAGATAAGAGGGAGTTGAGAATTTGGCAGTAGACCATCGCTCACGTTTAGATAACCGGTATATTGAAAATTTAGACGAAAAAATTTTAATGATTATTTTCCCGATGAGAAATTCTTTTTAAGTAACACATCCTCTTCTCCTTGGTTTGCAAACTTCGCTAACTATTTAGTGGCTCATGTCCTCCCGAAAGCATTCTCCTCTCAGCAAAAGAAGAAATTCTTTTCTGATCTGAAGAACTATTTTTGGGATGACCCGGATCTCTTTAGAGTCTATACAGACCAAGTAGTAAGGAGATATGTCTCTTTTAAAGAGAGAAAAAGTATTTTGAAACACTTACATGAAGGACCGACCGGAGGGCACTATCAAGCCATTCGGACAGCTCACAAAGTTCTTAGTACGAGTTTTTATTAGCCTAACCATTTAAAAGACGTGCAATCCTTTGTGAGCCGGTGTGATAACTGACAACGGTCGGGCAATATCTCTAATAAAAATGAAATGCCACAAAATTACTTCCTCGAGTGCGAAGTCTTCGACCTTTGGGGAATTGATTTTGTAGGCCTTCTTCCTTATAGTTTTGGGAACAAATATATTTTAGTTGCAGTAGATTATGTTTCTCGTTGGGCAGAGGCCCAAGCTCTTCCTACTAACAACTCCCGAGTTGTTATCACTTTCTTAAAAAAATTATTTTCTCGATTCGGTACTCCTAGGTCCATTGCTAGTGATAGGGGTTCGCATTTTTATAATGCTCAGCTTGCTAAAACTCTTTTAAAATATGGCATTACGCATAAGCATTCAACTTCTTACCACCCCCAAACTAATGGCGAAGTCGAAGTAGTAAATAGTGAAATTAAACGCATTTTAGAAAATTAAGTTTCCACTTCACGTATGGATTGGTCAGTTAAATTAGACGACGCTCTATGGGCTTACCGAACTGCATACAAAACTGCCATCGGTTGTATGCCATATCGGTTGGTTTATGGAAAGTCATGTCATTTACCCGGCGAACTTGAACATCGGGCTTTTTGGGCCTTAAAATTTTTAAATTTTGATCCCCACTCCATCACCGATCTTCAAAAATTCCAACTTAATGAACTCAAAGAGTGGTGCTCCTATGCATACGAAAATAATAAATTATATAAGGAGCGAACGAAGCATTTTCATGATAAAAATTTAAGGCACCATAAAACATTCAAGCCGGGAGACCAAGTTTAGCTTTATAATTTGTGTCTACGTTTATTTCTGGGCAAACTCAAATCTCAATGGTCTTGTCCTTTTTCTGTAAAAGAAGTTTTTCCTTATGGCACTATTTTAATCCCTCACCCGGATAAGGGTGACTTCAAAGTAAATGTGCAACGTCTGAAACTTTATTTATCCGGTGATGATGTTAGTCTGGACAAAATTATTTTTCTTCTGCATGAACTGTAATAGCTTAAGACCATATTCTTTTTTTTGTGAACTATTACTCTTTTTGGACAATATTTTTTGGGTCAAGCTCAAACAACGTTTAAACAAAGGGCGCTCTTGGGAGGCTACCCAAGGTTTTTTCTATTTTGTTTATTTTTCACTTTTTGCCCCGGGTGGCTCTGACAAGTTGAGGTTCTGCAATCGCCTGCTCCAACATTGCTGAATCCACCACAAGTTCAAATATTATATTTCATGAAGTTCCAAAGTGCAAGCATGGGGAGCAGCATGTTGGGTATTATATCCACTATAACCTAGATTTTTGTGAAGTCACTCTTGAACTAAGTTGAATTAATTATGTATTTGATGTTATTTTTTAGTTAAGTGCTTGCAGGTCATTATTGCTAAGTGTAGACATATGTTAGTTTACAATGAGTCACTAAACACAGGACCATGAAATATAATCCCTTATTATATGACCCATGGTGTTGACTCATGTGTAACTTCTCTATTGGGATGTACTTCATTTTCAAGTACAAAAGCAATGGAAGAACGGAAGGGTTGTTGGTTTTCAATAAAGAAGAATTAGTTTTTCAAAGAAAAAAAATTTAAGTATTTTTCTCGAGAAGATGAAGGGAATTTCTCGAGAAGTCTAGGTATAGTTCTCGAGAAAGCAAAGTTATTCTCGAGAAACCTTAAGACTTCTCAAAAAATTCTCAGAAACAATCTTTAAGTCTTTTTCTCGAGAAAGCCCTGAAGAATTCTCGAGAAGCCAAGTATAGTTCTCGAGAAAGCAAAGCAGTTCTCAGGAAGTCAAAATTGTTTCTCGAGAAGCTAAGTATTTTTCTCGAGACGTCAAGTTCCTTCTCGAGAAATCAGTTATTCAGTTCAAAGAATTTGCGTTAAGTATTTTCTCGAGAAGGCTATGCCATTTTTCGAGAAAGCAAATCATTCTCGAGAAATCATATATCTTCTCGAGAAATAGGGTTATAGAAAATTTCTTTTAAAACTATCTGACGGGATTTCAATATAACTTAAATTCCTCATGATTGGTCCACGTGGATCCGTCCTTAATGATTTCAGAATGTTATACGAGTTCTTATAAGAAGAATTTTCAAAGGAATCGTAAACCCTCATAAGAACATCATTCAAAATCGCAAGCGTAATTTAAAATCTGGAGAATCCGCGCCGTCATCGTCACTATTCCTTGTTGCTCCTCTCTTGATCCAGCAATTCCAAGAAGAATAGATTTGATAGATCATAGATTCTAGTTCTTCAAACATCTACTTGATCGTGTCGGGTCCTAAGCATTTCATATCAAAGTTTTCTCGGAATTTCTTCCTCAACTTCTTCACAGAGATTTTCAATTTTCAAGAAGGAAGAAACTTAAAGATTTTAGATCTGAGAGTATAAAGTTTTTATTATTGTTATAACAATTATTTTAAGTCTTGTAGGAGCTTTGTCTCCTAGTTTGTAGGATCTTTGCTCTCCGAGTTTGTAGGAGTGTGTTATCTCCGAGTTGTAGGAGCATTGCTCCGAGTTGTAGGATTATTGCAATCTGAGGTTTAGTTAAGTATCCGAGGCTAGCCGTGGTGCAAGATATGCGATGTGGAAAGTGGACGTACCCAAGATTGGGGAACCACGATAAATTCATTGTATCGTCTGGGTTATGCTTTGTTATTTTCTGTGTTGATCACTCTTAATTTTTTATTCTATAAAAGGCGAAGAACTCACCTATTCACCCCCCTCTAAGTGATTTATGTAGGCAACAAGATATTTGAATTAGTATCAAAGGGTGGTTGTTGATAAAAGGTTCACACCTTGAAAAGATCTACTTCTAGGTGTTGTGGAGATTATCAAGCATGGACACATCCAAGGACATTGCAAAGCTTCCTATGTGCACCAAGGCTAACTTTTCCATGTTGAAAGAGTGAGTCAGATTCTTCATGGAATTTGTTGATCCCTTCATATTCATGATAGTGGAAGAAGGCCCTCATGTTCCCATGATAGCTTCCACCATCGATCCATCCATAAAGGTACCGAAGAAACTAATGGATCTCGACAAATATTATATTTCCCTTGTCTCTCTAGAGAAGAAGGCAAAGAATATCTTCGCAAGTGCAATCGATGATTGGATGTTGCAGAACCTAATACACTGCCAATCAGCCAAGGAAATGAGACAGTTTTTGATCATCCTGATTGAAGGCATAGAAGAAGTAAGGGATGATAAAAGATCCCTTCTGAACCGAAAGTGTGAGGCCTTCAAGCAAGGCGCCAAGGACACAATAGCTGATATATATGAGAACTTCTTCAAGATCGTCAATGACCTGAAGAACTATGGCCGGGATTTCACAAATGGAGAACGAAATGACAAGTTCCAAAGATCCTTAACTAAGGAATGGGATAATAAGATTTGTGCTATCAGGGAGTTTGGGAGACTGGCTGACACTGACCCCCAAAACCTCTTCGGGAAGCTTATGTCCTATGAGATTCAAATCAACTCCAGAAAAGCTGAAGAAGAGGGCAGCATATCTTCATCAAAGGAGAAGTCTGTTGCACTGAAGCTAGATAGCTCAAGAAAGGCTAAAGCAGCATCTCCAGCTCCAACTCAAGAAGTAAGTGAAGAAGAAGACTCAGAGCCAAGCACCTCAGGCTCAGAGTTATTTGAGGGAGAGTTCTCTCTTCTCTCCAAATAGTTCAAAAAGTTTCTCAGTAAGAAGAAACAGTTGAGAGGCAAAGACTCCTCATATAGAAGATCACGTCACCATGGTGATCATCAAAAGAAACATTACACAAATGACAGGTATAAATCTAAACATAACAAATATAATTCTACTGACATTGTGTGTTATTGTTGTAATAAGCCAGGTCATGTAATCATTGACTGCCCTCATAAGAAGAAGGAGGGTGGAAGAAGAGAAGAGCATAAGTCCTCCCACGGTAAAAATAAGGAGAAGAGCTTCATGACAAAGAAGCAAAAGAGCTTCAGTGACACTGACTCATCTGAGTCCAGTGAGGATGAAGAAGCTTACTTCAGGCTCATGACTCACTCCGACAGAGAAGAAGCTGACCCCCAATTTCATCGGGATGTAAATTTTCACACTATTCTTTCATAGTCTGATGCTCCATACGATGTTCATAAGGACTGTTCCTCTGATGATGAATCAGAACTCATGGATCAGTATAAAGAGCTGATCATGGTCTATGACTGATGTAAAAAAGTTGTTAGAACTCAGGCTAAGGAGATCAAATCACTTAAGGCTGAGGAGATCACTCTGAGGGAGGAGGTCGCAAGAATGAACTCACTCAGAGAGGAACTCCATGCCCTGGCCGATGACAACAACAGTTCATATGAGCTCCTTAACCCAGAAGAGAAAATCATCGAGAAGTTGGAAGGATAGCTTGTCGTTGAAAAGAGACTTGTTGAATGTTTCTCCAAGCCCAAGACAATCCTTCCACTTGTTGCTAAATTCTCTGCTCAGGATAAAGGAGCTGTCTTAGGTTATATGGCTGCTCCTAGTAAACCATCCAAGAGGGCCAAGTCTAAAAGGAAAAATAAGACTGCTACAAAAGCAACTGCTGAAGAGAAAGGGAAGGGGCCTCTCATTCAAACTACGTTTAAGAAGGTTTTTTTTCCTTCTAACGAATTTGATTTTGAGAGCTTCTATGGTCACTTGACAAGACCAATTCAGTTTGAACCTATCAAGGACTATAAGTGGTGGACTTTTCCTTGAACTTCGGTGCAAGTGTCTTCAAGGAACCTTATGAAAAGATCACTCTACAGTGTAACATCCCATTTCCGGCTAGACCCCTAGGAGTCGGATGGTTGTGGTAGAACCCTAGGGAGCCCAAAACATGAAATAAATCGACTAAGAAATCGGGTCACGGCTTGGTCACGCCCGTGACCGACCCGTCACGCCCGTGACGAAGGGCGTGACACGCTCGACGATCGTCGATCCCAATTCGACGATCGTCGAACCAAATTCGGCCACACGGGCCTGTCACGCCCGTGACCCTCCATGTCACGCCCGTGACAAAGGGCGTGACACGCTCGACGATCGTCGATCCCAAATCGACGATCGTCGAACCAAATTCGGCCCCACGGGCATGTCACGCCCGTGACCCGCTATGTCACGCCCGTGACAAAGGGCGTGACACGCTCGACGATCGTCGATCCCAATTCGACGATCGTCGAACCAAATTTGGCCACACGGGCCTGTCACGCCCGTGACCCGCCAGGTCACGCCCGTGACATAGGGCATGACACGCTCGACGATCGTCGATCCCAATTCGACGATCGTCGAACCAGAGTTGGCCTCCAGACCTGTCACGCCCGTGACCCAAGTGACACGCCCGTGACCGCCCTTCGACGATCGTCGATCTCAGTTCGACGATCGTCGAACCAAGAACTGCTAACCGGACCTGTCACGCCCGTGACCTATGTGTCACGCCCGTGACCAAGGCCGAAATGTCAGCCAGACAGGAAATTTCGGTAACCGACGCCTTAATAAATTCTGGCTGTGGAGATGAAAACCAAGAGTATTTATGGGTCTTTCCCTACTTTAAGTGTGTTAAAAGAATGAGAAAAGTGGGTCCAATAGGAAAATGCCACCTGGCAAGCACCTCTTCATCTCCAACTTTTCAACTGCCATTCGTCATAACCGAAACGTCATAAGTGGTGTTATTAATGGCTGCCAACGTTTCATCTCCAACGTTTCACCCGTTCCCCTCCCCATTTGCTCATCTATAAAAGATTCCTGACAGCAAGAGGAAACGGTTACACTCCCTCAAACTATTCCAGACTTCCCCTTGCTGTTGAAGAATTTCCGGCGACGCCACCACCGCGCAAATGGCTTCCCGACGCTCTGCACGCCTTCAACCCGCGAACAAGGTCCTCCCCTCCCTCTTCTTCTGCGGATAGATCTTAGGAATCGTTAGGAGAGATATCGGGCTCAAAAGAGCCAGATCGGGTGAGCGTAATGGTGGTTTTCCGAAAATTTCATGGTGGCGGGTTCGCCGGAAACCGCCTCTCCGGCGGCCGTGTCGCCGCCCGACGGTAGCCCTCACCTCAGCAGAGGTGGTGGTGGTGGTGGTGGCCGGCCAGGGAGATGGCCGGGTGGCCGGGAAATAGCTTGGAAAATGCTACAGGATATTAGGTTTTAGGCCTCTGTTTCGGGCTGTTGAAAAAGATGAACAGTGGCATGAGAAATAATTCTAGTTTTTGAATCAATTTCTGAGTGAGATTTCTGTCATGATAAATAATTTGGGAAAAATACTTAGAGGCTCCTACAGGAAAAGTGTTCAACATAGAAACTGTAGCCCTTGAAGTCTAGTTTTATTCAAAATTAATTTCATTCAATTTGGAATCCTGGTTAGACCACAGCACCCTTTTTGGTGAGGTCTATCCAGAGGGCTGTCTTGACCTTAGAAAAATTCCCCACTCCAATCCAGTCATCCAAATGACTTGAAATTTGGGGCGTGGTCTAATCTTACATATATCTAGGTGCTATCCAAAAATGAGAATTTTTGGAGAATATTTTTCTATAGTTTTTAGAAAAATTCAATAATCCTAGCCGAATTTAATTAGGTGGCTAAATAATTTCCAAACCCTCCCAAATTTCGGTGAGTGGTCCCTGGGTTCACCATAAGGTTCTGTATAATTTTTCATCTCATTTGGAGATGGTTTGGATTAGAAATGTTCAAACCTAAGTTTTGCCCTAATAAGGGGTCTTAGGTTAAAAGTGCACTTTTGAAGTTTGAGTGGTGAGATCACCTCAACAGAGGCTGAGACTTTTACCACTGGCTAGTAATGTTCTCTAGCACCCCCTCATGGAGTTTGAGGTGGATCGGGGTAAACTTACCCTAAGGACCAAGGCCAAACCCTAAGGATGGACCTTGGTGGTTTGTGAAGGTCATGTGGTCAAATGACCTTGGATTGACCCGAGGTTGGGTGATGAGGACCATAGGGCTAACGTAGTTCTCTGGATGAAATCCTAGTAGGTTTGGAGATCGTTGGGATATCTAAAAATCTAACCCTAGTTTAGGGCGCAAAATTGTAGAGATAGGAAATGACACCAAATCACATTGAAAAGTGATGAAAATTGGGTAGAGTGGATTATAGGGGTAGTACAAGCTCTGGATATTTTTCTATGAATTTTATGATCACTATTTTGGGTACTTCTTTAATGAATTAGTAGTTGCATGATTTGCTTAGAAAATTTATTAGAGAGTACAAACTTCCTGGAAAATTGATGAAATTTAGGCAGAGAACCTTCATTATGATTTCAAAACTCTGTGAATTTTTATGGGATTTTTAGAAGCTTAATTCTAGGGCTTGCTTTATTAAGTATTATTTATCATGGATATTGGATTAAATCTATTTTGGTGCTTAGCAAGCTGATAAAATTATGATTCTTTGCACAATGACCTTTTCTGTATCATACTATTATGCAGTAATTTTTCCATAATTTTATGAAGAGTAATTTCAGTACTTCCTTCTTTACATGAGAATAATGGGATTATAATGGATAAATTAATTAGAGGCTAAATATCTTTTGTAAAATCCTGCAAATTAGTATTTGATGATACCTTACTGTTATTTAGTGATCACAATTTTTGGGTGGCCATAACTTAAGTATATCATGTAGTTCATGTTAAAAATTACCCATGGCCAATCCTTGAGAAAAATAAAATAAATATCAGATTAATTAGGAAAATTATAAATTTCTGGATTTAAGCTAATTAAGTCATGATAGATCTCCGGTAAATTTTATAGGAGATTTGGAAGATAATTTGGAGTACCTCCCCTTGTGTACCTCATATAGTTTAGGATGGTCTGCATTTAGTAAAACCACGGAATTCTGATAATCGATGGTTGGTAGGGCAAGTTAAGGTTGAGTTCATTATTAGAAGTCAGGATAAGTAGAATGTGGGACTGGTTAGGGTAAGGGAGTACGGGAACGACGAAAGATCGTCCGTCCCGGGAAGAAGAGGAAGAGTCTTAATACTCTAGGGTTAGAACTAAAGCAACAAAAGGGGATTGGGTAAAGGGTAGACAACCAATAATAATAAGTGCCTTGCGAAAGGGAACTTCGGGCCGTAATGCACCGTCTTGGTTCCTAGTGCCCCTTGAGAGCCCTTCACGGGGTATACCGGGGGCAGTCCTGGGCTAACGTAAACCATAGGAGTAATAAAATTGAAAGAGCAACTAGTATAACTAGGGTTGCACACACTCACTCCCCGGTAGTTAGGAAAGTAGAATTATAGGATTACTTGCCATCAGACAGTAGCTCTGAAGGTAGATGCACGGACAGTACTGTCCGGGGGGCCGCGGGCTCGAGGGTGGAGTACGGAGAAAAGTGGTGGGTCATCGGTACTAGGCGATCGATCACACCGACAGCGGTACGATGACTCGGCGAAAAGTCTGGAGGGTACATCCAGCAGCAGTACGCGGATACTCTAGGTTGTGTTCTTCTAGGGGCGTACGGAAGGGCTAGGCCTGGTAGTGTGGTTACCCGCCTAGGAGTGGGGGGCCCGACCCACTGTCTCCGTTTGCCACTACGGAGGTTCCTGGGGGTGAAGCTAGCCTCCCGAACAGGGGGAACTAAAGGTCTGTGCGCATAGAGTCGTGTGCGTGGGTTGCACTTGCATGAATCATGGCATAGCATATCACTACACTCATATTTGCATACAACCGACACCCCAACGTATAAATCGGTATGGGACTTTTTATACGATGGGAGCCTTGCAGAAGATCCCCTAACTTATAAGTTTGTATGGGCATTCATATAAGTTAAGGTTACTTACATACTTACTTACTCGTTGCTTACTTTCTATTCTCTAGCAGTCTTTAATGCAATTTGCTATTTATTAATTGTTCTACCTATTACAACATTTATATTGTTCACCTGATATACCTTGCTAGTTAGGTCCACCGTCACTTGCTTGACTACTCTCCACTTTTGTAGCTTCCCTTTCCTCCTCTCCGCCCGGTGCTTAGGAGCCGGGGTGGGAGGGGTAGGGGATGATAGGGCTTAGTCTTTATGACTAATGGTTTTCGAACCAAACATTACAGGAGCTCCGGATGGGAGACAGGGACCAGCACCAGCGGAGTACGGTGCGCATGGAGGTGGGACAGTCTAGCACCGGTGCACCTGCGACCAGCTCCGTGAGTGATTAGCATTTTCTTAGCTTTCGCGATGAGAGACTTGTAGTGAGGACTCAGATGTACTGGGCTCGAGCCCATTTATCTATTTTCCTGATGTTATGTATTGATGGACTTGATATGATTCTCTTTTAATTACATGTTTTCTGTGGACTTGTTTACACATTTGTATAAATCTTCTCTCTCTTGTGATCGAAAAGGGCCGGCAGAATTGGCGTTTTGTAGTGGTTGCCTTCCCGAGATGTCGGTGCCACCGCAAAGCGGCAATTCTGGGCTAAGACCCCGGTGGTTGAAAAAGAAAAAAAAAGGGGGTCTTACAAGTGGTATCAGAGGAGACCTCGATCAAAAGAGAAGTAGTCCACAGAAACCTTGGGCCACCCCCGTGCGAGCTTAGTTTGCGGACAAACTAGCAGCGGAAGCAGTGGTGTGCCCATAAGGGAAATCACATGTGAAGTCCATCATAACTCTTCTTAAATTCCATTCATTCGCTCTCTAACAAATGGAATTTTTGCTTGTAGCCTGCGACGAACCCTACATCGCAGCAGGGGACACCTCAGGCCCCGGATGTGGTCCTGACTCCGCCAGCACCCGTTCCGTTCCAGCAGACGGAGATGGGGCAAACATTGACGGCCATCCTGGAGGCCTTCAGAGCTCAGCAAGCCCCGGCCCCACAGCCGAACCCCGGGGCCAATTGGATGACTGTCTTCCGGGGACTATCCCCTCCATCCTACCAGGGGACGGAGTCCGCAGTACATACGGAGGAGTGGTTGGACACCATTTACGAGATGCTGGCAGGGATTCGATGCCTCACGGAGGAGGCAGTTGCTTTGGCAGTCTCCTGCTTAGAGTCACACGGAAAGAGATGGTGGAAATCTCAGCTGGACACCACCTTTGCAGGGGTGGATTGTGCCGATATTACTTGGGAGGAGTTCAGAGCAGTGCTCTTGGGACACTTTGTACCTCAGTCGGCGAGAGATGACCTGGAGGATAGGTTCCTGCGGTTGAGGCAGGGGAGCAGGACTATGGTGGAGTACTATCAGGAGTTCACTCACCTGGCCCGTTATGCGGACGCTTACCAGTTAGACGACGCTGGCTATGCCCGGAGGTTTTATAAGGGGCTGCAGGATGACATGAGGCAGGCCCTCCTTTTCGTTTCAGAGGGGAGTCTGGCCAGGATTCTGGAGATGGCTAAGAAGAGAGAGGCGGATCAGCTTACAGTGAGGAGC
This sequence comes from Platanthera zijinensis, assembly GCA_039513925.1. Classification (NCBI taxonomy): domain Eukaryota; kingdom Viridiplantae; phylum Streptophyta; class Magnoliopsida; order Asparagales; family Orchidaceae; genus Platanthera; species Platanthera zijinensis. The sequence goes on from CM077083.1 coordinate 41,409,936, forward strand.
CGGAAGAGACCGGCTGAGGACACAGTGATTGGAGGACGTAGAGACCGCCCTCGAGGCCAGATTATTGGAGAGAGAAGGAACGGGGAGCAGCCCCGTCAGGAGTTTGGGCAGGAGTAGAGGACTCAGGGGATATTGGCTCCCCAGCTTATACAGATGCTGGAAATGCCAAGGACGGCAGGGCAGCCACCGGTATGTTATCAGTGCAACCAGCCGGGGCATATCAAGCGGAACTGCCCTATGGGGCGAGCACCCCCACCAGCACATCAGGGCGCTCCACCTCCCCGACAGTTTGGCGGACGAGGTCAGGACCGAGGACGAGGATTTCAGGATCGAGGCCGTAGGCAAGAGAGAGAGCAGGTGTATGCTCTAGACCTGACACAGCCTCGGAACCCGGAGCAGGTTATCACAGGTATGGCAGCACTTTTAAATTTTCTTCATATAAACTACTATTTTAGACGTAACCTGCTTAGAAATTTAAGAGAAGATGAACTGCAATAAAAATACTAAGACACTTAATTACCCCAGGCATAGTTTTCGTTAGCGGCAAGCCCGCTCACACCCTCTTTGACACCGGTGCATCGCAATCATTCGTGTCAGAGGATTTCGTGAAAGGACTGGCAGGAGTGGAGCTGAGCACCGGGAAGATGCTGAGGGTGCGCCTACCCGATGGATCAGAGATTTTGACCTCTACTCATTGTGATATGGAAGCGAGGATCGGCGGAAAGGCGTTTGAGGCACCAGCGACGGTTTTGAGGATGCCAGATTACGATCTGATTCTGGGCATGACCTGGCTGTACTGGAACCATGCCCAGATCGATTGCGTGGCGAAGAGGATCACCGTGAGGCACGGCGACTCCTTCATTGTTATCGAAGGTATTATATCAGCACCCCGTACCTTACTTTCATCTATACAGGCCGTTAAGGCCCACCTGCAGGGGGAAGAGGTTTATCAGATCCTCTTTGAGGCGGTCGTAGCCAAGGACTCCATTGCAGATATTCCAGTGGTGCGGGACTTCGCCGACGTGTTTCCGGAGAAGCTACCAGGGTTACCCCCGCACCGAGAGAGGGACTTTCAGATTCAGCTCGTACCGGGGGCTAAGCCGGTATCCAGAGCTCCCTATCGAATGGCCCCAAAGGAGTTGGTGGAATTCCGGAGTCAGCTTAAGGAGTTAGTGGAGGCCGGGTTCGTTCGGCCTAGCTCTTCACCATGGGGAGCTCCGGTGCTGTTCGTTAAGAAGAAAGACGGGACCCTCCGACTGTGCATAGATTACCGGGCTCTGAACAGGTTGACGGTCCGGAACACTTATCCCTTACCACGGATAGATGAGCTTTTTGACCAGCTGGAGGGAGCTCATTGGTTCTCAAAGCTGGATCTGAGGTCAGGATACTACCAGCTTCGCATTCGGGAGGAGGACATCCCGAAGACGGCGTTCAGCAGCAGATACGGATTGTACGAGTTTACCGTGATGCCGTTCGGGCTCACGAATGCACCCTCCGCATTCATGACTTTGATGAATCGGGTGTTCGAGGAGTACCTGGATGTCTTCGTCATTGTATTCATCGACGACATCCTCATCTATTCAAGGACGGAGGAGGAGCACGCGAGACATCTAGCCTTGACCTTGGAAAAGCTGCGTGAGCACAAGATGTATGCCAAGTACAGCAAGTGCCAGTTCTGGCTAAAGGAGGTGGCCTTTCTGGGCCATGTCATCAGTGGAGCAGGTTTGGCAGTGGATCCGGCAAAGATCCAGGCAGTACGGGATTGGCCGCCACTAAAGTCGGCCACGGATGTTCGGAGTTTCTTGGGACTTGCCGGTTACTACCGGAAGTTCGTAAAGGGGTTCTCTCAGATTGCCCTTCCTCTTACGTCTCTGACGAAGAAGGAGTCCCCTTTTACCTGGACGCCGCGATGCGAATCTGCCTTCCAGGAGCTGAAGGATCGTCTCACCTCGGCCCCCATCCTTGCTCTCCCATCAGGGAGGGAGGGATTCCAGGTATATGCAGATGCTTCCTATCAGGGGATGGGTGCCGTCCTTATGCAGAATGGGCACGTAATAGCTTATGCCTCCCTTCAGTTGAAACAGCACGAGCAGAACTACCCCGTGCACGATTTGGAGATGGGGGCAGTCATTTTTGCTCTTAAGATCTGGCGGCACTATCTCTACGGGGTACACTGTGACATCTTCTCGGACCACAAGAATCTGAAGTACGTCGACACCCAGAAGGAGTTAAAACATCAGGCAGAGACGCTGGGTGGAGTTTCTTTCGGACTACCAGTATACCATGCACTACCACCCGGGGAAGGCGAACGTGGTTGCGGATGCTCTGAGCCGAAGAGCGAGTACGACTGGAGCAGGCCCGCAGCTGATGGCCTTGGAGTTGATTAGATCATTCGAGGAGATGCAGATTTCGCTAGTATCTGAGGATGACCCGGAGCTGTACATGGAGTACCTGGGGTCGATGGCTACTATAGATGACATCCGAGACCGCATCAGAGATGGGCAGAGGCTGGACGAGAGAACTGAGCCGATATTCCGAGCCTTGGAGGAAGGCACGACAGGAGATTACACTTTGAGGGATGGGCTCCTGTGTTTCCGGGGCAGAGTCTACATACCAGCAGGAGGACGGATCCGGGAGGATATTTTGACGGACGCTCACTGCAGCCGGTATTCGGTACACCCGGGGATCACCAAGATGGTAAAGGATTTAAAGAGGACGATGTACTGGCCGGGTATGAAGAAAGATATTACATATTTTGTGACGCATTGTGAGGCCTGCCAGCTCGTGAAGGCGGAGTGTAGGAACCCGGCAGGATTGCTGCAGCCGCTTCCAGTGCCGGAGTGGAAGTTTGAGGATATAGCCATGGACTTTATACATGGGCTACCTAGATCCCGTGCGGGGAACGACTCGATTTGGGTAATAGTGGACAGGCTGACAAAGGTGGCCAGATTCATCCCAGTGGCGAAGGACACACCGGTCAGTGTATTGGTACGGAGGTTCATCGAGCAGTTTGTGCGTTATCATGGGGTGCCCAAGACTATCGTTTCGGATCGGGATGGGCAGTTTACATCCAGAGAATGGAGGTCAGTCCAGGCCCATCTGGGTTCTAGGTTGACTTTCAGCACAGCTTTCCACCCTCAGACCGACGGACAGATAGAGCGCACAAACCGTACACTGGAGGATCTGTTACGACTGTGTATTTTGGACCGTGGCGAGCCTTGGGAGAGATTGTTGCCACTGGTCGAGTTCTCGTACAACAACGCTCATCAGTCTAGCATAGGCATGGCTCCATACGAAGCGTTGTACGGAAGGAGGTGCAGAACCCCACTATCATGGGTTCAGGATGAGGATCCGCAGGCACTGGGCTCGGAGTTTGTGGGAGATACAGATGCTCAGATTAGGTTGATCCGAGACAGGATGTTGGAAGCCCAGAGTAGACAGGCGAAATACTACGATGCGAGGCATCGTCAAGTGGAGTTCCAGGTGGGGGACCGAGTTTTCTTGAAGATACGGCCGATGCACGGAGTCTCGCGGGTTCGCGGGCGGAGGAAGCTCAGTCCAAGATATATGGGGCCCTACAGGATCCTAGAGCGGGTCGGCCCCTTAGCCTATAGACTGGAACTACCGCCGGAGTTAGCAGGATTGCATGACGTCTTCCACGTCTCCTCACTTCGGAGGGCTCTGCTACGCCCTGAGCAGCTGATTCCCTCGGCAGATGGCCCGGTGGCCTCGGATCGGTCAGTCAACGTGGAGCCAATCAGAATTGACGATACGGCAGTGCGGGTCTTGCGGCGAAAGAAGGTCCCGTTAGTCAAGGTTCTGTGGAACAATCATGGGCAGGAGGAGCATACATGGGAGCCACAGGACTTGATGCGGCAAAAATATCCGGAACTTTTTCGTCAGGTATACCTCAAAACCCCTCTGGACAATCAATTTGCCTTCCTGTTTTAAACCAATGAAATTGAATTTCAAGAATAGAGGCTAATCTTTTGTTTATTGGGGTGTATATACCTAGTTAGGTGGGCGAATCAACCTTAGATTCGAAACCGCACAAGCAAACGTAATGTAGGGAGGTAATCATTCGGTTCTCATGGGATGTTACAAGTTTATTTTTCCCGATTTGAGTCCCGTAGGCTTAACCTTGATTTCGGGGACGAAATCTTTGTTTTGTTTATTGGGATTTGTAACATCCCATTTCCGGCTAGACCCCTAGGAGTCGGATGGTTGTGGTAGAACCCTAGGGAGCCCAAAACATGAAATAAATCGACTAAGAAATCGGGTCACGGCTTGGTCACGCCCGTGACCGACCCGTCACGCCCGTGACGAAGGGCGTGACACGCTCGACGATCGTCGATCCCAATTCGACGATCGTCGAACCAAATTAGGCCACACGGGCCTGTCACGCCCGTGACCCTCCATGTCACGCCCGTGACAAAGGGCGTGACACGCTCGACGATCGTCGATCCCAAATCGACGATCGTCGAACCAAATTCGGCCCCACGGGCATGTCACGCCCGTGACCCGCTATGTCACGCCCGTGACAAAGGGCGTGACATGCTCGACGATCGTCGATCCCAATTCGACGATCGTCGAACCAAATTTGGCCACACGGGCCTGTCACGCCCGTGACCCGCCAGGTCACGCCCGTGACATAGGGCATGACACGCTCGACGATCGTCGATCCCAATTCGACGATCGTCGAACCAGAGTTGGCCTCCAGACCTGTCACGCCCGTGACCCAAGTGACACGCCCGTGACCGCCCTTCGACGATCGTCGATCTCAGTTCGACGATCGTCGAACCAAGAACTGCTAACCGGACCTGTCACGCCCGTGACCTATGTGTCACGCCCGTGACCAAGGCCGAAACGTCAGCCAGACAGGAAATTTCGGTAACCGACGCCTTAATAAATTCTGGCTGTGGGGATGAAAACCAAGAGTATTTATGGGTCTTTCCCTACTTTAAGTGTGTTAAAAGAATGAGAAAAGTGGGTCCAATAGGAAAATGCCACCTGGCAAGCACCTCTTCATCTCCAACTTTTCAACTGCCATTCGTCATAACCGAAACGTCATAAGGGGTGTTATTAATGGCTGCCAACGTTTCATCTCCAACGTTTCACCCGTTCCCCTCCCCATTTGCTCATCTATAAAAGATTCCTGACAGCAAGAGGAAACGGTTACACTCCCTCAAACTATTCCAGACTTCCCCTTGCTGTTGAAGAATTTCCGGCGACGCCACCACCGCGCAAATGGCTTCCCGACGCTCTGCACGCCTTCAACCCGCGAACAAGGTCCTCCCCTCCCTCTTCTTCTGCGGATAGATCTTAGGAATCGTTAGGAGAGATATCGGGCTCAAAAGAGCCAGATCGGGTGAGCGTAATGGTGGTTTTCCGAAAATTTCATGGTGGCGGGTTCGCCGGAAACCGCCTCTCCGGCGGCCGTGTCGCCGCCCGACGGTAGCCCTCACCTCAGCAGAGGTGGTGGTGGTGGTGGTCGGCCAGGGAGATGGCCGGGTGGCCGGGAAATAGCTTGGAAAAAGCTACAGGATATTAGGTTTTAGGCCTCTGTTTCGGGCTGTTGAAAAAGATGAACAGTGGCATGAGAAATAATTCTAGTTTTTGAATCAATTTCTGAGTGAGATTTCTGTCATGATAAATAATTTGGGAAAAATACTTAGAGGCTCCTACAGGAAAAGTGGTCAACATAGAAACTGTAGCCCTTGAAGTCTAGTTTTATTCAAAATTAATTTCATTCAATTTGGAATCCTGGTTAGACCACAGCACCCTTTTTGGTGAGGTCTATCCAGAGGGCTGTCTTGACCTTAGAAAAATTCCCCACTCCAATCCAGTCATCCAAATGACTTGAAATTTGGGGCGTGGTCTAATCTTACATATATCTAGGTGCTATCCAAAAATGAGAATTTTTGGAGAATATTTTTCTATAGTTTTTAGAAAAATTCAATAATCCTAGCCAAATTTAATTAGGTGGCTAAATAATTTCCAAACCCTCCCAAATTTCGGTGAGTGGTCCCTGGGTTCACCATAAGGTTTTGTATAATTTTTCATCTCATTTGGAGATGGTTTGGATTAGAAATGTTCAAACCTAAGTTTTTCCCTAATAAGGGTCTTAGGTTAAAAGTGCACTTTTGAAGTTTGAGTGGTGAGATCACCTCAACAGAGGCTGAGACTTTTACCACTGGCTAGTAATGTTCTCTAGCACCCCCTCATGGAGTTTGAGGTGGATCGGGGTAAACTTACCCTAAGGACCAAGGCCAAACCCTAAGGATGGACCTTGGTGGTTTGTGAAGGTCATGTGGTCAAATGACCTTGGATTGACCCGAGGTTGGGTGATGAGGACCATAGGGCTAACGTAGTTCTCTGGATGAAATCCTAGTAGGTTTGGAGATCGTTGGGATATCTAAAAATCTAACCCTAGTTTAGGGCGCAAAACTTGTAGAGATAGGAAATGACACCAAATCACATTGAAAAGTGATGAAAATTGGGTAGAGTGGATTATAGGGGTAGTACAAGCTCTGGATATTTTTCTATGAATTTTATGATCACTATTTTGGGTACTTCTTTAATGAATTAGTAGTTGCATGATTTGCTTAGAAAATTTATTAGAGAGTACAAACTTCCTGGAAAATTGATGAAATTTAGGCAGAGAACCTTCATTATGATTTCAAAACTCTGTGAATTTTTATGGGATTTTTAGAAGCTTAATTCTAGGGCTTGCTTTATTAAGTATTATTTATCATGGATATTGGATTAAATCTATTTTGGTTCTTAGCAAGCTGATAAAATTATGATTCTTTGCACAATGACCTTTTCTGTATCATACTATTAAGCAGTAATTTTTCCATAATTTTATGAAGAGTAATTTCAGTACTTCCTTCTTTACATGAGAATAATGGGATTATAATGGATAAATTAATTAGAGGCTAAATATCTTTTGTAAAATCCTGCAAATTAGTATTTGATGATACCTTACTGTTATTTAGTGATCACAATTTTTGGGTGGCCATAACTTAAGTATATCATGTAGTTCATGTTAAAAATTACACATGGCCAATCCTTGAGAAAAATAAAATAAATATCAGATTAATTAGGAAAATTATAAATTTCTGGATTTAAGCTAATTAAGTCATGATAGATCTCCGATAAATTTTATAGGAGATTTGGAAGATAATTTGGAGTACCTCCCCTTGTGTACCTCATATAGTTTAGGATGGTCTGCATTTAGTAAAACCACGGAATTCTGATAATCGATGGTTGGTAGGGCAAGTTAAGGTTGAGTTCATTATTAGAAGTCAGGATAAGTAGAATGTGGGACTGGTTAGGGTAAGGGAGTACGGGAACGACGAAAGATCGTCCGTCCCGGGAATAAGAGGAAGAGTCTTAATACTCTAGGGTTAGAACTAAAGCAACAAAAGGGGATTGGGTAAAGGGTAGACAACCAATAATAATAAGTGCCTTGCGAAAGGGAACTTCGGGCCGTAATGCACCGTCTTGGTTCCTAGTGCCCCTTGAGAGCCCTTCACGGGGTATACCGGGGGCAGTCCTGGGCTAACGTAAACCATAGGAGTAATAAAATTGAAAGAGCAACTAGTATAACTAGGGTTGCACACACTCACTCCCCGGTAGTTAGGAAAGTAGAATTATAGGATTACTTGCCATCAGACAGTAGCTCTGAAGGTAGATGCACGGACAGTACTGTCCGGGGGGCCGCGGGCTCGAGGGTGGAGTACGGAGAAAAGTGGTGGGTCATCGGTACTAGGCGATCGATCACACCGACAGCGGTACGATGACTCGGCGAAAAGTCTGGAGGGTACATCCAGCAGCAGTACGCGGATACTCTAGGTTGTGTTCTTCTAGGGGCGTACGGAAGGGCTAGGCCTGGTAGTGTGGTTACCCGCCTAGGAGTGGGGGGCCCGACCCACTGTCTCCGTTTGCCACTACGGAGGTTCCTGGGGGTGAAGCTAGCCTCCCGAACAGGGGGAACTAAAGGTCTGTGCGCATAGAGTCGTGTGCGTGGGTTGCACTTGCATGAATCATGGCATAGCATATCACTACACTCATATTTGCATACAACCGACACCCCAACGTATAAATCGGTATGGGACTTTTTATACGATGGGAGCCTTGCAGAAGATCCCTTAACTTATAAGTTTGTATGGGCATTCATATAAGTTAAGGTTACTTACATACTTACTTACTCGTTGCTTACTTTCTATTCTCTAGCAGTCTTTAATGCAATTTGCTATTTAGTAATTGTTCTACCTATTACAACATTTATATTGTTCACCTGATATACCTTGCTAGTTAGGTCCACCGTCACTTGCTTGACTACTCTCCACTTTTGTAGCTTCCCTTTCCTCCTCTCCGCCCGGTGCTTAGGAGCCGTGGTGGGAGGGGTAGGGGATGCTAGGGCTTAGTCTTTATGACTAATGGTTTTCGAACCAAACATTACAGGAGCTCCGGATGGGAGACAGGGACCAGCACCAGCGGAGTACGGTGCGCATGGAGGTGGGACAGTCTAGCACCGGTGCACCTGCGACCAGCTCCGTGAGTGATTAGCATTTTCTTAGCTTCCGCGATGAGAGACTTGTAGTGAGGACTCAGATGTACTGGGCTCGAGCCCATTTATCTATTTTCCTGATGTTATGTATTGATGGACTTGATATGATTCTCTTTTAATTACATGTTTTCTGTGGACTTGTTTACACTTTTGTATAAATGCTTCTCTCTCTTGTGATCGAAAAGGGCCGGCAGAATTGGCGTTTTGTAGTGGTTGCCTTCCCGAGATGTCGGTGCCACCGCAAAGCGGCAATTCTGGGCTAAGACCCCGGTGGTTGAAAAAGAAAAAAAAAGGGGGTCTTACATACAGAGCTATGGTCCCTATGTTCATGGTCCTAATGATAAGAAAGCACCAATAGTGATACCCGTTGTTCAAAAGCCACTTGAGAAGAAGAAGCCATGTGAGTGTTATCATCATGAGGCTTCTACCTCCAAGTCAGTGGTGGGCCAAAACCTGAACAGGCAAGCGTACCTGTCGAATCGTAGTACCAAGGTCGTATTTAAACACGGGTTTGTCAATTACTGCTACTCACTCTTTAACTATTATCCTACCGGAAAACTATTGGGATTTGAGAATTTTTTAAAAGTAAAACAAACGATAATTTGCGAGACGAAAAAAAACTTATATTAAAAGATAGCACTTGATCGATGATTCACCATGAAAAGAGATGAAGGAAATAAAAATGTAATTTTATAATTGCAAACTAACTTGACCGTGGCGGATCTGATATTAAGACAAAATCTCGCTAGAGCATTAGGTCTCCTAACTTATAAACTCTTTGATCGAAATCTCTTTACAAATCAAAGAAGCTTAAAGTTGCATTATCGAGGTGATCTGCACTATTGGATTTGACTCCAATCCGGAGGATTTACGTCATCCTATCTCTAGGGTTGCGTGCAACTCCTTCCTTCTTTGAGTGATCTTTCAAATCACGAGTCTCTCGACTACTATGAAATGAGAACAAGGCCTACTATCGTATACCGGAAATACGGAGTCGACACAAATTAATCAAAGAAGGATCGAGCTAATTTTAGCGAAAATAAAATTACAAAATAAGAAAAATCATCATCTCAAATCATGGATCCTCATGATCAAATGCTACAAGGAAATTAGCTATGCATATTGGACAAGAAAACAACAAAATAAATAGAAGAGGATTTCATATTTTTTTACTAAAAGGAAAGAAAGTACACAATGCTTAAAACAAAATGAGATTACAAAAATAAAAGGGAACTAGAAATGAAAATTACAATAGAAAACTCTCTTGACTTGTATTATCCAAAAACTCTCTCCAAAAACCAACCAACCAAAGCATGGGATATGGGTTCCTTTTATAGGAGAGGAGGGAAGCATCTAGAATAGGGGAGACCAAGGGGTGGCCGGCCACATGGGGGAGAATAGGTTCATGCATGTTGTTTAAATGAGGGGAGAGAAAATGATGAAATGCATGCATGTATTTAATGAAAAATATGTAATGGGAAGGGGGGGAGTGAATGGGAAATAAAGAGGAGGAGAGAGATGGTGTGGTCGGCCATAGTGGGATGAAATGTTCATGCATGTTGTTTAAATGAGGGGAGAGAAAGTGATAAAATGCATGCATGGAAAGGTGGCAAGGGAATAATAAAAGAGGGAGAGAAAGGGGGGTGTGTGGCCGGCCATAGTAGGCTTTAATGGGCTGCTTGGGGGGCTCGGGTAGGCTAGGTGGCTGCTTGGGCTGCTCCAAATGAGGGGCCGGCTGCACCATGTGGGCTTGGACAAGTTGGAGAGCTCGGGTAGGAGCATAGGGCTGCTTGCTTGTGGCCGGGCTGCACCAAGTGGAGAAATGGGCTGCATGAAGTGGGCTCGGCTAGGGGCTGCTCCTACATTAAAACAAAATAAACATTAGTTAATGATTATATAATACTTAACACAAAACAAAATACATAATATTAATAAAACTTAAAACATATAAATAACATAATACATAATATTTATATTCAAAATAAAACACAAGTTAAACATATAAAATAAATTTAAACATAGAACATTATATTAAACATAACATATAAGCTATAATAATATTTATAGATAAAGCTAAACATAAAATATAAAATAACCACAAAACATGACATAAACTTTATATTAAAAAGAAGATCATAACAAGCATACAAAAACACATAATTGTAACAAAAACTTAGGAAAATAAGCTACTAAAATAACCCAAAAACGATGACTAAAACTAGTCATCAAACTCCCCCATGCTTAGACATTTGCTTGCCCTCAAGCAAATAGAAATAAAGAACTAGGGAAAAACAAAAAAAGACAACAAAAGATAAATATATTTTTTTCAAGTTCCATAGTTAAGAAAAACAAAACATGAAAAATTAAACTATCCTAATATACATATTATCAACTAGTGGGGTGAGAAGTGCACAATAGAAAATTTGAAAGTGGAATCCTAAAAATATCATTAAAACATAAGAAAAGTCAACTAATTTCTAAATCTTAAAAACAAGGCATCCAAAATAAATGAAAATAAGGAAAACAAAAGTAGAGGTTCTAAGTAAACGGCGCATTAACAAACTACTAGGTTGCTAGATAAACATTAACCCTAAAATACTCCAAGATAACCTCCAAAGAAATCCATCAATGATGGTGGCCATAGGCTTGTACGTTCACACTTTCTCCACTACGCGAATTTACATTCTAAGATCATTAGGACTTCTAATAGGCATTAAGACTTGGTTTAGGTGAATGATTAGGAAATGAAAACAAAGATAAACATGATGGCTTAAACACTAAACTAAGGGTGAGCTTAAAATACAAAGATAAGACATGATAAGTACTTCAATTCAAACTAAAACAAACATAAGGCCATGTATTTTTCTTTTATAAACTTGGCCAAACATAAACTTTTTGCATTCCTTTTTTTTTTTTGATTTTTCATTTTTCTTTCTCAATTTTTTTCCTTTTTGAATAACAATTGATAAGGAAGCTCCAAAAATAAGCTTGAAAATTTCCTATTCATCTCAAAAATAATACCCCTCCCACAAAAATAATTTTTAAGCTCAAAGTTATAGTGCAAAAATAGGAAAGATATTTGGCTTTGGTGAACAAGATGAAATGAAAGGTGGAGCTAAAAATAATGAAAATAAGGAAAAGGCCCAAAATTGTTTTGCAAGGGTTTTGTTTTTGGTGGGCAAGAAAAGCTCAAACTATTCAAATGGTGGCCTAAATCATTTCTAAAGAACGTAAAAAACGGCGCAAATGCTTCGAGAGTAGCTTGGTACAAGTTCTAGACACCAAGAACGACTACCCCGCAAATGATAAAGGACTAATGATACCTAGCAACCATTCGTAAGCAACTAACCAAATAAAAAGACATAACTACGCATTGCTAGCTTATAACTTAAAAACCGGATGCCTATATTTAAGAAAAAGAAACTAGTAGAAGTAGACTATGTTAAAATGATAGGTTTAGAAAAACATTTCCAAAGTAATCTATATAGAACTAAGAAACCACATGGGCCTACACTTCACTAGAAGCAACATGAAAATAAAGATAGAAAATAATTTTAGGTTTTGTTTTTCAAATAGATTTTAGCACAATTTTTTGATTTTTTGTTTTTCTAATTTTTTTGGGTTTTATATTTTGATGACATAACATAAAATACTATACTAATATAAAAAAAAATTTGTTTTCTTTTCTTTTTGGAAGAAGAAAGACAGAAAGAAAGACCAAAAGGAACTAGACCCCCCCCCCCCATGCTTAAATTCTTCATTGCCCTCAATGAAGAAAACATAAAGAAAAAGAAAAGGGGATTGAGAATAAGAAAAAAAGGATGAAAAAATGCAGGAAAATAAGTAAATAAAAACAGGACTTCCCCGGGTTCGTGAGATGAAGGCGGATGTCGCTCCCCCATGCTTGCTTTGTAGAGTACTTGATCGTCAGCAGGTTTGATTTGATCCATCTGATATCAGCAGCGGCTGAGCGGCGACCACGATCATGGACTTGATTGGCCTCCGGTAGAAAGAGCAAAATAAAATTGAAAAAAATAGAGAGTCCGCGGGCGGATGCCCGATAATGTTTTTTATTACAATAATCCAAATAAAAGAGTTTCATAATAATAATAATAATGTCCAGCAATAAAAATGTCCATTAGAAAATAATAAACTAAGAATCAAAAAGAAGATTCTCATTTGCAGGAGTCACAGAATCATTAGAGAAATAGAGTTTAAGTCTATGGCCATTAACTTTAAATTCACCCCTTTCCGGGTGCGCAAGCAACACAGTTCCGTAAGGAAAAACAACCTTAACCATAAACGGTCAAGACCATCTAGATTTAAGCTTTCTAGGGAAGAGACATAAGCGTGAATTAAAAAGAAGAACCTGATCGCCTGGTTTAAACGTTTTAGGATGGCGCAGGTTCTTATCGTGATACAATTTTGTGCGTTATTTATAAATTTTGTTATTTTCATATGCGTACGCTCTCCATTCATCGAGTTCATTCAATTGATTTTTTCTATGCTCGCCGACCGAATGCGGATCGAAATTAAAAAACTTTAACGCCCAATACGCTCGGTGCTCTACTTCTACCGGAAGATGACACGATTTTCCATAGACCAATCGGAAAGGAGTACAACCGATGGCGGTCTTGTACGCTGTCCGATAAGCCCAAAGAGCATCGTCTAATTTTAGGGACCAATCCTTACGAGAAGTAGAAACAGTTTTTTCAAAAATTCTTTTAAGTTCCCGATTAACTACCTCGACCTGACCGTTAGTTTGGGGGTGATAAGCAGTTGACAATTTATGCGTAACACTATATTTTGTTAAAGCTTTAGCGAGTTGAGCGTTGCAAAAATGGCTTCCCCTATCACTAACGATCGCTCGAGGAAAACCAAAATGAGAAAATAATTTTTTTTAAGAAGTTTATGACCACGCGCGCATCATTACTTGGTAAAGCTTGGGCCTCTGCCCACCTAGAAACTTAATCGACTGCGACTAGAATATATTTATTTCCTAAGCTGGAGGGAAATGGGCCGACAAAGTCTATGCCCCATAGATCAAAAACTTCGCACTCGAGAAAGTAGGTTTGTTCCATTGCATTTTTATTTGAGAGATTTCCAGTACGCTGGCATCGATCGCACCCGCCCACAAAGATTTGTGCATCTTTAAATATGCTTGGCCAGTAGATGCCAGCACTAAGTACTTTGTGTGCAGTGCGGTTAGCTTGATAGTGCCCGCCAGTCGGACCTTCATGAACATGTTTTAAAATTTGGTGACCCTCTTCCTGTGAAACGCATCTCCTTACCACCTGGTCCGCACAAATGCAAAATAGAAATGGGTCTTCCCAAAAATAATACTTCAACTCCGAAAAGAATTTCTTCTTTTGGTGAGTGGAGTATTCTTTCGGAAGGACCCGAGCCACAAGATAATTGGCCAGGTCGGCAAACCAAGGGGTAGGAGATGAAGAAATATTAAAAAGACGCTCATCCGGAAAAGAGTCATTAATAAAAGTTTCATTTAAACTATCTAGATTGGGATTTTCAAGACGAGAGAGGTGATCGGCCGCTAGGTTTTCCGCTCCTTTCTTATCCCGAATCTCCAAGTCGAATTCTTGAAGTAAGAGGATCCAACGGATAAGACGCGGCTTGGCATCCGGTTTAGAAAGGAGGTACTTCAAAGCGGAATGATCCGTTAAAACGATAACCTTAGAAAGGGTGATGTAGGGTCGGAATTTATCAAAAGCAAAAATGATAGCTAAGAGTTCTTTCTCCGTCGTGGTGTAATTTTCTTGAGCAGAAGTTAGAGTTTTACTAGCATAGAAAATCGGATGAAAGTTCTTAGCAATTCGTTGTCCTAGAACCGCACCTACCGCATGATTACTCGCGTCGCACATAATTTCAAAAGGTAAATCCCAAACTGGGGCGATCATAATAGGAGCATTTATAAGCCTTGATTTAATTAATTCAAATGCAGCGAGACAAGATTCTTCAAAAACAAAGGGAGTGTCTTTTTCAAGAAGGTGGGTGAGAGGCTTAGTAATTTTTGAAAAGTCTTTAATGAATCGTCGATAAAAACCCGCATGCCCTAAAAAACTTCTAATCGCTTTAATATTTGTAGGCGGCGGCAACTTTTCAATTACTTCAATTTTTGCCTTGTCCACTTCAATTCCCCTAGCGGAAATGTTATGGCCAAGGACTAAGCCTTCACGCACCATAAAATGGCACTTCTCCCAATTTAAAACTAAGTTGGTTTCTTCGCAGCGTTGTAAAACTTTTTCCAAATTTTCTAAACATAAATTAAAGGAGTCGCCAAAAACAGAAAAATCGTCCATAAATATTTCCATAATATTCTCTACGTATTTATCAAAAATAGCAAGCATACACCGCTGAAAGGTAGCAGGTGCGTTGCATAATCCAAAAGGCATTCTATGATAAGCAAAAGTTCTGAAGGGTCAAGTGAATGTCATCTTCTCTTGGTTCTCGGGTGCGATAGGGATTTGAAAGTATCCCGAGAGACCGTCGAGGAAGCAATAAACATTGTGCCCGGACAAACGTTCTAAAATTTGATCGATAAAGGGGAGGGGGAAGTGATCTTTTCGAGTGGCATCATTTAGCTTACGGTAATCGATGCACATCCTCCATCCCATTATCGTCCTAGTTGGAATTAAATCATTATTTTCATTTATTAATACCGTGATCCCACCCTTCTTAGGAACAACCTGAACTGGACTTACCCACTGACTATCAGAAAAAGGATAGATTATCCCTGCATCTAATATCTTAAGCACCTCTCCCTTCACAACCTCTTTCATATTCGGATTAAGACGACATTGTGGTTGAACTACACCCTTAGGATTATTTTCAAAAAATATTTTGTGGGTACAAAAGGGAGGGCTTATGCCAGGAATATCGGAAATTTGCCACGCTATGGCTCGGCGATGCTTTTGTAGTAGTTCGATCAATTGATCGTTTTCGGATTGAGAAAGCAAAGCCGAGATTATAACGGGTAATTTGGAATTTTGTTCAAGAAAGGCATATTTGAGATGTTCGGGAAGGGGTTTGAGTTCTAAGTTGGGTGGTTCCTCGTAGGAATTCTTTAAAACTTTTTCATTTTCAAAGATAAGTTTTTCATAATTTTTTTTTCTAAACACTGGTTCATTTGCAAAATTGGCTTGTGCGGACATAACCGTGTGCTCAAAAACATTTGTAGAAACATCAGAAAAGAGGAAGAAAAATCATTGGAAGAAATAATTGAAAGAGAAAGAGAGGAGTCTTCATTTAAAACATCAAGGAAAAAACATGAGTCATCATTTTTTAAAGAATTTTTCATGGATTGATTGATTGAAAATGTGACCTCATCATCTCCCACACGCAAAAACAACTTTCCGTTACTGACGTCTATAACTGCTCGAGAGGTGGCCAGAAATGGTCATCCAAGGATAAGAGGAACCTTGACGTCCTCTTCAATATCAAGAATGACAAAATCCATCGGGAAGATGAATTTGTCGACCTTTACTAGCACGTCCTCAACGATACCTAGTGGATACTTAATAGACCTATCAACTAATTGGATACTCATTCTTGTAGGGCTCAGAGTGCCCAATCCTAACTTCTTAAATAGTGAAAAAGGCATCAAATTGATGCTTGCTCCTAGATCCACTAAGGCGTGTTTAACGAACAGATCACCAAAGACGCACGGAATGGAAAAACTACCCAGGTCATTTATCTTTTTAGGCAGATTAGAATTCTTAATAACCGCCGAGCATTCTTCATTTAACGTGACATGTGATAAATTTTCCAATTTCTTCTTATTCGTTAATTAATCCTTAAGATACTTCGCATACTTAGGCATTTGACTAATCGCTTCGTAAAATGGCAAATTAATGTGAATTTGTTTGAACATTTCAAGGAAGCGTTTGTATTGATCGTCTAATTTTTTCTTCCTAAGTCTAGCCGGATATGGAGGTGGCAGAAATTCTTTTAGAACAATTGGAGCATCATTTTGAAAACCATTTTTGTCTTTTTCAGAATCAGAAATAATAGAGCTATCCTTTTCTTTTTCAAATGCAGATTTTTCTTTTTCAAGATCTAAGTTGTCAGTTTCCATGGGGGTAAACACAGGAGGGACAATCACCCTTGGCTCTTCCCTTGGGGTGGGCTCGTTAATAACCTTATCGCTCCGAAGTGAAATCGCATTTGCGTGCTCACTTGGGTTAGGCTCAGTGTTCGAGGGAAGAGTTCTAGGGGGTCTCTCATAAAAAGCCTTGGCGAGTTGGCCGACCTGATTTTCTAAACTTTTCATTGATCCCGTTAAGTTTCTAATAGTAGCATCGTTCGAGCTTATATACTTAGCGAGGATCTCTTCCAAAGGGGAAGGTTTTTGAAAGTTTTGTTGTGGTGGTGGTGGTGGTGTAAAATCGTTCGGTGGGTGTACTACATTAGCATTATTACTCTAAGAAAAATTAGGATGGTTACGCCATCCAGGATGATAAGAATTCGTAGCAGCATTAAAACCAGGAGGAGAAGAAAATTCGAAAAAGCAGAAAAATTATTGGCAGAATTATTTTGAGCAGGCCTGGGTATGTTCCCCAGATAATACACCTGCTCGGCAGCAGCAGCATTTTCATGTACCTTAGCGGCGGAGGGAGCAGTCATCTCCGAGATCTTCTTGTTGAGCATTTCCACTTGCATCGCCAGTTGCGTGACCGAATCCACTTCATATATACCTGCAGGTTTAGATGGGCGAGACCTAGACGAATTCCACTGATAAGTGTTCATCGCCATGTCATCGATAAGCTCAAGAGCGGCTTCTGGAGTTTTGCGGTCTAAAGAACCAGCGGAAGCGGCATCTATCATTTGCTTAGTTTCTTGATTTAGCCCATTATAAAATGTCTGGACCTGCAACCATACAGGCAGAGCATGATGAGGGCATCTTCTCAAAAGTTCTTTGAACCTCTCCCAGGTGTCATAGAGGGTCTCAGAATCAATTTGAGAGTATGAAGTTATATTATTTCGAAGCTTAGCAGTTTTAGCGGGGGGGGGGGGAAATAACGAGAAAGAAATTTTTCAGTTAAAATGTTCCAAGTAGTGATTGATCCTCTTGGAAGAGAACTCAACCACTGTTTGCCTTTAGTTCTTAAGGAGAATGGGAAGAGTCTTAGCCTTATCGTATCGTCTGAGACACCATTGATTTTAAAGGTGTCACAGATTTCAAGAAAATTGGCAATATGCAAGTTCGGATCTTCATCTTGTAATCCGTCGAACTGTACATATTGCTGCACCATTTGTAAGATGCTAGGCTTGAGCTCGAAGTTATTGTTCGCAATTGCAGGTCGAACAATACTTGTCTCTGTCCCTTCCAAGTTGGGTCGAGCATAATCGGACATAGTCCTTTGCTGAGCAACTCCTGGGTTAGGATCTCCCATCTCAGAATTAAAATTGCAATCCCCAAAGGAATCCTCAACTGTTGTTTGAGAAGTGGAAGCCCCGAATCGTAGTTGTCTCCGAAAGGAACGTTTGATTTCCAGGTCCAAATCAACAAGTAGCGACGGATTCGCTCGGGTCATGCACTAGCAAAGAAGATGAAGAAAAAAACGAAAATGGAAACTAGAAAAAGAAAGAAAAAAAGAGAAGAAAGGATTTTTTTTTTGAAAATAGAATTTTTTTACGGCTTGGCTCTCGAACTTCCCGAGGACTACCCGGTGAAGGGTTCACCCGGTACTAGGTAAAATGGTGGCGCTTAAAGCCCCTTACCCTATTCGAGAGATTTTAGGTGGGGTAGAAATTAAAATGAGGTGGGTTGATTATAAATATTTAAATATATATAAAAATAATTTTTTTTTTGTACAAGTAATAGCGCAAGCGTTTTCAAAATATTGACAAAGAAAAGTCCCCGGCAACGGCGCCAAAAACTTGGTGGGCCAAAACCCGAACAGGCAAGCGTACCTGTCGAATCGTAGTACCAAGGTCGTATTTAAACACGGGGTTGTCAATTACTGTTACTCACGCTTTAACTATTATCCTACCGAAAAACTATTGGGATTTGAGAATTTTTTTAAAGTAAAACAAACGATAATTTGCGAGACGAAAAAAACTTATACTAAAAGATAGCACTTGATCGATGATTCACCATGAAAAGAGAAGAAGGAAATAAAAATGTAATTTTATAATTGCAAACTAACTCGACCGTGGCGGATCCGATATTAAGACAAAATCTCGCTAGAGCATTAGGTCTCCTAACTAATAAACTCTTTGATCGAAATCTCTTTACAAATCAAAGAAGCTTATAGTTGCATTATCGAGGTGATCCTCACTATTGGATTTGACTCCAATCCAGAGGATTTACGTCATCCTATCTCTAGGGTTGCGTACAACTCCTTCCTTCTTTGAGTGATCTTTCAAATCATGAGTCTCTCGACTACTATGAAATGAGAACAAGGCCTACTACCGTATACCGGAAATACGGAGTCGACACAAATTAATCAAAGAAGGATCGAGCTAATTTTAGCGAAAATAAAATTACAAAATAAGAAAAATCATCATCTCAAATCATGGATCCTCATGATCAAATGCTACAAGGAAATTAGCTACGCATATTGGACAAGAAAACAACAAAATAAAGAGAAGAGGATTTCATATTTTTTTACTAAAAGGAAAGAAAGTACACAATGCTTAAAACAAAATGAAATTACAAAAATAAAAGGGAACTAGAAATAAAAATTACAATAGAAAACTCTCTTGACTTGTACTCTCCAAAAACTCTCTCCAAAAACCAACCAACCAAAGCATGGGATATGGGTTCCTTTTATAGGAGAGGAGGGAAGCATCTAGAATAGGGGAGACCAAGGGGTGGCCGGCCATAGTGGGATGAAATGTTCATGCATGTTGTTTAAATGAGGGGAAAGAAAATGATAAAATGCATGCATGGAAAGGTGGCAAGGGAATAATAAAAGAGAGAGAAAACGGGGGGGGGGGGTGTGGCCGGCCATAGTAGGCTTTAATGGGCTGCTTGGGGGGCTCGGGTAGGCTAGGTGGCTGCTTGGGCTGCTCCAAATGAGGGGCCGGTTGCACCATGTGGGCTTGGACAAGTTGGAGAGCTCGGGTAGGAGCATAGGGCTGCTTGCTTGTGGCCGGGCTGCACCAAGTGGAGAAGTGGGCTGCATGAAGTGGGCTCGGCTAGGGGCTGCTCCTACATTAAACAAAATAAACATTAGTTAATGATTATATAATACTTAACACAAAACAAAATACATAATATGAATAAAACTTAAAACATATAAATAACATAATACATAATATTTATATTCAAAATAAAACACAAGTTAAACATATAATATAAAATTAAACATAGAACATTAAATTAAATATAACATATAAGCTATAATAATATTTATAGATAAAGCTAAACATAAAATATAAAATAACCACAAAACATGACATAAACTTTATATTAAAAAGAAGATCATAACAAGCATACAAAAACACATAATTATAACAAAAACTTAGGAAAATAAGCTACTAAAATAACCCAAAAACGATGACTAAAACTAGTCATCAGTCAGCCGCTCCTGCTATACCATATGTTTAAAAGGTTAAGAAGGATACTCTTAAAAGATACAATAGGTTTGACTGTTGGTGTTGCGGCAAAGTTGGTCACTTTGTTGTGGATTGCTGCTTTAATCCTAGAAACATTAAAACTCCTCAAGTTAATCATATGAGACAGACCACTCGTAGTGTTAACACTCATAGGGGGAGTATACTAACAAGGAACCAAGGACCCAAATCTTATTAGGTTCCTAAGGTAAAATGATCTATGATTGTAGGTATGTCCAAAGGCCAACAAAAAGCCTATCTGGTATTTGGACAGTGGATGCTCTCGACATATGATCGGGACAAGAAGTCTACTACAAAATTATACTCCATCCAAAGACGGTCTAAAGGTTATCTTTGGTGGCTCTGACCAGGGAATTACAAAAGGCTACGGTTTTATTTCTAATGGTGTAGTATCATTCACTGATGTGGCTTATGTGAAAGGATTAGAACATAATCTGATTAAGTCATTTATGTGATAAAGGCTTCATTGTTATTTTCTCTAAGGATCAGTGCCTGATAAAATCAGCCTCCACTATGGAGACGGTATAAACTTGCACTAGGAGTCCAAATATTTTTTGTCTTAATTTTCTATGTTTAGACACTTCTACCCCAGTGTGTTTTGTTGCAAAAGATAGTGCATCTCTTTGTGACTAATGGTACAAGAGACTAGCACACATTAATTTCAAAACTATTAATATGTTATTTTCTCTAGAACTAGTACGTGACGCACCGACTATTAAGTGCATTAAATAAAGTCCATGTCACGCATGCCAAATGGGCAAGCAGACAAGAGCTACCTTTAAGGGTATTGCTGATAGAGATTCCTCAAGGTGCTTGTATTTACTACACATGGACTTATTCGGTCTAATGCAAGTTCGTAGATTAGGAGGTAAGTCATACATGCTGGTAATTGCTGATGATCATTCACGTTTTACTTGGGTGTTCTTTTTGAAACAAAAGTCAGATACCTTTGTTGTGCTCACGAATTTTGTCAAGAAAATTCAGAATGAATTAAACCGTTCAGTGGTCAGAATCAGAAGTGACCATGGAACAGAATTCATATCTTGTTCCATGATAGAATTCTATGAAATTCTAGGTATCTTTCATGAGTGTTCCTCCCCCACGTACTCCACAACAAAAGGGATTTGTAGAGATAAGGAATACAACACTCATTGAGACATGTACTACAATGCTGACTGACTCCACTCTACTAGAGTACTTCTGGGCCGAGGTCATCAATACAGCTTGTCATGTGAGAAACAGAGAGTTGATCAATAAGAGTCATCGTAAGACTCCCTATGAGCTACTAAAATGCAGGAGACCGACTGTGTCCTACTTCAGGATCTTTGGCAGCAAATGTTATGTACTTAATAATGGGAAATATCATCACATAAAGTTTGGAGAAAAATGTTTTGAAGGTATTTTAGTAGGCTATAGTAGCCATAGTAAGTCTTATAGAATTTTTAATATGATAATCCTGGTGGTAAAAGAATCTATTAACATTGTATTTGATGAGACGAGCATGCTACAAAGTAGCTCTCCCAGAATTTTTGTTAAAGATACAGGTACAAGGATGAAAGAGTTAAGCTTGGATGAGACAGTTGAAGAAAATTCTCAAAAGTTTATCAAGATAACTCCTCCAACCTCAATTGGAGAGGAGATGACCAAGATTAAGAAGTTATCCAAGTTGAGGAAGTCACTCCAGAAATGGAGGAAGCTCCTAATGCAAGGACCCTAGAGCTCAGACACTTGAGGGATCACCCGGTTGATCAAATTATAGGAGATCCTCATGATGGTGTAAGAACTAGAAGAGGTACTATTAATGAAAATATGAATTTGAGTTTTCTATCACAGGTTGAACCAAAGAAATTTGAAGAATCAAATGAAGACGCATCTTGGATAGTTACAATGGAAGAACTCAATCAGTTCAAGCGCTGCCAAATCCAGAAGCTTGTACCAAGACCCAAAGGCAAAAATGTAATTGGAACAAAGTGGATCTACAAGAATAAGTTGGATGAAGATGGAATAATCATCAAAAACAAAGCCAGACTTGTAACTAAGGGACATAAACAAGAAGAAGGGATCAATTTTGATCAGACATATGCTCCAGTGGCAAGACTCGAAGCTATTAGGTTGTTCCTCAGATATGCTGCTCTCATGGGTTTCATTTTCTATCAAATGGACATAAAGTCAGCCTTCCTCTATGGTAAAATAAAGGAAGAAGTGTATATGGAACAACCCCCAAGTTTTATTGATCCTAACCATCCTGGTTATGTTTATTTATTATTGAAAGCATTATATGGTTTAAAACAAGCTCCACGAGCTTGGTATGAAACTCTGTCTAACTTTCTTCTTGAGAACAAGTTCACAAGGTGAAAGATAGATAAGATATTATTTCTTAGGGAAGTAAAAGACAAGATTTTTCTAGTGCAAATCTATGTCGACGATATTATCTTTGGCTCTACTGATGACAACCTTTGCAAGAAGTTTCCCAAACTTATGCAAGGGAAGTTTAAAATTAGCAGTATGGGTGAGCTGAAGTATTTCATAGGACTTCAGGTGAAGTAATCTAAAGATGGAATTTTCATTTCTCAAACGAAGTTCATCAAGGAGTTTCTATATAAATTCGGAATAGAGAATGAAACCTCTATGAGGACTCTAATGGGTTCAGCTATGTCTCTAGACAAGGATGAGAAAAGGAAACATTTTGATGAAACTAAGTATAGAAGCGTAATTGGATCCTTGCCCTATCTTAATGCTAGCAGGTTTGACATAATGTTTTCAGCATGTGGGTGCGCTAGATATTAGGTGATCTCTAAGGAATCTCACTATACAGTTGTAAAGCAGATTTTGAGATACCTTAAGGGAACACCAAATCTTTGCTTATTGTACCCAAGAAGTAATGATAATGAACTAATTGGATTTTCAGATGTGGACTTTGCAGGTAGCAAAGATGACAGACAGAGCACTTTCGGGACTTGCTAATTCCTAGGAAGAAGCACTACAAGAAAACAAACTTTTAGTGGCGAAAAATTTTGTCACTAAATATTGCGGGTTCGTCACTAAAGACATTTAGTGACCAAATTTAATCCGTCACAAGGTGGTTGCAAAAGGCTTGTCACTAAATATTTTTTGTGACCAAATTAATTTTCATCACTAAAAGTATTTTTTATGACGGAAGAAATCTTCGTTGCTAATTGTTTTTAGTGACTAAATTTCTTGTCACTAAAAGATACTTTATTGTGACCAAATTAATTTAGTACTTAATTGTTTAATGCAATAATGACCAACTTGTTTGTCACAAAATACAATTTGTGACCAAATTAATTCAGTCACTAATTATTTAATGCAATAGAGACCAAATTTTTAGTCATTAAATGTCACATTTAATAACGAAATATTTGGTCACTAATATTTTATAATTATTCATAAAACATATTTTAAATAAATTTATTTATTTGCTTTTAAATTGAATCCAAATACATACAAGATAAAAGACAATAGTAGTTATAATATCTATTTTGTAAGAGAATCTCAATCAAACAAATTTTTTATTAAAAGTAAAAAGAAAGTGAGAGATATATAGTCCAAACCCCTCAATACAAATCTATACATGGAACATTTATCTTTATTACACTCATTACATGAAAAAAATGTATAAAAAACAATATGCTCTTGAAGATTAATCTCTTTCGTCTTCATGGGCTCGTCTCTCTTGCCTCTTTAATTTCTTCTTCGGTGCCTTCTTAATTTTGTGTCTCATTCTTGGGCTCTGAATGCTACAATGGCTTTAGATCATCCATACGATGGTCATAACTCCTCATGCGCATGAACACTTGGATGGGTTCCGATAAGAATTAGCAAATATGTCCCCATACCGTAAACAATGATCCCCCATCACTATCATTTAAGATGCAGCATATACAAGTTTAAATAATATCAAAATATCATGCAAGCAAAACAACTAGAAATTTAAACTAGGATTGCACCCATACATACCATGGACTTGTCCACCTCAGAATCAGCAATAAAAACAACTCCAATAAGTGCTTCAAGGTCCATTCCTGTGAAATTCACAAGAATTAATATAAGTATTTCATGAAACAAAATCTTCAATAGATGGACCAAAATAAACTGAGAATAGCAAAACAGTGTAATATAAAGGAAGCAAACAAGCTTTAATTAAAAGACTATAATTAAGATCTCACACGCACATACTATTTCTCTCTATATATATATATATAGCTTTGTGCATTAAATTATGAGGAGTTGTATTAATTAAGAAGTCTACAAAATCATCAAGGTGTGACATCCTCCAGCATGTCAATAGGAGTATCTTTATTCTCTGCCCATCAACCATCAGCAATGAATGAAAATCCAAATCAATCAACCAGGGTGATGAGCATATATAGATCATGCGGCTGAGATTTAGTGAGAGAAAGAGAGAAAGGAATGAAGGTGAGAATGGCTAGCTTGTACAGTATCACTGCCCAAGTTATTATTTCATGACAAGCTAGCCAACTGTCTCATCCTCTTCCTCCTCTTTGAGTACAAGGCATTTCTACATCAAATCTACTTAGAGGAAGCAAACTAATCAAACTATGCAATAGTTGTTTCCAAGTTTGCAACATAAATTAACAAAATAAATTAACATAGAACACATTGAAAAGGATTAGGTTTTTTTTAAAAAAAATTTAAAAAGAGGCTATTTAAATAATGCAACGACAAAGCATCAAATAATGGACATCTTCATAAACCAAGCAGAAATCTAAGAGGAGGATCAGAAGTACCCCTTTGATCAAGTGGACTTCATCTTCTTTGTCGGCTTCGTCAGCTTCGTCGAGAAGTTCGTCGATGTCAAATCGAGCGGAGGCGTTGGATCGAGCGGAGGCCAAGGATTTGAAGGGGGTCGTCGAGAGATATATACCAGTGGGCTTCGAGTGCGATGAGCAGACGGATATGAGCCGTGCCCAAATCTAGCGGAGGAGGACGAAGAGGGGGAATAAGTCTTCGGGTGAGAAATTATTTACGGAGGAGGGTATTCACGAAGAGGAGTGGGGGAAATAGATTGCGGTGGGAAATTTTTCATGGAGGGAAATAATTTGTGGAGAGGGGGAAATTAATATTAGTGTTGGAAAGATTTACGACTATTATATTTCTGTCACTAAAAAGATTATTTAGTGATGAAACTTATTTTTGTTACTAAAATTTAACTTTTAGTGACGTAATATTATTTTGATCACAAAAAAAGAAATTTAGTGACCAAATATTTATTTTTGTCACTAATAAAATGGAACTCGTCATTTAGTAACCGATCTTTAATTTTGTCACAAAAAATAAATTTTTAGTGACGAAAAATATTTTGTCACAAAAATTTCGTCATTAAAAGCCAGTTTTCTTGTAGTGCTCATATCTTGGAGCAGCAAGAAATAGAATTGTGTTGCAATCTCAACCGCCGAGTCAGAATATATTTTTATAGGAAGTTATTGTGCTCAACTTGTCTGGATAAAGAATCAATTTGAAGACTACAACTTGAAGTTCAGGGACATCCCCATGTTTTGTGACTCCTCCAGTGCTATAGCAATTGCCAACAACCCAGTTTCTCACAGTTGTACAAAGCACATCGAATTAAGATATCATTTCATCCGAGAGCAAATGGAGAATGGGGAAATCAACCTCCAGTATTTTCCAACAGATAGGTAAGTTGTATATATCTTCACAAAGATGCTGGAAGAGGCTAAGTTCTCCTTCTTCGAGACATAACTTGGTATACTTAATAAGGAGTCATGAAAAGTTCACATTTGAAGTCAAGAGAAGATTATGAAATCAGCGACTCAAAAAATTCCAAGAGAATTCTTATTCAGCAAACCTTCAGATAAATTCAAGCTCAGAACCTGATTTCTCGAAAAATTAATGGATTTCTCAAAAACTTAATGGATTTCTCGAGAACTTACTGGATTTCTCGAAAAATTAATGGATTTCACGAAAACTTACTGGATTTCACGAAAACTTACTGGATTTCTCGAAAAGTTAATGGATTTCTTGGAAAATTAACTTATATTTCTCGGAAGAACCCCCTAAATGTTTTGTGAAGCTTTTGGACTTCTCCACTTCTCGAGAAATCAACTAACATAACTTTTTGAGAAGAATTCCAACTGACATTCCTCCGGTACGCTTTTCTTTACTCTTCAAGATTTTCAATTTTATATAAATAGAAAACTCCATAGAATGTCCAAATCCACACTTTCAAAAAAGCTCTTCCCGAGAAAAACCCTTGAGTTCAACTGCAGGCCTCCGTCGCTCTCCTCGCAAACTCTATTGTTTCTTCTCGGAAAAGTCTGAAATCTCTTATCTTCTTCAATCGATGGCTCTAACTGCAAAGATTGGCGTAAGCAGTGATTTTGTTCGCACAGGTATTGAAGAAATCTCTTACAATTTCTGCAATGTCCTTCTACTTCTTGAAACCGCCGGCCACTCTTTTGTTCTCGAGCATCCCTGCAAATTCTTGGTTCCGAAAGTTGAAGAGGTCTTTAGAAATACAAAGCTTAAAAGGTGTGGGAAATTTTGAAAAGCTCTGTCAAAGATGTGAAGATAAAGATGAAGTTATCATCCTTAACAAAATTTCTGAGGTTACCCTCCATTAATGAGGAAGATTATTTGGAAGAACCTGATTACTCTAGGGATCTTTCATTTTGTGGCCTCTCCCAATCCACTACCTCTATTCGGAGAAAACACATGAATGATGAAAGCAAGCTTTTGGCTGACATTCTTGGAAAAGTTCTCCTCTATAAGACAGGTTCAATTGGATATATCTCCTCGGACTTCTTTTGCATGATGACTGTTATAGTGTGCCGCAAGAAGTTCCAATGGGGACATATGTTATTTGAAAAAATAAAGGAAAGCATAAAAGCACCTAATTTTGCAACGATCGCCTCTATATATCTGAATCAAGTGCACCATGAAGTTTTTGGCTTGTTCAATGGTGTGTTCATTCACCACCTAAAGAAAGTCTCACTCTCATCCATCAACAGATTGGAAATCAGAATTAAAAATCCAGGCCAAGCTCCAGCAGTTCAAAGGACTGTAGTTGATGAGGACAGGACCGCATCTCCCCTTCATATTGATACAGTTGGCACATCTGTTGCAGCTATTGAGGGGGCCTGCTCCTTTAGTTGATGAGGAAGATCAGAAAGCAAGGTACTAGACATAGAATTTCATTCAGATGTTCTTATAGATAAAGTTACAAAGAAAGTTCTTGCTGATGATTTGGTGGTGGAAAAGGAAAACAAAGCTCAGTTTGATGATGAGAAGAGCACCTCTGTGCATGATGGTGGCTCAGGTATGGAAATTGACTATTCCTCTGATTAGGAAAATCTTCTTGATGCTCAAGTGGATGCCCAAGTCACCTCTACTGTAGTTGATATTGATAAAATGATAGAAGCTCAAACTTCACATGAACCCATTTTCTTCTCTCCTGAAGAGATTACATAATTTTCTCAGCCCATGGCACAAATTGAGTGGGAGAATGTGGTTATACTCTCTTATGAGGATGAAGTTACCCTAGAACCTGTAGAACCTCCTCTCAAGAATTTAGAATTCTCTCTACCTATCATTCTTGGTGAGAAAGGGGATGTGATTACATCTACCCAAATAGGCAAAAGCACAATTGTTATTGAAGAACTACCAGTCTGGATAGTTCCAGCACTACCTCATCCACTTCCTCCAACTGCAGTCATTCCTGATGATACCCTTTTGGGTAAAATTGATTCTATGTTGACAAAGTAGAGAGAGTACTTTGACAAGTCTCTCAATGATGTAACAGAGAGAGTAACTGCTCTTGAGAAAGAAATGAGCAGAGGATTTGCTAGGATTCAGAATAATTCAAATGAATTCAAAAAACTGCTAGATATTGGTTGAAAGGCTTTAGAACACACTATCACTAGTGTTGGTGAAGTCATGAACCAGGCAGTTACTATGGCTAACAATCAGATACTCTTGCTGAAGAAAACTGAAGAACTTAACTTTAAAACCTGTGAAGAGATCGGGAAATTCAAGGAAGATACCATACAAGATCTAACCGTATAAGTCAAAAGGGGGAGGATAAGGTGAAAGGAAATCTAGAACGCAAAGTTCAAGAAATGAAGAATTAGTGGAGTAATCAAATGAAAGAGATCAGTACAAATATAGAAACACAGATTAAGGGTGTAAACATTTATACTTATGATACTGTTGTGTGGATGCACAATCAAATTTTTATAGAGTTTCAAGTTGATCCAAATGAGGATCTACCTCCTCATATTGATCTAAATTCTTGTAAGCCTATATTTTCCCCCAGACCTAAACAGCATGGAGTTCGTCCTGTGAATTATTCTCAAGTCTGAACTTCTGATCAGCCAAAGATACCTCAAGACCTACCTCTAGAGGTGCCAGAGCCTAAGAAGAGAAAATATGGTGATGGTTGATGGAGATTTTCTATAGTTTTAAAATATTATCCAAACTAAAATCTCAAATAGGCAAGTGTACCTATCGAAATATAGTATAGGAAATGTCATATTAGACTCGGGGAATGTTGAGTACTTCTACTCACGCAAATTAATATTATTTTATCTAAATATAAAAAGAGATAATTTTAATTAAATGAAGAAAATTAAATAAAAAGTAGCACTTTATCTAGACTCACTTTGAACTAAAATAAACCTTCATGAAATAGCAAAAGTGCAAGCTCCTAATTACTTACTTAAACCGTGAAGGTTCCTAAAATACAAAAGCATCTCTCTCGAGCTCATGCTTCTGACTAACATTAGGTTGATTGATTAAGACCTCTCGGCCAGTCGAAACTCATAAGCTTGCTTTAGGTGGTGAACCCCTTTATTGGATTTGACTCTAATCCGGAAGATTTATGTCGTCCTCTTTCGAGGAGTGCATTCAACTCCTTTTATTCTTGAGCGATCTACTCGTATCTGCAACCTCTCGGTCATTTAAGATACGGATCTAGGATCGAAAAACAAATTCGCGAAATAAGAATGCGATACAAAATAATTCAAAGATAAATCGATAGCGAGCAAAATAGAGAGCTTGATAATTTTGAGAAAAATAAAGAAAATTTATTTCATTCCAAAGTTAATCATTATCGAGTGCTTATGAAAATTTAGCTACTCATAATTGAAAAATACATTCTATCACTATGAAATAAAAGAGTACAATTGCATGAAAAGAAAAATCTAAACTGTATTGCAAATAAAATAAAACTGCATAAAATAAAATTAACTCCAAAGATATCCTGAAAATAAGCCACCCAACCTTACTTTCTACCCCAATGGTGGACTCCCCTCATCATTCCCCCTTGGCCATTATTTATAGGAAAAAAGAAAGGATTAAAGACACATGAAAGGTTGGAAGGCCAAGGGGAAGAGGAGGAAAATAAAGTGGTAATAATAATTAAATATTAATAAAATATATGAAAAAACAACCAAATTAAATGGGGGAGTTTCATAGTTTATAAAGAGGAGATGAATGGTTGACATAATTATCAAAATTAAGGTGGAGTTGAAACATCAAATATTTATCAAATAATTTAGGAGGAGGTAAATGGAGGGAGGAAATAATGAAGAAAAATATAAACGTGGTGGTTTCAAGGATTAAAGAGGAGATAGCGGTTTCATGGAGAAATGAAGAGGGGAAGTAAAGGGTTATAGTAATAATAATAATAATAAAGTGCATGTATTTAACGGTGGTGGTTTTGACATGAAAAGGTGACGGCGATGGTGTTGTGCATGAAAATAACTGAATGCCTAAGACTTGTTTGGCGCCGGTAATTTTGAGAGTTTGCGATGATGGCATGGCGACATCAATGCATAATAATATATTTGTCATAAGTGTGCATGAAGAAGAGCTGAATGGGTGGTTGCGAGGAACGCTTGATTGGCTTGAATGAGTGCAGCGAGACTTTGACTTGGTTTCATGTAGACTGCATGAATTGCTCGTCCAACGTGACTACTTCGATAAATATTTCTTTTGCAAACGTCGGGAGCGCGACCACGGCAATAAACCTATAAAAATAAATATATATTAAATTAGTAAACTAAAATATAAAATAAATGATTTATAAATGAAAATACATAATTTATTATTAATTTTATATTAATTATTAAATTAAAGTAAATACTAAAATTAGGTATAAATCCTACAAAAATAAATAAGACTTAAATTATTTAACAGATATCAAAATGATATAATTTTTTAACCAGATTAAATAAAATATGATTAATTAAAACTAAATATTATAGTAAAAATACATGTAAATATTACTTATCAAATACCCCGATACTTAAGGTTTTGTTATTCCAGAGTAAAACTATGAGAAGTACTTATAAGACATTAATATAATTTTTAATCAAACTAAAAATTTATTAAATTAAAAGAAAGTTAAAAATAAACTTTAGGGATTCAAAATTAAGTCCAATAAAATGAAATTAAAATGAGAAGAGTATAAAATTTAGCAAAATTTTCTCATATAAATTAATTAGAATTAAAAATTGAGTAATTAGTAAACAAAATTAGATTAGAATTATTAACACATTTAACTTTAAAAAAACTTAAAGGAAAATTCATACTACTACTACTTATGCTCTCTTAGAATTTTAATTTAATTCTAAAGCGATTTTATTGGCTAAAGTTTTTTAGGAACAAGGTCTTTAAAGATGTTTTGGATTGGAGGTGATGGATTTTATCCTCTCACCCCACACTTTTTTTTTTATTTTTTTTGATATTTGCATATATTTACTAAGAAAATGATGAATTTTATCCTCTCATTTTTATGATATATGAACAAATTTTTTTATTTCTCTCTTCAAAAAAAACAAAATAATAAGGAGTAATTAATTTTATCTTATTACTCCATCTTTAATTTTTTTTAGGGGTTGCATATGTGTACCAAGGAATGCTAGATTCCCATGGCATATGATTTAACAAAATAAAAAAAAATTGCATATTTGTACCAAGGGATATGAATTTTATCCTCTTATCCCCATGACATATGATCTAACAAAAAAAAATTAAAAATAATGGAAGGCTAAATAAATTTTATATTAAATTAAAGTAATTAGAGAGAACCTATAATAAATTAAGATTTCCTAAGAATCTTTAAGCATATATGATTATAATTAGAATATAAAAATTATTTAACTAAGCACTATAAAATTGAAACTAATTTGAAATTAGAGAGACAAATGTTAAATAAATACCTCTAATCATATTTAATTCATAAAATATTTCTCAAAATTAAATCACCTAAAATTAAATCTAACTAACTATGATAAAATAAAAGATTAGAAAATAAAAAATTATAAAAATTCTTATCAACTCAAAATTATTTTCCAAATATCACAAAATATTTAGTTTGGGTTTATCTTTAATTTTTTTAAAATTTTCTTTTAAATTAAAATCCTAATTTTTTTGTTATTCTTGGACTTCCCAAGGGCTACCCAGTACGGGTGCACAAGGTACTAGGAGGTTTTGTGGGATGAAAACAAAACACAGCCCTTTCTAAGAAATTAATTTTTGTTTTTCTATATTTTTTGTATTTTTGATTAAAAATGAAAAGAAAACAAACATTTTTTTAAATAAAACTTTTTTTTTAATTCAAAAATAATAAAGCAAACTCCACCCCCATACTTAAAAATAAACATTGTCCTCAATGTTTATATATCAAGTAGGAGGGGGTAAACAAAAAGTACAAAATTAAAAATTGTTAGAAATAGGAAAAAAAACAAGAAATTAAGGATAAATAAGGGGTGTCTCCCAAGAGCGCTTTTCTTTTTTCCGTCTTTAAGCTAGACGGTTTGGGTTAGGAGAATGGAAAATAAAAATGAATATGTAGGGGCAACTCCCTTAATTCTCGCTTTTGCGAAGATGCCAAAGTCGCTCGTCCAACGTCTCTTCCGCTTTCTTCTTGATGTTCCTTCTCGCAGTTGACTTAAAAATTTAGATTCAAATTACCTATCCATACCTGAGGTGATTCGAATCTTTCTTGATGAACGACAAATGGGTCGGGGACAACATTTGATTACAACGGCTCATCTTCAGACTGAAACTTGTTAGTGAAAGAAAAATCACGAATAAGCGCGTTAGAAAAATCTTCGCAAGTAGGAGGCTCTTGCGAAGTTATATGATTAGGCTTCAGTTGTTTATTTTCAAAAATTAATTTTTCATTCGAAAATTTATTTAAAATAAAAACATCGGAAGAATCATGTTCATAAATTTTCGCTCCTAAAAAGTCATAAATTGTGCATGGAGATTTATTAATAGTAGAAAAATTGGGAGTAGTAGGAGGAGAAACATGTTCTTCCTCTACTCCTCCCAACACATCCATACACCTAACCAGCTCTTGAAATAAAAGTTTTTCTTCTTCTTCGGTATAAACAACTACTGAGGTACATGAAGAGTCATGTTCCTCAATAGCGACATTATCCGAAGAAGGAGAAAATCATTAAAAGTAAGAAAATTCTCATCCAAATTTTGGGGGGAAGAATCATATTGAAATTGAGAAGATTGCCCAAAATTAAGAGAGAAAGATTGTGGTGCGGAAGAAGAAGAACAAAAATTTGGATCCAAATAATTATTCTCATAACTCGGGAAACCTTTCGGGTGATCTTGCGACCAAGAGAGGTTTACATCCGAGTTGGAAGAATAATTATTTACATCAAAATAATTATTTGTATTACAATTTGAAAAATTATTTTCATGAACATTAGAAAAATTAGAAAAATTATTTTCATAAAAATTTGAACTAGGATTATCATAAAAGTGAGAAGAATTATTATTATAATTAGTATCAAAATTATTCTCATAAGAAAATTTTTTATAATATTTAGAATTTTAAAAATACTCACTTCGATGAGAATCACCATAATAATAACTAAAACTTTGGTGCTTTTTTTCGGTTTCCAAAATATCTAGTTGATTTTGAAGCTTGGCAAGTTCGGCGGCCAATTTAGATAATATTTTTTAAAAGAAAATAAAACAACCGTTACCTAAATAGAATGGTATTCAAAAAAGAAAATGAAAAAGTGAATAGGGGTAGAGAAAGAGAATGATAAAATTAATACAATTTGCGCTTTCAAAATATCAACAAAAATTCCCCGGCAACGGCGCCAAAAACTTGATGGAGATTTTCTATAGTTTTAAAATATTATCCAAACTAAAATCTCAAATAGGAAAGTGTACCTATCGAAATATAGTATAAGAAATGTCGTATTAGACTCGGGGCCTCTTGAGTACTTCTACTCACGCAAATTAATATTATTTTATCAAAATTTAAAAAGAGATTATTTTAACTAAATGAAGAAAAATAAATAAAAAGTAGCACTTGATCTAGACTCACTTTGAACTAAAATAAACCTTCATGAAATAGCAAAAGTGCAAGCTCCTAATTACTTACTTCGACTATAGAGGTTCCTAAAGTACAA
The DNA here is from genome assembly GCA_039513925.1 of Platanthera zijinensis. Classification (NCBI taxonomy): domain Eukaryota; kingdom Viridiplantae; phylum Streptophyta; class Magnoliopsida; order Asparagales; family Orchidaceae; genus Platanthera; species Platanthera zijinensis. The sequence continues at coordinate 41,443,554 of CM077083.1, forward strand.
AACGTCTCTCTCGAGTTCATGTTTTTGACTAACCTTAGGTTGATCGATTAAGTCCTCTCGGCCAGTCAAAACCCCTAAGCTTGCTTTAGGTGGTGAACCCCTCTATTGGATTTGACTCCAATCTAGCAGATTTATGTCGGCCTCTCTCGAGGAGTGCATTTAACTCCTTTTATCCATGAGCGATCTACTCGTATCTGCAACCTCTCGGTCATTTAAGATATGGATCTAGGATCGAAAAAAAATTCGCTAAATAAGAATTCGATACAGAATAATTCAAATATAAATCGATAGCAAACAAAATAGAGAGCTTGACAATTTTGAGAAAAATAAAGAAAATTTATGTCATCCCAAAGTTAATCATGATCGAGTGCATATGGAAATTTAGCTACTCATAATTGAAAAATACATTATATCACTATGAAATAAAAGAGTACAATTGCATGAAAAGAAAAATCTAAACTATATTGCAAATAAAATAAAACTACATAAAATAAAACTAACTCTAAAGATATCCTGAAAATAAGCCACCCAACCTTACTTTCTACCCCAATGGTGGACTCCCCTCATCATTCCCCCTTGGCCATTATTTATAGGGAAAAAAAGAAAGTATTAAAGACACATGAAAGGTTGGAAGGCCAAGGGTAAGAGGAGGAAAATAAAGTGGTAATAATAATTAAATATTAATGAAATATATGAAAAAATAACCAAACTAAATGGGGGAGTTTCATAGTTTATAAAGATGAGATGAATGGTGGACATAATTATCAAAATTAAGGTGGAGTTGAAACATCAAATATTTATCAAATAATTTAAGAGGAGGTAAATGGTGGGAGGAAATAATGAAGAATAATATAAAGATGGTGGTTTCATGGAATAAAGAGGAGATAGCGGTTTAATGGAGAAATGAAGAGGGGAAGTAAAAGGTTATAGTAATAATAATAATAAAGTGCATGTATTTAACGGTGGCAGTTTTGACATGAAAAGGTGACGGAGATGGCATTGTGCATGAAAATAATTGAATGCTTAATACTTGCTTGGCGTCGGTAATTTTGAGAGTTTGCGATGATTGCGTGGCGGCATCAATGCATAATAATATATTTGTCATGAGCTTGCATGAAGAAGAGCTGAATGGGTGGTTGTGACATGGAACACTTGATCGGCTTAAACGAGTGCAGCGAGACTTTGACTTGGTTTCATGTAGACTGCATGAATTGTTCGTCCAACGTGATGACTTCAGTAAATATTTCTTTTACAAACGTCGGGAGCGCGACCACGACAATAAACCTACAAAAATAAATATATATTAAATTAGTAAACTAAAATATAAAATAAATTATTTATAAATGAAAATACATAATTTATTATTAATTTTATATTAATTATTAAACTGAAGTAAATACTAAAAATAGGTATAAATCCTACAAAATAAATAAGACTTAAATTATTTAACAGATATCAAAAAGATATAATTTTTTAACCAGATTAAATAAAATATGATTAATTAAAACTAAATATTATAGTAAAAATACATGTAAATATTACTTATCAATGGTGCTTCAGCCAGCTGATCTTTCCCAAGTCAAGAAGCTGCCAAAAGGATAGAAAAGGAATTTGCTGAAATTTGGAGTCCAACCTCCAAGTCTTTAATTCTAGACACTCTGAAGTTATTTGTGGAACTTCATGATAGTAAGGATGATCATTACTGTCAGAAGGAGTGGGATCTATATGAGAAATCTATGACAAAAAGAAGGATTCATGATCAGGAATATGGCCACAATAATATTAATGCTCCTCCTCATCCTACAAAATACAATCCCAAGCCCTTTAGCTACCAGAAAAGGCAACAAGAGAAGAAGGAATGGCAATACCAGCAATAGTACAAATTATGTATGATTGTCAGTGTTATGGAATTATGTAGGCCTGGACATTTCTTTGGACAAATTCTGTATATATATAAAATTTTGAATTTTGATGATCAAATTATCTATTAACTGTAATTACATGTATTGTTTTATTTGTTCGTTAATTCATTGATTATCTTGATAAAATTCACTTTAGTGTAGAGGGTTCTGACTTCTAAAAATAGGGGAGATTGTTGGGTATTGTATCCACAATAACCTAAATTTGTGTGAAGTCACTCTTGAACAAACTTGAATTAATTATGTATTTGATGTTATTTTTTAGTTGAGTGCTTGCAGGTCATTATTGTTAAGTGTAGACCAATATTAATTTACAATGAGAATTTTCTAAGTACTTTTCTCGAGAAGATGAAGTGAATTTCTCGAGAAGTCTAAGTATAGTTCTCGAGAAAGTAAAGATGTTCTCGAGAAACCTTAAGACTTCTCGGAAAATTCTCAGAATCAATCTTCAAGTCTTTTTCTCGAAAAAGCCCTGACGAATTCTCGAGAAGCCAATTATTGTTCTCGAGAAAGTAAAGCAGTTCTCGGGAAGTCAAAATTATTTCTCGAGAAGCTAAGTATTTTTCTTGAGACATCAAGTTCCTTCTCGAGAAATAAGTTATTCAGTTCAAAGAATTTGCATTAAGTTATTTCTCTAAAAGGCTATGCCATTTCTCGAGAAAGCAAATCCTTCTCGAGAAATCATATGTCTTCTCAAGAAATAGGCTTGCAGAAAACTTCTTTTTAAACTATCTGATAGGATTTCGATATAACCTAAGTTCCTCATGATTGGTCTATGTGGATCCTTCCCTAATGATTTCAGACCATTAGATAAGGTCTTATATGAAGTCTTTTATGAGGAATCGCTAGCCCTAATAAGAATATCATTCAGAATCGCAATTGCAATTTTAAATCAGGAGAAGTCGCGTTGTCATCATCGTTCTTCATTGTCGCTCCTCTCTCGATCCAACAATTCCAAGTAAAAGAGATTCAACAGATCATAGATTCAAGTTCTTCAAACATCTACTTGATCGTGTCGGGTCCTAAGCATTTTAGATCAAAGTTTTCACGGGATTTCTTCCTCAACTTCTTTACGGAGATTTTCAGTTTTCAAGAAGGAATAACCTTGAAGATTTCAGATCTGAGAGTATAAAATTTTATTGTTGTTGTAATAATTATTTTAACTCTTATAGGAGAATTGTCTCCGAGTTTGTAGGAGCTTTGTTCTCTGAGTCTGTAGGAGTGTGTTATCTCCGAGTTGTAGGAGCATTGCTCCAAGTTAGAGGATTTTTGCAATCTGAGATTTAGTGAAGTAGTCGAGGCTAGCCGTCGTGCTAGATAGGCGAGGTGGAAAGTGGACGTACTTTTTGAAATTTTTCCAAACTTATGCTTTAGATTAATTTTAGGAGCATGGAAATGATATAGACCAATTTTGATTTCATTTGAGCCATTATGCCAACCTTAAAATTATATCCCTAGTTAGCCGCTTTTGAGCCTTTTTCTAATTTCAATTGCTAACTCCACTTATCAATATTCTTTCACCAAAGCTAAATTTTCCAACCTAACCAATCACACTAATATCTTAAGTTTCATTTAAAATTTTATATTATGATAGTTTTGTTGTGTGATATATGGAGAATTACATGAAAAAATGTATGCTCAAAAGAAAAGTTTTTTTTTGCTAATTTCAAAATAATATATATATATATATATGGCCCTTATTTTGAAAATTAAAAAGAAAAAAAAACAAAAATTATTATAGTGTTGTTAAATGCATGGTTTCACCCTTTTTATGTTAAAATTTTAAATGAAATAAATGTTTTGGTTTAGTGTGATTTTAGCCTCTATATTTATCTTTGAATTCCACTCCTAATCATACACCTAAGCCAAACATTTTCGTACTAATAAGTCCTCTTGATTCATGCTCATATGTTTGTTTATTATCTAGGTAAAGAAGAAAAGTAGATTAGTTAAGTTTTGGGTTTGAATTTAGATTTTTGTTTTTTGATTGATATGAGTATAAAATGTCTCTTAGGATCTAGTAACAACTCAATGCTCTATTTCATTTGTTATCTTGCTTAAATCTATTTAAAGAATTTTGTTAAAATTTTGGATGAGTAATTTATTTTCGTAAAGTTTGTAAATTATAAACCATGTTTAAGTACTTTTTTAGGTTTATCTTTCATTTTATCCCTACTTAGAATTTTGTATGGTACTTGTGTTTAGCATGTATTAGTATAACATCCCTCAGACTTCTAGACACCTAGGATGGTTTTGTCATGACTGGGTCATGACAAAACCCTAGGAAACCCTAAAGGGTTTGGGTGAACATGGGAATTAGGGTGTGAACCACCTTGGTCTTCAAATAGTAGAATTTCAATTACTAGTTTAGGGATGACAATAGGGCTTCACCATGACTCCATGACTCCACCACAACATCACAAACCTATTAGAGGGTCCATTAGAGCCATAGAAGCCCACTAGGGTCAACCAAAAAGATCAAGTTGACCAAAGTCAACCCTAGCCCTAAAAAGGTCAAAATGCCCTAATTAAGGGTCCGGTGACCACCATGGTGCCCAACAAACCCTACCCAAGTCTTCCTAGACCTTAGGGGAGGCCAATGGATCACCAAGAACCCATTAGGGTCAACCCAAATGGTCAATTTGACCAAGGTCAACTGCACCCTAGTATTAAGTCAAACTAGCTCAAAAGGGGCTAACACAAGCTCAAGCCCAATCCCCCTGAGGCTAACCTTTTTCCCATGAATAATATGGTTTAGTTGGGTGCCTTTAGGCTGAGAAAATCACCAATTTGGGCCATGGTGACTAGGAGAGAGAAAAGATCCATTTTCTCTTTAATGGAGGAGAGAGAAAATGAGAGAGAAGGCATTCATGGCTTGGAAGGCAAAGAGCCCCTCTTTTCTTGCTGGAATCATCTCCCCTGGTAAGTTAGGAGAAGGCCAAGGGTTTTCTCGGCCATGGAAGTGGCTAGGGGAGGAGAATTGCCATGGCCGAAACAAGCTTTAAATGGCAATTGATGCCTTGGCCTTTCCCCTCCCCAACTATGGCCTTAAACACCATCAGTGGACTGTGAGGAGTCTTTCCCACAACTTACCAGAAGAATTCGAGCCACTTGGTAGTGCAGTTGCAGAGGATCCAAAGCTTGGTGGCCGAAAATGGTGAGGAGGCAAAGCACACGCTTTCAAGCCGCAAACCAGGTCCTCCTCTACTCCTCCCTCATGGGTTAGATCTTAGGAATCCTTAGAGATAATAATCGGGCTCAATCGAGCACGATCAAGTGGAAATTTTCCACTATTTTTTTATGAAAATGAAGGTGTCGGGTTCGCCAGAATCTGCCATCTCCGGCAACCAAACCACCACCGACCGATAGCCCTCACCTCAACGGAGGTGGTGGTGGCGGTGGTTGGTCGAGGAGGTGGTCGGAGGGCTGGAAATTGGGCTTGGAGTTTGCTCCAGGTTTGGTAGATCAAGTATGTTGGCTGGAGGAAGAAGAAGGCCAGGACCCGTCTGATCTGCTTTAAGATCCGTGAAAGATCTAATATATTAAATTTAATTTAAGTATATTTCTGTCACATAAATTCACCAGTTTTGGAATTTAAATTAAAAATACTTAGGGGCCTTTTCAGAAAAAGTGGTCAACATGAATCTTGTATCCCTGTGGGTATAGTTTATTTTAAAATTGATTTGAACCAATTTAGATTTTAGGTCAGACCACATAACTCATTTTGGTGAGGTCTAAACTTAGGGTAGAACGGTGATTGTTTAGGGTGCCCCCATCGATCCTGACCTGCAATTTACTTGAAATTATAAGCATGAATCATTAATGTCTAGATCTATAACATATCCAAAAATGGGATTTTTTGGAAAACCGTTTTCCTAAGTTTTGGAAATCATTTCATTTTTCATGTATCGTTTAATTAAAGGGTTTAATGACCTCCAAATCCTCCCAAATTTTGGTGAGTGATCTTGGGGGTCAATATAGGACTTTTCATAAAATTTCATTCCATTTTGAGATGATATGGTTTGGAATTTGATAAACCCTAGCCTAGGCCAAAAAGGGTTAATTAGGTTAAAATGTCCCTTGAGGTATTGAGTGACCAAATCACCTGAATAGTGGTTGAAACTTGGGCCACTGATTTGTTATGACATTAAACACCCTCACATGGAGTTTGGGGTGGATTAGGATGGATTTTACCTAGGACCCTAGTTCAAAACCTAAGGTTAAACTTTGGGGGTTTGTGAAGGACATGGGGTGATATGTCCTTATATGGACTTGGTGTTTATTCCATGTGATCTTAGTGTGGTAAAATGCCCTAGGAAGGAATTTTGTGGTATTTGGACACATGCACCCCACCTTATTCACTTGGAAATTAATTAGGTGTATACACTTTATGGAATAAATAAGGGGTCCTAAGACTATGGATCTTCATGAGATTTTTGATAAGGGTAATTTTATAATAATATTAGCCTCTGAAATTTATTATAGGATGTTTAGATAACAGTAACTCATATTTGTAGGTATAACCTTCACCTTGCCCTGTTTGATGATATTGGAGTAATTGTGGTTTTATTATCATAGAATTATATGAAACTCTGTCAAAGTTAATCAAATACCATGTGTAGACACTGGTAGATTGTTTAGAATAATTGGGTAACTCCTCTTAGTACTTCATGTGTAAAGTGATCTAGTGCACCTTATTTTGATAAATAAATAATAAATACTAAATCTTGCTGGAAAATTGTGTTACTTGTCCAGAGAACTTCTTAGGACATAATAAAGCCTATAAAATTATTACATGTTATTTGGATGAGTTTATAAGAATGTTTCTTCACAAAGTGCACTTTAATGGACATAGTTGAAGTATTTTTCTATATATACCACTGACCTTGGAATTGCATGAAACTTATTCAGTAATGTTTTATGATCATAATAAAGATCTGGTAATTTTTATATAATATTTGGACTATGCATTGTGGTACTCCCTTCATTACCTCTAATTATCTTAATTACCTTGAATTAATTATTTAGAGGTTATTACATTTATGAAAGTTTGTTAAACTTAATATTCTCTGTTATTTTGGCATCATATACTGATCATAATTTTTGGGAAGATCATAACTTAAGGAAATCTAGTACTTCATGTTCAAAATAATCCAGGCCCTAATTTTGGTGAAAATTTAATAAATGCTAAATTAATAAGGGAAATTACAAGTTTCGGCACTTAGTCTACATATATCATGATAGATCTCCAGTAAAACTTCTAGGGCATTTGGAAGAATATTTGAAGGGGTCACCCCTCATGCTCATCATATAGCTTAGGTTGGTCTACATATAGTAAAACTGCATAATCATGATAATATGTGGGATGGTCATAGGAAGTTGGGAGTAATGGTATGTTGATTTGGTAAGATGAAAAGGTGAGCTTCATTAAGAGTCATGATGAGGAGAATGTTGGGTTGGCTAGTGTAAGGTGGTGCTCGGGATCGACGAAAGATCGTCTTTCCTATGGAGAGAGAGAGTCAAAATACACTAGGGCTAGATCCAGTATAATATTAAAAAGGGATCAGTAATTGGGTAATAACCAATAATAGTAAATGTTTTGCGAAAGGGAACGATGGGCTTCAGCTACCATCATAGTTTCTAGTGCCCTGTGAGAGCCCTTCACCGGGAATACCTTGGGCAGTCCTAGGCTAACCTAAACCGTAAGAATAATTAATGTTTAAGACCAACTAGTATAACTAGTGATTCATTTTCACACACGCTGGTAACTCAGGAGGTTAGTTTGTTGGGATTACCCGAGCGGCAGGCTCGGTGGTTGTGGAAAAGGGTGGGTTAGCCCGGCAAGCCGAGGGCTCGGAAGGTACTTGTGATGGACGGGATAGTCCGGGGAGCTTTGGATCGGTGGGAAAATATATTAATGCTACATGTGCATAAGATATAAGGTGGTGGGTCTTCTGTATTGGACGGTTTTCGCACCGACACCAACACGTTGACTCGGCAAGTGTGGTTTAGCACTTAGCCAAAAAAAGTCTGGTGCGCCAGCCGGCAAGAGTATGCAGAAGCTTCGCTTAGTGTACTGGCGTTGAGGCGTGCGATAGGTCTTACTGGTAGTGCTGAAACGGATTTTGAGGTGTGCGAGGCCCAACCCACAGCATCCGTTTGCCACTACGGAGGAATCCTGGGAGGTTAGGCTCCAAAAAGGGGGAACTAAAGGTCTGTGTGAACAAAGTCGGGTGTGTGAGTTGCACTTGCATGTTCATACCATAGCATGCTTGCATGATATAGCATAATTATTGCATATAACCTTCGACACCTATTGTATAAATTGGTATGGAACTCTTTATACAATAGGCCTTGCAAAATGACACCTTGGCCTATAGGTTTGTATGGGCATTCCTATAGGTCATGGTTACTTACTTAGTTTACCTTCTTGTACTTTTACTTGCTCACCTTGATCATGTGTATTCTCTTATTTCTTACCTACTATTTTCTTACTTGTACTTGATGTGATTTTATGCTTATGATAGACTAGTTCCGCCGTCACCTGCTTACTTTTGTTACTCTCCACCCTAAATACCTTCCCTTTCATTCTCCCCGCTCGGTGGCTAGGAGCCATGGGGGAGGGGTGGGGTATGATAGGACTTAGTCTTTTAGACTAACAGTCGTTGACCAAATCATTTTACGAGATCGTGGAGCCTAACCAGGAGATGCAGCCCCATAGGTCGGTGCGCTTGGAGATGGGACAGTCTAGCATGGGAGTTCAGGCAGTAGGGACAATGAGTCCCGATCATTAGTAGTTATTATAGATTTTCTTCCGTGTTGAGTGACTTGTAGTGAGGATCATGATGTATCAGGCAGGAGCCGTCCTATTAGTACTTTGATTTATCATTGTTATGGACTCTCACTTTGTGGAGATTTATTTTATATTCATGTGATTTTTATGGACAAGTATTTGGGTTTTTACATTACTCTTATACTTACTCTTCTCTTATGCGATCGGTATGGCCGGCAGGATCGGTGTTTCATAGTGACGACCTTCCCGAGTGTGTTGGTGTTACCGCAAAGTTGCGGTTCTGGGCATAAGACCCTGTTGGTTTAAAAGAAAAAAAATGGGGTCTTACATTAGAACTTTTTGATTAGTCACCTTTATTTTAGCTAGTTTATATATTTTTGCTTGAGGACAAGCAAACCATAAGCTTGGGGTAATTTGATAATACATTTTGTAGTTTAAATTATTAGGGTATTTTTCGGTTTTTAGTACGCAATTTGTGTATTGTAAGCTTTTGTTTTAACTTATTTTAGTATATTTTGTTCCAGCTAATCTTTTTTTCTAATTTTTTCTGATTTTTTCAGAATTTCGGAAAAATTTCCTGTTATACGCTCGTAGTTCACGCCCTCCTTGGGCATGTACCCTGGGCATATAACCCAATCCCGAGGAAGATTTCTTTCAGAGACCAGTTCCCAAAGATTTCTCCTGCACGCCCTAGTTACACGGCCGTGTAACCCCCTTACGGGTGTGTACTAGGGGCGTGTTCCACCTACAGCCGAGGAGAAGCCGCCATTAAAGAAAGTTCATTGTTGCACGTTATCCCGTACTGTACACACCCACCCTACACGGTCATGGTCGCCTTCGTATGAGGCAAACCTCATTCCCGCCAAACACCATTACCCGAGGTCAACTACATGCCTAATACGCCCCAGGTACAGGCTCGACCGGGGCGTGTAAGGGGGCGTAACCGAGGAAATCATCATTCCCGCCAGATACCGCTACCCGAGGTCAATGACATGCCTGACACTCCCCAAGTATAGGTGTTGCGTGCTAGGGTTTGAAGAAAATAAACGCAACCGAACTAGTAACCCGATGAGGCAAGTATACCTATCGAATTGTAGCAAGGGGACACAAGTGTCGTATTGAAATCAGGGAACTGTTGGCTATGCTTACTCACACGAACGCTATTATCTTATCGACGGAAAAACTAGGGTTTAGAGAAAAACTAATTGCAAGGAATGAAGTTAAGCTATACTAGAAAGAGAACTACCGCAATTAAGTAAAGCTATTAAGCAAAGAACTATGCTAGAAAGGAAACTACTGCAGTTAATTAAAGAGCACAAGATAGGTGATTACTACGAAAGGTAGAAAATATGAAATGGAAATGCACTCAATCAAGATTCACCTCGGCTAAAGACGATTAAGAAAAGGCGATAAAAATCTGAACTTAATAGGATAAAGGTCCTTGACCGTGGAGGTTCCTAAAGCTTGAACACGCTTCTCTCGAAGTCGTGCCCAACTGAGTTTAGGAAGGTCCGACCGACTCTCGTCTAAATCGGAGGCCTAAAACTCGCTTTACGCGGTGAACCCCACTATTGGATTTTACTCCAATCCGGGAGATTTGGACGTCTGCCTCTCTCGAGGGATGCGTACAACTCCCTTTACTCTTGAATGCTCACTTCATTATTTCGGCCTCTCGGCTAGCCCAGAATGAAAGCTAAGGCAAAGAGTATATATCGATAATATACCTCCAACCTGTGATTAATCAAGAGTAATTCAAGGCCCTAACCTAAAAAGAGAAGATTAATTAAAACATCATAACTTAATCGCTCTAATCTCGGATCATCAAGATCGAGTACAAGGAGGATTAGTTAATCATAATGGAGTGGAGGAGGGGGGATGAGTAGTAAAGCATAAAAAAAACACAAGCTAAACAAATAACACTTCTATTAATAAAAAGGGGCAAGTTACACTGTTGAAATTAAAATTACAAGTGCATGAAATTGAAATCCTATTCTAGCCCTTCAAGTAGCACTAAGCAAAAGCAATATTACAATAAAAGCTAAAACAAACTAAGATTAAACTAGGATTAAACAAAAATTACAAAGAGAGAGAGAGAGAGAGAGAGAGAGAGCATGAAAAAAACTCAAGAACCAAAGGGGCAGCACCTCCCCCTCTCAACAAAATCTTGCTGAATGGAGAGGGGGGGCTCAATTTATAGAATTTTTTTCTCGGGTTGGTCACGCCCTCCGACACGCCCTAGGGGGGGGGGCGTGTCAGGGGGCGTGATAGTACTATGTTGACCTCGGGATCTTGATTCTGGCGGGAGGGATGATTGCTTCGGTACGTCGGTGGTCACGCCCTAGGTCACGCCCGTGTAGGGGGGCATGACAGGCACGTCATGTCCAAATCATTGGTCGGAAATCCGTCCGTCATTGAAAAGTTGATGTCATGCCCCAGGTCATGCCCGTGATGGGGGGGGCGTGACGGTACTGCTTTCGTGCTGTGGAGAAACGACATTTAATGCGGCGTCAGGCTTTGCGGCAGAGGGCGACACGCCCATAGTCACGCCTGGTGACACGCCCAGGGAGGGCGTGTTAGTGGTGCGTGATAGCGGTTTTGACCGTTTTCCTGTCCCTTCCATCAGGAGGCCTGGGGGTCGGGTGACACGCCCTAGGTCACGCCCAGGGAGGGCGTGACAGGGGGGCGTGTCAGGTCATTTTTTACAAATTTCCTGAAAACCTGCAAAAGGACAAGAAAATGTTAGTGGCAATAATATTTACATTAAAAGGATAAAAATAAACTAATAATAGACATGATTTGTATATTATAAAATAGAAAATACGATAATAGTTTAGCCTACAAAACGTATTATCAAATTCCCCCAAGCTTAAGCTTTGCTTGTCCCCAAGTAAAAATATAAAACTAGATATTTATAAAAAGGACTAATAAAAAAGTTCTAATTATGCCTACACAAGTACTATGTGAAATTCTAAGTAGGGAAAAGGTGAAATGTAAGTCTAAAACAATTATTTAAGTATGGTAAAACTTTTATAAACTTTACTTAATAAAAACAAAACATCCAAAATTTTAACGATATTTTTTTAAATAGACTTAAGCAAAGCATCGAAAATCAAAAACACGCATTGAGTTATTACTGGATCCAAGCAACGCATTATAATTATATCAATTTAATTAACAAAAATCTAGGTTTAAATCCAAAACTAAAACTAATTTACTGTTTTTCTTTTCTTAGTTGTTAAATAAAAATCAAAAAGCGTGAATCAAAAGGACTTAAATAGGACAGAAACGTTTGGTTTAGGAAAATGATTAGGAGTGGAATTCAAAGATAAACGTGATGGTTTTAAAATCACACTAAACCAAAGCAAAGAGTTTCAAAAACTTTCATAAAAATATATACACATTTTTTTTCTTTTTCTTCTTTTTTTTTCATTTTTTTCTTTTTTCAAAACAAAGGCCATAAATATTTTTATTTTCCTTTTTGAATTGGCCAAACAAAAATAAACATCACTTTTGAACATACTTCTTTTTTTCGAAAACCTTCTTCCCACAAAAATCACAAAATACCCTATTAAAACCATCAAAATAATTTATGAAACTCAAAAAGGCTAGTGCGATTCGATAGGTTGGAAATTTTGGCTTTGGGGAAACTGAAATGAAGGGAGGAGCTATCAAATGAAATCGGAAAAAGGCTCAAAAACGGCTAACTTGTGGTAAAAGTTTTTAGGTTGGCAGGAAAGCTCAAACGAAAACAAAAACGGCCTAAATCATTTTCACGCTTTTGAATTTATTTAAAACAAAGGTTTGAAAATTTTCAAAAAGCGAGTCCTAGATAATAAAAGAAGATTGATGAAATTAACTTGAAAATAGAAATAATAGGTGACTTGGATCGTTCACATCTACTACGTTATTCAAAAGTTGACTTTACAAAAATTATTCAAAAATGAAAAAGAAAATAGTGGATGATAAATTTTTGAGAAAGTAAAGGAAAAAAAAAACAAAAAACCATAATAGAAATGCGAGTTTTAGAAAAATATTTCACCTTAACATGCTACCGTGAATTAGAAACACAGCATGGCCAACATTTTACTTGTGAAACATAATTAAAAAGGACGATTAGAAATATTAAAATTAACTAAGTTATTTATAGGAGATTTTGAGTAAAACAAAAACAAAAACTAGGGGTACTATTGAAATACCAAATTGTCTAAACTATTCAAAAACACACACATATATATATATATATATATTTTAATTTTGAGAGATATTCTCTCTTTTTTTGGATTTTGGAAATTTTTTCTCTTTATTTTTTGGAATTTTAAGATATTCATTTTTTTTTATTTTGGAAATATTTAAAATATAAACAGAAAGAAAAATATTTACACTAAGCAAAAATGAAGGAGGAAGTCTTCCCCCAAGCATTAAATAGACATTGCCCTCAATGGCTAAAGAAGGGGATTGGAGAAGGAGAGAAAAATAAAGTACATAATCGAAAGACAGAATTGAAATACAGGTACTTCACCGGATTTATTTGCTGTGAAAGCTGAGTGATGCCGCTCCTCCAAATGTCTTCTTTGGACTTCGTGATGGATTCAGCAATGTTGGAGCAGGCGATCGCAGAAGCTTCAGCTTGTCGGAGCCGTCCGAGGCAAAAATAGTAAAATAAAGAAAACAGATGAAGATAACTTGGGTTGCCTCCCAAGAGCGCCCTTTGGTTAAAGCATCGTTGAGCTCGACGCATCAAAAGAATAATATAGTCCGAAAATATTATTGTCCAGAAATAAAATTGTTTTTAGCAAAAAAAAAAAGTTCAAGATTAAAGTTCGTGAAGCAGAAACTTAATAATGTTTGGACTGACATCATCATCACCAGAAAAGTAGAGTTTAAGACGCTGACCATTCACTTTGAAATTACCCTTATCAGGGTGAGAAATTAAAATAGTTCCATAAGGAAATACTTCTAAAACAGAAAACGGGCCAGACCAGCGAGATTTTAATTTGCCCGGAAATAAATGTAAACGAGAATTATATAAAAGGACTTGGTCGCCCGGATTAAAGTTTTTAGGGTATCTTAAGTGTTTATCGTGTAAATGCTTCGTCCGCTCTTTATAAAGTTTATTATTTTCATAAGCATAAGAGCGCCACTCCTCGAGTTCATTTAGTTGAAATTTTCGAAGGTCACGGACTGAGTGGGGATCGAAGTTTAAAAATTTTAAGGCCCAAAAGGCACGGTGTTCTAACTCTACGGGCAGATGACACGATTTTCCATAAACCAGCCGATACGGCGTACATCCGAGGGCAGTTTTGTACGCTTTTCGGTAGGCCCATAACGCATCGTCAAGTTTGGCGGACCAGTCTTTTCTAGAAGTTGAAACAGTCTTTTCTAATATTCTTTTTATTTCTCTATTAACTACTTTGACTTGTCCGTTAGTTTGGGGGTGGTAGGCAGTGGAAAGTTTATGCGTAACGCCGTATTTGGTAAGAATTTTTGAAAATTGCGCGTTACAGAAATGGGAACCCCTATCGCTAACAATTGCGCGAGGCGTACCGAATCTAGAAAATAATTTTTTTAAAAACGTGACTACAACTCGGGAGTCGTTCGTAGGAAGGGCTTGGGACTCAGCCCATCGTGAAACATAATCAACAGCAACTAAAATATATTTGTTTCCGAAGCTAGAAGGAAGGGGGCCAACAAAATCAATTCCCCAGAGGTCGAAAATTTCGCACTCTAAGAAATAATTTTGCGGCATTTCATTTTTATTAGAAATATTGCCCGACCATTGGCAACTATCACACCTGCTCAAAAAGGCTTGCCCGTCTTTAAATAGGCTAGGCCAGTAAAAGCCCGCGCAAAGCACCTTGTGAGCGGTGCGAGCAGCTTGATAGTGCCCACCTGTCGGTCCTTCATGCAAATGTTTTAGAATATCGATTCCTTCATCAAAAGAAACACATCTCCTTATCACTTGATCCGCACAAATTTTGAAAAGATGCGGGTCTTCCCAAAAGTAGTTCTTTAGCTCAGAAAAGAATTTCTTCTTTTGTTGAGAGGAGAACTCTTTTGGGAGCACCCGGGCCACTAGATAGTTGGCGATGTGCGCGAACCAAGGAGAAGTAGATGTATTAACTAAAAGCAGCTTCTCATCAGGAAAATAGTCATTAAAAGATTTTTCATTTAATTTTTCTATAAAGGGGTTATCTAATCTGGATAGATGGTCGGCGGCCAAGTTCTCGGCTCTCGCTTATCACGGATCTCTAAGTCAAACTCCTGGAGGAGTAAGACCCAGCGAATCAAGCGAGGCTTGGCATCCATTTTGGCAAGAAGGTACTTGAGGGCCGAGTGGTCTGTAAAAACAATGATTTTTGAAAGTGTAATGTAAGGGCGGAATTTATCAAACGCAAATACTACAGCTAAGAGCTCCTTCTCGGTAGTGGTGTAATTTTCTTGTGCAGATGTGAGGGTTTTACTGACGTAATAGATGGGGTGGAAGTTTTTAGATATGCATTGACCTAATACGGCCCCCACCGCAAAACTACTCGCATCGCACATAATCTCGAAAGGAAGGTCCCACACCGGAGCTATCATAATCGGTGCGTTAATTAACTTTTCTTTAATTAGTTCGAAGGCAGAAAGACAAGAGTCATCAAAAATGAATGGAGCGTCTTTTTCTAAGAGATGGGTGAGGGGCTTTGTGATCTTGGAGAAGTCCTTTATAAAACGATGATAAAAACCAGCGTGGCCTAGGAAACTTCTTATAGCTTTTATGTTTGTAGGCGGCGGCAACTTTTCAGTAACTTCTATCTTGGCAACGTCTACCTCAATACCTTTAGCAGAAATTTTATGACCCAAAACTAACCCTTCCCTCACCATAAAATGACATTTTTCCCAATTTAGGGCAAGGTTAGTTTCTTCGTATCGTTCTAAGACTTTTTTGAGGTTTTCTAAACATCTATCGAAGGAATCGCCGAACACGGAGAAATCGTCCATGAATACCTCCATAATGCTTTCTACGTACTTGTCAAATATTGCGAGCATACATCGCTGGAATGTAGCTGGCGCATTGCATAATCCAAACGGCATTCTTCGGTACGCAAAGGTGCCGAAGGGACAAGTAAACGTTGTTTTCTCTTGGTCCTCAGGAGAGATGGGTATTTTAAAGTACCCCGAGAGGCCATTGAGAAAACAATAAAATCTATGGCCGGAGAGACGTTCTAAAATCTAGTCGATAAATGGTAAAGGAAAGTGGTTCTTACGGGTGGCATCATTTAACTTACGGTAATCTATGCACATACGCCAACCCGTCACCGTCCGTGTCGGGATTAATTCATTATTCTCATTACTAACTACGGTTATCCCTCCCTTCATTAGAACTACCTGAATGGGGCTAACCCACTTACTGTCCGATATAGGGTAGATAATTCCTGCGTCTAATAGTTTCATAACCTTGCCCTTAACTACTTCTTTCATGTTCGGGTTTATACGGCGCTGAGGTTGGATAGAGTTACGTGAATTATCTTCCATTAAAATTTTATGGGTACAGAAAGATGGGCTTATGCCCTTGATATCAGAAATTTGCCAAGCAATAGCCCGGGGATGCTTACGTAGAACTAGAAGAAGTTTATCGTTTTGCGTATCCGTGAGGTAGGCCGAAACGATAACTGGTAACTTGGAATCTTTTTCTAAGAAAGCATACTTAAGGTGTTCGGGAAGTTCTTTAAGTTCCAGGGTAGGGGGTTCTTCATAAGAGGATTTTGGGATTCTTTCTTTTTCAAAGATAATATCTTCATAAACTTTTTTATAAGGAACGTAATAAGGGGTGGGGCTAGCAGCCAAGACGGCTTCTTGTAGCAATTCAGTGGGAAGAAAACAGGAAGAACAAAAATCAGAAAATTCTTTTTCAAACTCAGAAAGACAATAAGAAGATTCATCACTTCCTTGCAGTGATTCAGTTGTAAGAGAAGAGGAGCAAAAGGTAGAAAATTCTTTTTCAAAGTCGGAGAGGCAGTAGGAAGAATCATCACTCACGGCGTCTACGAAAAAGCATGAGTCATCATTTGCTAAGGTGTTCTTCATCGAAGGGGTGATAGAAAATGTGACTTCGTCGTCGCCTACTCGAAGAAAGAGCTTACCATTGCTTACGTCAATGATGGCTCGGGAGGTGGCAAGGAAGGGTCGGCCAAGGATCAGGGGAACCTCGATGTCTTCTTCGATGTCAAAAATGACAAAGTCCACCAGGAAGATGAACTTGTCGACTTTCACTAGAACGTCCTCCACTATTCCTAACGGGTACTTGACGGATCTATCGGCTAGCTGGATACTCATACGCGTGGGGTTAAGGCTACCAATCCCTAACTTTTTAAACAACGAAAAGGGCATCAGGTTTATACTCGCGCCTAAGTCGGCTAACGCGTGTTTAACAAAAAGATCACCGAAGACACACGGGATAGAGAAACTACCCGGGTCACTGATTTTCTTCGGCAAACCGTTTGTTAAAACGGCGGAGCACTCGGAGTTTAGCGTGATGTGCGAAATATTCTCTAACTTCTTCTTGTTTGTGAGGAGGTCTTTAAGATATTTGGTGTATTTCGGCATCTGCGAAATAGCCTCGTGGAAGGGAAGATTAATGTGGATTTGTTTGAAGATTTCTAAGAAGCGGGAGTACTGATCATCTTGACGTTGTCTATTAAGTTCAGAGGGTTATGGAGGAGTTGAATTATTTTTGAAGATGGGTGGTGGAGTGAGATTATTTTCTAAAATAGGGGTGATTACTTCTTCAGCAGAGTGTGGAATTTTTAGAACGGGAGCGGAGCTTTGATTTTTAGAGGTGAGAGCGGAGCTTGCCTCGGGCTCTTCACTTACCATACCAGAGACTTGCTTCCCACTCCGAAGAGTTATAGCTTTCGCTTGCTCTCTCGGGTTGGGTTCGGTATTGGAAGGAAGAGACCCTGCGGGTCGCTCAAAAATTATTTTCGCGAGCTGTCCTACCTGATTTTCTAGACTTTTTACGCTTCCGGTTAAAGTTCTTATGGTAGCATCATTTGTGGTGATATATTTGGAAAGTAATTCCTCCAAGCTTGAAGGTTTTGGGTAATTTTGAAGAGGTGGTGTTGGTGGTGCAGAAAAATCATTTTGCGGGGGTGGGCGCATCGCATTCGATGGATTACTCCATGAAAAGTTCGGGTGATTTCTTAAAGCGGGGTTATAACTATTCGGAAAATTAAAACCAGGCGGATGAAAATTCGTAGCAGAAAAATTATTAAAATCAGTTCTAGGCATATTATTAACATAATCTAAATGTTCTGGAGTAGGGGTTGTAGATTCCCATACCTGAGGGGCGGAGGCAGCAGTCATCTCCGTGATTTTTTTGCTTAGGATTTCTACTTACAGAGCGAGCTGGGAGACGTTGTCCACTTCATAGATACCTGCAGACTTGTTCGGGCGAGACCTAGGCACATTCCACTGATAAGTGTTCATGGCCATGTCCTCGAAAAGATCAAGAGCAGCTTCCGGGGTCTTATGATTTAAAGTACCGCCAGAGGCTGCGTCTATCATTTGCTTTGTATTTTGATTTAGCCCGTTATAGAACGTCTGCACTTGTAACCATACAGGCAGCGCGTGATGTGGGCATCGTCTTAATAATTCTTTAAATCTCTCCCAGGTTTCATATAGGGTTTCAGAGTCTATTTGTCCGAAGGCAGAGATGTCGTTCCTAATTTTTGCAGTTTTAGCTGGCGGAAAATACTTCGCCAAAAATTTTTCAGTTAATTCATT
The DNA here is from genome assembly GCA_039513925.1 of Platanthera zijinensis. Classification (NCBI taxonomy): domain Eukaryota; kingdom Viridiplantae; phylum Streptophyta; class Magnoliopsida; order Asparagales; family Orchidaceae; genus Platanthera; species Platanthera zijinensis. The sequence continues at coordinate 41,462,031 of CM077083.1, forward strand.
CCAAGTGGTTATGCTATTTTTGGGAAGTGTGTTAAGCCACTGCTTAGCTTTAGTTCTTAAAGAGAAGGGGAAGAGTCTCAGCCTGATTGCATCATTTGTGACACCATTTATCTTGAAGGTGTCACAAATTTCGAGAAAGCTAGCTATATGTGCGTTCGGATCTTCATCTTGAAGTCCGTCAAATTGCACATATTGCTGCACCATTTGAATTATGCTAGACTTTAATTCGAAGTTATTATTTGCTATAGCAGGGCGAACTATACTTGATTCTATTCCTTCGAGGTTCGGTCGTGCATAATAGGACATAGTCCTCTGCACGGCCTCATCTACGTTGGGTTCTTCCATTCTTAAAGTAGCAAATGACTCAGAGTCCTCAACCGGCACTTGGATAGTAGGACCTTGAAATCGCGATCTTCTCCGAAGAGTACGCTCAATTTCGTGGTCCAAGTCCAAAATGACCGATGGACTCCTGCGGGTCATGCACTAAAAGAACAGAAAAGAAGAAGAGGAAGAGAAAAAGGATAAACTAGAAAAAAGATTAAAAAAAAAAAATTTTCTTTTTGAAATAGATTTTTTTTTATAGATTAACTCCCGAACTTCCCAAGGGCTACCCCATGAAGGGTTCGCAAGGTACTAGACAAGACAGTGGCGCTTAAAGCCCTTTGCCCTTTTCGAGAGAATTAGGTGGCGTAGAAAAATTGTGAGGTTGGTTACTATTAAGAGCGGTGATAAAAATTTTTTGATTTTTAAAATTTTAAAGAAAGAGGATGAGAAAGAGAAGAGATAAAATTAATAGGTTCGTGTTTTCAAAATATCAACGGAAGTTGGTTCCCCGGCAACGGCGCCAAAAACTTGTTGAGCGCTAGGGTTGGAAGAAAATAAACGCAACCGAACTAGCAACCCGATGAGGCAAGTATACCTATCGAATTGTAGCAAGGGGACACAAGTGTCGTATTGAAATCCGGGAACTGTTGGCTATGCTTACTCACACGAACGCTATTATCTTATCGACGGAAAAACTAGGGTTTAGAGAAAAACTAATTGCAAGGAAGGAAGTAAAGCTATACTAGAAAGAGAACTACCGCAATTAAGTAAAGCTATTAAGCAAAGAACTATGCTAGAAAGGAAACTACTGCAGTTAATTAAAGTGCACAAGATAGGTGATTACTACGAAAGGTAGAAAATATGAAATGGAAATGCACTCAATCAAGATTCACCTCGACTAAAGACGATTAAGAAAAGGCGATAAAAATCTGAACTTAATAGGATAAAGATCCTTGACCGTGCAGGTTCCTAAAGCTTGAACACGCTTCTCTCGAAGTCGTGCCCAACTGAGTTTAGGAAGGTCCGACCGACTCTCGTCTAAATCGGAGGCCTAAAACTCGCTTTACGCGGTGAACCCCACTATTGGATTTTACTCCAATCTGGGAGATTTGGACGTCTGCCTCTCTCAAGGGGTGCGTACAACTCCCTTTACTCTTGAATGCTCACTTCATTCTTTCGGCCTCTCGGCTAGCCCAGAATGAAAGCTTAGGTGGAGAGTATATATCGATAATATACCTCCAACCCGTGATTAATCAAGAGTAATTCAAGGCCCTAACCTAAAAAGAGAAGATTAATTAAAACATCATAACTTAATCGCTCTAACCTCGGATCATCAAGATCGAGTACAAGGAGGATTAGTTAATCATAATGAAGTGGAGGAAGGGGGATGAGTAGTAAAGCATAAAAAAAACACAAGCTAAACAAATAACACTTCTATTAATAAAAAGGGGCAAGTTACACTATTGAAATTAAAATTACAAGTGTATGAAATTGAAATCCTATTCTAGCCCTACAAGTAGCACTAAGCAAGAGAAATATTACAATAAAAGCTAAAACAAACTAAGATTAAACTAGGGTTAAATAAAAATTACAAAGTGAGAGAGAGAGAGAGAGAAAGCATGAAAAAAACTCAAGAACCAAAGGGGCAGCACCTCCCCCTCTCAACAAAAGCTTGCTGAAATGGAGAGGGGGGGCTCAATTTATAGAATTTTTTTCTCGGGTTGGTCACGCCCTCCGACACGCCCTAGGGGGGCGTGTCAGGGGGCGTGACAGTACTATGTTGACCTCGGGCTCTGGATTCTAGCGGGAGGGATGATTGCTTCGGTACGTCGGTGGTCATGCCCGTGTAGGGGGCGCGTGGCAGGCACGTCATGTCCAAATCATTGGTCGGAAATCCGTCAGTCGTCGAAAAGTTGATGTCACGCCCCAGGTCACGCCCGTGACAGGGGGGCGTGACGGTACTGTTTTCGTGTTGCGGAGAAACGGCATTTAATGCGGCGGCAGGCTTTGCGGCAGAGGGCGACACGCCCATAGTCACGCCTGGTGGCACGCCTAGGGAGGGCGTGTCAGTGGGGCGTGACAGCGGTTTTGACCGTTTTCCTGTCCCTTCCATCAGGAGGCCTGGGGGTCGGGTGACACGCCCTATGTCATGCCCAGGGAGGGCGTGACAGGGGGGCGTGTCAAGTCATTTTTGACAAATTTCCTGAAAACCTTCAAAAGGACAAGAAAATGTTAGTGGCAATAATATTTACATAAAAAGGATAAAAATAAACTAATAATAGACATGATTTGTACATTATAAAATAGAAAATGCGATAATAGTTTAGACTACAAAACATATTATCAATAGGCCTGACTCGAGCATGTAAGGGGGGCGTGACCAAGATAAAAAAACTTCTATAAATTCATAGGTCCCCCAGGTGTTTCCAGATCCATATTTTGTGCAAAGGGGAGGTGCTGCCATTTTTTAGAGTTTTTTATGTTTTTCCCTTAAGCACTTCTCTCTCTATCCTTCTCATTTCAAGTTTTTAGATTCTTAGTTTTCATGCAAGTTTTTTAGTGTTCTTGTACTTCTTTTTCTAGTGTAATGATAATGCTAGCTTAGGGTTTCATTTTCATGCAAGTGTAATATTTCATCCAAGTGTAACCTCCCTTTTTAGATTAATAAAGTGTTCTTTTCTCTTTCTCTCTACTTAGCTATTATGATGTTCTACTCTCCATCTCTCATTCTCCCCTTCACTATGAGTAACTAAATCCTCCTGGTACTCGATCTTGATGATCCGAGGTTGAGTTGATTAAGTTATGATGCTTTAGTTTACTTTCTCTTTTTAAGGTTTAGGCCTTCGATTTACTCTTGAAATACTGTGTTTGGAATTATATCATCGATATATAATCTATATCTAGGTTTTCACTGTTAGCTAGCGAAGATGCTCATAGTTTGAAGTGAACACTCAAGAGTAAAGAGAGTAGCATGCACCCCTCGAGAAAGGATGATGTAAATCTCCTAGATTCGAGTGAAATCCAATAGCATGGTTCACTACTTAAAGCGAGATTTAGGTATTCGAATACGGATGAGAGTTCGGTCTAATTTTCCTAAACTCAGTTGGGCACGTCTTCGAGAGAAGCGGGTTCAAGCTTTGGGAACCCCTACGGTCAAGGACCTTTATCTTATTAAGTTTTAGTTTGCTATCATATCTTTGATTAACTTATGCCGAGGTGATTCATGATCGAATACTATCCATTAACCATCGTTCAACCCATCTTTTTAATCGTTAGTAGTAGTCTTTCTTAATAGTTGCAAGTAATTTCCTATTTCCAAATTGGTAATCAAACCCTAAATCCTTCGAAAAGATAATAGCAATTCGTGTGAGTATAAGTACGCAACAGTTCCCGGATCTAAATAAGACACTTGTGTCCCCTTACTATAATTCGATAGGTATACTTGCCTTCATTAGATTGTTGGTTTGGATTTCTTTTCGTAATGATTTGTAGACACCAAAAATAAGGTGAAAATTCACGTCATGGTTCTATCTACAAGATATAAAGACTAGAACTAGGGTACATAAGCTTAAGTTACTAGTATGTTCACAAGATCGAAATGATTTTTGACTAAGGTACTCATCCTCACAATGCTCATAAAGACTTATCAGGAGGAGTGAGTAGTGCTTGGGGGGTATCCTTGACTCAAGGCTTGATAGCATTCATTGTTTGTGATTTATACGCATTGATCTATAAAATTCAAAAAAAAAATTGTTTGGATTTCACGGACCCCAAATCAATCGAAATCTACCCACATAGATAGATACACTTTAACTTGTATACACAGGACTTGACCATTAGAGATTTTCCGCAAAATTCTACCCTTTATAAAAACGTATATGTATAGTGACAATGATTCTTCGAGTTATTTCTAAAGTGGTAGACACAATATCACGAGTTATAACATGGAAGCATACACTTTCTACAAGAGTGCTCCATCTTGGGATGTGTGAATAGTATAACGTCATTCCGCTATATAAATCCTCGCATATACCTAGAGGCATATTTGACGAACACAAACATATCTACTCGCACTCAGTAGCTAATCACCTATAGATTCGACACATCATGACATATGTAGACAATGTTCACAGGGATAAGCATGCCTAAGTCCAACATTGTACGTAATCGTTATGCTCTAAGTTCTAGCCATGTGTGTCCTAAGAATGATCAATCCACAGTTTTTTTTTGTTTTTTTATTGTTTTATATTTTCTTTTTGTTTAAAGATTCGACAAAAATAAATAAAATAAACAAACATGTTTCTTGAAACAGAAAACAACCAAAGAAAAAAATAGAAAAATGCACCATGACTAGGAAGAAAGATCCAAAACACCCAGCTCGAGTCGAAGTAATGAGAAACGCGCATCTGGGAGGGGTTTTGTGAATATGTCAACTAGTTGGTCGTTGGTGTCAATGAAGCTTACTCTCACGTTCTCTTTCTTAATGTGATCCCGAATGAAATGATGATGAATGTCAATATGTTTTGACCGTGAGTGATGCACGGATCATTGGTCAAGTCTATGGCACTCTTTTTGTCGCACCTAAGAGTAACGCTTCTATAAATTAGGCCAAAGTCTTCTAACATTTGAGACGTCCAAAGTGCTTGTGCGCAACAACTCCCTAGGGCAATATACTCAGCTTCAGCAGTAGAGAGGGCAACCGAGTTTTGTTTTCTACTTGACCATGAGACTAGTGCCGGACCAGGGAAGTAATAGGTATCACTCGTGCTCTTGCGATCAAGTGAACCTCCAACATAATCGGAGTTGGAGTACCCGTGGAGTGTGAAATCATTAGTGTGTGGGTACCAAAGACCAAGATTTTGGGTTCCTATAAGATACCTAAAGATATGTTTAATCGCTTTCAAGTGTGATTCTCTAGGATCATCTTGATATCTAGTACATAGACACATCGCATATGTAATATTGGTCCTAGACGCACGTAAGTAGAGTAGTGATCTGATCATTCATCTAAAGATAATTTGATCCACTGAAATGTCACTTTCATCCTTTTCTAATTTAAGAGAGGCACTCATTGGAGTCTTGACTTCTTTCATATTCTCAAAGCAAAATCGCACAAGCATAATTTATCGTTTGTTGCCCCCAAAATAATTTAATCCACATAAATTTGTAAAAGATTTAAATCAAGATTCTTGTGCTTTATAAATAGAGTGGTGTCCGCCCTACCCATCTTAAACCCATGTCTTAGTAGAAGAGTTGTGATCCTATAATACCAAGCACGGGGTGCTTGCTTCAATCCGTATAAGTCTTTCACCAACTTGTATACATGATTCAGGTAGTAAGCGTTCTTAAATCCAGGTGGTTGCTCGACATAAACCTCTTCCTTAATATATTCGTTAAAGAATTCACTCTAAACATCCATTTGGTATAATTTAATTTGTTTAAAACTTTCAAATGCTAAGAACATACGGATGGATTCAAGACGTGCAATCGGTGCAAATGATTATTCAAAATCCACACCTTATATCTGCGAGTAACCTTGGTCCACCAACCTAGCTTTGTTTCTAATTATCCTAGATTCACCATCAGGTTTATTCTTGTAAATCCATTTCATACTAATAACTGGATGGCTATCTGGATGCTCCACTAACACCCAGACTTTACTTCTCTCGATTTGCTTTAACTCTTTAGTCATAGCCAAGAACCACGATTCATCATTTAAGGCTTCTGAGATGTTCTTGGGTTCAATTTCAGATAGGAAACACAAGTTCGAAAAGGATTCATGTAATGCCGATCGAGTTCTAATCTCATGAGTGGGCTCTCCTATTACTAGTTCTCGTGGATGCTCTTTTAAGAAATTTAGAGTACTTGGAGGCCTATATTCATTTACATGAATTAGAACATCATCCTACACTTCTTTCTCATCACTCATAGCTTCTAACTATGCGTCATAATCAATTTCCACTTTGTTTTGCCTAGGGATTATGGTTGGTGAATTTTTGTTAAAGTGGACATGAGCCGATTCTTCAACAACTAAGGTTCATTTGTTATAGACCCTATAGACATGACTCGTACTAGAATATCCTAACAGGATGCCATGGTCGGATTTTTCGTCAAGTTTTCCTAATTGATCCATAGTGTTTATAATAAAACACGGCCAACCGAAGACTCTAAAATATGAAACTGATGGCTTCCTATTGAAATAGAGCTCATACAGAGTTAGCTTAAGAATGGGGCGAAGCACGACTCGGTTCATCACATAACATACTGTGTTAACCGCTTTAGCCCAGAAATATCGAGGCAAGACGAACTCGGCGAGCATTGTGCATGCTAACTCTTGGAGTGTGTCATTCTTTCTTTCCACTGCCCCGTTTTGTTGAGGAGTGTGTGGGGCTGAGAATTCGTGTTTAATTCCTAAATTATTACAATAGTTCGTGAAATTTTCATTCTCAAATTCCCCCCATGATCTTACCTTATGCATTTTATTTTTTATCTCCTTATCATTTTGGAGTCTAGTGCATAAATTAGTGAACTCAAGGAACGTGTCGGATTTATTCGTAAGGAGATCGTCCAATAATAACGGGAGTAGTCATCGATAAGAACAAAGGTGTGTCATTTTCCACCTATACTACATGTACTAAGAGGACCAAATAGATCCATGTGAATGAGTTCAAGCAGTCTAGTCATGGAAAAATCATTTTTACTTTTGAATGAGGTTTTAATGAATTTCCCTTTTTGACATGAAGTGCATAAAGAGTTTAAACTACCGCTTTGTTTTGGAAGTTCACAAACAAGTTTATTTTTTGATAGTTTAGCAATAAGCTTTCTTCCTGAATGTCCTAGTCTCATATGTCAAAGATCTAATTCCTCATTCTTGGTAACTAAGCATTTCAAATCAGAAGCAGATATATCCTCAAAGCTAATAGTATAAACATTATGGGTTCTATGAGCAACAAGTAAAGAATTATTAGTTTTAGCATCTTTAATTTTGCATGTGTTTGTAGAGGATTAAAATTTAACATTTAGACCTTATCACAAAGTTGGCTAATAGAAATTAGATTATGATTAAGTCCATCTACAAATAGTACATTAGAAATTGAAAATGCATTGTTACATATGGTGCCAATTCCAAGTATGTGTCCTTTGCTATTGTCCCCAAATTTCACCATGCCTCCCTTCTTCTTCTCCAGGCTAAGGAACTTGTCTTCATCTCCTGTCATGTGCTTAGAAAACCTAGAGTCCAAGTACCACACGTTCTCTTTGTCCTTAGCCTTCCAACACACCTATAAAAAAGATGTGGGTAAAGATATGGTTACCCAAGTTGTTCCACCCATACGATAGGTAGATGACTTCGATAGCCAAACTTGCATAGCTTTCTTGTTACCTTTCCTCATACACGACCCAGATGTGTGACCAAACCTCTGACAATTTGCACATAAAGCATAAGCAGTGGATGTTGTCTTTATCATGTTCTTAGAGATCGTGCTTGAGGATGGGAATAACCTTTCAGAACTGTTGATCTTATTATGAATTTTCTTATGATTTGTTTTAGTCTTAGCTTGACTATGATTTCTACTCGGTGGTAGCATTAGACTTATATATCCTAGTCCAAATTTTCCAGATCCATGACAATGTGCACCCAATAACATGTTCTGTGATTTTTTCCCTATTCCAAATTTATGGATAGCATATTTGAGATCATGGATCCTCGCCTTTAGGGCGGTATTTTTAGTAACTAGCATAACATCACTGATTGGCAAACTGTTGTTTTCCTTCCTCTATTTTGGACAGAGACACTTTAAGTCTTTTCTCCAAGACATTCTTTTCATTGATGAGATTGTTGGTTTTCAACAATGTCTTGGAGAGACTTACTTTTTCTCTTTGATCGTTGCCATCAAGTGAGGACACTCTAGGCACTCGATCTTTTCTTTGCCACATTTTATTTATTCATTTTTTATATTTTCTATGTCCTTTTTAATTCTATTGTTTTCATTTCTAATGGACTTCTTTTCAAGTAAACATTATCTAGCTTCTCAAATAGATGTTCATAAATCTCAAGAAGTTCATTATAGGAGGGTGTGGTTACCTCAGTGTCACTCTGGATGCTGGACTAATCGTCAGATTCATCTTGATTTCTCCCCTTGACGCACAGATTTGCCTCGTCTTCACTGCTCGAGTCAGAGGTTCTTTACTCATCGAATCCATCCTTGTCCCAAGTTAGTGCCTTTAGAACCTTCTTTTTCCCTTTGTGTCAACTTTGCTTCTCCTTTTCCTCTTTCTGAACTCATGGACATTCCCTCTTTATGTGTCCAGGATTGTGATAACGATAGCACTCAGGCTGGGACTTCTCATCTTCGCTCTCTGTCTCCTTTGACGGCTTGTTCCACCTCTTGTCTTCTTTTGCTCCTCTCTTCAGGAATTTCTTAAATTTTCACTGCCTCTTGGAATTCTTCATGAACCTTTTGAATTCCCGGGAATAGAGGCTTTCCTCGTCATCTTCTCAGATTCTTCAGCAGCCTTTCTCTCACTTGTGTCCTTCAGTCCCAGCCCCTTCTTCTTTATCTCCCTGGGAAACTCCTTAGCTTGAATCTTCAATTCAAGTTCATGTGTCTTCAAGTTTCCAATGAGGCTTTCTATCTCAAGGGTGCTGATATCATGTGATTCAGCAATCGCGATCACCTTAGGATTGAAACGTGGAGGCAAAGATTGCAGGATCTTCCTCACCAGATCTCCATTTGAGTAGCTTTTCCCGAGGGATCGTGAGGTGTTGACAATCTTGGTAAAGCGTGTATACATGTTATCCACTTCCTCGTCGATCTCCATCCAGAATTTTCCGTATTCAGATTTGAGTCGGAACATCTTTGACTCCTTCACCTGTAAGGTACCTTCGTGAGTAAGCTAAAGTAGCTGTCATATATCATATGCAGTTTCACAGTTATAGATTCTATTAAATTAATTTTTTCCAATTCGCAAAATAAATATTTCATTGCTTTGTCATTGTTCATACATCTAAGCTTGTCAGCTTCATCCCATTTATCGTGTGGTTTGACCAAGTCGGTATCACCTACAGTGGTGGTGGTTACAGTGTATTTCGTCTCGATCATGGCCCACACGTCAATGCTTTGGGTCATCAGAAAGATTTTCATTCATGTTCTCTAGTGATTGTAGTCACTCCCCATAAACACTGGGGGTCTACTCACCCTATCCCTTAGGAAATGTGTGAACTGCATTGGCCATCTTACTTCGGATTTTTAAGCTTTTTTGAAGTAACCTTCCTCTGATACCACTTGTTGGATCATGTGGCCAGCCTTAGAGGGGGTGAATAAGGTTTATGTCGCTAATCAAAAATTTGAATTATTTTGAACCAGGGAAAACTATTTCTGTAAGCTACCGAGGGGCACTAGGTAGTTAGCGCACGGCGGTATGTCACAGAACTCGTTTTCCTGGGTAGATTCTCCCTTGGAGATCTATGCACTCTTCATGACAACTCAAACTAACATTCACAGCAGTACAAGAAAGTAAAGAAATAGGGAATGAATTTCATTGAAAACTTAATCAACAACAGTTTACAATAACATAACCTTGATCTCCGTGATGCAGAAGATCAAAGGCGGTGAATGAAAAATCTTTTGGCTTTCTTTACCAACCCTCTCCTAGGACCAGTTAGCTCTCTCCCTTTCCCTCCAAGAAAAGTCTTCGAGCCGGCTCTTCACCTCCATGTAAGGATGGGTCTTAGAGCCCCGCTAGATCACCCGATCTAGACGTCCCTTCTGTAACATCCTATTTTGAGCTAGGCCCCTCGCACGCGTTTCAAGTCAAGAGAATCGACTCAGTCTCGGGAAGCATCAAGTGAGTCGACTATACTCAATGAATAGAGCAGATTTTACTTAGAATGATTCTAGAAACTAAAGGCATCGAGTGTGTTTAGTGCACTCAATTCCATTAGATGAATTATAACTTAGAAGTACTATATATGTTGAGGCGTTGAGTGGACTCAACACCACTCGACGAAATTGTACTTAAAAGATTTTTTGGACTCGGGGCTTTAAGTGCGTATAGTGCACTCGATGACATTCGACGAATTATGACTTAGAATTGTTCTGGAAGTTGCGGCATTGAGTGAAGTTAAAGTGGTGTTGAGTAGACTCAACACCACTCAATGCCATTCGATGAATAAGCTGAGGCGTTGAGTGGACCCAACACCACTCAATGCCATTCGGTGAAAAAAAGCTGAGGTGCTGAGTTGACTCAACACCACTCAATGCCATTCGACGGAATAAGCTGAGGCATTGAGTAAACTCAACACAACTCAACGTATTTTACTTAGAATAGTTTCTGGAAGTTACAACATTGAGTAAAGTCAAAGCGGCGTTGAGTGGACTCAACGCCACTTAACGCTTTTTACTTAGAATTGGTCTGAAGCCTGTAGGCGTCGAGTGCATTGAGTGAACTCGACACCATTCGATGATTTATCGAGTGAAGGTTTGCATACTCGACGATTTTTTACTTGGCTATTCTTGAGGCCTGAAGGTGTCGAGTCCGTTGAGTGCACTCGACGCCACTCGACGATTCGTCGAGTAAAGGAGGTACACTCGAAGATTCTGACTTAGGATTTTTCGGCCCACTATTTCTGATTCCTATACACGGGTTGAACCGGATTTTTGGGATTGGTGCCAAATGACTTAAATGGATGCGACTTTTCAAAAGGACATATTTAATATAATAATAGGCAGTCCAATGTTTGGATGACATGTGGCTAGGCAACCTAACCCTAATTCTCATTATAAAAGGAGATTTAAGGGAAATCTAGCCGTCACTTTGCCACTTTTGCCGAGTCATTACCTGTGTTGAAACCGTCGGGGGAGAAGAGTTGCCAGAGGAGATTTCTGGAGGAAAACCTTTCCTTCTCTTCTTCCGTGAAGAACAACACCAACATAAAAGAAGATGCTGCCAAGGAGAGTGACGAGATCAATGGACTAACCCGACGAAAATGAGGTGAGCTTCCTACCCTCTACCTTAGTGCTAGATCTGTAGTTATTTCTAGGAGAGATGTCGACTCAAAAGAGTTTGACTTGTGAGATGATGATCTCCTAGGTAGAGAGCATGTTAGGGCTTGTGCCCTAGAGATGTGATGTCTTCAACCTCTCCTCACTTCTTTGTGAAGGTGGTGGACTTGGATTTGTGAAGAGAAATGGTCTATTGAGGGTGAATAAGGGAGGTGGAATTTCTGTATATAGTTTTGATTAAATGTCTAAAGGAAGAAGATGAATCATTCATCTTGCTTAAAGATGCGTGAAGAAATCTATTTTTTGTGCGCAGTGAACTTGAAGGCCATTTTCGGGTATGTTACGGCTAGATCTGGGCTTTCAACTAAACACGAAAGTCATAGCCCTTGGATATACCTTTCCAATGGATGGTTATATGTCTTCATACAAGTCTTGTAGACTCAGTAATGTCCAGTCAAAGTTGTTGTACAGTCAAGTCTTAAGTAAATGTTGTTCTCGGGTTAGTGTAGATCTGGGTTTGAATTTTGTAGAGAGGTCAGAGTGAATTAACATTGAGATTTGTTGAACTTAATTTATGGATGTTTGTGATAAACAAAGGACTGATGGGGTAGATCCTTAAGAAAGTAAATTAGGTTGAGGTTTTTGTAAACTTAGGCAATACGTAATCGTGATAAACTAATGGTTTGATGGAATATGATTGTACCGACAGTTTGAAGGAGGTTGACAAACAAATGATTTTGGTAAGCTAGTGAGCAAATAAATTGACAAATTTGATTGTACAATTGTTATTCTTGTTGAAGCGTATTTGATTGTGAATGCTTGACTTTAAGAAGGAATTGGATGAGGTTAAAGAATGGACCTATAACAGGATGATTAATGGAATGTTCATATAGCCCACTACCTAGAGTTGTGTCTCCCTACAGGTAGCAGTGTGGGATTGGTATGTTGAATAAGGTGGCTTTCCACCTTTGTAAATGACAAACCCTTGTGTGGTATGGAAATGTGGAAGAGTTGGAAGTGTGTGTGTGTGTTTGCCGCACTAGAATGATGTGTTGATAAGGGAATCGGTGTGGAGCCCTTGCATGTTGTTAAGAACAGGATGTGAATAATAAAAAGGGACTCAATGTGGAGTTCTTAAATATGAAATTGCATGTGGTGTGAGTTGACACGCAGTGTCAAAATCCTGGGTTAAGGATAGTGTGGCAGTTCTATGGGCTTGCTAGTCATCACACCGACGGGAGTTGACTGATAGACTTTGGACGGTTTGGATGTGTCATCGGTGCTCATTCCCGAGGCCCTTTCCATGTCAGGTGGACAGATTGGTTGTGTCCATGGTGCTCATTCATGAGGCCCTTTTCGTGCCACACCGGTAGGCCAGTTTGGGTTATTTTCTTGGTGCACATCTACCCAAGACCCCTCTGAGTCGTAGTATGCATGTGAACTCCGTTGTTGTGTTCTTAGCATTGAGGCGTACGGAGGCCTATGCTTGGTAGTGTGGATGCATTCCTAGTAGTGGAAAGCATGTTCCACTGTCACCATCTGGCCACGACGAATGGCGCCTGAGAGGTTAGCTACTTGCTCGAAAAGTGGGAACTACAAGTCTGTGTTGACATAGCAATTGTATGTGTGTGAGCATGGGTGAGTCATCATAAGTAATTCATAACATAGCATTGCATCACATAAGATCCTTATCATATAAGTTTGTATGGGCACTCTTATATGATGAGTTACTTTACTGTTAATCTGATCCTTAACTTATATGTCTATATGGGCATCCATATAAGTTGAGTTACTTCCTGTTATTTATTTATACCTGTACACTTCTGTTGATGGTAGAATTGCTAGTATAAATTGTTATAGTTACTTCAGATATACTATAGATTACTTTGATATAGATTAGCACTTTGCCACTTTTTTTACTACTGCTTACATATATATATATATATATATATATATATATATTATACCCATTTTCCTTTCTCCGCCCGGTGCCTAAGAGTCGTCGGGGGAGCGGATGTGATAGTCACTTAATCTTTATGACTAACAGTTGCTGCGTCTTCCTTTTTAGGAGGAAACCCCGTAGATAGAGCAGCAAGTTTTGCAGGAGGGAAGCCAGTCCAGGACGACATGGCCTGAAGTGATGATATAATCGTTGCCGTCAGTGGCTGATGTGAGTTTTTGAGAGACTCATTTTGTAGCCTTCATAGCATGTTGTACTCTGATATTATAGAAGCCTTGGTCACTTCTTTTTATTTGATGTATTTGTATTTTGACAATAGACTTATGTGGATTTTGACTTCTGCTTATAGTCTTATGTTGGGTTGGCAATGATGATATTAGTTTTAGCCGGCAGGATAGGCGTCTTGTGGTACAGGTCGACCCGTGTATTGGCGCTACCGCAAGGCGGCTGTTCTGGGCATAAGACTTCCCTCGGTTGTGTCTTGTGTTTCGGAAGGGGGGTATTTCACCTTCCCTAGGAAGATTTCTCACGGAATCCTACCCCGAATTCCGTCGACCTTCCCCAGTCGATTTCCATCACCACAAGAATAGAGAGAAAAAGAAGATTACAATAAAGAGTTTAAAGGATCTAAAAGATTAAAAATTCCCTCTTAATGATTCCTCAATTGAGCGACCCGCAGCCGGTGCTTGAGATCTTCATGTTCTTGCAACTGGTCAACTCTCCGTAGTCAATGTAGTCCTTGGCTCACTGGAGTTCTACATGTGCGAATGGGAGAGAGGGGGCTTCCTTCTCCTTCGACGAAGACGATAGAACAGACATGAGAGAGGTGGTCGAACCCTAGGAATCACAGAACTCTGTTTATTTTTGTTGTTGTAAGGAACACAGAAAGCGAGGCCCCATTTTATACGTTTTTATAAAATAGGCTACCATCGGTTATAAGGCTAGCGCCCAGTGGTAGGTTCACATGCTTGATCCTGACAGCTGTCCTCCAAATCTGGAAAAATATTCAAAACGAATATTTTCCTTTTTCTAATGCTAGCGCGACACGGTAGGTAGATAGCGCCCGGCAGTTGTCCAGTCATCTCAATGCTTTCATCTAGAAGATCATTGAGTGTGTTATCGTGGCGTGATACCAAGCTAGTGTCGGGCAGTAGTCCAGTCATGTCGACGCTTTCGTCTCGAAGATCTTTGAGTGTTCTACTACGGCGCGGTACAAAGCTAGCGCTCGGCGGTAGTCTAGTCATCTCGATGCTTTTGTCTCAAAGATCGTTGAGTGGTCTACTGTGGCGTGGTATCAAGTTAGCGCCTGCGCGGTAGGTTCCTGAGAGCCTTGAAGTATTAATTCCTCAAGCAATCGCGGGTGGTAGGACTAGCACGGCGTGATAGATTCCTTATATTTCAGACTACCGCCCGACATTAGCTACTGTCGCTCGGCGGTAGGTTCCTAAGGAGAGCTCCTTTTATTTCTTGGACCTGTAAACCTGCACACTCTACAAAACACAAGATGTAATCAAATATAATATGGGAGTTGATTTTATCAAACTAAGGATATGTGAACTGTCGGCTCCAACAATAGGGTCACACATAAGTGTGTTTTGAGAAGTTGAGGGAAGGATTGTGTTGTCCTAATCCATATGGGATATGAGTAGAAAACAAATCCTATGACATTAATGTAACTTATGAGTTGCATCGAATGTGTATCGACGCACATCGAGTGCATATCGACGCACATCGACTTCATATCGATGCAGTCAAGCTTGGTGTCTATGCGGGCTCTAGTCGACGCTACGCTGAGTAGATATCGACGTTAAGTCAACTTTTATTTGACGCAAGTGCGCCTACTGCCTGTCAACACAAGTAGCATAGAGTGTCATTGACTACTAATCGATGTTGTGTCGAGTTCTTATCAACGCACATCGACTGCAAGTCGAAGCATATCTACGCAATTCGAATTTTGGCAGACTTCTAAGAGGGCTTCTGCCTGTTTGTTATCATCGGATATAAATAGACTTGAAAAGGGTTTCCTGATAGCTAGTAACTAAAGTGTTTGTTTTTGAAGCCGTCACTTGCCTTAGATTCTGTCTGTTGGAGCCAAAACTTGACCTCAACGAGAGTTCGAAAATAAGGGTATAGCCAACACCTACTTCTCCTAAGCTACGACCCCTAACTGGTTGTAAAGGACCAAGAACCGACCCAAAGCCTCAGTTGTAACGCCCCCGATTTTCATGCGGTTATTTGTATTCTCGTTGGCGTTACGATGACGCGTTTCCGTGGCTTGTGCCATGTGTGGAGTATGGTTTAGCTCCTTTGAACTGAGTGCCCTGTTTTGTAGCCTGTTGGCAAGATCTCCCTAGCAAGCCGAGTCGTTTTGGGTGACCCGGTGTGGCCTCTCGGGGGGATGTTTGTGTTTGGCTTTGTTTGGGTATAACTCGAGTTCTGTTTGTCGAAAGTTAATTTCGACTTCGCCGTTGTGTTCGTAGCGTGGGTATTTAGCTACGGTGTGAATTTCGTCGAATTCCGAGGTGATTCGGTTTTCGTGTCGTTTGGCGTGTTATTAGTATTTGTAATCAATTAATTAAATTGATTTGGCTTGTTTTGTAGCCCTTCGGTTTTGTCCGATTAATAAATTCTACGGGAGAATTTATTTGTGCAGTTATTGCCTTGCCTTGGTGGCAGCCATATTTTGGCTATTCCTTTATGGAATTTTCTTAATTTTAATTAAGTAATTAGGCGTGTTAGGGTTCGGTTATGGGTGAACCGGTGTTTAGCTTTTCGTATAAAAGCTCTGTTTAAGAAGTGACGGCTCACTTCTTCTTCTTCTTTTCCTGAGAGAGAAGCCGTCGCTGCCTTTTCGCGGAAATCAGAGGAGAAACCTCCCGTCCTGTACCTCCTTTTGTCGGCGATTCCGGGCTTGTTCGTGGACGGAATTCGATTCCGAAAACGGCATTGTCTTGCTCTCTCCGAGATCTTCGTTTCGACGGTAAGATATTCGATTTTCGTGGAGTTTTGATGAGATTTGGGTTTTGGTTTTGGAGTTTTCAGCCATTAATGGCCGTGAGATTTATTCTAGGTGCTGCGGCTGGTTGTTCCGTGTGAAGAGGAGGAGAGCCATCCAGGCTTCGCTGAAAGTTGAGGCAAGTGGTATTCTTGCCCTTGCCAAGTTTCTTTTTGATTATTTTTGCTGAAATAGAAATCCCTGTTAGCCCAGGTTAGAGGCCTTGTTGTTCTCATTTTTCATGCTATCTATAGGAATTAGTTCTTCCTATTGACCCCCCCCCCCCCCCCCCCACCCTACTTATGCTGTTGGAACCCAACTTTGCCGGCGTAATGCCGTTTATCCTTGTTCAGATTTGCTCTGGTTTGGGTGTAGCCGAGAGGGAGTGTTAGGAGGGGAGGGGGGTGTTTTTCCCAAATTTGTTGAGTGTATTACTCGAGTAGTAGCTTTGAGATACTCGAGTAGGTAGTAGATTACTCGGGTATAAATCCTGGAGTACTCAAGTAATGGTTTCGAGTACTCGAGTAGTAGCTTTGAGATACTCGAGTAGGTAGTAGATTACTCGAGTATTAGCCGTGGAGTTACTCGAGTAGTAAGTAACTACTCGAGTAGGGGTCTTGGGTTACTCGAGTAGTGGGCTCGAGTACTCGAGTAGTAGCTTTTAGATACTCGAGTAGAAGGCATTAACTCGAGTATTTGCCTTGGAGTTACTCGAGTAGTAGGTAACTACTCGAGTGGGGGTTCTGAGTTACTCGAGTAGTAGATAACTACTCGAGTAGGTGGGTTGGTTTACTCGAGTAGTAGGCATCTACTCGAGTGTAGTTGTTTGTAGATACTCGAGTGTAGTTGCTTGTAGATACTCGAGTGTAGTTGCTTGTAGATACTCGAGTAGTTGCTTGTAGATACTCGAGTAGCTGTTGGTAGATACTCGAGTAGCTGGTTGGAGTACTCGAGTAGTTGGTAACTACTCAAGTGCTGGCTATGTTTGTATACTCGAGTAGTAGGCGACTACTCGAGTAGAGGATTGAGGTACTCGAGTAGTAGGCGACTACTCGAGTAGAGGGATGAGGTACACGAGTAGTTGGTAACTACTCGAGTACTGGAAATTCCCTGCCCTTTTCTTCTGTCTCAGAATCGTTCGACTATCGTCGATCTCGGTTTCTGCTTTAGGCCGTTCGACTATCGTCGACCTCCGGTCGACAATCGTCGAGCTCCGTTTTTACCTTAGTGGGATTATGGTTATAGTTTGGTTTTGGCTTAAAGTGAGGCTGGCTCACTCAGCGCCAAGGTTTGGGTAGGCACTGAGTGGGTCTCACTCAGCGCCTTGTCGTGTTGATTCTTTTCAACACTCTTCCTTTACCTTGTTTTCCGTTCCCGAGTGGTTTTCTTGTTATTTTTCTGACATTCCCTTGTCGGCCGTTTTCGTTACCTTCTTAAAGGCCGAATCGTGGGTCGTGGTTAGTAGTGGTGGTTTATAGCTCTTTAAGAGGGTGGAATTGTGTGATATAGCCATGACCACTCTTGTTTTTCTTGCTCCAGGTACGGGTTGGGCATGTGTGGGTGGAAGGTCCCTTGTGCTTTCATGTGTAGACCCTTGAGCTTGCTGACTTGGGCATGGTGGATTGGGGGACTGCGTTTGCCTTCGATCCGGCTCCTCGTTGTTTGTTTTTGCTACTACCACCTCCCACAGTTTAGGGTGTTAGAAGTTTCTTCCTTGGTAGTTTGCAGCACTTTTGGCTCTCGATAGCCTAGTAGGCCCGGCAGGATGTTGTTCCTGAGTGGGGTTGTTGCTGTTTCCTTTGCTCATTGTGCTTTTCTGTTGTCCTGGTTTGGACAGATGTGGCTCTTTCTACTGCATGTTTTCAGTTACTTCTTCTTTTTGGTTAACTCTTACATGCAGTTGTTTTTACCTTGTTGCTTGCTGAGGTATTCTGTTTTCTTTTGGAATACCCCAGGTTCTGAGCCGTAGCCAGTCGGGTGGCTAGTTGCAGTGGTGGTGTTGGTGGTCTCTCGGACTTTGGAGTTCCGTTTACCTTGTTAGTGAGGTAGTTTTTCAGTACTTTCTTACAGACAGACATATGTGCTAGTGGGTTCGTGTCAGGTTGTTGGCGCCCACTGGTAGTTTCTCTTACCCTTGTACTAGATATATTACTTATGCTGCTACCATTTTCTGGAGATAGTCTACTGGCTCTGAGAAGGTTTTATGCTAGGTTGCTAGTTACCTTTAAACTATTAATATTATTATAAATAAAGCTCATGATCGACATGTTTTATAAGACTTAATCACTATTTTTCAAATCACGTATGAAAATCATTTTTTTATATATTATATAAATTAAATGTAGTGTCTTGCATAGCATGAGTGGTTCTCTTGGGACCCTTATGCGCTCTTTAGGGTGTAAAACCTAATTAAAGTATTTTTCTTTCCGCAACGTATAAATATAGTTTTTCTTTTGTGGACTAGGTGATCCACTGAGCTGAGGGATACGGTCTCTAAAAATATAACTGATTTTCCATTCATAAAACACAGGATTTTCTTGCATAAAGTTTGTAGTTGGTTTTGCCTGAGCGTCAGCGGTTATCCCCTGCTTGACGTGGCATCATGACGCGTGTTTTCTCATACTCTAATAATTCTTATAATTGGAGAAAATGCGGGTTGTGACAGTTGGTATCAGAGGGAGGTTGCTTGACAAGTTAGTTGAGCGACCTTCCTTTGTTTGCTTTAGTAGTTCAGCATCATGTCATTCACACATCGATTTGTCATCAGCACGTCTTGGCAAAAGCACGAACACTACACTCATGGCATAACATGAAGTATACGAGGCATATTATGTAGTATGCGATGCATAATATGTGTTCGTATATGGATCCCCCGTAGGGGCTACATGTGAGGGTTATGTAGTATGGGATGCATAACCTCACCACATGACTGCGACTAGCACGTTTCTTTTTCGTTGCATGGGAATGTTATGTAGTATGGGATGCATAACATTTTCATGTGTACGCCGCTCATAACATGCATTAGGGCCTTTTAGAATGCATAGCACAAACATGCATAGCATATTATTACATGAGCACAACGTGCCAAGCTAAAGATTTGCAGGATGACATATGTACACACATAAGTTTTCAAAACAAAATAAAGTCATGCATTCCCGATCTAGGCACGAGAGTTAGCAAGGTGATGGTTAACCATCCTAGGTTAGGGCATGTCATCAAATTTTTTTTGTTAAAAAGATAAACTCCCAGAGCAAGTTTAGCAGCTTTAAGCCTATATCTATATATGTATGATCTGTACTTGTGTTTGGGTTCTAGTTGTTGTTAGGTGATCTGATTTGGGGTGGTTATGATTATAGGATGGCTAGGCGACCTGCGACGCGTTCAACTCCCCTGTCTGAAGGTGAGTCGTCTCGGGCTCAGCGTGATGCGGTAATTGAGAGTCTGCGTCAGAGTAGCGAAGCTATGGGCAGGCAGTTGGGGGAGGTGCAAGCCCAGATTCAGTCTTTGGTGGCAGTTATGGCAGGACAGGCTCATGGTGCGCAAGTTCCAGCTGGGGGGTTAGCTGTTCCTCCTCCCCCTGCGCTCGTGAGACCTCCAGTAGTGGTGCCAGCGGAGATGGCCTTCATCTCGCAATTTCAGAGACTGAGCCCTCCCACTTATGACGGGAAGGCAGACTTCATGGTTATAGATGATTAGCTGGTCTAAATGGAGGAGATGTTTTCATATTCAGGGATTGCTGGTGACCAGAGGGTGATGCTAGCCACCTATCAGCTTAAAGGATTGGCTAAGAGTTGGTGGCTGAGAGAGAAGGAGAGCTTAGTAGCTGGATGCTCTTGGGAAATGTTTAAGGAGATGTTGTTAAGGAAGTTCTTGCCTTCGGTCGAGCGTGACCGCCTCATGAATGACTTTCTCTATCTGAAGCAAAGGCAACTCACGGTGGGTGACTATGAAATAGAATTTAGTAAGTTGAGCCGTTTTGCCCCTGCTCTGGTCAGCGTTGAGGCTGATCGAGTTAAGAGATTTCTTGGTGGTTTGAGGATCGAAGTGCAGCAGTTGACCAGTGCTTATGGGTCAGTGACTTATGCTGGAGTTGTAGAGGCTGCTCTTAAGGTTGAGGCTATTGAAACGGCAAAGAGCAGAGGCCAGCAGATGAGAAAGGACAAGAGAAAGTCTGTGGAGGGGAAGAAGCCCGTGGTACCCGATGTTGTTCCAGGAAAGAGGAGCAGAGTAGTGTGCAGCTTCTGTGGCCGGTCAGGCCACCCTGTTGAGAAATGTTTTAAGAGGTCAGTAGCTCAGAAGAAGGAGCAGGTGCATGCGATCCAGGGTGCTCCTAGGAGGGATGTCTCCTGTTCGGTTTGCAAGCGGTCCGGGCATGATGCGGCCCAGTGTTGGACCAAGGACAGAGTCTGCTTTCAGTGTGGGCAGAAGGGTCACATCAAGTTGCGGTGTCCTCAGGTTCAGTCAGTTCTTCCTGCAGTTCCGTTGCAGGCTTTACCTCCACCTCCGCGTGTGGACAAGGGAAAAGGGAAGCTGAACGTGATTTCTTCTGAGGAGGCTCAGACTTCGACCCAGGTTATTTCAGGTTAGTTGATTGTGGTTTTTTTCTAGCCTGGTAGTTTTATTTGCTAGAGTGTTGCGGTATTGCTATGGTAGTTCCTTAGTTTGGGTGTTCCTATAGGGAAGTTTAAGGTGAAGAACCGCTGGGCGCGGGTTCTGTTTGACTCCGGCGCTACCCACTCGTTCGTGGCTAGAGCCTTTGTAGAGCATCATCGATTGACTCTAGATCGTGTTCGGGATTCCTTCTGTGTCAAGTTTCCTTCTGGTGAATCTGTGTTGTCAGATTTGGGCATTTTGGATTGCCCGGTTTTGTTGGGGGACTTTCTTGCGAAGGCGGACCTGAAAATGATTGATCTGGAGGACTTCGATGTCATTTTGGGCATGGACTGGCTCTCTCGGTATGTTGTGGTCATTCAGTGCAAAGGAAAGCGCTTGGACTTCATCAGGGACGACGGTCAGCCCGGCAGCGTGTATGCTGCTCTGTGTCAGGATTTTCATGTCATCTCTGCGGTATGTGCTCAGAGATTGTTTCTTTCTGATTGTTGTGTTTGTTTAGTCTCGGCGATTGGAGCCGCTGTTAGCGTGCCACGCTTGGAAGAGATTCCTATTGTTCGTGGTTTCGCCGATGTTTTTCCTGATGATCTTCCTGGTCTTCCTCCTGATCGGGATGTTGAGTTTGTGATCGATTTAGAGTCGGGTACACGTCCTATTGCTAAGGCGCCGTACCGGATGGCCCCTCGTGAGTTAGAGGAGTTGCGAGTTCAGTTGGATGAGCTATTAGCTAAGGGGTTTATTAGGCAGAGTTCGTCGCCTTGGGGTGCTCCTGTTTTGTTCGTAAAGAAGAAAGATGGGTCGATGCGGCTCTGCATCGACTATAGAGAGTTGAACAAGGTCACTATCAAGAACAGGTACCCTCTGCCGAGGATCGATGATTTGTTTGACCAGTTGCGTGCTAGCACGGTGTTCTCCAAGATCGATCTTCGTTCTGGTTATCACCAGCTTAGGATCCGTGAGGTGGATATTCCACAGACTGCATTTAGGTCGAGACATGGACACTTTGAGTTTCTGGTAATGTCGTTTGGTCTGACCAACGCACCTTCAGCCTTCATGGATATGATGAACCGAGTGTTCAAGGATTTTCTCGATAAGTTCGTTGTGGTCTTTATTGATGACGTGTTAGTTTACTCTCGCAGTGCTGAGGAGCATGAGCAGCATTTGCGTTTGGTCCTATCGGAGTTGAGGAGCCACAAGTTATTCGCCAAATTGAGCAAGTGCGAGTTTTGGTTGCCTCAAGTTTCTTTCCTAGGCCACGTGGTGAACAAGGAGGGGATCTCAGTTGATCCAGAAAAGATTGCAGCAGTGATGGATTGGAGTAGACCGAGTTCGCCTAAGGAAATCAGGAGTTTCTTAGGGTTGGCTGGCTATTACAGAAGATTTGTGGAGGGTTTCTCTTCCCTAGCCGCACCTTTGACCAAGCTGACTCAGAAGAATATGGCTTTTGTTTGGAGTGAGAAGTGCGAAGAAGCTTCTCTAGAGCTGAAGGAGAGATTGTGCACTGCTCCCGTCCTGACCCTGCCTACCGAGGGAGTAGATTATGATGTTTATGTGGATACTTTGCTCGTAGGTCTGGGATGCGTATTAATGCAAGAGGGAAAGGTAATTGCCTATGGGTCAAGGCAACTGAAGACTCATGAGAAGAATTATCCCACGCATGACCTCGAGTTTGCAGCGGTTATTTATGCTTTGAAGTAATGGAGGCACCTACTTTATGGGGCTCAATGCAAGATCTTCACTGACCATAAGAGCCTGAAGTACGTGTTTACACAGAAGGAGTTGAATCTGCGTCAGCGGCGGTGGTTGGAATATGTGGCTGATTATGATATGGAGTTCCAGTATCATCCGGGCAAGGCCAACGTGGTGGCCGACGCCCTGAGCCGAAAGACGGGAAAGATCTTTAACCTCTCCGCCGATCGTTTAGTGGAGGAGTTCCTCCTTATGGATATATCAGTGGGATGCTGTAGTGTGCAGAGTAGTTTGTCAGTGGCAGAGCCGTCCTGGATTTCTTTGACTAGGCTGCACCAGAAGGACGATCCTGATCTTATGCATCTTTTCACCAAGACTGAGAAGGGAGAGTTGCCCGATTTTGCTATCGATGGTGCGGGTACTTTAAAGTACCGCGGCAGGTTTTGCGTTCCCGCTGTCGGAGATATTAGGAGGATGGTTTGCAGTGAGGCTCATGGTTCCAGCATTTCCTACCATCCAGGATCTACGAAGATGTACCGTGACTTAAGACAAATTGCCTGGTGGTATGGCATGAAAGGAGATATAGACCGATTTGTTGCTGAGTGTCACACTTGCAAGCGTGTGAAGGCCGATCATGGAAGGCCTGGTGGTAAGTTGACTCCGCTAGAGATCCCGACATGGAAGTGGGAAAGTATATCTATGGATTTCATTACGGGTTTACCAAAATCCCCGAGAGGATTTGATTCGGTTTGGGTTGTAGTAGATAGATTGACGAAGTGCGCTCACTTCGTGCCTTATAAGATTGATTACCCGATGAAGAAGATAGCAGAGTTATACATGAATGAAGTCATACGACTCCACGGTGTGCCGGTTAGCATCATTTCCGATCGAGATTCCCGGTTTACTTCTCGTTTTTGGCAGAGTCTGCAGGAGGGTCTGGGTACGGATCTGAGATATTCGACTGCCTACCACCCGCAGACCAATGGGCAGACGGAGAGGGTGAACCAAATTGTTGAGGATATGATCCGGTGCTATATTTTAGACCACGGTGGGGCGTGGGATGAGCGGCTGCGACTTATGGAATTTGCCTACAACAACAGTTATCAGGAAAGTTTGCAGATGGCTCCGTTCAAAGCCTTGTATGGGAGGCGCTGTAGGACTCCATTGTTTTGGGCTGAGGTTGGTGAGAGGCCTTTGTTGGGTCCCGAGGCGCTTGAAGAAATGGAAGTTTCTGTGAAGCTTATTCGGGAGAAGCTTCGCATAGCCCAGGAGAGATATGAAAAGAATGCCAACCGGCGCAGGTCTGCTTTGGAGTTTTCCGTCGGGGACCTTGTATTCCTCAAAGTTTCCCCGATGGTAGGTGTTAAGAGATTTGGTAAGAATCGGAAGTTGGACCCAAGGTATGTGGGTCCGTTTGAGATTTTGGAACGGGTTGGCGTGTCAGCATATAGATTGGATTTACCAGCGAACTTCCCAGGTGTGCATAATGTTTTTCATGTTAGCCAATTGCGGAAGTGTGTGCGCAGTAGTGGGCAGCTCTTGGATGTTGTGCCCCAGTTGGAGCCCAACCTCTCTTTTGTTGAGGTGCCGGTTCGTATTTTAGATACTCAGGAGCGTGTGCTGCGAAAGAAGTCCATACCGATGGTTAAGGTTCTATGGAAGATTCAGGATTTGGAGAGCGTGACTTGGGAGTTAGAGTCGGCTATGAGGAGGGCTTATCCTCACCTGTTTCGTTGATTTAATTGGTATGTTTTCCTTCTTGTAACTCATATTAGTTGTTTCTCCTTCTTTAGTAGGAGTGTTGTGCGTAAAGTTTCGGGACGAAACTTTCTTTTAGGGGGAACTGTAACGCCCCCGATTTTCCTGCGGTTATTTGTATTCTCGTTGGCGTTACGATGACGCGTTTCCGTGGCTTGTGCCATGTGTGGAGTATGGTTTAGCTCCTTTGAACTGAGTGCCCTATTTTGTAGCCTGTTGGCAAGATCTCCCTAGCAAGCCGAGTCGTTTTGGGTGACCCGGTGTGGCCTCTCGGGGGGATGTTTGTGTTTGGCTTTGTTTGGGTATAACTCGAGTTCTATTTGTCGAAAGTTAATTTCGACTTCGCCGTTGTGTTCGTAGCGTGTGTATTTAGCTACGGTGCGAATTTCGTCGAATTCCGACGTGATTCGGTTTTCGTGTCGTTTGGCATGTTATTAGTATTTGTAATCAATTAATTAAGTTGATTTGGCTTGTTTTGTAGCCCTTCGGTTTTGACCGATTAATAAATTCTGCGGGAGAATTTATTTGGGCAGTTATTGCCTTGCCTTGGTGGCAGCCATATTTTGGCTATTCCTTTATGGAATTTTCTTAATTTTAATTAAGTAATTAGGCGTGTTAGGGTTCGGTTATGGGTGAACCGGTGTTTAGCTTTTCGTATAAAAGCTCTGTTTAAGAAGTGACGGCTCACTTCTTCTTCTTCTTTTCCTGAGAGAGAAGCCGTCGCTGCCTTTTCACGGAAATCAAAGGAGAAACCTCCCGTCCTGTACCTCCTTTAGTCGGCGATTCCGGGCTTGTTCGTGGACGGAATTCGATTCCGAAAATGGCGATGTCTTGCTCTCTCCGAGATCTTCGTTTCGACGGTAAGATATTCGATTTTCGTGGAGTTTTGATGAGATTTGGGTTTCGGTTTTGGAGTTTTCAGCCATTAATGGCCGTGAGATTTATTCTAGGTGCTGCGGCTGGTTGTTCCGTGTGAAGAGGAGGAGAGCCATCCAGGCTTCGCTGAAAGTTGAGGCAAGTGGTATTCTTGCCCTTGCCAAGTTTCTTTTTGATTATTTTTGCTGAAATAGAAATCCCTGTTAGCCCAGGTTAGAGGCCTTGTTGTTCTCATTTTTCTTGCTATCTATAGGAATTAGTTCTTCCTATTGACCCCCCCTACTTGTGCTGTTGGAACCCAACTTTGCCAGCGTAATGCCATTTATCCTTGTTCATATTTGCTCTGGTTTGGGTGTAGCCGAGAGGGAGTGTTAGGAGAGGAGGGGGGTGTTTTTCCCAAATTTGTTGAGTGTATTACTCGAGTAGTAGCTTTGAGATACTCGAGTAGGTAGTAGATTACTCGGGTATTAATCCTGGAGTACTCGAGTAGTGGTTTCGTGTACTCGAGTAGTAGCTTTGAGATACTCGAGTAGGTAGTAGATTACTCGAGTATTAGCCGTGGAGTTACTCGAGTAGTAAGTAACTACTCGAGTAGGGGTCTTGGGTTACTCGAGTAGTGGGCTCGAGTACTCGTGTAGTAGCTTTTAGATACTCGAGTAGAAGGCATTAACTCGAGTATTTGCCTTGGAGTTACTCGAGTAGTAGGTAACTACTCGAGTGGGGGTTCTGAGTTACTCGAGTAGTAGATAACTACTCGAGTAGGTGGGTTGGTTTACATGAGTAGTCGGCATCTACTCGAGTGTAGTTGTTTGTAGATACTCGAGTGTAGTTGCTTGTAGATACTCGAGTGTAGTTGCTTGTAGATACTCGAGTAGTTGCTTGTAGATACTTGAGTAGCTACTGGTAGATACTCGAGTAGCTGGTTGGAGTACTCGAGTAGTTGGTAACTACTCGAGTGCTGGCTATGTTTGTATACTCGAGTAGTAGGCGACTACTCGAGTAGAGGGTTGAGGTACTCGAGTAGTAGGCGACTACTCGAGTAGAGGGATGAGGTACATGAGTAGTTGGTAACTACTCGAGTACTGGAAATTCTCTGCCCTTTTCTTTTGTCTCAGAATCGTTCGACTATTGTCGATCTCGGTTTCTGCTTTAGGCCGTTCGACTATCGTCGACCTCCGGTCGACAATCATCGAGCTCCGTTTTTACCTTAGTGGGATTGTTGTTAGAGTTTGGTTTTGGCTTAAAGTGAGGCTGGCTCACTCAGCGCCAAGGTTTGGGTAGGCACTGAGTGGGTCTCACTCAGCGCCTTGTCGTGTTGATTCTTTTCAACACTCTTCCTTTACCTTGTTTTCCGTTCCCGAGTGGTTTTCTTGTTATTTTTCTGACATTCCCTTGTCGGCCGTTTTCGTTACCTTCTTAAAGGCCGAATCGTGGGTCGTGGTTAGTAGTGGTGGTTTATAGCTCTTCAAGAGGGTGGAGTTGTGTGATATAGCCAAGACCACTCTTGTTTTTCTTGCTCCAGGTACGGGCTGGGCATGTGTGGGTGGAAGGTCCCTTGTGCTTTCACGTGTAGACCCTTGAGCTTGCTGACTTGGGCATGGTGGATTGGGGGACTGCGTTTGCCTTCGATCCGGCTCCTCGTTGTTTGTTTTTGCTACTACCACCTCCCATAGTTTAGGGTGTTAGAAGTTTCTTCCTTGGTAGTTTGCAGCACTTTTGGCTCTCGGTAGCCTAGTAGGCTCGGCAGGATGTTGTTCCTGAGTGGGGTTGTTGCTGTTTCCTTTGCTCGTTGTGCTTTTCTGTTGTCCTGGTTTGGACAGATGTGGCTCTTTCTACTGCATGTTTTCAGTTACTTCTTCCTTTTAGTTGACTCTTACATGCAGTTGTTTTTACCTTGTTGCTTGCTGAGGTATTCTGTTTTCTTTTGGAATACCCCAGGTTCTGAGCCCTAGCCAGTCGGGTGGCTAGTTGCAGTGGTGGTGTTGGTGGTCTCTCGGACTTTGGAGTTCCGTTTACCTTGTTAGTGAGGTAGTTTTTCAGTACCTTCTTATAGACAGACATATGTGCTAGTGGGTTCGTGTCAGGTTGTTGGCGCCCACTGGTAGTTTCTCTTACCCTTGTACTAGATATATTACTTATGCTGCTACCATTTTCTGGAGATAGTCTTCTGGCTCTGAGAAGGTTTTATGCTAGGTTGCTAGTTACCTTTAAACTATAAATATTATTATAAATAAAGCTCATGATCGGCATGTTTTATAAGACTTAATCACTATTTTTCAAATCACGTATGAAAATCGTTTTCTTATATATTATATAAATTAAATGTAGTGTCTTGCATAGCATGAGTGGTTCTCTTGGGACCCTTATGCGCTCTTTAGGGTGTAAAACCTAATTAAAGTATTTTTCTTTCCGCAGCGTATAAATATAGTTTTTCTTTTGTGGATTAGGTGATCCACTGAGCCGAGGGATACGGTCTCTAAAAATATAACTGATTTTCCATTCATAAAACACAGGATTTTCTTGCATAAAGTTTGTAGTTGGTTTTGCCTGAGCGTCAGCGGTTATCCCCTGCTTGACGTGGCATCATGACGCGTGTTTTCTCATACTCTGATAATTCTTATAATTGGAGAAAATGCGGGTTGTGACATCAGTAGGGTGGTCTTACCTCTTACCCTGAAGATCTCTGAGTGCTTACCCTCCGAAGACAAAAGCTGGGCTTGGAGCTCCTCAGAAATCACAGGAAACTCTCTCCCAAGTATGAAAAACCCTTCCTTCTGAAGAACCCATATGGGTCTATATATAGTCTTTGCTGACCTGAAATTACTAAATTACCCCTAGCTGGTCTGCCAACAGCCAAACCCCGATGTTATGAAATGCTAAATGCAGACCCTAGGGGTATTTAGGTAATTTATCCGAGGGCAACTAGGTAATTTCTCCCAGGGCCCCATCTAGAGAGAACCTCTATGCCGAGAACTTGAGGTTCTTACATATTGTCGAGAACCCTCCCGCCCTCACTCGGCGGGAGCTAAAAAGGTGTTGAAGAATACCTCAGACTGAGCCAGTTCATAGCTTCCGCGAGGCACGAGACTTCTCGCCCGTCTCTGGGAAGAAGTAGGTCTCGGTCGGGGCTTGAGAGCGAGCGCTCTCGCCCTCTCCTAGGCAGGAGCTCTCCTGCTTTGAAGACCAAAGCTAGCCCGAAACTAGCACAAACCTGGCCCTTGGTGCCTCTAGGTTCCACTCAGCGAATATGAGGTTGTATACAATCCCCGCTCTTTTTGAGCTAGCCCTGCGCTCGAAAAGACACGTCCGACCAATAATATTCGCTTAGCATGTGCAGTCCTGAAAAGAGAATCTTTTGGTGGGCCATCCCACGGCTATATATATATGTAAATCGGCTGATAGTCAAAATTTCATTCCTGCCGTTGTTATCTCTCTGTTGAATCCTCGTGCGATCTCGCCATGCGCCCTGAACGCATCGAGAAGCCACTCTCGCAAGGCCTGTAGGCCCGCATTGATGCGGCACAGGCGCGAGCTCGCGCCAATAGTTCCCTGGTAGCCCCCTGGCTGGCGAGAAAGGCGCCAGCCACTGAGCCCCCACAAATGAAGAAGATGAAAAGGAAGAGAGTGAAATCGGTCAAGCGAGACCTCTTGAATGAGAACCGGGGCTTGCCTACCCCGTCCCTAAGCCGCGCGGATAATCCTTCACCTCCGCAGAAGGTATGTCCCTGCGATTTGCTGATTATCGAGAACTGTGAATTGATATGAAAGAAATACCGATGATTGATATGCAGTACTTCTCGTAGGAGGCGGTTCAAGATGGTGGTGTCGGGTCCCTGCTAGCGCCCCCAGAATCGACATCACTCCTCCCCAGGGATCCACTCCAGGTCCCGGAGGCCACTCCTCCGACTGATCCTCCGAGAACTCCAAGTAACCTTTTACCCTTGTTTCGTCCAATTTTATCATTCCAATCACAGTGTTCTGAACTGTTGAATTGACCTCCACAGCGCCAACTCCTGCCAGCCCGGGTCTCGCCACCCGGGGGAATGAAATCGTACTCGCCAATCCGGGAACCTAGGCAGCTGATCCCGCCCCTTCGGTGGGAGGGGTGACCACTGAGACCCCTACACCTCCGCAGGAGGCTTTCCACCCTGCAAGGGAAGACGACTCTGCCCCCTCTCCTGGCTAGGCCGGGATCGCCACGCGCAATACATTCCGCCTGGGGCAGGGAAAGCTGATCCACCTCCTCTTTGGGAAGGAAACTAGGGGGAGTCGGGGCCTTCTCGCCGGCCGCCAGTTCATGGCTCTCGCCAAGCTGCAGGTATGCGAGAAATCATCACTTCCTTTACTTTACCCTTGTCGTGACTGGAACTCCCATCTTACCGGGGGATGTGGAGCCCTGGGTGGGAATCGAGGAGGATGATGAAGATGGAGTCGAGGATGAAGAGGAAGAGGAAGATGATGAGAGCTCCCCCTTCCCTTCTTCTGATGAGATAGAAGAGTTCCTAGATGCCCCGGGAATGGCAGGAAATTGCGAAAGAGGGTGGCGGCGCTGTTCTCGAAGCTTGCGCAGCAGGAGCGGGCCAACTCCTCGGCGGTGAGGAGCCTTCACAGTATGGTTAAGCGGTGCATGGCAGTCATTGAGCGGGACACAGCCACCTCGTGGGCGAGACAGAGCGGCAGGACACTCTTACTGTTGAGACCTCCCTAGGGCGATATGTTGCGCGAATTCGGGACCAAGTGTGCCTGATCAACCTTAGGTGCATTGCCCTGACGTCCTACTTTAACCCACGGGTTCCTCTAAGGACAGGAAGGCGGGATCGGGGACGATGGCGCTGGGAACAATATTTATTCAAATACGTCTTGCCTCTTCCATCTCTCGGCCTACCCTTCCTTGATGAACCTCGGGAATTTAGACATTAATCAATAAACCTCATCTATTATTATTATTTTTTATTAAGAGTCTCTCGCTCGGCTAAAGCCCCTCTTTCATTTTTTTCTCTGCCAACTGC
Source organism: Platanthera zijinensis (assembly GCA_039513925.1). NCBI lineage: Eukaryota > Viridiplantae > Streptophyta > Magnoliopsida > Asparagales > Orchidaceae > Platanthera > Platanthera zijinensis. The sequence continues at coordinate 41,492,256 of CM077083.1, forward strand.
TCTTGATTTATGCTCTATTTTTGGTGGAGCTTGCGCGAACATCAGCTCTATCTACTAGTTACCATTTTATCACTAAGACGGGGACTTACTCATCGCCATCTTGGGCCACTGAAGCGTGTTAGAATAGAAAGCGAGGTGCCAACACCTCGGGACTTTGCAATTATACCCCCGCCTTCTTTTTAGGAAAAGTATCATTACCACGGTTTTCTATAAATAGGCCGGTCCATCCACCGCATTTATTTCTCCGATCTGAAACCCTTGCCTTCCTTCTTACTTCTCTCGTGCCTTGTCGATAATGTAACATCTCATTTCCAACCAGACCCCTAGGAGAGGTTTTGTCATGACCAAGTCATGACAAAGCCCTAGGTAGCCCAAGAAGGCAAAGTGACCCGGGTTCAAGATGGAAATCACCTTGGTCTGCAAATAGTAGGTCAGAAGTTTGTCTAAAATAGGATTTGGGCTTGGGCATTGAGTGCGTCGAGTGCACTCAATGCCAAAGGCTGGCTGGCGTTGAGTGCGTCGAGTGCACTCAACGCCATAAGCAGAATGGCGTTGAGTGCACTGACTGCACTCAACGCAATCTTTCAGGCTGGATGGCGTTGAGTGCGTCGAGTGCACTCAATGCCATAAGTTGAACAGCATTGAGTGCACTGACTTCACTCAACGCCATCCTGTGTAGAATGGATGGCATTGAGTGAGCTGAGCTCACTCAACTCCATAGTCTGGATGGCGTTGAGTGAGCTGAGCTCACTCAATGCTGTAGTCTGGATGGCGTTGAGTGAGCTGAGCTCACTCAACGCCGTAGTCTTGATGGCGTTGAGTGAGCTGAGCTCACTCAACACCATAGGCGGGATGGCGTTGAGTGAGCTGAGCACACTCAACGTCGTAGGCCTGATGGCGTCTAGTGAGCAGTGCTCACTCAACGCCATTTTACTTAGAATTTTTTTCTGAAAGTTTTGGCTTGGTTGCTGGTTTAGTTGAACCGGGACATTTCGAGAAGTGGGCCAGGAGGTGTTAATTAACCATTTCTTTTATTAATACCTAATTAAGTATTATTTTAAAATTTAGGTCGGTTAAGTGGAGTTATGCCACCTGGCCGTCATTTTTGAAAATGAAGAACGGTTTCGGCCATGGCCGAGAACCAGCTTTCACGGCCAGTAATGGCACTTGATGTCGTGGCCCCCTTCCCCTCCTCATTAATGGCTGGATTCAACTCCTCTATGGAAGAGGAATTTCTAGCCATTACTTGGTTGAATTAAACAAGGTTCACCCCACCTCTTCCATGGCCGAGCCAAACTTTCAATGGCATTAATGGCCATTGATGTTTTGGCCTCTCCCCTCCTTAACCGAGCCTTTAAACACCATTAGTGGCCCAAGAGGAATGTTTCCCAGCCTTTACCTGAAGATTTCGAGCCCTCCCACCATGCTATTAAATAAGTCGAGTGGCGCCACCATCGGAAATGTCTTTCCGTCGATCTGCATGCTTCCAGCCCGCGAACAAGGTCTTCCCCTTTTCTCTCTCTATGAGTAGATCTTAGCCTTAATTAGGATTAAGTATCAGGATTAACTAAGTCCGATCGGGAAGATCTTCTCTTCCTAGTTTCCCCGCAACAACATAGCTCTTGGGTTCACCGGAAAACACCTCTCCGGCGGCCGCGCCGCCGCCCGGCTATGGCCGCCACCTCAACGGAGGTGGTGGTGGCAGTGGCCGGCCAGGGAAGAGGCTGGATGGCCGGCGGTAGCATCTGGAATGTGCTCCAGGTCGGGCTCATCACGGCCCTTGGTAAGAGGAAGAAGATGACCCAGCACTGTTGGATCTGCTTCAAGATCTGTGCTGATCATTTAAATCCTTCCCTTTAAAAATGATTTTCTGTACTACCATAATAGTCACTTTAGAAAATTAATGAAAAATACTTAGAGGCTCTATATGAGGAAATGGTCAACATATAATTTGTAGCTCTATGGGTCTACTTTATTTTAAAATTAATTTGGGTCAATTTGGTCAACTGGTTTGACCAGGGCCCCTCTTTTAGTGGGATCTACACCTAAAGCTATGCTGAGATTAAAATGTGTGCCCACCCTTCACCCCTTGGTCAAATGACCTAAAATTTAGGCAGGAGGTTATCCTTAGCTATACCGAGGGCTTGCTTAAAAATGAGAATTTTTGGAAGTACTTTGTCTATGGTTTTTATTTTTATTTAATAATACTAAGGTATTTTAATTAAGTGGTCTAATGACCTCCAAACCCTCCCAAATTTTTGTGAGTGGTCCCTTGGTTCATCATAAGGCTCTGTATAGTTTATCATCTCATTTGGAGATATTTTAGATTAGAAATGAATAAACCTAAGTTTTGCCCTATTAAGGGGTTTTAGGTCAAAAGTGCACTTTATGATTTGAGTGGTCAAATCACCTCAACAAAGGCTGATATTTTGACCACTGACTAGGCATGATTTCTAGCACCCTCTCATGGATTTTGAGGTGGAAAGGGGTAGATTTGCCCTAGGACCCAAGGCCAAACCCTAAGGATGGTTCTTGGTGGTTTGTGAAGGGCAGGTGGTCAAATGACCTTGATATTATTTGAAACTTGGTGGAGAGGATTCTAGGGTAGGATTAGGATTCTAGGGTAGCTAGAATCCTCTAGCAGAAATCTAAAAGGATTGTAAAGTGAATAAGTCCCTTAAAACCCTAACCTTAGTTTAGGGAACAAATCTTGTAGTGATAGAAAAAGTTATTAAAACTCATTGAACTGTGGTGAAACTTGGGTAGTGTAGTTTTAAAGTTAGTATTAACCCCTGGAAATTTATTTGAGAATTTTAGAACATTATTTTTAGTACTTTTTTTACAAGTATGAAAAAGGGCAATTTTGGTAAATAATTTATTTAGAGCTCGTTTATTACTGTAAAATTATGAAACTTTGTCAGGATATTTGTAGGGTATAAATTGTCATACTGGAATTTTTGTATACTTTTTAGAAGCTTAAATGCATTACTTGCCTCTTTAATTTATGATTTCTAAAATATTCCAAAGTTAAGGAATAATGATTTAAACCTTGCAAAAATTATATGAGATTTGGATTTGCTGTTAATTTGCTGTTTAGTATTTCTCATAATTTTGTGGAGCCTTATACATACCTGAAAAGTGTACTTCATGTTCAAAATCTCCATATTATTGTTTTGGAAGAAAATAATTAAACATAGGTTAAATTAGGAAAATTATGAATCTTTGATTTTAGACTAAGTAGGACATGATAGACCTCTAGTAAATTTTATAGGAGTTTTGGAAGAAAATTTGGAGTACCTCCCTTTGTGCATCTCATATAGCTTAGAATGGTCTGCGTTTAGTCGAAACTGCATAAGTTATATTAAGGTGCAAAATGATCTTGGGGATTAGAGTATTAGCAAGATGACTAGGAATGAATAAGAATGTACCCTCAATGGTCAAGACAGGGATAGGGTGGTAGGTTGTCTAGTCATAAGAGGTGCTCGGGATTGATGAAAGATCGTCCTCCCCGGTAGGAGAGGAAGAGTCTTATTACACTAGGGTTAGATCCAAAGTAATTTAAAAGGGATCAGGTAATGGGTATTAACCAATAAAAGAAAGTGCCTTGCGAAAGGGAACGATGGGCTTCAGCTACCATCATAGTTCCTAGTGCCCTTTTAGAACTTTCACGGGGTATGTCGGGGGCAGTCCTGGGCTAACGTAAACTATAGGAATAATAAAATAAAATAGCAACTAGTATAACTAGAGTTTCACATTCACACACTCCGGTAGTTAGGAAGGTTGAATAGGTTGGTTTGATTGTCTTTCAGTCGGTAGCTTCTGAAGGTAGATGCACGGACAGGACAGTCCGGGAAGCCGAGGGCTCGAGGGTTTAAATACAGAATAAGGTGGTGGGTCTTCGGTATTTGACTGTCGTTCACACCGACGTCGGTACGTAGACTCGGCGGTGTGGGACACTTAGCCAAAGAAAGTTTGGTGGATACAGCAAGCACTAGTACGCGGTTGTAACGACCCCATCCGTTAGATGACGTATAGTAGAAGGTCCGGCCGGGGCCCCACACTATATGCCACAAACAGACGGTGAGGTCACAGGATAATACCAAACCAAGCACGAATCCTAACTCAGAGCATTCTAGCGGAAGCTTTAAGTAGTACTTTGAACTCTCAACCAGAATGTCCAATATATAAAACCACCTTTATATATATACTATGGAATGTACACAAATACAAGAGTTTGGCCTTAAGGCCTTACAGTTCCTCTTTACATACAACATGTTTTCCAAACCTCGGCGCGCAGGCCGGCCATACATGAGTATAAAAGAAAACAAAACAAAGCCATTCGCTTAGCCTTCAAGGGCTAGCCGCAGCAGCAGCAGCAATAGCAGTAGGGCTTCAGCCCATCACTTACCACTTGGCTCCCCAGCACCTGCACGGGAACAATCCACCCAACCGGTGGCAAACAATGCAACGGTCAGCATTCAGCTGACCCAATTATAACAATCCTACCCCTTTCTCGGGGCATGAGCATTCTTTCCCTGCAAGCATGGCACCATCAAATAGCAACTATGTGCGCACAGGCACATTCAAGCCATCACAACCATCGGCCACCCGGCCCGACAGTCCGTGCACTCAGGGCACATTCTCGGTGTACCGGAATACCAGGGTCAACACCACCGTCTACACGGTATTTGAGCATTCCTAGTCTTTCCGGCGCGCGGGCCTAAGACTCTCATTAGGCGCTCCAACAAAACCTATACCAGGCTTCCAAGTCGGACGGACCTAACGCAGGTACGGATCAGCCACCCCCCGTTGCTCAAGTCGCCGAGCCACCTCGAATACGGAAGTATCCATGGCTTTTTATAGGCGCGGGTCAGTTTCACCTTTCCTGTTCGGCAATCTTCCTTTTCATCGAGTTGCAGCCCAACGGCTCAACTACTCACAAAGTGGCAACACACGGCCACCAGAGTTGCATCCAACCCTCTTCATTTCCTGGACATCGTCCAGTACTTCCTACCGCACCAAGCAACAGGTAGGAACAAGGCATCACAAGCCATAGGCATCACAAGCCATTATCACGGAGCCTTCTCCGATATGCAAACAAGCATCACCAATCCAGATTACATCCAGATGGGCTTCACACAGCATGCCTAGAGCCGTACTCCAATTCCGGCCTCTAACAAGGGGGACTTCACATATCTACCCCAAAGGACACCACAACCCACCGCACACTCGCGGGGAAGGGCTTTCCCTATGCAATGCAGAAAAGAAGGACTTCACATGTCCAAGGAGGGAGATCGTTACCCTTGTCGATCTCTTCGGTGCCATCGAAAACTAGCCGGTGAGAAAGAACCGCAGCAGCCTTGCCTTCACAACGCCGGCTTCGGATCACGAATCGGACCACGGGAGCTCCGCCGGTGGCTTGCTCTCCTCCTCCTTCTTCTCTCTTCCTCTCTCCTTCTCTCTTCCTTAAGGACAAATGAAGAATAACCTCTTCATTCTTCCTTCACAATTTAATCCAGCCAGGAAACCACCTGAGCCCTTGGATCAAAAGAGAGGAAACTGAACGGCCAAGATTTTCCCAAAAAACCACTTTTTGGCCGACACGGCCTGTGACACGCCCGTGTCACAGGCCGTGTACCCTTTAAGCGGCACACACAGTTTGAACCGACTGAACAACACGGGTCGTCGACACGCCCGTGTCAAACCTGACACGCCCGTGTCATTCTTGAGACATGCCCGTGTCTCCTGCTTCATCGAGCTGCAACCAGTACACGGGTCGGAACACGGCAGCTGACACGCCCGTGTCCAGCCTGACACGCCCGTGTTCAAGGCCGTGTTCAAGGCCGTGTCCGGCTCTGACTGGAATAGGCCAATTTCGCAAAATAATTCGAACACGCCCTGGGACACGCCCGTGTCCCAGGCCGTGTACACCCGACACGCCCTGGGACACGCCCGTGTCCCAGGCCGTGTAAACCAGCCTGCTACTCAAACTTCATGTTGAGTCTTTTGGGGTCTTTTTGGGGTGTTACAGATACTCTAGGTTGTGTTCTTCTAGGGGCGTAAGGAAGGGCTAGACCCGGTAATGTGGATACCCGCCTAGGAGTGGGGGGCCCGACCCACTATCTCCGTTTTCCACTACAGAGGTTCCTAGGAGTGAAGCTAGCTGCCCAAACATGGGGAACTAAAGGTCTGTGCGCATAGAGTCATGTGCGTGAGTTGCACTTACATGAATCATGGCATAGCATCTCACTACACTCATATTTGCATACAACCGACACCCCAACGTATAAATCAGTATAGGACTTTTTATGCGATGGGAGCCTTGCAGAAGACCCCTTAACTTATATGTTTGTATGGGCACTCATATAAGTTAAGGTTACTTACTTATTTTCTATTTGTATTCTTATATTTATACTGCTTACTACATGTTTACCTTACTTCCCACTATCATAGAACTGCTAGATGTACATTATTTTACTTAGCTGTTTATACACCATGAATCACTGTTAGAGTAGTTCCACGGTCATCCTCTTTCTTATTCTCCACCTTTGTAGTTTCCCTTTCCTCCTCTCCGTTCGGTACTTAGGAGCCGTGGGGGAGGGGGAGGGAATGATAGGGCTTATTCTTTATGACTAATGGTTTTCGAACCACAACATTACAAGAGCTCTGGATGGGAGACAGGGACCAGCAGTCCAGGGACCAGCACCAGCGGAGTAAGGTGCACAAGGAGGTGGGCTAGTCTAGTTCCGGAGTACCTGTGACCAGCTCCGTGAGTGATTAGTCTTTCTTATAGCTTCTACGATGAGTGAATTATAGTGAGGACTCTGGTGTACCGGGCTTGAGCCTGTTTTTTAGATTTCATCTGTACTGATCTTTAGCAGTACTCTACTTTCTATATATTGATGGACTTACTGTGATTTTCTTTCATATATGATTATGTGGACATGTTATATTTACTTCTCTCTCTGTTGTGATCAAAAAAGGCCGGCAGAATTGGCGTTTTGTAGTGAAGGCCTTCCCGAGTGTCGGTGCCACCGCAAAGTGGCAATTCTGGGCATAAGACCCCGATGGTTGAAAAAGGAAAAAAATTGGGGTCTTACAAGTGGTATTAGAGGAGACCTCGATCGAAAGAGAAGTAGTCCACAAACCTTGGGCCACCCCCATGCGAGCTTAGTTTGCAGACAAACTATCAGCGAAAGCAGTCGCCCATAAGGGAAATCACATGTGAAAGTCCATCATATCCCTTTCATATATTCCATTCATACGCTATCTAACAAATGGAATTTTTCCGTATTGCCTGCGACGAATCCTACACCACAGTTGGGGACAAATCAGGCTCTGAATGTGGTCCCGCCTCTGCCGGCTCCAGCTCCATTCTAGCAGACGGAGATGGGGCAAAAACTGACGGTCATTCTAAAGGCCTTCAGAGCTCAGCAAGCCCCGGCCCTACAGCAAAACTCGGGGGGCCAACTGGATGAGTGTCTTCTGGGTACTTTCCCCTCCATCCTATCTGGGGACGGAGTCGGCAGTACGCTCGGAGGAATGGTTAAATACCATATATGAGATGCTTGCGGGGATTCGATGCCCCACTAAGGAGGCAGTTGCTTTGGCAGTCTCCTGCCTGGAGTCATATGGAAAGAGGTGGTGGAAGTCACAGCTGGACACCACTTTTGTGGGTATGGATTACGCAGATATTACTTGGGAGGAGTTCAGAGAAGCACTCCTGGGACATTTCGTACCTCAGTCGGCAAGGGACGAGCTGGAGGATAGGTTCCTGCGGTTGAGGCAGGGGAACAAGATGGTGCTGGAGTATTATTAGGAGTTTACTCACTTGGCTCGCTATGCGGACGCTTATCAGTTGGAAAACGCTGGCTATGCCAGGAGGTTTTACAAGGGGCTACAAGACCACATGAGACAGGCCCTCCTCCTTGTCTCAAGGGGGATTTTGGCCAGGATTCTGGAGATGGCTAAAAAGAGAGAAGCGGATCAACTTACTGTCAAGAGCCGGAAGAGACCGGCTGATGATGTAGTGATTTGAGATCGTTGAGATTGTCCTCGAGGCAAGGTTATTGGGGAGATAAGGAACGGGGATCAACCTCATCAGGAGATTGGGCAGGAGCAGAGGATTCAGGGGGTACTGGCTCCCCAACCCTTACAAATGCTTGAGATGCCAAGGACAGCAGAGCAGGCACTGGTGTGCTTTCAGTGCAATCAGTCGGGGCATATCAAGAGGAACTATCCTATGAGGCGAGCACCCCCACCAGCACTTCAGGGCGCTCCACCTCCCTGGCAGTTTGGCAGTTGAGGACACGATCGAAGACGAGGATATCAGGGTCGAGGCCAAAGGCCAGAGAGGGAGCAGGTGTATACTCTAGACCTGACACATCCCCAAAACTCGGAGCAGGTTATCGCAGGTATGTCAGTACTTTTAAATTTTTCTTTCCATTTCTAGGAACTAGTTTTCTAGACATAGCCTAGTTAGAAATTAAGAAGAAGACAACTATAACCAGAATACCAAGACACTTAATTACCTCAGGCATAGTTTTCATCAGCGGCAAGCCCGCTCACACGCTCTTTGACACCGGTGCTTCGCACTCATTTGTGTCGGAAGATTTCGTTAAAGTACTGGCAGGCATAGAGTAGTTCATGGGAAATATAATAAGGGTGCGCTTACCCGATGGATCAGAGCTATTGACCTCTGCTCATTGCAATATGGAGGCGGATATTGGCGGGAAGGCGTTTGAGGCACCAGCGACGATTTTGAGGATGCCAGATTACGATCTGATCCTGGGCATGATATGGTTGTACTGTAACCATGCCCAGATTGACTGTGTGGCGAAGAGGATCACCGTGAGGAACGGGGACTCCTTCATTGTTATCGAAGGTATTATACCAGTACCCCGCATATTATTATCACCTGTGCAGGCCATCAAGGCTCATCTGCAGGGGGAGGAGGTTTATCAGGTTCTTTTTGAGGCGGTCGTGGCCAAGGACTCTATTTTAGATATTCCAGTAGTGCGAGACTTTGCTGATGTTTTCCGGAGAAGCTACCAGGGCTACCCCCGCACCGAGAGAAGTACTTCCAGATTCAGCTCATACCAGGGGCTAAGCCTGTATCCAAAGCTCCCTATCGAATTGCCCCGAAGGAGTTGGTGGAATTTCGAAGCCAGCTTCAGGAGTTAGTGGAGGCCGGGTTTGTCCTGCCTAGCTCTTTACCATGGGGAGCTCCGGTGTTATTCGTCAAGAAGAAGAACGGAACTCTTCGACTGTGTATAGATTACCGGGCCCTCAACATGTTGACGGTCTGGAATACTTATCCCTTGCCAAGAATATATAAGCTATTTGACCAGCTGGAGGGAGCCCATTGGTTCTCATAGCTGGATCTGAGATCGGGGTACTACCAACTTCGCATTCGGGAGGAGGACATCCCGAAGACGTCCTTCAGCAGCAGATATGGTTTGTACGAGTTTGTCGTGATGCCTTTCGGGCTCATGAATACACCCTACGCATTCATGACCTTGATGAACCGTGTGTTCGAAGAGTATCTGGATGTCTTCATTATTGTATTCCTGAACGACATCCTTATCTATTCGAGGTCGGAGGAGGAGCACGCGAAGAATCTGTCCTTAACCTTGGAGAAGATGCAGGAGCATAAAATGTATGCCAAGTACAGCAAGTGCCAGTTCTGGCTTAAGGAGGTGGCCTTTTTGGGCCATGTCATTGGTGGAGCAGATTTGGCAGTAGATCTGGCGAAGGTCCAGGCAGTACGGGATTGGCCACCACTAAAGACGGCTCGGATGTTCGAAGTTTCTTAGGACTTTCCGGTTATTACCGAAAGTTCGTAATGGGGTTCTCTAAGATTGCCCTCCCTCTTACGTCTCTGACGAAGAAGGAGTCTCCTTTTATTTGGATGCCACGATGCAAATCTGCTTTTCAGGAGCTGAAGGATCGTCTTACCTCGGCTCCCATCCTTGCTCTTCCTTTAGGGAAGAAAGGATTTCATGTGTACACAGATGCTTCCTATTAGGGGATGGGTGCCGTTCTGATGCAGAACGGGCACGTAATAGCCTACGCCTCCCGTCAGCTGAAGCAGCATGAGCAGAACTACCCTGTGCACAACTTGGAGATGGGGGCAATTGTTTTTGCTCTTAAGATCTGGCGGCACTACCTTTACGTAGTTCACTGCGACATCTTCTCAGACCACAAGAACTTGAAATACGTAAACACATAGAAGGAGTTAAACATCAGGCAGAGACGCTGGGTGGAGTTTCTGTCAGACCACCAGTATACCATGCACTACCATCCAGGGAAGGCAAACGTGGTCACAGATGCTTTGAGCCGGAGAGCGAGTACGTCAGGAGTAGGCCCGCAGCTGATGGCCTTGGAGTTGGTTAAATCATTTGAGGAGATACAGATATAACTAGTGTCTGAAGATGACCCGGATTTATACATGGAGTACCTGGGATCGATGGTTACCACTTATGATATTTGGGACCGCATTAGAGATGGGCAAAAGCTAGATGTGAGGGCTGAGCTGATATTCAGAGCCTTGGAGTAAGGCATGATAGGAGATTACTCTTTGAGGGATTTTCTCCTGTGTTTCAGAGGCAGGGTCTACATACCGGCAGGTGGCCAGATCCGGGAGGACATTATGACGGAAGCTCACTACAGCTGATACTCGGTGCACCTGGGAATCACCAAGATGGTAAAAGATTTGAAGAGGACGATATACTGGTCTGGTATGAAGAAGGACATTACGTACTTTGTGACGCATTGCGAGGCCCGCCAACTCATAAAGGCAGAGTGTAGGAATCCGGCCGGCTTGTTGCAGCCACTTCCGGTGTCAGAGTGGAAATTTGAGGATATTGCCATAGATTTCATACATTGGCTACCTCGATCCCGTGTTGTAAATGACTCGATCTGGGTGATAATGGACAGGCTAACGAAGGTGGCCAGATTCATTCCAGTGGCGAAAGACACCCCCGTTAGTGTATTAGTACGGAGGTTCATTGAGCAGTTTGTGCATTATCATAAGGTGCCCAAGACTATCGTTTTGGATCGGGATGGGAGGTTTACATCCAGGGAGTGGAGGTCAGTTCAGGCCCATCTGGGTTCTCGGTTGACATTCAGCATGGCTTTTCACCCTCAGACCGACGGGCAGATGGAGCGCACCAATCGTACACGGGAAGATCTTTTGCGCCTGTGTTTGGATCACGGCAAGCCTTGGGAGAGGTTGCTGCTACTGGTCGAGTTTTCATATAATAATGCCCATCAGTCCAACATAGGCATGGCTCCATACGAGGCATTGTATGGACGGAGGTGCAGGACCCCACTATCATGGGTTCAGGATGAGGATCTGCAGGCATTAGACTCGGAGTTTGTGGGGGATACGGATGCTCAGATTATATTGATCCGGGACAGGATGTTGGAAGCCCAGAGTAGGTAGGCCAAATATTACGATGCGAGGCATTTTTAGGTGGAGTTCTAGGTGGGAGACCGATTTTTCTTGAAGATATGGCCGATGCACGGAGTCTCGTGGGTTCGCGGATGGAAGAAGCTCAGTCCGAGATATATGGGGCCTTATAGGATCCTGGAGCGGATCGGCCCCTTGGCTTATAGACTGGAGCTACCGTCGGAGTTATCGGGATTGCATGACGTCTTACACGTCTCCTCACTATGGAGAGCTTTGTTATGCCTAGAGCAGCTTATTTCCACAGCAGACGGCCCGGTGGCCTCGGATCGATCAATCAATTTGGAGCCGATCAGGATCGATGACACGGCAGTGCTGGTCTTGCGATGTAAGAAGGTTCCGTTACTCAAGGTTCTGTGGAGCAATCATGGGCAGGAGGAGCATATATGGGAGCTACAGGACTTGATGTAGCAAAAATATCCGGAACTCTTCGAGTTAGGTATACCTTAAACTGTAGGGATGTTACAATTTATTCTATTCCAGTAGAAACCCCCGTAGGCTTAACCTTAATTTTGGGGATGAAATTTTTATTTTTATATATTGGGATTTGTAACATCCCATTTCCGACAAGACCACTAGGAGAGGTTTTGTCATGACCAAGTCATGACAAAACCCTAGGAATCCCAAGAAGGCTAAGTGACCCGGGCTTAAGATGGAAATCACCTTTGTCTGCAAATAGTAGGTAAGAAATTTGCCTAAAACAGGATTTGGGCTTGGGCGTTGAGTGCATCGAGTGCACTCAATGCCAAAGGCTTGCTGGAGTTGAGTGCGTCGAGTTCACTCAACGCTATAAGCAGAATAGCGTTGAGTGCACTGACTGCACTCAACACCATATTTAAGGCTGGATGGCATTGAGTGTGTCGAGTGCACTCAACACCATAAGTTGAATGGGGTTGAGTGCACTAACTATACTCAACGACATCCTGTGTAGACTGGATGGCGTTAAGTGAGCTGAGCTCACTCAGCGTCATAATCTGGATGGTGTTGAGTGAGCTGAGCTCACTCAACGTTGTAGTCTAGATGGCATTGAGTGAGCTGAGCTCACTCAACACTGTAGTCTGGATGGCATTGAGTGAGCTGAGCTCACTCAACGCCATGGGCGGGATGGCGTTGAGTGAGCTGAGCTCACTCAACGCCATTTTACTTGGAATTTTTTCTGAAAGTTTTGGCTTCATTGCTGGTTAAGTTGAACCGGGCCGTTTCGAGAAGTGGTCCAGGAGGTGTTAATTAGTCGTTTCTTTTATTAAGACCTAATTAAGTCTTATTTTAAAATGTTGGCCGGTCAAGTGGAGTTATGCCACGTGGTCGTCATTTTTGGAAAGTAAGAACGATTTCAGCCATGGCCGAGAACTAGCTTTCACGGCCAGTAATGGCACTTGATGTCGTGGCCCCCTTCCCCTCCTCTTTAATGGCTGGATTCAACTCCTCGAGGGAAGAGGAGGAGTTTCCATCTATTACTTGGTTGGATTAAACCAGGTTCACCCCACCTCCTTCATGGCCGAGCCAAGCTTTCAATGGCATTAATGGCCATTGAAGTTTTGGCCTCTCCCCTCCTTAACCGAGCCTTTAAACACCATCAGTGGCCCAAGAGGAACGTTTCCAGGCCTTTACCTGAAGATTTCGAGCCCTCCCACTATGCTATTGTAGTAGTCGAGCGGCGCGACCATCGGAAATGGCTTTCCATCGATCTGCACGCCTCCAGCCCGCGAACAAGGTCCTCCCCTCCTCTCTCTCTCTCTATGGGTAGATCTTAGCCTTCTTTAGGATTAAGTATCAGACTCAACTAAGCCCGATCGGGAAGAGCTTCTCTTCCTAGTTTCCCCGCAACAACATAGCTCTCGGTTTCGCCGGAAAACACCTCTCCGAAGGCCGCGCCGCCGCCCGGCGATGGCCAACACCTCAACGGAGGTGGTGGTGGTGATGACCGGCCAGGGAGGAGGCATGATGGCCGGAGGTAGCGTCTGGAATGTGCTCCAGGTCGGGCTCATCACGGCCCTTGGTAGGAGGAAGAAGACGACCCAACACTGTTGGATCTGCTTCAAGATCTGTGCTGATCATTTAAATCCTTCCCTTTAACAATGATTTTCTGTACTAAGATAGCAGTCACTTTATAAAATTAATGAAAAATACTTAGAGGCTCTATATGAGGAAATGTTCAACATATAATTTGTAGCTTTATGGGTCTACTTTATTTTAACATTGATTTGGGTCAATATTGTCAACTATTTTTACCAGGTCCCCTCTTTTTGTGGGATCTACACATAAAGCTAGGCAGAGATTAAAATGTTAGCCCACCATTCACCCCTTGGACAAATGACCTGAAATTTGGGCAGGGGGTTACCCTTCACGATACCTAGGGCCTGTCCAAAAAGTAGAATTTTTGGAGGTACTTTGTCTATGGTTTTTATTTTTTTATTTAATAATTCTAATGTATTTTAATTAAGTGGTCTAATGACCTCCAAACCCTCCCAAATTTTTGTGAGTGGTCCCTGGGTTCTTCATAAGTCTCTGTATTGTTTATCACCTCATTTGGAGATGTTTTAGACTGGAAATGAATAAATCTAAGCTTTGCTCTATTAAGGGGTTTTAGGTCAAAAGTGCACTTTGTGATTTGAGTGGTCAAATCAGCTCAACAGAGGATCAGATTTTGACCACTGACTAGGCATGATTTCTAGCACTCTCTCATGGATTTTGAGGTGGATTGGGGTAGATTTGCCCTAGGACCCAAGGCCAAACCCTAAGGATGGTTCTTGGTGGTTTGTGAAGGGCAGGTGGTCAAATGACCTTAATATGATTTGAAACTTGGTGGAGAGGATTCTAGGGTAGCTAGAATCCTCTGACAGAAATCTAAATAGATTTTAAAGTGAATAAGTCCCTCAAAACCCTAACCCTAGTTTAGGGCACAAATCTTGTAGTGATAGAAAAAGTTATTAAAACTCACTTAACTATGGTGAAACTTGGGTAGTGTAGTTTTAAAGTTAGTATGAACCCCTGGAAATTTAATTGAGAATTTTGGAACATTATTTTTAGTACTTCTTTTACAAGTATGAAAAAGGGCAATTTTGGTAAATAATTTATTTAGAGCTCATTTATTGCTGTAAAATTATGAAACTTTGTGAGGAAATTTGTAGGGTATAAATTGTCATACTGGAATTTTTGTATAATTTTTTGAAGCTTAAATGCATTACTTTCCCCTTTAATTTATGATTTCTAAAATATTCCAAAGCTAAGGAATAATGATTTAAACCTTGCAAAAATTATATGAGATTTGGATTTGCTGTTAATTTGTTGTTTAGTATTTGTCATAATTTTGTGGAGCCTTATACATACCTGAAAAGTGTACTTCATGTTCAAAATCTCCATATTATAGTTTTGAAAGAAAATAATTAAATATAGGTTAAATTAGGAAAATTATGAATCTCTGATTTTAGACTAAGTAGGACATGATAGACCTCCAGTAAATTTTATAGGAGTTTTGGAAGACAATTTGGAGTACCTCTCTTTTTGCCTCTCATATAGCTTAGAATGGTCTACGTTTAGTCGAAACTGCATAGGTTATATTAAGGTGCAAAATGATCTTGGGGATTGGAGTATTAGCAAGATGACTAGGAATGAATAAGAATGTACCCTCAGTGGTCAAGACATGGATATGGTGGTAGGTTGTCTAGTCATAAGAGGTGCTCGGGATCGACGAAAGATTGTCCTCCCCCATAGGAGAGGAAGAGTCTTAATACACTAGGGTTAGATCCAAAGTAATTTAAAAGGGATCAGGTAATGGGTATTAACCAATAAAAGTAAGTGCCTTACGAAAGGGAACGATGGGCTTCAGCTACCATCATAGTTCCTAGTGCCCTTTGAGAGCCCTTCACGGGGTATGCCGGGGGCAGTCCTGGGCTAACATAAACCGTAAGAATAATAAACTAAAAGAGAAACTAGTATAACTAGATTTTCACATTCACACACCCCGGTAGTTAGGAAGGTTGAATAGGTTGGTTTGATTTTCTTTCAGTCGGTAGCTTCTGAAGGTAGATGCACGGACGGGACAGTCCGGGGAGCTGAGGGCTCGAGGGTTTAAATACAAAATAAGGTGGTGGGTCCTCGGTATTTGACTGTCGTTCACACCGACGTCGGTACATAGACTCGGCGGTGTGGGACACTTAACCAAATAAAGTCTGGTGGATACAGCCAGCACTAGTATGCGGATACTCAAGGTTGTGTTCTTCTAGGGGCGTACGGAAGGGCTAGGCCCGGTTGTGTGGATACCCGCCTAGGAGTGGGGGGCCCGACCCACATTCTCCGTTTTCCACTACGGAGGTTCCTGGGAGTGAAGCAAGCTACCCGAATAGGTGGAACTAAAGGTCTGTGCGCATAGAGTCGCGTGCATGAGTTGAATTTGCATGAATAATGACATAGTATATCACTACACTCATATTTGCATACAACTGACACCCCAACAGATAAATCGGTATGGGACTTTTTATACGATGGGAGCCTTGCAGAAGACCCCTTAACTTATATGTTTGTTTGGGTACTCATATAAGTTAAGGTTACTTACTTATTTTCTATTTGTCTTTTTATATTTATACTGCATACTACATATTTACCTTACTGCCCACTATCATAGAACTGCTAGATGTACTTTATTTTACTTAGTTATTTATACACCATGAATGATTGTTAGACTAGTTCCTCGGTCATCCGCTTGCTTATTCTCCACCTTTATAGTTTCCCTTTCCTCCTCTCCGCTCGGTGCTTAGGATTCGTGGGGGGAGGGGTAGGGGATGATAGGGCTTAGTCTTTATGACTAATGGTTTTCGAACCACAACGTTAAAGGAGCTTCGGATGGGAGACAGGGACCAGCAGTCCAGGGACCATCACCAGCGGAGTACGGTGTGCCTGGAGGTGGGCCAGTCTAGTTCCGGAGTACCTGTGACCAGCTCCGTGAGTGATTAGTCTTTCTTATAGCTTTCGCGATGAGCGAATTGTAGTGAGCACTCTGGTGTGCCGTGCTTGAGCCCGTTTTTTAGATTTCATCTGTACTGATCTTTCACAGTACTCTACTTTCTATATATTGATATACTTACTGTGATTTTCTTTCATATATGATTATGTGGACATGTTATATTTACTTCTCTCTCTGTTGTAATCGAAAAAGGCCCGTAGAATTGGCGTTTTGTAGTGGCAGCCTTCCCTAGTGTCGGTGCCACCGCAAAGCGGCAATTCTGGGAATAAGACCCTGATGGTTGAAAAAAAAAAGGGGTCTTACAGAGAACTTCCCTTGCTTCTGCCACCTTCTCTCGCACTCTCCTTTCCCCTAGAGTTCTCTCCTAGAACCCCTTGATCACGATGTCGGGCGAGAGCGAAGGACGTTCCATTTGCGCGCAAGCCTTCCGGAGGCATAAGTTCCCTCCCTGTCGTCTGACCTTAGATGAATTTTAGATGAACACCACCCTCTACATCCGGGAGCGGATCGGCCCCTTAGCTTATAGACTGGAGCTACCGTCGGAATTAGCAGGATTGCATGACATCTTACACGTCTCCTCACTATGGAGAGCTCTGCTACGCCTAGAGCAGCTTATTTCCACAGCAGACGGCTCGATGGCCTCGGATCGATCAATCAATTTGGAGCCGATCAGGATCGATGACACGGCAGTGCGGGTCTTGCGATGTAAGAAGGTTCCGTTAGTCAAGGTTCTGTGGAGCAATCATGGGCAGGAGGAGCATTTATGGGAGCCACAGGACTTGATGGAGCAAAAATATCCGGAACTCTTCGAGTCAGGTATACCTTAAACTGTAGGGATGTTATATTCCAGTAGAAACCCCCGTAGGCTTAACCTTAATTTCGGGGACGAAATTTTTATTTTTGTATATTGGTATTTGTAACATCCCATTTCTGACAAGACCCCTAGGAGAGGTTTTGTCATGACCAAGTCATGACAAAACCCTAGGAATCCCAAGAAGGCTAAGTGACCCGGGCTTAAGATGGAAATCACCTTTGTCTGCAAATAGTAGGTAAGAAATTTGCCTAAAACAGGATTTGGGCTTGGGCATTGAGTGCATCGAGTGCACTCAACGCCAAAGGTTGGCGGGAGTTGAGTGCGTCTAGTGCACTCAACGCCATAAGCAGATTGGCGTTGAGTACACTGACTGCACTCAATGCCATCTTTCAGGCTGGATGGCATTGAGTGTGTCGAGTGCACTCAACACCATAAGTTGAACGGTGTTGAGTGCACTAACTACACTCAACGCCATCCTGTGTAGACTGGATGGCGTTAAGTGAGCTAAGCTCACTCAATTTCATAGTCTAGATGGCGTTAAGTGAGCTGAGCTCACTCAACGCCGTAGTCTAGATGGCGTTGAGTGAGCTGAGCTCACTCAACACCATAGTCTGGATGTCATTAAGTGAGCTGAGCTCACTCAACGCCGTGGGCGAGATAGCGTTGAGTGAGCTGAGCTTACTCAATGCCATTTTACTTAGAATTTTTTCTGAAAGTTTTGGCTTCGTTGCTAGTTAAGTTGAACCGGGCTGTTTCGAGAAGTGGTCCAGGAGGTGTTAATTAGTCGTTTCTTTTATTAAGACCTAATTAAGTCTTATTTTAAAATGTAGGCCGATCAAGTGGAGTTATGCCACGTGGTCGTCATTTTTGGAAAGTAAGAACGATTTCGGCCATGGCCGAGAACTAGCTTTCACGGCCAGTAATGGCACTTGATGTCGTGGCCCCCTTCCCCTCCTCTTTAATGGCTGGATTCAACTCCTCGAGGGAAGAGGAGGAGTTTCCATCTGTTAATTGCCTGGACTAAACCAGGTTCACCCCACCTCCTTCATGGCCGAGCCAAGCTTTCAATGGCATTAATGGCCATTGAAGTTTTGGCCTCTCCCCTCCTTAACCGAGCCTTTAAACACCATCAGTGGCCCAAGAGGAACGTTTCCTAGCCTTTACCTGAAGATTTTGAGCCCTCCCACTGTGTTATTGTAGAAGTCGAGCGGCGTGACCATCGGAAATGGCTTTCCATCGATCTGCACTCCTCCAGCCCGCGAACAAGTGATGGCGACAACCCCCAATGTGTTACAGTTGAAGATGACGACAGCGACGGCGATGGGGTTCTCCTACAGTTGAAGATAATGATGGCGTCGGCGACGGTGACTTCCTACATGTCAAAGATTGATGGAGACGACAGCCCTCAACGTGTTCAACACGGAGACGGCATGCTTACGGGAGTTATCTCACCGCCTCCAAGTAAAGATTTGCGGCGTCGTGACGACCATGTGGAGCGACGTCAAAAGATCCGCACGCGGCGCAAACCAAACTAATGATAGCTTAATTAATTCATTTTCATGTTTTTTATTTGGCTATGTCTATGGCAATGTTTATGCCATGTTGTGCTTTATTTTTATGAGTGTTGTTTTATTTAGTTACTATGGGCTGCAAATAGCCAAACATTTGATGTAGCCTATAAATAGGCAAGGGTGTTTTCATTTTGACTATTGAAGAAAGAAATATTGAAACCCTAAAGTCTCCCCTCTTGAAATTTTCCTCTCCCCTTCCTCTTGGCCGAACTTCCCCTTCTTCTTGGCCGCCGGCCACCCTTCTCCCTCCTTCCTCTTCTATTCTCCTCCCTCCTCCTAGCCACCTTCTCCTCCAACAACAAGCCGCCGCCTACCCCTCACTCCCCTCAAAACCGACCACCCTCCTCTTGAAGATTTCGGCCAAGAGCAAGGCTCCTCCCTTGTGAGTTTTCCATTCCGGCATTCCAAGTATAGTGTAATCGGAATCACCCATTCTGATTGGGTAACGAAAATCCCTCCTACCTCTTGTGTGTTTTCATTTCTTAGAATAGATCTAGTGGTGGATTATTTTTGGCGTTGTTTTAGATAGCTTGAAATTGTATCGTGGATTTCTTCGCATGCTTTGTATTTCCCTCATCTTCGTTTTATATTCGGGAAGGTTTGGCGAACCTCATTTGACTTTTGTTGGGAGAGATCTACCCATTCCGAATCGAATTTTTCGGTAGATCTCTTTTGGTACAACATCGCTCGATCGGACCAAATATTGGTCCTTTTAGCTCGGTCGGACATTGGCCTTATAGCCCTTGTTGGATCCAAAACGGATTGGCTACCCGTATGCTAGTATCTAATTGATAGACTTAATTGCGTGGCGTCGCGTAGAGCGATTGTGCGAGTGTAGGGTTGAATTGTGGAGAGGCATAAGCGGCTAACTCGTAGATCTAAGTCGCACACAATGTGTTCGCTTAAATTCACCATAGGAAATTCCCTTGTCTTTTTCGTGCCTAAATTCCATTTAGGGAGTGGCCTACATCAACAAGGGCCTCCCCTCCTCTCTCTCTATGGGTAGATCTTAGCCTTCTTTAGGATTAAGTATCGGACTCAACTAAGCCCGATCAGGAAGAGCTTCTCTTCCTAGTTTCCCTGCAACAACATAGCTCTCGGGTTCGCCGGAAAACACCTCTTCGAAAGCCGCGCCGCCGCCCGGCGATGGCCACCACCTCAACGGAGGTGGTGGTGGCGATGGCCGGCCAGGGAGGAGGCTGGATGGCCGGAGGTAGCGTCTGGAATGTGCTCCAGGTCGGGCTCATCACGGCCCTTAGTAGGAGGAAGAAGACGACCCAACACTGTTGGATCTGCTTCAAGATCTGTGCTGATCATTTAAATCCTTCCCTTTAACAATGATTTTCTGTACTAAGATAACAGTCACTTTATAAAATTAATGAAAAATACTTAGAGGATCTATATGAATAAAGGTTCAACAAATAATTTGTAGCTCTATGGGTCTGCTTTATTTTAACATTAATTTGGGTCAATTTGGTCAACTGGTTTGACTAGGTCCCCTCTTTTTGTGGGATCTACACATAAAGCTAGGCAGAGATTAAAATGTTTGCCCACCATTCACCCATTGGACAAATGACCTGAAATTTGGGCAGGGGGTTACCCTTCACGATACCTAGGGCCTGTCCAAAAAGTAGAATTTTTGGAGGTACTTTGTCTATGGTTTTTATTTTTATTTAATAATACTAATGTATTTTAATTAAGTGGTCTAATGACCTCCAAACCCTCCCAAATTTTTGTGAGTGGTCCATGGGTTCTTCATAAGTCTCTGTATTGTTTATCATCTCATTTGGAGATGTTTTAGAATTGAAATGAATAAACCTAAGCTTTTCCCTATTAAGGGGTTTTAGGTCAAAAGTGCACTTTGTGATTTGAGTGGTCAAATCAGCTCAACAGAGGATCAGATTTTGACCACTGACTAGGCATGATTTCTCGCACCCTCTCATGGATTTTGAGGTGGATTGGGGTAGATTTGCCCTAGGACCCAAGGCCAAACCCTAAGGATGGTTCTTGGTTGTTTGTGAAGGGCAGGTGGTCAAATGACCTTAATTTGATTTGAAACTTGGTGGAGAGGATTCTAGGATTGCTAGAATCCTCTGGCAGAAATCTAAATGGATTTTAAAGTGAATAAGTCCCTCAAAACCCTAACCCTAGTTTAGGGCACAAATCTTATAGTGAGAGAAAAAGTTATTAAAACTCACTGAACTGTGGTGAAACTTGGGTAGTGTAGTTTTAAAGTTAGTATGAACCTCTGAAAATTTAATTGAGAATTTTGGAACATTATTTTTAGTACTTCTTTTACAAGTATGAAAAAGGGCAATTTTGGTAAATAATTTATTTAGAGCTCATTTATTGCTGTAAAATTATGAAACTTTGTCAGGATATTTGTAGGGTATAAATTGTCATACTGGAATTTTTGTATAATTTTTTGAAGCTTAAATGCATTACTTTCCCCTTTAATTTATGATTTCTAAAATATTCCAAAGCTAAGGAATAATGATTTAAACCTTGCAAAAATTATATGAGATTTGGATTTACTATTAATTTGTTGTTTAGTATTTGTCATAATTTTGTGGAGCCTTATAAATACCTAAAAAGTGTACTTCATGTTCAAAATCTCCATATTATAGTTTTGGAAGAAAATAATTAAATATAGGTTAAATTAGGAAAATTATGAATCTCTCATTTTAGACTAAGTAGGACATGATAGACCTCCAGTAAATTTTATAGGAGTTTTCGAAGACAATTTGGAGTACCTCTCTTTTTGCTTCTCATATAGCTTAGAATGGTCTACGTTTAGTCGAAACTGCATATGTTATATTAAGGTGCAAAATGATCTTGGGGATTGGAGTATTAGCAAGATGACTAGGAATGAATAAGAATGTACCCTCTGTGGTCAAGACATGGATATGGTGGTAGGTTGTCTAGTCATAAGAGGTGCTCGGGATCGACGAAAGATCGTCCTCCCCCATAGGAGAGGAAGAGTCTTAATACACTAGGGTTAGATCCAAAGTAATTTAAAAGGGATCAGGTAATGGGTATTAACAAATAAAAGTAAGTGCCTTGCGAAAGGGAACGATGGGCTTCAGCTACCATCATAGTTCCTAGTGCCCTTTAAGAGCCCTTCACGGGGTATGTCGGGGGCAGTCCTGGGCTAACATAAACCGTAGGAATAATAAACTAAAAGAGAAACTAGTATAACTAGATTTTCTCATTCACACACCCCCGTAGTTAGGAAGGTTGAATAGGTTGGTTTGATATTCTTTCAGTCGGTAGCTTCTGAAGGAAGATGCACGGACAGGACAGCCCGGGGAGCCGAGGGCTCGAGGGTTTAAATACAAAATAAGGTGGTGGGTCCTCGGTATTTGACTGTCGTTCACACCGACGTCGGTACGTAGACTCGGCAGTGTGGGACACTTAGCCAAATAAAGTCTGGTGGATACAGCCAGCGCTAGTATGCGGATACTCTAGGTTGTGTTCTTCTAGGGGCGTACAGAAGTTCTAGGCCCGGTTGTGTGGATACCTGCCTAGGAGTGGGGGGCCGACCCACATTCTCCGTTTTCCACTACGGAGGTTCCTAGCAGTGAAGCTAGCTACCCGAATAGGTGGAACTAAAGGTCTGTGCGCATAGAGTCGCGTGCATGAGTTGCATTTGCATGAATAATGGCATAGTATATCACAATACTCATATTTGCATACAACCGACACCCCAACGTCTAAATCGGTATGGGACTTTTTATACGATGGGAGCCTTGCAGAAGACCCCTTAACTTATATGTTTGTATGGGTACTCTTATAAGTTAAGGTTACTTACTTATTTTCTATTTGTCTTCTTATATTTATACTGCTTACTACATGTTTACCTTACTGCCCACTATCATAGAACTGCTAGATGTACTTTATTTTACTTAGTTGTTTATACACCATGAATGATTGTTAGACTAGTTCCTCGGTCATCCGCTTGCTTATTCTCCACCTTTATAGTTTCCCTTTCCTCCTCTCCGCTCGGTGCTTAGGATCCGTGGGGGGAGGGGTAGGGGATGATAGGGCTTAGTCTTTATGACTAATGGTTTTCAAACCACAACCTTAAAGGAGCTCCAAATGGGAGAAAGGGACCAGCAGTCCAGGGACCATCACCAGCGGAGTACGGTGTGCCTGGAGGTGGGCCAGTCTAGTTCCTGAGTACCTGTGACCAGCTCCGTGAGTGATTAGTCTTTCTTATAGCTTTCACGATGAGTGAATTGTAGTGAGGACTCTGGTGTGTCTGGCTTGAGCCCGTTTTTTAGATTTCATCTATACTGATCTTTTGCAGTACTCTACTTTCTATATATTGATATACTTACTGTGATTTTCTTTCATATATGATTATGTGGACATGTTATATTTACTTCTCTCTCTGTTGTGATCGAAAAAGGCCCGTAGAATTGGCGTTTTGTAGTGGCAACCTTCCCGAGTATCGGTGCCACCGCAAAGCGGCAATTCTGGGCATAAGACCCCGATGGTTGGAAAAGAAAAAATAATGGGGTCTTACAGAGAACTTCCCTTGCTTCTGCCACCTTCTCTCGCACTCGCCTTTCTCCCAGAGTTCTCTCCTAGAACCCCTTGATCACGATGTCGGGCGAGAGCGAAGGACGTTCCATTTGCGCGCAAGCCTTCCGGAGTCATAAGTTCCCTCCCTATCGTCTGACCTTAGACGAATTTCTGATGAACACCACCCTCTACATCCCCGCTGAGTTCTCGGTGAGAACCTAGGGCAATGACGATACAGTCAATCTCACGGGAGAGGGAGAGCTCGCCATTCCCCTCGAGCATTTCGAGGTGGGATTCCGCCTCCCATCTGGCCCGAGATGCGCCAAGCCCTTCGTTACTACGGGGTGGTTCCCGCTCAGCTCAATCCTAACTCGGTCTCCATCTTGGTAGCGTTCATCTGCTTCATGCAGTCCGAGAGGATAGAGTTAAGCCTACCCATCTTTCGGAATCTATTCGTCTTCCGGGCTAAGAGCGGGGTAGTCTTCTCCACCGAACAGCTACTCAAGACCTGCGGTCTCGCCAACAAGCACCACCACCGGGGCGAGAAGTTCGTCTACATCTCCGGAGACTTCGGTAACATGCCCCTCGTGCCCTTCCAGTACGACACTACCGCCTACAAGCCTCCCACCCTGGGGTCGCACGAGAGCGCCCTCCTGGAGTTCTTCGGGACCATGGACTTTGACGTCCAATTCCTCAAGCGAGACATCGACTATCTCCTGCCAGTGCCTCCCGGCGAAGGTATGGTCTCGCCTTTAGCATGGAATTCTATACTTTATGATGTAGGGCTAAATGTTGTCGACCTTGCAGGAGAGCAGAAAATCCCTCTACACCAGCCGTTTGCCGAGAGCAGGGCTGCGATGGATCCCTTGGCTCTCATAAAGTCTGCGGCTCTCGCCTGCCAGGATGAGCCAACCCCTCCCCCTCATTCCAGTGTAGGGAAGCGAAAGTCTGGCACCTTCTCATCCAATCCGCTCAAAAGACAAAGACCAACAATTGCAGACAAGGGGAAGTCCGCAGCGGCCTCTCCCTCCCAATCTATCGCCGAGGGCTGATCCTTCTCCGAGATCCTGTTGGCAGCCAGGGAGGCGAATAATGCCGCCAGGATCACCATCGGGGCCCCTATCGAGAGCCTACCAGCCACAGGAGGGGCTGGTGATGAGGGGGCAGCCGCCGATACTTCCGCTCAGGCCCCACCCCAGCAGGTCCCAAAGGGGCACCAAAACTTCGGCCTTGGCGTAAAATGCCTTGATGCGGAAGGGAAGCCCCTGCTCCAATGGGATCCTGAGGCCAACCGGGTCTCCATATCTACCCTCCTCCCCAGTTGGGAGGAGCGTGGAGAGGTCACTGGCGATGCTTTCGCGCTGGGCTACGGCCTTTAGAGCTGAGAAGATGTCAGCGCTTTTGACCAATCGTCCACCCGGCTCCTGACCTTCGACTCCATCCGGGCCTTGATGTGCGGGTTCGAGCACGCACATATGTGTGTGTGCCGGTGCATCACCATCGACCGCAACTTCACCGAGATGCTCAAGGCGAGGGACAATGCAGCGCCCACGTGGCATCCCTAAAGGTCGAGCTGGCGGATACCCAGTGACTTCTATCCTTGCGCCCGGTGGAAGAGGTAAGCGAGATCCTCCAAGGCACTAGCTCTCTCCCCTATAATTCATAGCCCGCTTCTCTTTTCTCTATACTGATGGGTTTTGCCTATGTATAGGATTCCGCCCAGAGCATGTTGCTTCGCGCACAGCTGGCCGGCCCTGAGTGTGAGAACGTCCTACTGAAGGACCAGCTCCGGCACGCGAAAGCGGCTGCAGTTGTGATCCCGCCCCCTCCTTCGTTTTACAAGAGGCTGAGGAGCCGCCACTACTCAGCGTATGACATCTACAAGCTGCTACAAACCAATGCCCAAGCAATGGCCTGACTAACCATTGAGACATTGCGTGATGTGGGGTGCTTGAATGAGGGCGGCGAAACCATCGTCGCCTACTAGCTTCTCCCGTGGCTCTTCGATCCCATACCTAAGCCCCCGGGCGCACCTGACTCCCCGCCCTCGGATGTTCCAAAATCTCCCACCACTGCTGGCGAGACATCCGGGGAGGGTTCTGGCAAGAGCTCCGGCGGGAGCTCTAGCGAGAGCTCGGGCGGGGGGTATAGCGCGTCCCCATGATAGGTTTATCCCCCCCCCCCCTCTTTTGTTCCCTTGTAACTCACGAGATGTTCTCGCCTGTAATTACTTTTTGAAGAATACATTGGTTGTACATATTTGTATATTATGAATTGTCTTTTACTTCTCTTTATAAAAGCTCTGTATAGTGTCAAATTCTTCTTAAGCGCATTATCCCCGAGGCCCTTGGCCTCCCTAGGATAGTCATTCCCCTTAGTGATCAATAGGCGGAGACCTACCGAGAGTTCAAGGCCCAGCATGCCATTTCTGAGTGCCTTCCGCCGAGAACCTTTGCCGGAAGAGCTGTCTGTAGGTTCCCAAGAGGAGCGTCGCCCCCTTCATCTTACCCAAGCGAACGGAGTTTTCGCCAAGAAGTCCCCTCTATTGGGCAAAGAATCCCTCGCTGAAGGCCTTCCTGCCGGGAACTCCTTTTGCTGAGAACCTCTTGGCCGAGACCTCTTGGCCGAGACTTCTCCTGCCTGAGGATGTTCTCAAACTCTTTCTTCTGTCTCCCAGGTGTGCCTCCTATCCTGCCCAGAAGGCCCAGTCAGCGAGTCTACCTGGGGTCAAGCCTCGCTCTGGGTAGTGCCAAAGTTTCCAAGCCACAGTGGCTCAAAGAATACATCCAAGACCAAGTCCTTTCCCCCCAAGTGTGCATACAGCCCCGCTCAGCTAATGAGAGTCTGAGCAGCAAGTCTACCCGGGGCCGATTAGCACTCGGGGTATCCCTTACCCCCACAGGCAAGCCTTCGGACCTACTAGCTAGTGAGAGCCTGTGTTGTGGGTCTACCTGGGGCCGAGCCAAGCTCGGGGTAGTGCAATCATCCAAGACGGAATACCTCCAAGAACACATCCAAGACCAAGTCCTTTCCCCCCAAGTATTCCTACAACCCTGCTCAGCTAATGAGAGCCTGAGCAGCGAGTCTACCCGGGGCCAAGCAACACTCGGGGTATCCCTTACCCCAAAAGGTGAGCCTTCGAACCTGCCAGCTAATGAGAGCATGTGCAGCGGGTCTACCTGGGGCCAAGCAGGGCTCGGGGTGGCTCAGAATCTTTCAAGACGAAGTACCTCCATGAACATATCCAAGACCAAATCCTTTCCCCCAAGGTGTGTCTACCACCCTGCCCAGCTAATGAGAGCCTGAGCAACGAGTCTACCCGGGGCCGAGCAGCACTCAGGGTCCCTTACCCCCGCAGGCGAGCCTTCGGACCTGCCAGCTAATGAGAGCCTTCACAGCGGGTCTACCTAGGGTTGAGCAAGGCTCGGGGTAGTGCAAACATCCGAGCCGAAGTATCTTTAAGAACACCTCTAAGTTCAAGTCCTTTCCCCCAGGTGTGCCTACAACCCTGCTCAGCTAATGAGAGCCTGAGCAGCGAGTCTACCCAGGGACGAGCAGTACTCAGGGTATCCCTTACCCCCACAGGTGATCCTTCGGACCTGCCAGCTAATGATAGTATGCACAGCGGCTTTACCTTGGGCCGATCTAGGCTCGGGGTAGTGCAATCATCTAAGTTAGAATACCTCCAAGAACACATCCAAGAACAAGTCCTTTCCCCCATGTGTGCCTACAACCCTGCTCAGCTAATGAGAGCCTGAGCAGCGAGTCGACCCTGGGCCGAGCAGCACTCGCGGTATCCCATACCCCCACAAGAGACGCTTTGGACCTGCCAGCTAATGAGAGCCTGCAAAGCGGGTCTACATAGGGCCGAGCCGGGCTCAGGATGGCACAGAAGCTTTCAAGCTGAATTACCTCCATGAACATATCCAAGACCAATTACTTTCCCCCCCAGGTGTGCCTACTGCCCTGCCCAGCTAATGAGAGCCTGAGCAGCGAGTCTACCTGGGGCCAAGCAGCACTCGGAATCCCTTACCCCCACAGGAGAGCCTTCGAACCTGCAAGCTAACGAGAGCCTACATAGAGGGTCTACCTGGGGCCGAGCCAGTCTAGAGGTTGTGCAATCATCCAAGTCAGAATACCTTTAAGAACACATCCAAGACCAAGTCCTTTCCCCCAGGTGTTCCTACAGCTTTACTCAGCTAATGAGAGCCAAAGCAGCGAGTCTACCAAGGGCCGAGCAGCACTCTGGGTATCCATTACCCCCACAAGCGATCCTTCGGACCTACCAGCTAATGAGAGCCTACGCAGCGGGTGTACCTGGGGCTAATCTAGGCTCGGGGTAGTGCAATCATCTAACCATCTTATCATAGGAATTCAACAATAGGTAAAGCTAAAGCAACAACAAGTTAGTGAATATAATATAATAATTTGTCTTTGAATATACAATTTCACCCTCCCCCCTCATGGGTAGAAGCGTTTCAAGTCATCCCCGCTCCAGGTGTGGCTCATGGACCTCCCCTCCACGTCCTGGAGGTGGTAACCTCCCGTTATTAGAACCCTTTCAGCAATGTAAGGTCCTTCCCAGTTTGTGTTGAGCTTGCAGTCGGGGGCTGATCTTCCCGCATCATCGACTTTCTTTAACACCAGATCTCCTTCTGCGAACTGTTTGATTCTAATGTGCTTGTCAAAGTATTTTTTCCATTCACCGCTTGATTTCCTCCTGCCTGATAGCTGCGACATCGAGCAGCTCTTCCACCATATGCAATAAGAGGCGCAACTCCCCCTCATTCTCATACCTCCAAACCTCATCTCCTTCTCCAGAGGCCATGACCCGCAGGGACCGAACCTCGAACTCTACTGGCAGAACCGCCTCACACCCATGAGAAAGTTTGAAGGGGGTCTCGCCGGTGGCCGTGTTCGGGGTTGTTCGCAAGGCCTATAGAACTGAGGGGAGCTCTTCCACCCAATTCCCCCTCAAGTTCTCCACCTTCTTTTTGAGTAAGTTCACAAAGATCTTGTTTGCCGCCTCCACCTTATCGTTACTCTTGGGGTAGTGGAAGGAGGCAAACCTATGCTCTATCCCCAGTTGGGTGCAGAAGCTGATGAACTCTTCGCTGGCAAACTGGGGGGCCATTATCTGTCACTATTGTCTGGGTCAACCCGTGCCTGCATATGATCTCTCCCTAAATGAAGTTTCTGATGACTTGTAAGGTGACCTTGGCCAGCGCCTTGACCTCCAGCCACTTTGAAAAGTAGTCAATCATGACTAGAAGAAACCTTCTCTGCCCACTAGCTGGAGGGAAAGGCCATACTAGATCCATCCCCCAGACGGCGAAAGGCCATGGTGTCATGATGCTTCGGAGCCTTTGAGCGGGTTAGAGCTGGAGGGGGCGTACAGCTGACACTTTCGGCACCTCCTCGCAAACTCAGCCGCATCCTTCCTTAGGGTCTGCCAGAAATACCCTTTCCTTACCACCCTGGCTTTTAACATCCTTCCTCCTTAGTGACTACCGCACTCACCTAAATGCACTTCCTCCAGGATCCTCGGGATCTCTTCCTCGGTCACACACCTCCCCAGGAGCCCTGACAACATCTTCTGACGCAATCCTCCTTCCAGCATTAGATAATGGGTTGCCTTGTGCCTGAATCTTTTGGCCTCCTTAGTCCCTTCTGGAAGCTTGCCAGTGGTCAGAAAGGTTACCAATAGGTCCACCCATGAGGGTCGCAGATCCACCTCCATCAACTCCCCTTCCTCGATTGCTAGTCAAAATTGCTCGGTATGGGTTCCTCCCCCCCCCCCCCCCCCCCGAGGTCCAAACTTAGCAACTCGATCGGCTGCTACACTCTCTTCCCTAGGAACGTGTTGGATTGAGAACTTTTGAAACCCTCCGATGATCATCCTAACCTTGGACAAATACTTTGCCAGGGTGGGCTCCCGAGCTTCAAACTCTCCTCGTATCTTTGATTCTACCACCAACGAGTCCGTAAAAGCCTCCACATCCTGGATCGCAAGATCCTTTGCCAATCGAAGGCCGGTTATCACGACCTCGTACTCCGCTCGGTTATTAGTCACTGGGAAGTGCATGACCACCGCTTATTCTATAGTTACCCCCTTAGGGCTTATCAACACTACTCCTCCCTCGAGGGAATGCTTTCCTGAGGCCCCGTCAACCACCATCTTCCATGCACCCTGTGATCGCAGCTCCTCAGCCCCTACCTCAACAATATAGTCAGCCACTACTTGTGCCTTGATGGAGAGCCTTGGCACAAACAAGTTTTCGAACTCGCTCAGTTCAATGGACCACTTGGCTAACCGTCCTGAGTGCTCAACTTCTTCAAAAATCTTGCAGAGGGGATGGTCTGTCACCACCTTGACTGAATGGGCTTGGAAGTACGGCCGAAGCTTCCTTGATGAAATGATCAAAGCATATGCCAACTTTTCCAAAATGGGATAGCAGAGCTCCGACTTTCTCAGGGTCCTACTAACATAATAGATTGGAAATTGCTTCTTCCCCTCTTCCCTGACCAGGACAGAGCTCACAGACTCTACTCCTACTCTGAGGTATAAGGCTAGATCCTCTGCCTCCTTTGGGCTTTTAAGTAGCGAAGCCTGGGAGAGCTGCCTCTTCAGCGCTTGAAAAGACTCTTCACATTCAGTGGTCCACTCAATTTTTTTATTACCCCGTAGCACTTTGAAGAATGATGAACATTTCTCTCCTGACCTAGAGAGTAACTTTCTTAGCTCGGCCAGCTTGCCTATCAAGCGCTGGACCTCCTTAGCATTGTGTGGTGACCCTAGCTCTAGGATGGCCTTCACCTTATCTGGGTTTGGCTCTACCCCTGTCGGGGTCAGAAGATGTCCAAGGAATTTCCCACGGCTCGCCCCGAAGACACACTTCAAGGGGTTCAACCTCATCTTGAACTTTCGTAGGGTGGCGAACGTATCCTCCAAGTCCCGTAGGTGCGTGTCCAAACACTTTCCCTTGACCATCAGATCGTCAGCATAGACCTCTAGGTTCCTCCCCATTTGGCCCTGGAAGACTCGATCCATCATGCGTTGATATGTATCCCATGCGTTCTTTAACCCAAAGGGCATCATCTTATAGCTGAAACATCCCTCTCTCGTGATGAAGGAGACATCCTTAACATCAGGAGGGTGCATTTGGATCTGGTGATAACCTGAAAAAGCATCTAAAAAACTCATAATAGAAAAACCAAAGGGTGAATCAACCAGTGCGTCGATCCAAGGCAGGGGGTAGCAATCCTTAGGGCATGATTTATTTAATAAGGAAAAGTCAATACACATGCTCCATTTTCCTCCCCCCCCCTTCTTTACCATTACCATATTTGAGATCCAGCCCGGATACTGGATCTCTGAGATGAAGCCAGCCTCCAGAAGCTTCTTGACCTCCTCACGGATGGGCTCCTGCAACTTGGTAGCGATGGTCCTCATCTTCTTGTGAATGGGGCGTGTTCGGGGGTCCAGGTTCAGGTGATGGCAGGCCACATCTACATTGATGCCCGACATGTCTACCGGGCTCAAAGCAAAGATGTTGATGTTGCTCTGGATGCAAGCCCACACTCGCTCCTGGTCCATGGGGCCTAAGCCCCCACTAATCCGCATTTTTTTCACCTGGCCGACACTAGTGAAGACTTCTATCTCCACCACCTCCTCAGCCGGTTCCAGTCGCGACTGCTCCCAGCCGGCCCTCACCTCCTCTTCCTGCCTAAACTCTTCCTCCCCTCCTGCCTCCTCCACTTCCATCGCCTCTCCTAGGCTCTCATGTTGTTGCTCGACCTCCACTCCCCTTAGGGCCTCCTTCACAACTCCTTCTCCTCCACGCCCTTCCTTTACTCCTTCCTCCTGTCGACCCTCTTGCGGCTCCAACCCTTCGTCCCTCTGGACCTCCTGCACAACTCCTCTCTGCTCCTCCACCATCTCCCTGATTGCCTCCTCTAGGCTCACCTCCTCTCCGAGAACCTCTTCCTGCTCTGCCATCTCCCTGTCCAGCTCTTCCGCCTCTGCCATCCAAGATATGGTGTTGACCACAATCACGTAGCATTGCCTCCCCACCTTCGGGTCCCCCTTGATCCTCACATGCACCCCTCCGTTGTTTAACTTGAGGCACTGATGGAACGAGGAGGGTACACAGCGAAAGGCACTGATGAGGGGGCGCCCAAAGATGCCATTGTAACTACTTGGGGCATCCACTATCACGAACCTACAGTTTCGTGACACGCCCCCCAACTTCACGTGCAGCCCAACTCCTCCCTCTACCTCCTTCCTCTCTCCCGAAAATCCAAACAATTGTCCGTCCGAAGCTAAGATCCTCTTGGCCTCGACCTTTATCTCATCGAAAGCCTTCTTGAATATTACATTCACGGAGCTCCCGTTGTCTACCAGGATCCTGGAGACCGTGAAGTTCTCTACTGTCGTATGGATCACTAAGGCATCACAGAACGGATCCTTGTAGTCTGGCATATCTGCAAATGAAAAGGTAATTTTTTTCCTCCGGAGGGGGAGCCTGGGAGGTCGAGGCGACCCACCTTTAGAACATGGTCTGAAGGCTCCCCTTGCATGTTGCCTCAATCCCAACTCCTCCATAGATCACCCTGATCCCCCCTGGGTCCCCACATCTACCCGGTCCTCGCACCAGTCTTCCCCCTCTCCCTGCTTCACCTCCATAATCCTTATCGGTGGATCCCGCCTCCCCAGCCCCCTAAATTCTCTCATCTCCAAGAACTTTGGACAGGTAGCAATCGTGTGACCCTCCTCCTGGTGGAAGTCATAGAAAGGCAACGCCACCCTGCCCCCTCTTCCTTCTCCACCTCCTCTTCTTTTGGCTCATCCTCGAACTCCTCTCCTTCCTCCTCTACCTCGACCAACCTCCATTGCCTCTTACTACGATGGGAAGTGACCCCTCATCCCCTGCCTCCACTCCAGCTGATAAAACCTCCTCGGCTCGCAGAAGTTGTCTCTTCCCTGAAAGCCTCCTCCTTTCCCCTGGGGCGACCCTCTTAAGGCCTCAAACCCAACCGATTGTTCAGCACCCGGGCCCCCCATCCTTGATGCTGCCCCTGCCCTCGGGGCTCCTCCCTCCTTCTCTCTTCTCTCTGCTCCCTCGGCTCCCTTGGCTCCCTCTGCTCCCTCTGCTCCCTCTTCCTTCCTGCTCCTACTTCCTTCACATCATCCTCCGCCAATCGGTCCAGCTTCCTGGCAAAAGCCGAATTGACCCTTTCGAAGTTTATCTCCTTCGCCGCTAAAGTATATTTTCTCTACGCTAACACGTGTTTCCAATTGATGAGGCACGTGTACCTATTGTTCAGAGTATAGAATCAAGTGTTGTATATCAACTCGGGGCTTGTCGAGTAATTGTACTCACAAGAAAGAGCTATTATCTTATCGGATAGAAAAGTTGTTGGTTTTTGTTTAAAACGGAAAAGGAAGAACTAAACGTTATACAAAGAAAGATAAATTCGATGATGGGGAAGCTAGCACTTGATCTAGAATCCCCTTGGGATAAAATAAACCTTCTTGAAAAATAAAGCAATGCGAGTTCTTAAATTGCTCACTCGACCGTGGAGGTTCCTAAAGTACAAAAGCGTATCTATTGAGCTCATGTTTTTGACTAACCTTAGGTTGATCGATCAAGACCTCTTGGCCAGTCGAAACCCCTAAGCTTGCTTTAGGCGGTGAACCACGCTATTGGATTTGACTCCAATCTGAAGGATTTATGTCTTCCTCTCTCGAGGGGTGCATGCAACTCCTTTTATCCTTGAGTGATCTCCACGTATCTGCAACCTCTCAGTCATTTAGGATACGGATCTGAGATCGAAAATCATATCCGCAAAATATTAATCCGACAAGATACACTTCAAAGATAAATCATAAAAGAACAAGATTAAGAACAAGACATTTTTGAAAAGATGAAAAGTTTATTTTATTCCAAGCTTCATCGTGATCAAGTGCTAAATGAAAATTAGCTACTCATCATTAGGGAAATACAAGCTAAGGTAGTGAAAGACATGATGAAAATAAAGTGCAACTTGAATTGAAACTTAAAGCAAAACTAGGCTAAGAAATAGAAAATACAGCAAAATAAAACAGTAAACTACAAGACTCCAACTCTCAAAAATCCACCCTGAGCATCTAAAGTTGTTTGGAATTTATAGGAAAAATTTATGTTTCGTCACGCCCTAGGTCACACCCGTGACCTAGGGCTGTCAGGCTCGGAACCGTCGTCTTGAAACCTCGGGAACATTGGAGGAGAAACCACCAAAATCTATTAACTTATGGTTCACGCCCCTAGGTCATGCCCGTAACCTAGGGCGTGTCAAGTATGTTTCTGGAAAACGGCGGGTGTAAACTGCTCTTGATGGAGGCGTCACTCCCCCTAGTCACGCCCGTGACCAGGGGCGTGTCTTGCTGTAACAGCATTCTGGCGGCAACGGCATGAACGGCTGATTAAT
Source organism: Platanthera zijinensis (assembly GCA_039513925.1). Taxonomy (NCBI): domain Eukaryota; kingdom Viridiplantae; phylum Streptophyta; class Magnoliopsida; order Asparagales; family Orchidaceae; genus Platanthera; species Platanthera zijinensis. The sequence goes on from CM077083.1 coordinate 41,526,071, forward strand.
TGGCTGAAAATGCTCCGGACACGCCCTGGGCCACGCCCGTGCCCAAGGAGTGTCAATTTAATCTGACGTGGCAGCGGCTTAATGGTTCTTCCACGGCCGGCACACCCCGTGTAAGGATGGCACTTGCGTGTGACGATGCAACACGGGTGTGTCTTTGGCCGATCGACGATCTTTGGTCGCGGGTCGTTGATTTGCGTTGACAGTCTTTGCTCGTGTGTGTCACGCCCCTTGTCACGCCCAAGGAGGGCGTGTCACCGGGCGTGACTAGGCATAAGAGGGGAAAAAATCCAATTATGCTCCAAATATTCTACAGTTTAGTCTTGCAAGATTGAAAATAATTTTATTAGAACAAATAGTGATAAAATATAAAAAGTAGCTAATTATGAACTTTAAATTATAAAATTGATATATTAAATCTCACTATTAATAGAAAATATTGAAATAAAAATAGAAATAATTAGAGTTATCAAATACCTCCATACTTATTTGTTTGCTAGTCCCGAGCAAACAACTTCCTATAGGGAGTAGAAAAATTTTAAATGCTAGAAAAGAAAATTGAACCTAAGGAGTAAAATGTGAAGTCTTATGCCTATGCTTGTAGCTATTTTTGTAGAAAAACTTACTTAGCATACAAATTAGGTTTTTATTTTTCTTAAAATGTTTTTCCACTATTATTTTTACTTTTAAAATTAAAAATCCGGTAAATCTTAAAATTATATTTAGGGAGAGTGTTACATGTGTATTAAGATAACATTACACGAAGGAAGATCGAGATACCCTCCAAAGAAATCCATCAATGTCGATGGCCATAGGCTTGCCCTTTCACGCTCTCGTCATGGCACTAATTTAACTTAAAAACATAAATCAATAGGACTTAATTTGTTTGAAATGTAGGCTTAGGTATTTGGTGAGGATGGTCAAAGATAAAAACGATGGCTTGTCACACCAAAACCTAGTGAGAGCTTGAACACAAAACATTGCTATGGCTTTAAGAACCTAACAAAATTTCTAATCATTTTGTTTTTTTTTCTTATAATTTATTGCAACTCTTTCATCATGTTGAGAATTTTCTTCTACCTCTTCCTTCTTTTTTTTATTTTTTCTTTTCTTTTATTTTTCTTTATTTTGAAGAGGAAAGAAGAATAAATCAACTTTTTCTTTTTTCTTTTTATAAGAAAAGAGCCACCAAAAACGAAAAGGCTCTTAATCACTCACAAACCGAGTTTGTATATCTTTGCTCAAGCTTGGTCTTAGGTATGAAATTAGGTTGTTTTTTAGGCTTTGGTAAAATGTTTGGTGGAGCTAAAAACAAAAGGATAAGGCAATAGGCTCAAAATGGCTTAACAAAGATAATATTTTAGGTACGGGTACAAAAGCTTAAACTGGCCAAAAGAAGTGCCTAAATAGTATTTATGCTAATGAGTCTAAATTATGCAAAGTCTTGAGAATAGTTAGAGGGCAAGTTCTAGACATCGAGAAAGAATACCTCTTTCTTGATCCGCGAAATATCTCTCTAGTAGACTTCTACTTACTCACCTAAATTATTTTAGATTTCACTGGTTTTCAAATTGAAAGTAAAATAAAACATTTTCACGCATTTAGAAAAATTAAAATTTAATTATATGCTGAATATTTAAATCTACATAAAATTCTACTTACACGTGTACTTGACTAGAAACACAGTATGGCCAACAGTTTTACTCCAAAATTCAAAATTCAATTAAAACATTAAAATTCTCTAAACACTATAAAAAAGTTGAATTACTAGGAATTTTGCATGTGAATTAGATTTCTCTAAGTAAAAATTAAACCTATTTTTTTGTTACTTCTTAGACTTCCCGAGGTATGAAGGGCTCCCAACGGTCATAGGAGGTAAGATAGGGTGATATCCCAAACGTCCCTTTCTAAGAAATTTAATTTGTGATTTTCTAATTTTTTTTGTATTTTTGATAATAAAAAGAAAACAAATTTTTTTTATTTTTAAAGATTTGTTTAATTTTTTTATATATTTAATTTTTAAAGATTTTTAAAGATTTATATATATATTTTTAGAAATTTTTAAAGATTTGTTAAAGATTTTTTTTATTATTTTTTATTTTAAATAAAAACAATAAATAAGAATCCACCCCCATACTTAAAAATAAACATTGCCCCCAATGTTTATAAGTCAACTACGAGGGGGGAAAGAAAAACAAATTGAAAAAATTTTAGAAAAAAAATTAAAAAAATGAATGCATAAAAATTAAAGATAAGCAAGGGGTGTCTCCCAAGAGCGCTTTTCTTTTTCCCGTCTTTAAGCTAGACGGTATTGGTTAGGAAAAAGGGAAATAAAAATTTAAGTGTAAGGGCAACTCCCTTAATTCTCGCATGGGTGAATACGCCGAAGACGCTCGCCCAGCTACTCCTCCGCTTACTACTTGATTTTTCTTCTTTGAATGGTGGACTTGAGGATGTAAATTCAAATCACCTATACATACCTGAGGTGATGTGAATTTTTGCAGATGAGCGGCAAAGGGATCGTTGATGGCATTGGATTGCAATGGCTTATCGTCTACATGAAAATCATTTGAATAAGAAAAATCAAAAATAAACGTGTTCGAAACAATTTCACACGGAGGAGGGTCGTGTGAAAGAAATTGATCAAGCTTCGGTTATTTGTTTTCTAAAATAATTTTTTCTTCTAAACATGTATTGAAAATAAAATCATCGGACGCATCATGTTCATAAATTTTCGCTCCTAAATATTGAAAAAGTGTGCTTGGAAATTCATAGATAGGAGAAAAATTGGTTGTAGTAAGAGGAGAAACATGTTCTTCCTCTACTCCGCCCAGTGTGTCCATACACTTTACAAATTCTTGGAATAAAAGTTCTTCTTCGAAATAAGCAACTACGGGGGTACATGAAGAGTCATGTTCCGCATTAGCAACATTATCCGAAGAAGGAGAAAAATCTTTAAAAGTAATAAAAGTCTCATCCAAATTTTGGGGAGAAGAATCAAATGGAAATTGTGAAGAATCCTCAAGATTAGGAGAGAAAGCTGGCAGTGCGAAAAAAGAAGAACAAGAAGTCGGATCTAAATAAATATCCTCATTACTCGGGAATCTTTCCGGGTTATCATGCCAGAAAGCAACATTCGAGGAAGAAGAAAAATTACTAAAATCAGAAAAATTGTTCTCATTAAAGCTTGAAAAAGTATTTTCATGAAAATTATTTTCACCAAAATTTGAAAAATTAATTTCATTAGAAAAATTATTGGAAAAGTGATTTTCATGAAAATTAGATAAAGGGGTCTCATTAAAGCAGGAATAATTATTTTCATTATGAAAATTATAAGAATAATTTTGATGAGAAAAATAATAACATTCCTCACTCCGATGAGGGGCACCGCAAAAATTACATAAAACTTGGCGCTTCCTTGCGGCTTCCAAAAGATTAACTTTGTGTGTAAGCTCGGCAATTATAGTGGCCAATTGTGATAATATTTTTTGTAAGAAGAAAATAAAACAACTGGTACTTAATAGAATGGAATTAGAAAAGGAAAATGAAAAAGTGAATAGGGGTAGAGAAAGAAAATGATAAAATTAATAGAATTCGTGCTTCCAAATATCAACAAAAATGCTGGCAACGGCGCCAAAAACTTGATGTATATTTTCTCCACGCTAATGCTTTTTTCACATTAATGAGGCAAGTGTAACTATCGTTCGGAGTATATAATCAAGTGTCGTATATCGACTCGGGGCTTGTTGAGTAATTGTACTCACAAGAAAGAGCTATTATCTTATCGGACAGAAAAGTTGTTGGTTTTTGTTTAAAACGGAAAAGGAAGAACTAAACGTTATACTAAGAAAGAGAAATTCGATGATGGGGAAGCTAGCACTTGATCTAGAATCCTTTTGGGATAAAATAAACCTTCTTGAAAAATAAAGCAATGCAAGTTCTTAAATTGCTCACTCGACCGTGGAGGTTCCTAAAGTACAAAAGTGTCTCTCTCAAGCTCATGCTTTTGACTAACCTTAGGTTGATCGATTAAGACCTCTCGTCCAGTCGAACCCCCTAAGCTTGCTTTAGGCGGTGAACCACGCTATTGGATTTGACTCCAATCTGGAGGATTTATGTCTTCCTCTCTCGAGGGGTTCATGCAAATCCTTTTATCCTTGAGTGATCTCCTCGTATCCGCAACCTCTCGGTCATTTAGGATATGGATCTTAGATCGAAAATCATATCCGCGAAATATGAATTCGACAAAATACAATTCAAAGATAAATCATAAGAGAACAAGATTAAGAACAAGACATTTTTGAAAAAGATGAAAAGTTTATTTTATTTCAAGCTTCATCGTGATCAAGTGCTAAATGAAAATTAGCTACTCATCATTAGGGAAATACAAGCTAAGGTAGTGAAAGACATGATGAAAATAAAGTGTAACTTGAATTGAAACTTAAAGCAAAATTAGGCTAAGAAATGGAAAATACAGCAAAATAAAATAGTAAACTACAAGACTCCAACTCCCAAAATTCCACCCTGAGCATCTGAAGTTGTCTTGAATTTATAGGAAAAATTTATGTTTCATCACGCCCTAGGTCACGCCCGTTACCTAGGGCGTGTCAGGCTCGGAACCGTCGTCTTGAAACCCCGGGAACATTGGAGAAGAAACCGCCAAAATCTGTTAACTAACGGGTCACGCCCCTAGGTCACGCCAGTGACCTAGGGCATGTCAAGTATGTTTCTAGAAAATGGCGAGAATTTGAAAATGGCAGGTGTAAACTGCTCTTGATGGAGGCGTCACGCCCCCTGGTCACGCCCATGACCAGGGGTGTGTCTAGCTGCAATGGCATTCTGGCGGCAATGGCATGAACGGCTGATTAATTGGCTGAAAACGCTCCGGACACGCCCTGGGTCACGCCCGTGCCCAGGGCGTTTCAAGTTAATCTGATGTGGCAGCGGCTTAACAGTTCTTCCACGGCTGGCATGCCCCGTGTAAGGATGACGCGGGCGTATAACGATACAATACGGGCGTGTCTTTGGCCGATCAACGATCTTTGGTCGCAGGTCGATGATTTGCGTTGACATTCTTTGCTCATGTGTGTCATGCCCCTTATCACGCCCAAGGAGGGCATTCACCGGGCGTGACTAGGCAGAAAAGGGGAAAATCCAACTTTGCTCCAAAAATTCTACAGTTTAGTCCTGCAAGATTGAAAATAATCTTATTAGAACAAATAGTTATAAAATATAAAAAGTAGCTAATTGTGAACTTTAAATTATAAAATTGATATATTAAATCTAACTATTAATAGAAAATATTGAAATATAAATAGAAATAATTAGAGTTATCAGCCTCCCTCTCCATGAGCTCCTCAAAAGAGAGGGGCACTCTTTTTAGCTCCAAGCTAAAGAATCCCGGCCTCAGCCCCAGGGTGAAGGCGAGCATTAGTGCACACCCTGGGACCTCCTAGACCAGGAGGATCTCCTCCTAAAATAGGTCCACATAGTGACCCAATGTCTTGTCTTGCTTCTGCCTTACCGCAAACAGGCATTCTGCCTCCTTCTTCCACTTTTTCGATGTCGAGAACCTCAACAGGAAACCTTGACGCAGGTCCTAAAAACTGTAGATCGAACTTGCCGGCAACTGGTGGAACCAGTCCCGAGCCTTCTCCTTCAACGTGATGGCGAACGGCCGACACTTGAAGGCATTTGTCATCTGCCTTATCAAAACAACATCCTCGAACCACTATACATGTTGCACAGGGTCATCTTTCCATGAATAGTAGGACATGTTGGGCTCCCGAAACCCCTCCGGCATCGGAGCCGAGAAGATGAGCTCACTGAATGGGCTCTCACCACCTACCTGCCGAGAAGGCATGTCTCGCGGCCTCGGCTAGCTTGCCTGATCTGCGAGACCATATCCAGGGAAGAGCTCTCGCACAGCTGCCTCCCTCTCGCCAACTTCTGCCGGAATCTCCTTCCCTGGACGCTGGCCTGGGAAGATCTCTCACGCGGCTACGTCCCTCTCGCCAACCTCCGTCGGGACCTCCTTCCCAGGGCGCTGCCTAGGAGCGTTCTCTCCCAAGAGCAGGACTGCCTCTACCGGAACCTGAGGGGTTGCCCACTCGCTTCTTGCCGAGAAGGCCAAGCTGATGGTCTGCAAGACCTCTCGCCTGAAGTTCTCCAATATCTTCCTTGTCGCCTCCTCTCCCCGGGGGGAACCTCCAGAACCAGATCCTTCACCTTCACCTCCAGCCATGGGACTAAACTCAAGGCTTTCTTATATTGGCTTCCTTCCATGCTCACCGCACCAGAACTGTTGGAGCCAAAACTTGACCTCAACAAGAGTTTGAAAATAGGGGTGCGGCCAACACCTACTTCTCCTAAGCTCCGACCCCTGACTGGTTGTAAAGGACCAAGAACTGATTCAACGCCTTAGTAAGGAGGTCCCACATCTTACCTGAAAGATCTTCTAGAGCTTCCCCTCCAAATCCAAAAGCTGGGCTTGGAGCTCCTCAAAAAGCACAGGAAACTCTCTCTCAAGTATGAAAAACCCTGCCTTCTGAAGAACCCCTATGGGTCTATTTATAGTATTTGCTGACCTGAAATTACTAAATTACCCATGGATAGTCTGCCAACAGCCAAATCCCGCTATTATGAAATGCTAAATGCAGACCCTGGGGGTATATAAGTAATTTACCCGAGGGTAACTAGGTAATTTCTCCCTGGGCCCCATCCGGCGAGAACATCTATGCCGAGAACTGGAGGTTCTTACATATTGCCGAGAACCCTCCCGCCCTCACTCGGCAGAAGCTCTAAATGTGTAGAAGAATGCCTCAGACTGAGCCAGTTCCTGGCTTCCACGAGGCGCGAGCCTTCTCGCCCGCCTCTGGGCAGAAGTAAGTCTCGGTCGGGGCTTGAGCGCGAGCGCGAGCGCCCACTCCTAGGCGGGATCTCTCCTTCTCTGAAGACCAAAGCTAGCCCAAACCTCGCTATTGGTTCCTCTGGGTTCCACTCAGCGAATATGGGATTGTACACTATCGTTACTTATTCTTGTTACCTCCTCTCCTAGAAATGAATCTAGCAATTCATGGAGACATAGAGAGTTATCCTTATCCAACCCAATTTTTGTTGGACAAGTCATTGGTGTTCTCTAATACTTGTGTGGATACCTATAGAGTCACATATATACTTCTATGTGGACTCAGCCGCCTACTTTCTATATTGGATCATTTGAGCTTCTTGGTTGAGTAAAGACTCAATCACTCTCAGGTACAATGTCTTGTTGTATACTTTTATTTCTCGATTCATGGAGATTGCAAGATCCTTTACTCTTTTGGGTTGTTCTTGTATATTTTTTATGTTGTGCACATATGATGTGTTGTTCCACCCATTGCATAGAAAACCCGACAGTGGTATCAGAGTCAGGTTGCAGATCTAGTGTGTGTAAATCATGAGATTTTGAATTGTTCTAAATGTCTAGATTTTTCCCTAGAACTTTATATGTTGGTGATTTTTTACATTGTGCTTGTGTTGGTTTTTCATAATTTTGTTGGGGATCTGCCCCGCACCCCGCACGCTGGCCGATCAGTGAAACAACAACCATAGGCGCCCCTTAGAACATGTTAGGGGCTCTGACCCTAAGACCTCTCTAGGGGAGCAACCCCTTGGAACCCAGCCACGAATGCCTAGGATTTGTTATGATTTCCATGTTTCAGAATTGCTTTTCAATTAGCAGTAATCATCTCTCCATGTGGTTTTTGAAACCAAATTCTATCTTGAATTTTGAATTCAATGATGAGGGACGAGCTTGTCTACTTTCATAAGAAATATTTCTCATGAATGTGTTCAATACATGTAAACCTGAAGATTTTGAAATGTTCTAAATGTTCTGATTTTGCACTTTTTACATCGAGTATTGACTATTTTCTTTTATACACATCTGGGATGTATCTAGAATGTGTGGTGCATTTTGGTTTTGTATATATATACTTTGATTAAATGTTAATCATTATTAAGTGTTAATTGATTATCATAAAATCCCTTTACGTGATATTAAGTATTTTGATGCCTTCCGATGGATGACACTCTTCCTACCTTGATCGATCAAGTGTGGGCTTGTCAAAGCAAGGTGCATTAATCTATCTTGGTAAGGATGTGAGCGGATAATTGTGATATCCCACTATCGACATCAGGTCTAACTTAACTAGGTGACCTCAAAGGTTGACTGCCTAGAGGCATGGGGTTGGTATGCACCATATGATGGATGAGAATAAATAGCTATTCACCAACCATACAAGAGTTGCATGATGATGCAATTGGCAAAAAGGTTGTCTACCTATATAGCCATACTATGGGTGTTTGTGAAATATTAATCTTGTCCACTAGAGAGTAGCTTGCATAAACAATCTGAATTGATATTGAGGGTTATCAATTTGATTAAAATAGTGAGAGTTCTTTTAATTAAAGTCCATATTAAAATTAAATATATTTTGAAATATAGGACTAAAACTATTTTGCATAATTTTTGTAGAATTTTCGTGGTAAGTGGATCTTACTCCACCTTGTACCTGATGGTTATACTTGAGAAGGACAAGCTCAAAGAGACTAACTTCCTAGACTGGTATCGAAACTTGAGAATTGTTTTCAGGCAAGATTGCAAGTCTATGTCTTAGAAGAGGATCCCCCTGAAGAGCCAACTGGGAATTCATCCTAAGCTTACAAAGATGCGTATAAGAAGTATCAAGATAATTCCTTGGATGTTGAATGCCTCAAGCCTGATACCATGAACTCTGAGCTTCAGAAGCAACATGAGACCATGTGTGGCTATGAGATAAACAAGCACCTAAAGAAATTATTTTAAGGGCAAGCTTGGCAAGAGAGGTTCGACATTTCTAAGGCACTTTTTCAGTGCAAGATGGGAGCTTGAGATCCAGTATGGACTCATGTACTCAAGATGATTGGGTATATTGAGAACCTTGAGAGACAAGAGTTTCGCTTGGGCCAAGAGTTTGCCACTGATCTAATCCTATAATCGTTGTTGGATAGTTATGAGTATTTTTTCTTGAACTACAACATGAATGAGAATGATAAGACACTGCCTGAGCTCCTAGGCATGTTAAGAACTATCGAGAAAAACATGAAGAAGGACAAGTCTGCTAGCCCCATATTGATGGTGCATAAATGCAAGGGCAAGGCCAATGAATCAAAGAAGACAAATGTAGGACCTAAGTCATATCTTGATCTAGAGTCATCAGCACTAAAAAAGAAGGGTCTGGCGATCGAAGGGAAATGCCACCATTGGGGTAAGGTAGGGCATTAGAGGAGGAAATGTCTCCTTTATCTTGAGGATCTGTAGAAGAAGAAGGGAAGTGTGACTTTCGCTTCAGGTATATTTATTATAAAAAAATCTTTCTGCTCCTTCATCTTGGGTATTGGATACCAGATGCGATTCCCATATTTGCACTAATGTGCAGGAACAAGGAAGTAGAAGAATGGTGGGTAAAGGAGAGGTGGACCTGCATGTTGGAAATGGAGCAAGAGTTTTTGGTGTTATCGTAGAAGTTTACCATCTTTCTTTGCCCGCTAGGCTTGAATAGAATTAGAAAATTGTGATTTTATTCCAACCATAACTATAAATATTATATTTGTCTCATGTCTTGACATGGAAGGATTTTCTTTCATTATTATGAACAATTATTGTTTTATATTAATAAATGATGCTTGTTATGGTGTAGCCCAACTATTTAATGGTTTATATATTTTGAACTTAGACCATTCAATCTATAACGTAGAGAATACTAAGAGACTAAAAACCAATGTCTCGAATCCTACATACCTTTGACATTTTTGTTTGGGCCATATAAACGAGAAGTGCAAATCCAAGCTCCATAAAGATGGACTATTGGACTCATTTGATTATGAATCATTTGAGATATGTGAAACATGTTTTTAGGTAAGTTGACTAAATCCCCTTTCACTGGTCATACTGAGAGGGCTGATGATCTTTTGGGTATAATACATAGTGATGTATGTGAACCCATGGGTTTTGTGGCTAGAGGTGGTTTCTACTACTTTGTTACATTTTCTGATGATTTCAGTAGTATCTACTGAAATGTGTTTCTTATAAAAAAACAAATCTGTAACTTTTGAAAAGTTCAAATTGTTTAAGAATGAAGTGGAGAACCAACTATAGAAAAGGATAAAAGTACTCTGATCAGATCAAGGTGTCGAATATCTGAGTTATAAATTTCATGATCATCTATAAGAGTGTGGTATTGCATCACAACTCACTCCACCTAGAACACCACAATATAATGGTGTTATTGGGTCCATTGATCATAATGTCCTAGATTTGAAGAAGGCACACAAGTCAATGGTATATACATGATTATATCTTATATATGTTCAAAGTTCATTATATGCAGGTTGTATGTTATTACATTGATTAGACAGGTTGTCTGGGCCACAATGATAATGGGACTCAAGAAAGGATGTTGAATAAGCAGTAAATAGGCTAAGTCGACAAGCGTTGAGTGAACTCACTTCACTCAATGCCAAAAATCTAAAAGCATTGATAGGAGATCCAGCAGTCAATGCCTCAGTATTGCTGACTTGAAATCTGTCTAAGTACAGAAGCATTGAGTGAAGGGAGTTCACTCAATGCCTACTCAAAAGGAAAACTACCTAAGTACAGAAGCATTGAGTGATGAAGGACCACTCTGAAAGTCTTTAGTTTCAAGGATAGCTAAACACCTAGAGAGTGGTGAATAGGTTTTGGACTTTTTAGACTTTTTCCTAACTTTGGGTGTGTTGAGTTAGCTTAGTTAGCTTACTTTCAAGAACACAAACAACACACAAGATTTATAGTGGTTCCCCAGATTATGGGTACATCCATTGTTCCTCCCACCTTTCTAATAGCTTGTTAGACAAGGCACTTCTCCAAATCTTGGCTCCTAAGAGCTTACAACACAGATCCCTCAGGATCTATCAGTCTCCTCCAAGACTTACCTCAGGCACAAAGCCCTACCTCAAAGCAAGCTTGCTCCTACACCTCAGTGATCCAAAGATCACCTACCTCAGACTAAATTAATAGTCCTACAGCTCAGGATAGGTGGTTTGCCCTATAACTCAGAGAGGATGACTCTCATATAGCTTAGGCACAAGGCCCTACCTCAGATCCAAAGCTAGATCTGATAACTCAGGAACACAGGCCCTATACTGAGAGAGAATGACTCTCCTACCTCAGACAAACAGCCCTACCTCAGGCAAACAGGCCCTACACTCAGATCAGCAAATGATCTTATAGCTCAGATCCAAAACTGGATCCTACCTCAGCCTTTAAAATTTTAGGCTTACAACTCAGATCCAAAGGATCCTACAGAGATGAAGAGTTTGTTGATGATTTGACACCAGAGAAATTTCATTAAGTCAACTGCTTCCTGAGCTGAGAAAATCTCACCCTAACTTCTTCACAGTAACAAGAATAATGTTCTTTAGAAAGCTACTGCTTGTGCTGGAATAAACTCAGAAACACAAGTTTCTGACCTTGCTTGATGAAGATAGATGAGTTGACAGTTCTTATTATTCTTCAATCAGCTAACCTTAACTGCACAAATTAGAATGCGCTGCTTCTTTTTCTTTCTCAGAAATCTCTTATGAACTTGTTGTAGAAGGTGATGATCGCTACAGCTATCTGGGTAAACTTTTAGATCAGCGGGTTTGAACTTCAGCTTCAAGCTCTACAACAATGGTGACGAAGAAGACGATGAAGTTCCGCCTCTTTGAGAAATGTTAAACCCTAAAAGTTCATTTTCTTCTGCCGCTCTCTATCCTTTTATCTTCTGTCGTCCAACGGCTATTTGACACATTGGCCCCACTGAAGTTGTAAGCTGCAACTTTGCTTTTACAGGAAAAGTCATACAGTAAGCCTGCAGCGCCATTTGTCATGTACTGTAGACTTCTCGCAACATTTTAAACTTTGCTGACGTTAGCATCTGTAGACTTAGCCAATTTCACCGTTTCATCCCAGGCGTTGAGTGCATTGAGTGAATGGCCTTCACTCTGCGCAAAAACCCTTAGTCAAATATTCTGCACCACCAGGCATTGAGTGAACCTTAATCACTCAAAGAATTTGGACTTAGCCAATATCTCTGCACTACTAGGCATTGAGTGCGTTGAGTGATCATGCTTTTATCCTTGGACAATCTTTTTGCTGATTAGGAATTGAGTGCGTTGAGTTAACTGGCATCACTCAATGAATTCGGACTTAGCCAATTTCTTGTGCAATGCCAGGAGTTGAGTGTGTTGAGTGAACTAGCTTCACTCAACGAATTTTGACTTAGCCAATTTCTTGTGCAATGTCAGGCATTGAGTGCATTGAGTGAACCTTCATCACTCAATGCTTCTGGACTTAGCTTCTTCACTGACTGCATGTCTTTATGTTAAGGCGTTGAGTTAACTGGCTTCAGTCAATTCTTTTGTAATTAGCCGCATCTCTCTTTATGAATGCGTTGAGTGAGCCTTCATCACTTAATGCTTCTGTACTTGGCCAATCTTCATGATGAGCTTGCGTTGAGTGAGCTATCCCCACTCAACGCATCTGGACTTAGACAGATTTTTCTGTCTATCTCTTCTTAAGCTTTGACTCATCGTTGCTCTGTCGATGCTTGCTTATTTGTTCATTGAGTGAGCTGTACTCACTCAATGCTTCTGGACTTTGCCAAAATTCTTGACAGATTCTTCAAATGCTTTAATTTCTGGAGCTTGACTCAATGCTTCTTTCTTCAGGCATTGAGTGAGTTGTCCTCACTCAACAATTTTGGACTTCGTCGAATTTCTCCCTTGTCGATGTTGAAGCTTTGACTAACTGAGCTTTACTCGACGCATCATGTTATATGGCATCGAGTGAACTGCCTTCACACGACACCTGTGGACTTAGCCAAATTTGAGTCTTTCCAGCATCCATCCTTGATATCTAGCATTGAGTGAACTTGCTTCACTCGACGTCTGTGGACTTAGACAAATTTCTATCTCTACACCTTCCTTCCTTGTGACCACATATCACAATCACTTAGACAACCTGTCTAAACTTATTCCAAGGAACATCCTGCACATAGTGAACTTGAATAACATCAAATACAATTATGCTCTTAGTATTAATTGTGATGCCTCTTCAAATCTAGGGAACATTGAGAGCAATATTCCAAATAATCTCCCTCTATTTGAAGAAGGCAGAACACATAGCAATACTAAGAAGCATTAACACATAAAGCATATAAATTCAAAGCAGTTGTAAGTTATCAGATATAGCTTTCTCATACCACTTGAGAATTCCAAGCAGTTGTAAGCTAGCAGATGTAGCTCTCTCATACCACTTGAATTACCAGTATAACAATTCAATGTTCTCCATTTAAATGAATTGACCAAACAAATCAAGTCATTGCTCTCTCATAGCACTTGAGCATTTACTCAAGTAATATGCACTTTCCTCATACCATTTAACACTTAAATGGAGCACTTTCCTCGTACCACTAGAAATACTTTCCGCATACCTCTTGGAGGTGGGAAAGTAATATGCAATGGCTCAACATGTAATCATTTCACTCATCATTCTACTTGAATTGTTTCAAGTAATATGCACTTACTCAACAAGACCTGGTCATGTCAAGTATTACTTCCACATACCTCACCCTTTAGGGTTGAGGGTATTTCTCACACCTCCCCCTTTCTGGTTTCTTCAAAAAAAATATCTAATAAGTGAGGTGAAAGGATCTTGCACCAGAGAATTTATCTCTTGATCCTCGACAAAATCTTGTGTTGATACCACTTGAGAAATTATCCTAGTGATCAAACTACTTGACTAGATATCATATCTCTTGTATTGATACCACTGATACAACACATCACTGTAGCCACTTGACACTTGAGTGGTCCATTGATCCACTTGAGCTAGCTGTTATCAGTTATCCACTTGAGCTAATGCCACTCCTCATACCGCTTAAAACTTCTGCAAAATGCAGTTGTAGTCAGGGAGGTGCTGTCTTTTTCTCTTCTCCTATAGTATCATTATCTTTTAAGTAGCAGCATTGACTTCATAGTAGTAGCCATCCATTAGGGTTGATCTCCCCCTCAGTCTGTGTATTGTCTAGGAAGCTGAACTTGTTCCTGCAACTACTGGATTCGCTCCCCCTCAATAGGAGCATCTTGACTTGCTCCCCCTCAATAGGAGCATTTGTTGTCAATCTCTTTACTGGACACTTGAGTCCATCTAAGTCATGATACCATTTGAAAGACTTATCTACCTGTAAGAAAAGTGAGTCCTACAATAAAAGAAAATAAGGAGTAACTCAAGTTATACTAAGTTCAACATACCCGACTCAAATTTGATGGTGTTGAACTTGACTTCATCTAGTAACTTAGTAAAGATATTTATCACTTTCTTATCTGTGGGGATAAACTCAAGACAAATGTCTACCTTTTCCACATGCTCCCAAATAAAATGATACCAAATCTCAATATACTTAGTCCTACTATGAGAGACAGGATTCCTAGCAATTGAGATTGCACTAGTTGAATCACAAAACATTGGGGTATTACTTATCTTGAGGTTATAGTCCTAGAACTGATGTTGGATCCACAGCAACTGTATACAGCAGATACATGCTGAGATATACTCTGACTTAGCTATTGAGATTGCAACACTGGTATGCTTCTTGTTGCTCTAAGACACAAGTATTCCTCCGAAGAACTGATAAGTGCCTGATGTGCTCTTCCTATCCTCTTTACAGCCTGCAAAATCTATATCTGAATAGTCTGTTAGTTCAAAATCCATATTTCCAGGTTACCATAGGCCAAGATCTAGTGTGCCCTTAAGATACCTCAAAATTCTCTTAGCAACAGAGTAGTGAGATTCTTTAGGGCTAGCCTAATACCTAGGACAAACACATGTAGCATACATGATGTCTGGCCTACTTGTAGTAAGATATAGAAGGGATCCAATTATCCCTCTATACAAAGTTTAATCAACAGGTTTCCTTACCTCAACTTTGTCTATAGGCAAACTTGACCCCATAGGAGTTTTTATGGTGGAGGCATTTTCTATTCCAAACTTTTTAATCAACTCCCTAGTGAACTTATACTATGAAATGGATAATCCATCTTTAGTCTACCTTACTTGGAGGCCCAAGAAGAACTTAAGCTCACCCATACTACTCATCTCAAACATCCCTTGCTTAAGTTTGACAAACTTCCTGCAAAGGTTGTCAACAGTAGACCCAAAAATTATGTCATCTACATAAATCTGTACTAGGATGATCTTGCCCTTAGATTCCCTTAGGAATACGGTCTTGTCTATCTTCCCACTTGAGAATTTGTTCTCAATGAGGAAGCTAGACAATATCTCATATCATGCTCTAGGGCTTGCCTCAACCCATATAGAGCTTTCCTAAGTCTATAAACAAAATCAGGAGATTTAGAATCAATAAAAACCTAAAGTCTATTCATCATAGACTTCTTCCTTTAAGTCACCATTCAGAAAGGCTGACTTCAAATCCATCTGGTAGAATTTAAATTCTTTGTATACAGCATATGCAAGGAAAAGTCTGATGGCTTCCAATCTTGTTATAGGGGCAAAGGTTGTATCAAAGTCAATACCTTCTTCTTGTCTATACCACTTAGCTACCAGCCTAGCCTTGTTCTTGATTATAATGTCATTTTCATCAAGCTTATTCCTATAGATCCACTTGGTTCCAATGATATTATGTCCTTATGGTCTAGAAACCAGCTTCCAGACCTTACACCTCTTAAACTAGTTCAGTTCCTCTTGTATTGCTACAATCCAGAACTGATCTATGTTAGCCTCTTCAAATCTCTTAGGCTCAACCTGTGACAGGAAACTTGAATACATTATTGTATTGAGACTTATGCTCCTTATCACTACTCCTTGGTTGGCATCACCAATAATCTGGTGTCTTGGATGATCCCTTAGATGCCTGACAGCTGGAGGAAATATTCCTTCAGCATCTTGTGCTTCAGTGGCTGCATCTTGCTAATCTTCTCCACTTCAAGTGTGCCTTGTACTTCTTCGGGTATATCTACTCCATCTTGGACTACTGGAGCAGCTTCATTGATGGTTAGCTTATCCATCATCAGCTCTGTACCTGTAGGTCTAGAAGAGGAGCTTGGCAGCTCACTATTAATCATAATATACTCATTAAATACTACAATAACAGACTCTTCTACCACTTGATTTTCCAAGTTGTAGGTCTTATAGGCCTTACTATAATTGTTGTACCCAACAAAATCCCATCATAGGACTTGGAAGCAAACTTAGTCACATAGTACTTCCCATTATTCAGCATATAGCACTTGCTACGAAAGATCCTGAGATAGGCAAGGTTTGGTTTTTTGCCTTTCATAATCTCATAGGTTCTTGTGGCTCTTCGTGATAGAAGCTCTACTAAGGACATGACATGCAGTATTTATTGCCTCAGCCCAGAAATATTCTGGGAGCAATGTGTCACTTAGCAAGGTCCTACCATCCTCTATGAGATTTCTATTCTTCCTCTCATCAATCCCATTTTACTGGGATGTTCTTGGAGAAGAAAATTCTTGATGAATCCCTTGCTCTTCACATAACCTTATCATGCTTTCAGACTTAAATTCAGTCTCATGGTCACTTCTAATTTTGACCACAGTACTGTCAAGCTCATTCTGAATTTTCTTGACAAATGTCTTGAAGATGTTAAGGGTTTCAGACTACCACAAGGGTGTAGACTTTCCTACCTAAACTATGAACTGGCAGTGAACCAAACAAGTCCATATGTAGGAGCTATAAACACCTCACAGAGTCTTTGGTCCCAATGATCTTGAAGGAAGCTTTGGTCTGCTTGCCCTTTTGGCATGCTGAACAAATGCCTTCCTTGGTGCATTTTAGCTTGGGACCATTCCTTACTAGCTCTTCACTAAAGAGCTTGTCAATATTCTTATAATTCAAATGAGCTAGTCTCTTATGCCATTGTACACAATATAATACTTTCTCATTTTCAACTAAACATATAGGAGAGTCTTTATTAAGACATAAAAAGTTTAAGCAATAAACATTTTCACTCTTAGTGCCTGTCAAGATTACCTCTTGGTCACTTGACCTGTTAATTTGGCACTGATCCTTGTGGAATGCAATGGCAAAGCTAAGATCACAGCGTTGTCTTAAGTTTATGAGGTTGTGTTGCAACCCTTCAACATAAGCCACTTTTGAGATGGTGACTATGCCATTGGTAATCTTACAATTGCCTCTTATCACTCCTCTATCTGAACCACCAAAGATTACTTTGGGTCCATCCTTCATTGGAGTGTACTCCTTTAAGTTTCCCCTAATTCAAGTCATGTGCTTGGAATAACCACTGTCCAAGTAGCATATGGGGGTATGGGCACTTGGACTAACCTGCAGCATATAATTTATTTTACTTTAGGACCCCAATATTTATTAGGTCATAGGTTTTGATTAGTCTGAAATAGAAACTATCTTCCTTCAGATTTTCTGACAGGAAGACTAATATTTGATCTGAGAACACTTGGATTGTGTCAGCAATCTAGGGCAAAATTCCCCCACCTTACAATAACACTAACACTCATGAATGTTATATCTTCTTTTCTGAGCAGGTCCTGTAGTTTGGTTAACTACTGACTGTATAGAAGGAAGAGGAGCAGTAGCCTTCTTCAAGATCCTTAAGCAAGAATCTAACTGAAAGTGAGACTTTCAGCAGGCTTTCTTGGCTTCCTCTGAATTCCATTAACAGCATTCCTCTTTGTAGAGGACAGGCTCTTGATAGCATCAGAGATAGCCAAATCAAGATTACTGATAGACAACTGAACTTTCCTAAAAGGAATGGGAGGCTTCGATGCCAGAGGCAAAACAGGAGCTTTGCCTTTCCCTTTGGAGTAGGCAACTCTTGTGCTTCCCTTAAATCCAAACCCCTTCTTACCCTTATGAGAGGAGGAGACTATCAGGGGCAACACAGTACTTGTCTTAGAGTAACTAGTCACTATCCTTTTCTCCCTCTGGAGTTCCTCTTCAAGGTCCCTAGTGAGACTATTCTTGAACTTGATGGTGCCAATATGAATGAGTGAAATGGTTTTTAGTTAGCTGATTTCCCTATCTTTATGATCCAGCAAGGATGTTGTCTCAGCCTGCTGGGAAGCAGCTAGCTGAACGGAGGTGATCTCCTTAATTTGCTTCTTGGGCACCTTCTTACTTCTCTTGAAAGCATTCATAAGTGCACCATACTTTTCAATCAATTGATTGACATCTTCCTCAGACTTAGATTCATCTTTATCACAGGATAATGGTGCTTATGAATCTGGACTAGTCTCATAGCCAGACTCAGATGAGGAACTAAATAAAGAATGTATCTTTTCTGGACCAGGTTGTTCCTGGTTGGATTCTTCATCAGACCTGGCCATTAGCTCATAGCAGTTGTTGGCATCTTCTTCATCTTTATACTCCTCAAAGTCGATATATGAGTGTGACAGAGGTGCCCTAATCCCTATCATGGCAGCAGGATAGTCTTCAGCTTCTTCTTCAGCTTCTTTTCCAGCAGCAAAGAGCCCAATATAGGCTTCTTCTTCTTTAGACTCAGAACCTGCTGGGTCTAACTGACTCCAGCTCTTCTCCTTCTTTGCCATGAAGGACTTTTCCTTATTTCTATTATACTGGTGGACCTTTTTCTCACTATCCTCTCTTCTTTTGACTGGGTAGTCAGCTATCATATGCCCTGGCTTACTACAACAATAGAAGACAACTTTAGAAGAAATGTGTTTACTAGTTTTAGAATCGTACATGTATCCCTTGGAGTGGTTATTCCTATGATGAGAGGAGGAGGAAGGTCTGCTCCTCACTACTTCCTCTTCATCAACTTTTGAAATTTCATAGAGAAGGCAGCAAATTCTTCATCAGAGCTGCTGCAGTGTGATGAGCTTAGCCCTGTGTTATCTTAATCAGCAGGCCTCCTTAGAGGAGAGACAATCATCTCCTTACTCCACTTGGTGCTATCAACTCTGAAGGCCAAAGACTTTTCCTTGGCTTAGGATTTGTTGATGGTCTCCTCCTCTTTCCTGGCAGTTAGCTGCATCTTATAAGAGAGCAGTTTCCTAAACAGGGTGTGAGGGGGAGTATCTGCTAACTTTGTCACCTCTCTGATGATACATATCTTGGTGTCCCAGTCTCTAGTTAGAGACCTTAGGAACTTGTCATTAAGCTCAAAATGATTGAAGACCCTCCCATAGGTCCTTAGCTCATTCACTATTTTGAAAAATCTTTTATAGCATCCAACTATGCTCTCTTTTTTGGACTTCCTGAAAGCCTCATACTCTTGGTTGAGCATGGACATCCTGTCATCTCTGACCTCCTCTATGCCCTCCATGTAGACCACCAAGTGTCCCACATCTCCTTGGAGGTCTGGAAGTGAACCAAGTTCTGGAAGTGAACCAAGTTCTGGAAGGTTGAGTCATCTATAGCACTGACAATGATGTTATGTGCCATCTTATCCATGGTTGCCAAGATGACTTCATCCTTGGTCATCTCTGAGTATTTCTTTAGTGTCTGGACTGTTGCATCCAGAACTGAGACTTTCATAAGGATGATAGGTCCCTCTTTAACTATAATAAAGATCCTTATGTCAGATGCTTCCTTGATAAGTCTAACCCTCTCCTTTCAAATTCCAAAGCTCTCCTTCCTATAGATAGAAATCTTTATGGAACCAAGATCCTTATGGTTCTCTCCTGAACCCATAAGTATACTTCTTTTAGCAACTCTTTGAGATCTACTCAGACTAAGTCCTTCTTGAGCAACCTCCCTCTAATACCACTTGAAAGTCTTTAGTTTCAAGGATAGCTAAACACCTAGAGGGGGTGAATAGGTTTTGGTCTTTTTAGACTTTTTCCTAACTTTGAGCGTGTTGAGTTAGCTTAATTAGCTTGCTTTCAAAAATACAAACAAGACACACAAGATTTATGGTGGTTCCCTAAATTATGGATGCATCCATTATCCCTCCCACTTTTCTAACAGCTTGTTAGACAAAGCACTTCTCCAAATCTCGGCTCCTAAGAGCTTAGGATACAGATCCCTTAGGATCTCTCAGTCTTCTCCAAAACTTACCTCAGGCACAAAGCCCTACCTCAGAGCAAGCTTGCTCCTACAACTTAGTGATCCAAAGATCACCTAACTAAGACTAAATTAATAGTCCTACAGCTCAGGCTAGGAAGTTAGCCCTATAACTGAGAGAGCATGACTCTCCTATAGCTCTGGCATAAGGCCCTACATTAGATCCAAAGCTGGATCCTACAACTCAGGCACACAAGCATTATACTCAGAGAGGATGACTCTCCTACATCAAGCAAACAGCCCTACTGCAGGCACATAGGCCCTACACTCAGATCAACAAATGATCCTACAGCTCAGATCCAAAACTGGATCTTACCTCAGCCTTTATAATTTTAGGCTTATAACTCAGATCCAAAGGATCCTACAAAGATGAAGAGTTTATTGATGATTTGACTCCGGAGAAATTTCACTAAGTCTACTGCTTCCTAAGCTGAGAAAATATCAGCTCTAACTTCTTCACAGCAATAAGAATAATGATCTTTAGAAAGTCATTGCTTGTGCTAGAAGAAACTCAGAAACACAAGTTTCTAACCTTGCTTGATGAAGACAGATGAGTTGACAGTTCTTATAATTCTTCAATCAACTAACCTTAACTGCATAAATAAGAATGCTCTGCTTCTTTTTCTATCTCAGAAATCTCTTCTAAACTTGTTGTAGCAGGTGATGATCGCTACAGCTATCTGGGTGAACTTTTTGATCAGCGGGTTTGATCTTAAGCTTCAAGCTCTTCAACAATGGCGAGGAAGAAGACGATGAAGTTCCGCCTCTTCGCGAAATGTTAAACCCTAAAAGTTCATTTGCTTTTGCCGATCTCTATCCTTTTATCTTTCGGCGTCCAACGACTATTTGACCCGTGGTCCCCACTAAAGTTGCTGGCTGTAACTTTACTTTTACAGGAAAAGTCATACAGTAGGCCTGCAGCACCATTTTTCGTGTACTGTTGACTTCCCACAACATTTTGAACTTTGCTGACATTTGCTGATGTCAGCATCTATGGACTTAACCAATTTCACAGTTTCATCCCAGGCGTTGAGTGCATTGAGTGAATGGACTTCACTCAGTGTAAAAACCCTTAGTCAAATATTCTGCACTACCAGGCGTTGAGTGAACTTTCATCACTCAATGAATTTGGACTTAGCCAATATCTCTGCACTTCTAGACATTGAGTGTGTTGAGTGATCCTTCATCACTCAATGCTTTTTTCCTTGAACAATCTTTCTACTGATTAGGAATTGAGTGCGTTGAGTGAATTGGCTTCACTCAATGAATTTCGACTTAGCCAATTTCTTGTGCAATGTCAGGTGTTGATTGTGTTGAGTGAACTGACTTCACTCAACGAATTTGGACATAGCCAATTTCTTGTGTAATGTCAGGCCTTGAGTGCATTGAGTGAACCTTCATCACTCAACGCTTCTGTACTTAGCCGCTTGACTCACTGTCTGCCATTATGCAGAGGCATTGAGCAAATTGGCTTAACTCAACGCTTTTGTACTTAGCCACATCTCTCTTTATGAATGTGTTGAGTGAGCCTTCATCACTCAACGCTTCTGTACTTAGCCAATCTTCTTGATGAGCTTGCGTTGAGTGAGCTATCCTCACTCAATGCATCTGGTCTTAGACAGATTTTTCTGTCTATCTCTTCTTAAGCTTTGACTAATCATTTCTCTACCGACGCTTGCTTCTTTGGACGTTGAGTGAGCTTTCCTCACTCAACACTTCTAGAATTAGCAAGAATTCTTGGCAGATTCTTCAAATGCTTTAACTGCTTGAGCTTGACTCAATGCTTCTTTCTTCATGAATTGAGTGAGCTATCCTCACTCAACGATTTTGGACTTAATAGAATTTCTCCCTTGCCCATGTTGAAGCTTTGACAGACTGAGCTTTACTCGATGCCTCATGTTGTATGGCGTCGAGTGAACTGCCTTCACATGACGCCTGTGGACTTAGCCAAATTTGAGTCTTTCTAGCATCCTTTCTTGATATCTGGCATTGAGTGGACTGGCTTCACTCGATGCCTATGGACTTAGAAAAATTTTTGTCTCTCCACCTTCCTTCCTTGTGACCACCTGTGACAATCACTTAGACAACCTGTCTAAACTTGTTCCAAGGAACATCCTGCACATAATGAACTTGAAAAACATCGAATACAATTATGCTCTTAGTATTGATTGTGATGCCTCTCCATATCTAGGGAACATTGAGGGAAATATACCCAACACACTCAACGTCACATTAAGAAATTCAGTAAAGTCTGAAAGCATTTAGTGTTGAAGCTTCACTCAACAGCTTCATACAGGAAAATTCTTCTAAGTCCAAAAGCGTTGAGTGAAGAAGGCTCACTCAATGCCTTATCAGTTAGGCTATAAAAGTCAAATGTGTTCAGTGTTGAAGGTTCACTCAATGCCTCAAGATACAGATTTTTTGCTAAGTATTTTTGCATTGAGTTACATGGCCTCACTCAACGCCTATGTAGATTGACTAAAAAATCGTTAAGTCCCCAAGCTCTAGGTCATTCTGACGTCATCCAAAATTCAAATGTTGTTGGACATGCGTGCTAGATGACAAAAGGAACTGTATGCCTTTAGTACAACAATTAAAGCTAAAGTTACTTGGCAGTTACCAAATTCAGCTTGCCCATTCAGAGATAAAAGTTTTTAGACGGCGGGACAAAAAGTGGACTTTACAGAGAAATTAAAAGGAGTTTTTGTCTCTGCATAGTCATCTTCTCGACAAGAAAGAAAATCCTTGAGACGGGAGATTTACAGAAGGTCTAAAAAAATACAGACAAAGTTGGCTGTTTGAAGAGAAAAAGAATGGAGTAATCAACGAAATATTCAATAGTAAGAGAACAGAACTCATTTTTCTGTGTAAGAAGAAGAAGTGGAGCAAACTCTAGTTATTGTTCAACTTCAAGGCCACTACACTCAACTCTGCCACATAAAAGACTTGAAGAAATAGTGCTCTGCAGTTTTTGATAGTACGTTTTGTAGCCTAAACTATTATCGTATTTTCTATTTTATAATGTACAAATCATGTCTTATTACCTTATTTTTTATCGTTTCTATGTAAATATTATTGCCACTAACATTTTCTTGTCTTTTTGCAGGTTTCCAGAAAATTGGCCAAAAATGACCTATCACACCCCCTGTCACGCCATCCCCGGGTGTGACCTAGGGCGTGTCGCCTGATCCCGATGATGACTGCTGAAAGAGAAAGAAAAATAGGAAAAACGACTATCACTCCCATTGACACGCCCTCCCTGGGCGTGTCCCCGGGCATGACATGGGGCGTGTCGCCCTCTTCCCGAAGCCTGCCGTCGCATTGAATGCTTATTCATCCCAGCACGCCAAACAGTACTGTCATGCCCCATGTCACGGGCGTGACATAGGGCGTGACCCCATTTTTTTCGATGACTGACGGAATTCCGACCAATGATTTTGATGGGACATATGTGTCACGCCCCCCTACACGGGCGTGACCCAGGGCATGACCACCGACGTACAAAAGCAATCATCCTTCCCGCCAGAATCCAGAGCCCGAGGTCAATGTCGTACCTGTCGCGCCCCCTGACACGCCCTCCCTAGGCGTGTCGCTGGGCACGACCAACCCATGGAAATTTTCTATAAATTCAGACCCCCCCCCCTTCATTTCAGAGAGCTTGGGTTGAGAGGGGAGGTGCTGCCCCTTTGTTTCTTGGTCTTTTTTTCATGTTTTTCCCTCTCTCTCTCTTTCTCTTTTTGTAATTTTATTAACCCTAGCTTAGATCTTAGTTTTTGTAAGCTTTTGTTGTAATCTTTGGTCATGCTTAGTACTAATGGTAGTGCTAGAATAGGTTTCTAATTTTCATGCAATTGTAATATCATTTTCATGCAAGTGTAGCTCTCTTTTTCATTAATATAAAAGTTCTCTTTTCTTCATTGTGTTCTTAATACTTTACTACTTATCCCCCCTCCTCCACTCTATTATGATTAACTAATCCTCCTTGTACTCGATCTTGATGATCCAAGGTTCGAGCGATTAAGTTATGATGCTTTGAATTTACCTTTTATTTTTAGGGTTTAGGCCTTGGATTACTCTCTATTTTTCATAGGTTGGAGGTATATTATCGATATATACTCTCCACCTTTGCTTTCATTCTGGGCTAGCCGAGAGGCCGATAGAATGAAGTGAGCATTCAAGAGTAAAGGGAGTTGTACGCACCCCTCGAGAGAGGCAGACGTCCAAATCTCCCGGATTGGAGTAAAATCCAATAGTGGGGTTCATCGCGTAAAGCGAGCTTTAGGCCTCTTATTTAGATGAGAGTCGGTCGGACCTTCCTAAACTCAGTTTGGCACGACTTCGAGAGAAGCATGTTTAAGCTTTAGGAACCTCCACGGTCAAGGACCTTTACCCTATTAAATTTTGGTTTATTTTTATCGCATTTCTTAGTTAGCTCTGCCGAGGTGATTCTTTATCGAGTGCTCTTCCATTTCATAGTTTCAACCTTTTGTTGTAATCGCTTACTTTATGCTCTTTAATAAACTGCAGTAGTTCTCTTTCTAACATAACTTTATTTCTTTTATTGCAATTAGTTTCTCTAAACCCTAGCTTTTTTCATCGATAAAATAATTGTCTTCGTGTGAGTAAGTTTATTCGACAGTTCCCGGATTTCAATATGACACTTGTGTCCCCTAGCTACAATTCGATAGGTATACTTGCCTCATTGGATTGCTAGTTCGGTTGCTTTTATTTTCTTCGAAGCTTAGCGACCACCAAGTTTTTGGCGCCGTTGCCGGGGAATCAACTTCCGTTGATAAATTGAAAACACGAATCTATTAATTTTATCATTTCTCTTTCTCGCCCTCCTTCTAAAAAAAATTTTTAAAAAAAATCAAAAAATTTTATTACTGCTCTTAATAGTAACCAACTTCACAATTTTTCTTCTCCACCTAACTCTCTCGAAAAGGGCAAAGTGGCTTTAAGTGCCACTATCTTGTCTAGTACCTTGCGAACCCTTCACCGGGTAGCCCCTTGGAAGTTCGGGAGTTAAATTATAAAAAA
Source organism: Platanthera zijinensis (assembly GCA_039513925.1). NCBI lineage: Eukaryota > Viridiplantae > Streptophyta > Magnoliopsida > Asparagales > Orchidaceae > Platanthera > Platanthera zijinensis. Next base: position 41,551,254 of record CM077083.1, read on the forward strand.
TCTATTTCAAAAAAAAATCTCTAATCTTTTTTTTCTAGTTTATTTATTTCTCTTTCTTTTCTCTTCCCTTCTTTTAGTGCATGACTCGAGGGAATCCGTCGGTTATTTTAGACTTGGACAACGAAATTGAGCGTACTCTTCAGAGAAAATCGCGATTTCAAGGTCCTACTTCCCAAATACCGGTTGAGGATTCCAAGTCATCTTCTACTTTAAGAATAGCAGAGCCCTAAGTGGAGGAAGTCGTGCAAAGACCTATGTCTTATTATGCATGACCGAATCTCGAGGGAACAGAATCTAGCATAGTCCGCCCTGCGATAGCTAATAATAACTTCGAACTGAAGCCTAGCATAATTCAAATGGTGCAATAGTATGTGCAATATGACGGACTTGGAGATGAAGATCCGAACGCACATATAGCAAGCTTTCTTGAAATTTGTGACACCTTCAAGATAAATGGTGTCACAAATGATGCAATCAGAATAAGACTTTTCCCCTTCTCTTTAAGAACTAAAGCTAAGCAGTGGTTGAACACTCTACCTAAGAATAGCATAACCACCTGGAATGAATTAACCAAAAAAATTTTGGCGAAGTATTTTCCACCAGCTAAAACTGCTAAACTTAGAAATGACATTTCTGCTTACGGACAAATTGACTCTGAAACCTTATATGAAACTTGGGAATGATTTAAAGAACTATTAAGATGATGCCCACATCATGCGCTGCCTGTATGGTTACAAGTGCAGACGTTTTATAACGGGCTAAATCAAAATACAAAGCAAATGATAGACGCAGCTTCTGGCGGTACTTTAAATCATAAGACCCCGGAAGCAACTCTTGAGCTTTTTGAGGACATGGACATGAACACTTATCAGTCGAATGTGCCTAGATCCCGCCCGAGCAAGCCTACAGGTATCTTTAAAGTGGACAACGTCTCCCAGCTCGCGCTACAAGTTGAAATATTAAGCAAAAAGATAACAGAGATGACTGCTGCCTCCGCCCCTCAGGTATGGGAATCGGCAACTCCTGCCCCAGAACAATTAGATTTCATTAACAATATGCCTAAAAATGCTTTTAATAATTTTTCTACTGTGAATTTTCATCCTCCTGGTTTTAATTTTCCGAATAGTTATAGTCCTGCCTTAAGAAATCATCCGAATTTTTCGTGGAGTAATCCATCGAATGCTATACGCCCGCCACCACAAAATGATTTTCCTGCACCACCACCACCACCTCTTCAAAATTATCCAAAACCTCCAAGCTTGGAGGAGTTACTTTCCAAATATATCTCAACAAATGATGCTAGGATTAGAACCTTAACTAGAAGCGTTAAAAGTCTTGAAAATCAAGAAGGACAACTAGCTAAAATTATTTCTGAGCGACCCGCAGGGTCTCTTCCTTCCAATACCGAGCCCAACCCGAGAGAGCAAGCGAAAGCTATAACTCTTCGGAGTGGGAAGAAAGTTCCCGGTATGGTAAGTGAAGAGCCCGAGGCAAGCTCAGTCCCCGCTTTAAAAAATCGAAGCTCCGCTCCCATTTTAAAAATTCCACCCTCTACTGAATAATTTATCATCCCCATTTTAGAAAACGATCTCACTCCACCACCCATTTTTATAAATAATCCGACCCCACCTTACCCTTCCGAACATAATAAACAACGTCAGGACGATCAGTACTCTCGTTTCTTAGAAATGTTCAAGCAAATCCACATAAATCTGCCTTTTCATGAAGCGATTTCACAGATGCTGAAGTACGCCAAGTATCTTAAGGACCTTCTGACCAACAAGAAAAAGTTAGAGAGCCTTTCGCATGTCACGTTAAATGTCGAGTGCTCCGCTGTTTTGACAAACGGTTTGCCGAAGAAAATCAGTGACCCGGGTAGTTTTTCTATCCCGCGTGTCTTCGGTGATCTTTTTATCAAACACGCATTAGCCGACTTAGGAGCGAGTATTAACCTAATTCCCCTCTCGTTGTTTAAAGAGTTAGGAATTGGTAGCCTCAACCCCACACGCATGAGTATCCAGCTCGCCGACCAATCGGTCAAGTACCCGTTAGGTATAGTGGAGGATATTCTAGTAAAAGTCGACAAGTTCATCTTCCCGGTGGACTTTGTCATTTTGGACATCGAAGAAGATATCAAGGTTCCCCTGATCCTTGGCCGACCCTTCCTTGCCACCTCCCTAGCTATCATTGACGTAAGCAATGGTAAGATCTTCCTTCGAGTAGGCGATGACGAAGTCACTTTCTCTATCACACCTTCGATGAAAAACACCTTAGCAAATGATGACTCCTGCTTTTTCGTAGATGTCGTGAGTGATGAATCCTCCTATTGCCTCTCTAATTTTGAAAAAGAATTTTCTGCTTTTTGTTCCTCCTCGTCTCTTCAAACTGAATCGCTGCAAGAAAGTGTAGAATCCTCTTATCTTTTATCTGATTTTGAAAAAGAATTTTCTGATTTTTGTTTCTCTTCTACTCTTCCAACTGATTCGCTGCAAGAAGCCACCTTGGCAACCAGCTCCACATCTTTTAATTTTCCATATAAAAAATTCTACGAAGATATAGTGTTTGAAAAAGAAAGAATTTCTAAATCCTCTTATGAAGAGCCCACTACCCTAGAACTTAAAGAACTTCCTGAACATCTCAAGTACGCCTTCTTAGAAAAGAACTCCAAACTGCCAGTTATAGTTTCGGCCTACCTCACGAATGTCCAAAATGAAAAACTTCTTTTAGTTTTACGTAAGCATCGCCGAGCTATTGCTTGGCAGATTTCTGATATCAAGGGCATAAGCCCATCTTTTTGTACTCATAAAATTTTAATGGAAGATTATTCGCGTAACTCCATTCAACCTCAGCGCCTTATCAACCCGAACATGAAAGAAGTAGTTAAGGGCGAGGTTATGAAATTATTAGACGCGGGAATTATCTACCCAATATCAGATAGTAAGTGGGTTAGCCCTGTTCAGGTAGTACCAAAGAAGGGAGGGATAACGGTAGTTAGTAATGAAAATAACGAATTTATCCCAACACGGACGGTGACGGGTTGGCGTATGTGTATAGATTATAGGAAGCTGAATGACGCCACCCGCAAGGACAACTTTCCTTTACCGTTTATAGACCAGATTTTAGAACGATTATCCTGCCATAGCTTTTATTGTTTTCTCAATGGCCTTCGGGGTATTTTCAAATCCCCATCTCTCCTGAGGACCAAGAGAAAACTACGTTTACTTGTCCCTTCGGCACCTTCGCCTACCGAAGAATGTCGTTTGGATTGTGCAATGCGCCAGCTACATTCCAGCGATGTATGCTCGCTATCTTTGACAAGTACGTAGAAAGCATTTTGGAGGTATTTATGGATGATTTCTCCGTGTTCGGCGATTCCTTTGATAAATGTTTAAAAAACCTCGAAAAAGTCTTATAACGATGTGAAGAGACTAACCTTGCCCTAAATTGGTAAAAATGCCATTTTATGGTGAGGGAAGGGTTAGTTTTGGGTCATAAAATTTCTGCGAGAGGTATTGAGGTAGATATTGCGAAGATAGAAGTTATCGAGAAGCTGCCGCCGCCTATGAATATAAAAGCTATAAGGAGTTTCTTAGGTCACGCTGGTTTCTACCGCCGCTTCATAAAGGATTTTTCCAAGATCAAAAAGCCCCTTACCCATCTTCTAAAAAAAGACGCCCCATTCATTTTTGATGACTCTTGTCTTTCAGCCTTCGAATTGATTAAAGAAAAGTTAATTAACGCACCGATTATGATAGCTCCGGTGTGGGATCTTCTATTTGAGATAATGTGCGATGCGAGTAGTTTCGCAGTGGGAGCCGTATTAGGTCAACGCATATCTAAAAACTTCTACCCTATCTATTACGCTAGTAAAACGCTCACATATGCACAAAATTACACCACGACTGAGAAGGAGCTCCTCGCTATAGTATTCGCATTTGATAAATTCCATTCTTACATTACGCTTTCAAAAATCATAGTCTTTATGGACCACTCGGCCCTCAAATACCTTCTTGCCAAAACGGATGCCAAGCCGTGCTTGATTCGCTGGGTCTTACTCCTCACAGAGTTTGACTTAGAGATCCGTGATAAGCGAGGAGCCGAGAACTTGGCCGCCGACCATCTCTCTAGATTAGACAATCCCTTTATAGAAAAATTAAATGAAAAATCTTTTAATGATTATTTTCCAGATGAGAAGCTGCTTTCAATAAGCACATCTACTTCTCCTTGGTTCGCACACATCGCTAACTATTTAGTTGCCTGGGTGCTCCCAAAAGAGTTCTCCTCTCAGCAAAAGAAGAAATTCTTTTCTGAGCTGAAGAACTACTTTTGGGAAGACCCGCATCTTTTCAGAATCTGTGCGGATCAAGTGATAAGGAGATGTGTTTCTTATGAAGAAGGTTTAGATATTTTAAAATACTTACATGAAGGTCCGGCAGGTGGGCACTATCAAGCTGCTCGCACCGCTCACAAGGTTCTTTGCACGGGTTTTTACTGGCCTAGCATGTTTAAAGACGCGCAAGCCTTTGTGAGCAGGTGTGATGGTTGCCAACGGTCGGGAAACATTTCAAATAAAAATGAAATGCCGCAAAATTATTTCTTTATGTACGAAATTTTCGACCTCTGGGGAATCGATTTTGTTGGCCCCCTTCCTTCTAGCTTCGGAAATAAGTATATTTTAGTTGTCGTTTATTACGTCTCACGTTGGGCCGAAGCCCAAGCTCTGCCTACGAATGACTCCTGAGTTGTAGTCACCTTTTTGAAAAAAATTATTTTCTATATTCGGTATGTCGTGCGCCATCATTAGCGATAGGGGTTCCCATTTCTGTAACACGCAATTTTCAAAAATCCTTACCAAATACGGCGTTACACATAAGCTTTCAACTGCCTATCACCCGCAAACTAACGGACAGGTCGAAGTAGTGAATAGAGAATTAAAAAGAATATTAGAAAAGACTGTTTCAACTTCTAGGAAAGACTGGTCAGCGAAATTAGACGCTGCTTTATGGGCCTACCGAACAGCGTACAAAACCGAGCTCGGATGTACGCCGTATCGGCTGGTCTATGGAAAATCGTGCCATCTACCCATAGAATTAGAACACCGTGCTTTTTGGGCCTTAAGATTTTTAAACTTCGATCCCCACTTCGTCGGTGACCTTGGAAAATTTCAACTAAATGAACTCGACGAGTGGCGCTCTTATACTTACGAAAATAACAAACTTTATAAAGAGCGGACGAAGCGTTTACACGATAAACACTTAAGGCCTCTAAAAACCTTTAAGTCGGGTGACCAGGTTCATCTTTATAATTCTCGATTACATTTATGTCTGGGGAAATTAAAATCTCGTTGGACTGGCCCCTTTTCTGTTTTAGAAGTTTTTTCGTATGGAACTGTTTTAATTTCGCACCCTGATAAGGGGAATTTCAAGGTGAATGGTCAGCATCTTAAATAGTATTTCTCTGCTGATGATGATGTCAGTCCAAACAGTATTAAGTATCTGCTGCACGAACTCTAAATTTCGAACTTTTTTTATTAAAAACCATTTTATTTCTAGACAATATTATTTTTGATGCGTCGAGCTCAATGACGCTTTAAACAAAGGGAGCTCTTGGGAGGCAACCAAAGTTATCTTTTTTCTATTTTCTTTATTTTATAATTTATTCCCCGGACAGCTCTGACAAGCTAAAGCTTCTGCAATCGCCTGCTCCAACGTTGCTGAATCCATCACGAAGTCCAAAGAAGAAATTCAGGGGAGCGGCATCTCTCAGTTTTCGCAGCGAATAAATCCAGGGAAGTACCTGTTTTTCAATTATGTCTTTCAATTCTGTACTTTATTTCTCTCTCCTTCTCCAATCCCCTTCTTTTGCCATTGAGGACAATGTCTATTTTAGCTTGGGGGAGGACATCCTCCTTTATTTTTGCTTAGTGTAAATATTCTTGTTTTCTGTGTATATTTCTTTTCAAAAAAATATGATGAATATCTTAAAATTCCAAAAAAAAAGAAGAAAATATTTCCAAAATCCAAAAAAAGAGAATATTTCACAAATTAAAAAAATTATTTTTGCTTTTTGTTTTTGCCTTAATAGTTTAGACATTTTGGTATTTCAATAGTACCCCTAGTTTTTGTTTTTGTTTTACTCAAAATTTTCTATAAACAACATAGTTAATTATAATATTTCTAATCATCCTTTTTAATTATGTTTCACAAGTAAAATGTTGGTCATGCTGTGTTTCTAATTCACGGTAGCATGTTAAGGTGAAATATTTTTCTAAAACTCGCATTTCTATTATGGTTTTTCGTTCTTTATTTCCTTTACTTTCTCAAAAATTCATCACCACTATTTTCCTTTTCGTTTTTGGATAATTTTTGTAAGGTCAACCTTTGAATAGCGTAGTAGATGTGAACGATCCAAGTCACCTATTATTTCTATTTTCAAAGCAATTTTATCAATCTTCTTTTATTATCTAGGACTCACTTTTTGAAATTTTTCAAACCTTTGTTTTAAATAAATTTAAAATCATGAAAATGATTTAGGTCGTGTTTGTTTTCATTTGAGCTCTCCTGCCAACCTAAAAACTTTTACCACTAGTTAGCTGCTATTGAGCCTTTTTTCCGATTTCATTTGATAGCTCCTCTTTTCATTTCATTTTCACCAAAGCCAAAATTTCCAACCTATCTAATCACACTAGCCTTCTTGAGTTTCATAAAATATTTTCGTAATTTTAATAGGTTATTTTGTGATTTTCTTGGGAGAAAAGTTTTTGAAAAAAAAAAGTATTCTCAAAAGATATGTTTGTTTTTGTTTGGCCAATTCAAAATGAAAAAGAAAAAATATATATTTATGACCTTTGTTTTGAAAAAAGAAAAAAATGGAGAAAAGAAAAAAATATATATATATATACATTTCTATTTTAAATGAAAATTTTTGAAACTCTTTGTTTTGGTTTAGTGTGATTTTAAGCCTTTACGTTTATCTTCGAATTCCACTCTTAAACATATTCCTAAACCAAGCGTTTATGTCCTATTTAAGTCATTTTGATTCACGCCTTTTGAATCTTTTTTAACAACTAAGAAAAGAAGAAAAGTAAATCAGTTTTAGTTTTGGATTTAAACTTAGATTTTTGTTAATTGAATTGATATAATTATAATGCGTTGCTTGGATCTAGTAACAACTCAATGCGTTTTTTCATTTTCGTTGCTTTGCTTAAATCTATTTAAAGAATTTCGTTAAAATTTTGGATGATTTATTTTTGTTAAGTAAAGTTTATAAAAGTTTTACCATACCTAAATAATCATTTTAGATTTACGTTTCACATTTTCCCTACTTAGAATTTTGCATAGTACTTGTGTGGGCATAATTAGAACTTCTTAATTAGTCTTTTTTATGATTATCTAGTTTTTATATTTTTGCTTGGGGACAAGCAAAACTTAAGCTTGTGAGAGTTTGATAATACGTTTTGTAGCCTAAACTATTATCATATTTTCTATTTTATAATGTACAAATCATGTCTTATTACCTTATTTTTTATCGTTTCTATGTAAATATTATTGCCACTAACATTTTCTTGTCTTTTTGCATGTTTCCAGAAAATTGGCCAAAAATGACCTGTCACGCACCCTATCACGCCCTCCCCGGGCATGACCTAGGGCGTGTCGCCTGATCCCGATGATGACTGTTGAAAGAGACAGAAAAACAGGAAAAACGGCTGTCACGCCCCTGACACGACCTCCCTGGGCGTGTCCCCGGGCGTGACACGGGGCGTATCGCCCTCTGCCCGAAGCCTGCCTCCGCATTGAATGCTGATTCATCCCAGCACGCCAAAGAGTACTGTCATGCCCCATGTCACGGGCGTGACATAGGGCGTGACCCCACCTTTTCCGATGACTGATGAAATTCCGACAAATGATTTCGATGTGACGTACGTATCACGCCCCCCTACACGGGTGTGACCCAAGGCATGACCACTGACGTACAAAAGCAATCATCCTTCCCGCCAGAATCTAGAGCCCAAGGACAATATCGTACCTATCACGCCCCTTGACACGCCCTCCTTATGCGTGTCACCGGGCGTGACCAACCCGTGGAAATTTTCTATAAATTCATACCCCCCCCCTTCATTTCAAAGAGCTTGGGTTGAGAGGGGAGGTGCTGCCCCTTTATTTCTCGTCTTTTTTTCATGTTTTTCCCTCTCTCTCTCTTTCTCTTTTTATAATTTTATTAACCCTTGCTTAGATCTTAGTTTGTTTATGCTTTTATTGTAATCTTTGCTCTTGCTTTGTGCTAATGGTAGGGCTAGAATAGGTTTCTAATTTTCATGCAATTGTAATTTCATTTTCATGCAAGTGTAGCTCTCTTTTTCATTAATATAAAAGTGCTCTTTTCTTCATTATGTTCTTAATGCTTTACTACTCATCCCCCCTCCTCCACTCCATTATGATTAACTAATCCTCCTTGTACTCGATCTTGATGATCCTAGATTCGAGTGATTAAGTAATTATGCTTTGAATTTACCTTTTCTTTTTAGGGTTTAGGCCTTGGGTTACTCTTGTTTTTTTTTAGGTTGGAGGTATATTATCGATATATACTCTCAACCTTTGCTTTCATTCTGGGCTAGCCGAGAGGCCGATAGAATGAAGTGAGCATTCAAGAGTAAGGGACCACCTTTTTTTCTGAATTTTTCGACAAAAACTGAGAATGTTAGCCCGCTATTTGCAGACCACCTGGACAGAATTACGACGTTTCCAATTTTTAGGCTGACCTAACGAGGACGAATCGAAAAAGTTTCAGTTTTAAAGTTGCTGGAAATAAGTGCAGGAAGCTACAGAATTTTTTTCAGATTTTTTGGACAAGTTTTTAAAATTTAAGATTTTTTACTAAACGCAGACCAATCCGAAAATTTCAGATTTTCTCTAACGACCGGATCGACCAACAAAGATCGCAGCGAGGATGTTTGCAACGTGGAAGTTGAAACAAACCGCCTCTGATACCAAATTGATGTAGGGGTCACCGCGACAACGCAACATAGAAATAAAGAAAGAGAGGGCTCCGACCAAAAGCGAACGAAAAGGGGTCGGTTGGCTCCCAAAGATTCGGGACTCGATACCACGTCCTTAGGACCTAGCTCCAACAAGCACACATCTCACCGTTTAGCGGACTCGATACCACGTCCTTAGGACCTACCTCTCCAACAAGCACATAACTCACCGCACCTACACAAGCATCTATTCCATCAAATGATTTTAGCAAAACGCAGCGGCAATATTCGCGGAGCGGTGATAAACTTCAAGCGGCGACGAAAGATTTAGTGGTGATTAACTCCCTTGTTAACATGGCATGGATCGTTCCAATCCGGTTATCAAGAGGTTTAATAACAACACTTTTAGTTCAGATTTTTGCAAGCGCGAAAAATTAAGATCACGGATAAAACGATTCGACAAAACCTCCACAAACGCTTAGAAGAATCACTAGAGAGGAAAGAGATTACCCAACCAAGATCAAGCATGCACTCAAGATAGTTTTGTGGGAGAATCTCTCTCTCCACGGTTCCGCCGGCGTCGCACCGAACGGAGAAGCAACCCTTCTTCCTTGGAGTCACACCACGGAAGTCTCGCCGGAGTCGCACCGAAGAGGATGGAGGGAGGCGGCGGCCTTGGAGTCACACCAAGAGGGGAGGCAAGGAGGAACTCCTATGGCCGAAATTTCCAATTTAGGAAGGGTTAGGGTTTGATATTTTTCATCTCCTCATTCCTTCATAAAGACCTCCTTAAATAGGAGTTACAAAAACATCTTAACCATCCATGATGGAGATGAAATCTCATCCATCCGTATGGTTAAGTACACACCAAAATCAAATAAAGAGTTCTAAAATTAAAATACAACCATTATAATAAATATAAAATTATCATCAAACATGAAATAATTTTATATTTATTAATATAAAATAAAAGTGCATGAATTAAAAGTTCAATATTTCTTGGCGGCCTTGTCACGCCGCGGGCGGAGATTATAACGCGGGCTTCCATCATCGTCACGACGCCGCAGATCTTTATGTTGCAGCGCCTCGGCAGCCGGGTCTTCATCATCGATGAGTGGCGGGGGGGACGCGCCATCAGTTGTATGCACCCCTCGAGAGAGGCAGACATCCAAATCTCCCGGATTGGAGTAAAATCCAATAGCGGGGTTCATCGCGTAAAGAGATCTTTAGGCCTCCGATTTAGACGAGAGTCGGTCGGACCTTCCTAAACTCAGTTTGGCATGACTTCGATAGAAGCATGTTAAGCTTTAGGAACCTCCACGGTCAAGGACCTTTACCCTATTAAGTTTAGGTTTATTTTTATTACATTTTTTAGTTAGCTCTGCCGAGGTGATTCTTGATCAAGTGCTCTTCCATTTCATAATTTCAACCTTTTGTTGTAATCGCTTATTTTATGCTCTTTAATTAACTGTAGTAGTTCTCTTTCTAGCATAGCTTTATTTCCTTTATTGCAATTAGTTTCTCTAAACCCTAGTTTTTTTCGTCGATAAAACAATAGTCTTCGTGTGAGTAACTTTATTCGACAGTTCCCGGATTTCAATACAACACTTGTGTCCCCTAACTACAATTCGATAGGTATACTTGCCTCATTGGATTGCTAGTTCGGTTACTTTTATTTTCTTCGAAGCTTAGCGACTACCAGTTTTCTTCTCAGCACAAGCAGAAACATCCTGAAGATCAACAATTTTGGTGTTGTGAAGAAGTGAGGGTTGAGTTTACTCATTTCAGAAAGAAGGCTTAGAGAACCACTTGTTTTGAGTCAATCATCATCAAACATTTCCTCCTTCTATAGGATCATCAGTGATCTGAGTTGTAAGCCTAAATTATAAAGGCTGAGGTAGGATCTTGGTTAAGATCTGAGATAGGAGATTTATTATCTCGGAGGGTAGGGCTATCCTCCTAACCTGAGTTGTAGGGCTTCTTGATAAGACTATGGTAGGTGATTTGTAGGGTCACTGAGCTGTAGGAGTAAAGATTTCTCTGAGTGTGTAGGGATATGGACTGAGGTATGCTTGGAGGAATCCTGAGAGATCCTTAGGGATCTGTGTTGTAAGATCTTTTAACCGAGTTTGGAGAAGATTGCTTTGTTTAACACATTATTAGAAAGGTGGGGGGAGAGTGGATGTGCCCATACCGTGGGGAACCACTATAAATATCTGTGTGTAATCTATTATTGTGTAGTTAAACCTAAAATAACTAAGGAAAATAAGAAAGTGACTATCAACCTATTCATCCCCCCCCCCTCTAAGTGATTTAGTCTACTACTCTAAATAACTTTCAAGTGGTATCAGAGGGAGGTTGTTCAAAAAGTACTCAACAATATAAACAGATCTCCAAGAGTAGCAAAAGATTATCCATATGGGTTCAGGAAAGAACCAAAAGGAGTTGAGCTCAATGAAGCTTCCTATATGTAGGAAAGAGAACTTTAGAATCTAGAAGGAAAGGGTGAGCCTAAATATGGAAGCCTCAGACCCAAGGATATTCATTACAGTTCAAGAGGGACCCTTCATTCACATGAAGGTCTTTATAATTGATGCAAATGTCCAAACTCCAAAAAAGTATATGAGTTGACCAAGATGAAGTCATTCTGGCAACTATAGATAAAAGGGATCAAAACATCATTGTTAGTATCATAGATGACTTACCTTCCAAAACCTGGTCCACTACAAAACTACTACAGAGATATGGGATTCTCTTATAGTATACATGGAAGGGACAGAGGAGGTGAGGGATAACAGGAAATCCCTCTTGAATTAGTAATATGAGGCCTTCAAGCAAGGCAAGAAAGATTCCATAGTTGAATGCTTTCAAAAGTTCTTCATGATAGTGAACAGTTTGATCACCTATGGCAGACAGTTCACAAACTGAGCTTAATGACAAATTCTTGAGATCCCTAAACAAGGAATTGAATATCAGATCAGTGTCATTAGAGAGGTTAGTAACTTTGCCAACACATTGCCCCAAAACTTGTTTGGTAAGCTGTTATCCCATGAGATGCATCTGAACTCCAGGAAGGTAGAAGAAGATGCTGCCAGAACTCTCAACAAGGAGAAGACTGTGGTCTTAAGAGCTGAAGCCATAAGGAGTAGGGAAAAGACTCTTTCTCCACCAAGTAGAGCTGCAGAGTCAGAGAGCTCAAATCCCAGCTCCTCAAACAATGAGCTATCAGATGGAGAGCTAACCTTGTTCTCCAAATAGTTCAAGAAAATTTTGAATAGAAGAAGACAATAGAAGAACAAGGGCTCTTTTAGCTCCACATCAAGGAATCCCTATCCCAACAAGAACAAGTCCAGAAAAGACCCCTCTAGGGAAAGGTACGAACCCAAGCAGAACAATCATGTTAAGAGTAATGTTGTTTGTTAATGTTATAACAGGAGTGGACATGTCATTGCTGACTATCCTATTAAGTGGAAGGAGCACATGAAGTCTAAAGACAAAAAGCATTATAAGGACAAGAAAGTTGAAAAGAGCTTCTTGGCAAAGAAGAACGTCAGTCTATCAAAAAGTGATTTTGAGTCTTTAGAATCAGATGAAGAGGAGGCATACATTGGTCTCATATCTATTGAAGTAGAGGCTGGTCATCCAGCTGGCTCATCTGGCATAAGGGCCCCACTATCCTCTATTGACTGTGACTTTAAAGAGGATGATGAGTTCTGTCTCATGGCCCTAATTGAAGATAATTAGGAAAATTCTATTCTTGATGAGGTACATTTTATCCCTAGCACTCCCTCTTTCTATGAGTCTGGCTCAGACTCTAAGTCATCCACTTCCTCTAATAGGGATGATGGGTTAGAATTTGAAGATGATGTCAACCAATGGATTGACAAGTATGGTCCAATTCTGGCAGCTCTGAAGAAGAGCAAAAGGCTTGCCAATAGACAAGCTGAGGAAATTTCCTCTCTTCAGCATGCTGCTTCACTGCAGCCTGAGTCAACATCTTTGTTAGCTCAGATGAGGAGAGAAGCCAGCCAGTAGAAGACAATCTCAATTATCCAAATTGGCACCATCAACAAGAAAAACAAGATCATCATGGATCTTGAAGAAAAGCTCCTCAAGGAGAAGAAGTTTGTGGATGAATTCTCTAAGCTTAAAATAGTTTTTGCCACTAATTGACTCCTTCACCTCTCAAAAGGATGAGATAGGTTTTGGGTTCAAGTAGAACTCTAGAGCTGCCCATTCTAAAGGGAAAGGCAAGACTCCTGTTGTGCCTCAGATCACCTTTCAAAAGGTACGCCTCTATTCAAAGAGGTATGACCAGGATAGCATGTATGGTCACTAAAAGAATGGAAACTCTTCCTATAATAATACAAGTGTATCTTACAATGGAAGGTGAAAGGGCATGGGATTGATTGCACTGAAGGCTCCCCATGAGGAAATCCAAATGGACAATTATGGACCATTTGTGTTTGGTGCTTCATCCCCCACTCTCAAGGATCAGGCAGTGGACCATTCTCAAATTCCTTCAGCAAAAACCTTGAATAAGGGTAAGTCAGTTAGTAAGCCTCACTTAGCAGTCTCTGATGCCCTCAATATTTTGTCTACTACAGAGAAGACTTCTGTTGGTGAAACTCAGAGTGAGCTAAGTACATCTACTAGCAGACTCACCATAAGTCAAATTCTTGCAGAAAGAAATAGGAAGAAGGCTGATGCTCTCCCCTCTAAACATAAAATTATTGATAGCCTGCACACTCCAAAAGTTTTTCAAAAGTGGAGATACAACATCCATGAGTGTTGGTGTTATGGCAAAGTGAGTCACTTTGACATAGACTGTTGGCACAACCCAATTATGCCAAGGGCAAGGGTGAGCCTTCATGTCAGTGTTGCTGTAGATAGACATGTTCATTTTCAGGCTAACATGAACCATGGACCCAATCCCTTTTTGATTTCTAAGGTAAAATAATTTGTGTTTGTAGGATAGTCCCAAGTACCCATACATTACCAACATGGTACTTGGACAGTGGATGTTTTAGACATATGACTGGAACAAGGAGCCTTATTAAGGATTATACTCCAGTGAAGATTATACTCCACGAGCCTTCTTAATGATTACCTAAAGTGATATTTGGTGATTCAGATTGAGGAGTTACCAAGGGCTATAGTATGATCACAAATGGAATAGTCTCTATTACAAAGGTAGCTTATGTGGAAGGATTGCAACACAATCAGATTAGCATAAGACAACTATGTGATATTGGCTATATCATTGTCTTCCACAAGGATGAGTGTCTGATCAAAAGGTCAAGTGACCAAGAGGTCATTTTGACAGGCACTAGGAGTGGAAATATTTATTGTCTAAATTTCTTATATATAAGTACAGACTCGTTAATATGTCTGGTAGCAAATGAGAAAGTCTCTTATTATTTGCAATTGCGTAAGAGGCTTTCTCACTTGAACTTCAAGAAAATTTGCAAGCTCTTCAATGAAGGGCTAGTCAGAAATGGACCCAATCTAAGATGCACCAAAGAGGGCATTTGTTCTTCATGTCGAAAGGGCAAGCAAACAAAAGCATCCTTTAAGAGAAATGGGGCTAAGGATTCTGAGAGGTGTTTGTACCTCTTGCATATGGACTTGTTCGGTCATATGCCAGTTCATAGTCAAGGTAGGAAAGTCTACACACTTATGATAGTTGTGACTATTTCAAATTTGCTTGAATTTTCTTTCTTAAGAAAAAGTCTGAAACCCTTGACATCCTTATGACCATTGTTAAGTAAGTTTTGAATGAAAAGGACAGCTCTGTGTTCAAAATCAGAAGTGACGATGGTACTGAATTTCAGTTTGAAGGAATGACAAAGTTTTATGGAGATCAAGGTATTCTGTAGGAGTTTTCTTCTCCAAGAACACCCCAATAAAATGGGATTGCTGAGAGAAAGAACAAGACTCTCATGGAGGCTGGAAGGACATTACTCAGTGACACTTCTCTCTCAGAGTACTTCTGGGCTGAGGCAATAAACACTGCTTGTCATGTCCTGAATAGAGCTTCTATCAACAAGTATCACAAGAAGACTCCATATGAGATCATGAAAGGCAGAAAACCAAATTTTGCCTATCTCAGGATCTTTGGAAGCGAGTGCTTTATGCTGAACAATGGTAAGTCCTACTTGACTAAGTTTACTGTCAAATCATATGAGAGAATTTTTGTTGGGTACAATAACCACAACAAAGACTTTAAAGTCTACAACTTGAAGAACCAAGTTGTAGAAGAGTATGTGAATGTAGTATTTGATGAATCATCTATGATTAACAGTGAGCTGCCAAGCTCCTCTAGATCTATAGGTATAGAATTAAAGATTGATAAACTGACCATAAAGGACACTCCTTCTACTGCTCAATAGGAATATGGTGGTGCGCTCATCCCTGAAGAAGATCCAAATACACAGGACATAGGTGAAGAACAGCAGGATCCAACCATTGAAGTTCTTGATGTCGAAGATAGAATGTCAGTAGCTGTCAAGCATTTGAGGGATCATCCTAGAGATAAAATCATAGGTGATGCAAGACAAGGTGTTATAACAAGGAGCAGATGTAACACCCTAAAATTGACAGCAGAACATTTAGTCATTAATGTTGGGCGACAGTGGGTATTGCTCGGGCGATAGCGATAGCTCTCAATGCTTAAAAGCATTGAGTGTGCTCGACGCACTTGATGCCTCAAAGCATTGAGTGAGCTACTAGGGTCAATAATGTCAGGCGGCAGTGGGTATCGCCTGGGCGATAGCGGGAAAGCATTGAGTGAGCGCAATGCACTCAACGCCACAAAGCATTGAATGAGTTCAACACACTCAACGCTTGAAAGCATTGAGTGGGCTATTGGCATGAGGTCGCGTAGTGATAGTGGATATCGCCAGTCGAGAGTGCCACGTGATATGGACATGTGTTAGATGGTTGTTTAGCAGCCAAAGAGTTGTGGTTTACTGGAGTCAAGCGGCTGAAGTCGATGTCGCCAGGAGACATCGATCTCGCGCGGCGATAATGGCTACTTTGACTTTTAGCTGATTTTTTAGCCACTCGTTTATCTCTATATATTAAGACTATGGCTGGTATTGAGCTCGAAGTTACTTATGCAGAGATATGCTAGAATGAGAAGTCATTCTCTTCTCATCGCTCTCTTTCTCTCTTCATTTCCTTTTGTGCTCTTGGAAGAAGGAGCTAAGGAAGAGTTGGGCTGATCTTTATGAGGGCTGAAGTTGAGCTTGAATAGCTTGGTGAAGGTGATCCAGTAGTCGAAAGAAAGATCTAAGGTTTGGTCCATGAAGAGGAAAGCGTGGTGCTCCTTTCCAACAGGAAAACAAAGCGGTCATGACTCCGAAGAAAAGTATAAGGGTAACGATCTTCCTTCTTGGACAAGTGAATTCCTTCTTTTGGCATATGCATAGAATCCCCCACCAAAAGGTGGAAAAGCAAAGGGAATTCCTTTGGGTCGATTCATGAAATCCTGGGTTGGTCTTGTATATAGATCCGGAAATGTGTAGTACGGAATATGCATGTTATGTAAAGCCCATCCGGACAGGTTAGTCTAGATTGGTGATCTTTTATTTTTCGTGTCGGAGAAGACTCCGAGTATAAACGAGTAGTTAATGGGGTATGTGGTTTGTACCTGTATAGTGGAGTAACAGGAAGTACTGGAGGTGCGCTTCAGGAAAATACCCAATAAATTCCTTGGTTCTGGGAACTTTTGGATATCGTCGGGCGACAGCGAGTGTCACTGACGGCGATAGCTCTTGGTGAGCTATTTGTGATGTAATAGACAAGTGTTTTTGGCACTGCAGGATGCTGCAGGTTTTTGGGTTGAGTATGTGTCAAAAAGAGAACTTCGGTTGGTTCTGCCAAGCAATCGTGACAAGCGCTGATGATAACTCCCCGGATAACCTTTTGATTATAAAGTCTGCCTCTATGGGACTGTGAGGCTAATCTGTGAACTACGATCTCCTAAAGGCCATGAGAGCCATTGTATATAACATTGGTTGTGTTTTGAGATATGGGAAAGGGGAGGCCGACCCGTGTCATGTCGACCAGCCTAAGAGTGTGACTTTCAACGGGCGGGCAAGGCGATTTGATCAACAAGAAAAGGCTGATCGGTACCTGCTCGATGTTGATCAGTTAAACAAAGCTAAAGTACATGGGAGTTACTGGTGGCAACGAGATAAAGGGAGTCTTAGGGTATAAGCCGAAAGGACTAAAAATGCTCAAAGTTGACTGTCAAGTCCGGGACCTCTAAATGGTGGTGTCGTCCGTGAAACTGGCACACTAAAAATGTGCCCTGAGTGCACGAAGAGTCGACAATTAAGGTCAGTGTTTGTGATATATTTAACTGTGTCTTAGAGCACGTTCTTGTGATATATCTGCTTGTGATAATGTTATTCCGACAGGGAAGGAATACCGCTGCCCCGGGAAATTGGTAGGGTCGTTATAAATTGGTCAGCTAAATGTTGATCGTTTCCTTATTTTCCATCCTTGTGGTGGATTGTCACTGTGCAGGTGCTAGAGAGCCGAGCGGGAAGTAGTGAGTTAAAGCCCCGAAAGCTATACCGACCCTCAAAGGCCAAGCGAAGTTTTTTACTTTCATGTATTGTCGGCTCGCGTGCAGATGTCTATAATCCACACCTTATAAAGAGCAAATGTAAGGCCTTAAGGCCATAACAGTTTTGATCACTGTTGACTATCGCCGGTCGACAGTGACTATCGCCTGCGATAGTGACTTTTATGTATTTTTGTATAACATTCCTGTGTATAAATAGTGGACATTACAATTGTACTTGAGTTCAAAATTTAACCCCTGAAACATCCATTATAATGCTCTGAGTTAGGACTCGAGTAGTTTTTGATATTAACCATTAATTGCGCTGCCATTTTGTGGAATATGGTGTGGGGCCCCAACCGGATCCTCTATTATATTTCATGTAACGGATAGAGGTGTTACAATTTGGTATCAGCTTATCTTGGTCTTCCTCCTGCGAATTCCGTGTCGAAATCTTTTGAGGGGTAGCAAGCATGTGTATGTGCTGGCCTTCATCACATAAATGAACTCAAGAATATCAACTTAAGAATGAAAATACACCTGTTTGAGAAACCTGTGCGTTCCTACTAGTCGTTGTTTCTTTTGCAAAGTCACTAAAGTAAGTCTTTTACACGTATAGGTGACTCGAAGTGGTGTGGGGCAGTCAGAGCCCCATCATTCTGTTGAAAGTGTCTCACCAGCTGAGGTGCCCACACCTCCTCCTTCTGCGGAGACAGTGTGCTTAGTTACTGAGGCATTGTTTGTAATGATACATGCACAGCCTACTGGGCAGGCGCAGCCTGTAATGGAGCCAAAACAAGTTGGTGTGAGGCCAGAACCTGTGGAGGATGTGGTAGATATACGAGCAGTGGAACAGCAACTGAAGTAGTTCATAAGTTTCAGTCCTCCTACGTTCACGGGTAAAGGATCCCCAACACAGGCAGAGGACTTGGTTGTGTGAGTCAAGAGGATTTTGATGGAAATAAGAATTGAGGAGGAACATAAAGTCACCTTGGCCACTTTCCTATTGGAAGGAGAGGCTCGGCTTTGGTGGGACGAAATGGAGCTGCACCACTTTGCAGGTAGATGACTAACAGAGGTCTCGATAGAGGAGTTTTCGAGACTGTTCTTAGCAAAGCATCTGCCATCGGCGCAGCGCATAGCTATGGAAAATGAGTTTCAGCGTCTGACGTAGGGCGAAAGTAGTGTTGATACCTATTTGCATGAGTTTACCAGATTTCGACGCTATGCGGGGTCTACCTTCGCTAAAAAAGCGCATAAAACCATTCGGTTCTACGAGGGACTGCGGGATGAGCTGAGGATGCTGCTCTCGAGTTCGGTGAATCAAGGGTTTCAAGCATTGGTGGATATGTCCCATGCGTTGGAGAAAGATATGAAGAGGGTGCAAGGCAAAAGGGACTTGGCTGTGACAAAGCCTGAATTCAAAGTACCGTGTCCTAGAAAATATGACTACCGCAAAATTTCGAGTAAGAAGTCTAATTCTTCGGGATAGGCTCCATCTACTGTGACTTCTAGCGCGAAGTCTGGGCAAACTACCATTGCATATTACACCTGTGGCAAGGTGGGTCATCGGGCATGGGATTGCTGGCATGGGGGCCTAATGGGTGAGAAGAAGGCAGGAGCAACATACGCTAAAAAGGGAAAGGCAGTGGAATCCACTGCGTCCCAATATACTCCAGCTCAGCCAAGGGCGTACAACCTTGGACAACAAGATGCAATAAAGCAGAGTGACGTCGTCATAGGTACGAGTTAAGCTACAGTTTTACTGCTTTCTATACTTCATACCTTGTGTGTTTCTTGTGTATGATTTGTTTATATTAGGCTTTGTCCTTATTCGGGACTACCCGACGAGAGCACTGTTCGATATGGGTGCTTCGCATTCATTTCTATCTGAGGACTTCGTGTCTTGGATTAGAGTGCCTACGTGTGTTTCGTCAGATAGCCTATCGATAGTATTGCCTAATGGATGCATGATCCGGGAAAATAATTCTTGTTGTATTGAGATGCGGATAGGAAGTTGGGATTTTGGGTTGGAAGCATTTGTGCTACCGATATCGGAGTTCGATGTAATCTTTGGTATGGCATGGCTCTCGAAGCAGCGTGCTTTTATAGATTGCAACTCAAAGGAGATCATACTAGGACAGAATACCGAGCTAGAGACTAAATTCGTTGGTATGCAAGGATCGAGCAAATGTTGATGTCTGCTCTCCAAGTCATCAAAGTTGTTCGGAAGGGCGCAGAGTTATTCTTCATACTTATAATGATTGTTGAGCCAAAAGCCAGTGTGAGTGATGTTTTGATTGTATCGCAGTACGCATATGTGTTCCTGAAGGATCATCCAGGGTTACCGCCCCAGCGGGAGATTTACTTCTCTATCGAGTTAGTGTCAGGTGAGAAACCTGTGGCCCGCTCACCGTATCGTGTTTCGCCAAAGAAGATCGTGGAACTAAAAGTTCAATTGCAAGAGTTGCTAGAGCAAGGATATATATGCCCAAGTATCTCACCTTGGAGCGCACCGGTCCTCTTTGTGAAAAATAAGGACGGAAGCTTCCGGCTATGCATTGACTATCAAGAACTGAACAAGCTGATGGAAAAGAACCAGTATCTGATACCATGGATTGATGACTTGTTTGATCTGCTGGTTGGATCAACGGTATACTCAAAGCTAGACCTGAAGTATGGCTACTACCAATTGAGAATTTGGGAATGTGACGTTACCAAGACAGCATTTGGAATACGCTATAGTCATTATGAGTTCACTGTAAAGCCGTTTGGGCTAACAAAAGCGCCATCGGTGTTCATGGACCTAATGCACCAAACATTTCGAGAGTACTCGGACTCATTTATAATCATCTTTATTGACGAAATTTTAGTGTACTCTCAATCTAAAGAAGATCATGTGAACTATTTGCAGATGGTGTTGCACACCCTTATAAGAAACAAGCTCTAAGCCTAGTTCTCAAAGTGCGAGTTTTGGCTATCGTTAGTGGCTTTTCTGGGTCATGTGCTTAGTGGAGAAGGTATAGCAGTGGATCCAGTGAAGATAGTGGCAATTCAAGAGTGGCATGTTCTTTCTACTGTAGTTGAAGTCCAGAGTTTCCTTAGACTTGCGGGCTACTACAGGCGCTTTGTGGAGAACTTCTCACAGATAGCCTTACTCTCACCACACTGACAAGAAAAGATCAGAGGTTCGTTTGGACGTCAGAGTGAACGCGAGCTTTTGAAGAGTTGAAGAGTCATTTGATCACAACGTCTATTTTGACGTTGCTGTGTGGTACAGACGGCTATGAAATTTATAGTGATGCATCAGGGAGCGGCCTAGGCTACGTTCTTTTTTAGTTCGAACAGGTGATTGCCTAAGGCTCACGCCAGTTGAAATTTCATGAGTGGAACTATCCCGTCCATGACTTGGAGTTGGCGGCGGTGATATTTGCACTTAAACTGTGGCATAATTATTTATATGACGTGAAAGTTGACATCTTCACGGACCATAAGAGCTTTAAGTATCTTCTGGATCAGAAGGATCTAAATATGCGACAGCGGAGGTGGATGGAGTTCCTTGGGGGCTACACCTTCCAGATACATTATACTCCCGGGAAGGGTAACGTGGTCGCAGATGCCTTGAGTTATGGGACTTCAATAAGGGCAAATTAGTTGCAGATGCATGATGAGCGTCTGATGCATGAGTTGGAGGCCCTCGAGATTTCTTGTGTTTACAAGAATGTTACTACAATTGCGTGCCTGAACTTGACATAGGTACAGTATGACCTTGCGGATCGGGTTCGACGAGCAACGAAACTCGATAAGAGTCTACAACGTTATGCAATGGATGGGTCAAATGCCCAATTCTCCTTGGATGATGGCCTTTTGCGGAAAGATGGTCGTTTGTGCATCCCGAATATGGGTAAACTACATAAGGAATTGATGTACGAAGCACATTTTACAAAGTAATCAATTCACCCAGGGAGCACGAAAATGTACAAAGACATGAAGAAAGTGTTTTGGTGGCCAGGTTTGAAGAAAGCCATAGCACATTACGTGGAAAAATATCAAACTTGTGCCTTAGTAAAAGCTGAATGCCAAAAACTTGGAGGTTTCCTGAAGTCGTTACCAATCCCAGTATGGATTTTCGATGACATTTATATGGATTTCATGCATGGACTGTCGAGAGCTCAGAGCAGAAATGATGTCGTGTGGGTGATCGTTGACCGGCTAACAAAAGTGTCGCACTTCATACCAAACCGAAAGGACGATTCAGTGGAAAATTTGTATAAGCTGTACGTGGATAACATCGTACGATTGTACAGTGTGCCCCGTAGCATCGTCAATGACCAAGATGGGTGTTTTACTTCAGGTGATTGGAGGCTTATCCACAAACTATTGGGTACAAAGTTAAAATTCAGAACGGCCTTCCATTCGCAAACGGATGGTAAGACCGAGAAGACCAATAGAATAATGGAGGATATGCTCTATATGTGCGCCCTAGATTTTGGGAAGAGTTGGGAAGATCACCTCTATATGATTGAGTTTGCCTACAACAATATCTATCAAGCTAGCATACAGATGGCGCCCTTTGAAGCTTTATACGGTAGGAAGTGTCGTACACCGTTAGCTTGGGCGGAAATAGGCGAGTCAAAACTATATAAGCGTAAGGAGGTTGAAGATGCAATTTCGACCATACGTACTATACGAGAGCGGCTATTGATGGCCCAAGATAGGCAAGCTAAGTACTACAACGCCAAGCACCGAAATGTGGAGTTTGCGGTTGGCGATTGGGTATATTTAAAAAATCAAGCCCTTCAAAGGTGTATCCAGGATCCGCTGCTTGAAAAAGTTGAGTCCGCAATATCTTGGTCTGTTTGAAGTTGTTAAGAGAGTTGGAGAAGCGACCTATCGGTTAGCTCTGTCTGCGGAGCTAAGTGGTTTGGTGTTTCACATATCGGTGTTGCGAAAAGCTGTGAAAGAGCCAGCTCAAGTGGTTGTAAATGATCAAGTACCGGTCGATAGTCGGCTGACGACGAAAGTTTGGCCCATTCGGATCAAGGATGCGGAGATCAAGCAATTGCAAAACAAGACAATCAGGATGGTCAAAGTCTAATGGTATAATTGTGGCCGGAAAGAGCTGACATGGGAGTGCGAGCAAACGATTCGTTATGAATACCCCAAATTGATTGTAAAATAATATTGTGACAATGTTTTTATGAAAGTAAAATATGTTGTAACATATAAGGTTATGTTTTTCCCATATAACTGAGTAAAATTTCGGGACGAAATTTCTATAAGGAGGGGAGGGTTGTAACACCCTAAATTTGATAGCAGAACTTCTGGTCGTTAACGCCGGGCGATAATGGGTATCGCCGGGGCGATAGTGATAGGTCTCAATGCCTGAAAGCGTTGAGAGACCTCGACGCACTCGATGACTCGAAGAGTTGAGTGAGGTACTAGCTTTGGTAACGTCGGTCAACAGTGGGTATCGCTTGGGCGATAGCAAGAAAACGTTGAGTGAGCGCAATGCACTCAACGCCACAAAGCATTGAATGAGTTCAACACACTCAACGCCTGAAAGCATTGAGTGAGCTATTAGCTTGATGTCGCATGGCGACAGTGGATATCACAAGGCGAGAGTGCCACGTGACATGGATACATGTCAGATGCCTGTTAAGCGACCAAAGAGGGGTGGTTGACTGGAGTCAAGTGGCTGAATTCAATGTCGCCAAGCAACATCAATCTCGCACGACGATAATGGCTACTTTGACTTTTCAGCTGATTTTGCAGCCACTCGTTTCTCTTGATGTATTAAGGCTTTGTTTGGCGCGGCATTTTTAGAGCAGCATGCTGCTGTTTTTGAAAACGCCGCGCCAAACAGCGAACTCAGCGTCACCAGTGTGAGAAGCCCCCATTACCTATTGAAGTAGGAGACCGAGCGGTCTGGTGGTCTTAGCTTGGCGGGTTGTAGTTTGCGCGGTTTAGTAGTTTCCTACCGCGACTTGTTCTCTTCCTTCTAGTGTTGCCGAGCGGTTAGCCCATTTGTCTAACCGCGTGGCCTGATCGGTCTCTTTATGTCTAGCCTCACAGCTCTGTAAATTTTTTAGTCCCACATTATTTATTTGTACTCTCTCCTCTCTTCTCCATTCTATAAAAGGGAGGTCATACCTTTGTAAATCTTATCTTTTTGGATAATAAAACTTTTAATTATTCAAGTTTTGGCTTGTTTTTAGTCGCATGTTCACTACTTGCACATGGTATTAGTGCCAAGTTCGATTCCACCTAATTCTTTTGGATCTTCTGTCCGCACGGCTTCGTTCTCTGTTCGCCCGGATACATGTCTATCCGCGTGGCAACCCCACCAGTGTCGCTGCCCTATTTGCGCAACTTCCTTCCCTCTTTTTTGCGACCTGTTTTCGCGGACTCTTTGCTTTCCTTTCACTCTCTTCTCATCCACTCGAACCCTGTGTTTTCACGCGACATCTTCTATGTTTACCCGGCCTCCTTCCTATTAGCGTGATCTCCCCTTCTTCTTGCGAACTTCCCAGTTCGCGCAACCTCTATCCCTTGGTCTATTTCCTGGTTATGGCCCTTCTTATCACTGGTGTGCTGACACTGTGACTGTTTCAGCTTCTTATCTTTAGCCTGATGCAGTTTCCTTCTTTTCCACTGCGGTCTATTCCTCTTATCGCGGACTCCTTGTTCGCGTGGCTTCCTCTTTTCTATCCGTGCGAATTCTCTTCTACTCGCGTGGCTTCCTGTGTTTTTCTATGGCCAATTCTGATATCTCCACCCCCGTTATCTCTACCTCCACCACTCATGTGGCTCATCCTCCTCCTCCTCCTCCTACTCCTTCCGAAAACCTTGGCACAGTTTCTAAACTAGTTAGTTCTAACTATCTGGATTGGAGCGATTATTTCACCTTTCTTCTTCGTTCTCAGCGCAAACGTCAACACCTCACTAATGACCCTCCTCTTCCCGACTCTGCTCAATTTGATGACTAGAATGCAAGTGATGTGTTTGTACGCACTTAGCTAGCCAACAGCCTCTCTTATGAATGCCTTCCTGTCATTCGCCATGATGAGACGGTCAAGGCTGTCTGGCTTCACCTCGTTACTCTCGACTCGAAGGGGGGCCAGACGTCCCGCATTTATACTCTTTATGCGGACCTCTTTGCCCACCCTTCTGTCTCCTGCTGTGGCTTATCAGCAGGTTCAGGCTCTTGGCGTAGAGATCCTCCAGAATCGCCCCTTCTTCGCGGACTTGGCAGAGCAGCACAAGCACTTCCAAGAACTCCTTGTTGTTTGTTATCTTTTGTGACTTCCCGATTCATATGATATGATCCGCCAACAAATCTTTTGCGAAGCAAAATCTCCAAATTTGGATGCCACCGCGACTCGCATTGCTGCTATTACTTCGCTGCTCCAGCGTCCTCTGTTGTCCTCCCCTTCTCCACAGGACTCCTATGCTCACCAAGCTTAGCGGGGTGGCACTAGTGGCCGAAGCCAGTCAAGCGTGCGCGGTTCGTCCAGGTTCCTTTTCTCTCACTGTGGTCGTACCGGCAATTCTGTTGACCGCTGCTAGCAGAAACATCCTCATCTTCCCAACTCTAGTGATGCATCTTCCTCCACCTCCGCCTCCTCTCGGTCGTCTGCCTCTGTGGCCACAACTTCAGGTAGTGCCCATGTCATTACCCAAGGTAAATGGCTGATTGACTCTGGTGTTACGAATCACATGACCGGCAACCCTCAATACTTCTCTCTCCTAGAAACGCATGATCGATTGCCCTCGGTTCTTGTTGTGGATGGTTCCCCTTCCCCGGTTCATAGGACGGGTGTGGTTCAAGTCACACTGTCGCTTTGCTTGGCGGACACCCTCTATATCCCAAAGTTACCTTGCAATTTGTTATCCGTTACTACTTTATGCAAGCAACTTCATTGCTCTTTCTTATTCACTTCAACTTCTTGTTCTTTCCAGGACCCGAGAACCCAACGAACGATTGCTACTGGGACTGAGACCGGTGGCCTCTACTTCCTCGATAACGTTTCCGTTCTGTCCGCCTTCTCCTCATCTTCTACGGATCTACTTCAATGGCATCTTTGCCTTGGACATCCTCCTCCTTGGATTCTTCGTTAGCATCTGCCCCACTTACCTCAGACCAGTCCTCCACTCAACTGTTATGCGTGTCAGCTTGGAAAACATCACTGCTCCTCCTTCTCGCTGAAGCAAGGTCGTGGCTCTTCTCGCCTGTTTGATCTCATTTATTCTAATGTCTGGGGTCCTGCTCCTACCCTCACCGTTGGTCGGGGTAGTTCTTATTTTGTAACGTTTATTGATGATTTCTCTATATGTACCTGGGTATATCTATTAAAAGATCGCTCTGAACTATTTTTTGTATGACAATCCTTTTATTCTATGATTAAAACTCAGTTTGATGTTTCTATTGAAGTCTTTCGCTCTGATAATGCTAAGGAATATCTTAGTCATGAGTTTTCATCTTTTTGTATGCAACATGGTCTTGTTCATCACACCAGCTGTGTTTACACATCCCAGCAAAATGGGGTGGCGGAGTGCAAAAATCGTCACCTCCTAGATGTCGCTCGCACTCTCATGACGCAGATGCAGCTACCTCGCTCCTACTAGGGCTATGTTGTTCTCCTCGCCTGTTATCTCATCAATCGCATTCCCTCTACGATTCTCCACGGCAAGACCCCCTTCTCCATTCTCCACCCGGGCAAGGAACCTTTTCCTCTCCCTCTCCGTATCTTTGGGTGCATGGCTTTTGTGCACGCTCCTTCTGCTACCCACAACAAGATTTCCCCCCGTTCCACCAAGTGTGTCTTTTTGGGTTACTCTACAACTCAGAAAGGCTATTATTGTTTTGACCCCGTTCTGTGAGAAGTAGCGAACAAACGACTAAAGAGCGAACAAACAACTAGAAAACAAGCCGGAACTTTGAATAATTGAAAATTTTATTACCCAAAAAGATATAATTTACAAAGGTATGGCCTCCCTTTTATAGAATAGAGGAGAGAGGATAGAGTACAAACTAACAATGTGGGACTAAAGCTATACAATAGGTCTGGGCGGCTAGAACAACATACCGGAACAGGCCGCGTGGTTAGACAATGTTCTAACCGCTCGGTAATACCAGAAGCAAGAGAGAGATACGGTAGGAGACCACTAGACCGCCGGCCACCACACAGCAACAGCCTGGAAACCAACCCGCCAGACTCAAACTGCCAGACCGCCCGGTCTACAACCCGCCAGGCTCAAACCGTCAGACCTCCCGGTCTCATACTTCGACACTCCCCCTCAAGCTTGAGCATATATATCAATCATGCCCAAGTTTTCACAAATATGGAAGATGGAAGTAGAAACCGGCTTGGTGAAGATATCTGACAACTCTTTGTCGGAGGTGACGAACGGATTGCAAATCTGTCTCTTCAAGACCTCTTCTCGGATGAAATGGCAGTCGACCTCTATATGTTTCGTTCTCTCATGGCAGTCGACCATGTGAGAACCCGCCCTCCCATATCACATCTCAAAGCCCAGGTGTTGAGATGAAGGGTGGCGGGGTACATAAACATGGAGGAGCAAGCGCTGCGAGCGATGTGGGACTAATCCCAACCATAAGACCGCGGGGATATTCCGCCATAGGGGGCCCACCGGGGTCAACACCCAGACCAAGAATGCGATGGGGAAAGCCACGGGGTCGGTCCCACACACACGTGTCCTGCTGGAAAATTACTCCAACACACCCCCGCAGCAGGACAACCTGCCTCTGATACCATGTGAGAAGTAGCGAACAAACGACTAAAGAGCGAACAAACGACTAGAAAACAAGCCGGAACTTTGAATAATTGAAAATTTTATTATCCAAAAAGATATCATTTACAAAGGTATGGCCTCCCTTTCATATAATGGAGGAGAGAGGATAGAGTACAAACTAACAATATGGGACTAAAGCTATAAGACAGGTCTGGGCGGCTAGAACAACAGACCGGAATAGGCCGCGCGGTTAGACAATGTTCTAACCGCTCGGCAATACCAAAAGCAAGAGAGAGATGCGGTAGGAGACCGCTAGACTGCCGTCCACCGCACAGCAACAGCCTAGAAACCAACCCGCCAGACTCAAACTGCCAGACCGCCCGGTCTACAACCCGCCAGGCTCAAACCGCCAGACCGCCCGATCTCATACTTTGACACGTTCTGCGCAAGCAGTTTGTCTTTTCGGACGTGACCTTCTTCGAGAATGCGTCCTACTTCTCTCCTGCATCCCCTCTTCTCACTGATGTCTTTAATTCTCCACCATCTCCCTCCATTCCTTCCATGCCTATTGACATCTCTCCTCCTACATCATCTCCTCCTCTGTATCCTCCTCTCTCCATTCTATCCCCTCCCCCTTCTCCCTCTACTCTGTAGCCTTCTCTCTAGTCCCGGGCCAGCCTTCTCTGCCATGGACGCTCTGGTTACTGAGGAATGCGTCGACCTGGATCTTCCCATTGCTCTTCACAAAAGGGGGTGGGCGTTTACCCAACACCCGCTTGTGACGGTTATTTCCTATGATCGGCTTACTCCTTCTCGCAGGTGTTTTTCTTTGGCGAACTCGGCTACTGCCACTCCACGCACCTACTAGGAGGCTCTTACTATTCCTCACTGGAAATCTGCCATGGATGAGGAGATTTCCACTCTTACTGAAAGGGGTACCTGGACCCTTGTTCCTCCACCAGTAGGTATTGATGTGGTTGGCTGTCGCTTGGTGTTTGTTGTGAAGTTTCTCCCAGATGGCACTTTGTATTGCTACAAAGCCCGGCTGGTGGCCAAAGGCTTTACTCAGACTTATGGGGTTGATTACTTTGATACCTTCTCTCCGATCGCTCGTCTCAGCACCAGCCGGGTTCTTCTCTCTGTGGTCGACAACAGGGATTGGGCTATTTCCCAGCTTGATGTCAAGAATGTCTTCCTCTGTGGGGATCTTCAGGAGAACGTCTACATGGATCAACCTCCTGGGTATGTTGCTCAGGGGGAGACACGTGTATGTCGGTTGAAGAAGGCCATCTGTGGCCTAAAATAGAACCCTTGGGCGTGGTTCGACAAGTTCAGTGGCATTGTGGCTGCCATCGGCTTTGCAAGGAGTTCGGTCGATCACTCCTTGTTTATTCGCAAAACTGCCTCGAGATTGGTGGTTTTAGCGGTGTATGTGGATGATATTCTTCTTACTGGCGATTACCAGGCTGGAGTGGACTTGACAAAGAAACACCTCTGTTAAAACCTGGTCACGAAGGATATGGGCTCCCCGAAATACTTTTTGGGGATAGAAATCTCTCGGAAGCCCAACTCATTGGTTCTTTCCCAAAGAAAGTATGCTCTTGATCTGCTACAAGAGGCAGGATTGACTGGTGCCAAATCGGCCAGGTGTCCCATGGCCACTGAAGAAGACAAAACATGGACAAATGACTCGCCTCTTCTATCTGATGTCACGAGGTACAAATGTCTTGTGGGCAAACTCATTTATCTCACAGTGACCAGACCCGACATCTGCTATGTTGTAGGCAAGGTTAGTCAGTTCATGCAAGCTCCTAGGGAATTCCATCTTCAGTCTACCTTGAGGATATTAGAGTATGTCAAAGCCGCACCAGGAAAAGGGCTACTTTTTCAGAAGAATGGTCATCTAAGGGTTGAAGCCTACTTAGATTCAAGTTATGCGGATGATAAAGGTGACCGTAAATCTACATCAGGATTTTGAACATTTGTTGGAGGAAATCTTGTGAGCTGGAAGAGCAAGAAACAGTATGTTGTCTCCAGATCTAGTGCAGAAGCCGAATATCGGAGTATGGCGTCAACCACCTGTGAGTTAAAGTGGTTGCATGCTCTCATGCTTGACTTAGGAGAGGTCTATGACTATCCTCTTCCTATGTTCTGTGACAACAAGGCCGTCATATACATATCCAGAAATCCGGTCTTCCATGAGGGAACAAAACATTTAGAAGTCAACTGTCATTTCATTCAGGAAGAGGTCTTGAAGAAACAGATTTGTACTCCATTTGTCACCTCCGACAAAGAGTTGGCGGATATCTTCACCAAGCTGGTTTCTACTTCCTTCTTACACATTTGTGACAAGCTAGGCATGATTGATATTTATTCTCCAGCTTGAGGGGGAGTGTTGAAGTAGGAGACCGAGCAGTCTGGCAGTCTAAGCTTGGCGGGTTGTAGACCGCGCGGTTTAGCAGTCTCCTACTGTGACTTGTTCTCTTCCTTCTGGTGTTGCCGAGCAGTTATCCCATTTGTCTAACCACGCGGCCTGATCGGTCTCTTTATGTCTAGCCGCACAGTTCTGTAAATTTTTTAGTCCTACATTGTTTATTTGTACTCTCTCCTCTCTCCTCCATCCTATAAAAGGGAGGTCATACCTTGGTAAATCTTATCTTTTTGGATAATAAAACTTTCAATTATTCAAGTTTTGGCTGTTTTAGTCGCATGTTCGCTACTTGCACACTGCCTAATCGCGAAAAAGGAGCGATTAGGAGTCGTGATTTTTTTTCACGACTCCTGAATCGCAGATATGCCCAATTTGCGATTCTCACCCTTCCTCGCCCAGATGCCACCCTAAACTTTTTTGAGATGCTGCCAGACAGCGGCCTCCATGATCGCCTCCAACCCGAGAGTGGCCCTGTTCTTCTTCTTCGTTCCATTTTAACCGGAGCAGCCTGAAATCATTGTTCGCTGCCATAAGAAGCCCAACCACTATCAAAGACCTATTCGCTTCTGATAGGGAAATGAATAGGATGATGAGGCTTGTTGGGGAGCTTGCTTTCCAGTGCCTGCAGGTGGATAGAGAGATGCGCCTGCCCATAAAAGAGGTGCTTAAGAAGCACTATTCATCACTATTCTTCACTGTACTTCCATCGGCACTGTAATGAATATCAAAGTTTAATAATATTTATAATATTATAAATGTGTTATGGAGTATTAATAATATTTATAATGAATATCAAAGTTTTATTAAACAGTGTTATGTATAAAATAATGTATTATTAATAAATATAGTATTATTTATTTAATATTTATAAAATAAAATTACTAAACAGCACTACAAACGCTGTTCTTCCAAACAAATTCAAAGATTCTGCCACCACTCTCCAAAACAGCTGTTTAACCACTGCTTCCCACCACTGCTTCTCCAGTCGTTGCAGCTGCGCCAAACAGAGCCTAAGGCAGTGGCTGGGATTGAACCTGAAGTTACTTATGCAGAGATGTGTTAGAATGAGAATTCATTCACTTCTCATCTCTCTCTCTCTCTCTCTCTCTCTCTTCATTTCCTTTTGTGCTCTTGGAAGAAGGAGCTAAGGAAGAGTTGGGCTGATCTTTGTAAGGGCTAAAGATGAGCTTGAATAGCTTGGTAATGGAGATCTAGTAGTCGGAAGCAAGATCCGAGGCTTGGTCCATGAAGAGGAAAGTGCGGTGCTCCTTTCCAATTGGATAGAAAAGCGGTCATGGCTCCGAAGAAAACTACAAGGGTAACAATCTTCTTTCTTGGACAAGTGAAGTCCTTCTTTTGGCATATGCATGGAATTCCCCACCAAAAGGTATAAAAGCGAGGGGAATTACCTTGGATCAATTCATGAAATCCCCTGTTGGTCTTGCATATAGATCCGAAAATGTGTAGTACGGAATAGGCATGTTGTGTGAAGCCCATCCGGACAGGTTGGTATGGTTTGGTGATGTATTATTTTGCATGTCATAGAAGACTCTGAGTATAAACGAGCATTTTACGGGGTCTATAGGTTGTACCTGTACAGTGGAGTAACAGAAAGTATTGGAGGTGCAGTCCAGGAAAATACCCAATAAATTCCATGGTTCTAGGAACTGTTGGATATCATCGGGCAATAGTGAGTGTTGTCGACGGTGATAGCTCTTGGTGAGCTATTTGTGCTGTAATATACCAGTGTTTCTTGCACTACTGGATACTACAGGGTTTTGGGTTGAGTTTGGGTACAAAAAGAGAACTTTAGTTTATTCTGCCAATAGATCATGACAAGCGCTGATGATAACTCCCCGGATAACCTTTTGATTGTTTAGCCTGTCTCTAAGAGACAGTGAGGCTATTCTGTGAGCTACGAGCTCCTAAAGTCCATAAGAGCAATTGTACATAACGATGGTTGTGTTTTGAGATACGGGAAAGGGGAGGCCGACCCGCGTCCTGTCGACTAGCCTGAGAGTATGACTTTCGGCCGGCGGGCAAGGCAATTTGAGCAATGTGAAAAGGCTAATCTATACCTGCTCGAGGTCGATCGGTTAATAGACCTAAAGTACATGGGAGTTACTGGTGGCAATGAGAGAAAGGGAGTCTTAGGCTATAAGCCAAAAAGACTAAAAATGCTCAAAGTTGACCGTCCGTCCGGGACCTCTGAACGGTTGTGTACTCTGGGAAACTAGCACATCAAAAATGTGCCCTGAGTGCACGGAGAGTCGGTAATTATGGTCGGAGTTTGTGATATATTGAACTGTGTGTGAGTGCACATTCTTGTGATATATCTGCTTGTGATAATGCTATGCCTGCAGGAAAGGAATACCGCTGCCCCGGTAAAGGGGTAGGGTCATTATAAATTGGTCGGCTAAATGTTGACAGTTGCCTTGTTTGTCATCCTTATGGTGGATTGTCACTGTGCAGGTGTTGGAGAGTCGAGCGGGAAGTAGAGGGCTAAAAACCCGGAAGCTATGCCAACCCTCGAAGGCCAAGCGAAGTTTATTGCTTTCATGTGTGGCCGGCCTTCGTGGCGATGTCTGTAATCCACACCTTGTAAAGAGTAAATGTAAGGCCTAAAGCCATAACAGTTTTGATCACTATTGATTATCATCGGGCGACAGTGACTATCGCCTGCAATAGTGACTTTTGTGTATTTTTGTATAACATTCTTGTGTATATATAGTGGACATTACTATTGTACTTGAGTTCAAAATTTAACCTCTAAAGCTTCCGCTAAAATGCTCTAAGTTAGGACTCGAGTAGTTTTTGATATTAACCTATAATTCTACTGCCTGTTTGTGGAATATGGTGTGGGGCCCCGGCCGGACACCCTATTATATTTCATGTAATGGACAGAGGTGTTACAGCAGAAGCCTCAACACTACTATGTATTCAAATATCTCAGGTTGAACCAAAGAGGTTTGAAGATGACAATATAGACCCATTTTGGATTGTGGATATGTAAGAAGAACTGAACCAATTCAAGAGATGCAAGGTTTGGAAACTGGTTCCCAGACTACATGGACTTAGCATAATTAGGACCAAGTGGATCTATAGGAATAAACTTGATGAGAATGGGATTATCATCAAAAATAAGTCTAGACTAGTTGTCAAGGGATACATATAAGAAAAAGGTATTGACTTTGATCAAACCTTTGCACCAGTTTCTAGACTAGAGGCAATACGATTATTCCTTACATATGTTGCACATAAAGGGTTTAAGGTCTACCAAATGAATGTTAAGTAAGCTTTCTTAAATGGTAACCTAAAAGAAGAGGTCTATGTTTAGCAACCCTTAGGTTTTGTAAATCCTTACTTTCCTGATTATGTATTGAAGTTTAGAAAAGCTTTGTATGGGTTGAAGCAAGTTTCTAGGGCATGATATGAAATCCTATCTAGCTTTCTTACTGAGAACAAATTCTCAAGGGGAAAGATAGACAAGACATTATTATTTAGGGAAGTCAATGGTAAGATCATTCTAGTCCAAATTTATGTATATAACATAATGTTTGGGTCTACTGATGATGGCCTGTGTAAGAAGTTTGTTAAACTTATGTAAGGGTAGTTTGAGATTAGTAGTATGGGTGAACTCAAGTACTTCTTGGGCCTCCAAGTAAGACAGTCAGAGGATGGTCTATTCATCTCTCAGTCTAAGTTCACCAAGGAGCTAATCAAGAAGTTTGGAATGGAGTGTGCCTCCATAATGAAAACTCCTATGAGGTCAAGTGTGTCAATAGATAAGGATGAGACTAGGAAACCTGTTGATCAAACCATGTATAGAGGCCTAATTGGCTCCCTCCTATATCTGACTACCAGTAAGTCATACATCATGTATGATACATGTGTTTGCGCTAGATACCAGGCTAGCCCTAAGGAGTCTCATTATTCTCTAGCAAAAAGAATTTTGATATATCTCAAGGGCACGCCTGATATTGGCCTATGGTACCCTAAGAATAATGATTTTGAACTAATTGGGTACTCAGATGTAGATTTTGTAGGGTCTAGAGAATACATAAAAAGCACATCTGGCACCTATAAATTTATAAGGAGAAGACTTGCTTTTTAGAGCAGTGAGAAGAAAACAAGTGTTGTCATCTCAACAGTTGAATTAGAGTACATCTCAGCTAGAAGTTGTTGTGCACAACTACTTTGGATCCAGCATCAACTCCAAGACTATAATCTCCAACTAAGTAGAACTCTAATGTTTTGTGATTCTTCTAGTACAATCTTTATTGCTAGGAATCTTGTGTCTCATAGCAGGACAAAGCATATAGAGATTAGATATCACTTCATTATAAAGCATGTGGAAAGGGAGGACATCAGACATGAGTTTGTCTCCACAGATAGACAAGTGGCAGATATTTTCACTAAGCCACTAGATGAAGCCAAGTTCAACACCTTCAAATTTGAGGTTGTCATGTTGAACTTAGTATAGCTTCATTGTGTATTCATGCATAGGTGTTGTAGGCAGAATTCACCCTTGCAGGTTATCAATAAATATATTGAATAAGTGTCATGGCGCCGAGTGCACTAAGACAGCTTCAAGCGTCGAGTGCGTCGAGACCACTCAACGATCTTACTCAGACAGTTTTGATTAAGGCTATCTTCCAGGATTCATCTCAGTCGTTGATCAACTCATGTCAAACACTACAGGTACTAGCCTCTCCATATTCTCAAATCGGGGAAAGTATAAATAGAGGTATGTGTGCTAAAAATAAAATACACTATTCCTAGCCCTTTTCAACTTTCTACCTCCCTGTAATGAAAGCTCGTGCAAAACTCTAGAAATTCAAAGGCTCCATGGCACAAAAAGGAATGGATTTCCTGTTTGAGGGTTCTGAGTTATTGAGAAATGGATTCAAGGATGCTCTAGAGGAAGTACAACTTGTTCTCCACTTACTGCAGGTCGTTGACCTAGAATTCGTCCTGTTGGAGCCAAGCTCGATATGGAAGCGATAATTTCTCGAACTATATTTGAATGCCACTATTGACTCATCCTCTAACAAAATCAAGTCTTCTATCAGTGGACACAAGATCAAGATAACTCATAGAAGACTGAGCAAAGCCCTGAATTTGCCCAAGTTTCGGTCGTTTGATGAAGAAGAACTATATCAGGATGATGTGAAATCCGCCCTCAAGTGGTGTGGGCTTTCAAAGCATGTCATTGGGTCTGTTCTGAGAAAGGAGATGAATTTTAAAAAAAAGTTTCTAGTAGATGTCATTGGCAAAGATCTGATCTGCAAGACAGGGTCCCATGATAAGATCTCTAGAAAAATATTTGAGCTAATGACAAGGATAATTCTATCCAAGAGAACTGACTGGGAAAGGTGTTATTTGACAGGGCTGTGGAATGTGTTCCAATGCCAAACATGGGTAGAATTCTGTCCCTATATTTATATGTTACTGTTCCAGGGATCCTTAATGTGAAACTAGGAACAAAGATCCATCATATGAGAAGGATGGACTCAAAAATGTTTGATAGATGGGACAGAGTGTTGCTTCCACACCAATAAACAATTGTCAAGAAGAAAAAGAAGTAATTTACCATCACTGAAGAAAGCACTGAAAGAAGCTCTTCTAAGAGCAGAGAGGAAGAGACTTATGATCCTCGGCTATCTGTCTCTTCTGAAGAAACCGGAAGAGATATGAGTGCTCAGGTTTCTATACTCAGAACTTGTAGTTAGGATTCCACATGGTAGCCCTCAGTCTGAAGAGACTCTAATAGAAATTGTTGAAAGACTGACTATAGATGTGGTGGAAAAGATCTATGCAGACATTGAGGGGGATACTACCTAGATAAACGCTCCTACTGAGGGGTAACAAGTTACATCAGTACAAGAACAACTTGATACCTTCTTAGAAAATCTATAAAGAAGGATTTATCAAACTTCAGATGGTCTTGAAGTGATTATCTTCAGTCCTCAAGGTGAGGGGGGTAACTTCCAGATGCAATGAATAAAGGTGCTCTAGTGACAGTAGATACATATCAGCATGTTCCTATAGGGAATGCAAAGGTTGAGGGGGAGATTCCAATAGAGCTCCCTACTCAGAAAACTGAAAATATTATAGACATATCTGAAGATGGTGTACCTGAGGCTGATGTGCCAAAGATTGATGCTGCTGAACACTCATCTGAGTTAAAGATGGCTGGCTCAGAATCCAGGAAAGTTGCAAGGGAGAAGGATGATAATGCATGCTTCCAAGGGGCATCTCATCAGGCTGATCCAATGTCCTCAACATTTTTGGCTCAACTAAAATGTCTGCCAGATGACTAGAAGAGACAACTAGAACATTATTTTGATGATTTGATCAAAGAGCTGAGAAAGTATCAATCTACAGTGATCAAGTCCATCAAACTTGAAGTAAACCTGCTAAAGACCAACACAGTTTCATTCTTCATGAGAGATACCCCGACTGTAACCTATACTGAAAGCAAGCTTGAGGAAATCTGGAAGAAGTAGATTGATATAGTGGAAAATCAGAACATCACTGCTAGTAATATTGAAATGGTTCATAATATGCAGAAGACACTGATGGAAGCACATAAGACAACTCTAGAGAGAAGGATGGATACATATACTCAATATCTTGATGATAACATGCTGGAGGTTAAGAATCATTTTACCAAAGGAGTAAATTTTCTGGATGAAAGAATCTTCATAGCTAAAAACTCCCTAACTGCTACAGTATCTGAAGAAGTTATAAAGGGGGAGAAGGCAATGATCAAAGCAAACACTAAGAATGTTGTTTGGGTCACCAATGTAATTAGGAGATCATTGGGACTTGAACAATACTCATATGATAATGTGGTTCCTGCTCCTCTTCCAAAAGAACGGTCTGATGGTGATCAGTTTGATAATCAATATGGTGATCAATATGGTGCTCAGTGGGTTGAACCCTCTTCTGATGTTGATACTCCTACCTTTAGTCCCACTATAGAACAGATTTCAAGAGCCAAAGGAAAGTCTATTACTAAAGAGGAGGAAGAGGTCAGGCTAAACAAAAAAGGTATAGAGAAGAGATGGAAACCAGGCCAGACTTTGAAAAAGGGAGTCCTCAATCATGGACTATCATTTTGTCTATCTGGGATCAAATAAAAGAAAATAAGACTGATAGTGGAAAGTTGTATAGCTCCCTGTAATGGGCTAAGCATGAAAGAAATGAAGAGGATAGGAGAAAATTCAGAAGAGACAAGAAGACGGGTACAGTGCCACCAGATGCTCTGGAGCCAAGCAAATACTTCCCAAAGCCCTATAGTTACTTTGAAAGATAGAAGCAAAAGAGGACTGATGCTGATGAAAAGGCTGCTAAGAAACCCAGCAGAGGCATAGTTATCAAGGAACCTGAAACTTAAAATGTTTTTGTATTCTTTAAGGGATTTAGGATTGGGAAACTTTATTATAAGCACACTGTCTCTTTATTATTATCACTTAAAATGTTAATCATATTTTCGATTATGTGTCAATTATCATTCTTGTATGATGTGAATGTTTATCTCCTTCTTATAGAATTATATATCATTGACTAGGGTTCTGACTTCTTCAAATAGGGGGAGATTGTTGGTTCCATTAATCACAATGTCCTAGATTTGAAGAAGACTCACAGGTCATTAATATACACATGATTTTATCTAATATATATTCAAAGCTCATTGTATGTTGGTTGTATATGGTTATATTGATTAGACATGTTGTCTAGGTCACAATGATAGAGGGACTCTAGACAGGCTGCTGAATAAGCAAAAAAAAGGCTAAGTCCACAAGCGTTGAGTGAACTCACTTCACTCAACGCCAGAAATATAAAAGCGTTAACAGGAGATCCAGCTGTCAAAGCCTCAGTATTGCTGACTTGAAATCTTTCTAAGGACAGAAGCATTAAGTAAAGGCAGTTCACTCAACGCCTACTCAAAAGGAAAATTATTTAAGTATAGAAGTGTTGAGTGATGAAGGACCACTCAACGCCACATCAAGAAATTCAGCAAAGTCAGAAAGCGTTGAGTGTAGAAGCTTCACTCAACGTCTTCATAAAGGAAAATTCTTCTAAGTCCAAAATCATTGAGTGAAGAAAGCTCACTCAACGCATTATAAGTTAGGATATAAAAGTCAAATGCGTTGAGTGTTGAAGGTTAACTTAACACCTCAAGATACATATTTTCTACTAAGTATTTCTACGTTTAGTTACATGGCCTCACTCAATGCATATGCAGATTGACTGAAAATTGCCAAGTCCCCAAACACTAGATCATGCTGACGTCATCCAAAATTCAAATGTTGTGAGACTTGCGTGTTAGATGACAAAAGGCATCATATGCCTTTAGTACAACAATTAAAGATAAAGTTACTTGGCAGTTACCAAATTTGGCTTGCCCATACTGAGAAAAAAGTTGTTAGACGGCGGGACAAAAAGTGGACTTTACAGAGAAATTAAAAGGAGTTTTTCTCTCTGCATAGTCATCTTCTCTACAAGAAACAAAATCCTTGAGACGAGGGATTTACAAAAGGTCTGAACAATACATACAAAGTTGATTGTTTGAAGATAAAAAGAACTGAGTAATCAACAAAATCTTTAACAGCAAGAATACAGAAACCATTTTTCTGTATAAGAAGAAGAAGCAGAGCAAACTCTAGTTGATGTTCATCTTCAAGGTTACTGAACTAAACTATGTCACAAAAAATGCTTGAAGAAACAGTGCTCTATAGTTGTCTTCTCAGCACAAGTAGAAACATCCTGAAGATCAATTATCTTGGTGTTATGAAGATGTCAGGGCTGAGTTTACTCATTTCAAAAAGAAGGCTCAGAGAACCACTTCTTTAGAGTTAATCATCATCAAATGTTTCCTCCTTCTGTAGGATCATTAGTGATCTGAGTTGTAATCCTAAATTATAAAGGCTGAGGTAGGATCTTGGTTAAGATCTGAGGTAGGAGATTTATTATCTTTGAGGGTAGGGCTATCCTCCTATCCTGAGTTGTAGGGCTACTTGATAAGCCTTAGGTAGGTGATATGGAGGGTCACTGAGTTATAGGAGTAAAGATTACTCTGAGTGTGTAGGGTTGTGGCCTGAGGAAGGGTTTGGAGGAAGCCTGAGAGATCCTGAGGGATCTGTGTTGTAAGCTCTTTGAGCCAAGTTTGGAGAAGATTGCCTTGTCTAACATACTGTTAGAAAGGTTGGAGTGAGATTGCATGTACCCATATCTTGGGAAACCACTATAAATATCTGTGTGATATCTTTGATTTTGTAGTTAAACCTAAATAAACTAAGGAATATAATAAAGAGACAATCAACCTATTCACCCCCTCCGCCTCTAGGTGATTTACTCTACTACTCTAAATAACTTTCATGTGTGCCTGAGAGGAGGAATCGTACTTTGTTGGATATGGTATGGTCGATGATGAGTCATGTAGATTTGCCCGTTTCCTTTTGGGGATTTGCTCTAGAGACTGCTGCTTTCACTTTAAATCATGCTCCAACAAAAACAATTCTAAAGACACCATATGTTATATGGAGTGGGAAGCGTCCTAATATGTCTTTCATGAAGATTTGGGATTGTGAGACATACATACAATATCAAGTGCCTGATCAGCTGGAATCCAAGTCAGTTAAATGTTATCATGTGAGGTAACCTAAGGAAACTAAAGAGTACTACTTCTGCCTACCATTCAAGGGTAAAGTGTTTGTCGCAAGGGCTGGTGTATTTTTGGAGGAAGAGTTATTATCAAGAAAGACAGCTAAGGTAAAACTTGAAGAAGTTCAAGAACCACAAACAATGAATGGATTGGAATTGGAACCTAAAACAGGACTACAAATTGTTGTAGCTAGAGAGTCTGCTCAAGAAACACAAGTCCTACATAAATTTGGTAGACCAAGATTTGAGCCTGAGAGATTAGGATTTCTTGTGTCTCAAATAGGTAATATTTTGCTTATGGATCATGATGATGAGCCTGCAACCTACCAAGAGCTTTTGAATGGACCGGACTCCAAGAAGTGGCTTGAGGCCATGAAATCTAAAATGGACTCCATATATGCAAACCAAGTTTGGACCTTAGTGGAACCACCTAAAGGGGTAAGACCCATAATATGTAAATGGGTCTTCAAGAAGAAGGCCGACATAGATGGGAATGTACAGACATTCAAAGGGCGATTAGTGGCTAAAAGTTTAAAGCAAATTCATGGTGTTGACTATGATAAGACCTTTTCCCATGTTGTCATGGTTAAGTCCATCAAAATTTTGCTTGTTAATGATGTGTATTATTATGACTATAAGTTTTGGCAAATGGATGTCAAAATGGCTTTCCTTAATGGAAACCTCCTTGATGAAGTGTATATGACACAACCCAAGATTTTTGTACCTCAAAATGAAGACGTTAAAATATACAAGCTGCAGAGATCCATTTATCGATTGAAACAAGCTTATTGAAATTGGAATCTACATTATGATGAGAAAATCAAAGAGTTTGGTTTCATGAAAAATGAAGATGAGCTTTGTATTTACAAGAGGATTAGTGGGAGCATTATTGTTTTTCTGATATTGTTTGTAGATGACATACTATTAATCGGGAATGATATTTTGACCCTACAAGTTGTTAAGAATGTTGTAGAATGGAGACCGGGCGGTCTAGCGTCCTCCTATGGCGGCTTGTAGTTATGGTCGGGCGGTTAGCCTTCTCATCTAACCGCGCAACCTATGCGGTCTGGCTTTGTCTAGCCGCTAGTCACCGTAAATGTATTTAGTCCCACATTGCTTATTTTTAGTCCATATCTTCTCCTCCATTCTATAAAAGGGAGGTCATACCTTTGTAATATACACAATTTTTGGAAATAAAAACTCTGTTATTATCCAAATTTCGGTTTTTCTTTTTCTGTTCACACATAGTATCAGAGGACTCGAACTTTTTCACTTGATTTTGTGAGCGCTACTGTCCGCACGATCTGTCCCCTCCTTCTTGCACCCTATCCACGAGGTTTCCTTCTCTTCCTTGTCGTTGCCCTCCTTCTTACACCCTATCCACGATTAGTCACACATTATGACCTCTCTGTTTGCTCTCTCTCTCTGTTCGTGGCCTTTCTTCATGACCTCTTTTTCTCTCTACTCTTTTGCTTTCGCGCGACCTCGTCTTTGTTTGCGCGGCTTTTTGGTTTCTGCTCGTAACCTATTTTTGCGGGCTCCCTTTCGCTCCGCGATCTCTTCCTTTCGCGCGGCCTCCTTTTTGTTCACGCGGTTTCCTCTTTTCCTGTTCTTACGACTCCTTGTCTGCCTCTTTCTATTTTCTGCTCGCGCCTATTTTTGCGACCTCCTAGTCGCTCACGAACTTTTGCTTTCGTATGGCCTCATATCTATCCGCGCGGCTTCTTTTTCCTTGTTCGCGCGGCTTCGTTTCTGTCTGCTCTATTCTTCTCTATGGCTCTCTCTGGCACCTCTACTATTACTACTACTACTACTAATCCCATAGCCCACCCTCCTCCTCCTACTCCGTTGGGCAATCTTGGAACCATTTCCAAACTTATCGGTTTCAACTACCCAGACTGAAGTGTTTCCTTCACCTTTCTACTTCGCTCACAATGCAAACGCCATCATCTCACCAATGACCCACCTCCTCCTGAGTCCAATCTCCTTGATGCCTGGGATGCTTACGATGCTCTTGTTCGCACATGGCTGGCTAACAGACTTTTTGATGAGTGCCTCCCCGTCATCTGCCATGATAAAATGGTAAAGGCTACTTGGCTTCATCTTGCCACTCTTTACTTCAAGGGGGCTCAGACATCTTGCATCTATACTCTCTATATAGACCTCTTTGCGCATCCCTCCATGTCCCTTGTTGCCTCCTACCAACAAGTTAAGGCTCTTGGAGTGGAAATTATTAAGAACCATCCATTCTCTGTGGATCTGGTCGAGCAACACAAGCACTTCCAAGAGCTTTTGATTGTGTGTTATCTTCTACGTCTTCCAGAGTCCTATGACATGATTTGTCAATAGATCCTTGGCGAGGTGGATTCTCCTACCTTGGATGCCACTACTGCCTGCATTGCTATTTTTACCTCTCTGCTTCAATGTCTGCTGCTATCCTTCCCACCGATCCCTGATACCTACTTAGCGGGGTAGCTCTGGTGGATGCGGCCACCAATCTAGCGGACGTGGAACTTCCTACTTTCTCTGCTCTCACTGTGGTCATATCGGCCATATGGTTTGTAATGACCACATCCATTACATGACGTATAGTAGAAGGTCCGACGGGGGCCCCACACTATATGCCACAAACAGGCGGTGAAGTTACAGGTTAATACAAAATCATAAACGCAACCTAACTCAAAGCATGCTAGCGGAAGCTTAAAGTTAACATTGAACTCAACCATTCGGAATGTCCACTATATATAAACTGCACATTTATAAATATACCCAAAGGAATGTACCAAATAAACAAAGTTAGGGCCTTAATGCCTTACAGTTCCTCTTTTCACAGTATGGATTGCATACATCGGCACGCAGGACGGCCATACATGAGTAAAACACAACACGTGTTTCTTAGCCTTCAAGGGCTAGCAGCAACAGTAGCAGCATTAGCAGCAGCAGGGACTTCAGCCCTTTATTTTCCAATCGGCTCTCCAGCACCTGCACAGACACAGACCACCCAGAAGGTGGCAAACAAGGCAACGGTCAGCATTCAGCTGACCAATTTATAACAATCATACCCTTTCCCTGGGTAGTGGCATTCCTTCCCTACAGAGCAATGCATCGACAGATATCGCATTACTTACGCTCTCACGCACAATCAATCCATCACAACCGTCGGCCACCTGGCCCAACGATCTGTGCACTCAGGGCACATTCTTGGTGCACCGGCGAACCAGGGTCACACCACCGTTTCAACAGTAATGAGCATTTAGTCTTGGTGGCGCGCAGGCCTAAGACTCTCATTATGCCGTTGACGAAAGCTCAATGCCTTGACGGTCTCTTGTACAGACGATATAACGCAGGTCCGGATCAACCACTTCCCGTTGCTCAAGTCTCCTTACCATCACCGAGTAAAGCATACCCGAGGCTATAACTAAATGCGCGGGTCGGTTTCACCTTTCCTGTTCGAGAAGAAGCCTTTTTAAGAGCTCGTATCTCACAATAGCCATAATGTCTGTCAAGGACTGGCTTTACAATCCAAAAGGGGAGTTAATGCCGGCATCCTTCGCGGTCGCTTGGCGGGTTCAGCAGAATTCTCTATCTGTAGTCAAACTCAACCCAAACCCTGTAGTTCCTATAGTCCCATAAAAACTGGTCTTTCATAGCATACAGCACAAGCATTACAAGGGTGTTTTCCTGGAATTCCTCATTCCAGTACTTCCTGCTACTTCCCTTCATAGGCACAACCCATTGACTCCACAAACTACACGTTTATACGTGAAGTCTTCTCCGGTGCGCAATATGCAACATCACCAATCAAGACCAACCTGTCCAGATGGGCTTCATACAGCATGCCAATCCTATACTACACATTTCAGGGTCTAGATGTAGACTTAACTGGGGATAGCAACTATCAACCCATGGGGATCACTTACTCTTCCACCTTTTGGTGGATGATCCCATGCTCATGCATAAAGGAGGACTTCACTTTTCCAAGAACGAAGATTGTTACTATTGACGATCTCTTAGGAGCCATCAAAATTCTAGCCGGTTGGGAAGCACTGTAGCGGCTTTGCCTCCACAAAACTGGCCTCGGATCTCGAATCGAAACTCGGGAGCTCCACCTATGGCTGGATCTTCTCCTCCTTCTCCTTATTCCTCTCCCTTCTCTCTTCTCTTTTAGAAAGAGAATACCTAAAGCAAGAATGAAACTTTCGTTCAACTCCTTGACTTAACCCAGCAGGGAGAAGCCTGAACCATTGGATCTAGGATGAAGGAAATGAACGGCGACAAATCTCGACAAAAGTCTATTTTTTTGGGCTGACACGACCTGTGAAACGCCCATGTCATAGGTCGTGTACTGCAAGCGGTACACGAACTGACTTATCCAGACAAAAACAAGGGCTGAGACATGCCCGTGTCAAGCCCCTAACACACCCGTGTCAGTAAATACACACCCGTGTTGAGGGGCGTGTCCCTCAAACGGCACAGGATCAACATTCCTGAAAAGAACACGGTTGGGGCACATGCCTGTTTCCTTGGCCGTGTGCCAAACATGCCACTTTGACACGCCTATGACATGCC
This sequence comes from Platanthera zijinensis, assembly GCA_039513925.1. Taxonomy (NCBI): domain Eukaryota; kingdom Viridiplantae; phylum Streptophyta; class Magnoliopsida; order Asparagales; family Orchidaceae; genus Platanthera; species Platanthera zijinensis. The sequence continues at coordinate 41,595,231 of CM077083.1, forward strand.
CGTGTCATAGGTTGTGTGCTACACTCAACACTACCCGGGTACCCAGCCGAGCAGGACACGGCCTCGGACATGCCCGTGTCCCTTGCTGTGTCACCTCTCGACGATCTTCAATTGTCATGTGTCAAGAACTTGACTCGACACACATAGTGAAGGACACTCCCTAGGACACGCCCGTGTCCCAGGCCGTGTGCTGCTGGACACGCCCTGGGACACGCCCGTGTCCAAGGCCGTGTCTGTCAGCCTGAACTCCAATTTTGAATTTGGGGTGTTACAACCCTCCCCTCCTAATAATAAATTTCGTCTCGAAATTTGCTTACCGCAAGGAAACCCAGCAAACATATGCTATACCTTCAAAATGATCGTTACAATAACAGACATACTTTATAACAGTTCAAACAAACAACTCGAGAAAAATAAGCTCGCATGGTCTACTCCCGCTCCCATGCTAGCTCCTCACGACCACAATTGTCCCACCGGGCTTTGACCATCCCTATTGTTTTGTTCAGTAACTGTTTATCCGCTCTATCCTCGATCCGAATGGGTCTAATATTTATCGTTAGCCCATATTCGACAAGTACACGATAATTCTCAATCACTTGAGCTGGATCCTTGACGGATTTTCGAAGCACTGAGATGTGAAACACATCATGCAAGCCACACAATTCTACCAAAAGAGCTAGCTAATAGGCAACTTCCCCAACTCGCTCAACCACTTCAAACGGACCAAGATATCTCGGACTTAGCTTTTTCAACCGCCGAATCTTGGGCATGCCTTTGAAGGGTTTGATCTTCAAATATACTCAATCGCCCGCCACAAACTCCACGTTCCGATGCTTGGCGTTGTAGTATTTGGCTTACCTATCTTAGGTTATCAATAGCCTCTCCCTAATAGAGCGTATCGTCGAAGTAGCTTCTTCTACATCCTTGCGCGGATATACTTTTGATTCACCTGCTTCTGCATAAGCTAGTGATGTACGGCATTTCCGACCATACAAAGCTTCATACGGAGCCATACCGATGCTCGCTTGGTAGCTATTATTGTAGGCAAACTCCACCATATAGAGATGATCTTCCCATCTCTTATCAAAATCCAGGGCGTACATTCGGAGCATATCCTCCATCGTCCTGTTGGTCTGCTCAGTTTGGCCATCCGTTTGGGGATGAAAGGTCATACTGAATGCTAACTTTGTTCCCAACAATTGATGAATTAGTCGCCAATCATTCGATGTGAATCACCCATCACGGTCACTGACGATTCTCCGGGGAACACCATGCAATCGGACACTCTGCTCCACATAGAGCTTAGCCAAGGTTTCCACTGAATCGTCCTTCTTATTCGGTAGGAAGTGAGTCACTTGTCAATCGGTCTACAATCACCCAGATTGAATCATTCCTGCGCTGAGATCTCGTCAACTCGTGCACGAAATCCATTGAGATATCATTAAACTTCCACTACGAAATAGGTAACAACTTCAGAAAACCACCAGGCTTCTGACATTCCTCTTTAACTAACGCACAAGTTTGACACTTATCCACATAATGTGCTATGTCTTTCTTTAGTCTTGACCACCAGAAAAACTTCTTCATATACTTGTATATATTTGTGCTCCCAGGGTGAATTGAGTACCTTGCAACGTGAGCTTCATACATCAACTCTTCTCCCATCTTACCCATACTTGGGACGCATAACTGGCCACCTTTCCGTAACAATCCATCATCCCAGGAGAATTGGCCATCTGACCCATCCTTTGCATAGCGTTGGAGACTTTCATCAAGCTTCATTGCTCGCCGAACCCTATCCGCATAGTCATACTGTACCTCCGTCTAATTCAAGCATGCATCGGCTATGAAATTCTTGTCAACACAAGAAATCTCTAACGCTTCCAACTCCTGGATCAATTGTTCATCATGCATCTGCAACCAACTTGCCTGTACTGGAGTCCTACGACTCAACGCATCAGCGACCACATTTCCCTTCCTGGGAGTATAGTGAATATCAAAGGTATAGTCCCCTAGGAACTCCATCCACCTTTATTGTCGCAAATTCAGATCCTTTTGATCTAACAGATACTCTAAGCTCTTATGATCTGTATAGATATCCACTTTTACGCCATATAGATAGTGTCGCCACAATTTTAGCGCAAAGATCACCGCCGCTAACTCTAAGTCGTGGACGGGATAATTCCGTTCGTGAACTTTCAACTGGCGTGAGCCATAAGAAATCACTTTAGAAGAAGAACGCAGCCTACGCCGCTCCCTGAAGATCATTGTAGATCGCATAGCCGTCTGTACCACACGGCGAGGTCAGAACAGGCGTCGTGGTCAAACGACTCTTCAGCTCTTCAAAAGCTCGCGCGCACTCCGGCGTCCAAACAAACTTTTGATCTTTCCTCGTCAACGTGGTCAGAGGCAAAGCAATCCGTGAGAAGTTTTCCACAAACCGTCTGTAGTAGCCTGCCAGTCCAAGGAAGCTCCTGACCTCGACCACTGAAGACATCACTGGCCACTCTCGTATGGCACTTATCTTTGACAGATCCACTGCTATGCCCTCTCCACTTACCACATGGCCCAGAAAAGCCACTGACGATATCTAGAACTCACACTTTGAGAACTTGGCATAGAGCTTATTCCTCCGTAGGGTTTGCAATACCAACCACAAATGGTTTGCATGATTATCTTCCGACTTGGAGTACACTAAGATATCATCGATGAATACAATTACGAACAAATCCAAGTACTCTCGGAACGTTCAGTGCATGAGATCCATGAATACCGAAGGCGCATTACATAAGCCAAATGGCATTACCGTGAACTCATAATGACCGTAGCATGTCCCAAACGATGTCTTGGGAATGTCACCTTCCCGAATCTGCAATTGGTAATATCCCGATTTCAAATCCAACTTGGAATAGATGGTTGATCCCACTAGCTGATCGAACAAGTCATCTATCCGTGGAATCAAATACTTGTTTTTGTCCATCAGCTTATTCAACTTACGGTAGTCAATCCATAACCGTAAACTACCGTCTTTCTTTTTCACAAATAGAACAGGCGCACTTCAAGGTGATATACTTGGGTGTATGTATCCCTGTTCCAGCAACTCTTGCTGTGGGACTTTCAATTCATCCCTTTCCTTTGGCGCGACGCACTATGGCGAGCGGGACACGAGTTTCGAAACTGGCACCAACGCAATAGAGAGGTCTATCTCCTGTGGACTTCATCCCTCATAAAGGTCATTAGGAAACACATTTGTATAAACCGACAACATAATAGAAGGGTCACTCAACCCGCCTTCGGCCTACAGACTGCTAGAGGCATGAAGACTCGCTTCAAGCATGACCGAACAATTTTGACAACTTAGCGAGCATACAAGCAGTCTTGGTCCCTCGTTCAACACAGATGATCCTACGATCTGCGATAACCTCAAAACGACCTCTACCCATATGCATTCTTTCAACTACGGCCATGTCGTTTCACTGGTATCTCTGATACCAAGATAAATACATAGGGTGGAACAAGCCGTAAACCAATGTTTTGCTTATTAATCACAACATAGTTATACATATACAAAACAAGTTTTGGAGACAGCATTACAAACACGGATATATACAGTACATAGTTACAATTATTTATGTATAGTCCGTTCTTTCTCTTCTTGTTTCATCTCGTCTAAGGGACAACTCTGCAGTCTCGGGCTTTATGTCCTTCTTTACCACACGAGTAGTAAATGGGTGGAGTTCACCCTGCCACTGCTCCAGCCTTAGCTTTCTTTTTCCTTGGCGCATTACCATGGCAGTCTCGAGAAATATGTCCTACGTTTCTACACGAAAAACAAACATGCCTTTCCTTTGTTCCCAGAGTGGTATAAGAGGTCGACTCCCGCATATGTCTATTCTTCTTCCACTTACGAGAACTTGATGTTGGCATCTTTGTAATGGTGGACACACTGGCACCGTACCTTGCCCGGAACATAATTAAAGTCCATTTCCAAAGACTGAGCTAACGTGACCAAGGCACAAAAGCAAAGTAACTTTTGACCCACCAATAGACTTCGTAGTTCCTCGCGCAGACCATTATAAAATATGTTGGTCCTCGTCTCCTCACTTTCAACCACACACTCTACATGTTATCTCAGTGCCACAAATGCATGAAAGTACTCCTCGACTATATATGGTCCTTGGATCAGACACATATTAGACGGCGGGGCTGATGCTCTTTCCCTTGCCATCTTCTCAGGCACACCAACCGGCATGAGAGGCACCATCGGAACAGAGGGTTGTATATGTCCCTCGTGGCGGGCATTGATCAATATAAAGACCACATCAGTGATCAATCGGACCGTCGCTACCGAAAGAGGGAGTGTTGGCACCGCAGTTAGCTCCTTAATCACCATTGCATGCTGGGGTTTTTGCTGTCCCTCATTACTACTAGTTGCCTATAAGCGTGAAACACAAGAGTAAGCAACTAAAATGTTGCACAAAGTAGAAGAAGGAACACACAAGGATCCCAAAGAGAACACACATGAGCGCCCTCGCACAAGAAATAACAACAATTAGGAATGCGCAGGTTCCTCAAACAAGTGTATTTGCATTCCTTAGTGGACATTCAAGAGTTAATTAATGTTACAGCGGTTCGCACTGACACGTTCTCGCCACCCCACAAAAGAATTCGACCACGAATTCGAAAGAGGAAGACCGAGACTCGCTTTGATACCAAAATGTAACGATCCCATCTGTTACATGATGTATAGTAGAAGGTCCGGTCGGGACCCCACAATATATGCCACAAACAGACGGTAAAGTTACAGGTTAATACCAAATCATAAATGCAAACTAACTCAAAGCATGCTAGCGGAAGCTTAAAATTAACATTGAACTCAACCATTCGGAATGTCCACTATATATAAACTGCACATTTATATATATACCCAAAGTAATGTACAAAATACACAAAGTTAGGGCCTTAAGGACTTATAGTTCCTCTTTTCACAGTATGGATTGCATACATCGGCGCGCAGGCCGGCCATACATGAGTAAAACACAACATATTTTTCTTAGCCTTCAAGGGCTAGCAGCAACAGTAGCAGCATCAGCACCAGCAGGGACTTCAGCCCTTCATTTTCCACTCGGCTCTCCAGCACCTGCACAGAGACAGACTACCCAGAAGGTGGAAAATATGGCAACAGTCAGCATTCAGCTACCCAATTTATAACAATCCTACCCCTTTCTCGGGGAAGTGGCATTCCTTCCCTGCAGAGCAATGCATCGATAGATATCGCATATCATGTGCTCTCACGCACAATCAATCCATCACAACCGTCAGCCACCCGGCCCAACGATCCGTGCACTCAAGGAACATTCTTGGTGCACCGGCAAACCAAGTCGACACCATTATTTCAATGGTAATAAGCATTTAGTCTTGGTGGCGCGCAGGCCTAAGACTCTCATTATGTCGCTGACGAAAGCTCAATGCCTTGACGCTCTCTTGTACAGAGGACATAACGCAGGTCCGGATCAAACACACACCCCCCCCCACCCCACCCCGTTGCTCAATTCGCCTTTCCATCACCGAGTATAGTGTACCCGAGGCTATAACTAAAGGTGCGGGTCGATTTCACCTTTCCTGTTCGGCAAGAAGCCTTTTTAAGAGCTCCCAGCTCACAATAGTCATAATGTCCGCCATGGACTGGCTTCACAATCCAAAAGGGGAGTTAATGTCATCGTCCTTCGCTGTCGCTTGGCAGGTTTAGAAGAACTCTCTATCTGCACCCAAACTCAACCCAAACCCTGCAGTTCCTGCAGTGCCGGAAAAACTGGTCTTTCATAGCATACAACATAAGCATTACAAGGGTGTTTTCCTGGAATTCCTCATTCCAGTACTTCCTGCTACTTCCCTTCACATGCACAACTCACTGACTCCACAAACTATATGTTTATACACGAAGTCTTCTCCGGTGCGCAATATGCAACATCACCAATCCATACCAACCTGTCCAGATGGGCTTCACACAGCATGCATATCCCGTACTACACATTTTCGGGTCTATATGTAGACTCAACTAGGGATAGCAACTATCAACCCACGGGGATCACTTACTCTTCCACCTTTTGGTGGAGGATCCCATGCTCATGCATAAAGTAGGACTTCACTTGTCCACGAAGGAAGATCGTTACCCTTGACGATCTCTTGGGAGCCATAGAAATTCTAGCCGGTTGGAAAGCACCGCAGTGGCTTTGCCTCCACAAAACTGGCCTCGGATCTCGAATCGGAATTCGGGAGCTCCACCTATGGCTGGATCTTCTCCTCCTTCTCCATCCTCCTCTCCATTCTCTCTTCTCTTTTAGAAAGAGAATAACTAAAGCATGAATGAAACTTTCATTCAACTCCTTGACTTAACCCAGCAGGGAGAAGCCTGAGCCATTAGATCTAAGATGAAGGAAACGAACGGCGACAAATCTCCACAAAAGTCTATTTTTTGGGCTGATACAGCCTGTGACACACCTGTGTCACAGGCCGTGTACTCTAAGCGGTACATGAACCGACTTATCTAGACCAGAACACGGGCTGAGACACACCCGTATCAAGCCCCTGACAAGCATGTATTAGTAAATGCACGCCCGTGTTGAGGGGTGTGTCCCTCAAACGGCACAGGATCAACATTCCCGAAAAGAACACGACTGGGGCACACACCCGTGTCCTTGGCTGTGTGCCAAATATGCCCATGTGAAACGCCCATATCACAGGCCTTGTGCCCCACTCAACGCTACCCGGTTACCCAGCCGAGCAGGACACAGCCTCGGATACGCCCGTCTCCCTGGTCGTGTCACCTGTCAACGATCGTCGACTGTCCTGTGTCGAGAACTTGACTCGACACACACAGTGAAGGACGCGCCCTGGGACACGCCTGTGTCCCAGTCCGTGTGTTGCTGGACATGCCCTGGGACATGCCCGTGTCCCAGGCCGTGTCAGTCAGCCTGAACTCTAATTTTTAATTTTGGGTGTTACACGATTGATCGTTGCTGGATGAAGCATCCACATCTTCGCCCATCTGGTGATGCTTCTACCTCCTCTCTGAAGCAGTCTGCCTCAGTGGTCACATGTTCAGGTAGTGCCTATGTGGTGACTCAAGGTAAATGGCTGATTGACTCCGGTGCTACTAATCATATGAGCGACAATCCTCAGTATTTTTCTCTCCTATAAAAACATGATTGGTTGCCCCCGGTCTTTATTGCGGACGGCTCTCCCTCACCGGTTAATGGGACGGGAGTGGTTCAAGTGACTCCGTCTCTTCGCCTGGCGGACACCCTCTATGTGCCCCAGTTTCCATGCAATTTGTTATCTATTACTTCTCTTTGCAAGCAACTACAGTGCTCTGTCACAGTCACTCCTACTTCTTGTTCTTTTCATCATCCGAGCTCCCAAAGGACGATTGCTACTGGGATTGAGAGCAGAGGCCTCTACTTCCGAGAAAATGTATCTGCTCTGTCCATTTTTTCTTCTTCTACGGATCTTTTACAATGGCATCTTCGCTTTGGTCATCCTCCTCCACGGCTTCTTCGTCAGCTTCTGTCCAACTTACCTCCGCATAATCGTCCTCTCAACTATGATGCCTGTCAGATTGGCAAGCATCACCGCTCCTCCTTCTCACCGAGATAAGGTCGTGGCTCTTCCCGTCATTTTCATCTCGTTCACTCCGATGTCTGGGGTCCTGCTACTACCCTAACTGTAGGTGGGGGTAGTTCACATTTCGTAACTTTTATTGATGATTTCTCTTGGTGTACGTAGGTGTATCTCATAAAAGAGCGCTCTGAACTATTCTTTGTATAGACATCCTTTTATTATATGATTAAAACACAGTTTAATGGGTCTATTAGGCTTTTTCATTCTAATAATGCCAAAGAATATCTTAGTCATGATTTTTCTTCTTTCCGTGTACAAAATGACATTATTCATCAAACTAGCTGCGTCGATACCTCACGGCAAAATGGCATGGCTGAACGCAAAAACCATCACCTCCTTGATGTCGCTCAAACGTTAATGACACAAATGCAGGTTCCTCACTCCTATTAGGGCTATACCGTCATTATCTCCTGCTATTTCATCTACAGTATTCCTTCCATTGTTCAACCAAGCCACACACCGTTCTCCATTCTCTATCTGAGTAAGGAACCCTTCCCTCTTCCTCTGCGTATATTTGGGTGTACGGATTTTGTGCATGCTCCCTCCTCCACTCGTGATAAGCTCTCTCCACGTGTGACCAAGTGTGTCTTTTTGGGTTACTCTTCCACTCAAAAAGGTAACTGTTGTTTTGATCATGTTCTTCAGAAGCAGTTCGTCTCCGCGGACATTACTTTTTTCGAAAATGCATCCTATTTCTCTCACGACTCCACCCTTCTTCCTGATATTCCTACTCCTCCTAACGACTCCTCCGTCCCGTCTACACCCACTGAGACCCCTCCACCTTCTTCGTGTCCACCATCTCCTCATCCTATCTCTCCACCTTTGCCATCTCTCTCTTCTCCCAGGCAAGCTCTCTCCTCCATGGATGCACTGGATGCTGATGAACACAATGACCTAGATCTTCCCATTGCTCTTCATAAAAGGGTGCAGACGTGTATCCAGCATTTGCTTACTGCTATTATTTCATATGCTCGTCTTATTCCTTCTGATAGGAATTTTACATTTACTATCTCTACCACTGCTACTCCCCGCACCTACCAGGACGCCCTTATTTCTCCTCATTGGAAGGTCGTCATGGATGAGGAAATTGCCACCCTAACTGAATGGGGTACATGGACTCTTGTCCCTCCTCCTTTAGGCATCGATGTTGTTGGGTGTCGCTGGGTCATTATTATGAAGTTCCGTCTGAATGGCAATATGGATCATTATAAGGCACGCCTGGTCGCTAAGGGCTTCACTCAGACCTATGGCGTTGATTATTTTTACACCTTCTCTCCCGTTGCTCGTCTTAGCACTATTCGGGTTCTCCTGTCTGTGGCTGATAGCGGGGATTGGCCCATTTCCTAATTGGATGTCACGAATTCCTTCCTCTATGGTGATCTATAAGAGGATGTCTACATGGAGCAACCTCTTCAGTATGTTGCTCAGGATGTCAAGAATTCCTTCTTCTATTGTGATCTACACGCGTATGGAGACTGAAGAAGGTCATCTATGACCTAAAGCAAAGCCCTCAGGCGTGGTTCCATAAGTTCAGCCGCATTGTGGAAACTATTGGTTTCACAAGAAGCTCTCCCGATCACTCATTATTCATTCACAAAACCGCACTGGGTCTGGTAATTCTTGTTGTATATGTGGATGATATTCTTCTCACGGGTGATGACCAGGCTGGGGTAGTGCTGACAAAAAAACATCTCCGTCAACACCTTATCATGAAGGATATGGGCTCCCTAAAGTACTTCCTGGGGATAGAAATCTCTCGAAATCTCAATTCTTTAGTCCTCTCCCAACGTAAGTATGTTCTTGATCTTCTAAAAGAGACAGGGTTGACTTGGGCTAAACCTACCCGATGCCCCATGGCTACTAGAGAAGATAAAACCTGGACAGACAACTCGCCTCCTCTGTCAGATGTTACAAGGTACAGGTGTTTGGTTGGAAAACTCATTTATCTCACGGTAATAAGACCTGACATCTCCTATGTTGTAGGCAAGGTTAGCCAGTTCATGCAAGATCCTAGAGAGTGTCATCTACAGTCTGCCCTGTGAATATTGGAATATGTTAAAGCAGCGCCTGGTAAGGGACTACTGTTTCAGAGGAATGGTCATTTAAAGGTTAAAGCCTATTCAGATTCTAGCTATGCTGACGATAAAGGTGATCACAAGTCCACATCGGGCTTCTATACCTTTGTGGGAGGAAACCTAGTGAGCTGAAAGAGCAAGAAATAGTCAGTCGTCTCCAAGTCTAGTGTCGAAGCTGAATATCGGTGTATGACATCAACCACTTGTGAGTTAAAGTTATTACGTGCTCTCATGCTGGACTTAGGAGAAGTCTATAATCATCCTCTATGTATGTTCTGCGATAATAAGGCTGCTATATATATCTTGAAAAATCTGGTATTTCATGAAAGAACAAAGCACATCGAAGTTGACTGCCATTTCATTAGAGAAGAGATCTTGAAGAAACAGATTTGCGCTCCGTTCGTTACTGCAGACAACAAGTTGGCAGATATCTTCACCAAGCATGTGTCCGCTTCCTTTTTTCATATTTGCAACAAGCTGGGCATGATTGATATATATGCTCCAGCTTGAGGGGGAGTGTTGCAGTATGGAGACCGGGCAGTCTAGCATTCTCCTCTGGCGGCTTGTCGTTATGGTCGGGCGGTTAGCCTTCTCGTCTAACTGCGCGACCTGTGCGGCCTGGCTTTGTCTTGCTGCTAGTCACCATAAATGTATTTAGTCCTACATTGCTTATTTGTAATCTCTCTCTTTTCCTCCATTCTATAAAAGCGAGGTCATACCTTTATAATATACACAATTTTTGGAAATAAAAACTCTGTTATTGTCCAAATTTCGGTTTCTCTTTTTCTATTCACACAAAGAACAACTAAGGGAACTGATTGTTGGAACACCCTATTACTGATTTGGGTAAGGATAACTATGTCCTTAGGAATTTGTCTTGACCTCTTTGTATAGTTTTAAAGGTCAACTAGAATAGGTCTTAGGCTTAGAACTTAGGTTTGAAAGCTGCCCCCAAGACCTTGTAGTTCAGAATACAAGTACAGAAGTCTAAGGCAATTCTCGTGGAGCTCAGATCGACGAGGCATCGAACTCAGTTCGACTATCTCTGAGCTCAGTTCAATGAGTCGTCGAACTCGGTTCGACGATCTCCGAGCTCAGATCAATGTTTCTGTCTCTAGCCAAAATCCAGATCTCTGAGCTCAGGTCGAAGATAGTCGAGCTCAAATCGACTATTTTTGTCTCAAGTATAATTCTAGTCTCTGAGCTCAGGTCGACGATAGTCGAGCTCAGATCGATTACTTTTCTTAAGAGATCGACGATTTCAGAATTCAAATTCAATCAGTTATGGAATTCAATCTGATTAATATCCAGGATTTATTTCAAAGGAATTTGTAGCCGTTTCATTCAATCTGGAGCAAGTTTCAAGGAAGACTAAATGGAATGTCTCTTAGGACTTTCCTCCAGAGACAAATATCATTTAAGGAAGTCATTTATGACTAGCTAACGGCTATCTAGAAGACTGAAATTAAGTATATCATCTCAGAGTAATTGAGACAGCATGATGATGATTATTAGACACAAGTCTACAGGATTACAAGTTAGAATTCTTACAGAACACACGGAATACAACAGTGAAGAAGATCACCACATAAAAAAGAATTCCTCTATTCTTTCAAGATCTCTTCTGATTCAAGTGTTCAAGGCTTCATCAATCAAGGACTCCAGACACATATCATTTCAATCTTTGCTGAAATCATTCTTTGCTAGAGATCTCATTTTTTACTGAAGGCCTATCACCATATGCAAAGCTTCTCTTCCTGAACAACTACAAATCTCAGGGGGAGCTTTGACAATAACAATCCACTAGTCTTCTCTTTGACTGTTGAACAGAGAAGAACAACTTCACCTCTTTTATTTTTCTGCTGTGAAAGGGATACTCAAAACTCCCTTCAAAAGTTTTGTGGTTGGTTTCTGAGACCTTGTAAAAACTCAGTGGTGGCAAGACACCTGATCAAAAAATCTGGTTTGGTTTTTGAGCACCTTATCAAAAGCTCATTGGTGCCCAGGACACCTGATCAACTATTCTTGCAGTGGATTCCTACCTAGGGTAGTAGAAGAGTGGATGTACCCAGGTTGATTGGGGAACCACTATAGATCCTTGTGTCTTCTAATTGCTGTGTTTGATTTGCTATGTGTTGTGATTTATTTCTTGCTTACTTAGTTTTTAGTTACTGCAAGCACAATACACATATATATAAATCAAGTCTTCCACTGCTAAATATTTTTTAAATTGAAAATTATTTTAATATACTCTATTCACCCCCCTCTAGAGCAAACGTAGATCTTACTCTCACTTTCAATTGGTATCAGAGGGAGGTTGGTTATTCAACAACTAGATCTTCACTAGGTTGGTTGTTTTACAGGCTAACACCTGAACCAAAATATCTCTGATAAGATCAATCTTTAATAGAGGGTTATTACTTTTATTATATTTATTTTCATATAAAATCATGGCACAGAACAAAGATTATGCTAGCACCAGACCTCCAGTGTGCAATCTTTCTAAGTTTGCACTTTGGAAGGCAAGGATTAAACTATATATGAATTCTATTGATGAGGACATCTTTAATTCTGTTTTGACAGTGTGTCCAAGACCTCCAGCAACTACAAGTACAAGTGCTATTCCCCCCCTCCCCCCCTCAGGAACAGATACAGAAATCAAAAAGTGGAAAGTTGTTGATGCTAAGGCAATGAACATATTGGCTCCGACTATGTCTGATGACATATTTCAAAAAGTGGCTGAGTGCAACTCAGCAAAAGAAATATGGGACAAGCTATCTGAGCTTGTGTCAGGATCAGCTGATGAAAGAAAGGATAGAAGATCCCATCTCATAACCCAGTATGAGAATTTCAAGAAGGGAGAAACTGAGCCAGTTGCTGACATATACAACAGACTCAGTCTAATTATCAGTGCACTGAAGACCTTGGACAAGGAGATCTCATTGACTAAACTCAATGATAAGATCCTAATGTGCTTCCCCAGCACTTGGGATTCAAGGATCTGGCCAATCAAGGATTCCAGAAGCCTAAATGAGATCACCACTGAAGCTTTGTTGGGCAAGCTCAAGTCCTATGAGTTGCTAATCAAGAATAGAGATGAAGAACAAAAGGTTGCTTCTCCAGCAATCAGGAAGGAGAAGACAATAGCATTCAAAGCTACAGAAGAACAGTCTGAAGACAAAGTCACAGGCAATGAAGAATTAATGAGTCTACTAGCCAAAAGATTTTACAAGATGGCTAGAAAAGACTTCAGGAAAAGGTCATCCAGAGGCCATGAAAAGCCAAGGTATGACAAATCCAATAATAAAGAAATTATTTGTTTTGGATGCAGGAAACCAGGCCTCAATGTGCCTGACTGTCCAGAGAATCAAAATAAGGACAAGAAAGATAAGAAAGATAGGAGAAGAGACAAAGACTCCAAGAGAAACAACAATGACAAATCCTACTCCAACAAGAACAAACACACCAGGAAGGGATTTGTAGCTGAAACCTGGAGTGAAACGGATGAAGAATCAGAGGCATCATCAAGCTCAAGTGATGATGAAGATGATGCTCAAGAGAAGTAGTTCTGTATGATGGCTATCAATGCCTCTCAACATAATTCTGATGCAAAACAAGAGTGAGAATCTGAATCTGAACATGAAGCTGAAGAAGATCAGGTAATAGATTCTTTTGATTTCAATTCAGAGGACATTAGATCTGAATTTAAGGCACTTTGTTTAGACCTGCTAAATTCTGAGAAAGAGATTATCTCTCTCAGAAATCAATTGTTTGAACATAGCACTTTAAAATCAGATAACCTCAAACTCTCTAAGCAGCTGGAATGTTGTAGGGAGGAGATAGCTTCACTGAAAAGTGAACTATCTCAGGCAAAGAAGTTTGAAGAATCCCTTAATTGGAGAAGCATCAGACTAATAGACATCACAAGTACAGTGAATTCAAGACTTAACAGTACACTGGGCTTGGGTGCTTCATCCAGCCAACCTATAGTGTTAACAACCCCAATTAAGTTTATCTCAGGTAAGGAAAGGGAGTTGTAGAGGTAGCTAGGAAGAATCCTGATTTACCTAAGAAAAACCAAGTTCAACGGAAAACGTCGAACAGAGCCCGACGATCGTCGAACAGAGCTCTGCGATCTCAAGCTGAATCGTCAAACTCAGGTCGACGATCGCTGAACTCTGAACTCTGGCAAAGTCGATCTTCGAACGGAGCTCGACGATCTGACCCAAGATCGTCGAACTCAGCTTAGAGATCGTCGAACAGAGATCAGAGCTTTGAGCAAGGTTTTAAGGGTAAATCAAACTTTAATCCTAGTGGTCCCACATCCCAAAGATTTTATCCTTATACTGAATGGATAATACCTCCTAGGAGATATCATCCTGAAGGTTATAAGAGTCATCCAGGGATGTCTTTTATTTCAGAATTTAAAGGTTATCAACCTAGGCCCAAGGTAAACTGGGTCAAAAATAACTAAATTATTATGTATGCAGGTGAAGACCTATCCAACAATAAACCAACAATGGTATCTGGATAGTAGGTGCTCAAAGCACATGACAGGAATCAAGGATAATCTAACATCCTTCAAAGCCAAGCTTGGACCCAAAGTAATATTTGGAGATTCAAACTTTTGACAGACCAAGGGATATGGTGCAGTCCAAATAGGGTCAGTTATATTCAAGAAGATGGCCTATGTGGAAGGACTGAAGCATAATTTAATCAGCATTAGTCAATTATGTGATGAAGGCTACCAGGTGACATTCAACAAATCCTCATGCAAAATCAAATCAGAGGACAACACAACTGTGTTGACAGGTAAAAAGAAAGGTAACATTTATCTTGTAGATTTTCATTCAACTAAGGTAGATATTGGCTTGTTCAACTCTGTTAGTAAACCAAATGAACTTTGGCATAAGAGATTAGGACACATAAACCTTAGAACCATTGCTAGGCTATCCAAGTACAACCTTATTAGAGGACTACCTTCTGGCCCCTACAAGAAGGAAGAACTTTGCAGGGCTTGTCAGTTAGGCAAGCAAACTAAAAATGTCTTTAAGTCACTTAATAAGAGTGATTCACCTAGGATCTTGTATATGTTACACATGGATCTTTTTGGACCCATTACAGTACAAATCCAAGGAGGGAAATCTTACACTTTAGTAGTTGTAGATGACTTTTCTAGATTCACATGGGTGTTCTTTCTGAGGAAGAAGTCTGATAACTTTAAGTGTTTGACAGAGTTTATTAAATGCATACAGATTGAGCTCAATACTCACATTGCCCTGATCAGAAGTGATCATGGGACAGAGTTTGATTCTCTTCTTATGCAAGAGTTCTGTCAGAGTGAAGGGATCAGGCACACTTTCTCAGCTCCTAGAACTCCTCAACAAAATGGGATAGATGAAAGGAAAACTAGAACCCTTATTGAATCTGCTACTACATTATTGACAGATGCTCACCTTCCTCTATCTTTTTGGGCAGAGGCAGTGAATAACTCTGTTGGTACCCTAGTTTGATTTGAGTTTAGTCCTCTCCTTTTGTCCCTTGACCCAAGAAATATCTATGGTCATTGGTTAGTGGTCTAGCTGTAGAGTCCTCGCTTTTCCAGATGAAGAATTTGGTTAAGTAGTTTTTCGTTCGACTATCGTCGAATGCCGCTCGACTATCGTCGACTAACTGTTCGACGATCGTCTATCAGTTGTTCGACTTTCAGTCTGCGAGGATAGTTCAACTATCGGTTGATAGTTCGACTATCTGTGTGCTTTGATAGTCCGACTATCTGCTTGGATAGGTCGACTATCTGATAGCTCGACTATCTGTTGATAGTTCGACTATCTGTTCTGCGTTGATAGTTCGACTATCTGTTGATAGGTCTACTATCTGTTTGTTTTTGATAGTTTGACTATCTGTTGATAGTTCGACTATCTGTTTTGCTTTGATAGTTCGACTATCTGGTAGGTCGACTATCTGATAGCTCGACTATCTTCTGATAGTTCGACTATCTGCTGTGATAGTTCGACTATCTCCTGTGATAGTTCGACTATCTGGATCGTTCGACTATCTGTCCGATAGTTCGACGATCTCCGTGCGTCGGTCGACGATCTTCGAGGGTCGTTCGACGCTTTCTGTCTGCCTTTATATTTTGTATTTATTTATTATATTTAATTAATTAATACATTATCTGGCATATCTTTTCAGTTGTTTTATGATAATATTTCCAGGCAATATTTGATCCATTCCTTTTGCCTGAGTAAAATCTTTTCAGATAAAGTTATTTGTCTTATTAGCTGACATTGTATTTCACTTTATCTGCTGTCAGTCCTTTATAGCCATTAGAATGAAAAGTCTTTCTTCTGCTATAAAGAGTTTGTTTCTGATGTGACTTTATTTAGTACTTTATTATCAGATTGCTTCCTGCAGCTTCTTCGAAAGAGGTTTATCCCTTTTATAGAATGTTTCTGCTGTAGAGATTGTCTTGTCTTCTTGACATTTACATCCCAGGTTTCAAGTTTCAGAAGAAGACAAGTAATTCAAATTGAAGAGAGCCGTTGCTTGTTGCTGTTATAAAAAGGACCCTTTGAAGAAGGATTCAAGCTAGCTAACTAGTTACCCAGTTCATCTGCTTTCAAGCCTTCATCAAGATCAAGTCTTCTGCTCTCAGCAATACTCATCCAACTGAGAAGTGTTAAGATCTTCTACTCTTCTTCAACCTGAGTTCTCCTGCTTTCAGGAAGTTCAAACTCAGAGTTCTTTTGAAGAAGAAGAAGAAGAAGATAGCTGCTTGAAGATCTCTAATTTTATTATTTATTATCTTCTTGTAGTTTTTCCTTCAGAGCTTTCTGAAGAGTTTTCTGCACTGAAGCAAGACTTCACCTGGACATCTTTGAGCCAGGGGGAGACTTGATTCTTTAGATCTTTCTAGCTCAGTGCAAGTTTTTTTGCTTCTCTAATCTATTGTAAAATAGAGAAGACATCTTAACCTTCTTCCCCCTCCTGTACAGGGTTATTACTCCCTTCAAAAGTATCCCTTGGTGGCAGGGCACCTGATCAAAAACCTGTGCTTGGTTTTTAGACACCTGATCAAAAGTCTAAAGGGTTTCTGGATCCACCTGAAGCAGATCCTGTTGGTGGCAGGGCACCTGATCAAAAACTTGAGTGGATTCCTACCTTGTTGGTAGAAGAGTGGACGTACCCAAGTTGTTTGGGGAACCACTATAAATTCCTTGTGTCATCTGGATTGCCTTGTTTAATTCCTGCATTGTGGCTGTGAATAGATATAACTAGGTTGCTAGTTGCTGATTAGGATTTCCAAGCCTTAACTGTAATTACAGTTAGCTTGAGTTTGTGCACAACACTTGTGTTAGGCTCTAGGGTTAATTCCATATCTATAATCTTTTAATTCCGCAATTCACTCCAAGGGAGTTGGGTAGACCATTAAGTTTTATCTAGTGCAAAATTTGATAACTCTATTCACCCCCCTCTAGAGTAGTATCTATCCCTTCACTTTCAATTGGTATCAGAGGGAGGTTGACTGACTGAATAGGCTAACACCTAAGTCACAAGATCCTGATAGATACCAAAGCTTATAGATATTCACTATCATGGCCCAGTCCAAGGATTATTCTAGCACCAGACCTCCAGCATGCAACTTAGCTAAGTTTGGCATCTGGAAGGCAAGGATAAAATTATATATGAATTCTATTGATGAAAGCATTTTTGCTTCTATTTTGTCAGGACCCCCAAGAGCACCTGCTGCTGCCACTGCCTCATCATCAACTGATATGAGTGCAGTGCCTCCTCCAGATTACAACGATGAGTACAAGAAGGCCAAGATAGCAGATGCCAAGGCGATGAATATACTGGCTCAGACAATGTCTGATGAGGTATTCCAGAAGGTTGCTGACTGCTCTTCAGCAAAAGCCATGTGGGATACACTGAACCAGATTGTAGCTGGTTCAGCTGATGAAAGGAAGGACAGAAGGTCCAACCTTATCTCACAGTATGAGAACTTCAAGAAAACTGATGCTGAATCAGTTGAAGCCATGTACACCAGGCTCAGCTCAATCATCAATGAGCTGAGGACCCTTGACAAGGACATATCATTGACAGAGGTCAATGATAAGATTCTGATTTGCTTCCCTAGCACATGGGATCTAAGGATCTGGCCCATCAAGGAAGCCAGAAGCACCACAGAGATCTCAACTGAAGCCCTTCTCGGCAAGCTCAAGTCTTTTGAGCAAGTGCTGAAGACAAGGGAAGCAGAAGCAGAAGCAAAGACCCCTACTCCAACAAGAAAAGAGCAATCTCTATCTCTTAAGGATGTTGATGCTTCTGAAGGCAGCCAATCAAATGAGGAACTAATGGCATTGTTTGCCAAGAGGTTTCTCAAGATGGGGAGAAAGGAATTCAGAAAGAAGTCTTCACGCTATGAAGACAAACCAAGGTATGATCGTTCACCTGCTAAAGAAATTATATGTTATGGTTGCAGGAAACCTGGACACATCTTACCAGAGTGTCCAGAAGAGAAGAACAAAGACAAGAGGAAAGAAAAGGAACAACACAGGAAGCACTCCAAGCCATCCTCCTACAAGAACAAGAAAAGGAGAGAGGTTTCATTGCTGAAACCTGGAGTGATTCTGATGAAGAATCCTCCTCCTCAAGCTCCAGTGAGGATGAGGAAGAGAAGAAGGCAAAAGAAGTTTGCCTCATGGCAATAGATGCCTGCAGCAACCACTCAGCTGCAGAGAGTTCAGATTCAGATGAAGAGATGCCAACAGAAGATGAGGTACTATCTTCTTATGACTTCACTTCTGAAGAATTTAAATTAGATTTTAAATCTTTATGCTTAGATTTGATTAGTTCAGAAAAGGAGATAAAAGAACTTAGAAATAAGTTAGCTGACTCAGAATTAATTGCTACAGAAAATATTAGGTTAAAGGAAGATCTCACTACTTGTAGTGAAGAAATTAAATTTCTTAAAATGGAGTTAGCTAAGTCTAAGAGGTTAGAGGAATCTCTTAATGGTAGAAGCTTTAAGCTGTTAGAGATAACCAGCATGACTAACACTAGGTCAGCTAATAATAAACTAGGCTTAGGAGCTTCTCCCAGTGAACCCCCAGTTATTCTTAAAAATAATCTTTCAACTCCAGTGAACTTCATTTCAGCTAGTGGAATGAAGAACACAGAGCAAGTAAACCAAGTTAACAAAACTTTAAATAAGGCTAAGAGAGAGAAAAGAAAGAAATTTTTTAAAGAAATGCAAAGAGCGTCGAACGCCGCTCGACGATCGGAAGCTCAATGGTCGAACGAAGCTTGACGATCTGAGCGCCCATCGTCGAACACCGATCGACGTTTTCAATATGATTTTCAAAATCATCATCAGTACCATAGAAACCTAAATGAAAATAGAAACCCTAGGTTTGTTGACCCATCATCTGCATGGAGAATCCCACCTAGGAGATCTCACCCATTAGGTTATCACCCTCAGCCTGCATTTTCATTTATTTCTAGCTTTTCTTATGTGAAAAACAAGGGACCCAAGGTTACCTGGGTCCACTCTGTCTAAATAAATGTCTTGTAGATGAAGGCCTATCCAATCACTCAAAATAAGTGGTATTTGGATAGTGGATGTTCCAAGCATATGACAGGAAATAAAGATCATCTGTCAAAATTCAAAGCTAAGCTCGGCCCAAAGGTTATCTTTGGAGATTCTAGCTGTGGTCAGACAGAAGGCTATGGCAGGATCACAATTGGAGATGTTACTTTCAAGAGAGTTGCATATGTGACAGGACTGAAGCACAATTTGATTTCAGTCAGCCAGCTATGTGATGCTGGCTACTAGGTTTCATTTTCTAACTCTTCTTGCAATATTACTTTAAATAATAATGTTGTTTTAGTAGGCATTAGAATAGGTAATATTTATTTAGTAGATTTCAATTCATCTCATTCTGAAATCTGTCTATTTAATGAAGTAACAATTAATAATAATTCTTTGTGGCATAAGAGGCTTAGTCATGTTAACCTTAAAAATATATCTAGGTTATCTAAACACAACCTTGTTAGAGGTTTACCTTCTTGCCCCTACAAGAAGGAGAGCCTATGCAAGGCTTGTCAGCTAGGCAAGCAAACCAAGAATTCTTTTAAATCTGTAAATAAAAGTGATTCTCCTAGAATCCTGTACCTATTACATTTGGACCTTTTTGGCCCAATAAATGTACAGAGTTTAGGAGGGAAGTATTACACCTTAGTAATTGTAGATGACTTCTCTAGGTTCAATTGGGTTTTCTTTTTGAGAACTAAGGCTGATAACTTCAAAGCCCTTACAGACTTTCTACTATGTGTGCAGACTGAGTACTCAACTCATGTGGCCTTGATCAGAAGTGATCATGGTACTGAGTTTGACTCTCTTCTCATGCAAGAATTCTGTGAGAGAGAAGGTATCAAACATAGCTTCTCAGCTCCTAGAACTCCCCAACAAAATGGGGTAGTTGAAAGGAAGAATAGAACACTCATTGAAGCTGCTAGCACATTGTTGGCAGATGCTAACATGCCTCTCTCCTATTGGGCAGAAGCTGATAGTACAGCCAATTATGTCTTGAATAGAAGTCTGATATACAAGCTTAAGTGTAAAACTCCTTATGAGTTGCTTAAAGGAAAGAAACCTAAAATTAATTATTTTAGAGTATTCGGTTGTGTAGTGTATATTCATAATAACAATAAAGAATATCTTAGAAAATTTGAAGCAAAAGCTTCAATGGGAATCATGCTTGGATATTCCCAAGTAAGCAAAGCTTATAGGGTTTATAACAAATCAACCTGTAAAATTGAAGAATCTGTGCATGTATCTTTTGATGAGTCTCAGATGTTTTACAAGGAGAAGGAAAATTCTCCTTCCTCTAGTTCATTGCAGGTACCTGATGCTACTCAAGAGATTCTTCAACTATCAACTCTTCAGATCACTGAATCAGACAGTGATGAAGACATTGCAGAAGCTGTTGTTGTACCACCAACAGTAGATCAAATTCCTCCTGAGGAATTAATCCCAACTGTTGCTGAAGATCACATCCCACCTGCTGATATTGTCACACTTAGAGATCACCCCACATCTCAAGTGATTGGAGACATATCAGCTGGTGTGCAAACAAGACACCAATTAAGACAGGATGTGATGCACGCTTGTTTCCTCTCACAGGTTGAGCCCCTCACCTTTAGAGATGCAGAGCTAGATCCCCACTGGATCATTGCCATGCAAGAGGAACTCAATCAGTTTGAGAGATGTAAAGTATGGACTTTAGTTCCAAGACCTAAAGGCCAACTGATCATAGGCACCAAGTGGGTGTACAGAAACAAGTTGGATGCAAATGGAATTATTGTAAGGAATAAAGCAAGGCTTGTAGCTCAGGGCTACAGACAGGAGGAAGGTATAGATTATGACCAAACCTTTGCTCCTGTTGCAAGGCTAGAAGCAATAAGGATCTTCTTGGCCTATGCAGCCTACATGAAGTTTAAGGTGTTCCAGATGGATGTCAAAAGTGCATTCCTGAATGGTGAGCTTAAGGAAGAGGTGTTTGTTGAACAACCACCAGGGTTTGTTTCTTCAACTCAGCCCTCACATGTGTTTAAGTTGCAGAAAGCTCTATATGGACTAAAGCAAGCTCCCAGAGCCTGGTATGAGACTCTAGCTAGTTTCCTTTTAGAGCACAACTTTACTAGGGGAGTAGTTGATAGAACCCTTTTCGTCAAGCATCACAAGGACACAATCCTGTTAGTTCAAGTGTATGTAGATGATATTATATTTGGCTCCACTGATCCCAAACTTTGCAAAAGGTTCTCTGACCTGATGCACTCTAAGTTTGAGATGAGTAGTATGGGTGTGCTGTCTTACTTTCTTGGTCTCCAAGTTAAGCAAGATGCTGATGGTATCTTCATCTCCCAATCCAAATATGCCAAGGAATTGGTAAAGAAATTTGGGATTGCTGATGCTTCAGCAATGCCTACACCTATGGTTACTAATGTAGTTATTAATTCTGATGATCACGGCAAGCCAGTTGATCAAAAGAATTATAGGGCCATTGTTGGTTCCCTATTATATCTAACTGCAAGTAGGCCTGATATAATGTTTGCTACATGCCTTTGTGCTAGATTCCAGGTCAACCCCAAGGAATCTCATCTGATTCTTCTAAAGAGAATCCTGAGATACCTGAAGGGATTTCCAAATCTAGGACTTTGGTACCCAGCTGAGTCAGAATTTGAATTAATTGGATATTCTGATTCTGATTATGCTGGTTGCAGAGTTGACAGGAAGAGCACCTCAGGAACTTGTCAGTTTCTGGGAGAGAGATTGGTCTATTGGTTCTATAAGAAGCAGGCTTCTGTCTCAACTTCAACTGCAGAGGCTGAATATATAGCAGCTGCCAGTTGTTGTTCACAGATCCTATGGATTCAAAACCAGCTTGTGGATTATGGTTACTCACACAAGAACACCAAAATCATGTGTGACAGTACCAGTGCTATCTCAATTGCACAAAATCCAG
Organism: Platanthera zijinensis; assembly: GCA_039513925.1. NCBI lineage: Eukaryota > Viridiplantae > Streptophyta > Magnoliopsida > Asparagales > Orchidaceae > Platanthera > Platanthera zijinensis. Next base: position 41,617,516 of record CM077083.1, read on the forward strand.
TGCACCACTCTAGAACGAAGCATATTGAGATTCGGCACCATTTCCTGAGAGATTGTGTGGAAAAGAACAAGATTTGTCTTGAGTTCATATCCACTGAGTTTCAGAGAGGTGATATATTCACCAAGCCCTTAGATGAATAGAAGCATCTGTTCTTTTTAGTTCAACTAGGCATGATCTATGGACGAGACTAAGTGTGACTATATCTGCCTATGTTGAAACCTGCTTGAAGATCGTCGAACGATGATCGAAGATCGTCGAACGGATCAAGCCTATCGTCGACCTCTGGTTAATGATAGCTTATCTGTTTGAAGATCGTCGACCGGCGTTCGAAGATCGACGAACAGGTCGAGCTTATCGTCGATCTCTGGATGACGACAGCTTGTTGTTTGAGAAGCCAGAAATAGTCGAACGATGGCTCGACTACTCTGCTTCTGGGCCGATCGTCGAACGGCCGTTCGACTATCAGGTCTAGTATCTTTTTAATAGATTGACTATCTCCGGTCTAATATAAAGCCGGTAGTCGACCTAGGTTAAAAGATCTTTTGTTTTATCATCGACGGAGCGTGACTTTTCGCATTCTGTCTTCCCGCTTGCGATTTTCTGCCGCTTCGTCCCCTTCGTCTTCGCCGTCCTTCTCGCGCATTCTCCAGCAATTCAATGGCGATTTCTCCCGCAGTGTTAGCCATTGTAAAGTTCGATGCAGGCTTCAGCGTCGATTTTGACGCGTTCAGTTGCTGTGAAGCGGGGATTGTAGAAGTTCTTCAGTTGTGCCGGGATCAAGGTCTAGAGAGATTAATGTCGACAAGGATAAAGTTAAATATTCCCGAGATCAAGGAATGGGCTTTCACTTCGTCATCCTCTAACGATTCGATGACTGGCACCATCGGCGGAGAAGAGGTAATTTTAACTCCGGCCGTTCTGACTGATGTTTTTGGTTTGATAAATGGTGAAGAGGATTATGAGCAAGATGCTCAAGAGTTTGGAAGGATGCTGACTGAGCTGGGACATGCGGAGGGCATTCCCACGAAGCTGCTCAAGGTCAATTTTCCCTTTAAGATTAAATTTCTCGCTGAGTTAGTTGGAAAAGTGCTCCTTGGAAAGCACTCTGCTCATGACAACATCACAAGGCAACAATTTGCACTGATGTGTGCAATTGTTAATCAGAAAAAGATTGATTGGGCAGGAGTAATGTTTTATCTGATAAGGAAAAAAGAACAATAAGAAAGAGGTTACCCTAGGCAGGGTAATTGGAATTTTCTTGAAGGAAAAGTATCCTCAGCTGCTGGTCTCTGTTGCAACAACCATAAATGCAAGCAAGAAGATGGACCCAAATCTGTTCTCCAAGTGGAAGAGGACTTTTGTGAAACCCGCTCTCACAGGGGTTGCTCTAGCGACATCAGAGAGCACCAGGACTGATACAGTCGCTCCGCACCCTCATGAAGCTGGCTCAGCTCATCTTTCCCTTCCCTCATCTTCTTCTGCTATGCAGTCTGCTTCAGTTGAAGTTCCATCAACTTCAGCTGAAGTACGACTTTCCCCTTCTCCTGTTCGAGAAACAACCACGGTTGTTCTTCCTTCCCCTCCAGCATCTCCTCTTCCTTCTCATTTGGCTAGGATATCTGCTCCTAGTTTTGATCTGTTAGGATCTGAGAGGATTCCAACACCTCCTCAGTCCCCTATTCTTTCTCCACATCATTCTCCATCTCCAATTCGATCTCCAGTCCACACCACTTCTAATCCTAACACTACAACCATCTCTGCTGCATCTCCATCCACTGCAATTCCATCATCTTTTGAGATCACCCCAGCTTTCATTTCTAGCATTTTGGAGTTGATTACCCCTTCAATCAAAATTATGATTGAAGAGGCAATTGCTCCACTTGCCTCCTCCATTGCCACTTTAACTGCTTCCATCCAATCACTTTCCAAATCTGCTGAGCCCTCTTCTTCAAGGGGCCTGGTTTCAGTTTCTACTGAAATCAGGCAGGGGGAGATGTTCTGTGAAGATGTCTCAGAGCCTCCAGCCTCCCTTCCAGCAGTTCTTCCAGCAGTTCTAGAAGAGTCTGCTCTAGATCCAGTTCAAGATGAATCAGTTTCAGTGCTATCTGACAAAGAAATATCTGACGCAATTATGCTATCTGAATTTGCTGTGAAAGTTTGCTTAGAAGATCTCACCACTCCCGTAGTTGCCCATTTCCTAGAAGGGATTATTACATCCTACCTAGATGAGTCTTGGGAGTTGGTAAAATATGAAGGTAATTCACTCATCCGCTTTATTGACGAGTCAATTAATTTGCTAGCTTGTGAATACCTAGAAGGAATGATTTTAGCTTATTTAGCAGATTTGTGTTCATAAATCTACAGATTATATTAAAGAAGATATAGCTGCTCAGGTTATAGCAGTTGTTTCAGAAGCTGCTCCAGATGTTCCTGATGTTCAAATAGATCCAGAATTGGATTCTTTTTTAGATGACATAGAAGATGTATCTGAAAATCAAGAAGAGAAAGCAAGAGTTGCTTGGAATCAAAGAGTTCAATCTTTGTTAGAGGAAAAAGAAAAAGATTTGCAAGTTGAAAAGTCAACTGTTTGGGATGATTCACCAGGGTTGAATTTGGATTTCCTTCTGGCTCAGGATGTCATTGAAGAGGAAAAAGAGAAAGCTGCTTTAAAGGAAAAGGCTGTTTCTGAAGCCTATGATCCATATGACAATCCTCCTTCATCTCACTCTGAAGATGAAGAGGATTCTGATTTATCTGAAAATTCAAAGAAAAAGAAAGCTGCTCAGAAGAAAAGAAAAGCAATTGCTCCTCCTCCTCCCAACCGTGATAATGATACTCCATACTATATTCTGAAAGGAATTGACCCCAAATCAAAAGAGTTTCAGCATTGGATGTGGTTCTCCAAGAACCAGCAGAAAGAGAGAAAGAAAGCTAAGAAATATGATAGTCCTACCCCTAGATGGACACCCAGAGGTCCTCCTCCTCCACCTCCTGGTGCAGGAGCCTCTGGGAATTTATCTGCTAATCCGTCTGCTCCGTCAGGAAAATCTGCTCCTTCCCAGTCTTCTTCAAGAAAAAGCTCTCAAGGTTTTCATGGAAAATCATATTCTGGCCATCAAAGATCTGATACAGTAAGAGAATAAGTGAAGGAGGTTGTGTTTCAAAGACCAACTTTTTCCCCTCCTCCTTCTCCAAAGAAAATGATTTCATCTCCCATGCCAGTGCATTCTGAAAAAGATGTTTCAAAAGGTAAGTAGTTTATTTTGTTTAAAAATTGTAGCAAGAACTTTGCTAAGTCTGCTCCCCTGTCTTATCTAGTTAATCAAGATAAAGAACCAGGTGATACTTCTTCTGAGACTATTTATGAAAGTCCTGAGCTTGATCCTAACTTTAGGATAGCTCGTTTTCACGAATTGGTTGGAGCAGCTCAAATCAGGAAAGCAAAACCTGAAGGAAAAGATACTACTGGATTAACCACCGTGTCTACTTTCAGAAAGAAGGAGTTCGAAAAGTTCCAGGTTAATCCTGAGGTCTTTGACCCTTCAAAGTATATGGAAAAGCACCCGGAAGCCATTGTTCCAAGGGCTGCAGAATTAAAGATTATTGGCGCGCAAGACTTGAAGATGTCTAAGAACGAGGCAATTGATCCTTTACGGAAAGTTTCCTTTGTTCTTAGCTCGTCTAACCCTAAGCCAGACTCTGTAGACTCTTAGTTTTGCTTGACTGCTGCTATATATATTTGACTGTTATTTATCTGTTTGATAACTGCTAGTTAATTGTTTATCTATTTCCTGTATTAATTTTACTGCTCTATAGTTAGTTCTATGTTTTAGTTCTTGAGAGACTTAACTCAAATAGGGGGAGATTGTTGGTACCCTAGTTTGATTTGAGTTTAGTCCTCTCCTTTTGTCCCTTGACCCAAGAAATATCTATGGTCATTGGTTAGTGGTCTAGCTGTAGAGTCCTCGCTTTTCTAGATGAAGAATTTGGTTAAGTAGTTTTTCGTTCGACTATCGTCGAACGCCGCTCGACTATCGTCGACTAACTGTTCGACGATCGTCTATCAGTTGTTCGACTTTCAGTCTGCGAGGATAGTTCGACTATCGGTTGATAGTTCGACTATCTGTGTGCTTTGATAGTTCGACTATCTGCTTGGATAGGTCGACTATCTGATAGCTCGACTATCTGTTGATAGTTCGACTATCTGTTCTGCGTTGATAGTTCGACTATCTGTTGATAGGTCTACTATCTGTTTGTTTTTGATAGTTTGACTATCTGTTGATAGTTTGACTATCTGTTGATAGTTCGACTATCTATTTTGCTTTGATAGTTCGACTATCTGGTAGGTCGACTATCTGATAGCTCGACTATCTTCTGATAGTTCGACTATCTGCTGTGATAGTTCGACTATCTCCTGTTATAGTTCGACTATCTGGATCGTTCGACTATCTGTCCGATAGTTCGACGATCTCCGTGCGTTGGTCGACGATCTTCGAGGGTCGTTCGACGCTTTCTGTCTGCCTTTATATTTTGTATTTATTTATTATATTTAATTAATTAATACATTATCTGGCATATCTTTTCAGTTGTTTTATGATAATATTTCCAGGCAATATTTGCTCCATTCCTTTTGCCTGAGTAAAATCTTTTCAGATAAAGTTGTTTGTCTTATTAGCTGACATTGTATTTCACTTTATCTGCTGTCAGTCCTTTATAGCCGTTAGACTGAAAAGTCTTTCTTCTGCTATAAAGAGTTTGTTTCTGATGTGACTTTATTCAGTACTTTATTATCAGATTGCTTCCTGCAGCTTCTTCGAAAGAGGTTTATCCCTTTTATAGAATGTTTCTGCTGTAGAGATTGTCTTGTCTTCTTGACATTTACAGCCCAGGTTTCAAGTTTCAGAAGAAGACAAGTAATTCAAATTGAAGAGAGCCGTTGCTTGTTGTTGTTATAAAAAGGACCCTTTGAAGAAGGATTCAAGCTAGCTAACTAGTTACCCAGTTCATCTGCTTTCAGCCTTCATCAAGATCAAGTCTTCTGCTCTCAGCAATACTCATCCAACTGAGAAGTGTTAAGATCTTCTACTCTTCTTCAACCTGAGTTCTCCTGCTTTCAGGAAGTTCAAACTCAGAGTTCTTTTGAAGAAGAAGAAGAAGAAGATAGCTGCTTGAAGATCTCTAATTTTATTATTTATTATCTTCTTATAGTTTTTCCTTCAGAGCTTTCTGAAGAGTTTTCTGCACTGAAGCAAGACTTCCCCTGGACATCTTTGAGCCAGGGGGAGCCTTGATTCTTTAGAGCTTTCTAGCTCGGTGCAAGTTTTTGTGCTTCTCTAATCTATTGTAAAATAGAGAAGACATCTTAACCTTCTTCCCCCTCCTGTACAGGGTTATTACTCCCTTCAAAAGTATCCCTTGGTGGCAGGGCACCTGATCAAAAACCTGTGCTTGGTTTTTAGACACCTGATCAAAAGTCTAAAGGGTTTCTGGATCTACCTGAAGCAGATCCTGTTGGTGGCAGGGCACCTGATCAAAAACCTGAGTGGATTCCTACCTTGTTGGTAGAAGAGTGGACGTACCCAAGTTGTTTGGGGAACCATTATAAATTCCTTGTGTCGTCTGGATTACCTTGTTTAATTCCTGCATTGTGGCTGTGAACAGATATAACTAGGTTGCTAGTTGCTAATTAGGATTTCCAAGCCTTAACTGTAATTACAGTTAGCTTGAGTTTGTGCACAACACTTGTGTTAGGCTCTAGGGTTAATTCCATATCTATAATCTTTTAATTCCGCAATTCACTCCAAGGGAGTTGGGTAGACCATTAAGTTTTGTCTAGTGCAAAATTTGATAACTCTATTCACCCCCCCCCCCCTCTAGAGTAGTATCTATCCCTTCACTTTCAAACTCAAACTATGTGTTTAATAGAAGTTTGATACATAAGCTGAAGGGCAAGACTCCCTATGAATTACTCAAAGGGAAGAAACCTAAAGTAGATTATTTCAAGATTTTTGGTTGTATTTTTTATATACATAATATTGATAAGAAGTACATAGCAAAATTTCAAGCCAAAGCTGATGAAGGAGTGTTTCTGGGATACTCCATGATCAATAAAGCTTATAGGGTGTATAATAAATATTCTTTTAAAATTGAAGAATCAGTACATGTATCTTTTGATGAAACTAACATGTCTTATAAGGAGAATAATACTTCTACCATAGAACCTTTGCAGGTACATTCTCTTTCAGAAAATTTGAACAGGTTACACATTGTAGAAAAGGATACAACACATTCACCTATCCAACAAAGAGGTGAAAATAGTGAAGATGAAGAGGATACTCAACATCTTTGTACTGAACATCCTGGTGAGAATTCTCTTGAAGAGCACGTTATTGTTCCACAAGAGGAAACAACAACACATGTTTGTGAATAATCAACACTCCCTGTTGATTTAGTAACATCAAGTGATCATCCAATCTCCCAAGTAATTGGAGACATCTCAACTGGTGTGCAAACCAGAAATCAGGTCAACCAAAATCTGATGCACACCTACTTTTTATCTCAAATTGAACCTCAATCCATACAAGATGCAGAACAAGATCCACGCTGGATCATTGCAATGCAAGAGGAATTACATCAATTTGAAAGGAACAAAGTTTGGGAACTAGTGTCAAGACCAAAGGATCATTTCATTGTTGGAACAAAATGGGTGTTCAGAAACAAGCTGGATGATCAAGGAATCATTATAAGGAATAAGGCTAGACTAGCTGTACAAGGATACTCACAAGAAGAAGGAATAGATTATGACAAGACCTTTGCACCAGTTGCAAGGTTGGAGTCCATAAGAATATTTCTAGCTTATACAGCACACAAAGGATTCAAGGTCTATCAAATGGATGTAAAGAGTGCATTTCTCAATGGAGATATCAAGGAAGAAGTCTATGTTAGATAACCCCCAGGTTTTATCTCTCCAACTCATCCTGATTATGTTTTTAAATTGCACAAAGCATTATATGGTCTTAAGCAAGCTCCTAGAGCATGGTATGAGACCTTAGCATGCTTTCTTTTGAAAAATGATTTTATAAGGGGGAGAGTAGACCAAACTCTTTTTATTAGAACTCATAAGTCCAATATCCTACTAGTGCAAATTTATGTAGATGATATTATATTTGGATCTACTAATTCAAATTTGTGCAAAAGGTTTTCCAACCTAATGCATTCTAAATTTGAAATGAGTAGCATGAGTGAGCTTTCCTTCTTTCTAGGATTGCAAGTCAAACAGCATGTTGATGGCATATTCATTTCTCAAACCAAGTATGCAAAAGAGTTGGTTAAGAAATTTGGTATGTCTGAAGCATCCTGCATGAAAACACCTATGCCTACTAATGTTGTATTAGATGCTAATGAACATGGGAAACCTGTTGATCAGACAACATATAGAGCAATGATTGGCTCTTTATTGTACCTTACAGCTAGTAGACCTGACATAATGTTTGCTACATGCATATGTGCTAGATTCAGAGTAAGCCCTAGAGAGTCACACCTGACATTAGTAAAAAGGATTCTTAGGTATGTGAAAAGTTGTCCAAATCTAGGTCTCTGGTATCCAAAAGACTCGGGATTTGAATTAATTGGATTTTCAGATGCTGATTATGCTGGATGTAGAGTAGACAGGAAAAGCACAAGTGGAACTTGTCAGTTTCTTAGTGACAGACTTGTCTCCTGGTTTTGTAAGAAACAAACATTTGTGTCCACATCAACTGCTGAAGCTGAATACATGGCAGTAGGTAGTTGTTGCCCAGAGATTTTGTGGATTCAAAATCAGCTCCTAGACTATGGTTACAACTTTGATAAGTCAAAAATATTTTGTGATAACACCAGTGCTATTTCTATAGCACAAAATCCAGTCCTCCATATTAGGACAAAACATATAGAAATTAGGCATCACTTTTTAAGGGATAATGTTGAGAAGAATAAAATTGAACTTCAATATATCCCAACTGATTTGCAAAGGGGAGATATTTTCACAAAACCATTGGATGAAAAGAAACACACCTTCTTCCTGAATCAGTTAGGAATGTTAGATGGAGGAAGCTTAAATTAAGATCCAAGATTTTAAAACCTTAAAATTGACCAAGACTAGGCTAAAAACTTGATTTTTCTAGTGTCTATAGGTTATTTCTGTTCTCTGAACTGCGCTCGATGTTTTTCCCAAAGATCGTCGAACGGAGATCGACGTTTTCATGAAAGCATCGACCGGAGTTCAGCGCTTTCCAGATAGTGCTAAGCTATCTCCTCCGGTCAAATATCGTCGAGTGGAGCTCGACGCTCTCCAATATTATCGAACGGAGATCGACGATGTTGAAGACCCTTCAGATTCCTTTAGAAGCCTAGATCGTCGAACGAAGTTCAACGATCTTTCCTTTTCGGCGTCGAACCCTAATATAAAACTCATTTTTCAGCCGTCGTTCTCCTTTTGCGCATTCCTACTCCTTGCAGAACTTTTCTTTCCCTCCAAACATCTCTGCACTTGGTCTCATTTGTTTGATTTTGTAGATAATTATGGCCATCTCTATCACAGTCCTAGCAGCGATGAAGTTTGATACTGGTTTAGACATCAACATGGATTCTTTTCAGGGCAGTGATCAAATCTTTAAAGACATTCTGAAATTGTTTAAGGAACAACAGTTGGTTTATATCATGTCCACAAGAATGAAACTGGCGGTAGATGAAATCAAGGAGTGGGTGTATACTGCACATAACCTGGATCAGAACACAGTGGTTGGAACAATATCTGGAACACAGGTATCCCTAACTCCTGCTCTCCAAACAGAAGTCTTTCAATTAAGTATTGGGCATGATTCAGTCGAGTTATCTGGAGAGGAATTTGCTAGTATGCTGGATAGAATGGGTCACTCAGCAGCAAACCCTAATAAGCTGCTTAAGAAAATTTGTCAGTAGAATATAGATTCCTAGCAGATGTTGTGGGAAAAGTGTTGCTGGCAAAGCATTCTGCTCATGATACCATCTCTAGGTATCAATTCTGTTTGATGGGTGCATTAGTAGATAAGAAACATTTGAATTGGGCGGAGATATTCTTTGATTTAATTAAGAAAAAGGTGAACAAGAATTTTGTGAATTTTGGGAGGATTCTAGGCCTGTTTCTGTATAACAGATGCCCTTAGTTGCTTGTCTCCAGTGGCATGCACATCAATTCCTCCAAGAGGCTATCCTGTGCCCTCTTTGTAAAGTGGGACAGGCAAATTGTCAAACCAAGCAGAGCTCCTGCAGTTGTCTCAACTTCAGGCACAAGGACTGTACAGGTCACTTCCCCTCAGGCAACTGCCCCCTTGGAAGAATTGTCTGCCTCCTCCTCATCTCCACAAACTTCACCCATTATTTCTTCTACCATCCCTACATCCACCATCACCACTTCAATTTTATCCCCCATCACCATTTCATATCCAATCTCAACTCCTTCACCACCACCAGCAAATACTGGAGACCATTTCCATCCTCTACACTATTATCCACACCTTGAGATTGATTCATCCATCCATCTTCCATCCTTCAATCTCTTAGATGACTCCTTCATGGATGATTCTCATTCCTCACCCCTTGAGCCCCCATCCTCATCTTCCACCTCTTACCAACAATTACTTCAAGACATTCTAGCTCAACCATCCTTCACTCCATCCATTTCCATCCTAGTGACTTCCATCAAAAACATCCCCATATCAGAACCATCCATTTCACTGCCATCCACATCATTTCTCCACATCTCAGCAGCTCCTCCAACACCATCTACTTCTACAACCCTATCCTCTACCTATACTCAAGTATCCCTTGAGCAAGTAGATCTTCAAGCTTTAGCAGATAAGCTCTATGAGATGTTAGCCCCCAGGCTAACACTCTTGCTGGAGACCTCCAAGGCTCCACTCCTTAAGTCTATACAGGACTTATCTGCCAGGCTCTCCTCCTTCTATCCTCCTCAGGCAATCCATTCTGTGGGGTTCCTTGATCCAGTGCATACTAAATCTAGGCAGGGGGAGATGCCACATGAAGAATAGATGCTGCCTGCTTCAGATGAAGAAGTGCCAGAGATTCTAGCTCCAGTTCCAATTCTAACAGTTGACCTCAGGTCACTGTTATCAGAATTTGACACACTTTATTTCAGTTGTCCTCCAACTCAGGAAGTTGAAGACCTTACTAAGGCCATTGTGTCTATTTTCAGTTGTGATCCCAGCATAATATCCTCATATATCAATTCTCTCAAGGCTGTGGAAAGTGTTATTTCTACTGATATTGTGAATGATGTTTCTGCTGCTGATAAAGATATTGCTGATTATTTGCTGATGATAAAGGCTAAAGATTCAGAGCCTGCTGTTCATGTTGATGAGCCTGCTGTTGCTGATGTTATTGTTTTTGTATCTGATGCTCCTGCTGCCCCAGTTATTTCTATTGCTACTGTTGTTTCTACCAGTGTGTCGGTTAGTGCTGCTTCTGTCACTACTGTTGCTGCTGCTTCAACTGAACAATCAAAACAACAGAAAGATTATATCAAAAGGATTGATGAATTGTATGACAATCCTCAGAGCTCAGATAGTGACAAGTTCAGAACTGATTCTGATGACTCCTCTGCAACCATTGCAAGGAAGAGGAAAGCCAGAAGAAAAGCTTTGAAAAGAGTTCCTCCAGAGAAAGTAAAGGATGATAATGTCATTCCCTATTATATTCTGCATGACTGCCCAATAAATGAACCTTGGATGCAATTCTCAAAGAACCAATTGAAGGCCTTGAAGAAGAAGAGGAAGTTTGACAAAGTATCATCTCACCATCATCATCATCCTCCTCCTCCTCCTTCACCAGATGTAGGAACCGGTGGAGGTTCTGCTTCACAGACCTCATATGCTAAAACTCAAAGCTCCTCTCAGATTCAAGATAGATCCCAATCAAGAGGGTATCAATAAAGAGGCTACCAATCCAGGAGAGGCCAGTACAGAGGAAACCAAAGAGGACACAAAGTTTATCCAGAGGACAACCTAGATAACATCCTTATCACAGAGAAGGACAAGGCCCCATTGATTCAACTTCAGGTCCTTTCCCTTACAAGCTGAAAGAAATTGTTACTTCAAGAGCTCCTCCTGCTGATACAATCAACAGATATGAACCTTCGATCCCCTTTGAAGATCCAGAACACAATCCCCTTTCTTGGACAGCAAGGATGAAAGAATTGGTTTCTTTAGATAAAATAAAGAAGGCAAGAGAACAGGGAGAAGATACTTCAAACATCACTACTCTATCTTAGCAAAGGAAGAAAGAACTTGAAAGATACTCCTCCAGAAAATTCTTTGATCCAGAGAGTTATATAAAGCTGCACCCAGAGGCTGTTGTTCCCAGACCTAAATCTCAAACCTCTCTAGGTGCTGCTGATGACAGAAGATCTAAGAAGGAAGCTCTAAATCCAAACAGAGAAATCTTGTTCAAAAAGAGAGAAGAAAAGGAGTAATTATGTAAGCTTTCTGACTATCTGCTGTGACTTTATATCTGCCTCTGCAATGCTGCACTTAATTATTCTACTATGTTGTATTTGCTTTTGTTTCTTCTTATATGCTTTTTAATTCTTATGTCATGTAAATAGTAATCCTAACCCAAATAGGGGGAGATTGTTGGAACACCCTATTACTGATTTGGGTAAGGATAACTATGTCCTTAGGAATTTTTCTTGACCTCTTTGTATAGTTTTAAAGGTCAACTAGAATAGGTCTTAGGCTTAGAACTTAGTTTTGAAAGCTGCCCCCAAGACCTTGTAGTTCAGAATATAAGTACAGAAGTCTAAGGAAATTCTCGTCGAGCTCAGATCGACGAGGCGTCAAACTCAGTTCGACTATCTCTGAGCTCAGTTCAACGAGTCGTCGAACTCGGTTCGACGATCTCCGAGCTTAGATCGACGTTTCTGTCTCTAGCACAAATCCAGATCTCTGAGCTCAGGTCGACAATAGTCGAGCTTAGATCGACAATTTTTGTCTCAAGTATAATTCCAGTCTCTGAGCTCAGGTCGACGATAGTCGAGCTCAGATCGACGACTTTTCTTGAGAGATCGATGATTTCAGAATTCAAATTCAATCAGTTATGGAATTTAATCTGATTCATATCTAGCAATTATTTCAAAGGATTTTGTAGCCGTTTCATTCAATCTGGAGCAAGTTTCAAGGAAGACTAAATGGAATGTCTCTTAGGACTTTCCTCTAGAGACAAATATCATTTAAGGAAGTCATTTATGACTGGCTAACGTCTATCAGAAGACTGAAATTCAGTATATCATCTCAGAGTAATTGAGATAGCATGATGATGATTATTAGACACAAGTCTACAGGATTACAAGTTAGAATTCTTACAGAACACAAGGAATGCAACAGTGAAGAAGATCACCACACAGAAAAGAATTCCTCTATTCTTTCAAGATCTCTTCTGATTCAAGTGTTCAAGGCTTCATCAATCAAGGACTCCAGACACATCTCATTTCAATCTTTGTTGAAATCATTCTTTGCTGGAGATCTCATTTTTTACTGAAGGCCTATCGCCCTATGCAAAGCTTCTCTTCCTGAACAACTACAAATCTCAAGGGGAGCTTTGACAACAACAATCCACTAGTCTTCTCTTTGACTGTTGAACAGAGAAGAACAACCTCACCTCTTTTATTTTTCTGCTGTAAAAGGGTTACTCAAAACTCCCTTCAAAAGTTTTGTGGTTGGTTTCTGAGACCTTGTCAAAACTCAGTGGTGGCAAGACACCTGATCAAAAAATTTGGTTTGGTTTTTGAGCACCTTATCAAAAGATCATTGGTGCCCAGGACACCTGATCAACTATTCCTGCAGTGGATTCCTACCTAGGGTAGTAGAAGAGTGGATGTACCCAGGTTGATTGGGGAACCACTATAGATCCTTGTGTCTTCTGGTTGCTGTGTTTGATTTGTTGTGTGCTGTGATTTATTTCTTGCTTACTTAGTTTTTACTTACTACAAGCACAATACACATATATATAAATCAAGTCTTCTACTGTTAAATATTTTTTAAATTGAAAATTATTTTAATATACTCTATTCACCCCCCTCTAGACTAAAGGTAGATCTTACCCTCACTTTCACTGATTTTCTATAAAAGACTTGGGCAAAATGACTTATATACTTGGTATGAAAATCTATAGAGATAGATTGAAGAAGTTGTTGGGTTTCATCCAAAGTACATACATTGAGAATGTGTTGAAACAGTTCAGTATGCTTGAGCCTAAGAAGGGATTCTTACCCATGTCTCATGGTGTGAGTCTCTTGAAGGTCCAATGTCCTAAATCTTTGGAAGATAAGTACCTCATGAAGTTGATTCCATATGTGATGTTGTGTACTCGACCCAACATCTTATATGTTCTAAGCATGACTAAAGATATCAGTCTGATCCAGGTGATGGTCACTGGACAGCAGTCAAGAATATCCTAAAGTACTTGAGAAGGACTAAGGATGTATTCGTGGTGTTTTGTGGAGAGGAAGAGTTTGTTGTAAAGGGCTACACAGATGCTAGCTTCCAGATTGATAGGGATGACTAAAAGTCTCAATCAAGTTTTGTCTTTTGCTTGAATGGAGGAGTTGTGAGCTGGAATAGTTCCAAGCAGCAGGCAGTTATTGATTCTACAACTGAGGCAAGATATATCGCTGCTACAAATGCGGCGAAGGAGGCTGTGTAGATTAGAAAATTCATCAACGAGCTTGATGTAGTTCCTAGCATTATTGATCCCGTAATTCTTTACTGTGATAATAATGGTGTTATTACACTGGCTAAGCAACCTATATCACATTAGTGCTCCAAGAACATACTTCGGTAGTTACATCTTATTCGTGGGATTGTCAATCGAGGAGATGTGAGCATATGCAGAGTACCAACTAAGGAAAATAATGCGGATCCACTAATAAAGCCTCTGGTATAGAGAAAGCATGATTTTCATACTATATCAATGAGTATTAGATACCTTAATGATCAACTCTAGTGGGAGTCGTATGGATTGAATATTTGTCGGTTATAATTCATATGATGAATAAAGCACTATGTATTCCATCTTATGTTTATGACAAGTTTTTTTATTATGTCAATTTGATTCTATTTGATCGATTAATTAACATGATAAATGCCCTTAGAATATTTACTTTCATAGGAATTAAAGTGTGTGACTTGAATGTGAGGTCCTAAGGTCCCTGGTTGTCATATCATCTTAAAAACTAAGGGTGATGATGATACATTAAGACTAGTATGTTCATTGATTGGTGACTGGTTCTCAAGGTCATGATATTGTGATATCAAGTCATCATATGGGTACTTGTTAGTGAACAAGTTGTACTGGACAGACCCACCATGAGGCTACTTTGTGGATTGTTATATGAACGTGTCACAAGTAGGTCTCAAGTGACAATGGTGTTGTGGTTCTTTAACCTGGAGTCACAACATTCATCAAGTGGGGTAGAGCATACTTTGATGCCATCAAAAGTCTTCCTTGAAGAAGGTTGATGATAACGGTGGTTATTGAGTATGTTACGAGTCAATTGGGTGTTTATGTGTGGACAAAAATGGAATTGTCCTCCTATATATGGTAGGAGTTACATCCATAGGCCCCTTGATGTAAAGTGACTGAGAATGCATGGTAATGCTTGGTTGAATCAATATATGATATTGGACTCACCAATTTCTAGAAGTCCATTCTAGATCAGGAAATTGGATTTGGATAATTATAAGGTTGGCACAGTCCATGCCTCTAGTCTAATCAGGATGTAAGGGACTAAGAGACAAGACAACACCGATACATTGGTCACAAAAGGCTTGTTGAGTTATGAACTCTTATTGCTTGGGTAGCAATGATGCATTGCTAAATGTCGCTTATTGATTGTGAGACTTTTGTTGATATGTTCTAGATCAAGTGGGAGACTGTTAGTGTTTTATTGTGATTTGGAAGTAGTCAATCAGTTAGTCTCGCTGCCAATGCGATTTGAGTCTATAGGGTGGCACATAAGAGTGTTTGGAGAAGTATGAGGAAGAATTGTTTTGGCCTCACTCATATAGGATATGAGTAAAGAACAACTCCTATGACATTAATGTTACTGACAGATTGCGCCGAGTATGTATCGACGCATGTCGATTTCTTATCAATGCAGCCATGCTCAATGTGTCTGCGACCTCTAGTCGACGCTACTTTGAGTAGATATCGATGTTACATCGACTTCTATTCTATGCAAGTGCGTAGACTGCATGTCGATGCAAGTTGTATAGAGTGTCATTGACTACTTATCGACATTGCGTCGAGTTCTTATCAATGCACATCGATGTATATCAATGCAAGTTTAGTTTTGACGGACTTCTAAGAGGGCTTCTATTTATTTGTTATCCTTAAATATAAATAGACTTGGAAAAGGGTTTTCCTTATAGTGAGTAACTGAAGCGTGTGCTTTGGAAGCGGTCACTTGCCCTAGATCCCATCGTGACTTCTTCTTGTTGTCACCTCTCCTAGAAACAAATCTAGCAATTCATGGAGACGCGGAGAGCAGTCCTTCTCCGACCCAATTTTTTTGGGATAAGTCCTTGGGGTTCTCTACCGCTCGTGTGGATACCTGTAGAGTTGCAAATATACTTCTACGTGGACTCAGTCGCCTATTTTATAGACTTGATCATTGGAGCATCTTGGTTGAGTAAAGACTCAATCCCTCTCAGGTATAATGTCTTGTTGTATACTTTTATTTCTCGATTCATGGAGATCACATGATCCTTACTCTTTTGGGTTGTTCTTGTATGTTAATTCTGTTGCGCACATATGATGTGCTATTCCACCCCTTGTATAGAAAACCCAATAGTTACACATTTAGGTCTCAGTGCTCACCACGCATATATTCCTCCTAAACCATGCGCCTTGTTTGGTCCATTGATCACAATGTCCTAGATTTGAAGAAGGCCCACAAGTCAATGGGATACACATGAATGTATTCGATGCATGTCATTAGTTCAATGTATGCAGGTTGTTCTTTGTTGATCTGATTTGACATGTTGTCAAAGTCACAAAGATAGATGGACTCATGACAGGATGATAACAAAGCAGAATTTTGGTTACGTACAAAAGAATTGAGTGAAGTTAGTTCACTCAAAGCCAATAGGCTAAAAGCTTCGATTGATGCTCAGGCAATCAAATCCTCTGTATTTCCAAAGTAGAAATCTGGTTAAGTCTAGAAGCGTTGAGTGAAGGCAGTTCACTCAACGCCAAGAAGCATAAGCGTCGACATGACAACATGCAGTCAAAGCCGCAGGGTTGCTGTCAAAGAAATCTGTCTAAGTCTAGAAGCGTTGAGTGAAGGAAGTTCACTTAATGCCTCAATAGTAGATAATCCTACTAAGTACAGAAGCAAAGAGTGAAGACATGCCACTCAACGCCTCATCAAGAAAACTGGCAAAGTTAGAAAGCGTTGAGTGAAGAAGGCTCACTCAACGCCTTCTAGCAGAGTAAATCAACTAAGTTCAGGTGTGTCGAGTGATGAAGGTTCACTCGACGCCTAAGTTGTTAAACTAGAATTGTCTACATTCATTGAGTGATAAAGGATCACTCAACGCACTCAACGACACCAGTAAAAATTTAGCTAAGTACCAGTGTGTTGATTGACAAGGCTTCACTCAACGCCCAAGCAGAATTACTGGAATTTTGGCTAAGTCCACAGGAGCTGAGTCATGCTAACGTAAGCAGAAATTCAAACAATGTAGGATCGTCTTGCTACCAAACAAAAGGCGCCGCTTGCTAGTTATAAAATAATTAATGCAGAAATGGTGGTGCAGATAACTACTCTAGTGGTCCATACTGCTCAAAGAGTCGTTGGAATGCGGGATACAAAGTGCAAAATTCCGAGAAAGAAAACGCAAGAACTTTTTGAAGAGAGATTTTTGAATCAACTGATCTCCTTCCAAAAACGAAGAAGTGCTCTACAATTAGTTGATCCAGAGATAGTCTGATAACTTCAGACAAAGGTTGTTGATTGAAGAAACACAAAGAATAGAAAACTCATTGATCTTCTTTAGCAAGTTCATGAACTTTTGTTTCTGAGTTCTTCACCGCTCAAGCTAAAACATCCTAAAGATCTGCTACCTTGGAGCTGAGAAGAAGATAGGGCTGAGGAATCTCAGTCCAGAGAGAAGACTCAGATAACATTTTCTCTAGAGTTATTTCATCATCAACAACATACTCTTTCTGTAGGATCTTAACATATATGAGTTATAAGCCTAATTTATAAAGGCTGGGTGTAGGATCCTTCTGCGGATATGAGGTAGGGCCTATGTGCCTGAGCTATAGGTGAGTTCATTCATTGAGTGTAGGATCCTCCTGTGGATCTGAGTGTAGGGCTATCCTCCTAGCCTGAGTTGTAGGACTTTGACTAATGTCTGAGGTAGGTGATCAGTGGATCACTGAGTTGTAGGAGCATCATCAGCTCTGAGTGGTTGGGCATTGGGCCTGAGGTAGGACTTAGAGGAGTCTGAGAGATCCTGAGGGATCTGTGTTGTAAGTTTTTGGAGCTGAGTTTGGAGAAGTTTACCTTGTCTAACACATTGTTAGAAAGGTGGGAACCACTATGGGGAACCACTAAAAATAACTTGTGTGTTATTGTGTATCCTTGAAATCTAACCTAAAACTAAATCACAAATCACCAAAGCTAAAAGAAAGCCCATAAATGCTGAAAAACCTATTCACCCCCCTCTAGGTGTTTAGCTACTCTAGAAAACAAAGACTTCCATGCCTCACTTTATCGTGAGCGAGTCTTTTATAAGCCAGAGCGACTTCTTCCTTTGTTGCACAAAAGTTTCCCTGTGCGTGCCTATGAAGCCCATTAGGCAATGCGAGATGTGTGGAGCTATCAATGTCAGACTACTCATCCGTGATGGGATCCTTTGAGCAAGCAACGTCTTCAGATATTATCTAACTTGGAAACAGTAGTGATTGACCTCCTGGAAGGTTGCCTGTGGTGGGAGTGCGATGAGCCCTTAGTAAGGTGAGAACCTTTATACTACGCTCTTTTATCAGGCGCCTGCGTTCTTCCCCAAATGCTTGGGATGCGATGATGGTGGATCCTCTCTGAAGCAAGGCGTTGCATGCGGGCGAGTTGGTAGGGGATTGATTGATGTGCTCCTCTAGTGTTGTCATTGGCAATTTGTACACTCCTCATCATTGTCGTTGGTCAGGTGCGCTTACGATTCAAGCATTATTTTCTCGAGGTTTCTTAGAGCTTTTGGGAACACCTTCTCACAGACGACGTCAAACTGTTGTGCTTCACCAAGATTTTCTTGGTCTGGAGAATCAGACCGCCTTAGCTCAAAATTGGACCGGGCGCGCAAACAATCAATAAAAAAATAACAAATTACAAGAGGTTTTTTATGTAGAAACCCCCAAAAAGTGAAAAATCATGTGGTCAGAACTGTGTCGGACCAAATTCCACTATTTCATTGAGTTTACAAGAATCAAAATCTCCCCGGAGGGTGATAGATCACTTTCAATTACAAAGCTTGGAGTACAAGAATAACATTAAAAAACAAAGTCCACGATGCTCTGATAAGAGCGTCCAATGGAGCTGAGGATTCACTAAGTCTTTAGGGTTTGGATGACAACATTATTCCGGAAAAAATTTATAAGTCACACGTCCTCGTCGAAAAACGACAGAGCTCTCTCTAGCCATTGTAGTTGCTTGTCTTCAAAAGAGGGTCTGAGGGTCTATTTATAGTTTTATGGAGGGATGCGGTAGTAATTGTGCTAGAGCGGATTTTGTGCTGACGAATAACGTCGCTCTGTTTCGGTTATACGGATCACCAATTTTTATAAAATGATGGATGTGCCCCCTTAGTGGCTCAAGCGGCCCGAGCAGGTTGCCCGGCGCCGGTGGTGGCCGGAGGCAACTGCCGGTGTAACACCTCCCCTGTAATATGGGTCTGTCCGGGGCCCCACGACATAAAATCGCCACAGCTTCAGCATTATAAGATGATATTAATACCCAAACTCAAAACTCAGAACTAAACACAGCGGAAACAAAGAAAAACCACTAGAAGTTATCCACTACAATCAGGAGTAACCAAAGGCCTTAAGTCCTTACAAAACAATGTACATCAAATAATAAACCACAAAGTCAATACATGAACATGCAAAAGCACTCCTAGGCTACCTCGGCGTGCAAGTCGGACATTGTCCAAATCATAGATCAAACAAGACAATAAAAGGGAGCAAAGGCTGACCTCTACTGTGTAACCAACACATCTCCTCCTGGCCGCCCCTAACGAACCCCGGTGTACCCGTCCAACCTGCAAATCAGCACTTCGATCGTATACCATATGTATAAATAAATAAAGCTTAAAAACAGTTTTGGATGTCTCAAGCAACAAACACGTTTTTATATTGAGAACAGAGAAAAAGGGGCCTACTAAGCAGCATGTATACAAACCCGGGCTTCTCCCAAAACACCCTAACTCGTATGCATCTAACACATCATCAAACAATTCTGGTACTTCCGTTTCCCCATTGGAATAAAGCCGCACAACATAAGGGAACTACTGTCACAACCCGCATTTTCTCCGAATTTAGGAATTATCAGAGTATGAGAAAACACGCTTCATGATGCCACGTCGAGCAGGGGATAACTGCTGACGCTCAGGCAAAACCAACTACTTTACTTTATGAAAGAATTTCATAAGTTTGATGATTAGAAAATCAGTTATATTTTAGAGGTCGTATCCCTCGGCTCGGTGGATCACCTAGTCCACGGTTAAAAACTATACTAATACGCTGCGGAAAATACTTTATTCAGGATTGACATCCTAAGGAGTGCATAAGTGTCCCAAGAGGACCACTTATGCTATGCAAAACTCTACATTTTATTTATATTATATATAAGAAAATGATCTGTATACGTTGTTTGGAAAATAGTGATTGAGTTTTATAAAACATGTTGATCATGAGCTATACTTATAATAATAATTATAGTTTTAAAAATAACTAGCAACCTAGCATAAATCCTCCTCAGAGCAAGTAGTCTATCTCAAGAAAAAGGCAGCAGCAAAAGTAATATATCTAGTACAAAGGTAAAAACTACCAGTGGGCGCCAACAACCTGACACAAACCCACTAGCAAATATGTATGTCTGTAAGAAAAGTGCAGAAAACTACCTCACTAAAGAAATCCAGAAGGATCTCCAAAGTCCAATAGACCACCAGCAACACCACAGCAACCTAGCCACCAAACTGGCTACTGCTCAGAACCTGAGGCATTCAAAATAAAAAAAAAGAATACCACAGCAAGCAAAACAAGTAAAAACTGCACAAAAGTGTCTACCATATGAAAAATTAAAGAGCAAAAACACAGCAGTAAAAGTCACAACTGCCCCAAGGCAAGACAAAAAGAAATGCACTAGGTGCGAGGAAACAGCATCAACCCTGCCCAGAAACTACCTCCTGCAAAGTCTACTAAGCTACCAAGAGCCCAAAATGCTACAATATACCAAGGAAGAAACGTCTAACACCCTAAGCTGTGGGAGATGGTAGTAGCAAAAGAAACAACATAGATCCGGGTTGAAGGCAAACTCAGTCCCCCAACCACCATTTCCAAGCCAACAAGCTCAAGGGTCTACATGTGAAAGCACTAGGGACCTCCCACCCCCTTGCCCAGCCCGTACCTGGAGCAAGATAGAAGAAAAAGGGTGGCCACGGCTAAATTACACAACACCTCCCCCATGAAGAGCTTCAAACCACCACTACTAACCACGACCCACGATTCGGCCTTTAGGAAAGAAAAACATGGTCGACAAGGAAACTCAAAACATAAACAAGGAATTCACTCGAGAACGAAAATCGAGGTAGGGAAAAAGTGTTGAAATGACTCAACACGGCTTGGCATTGAGTGGGACCCACTCAATGCCTAACTAGACTTTGGCATTGAGTGAGTTAGCCTCACTTAGCGCCAGAACAAGCAGGGCGTTGAGTGAAGTTCACTCATTCAACGCCCTCCAGAAGAACAACTCTGGCGTTGAGTGAGCTAGCCTCACTCAACGCCAAAACAGGCATGGCGTTGAGTGAGGTTCACTCACTCAACGCCTCCCGCAAGAATACTCTGGCGTTGAGTGAGCTAACCTCACTCAATGCCAAAACAGCCATGGCGTTGAGTGAGGCACACTCACTCAATGCCCTAGTACTTAACCACAATCAGAGAAAGTGGCGTTGAGTGAGCTGGCCTCACTCAACGCCAAAAAAGTAATGGCGTTGAGTGAAGCTCACTCACTCAAAGCCCTTACACTTAATCGCAAAAGAAAACTGTGGTGTTGAGTGAGTCCACCTCACTCAACGCCAAAATAGCAATGGCGTTGAGTGAGGTCGTCTCACTCAACGCCAGAAGTTGTGGCCGCGAAGAAGGGTTGTGGCATTGAGTGAGTCTACCTGACTCAACGCCAAAGCAGAAATGGCGTTGAGTGAGTTTCACTCACTCAACGCCACGGGACTTGGCCGTAAATTTGCTTACAGCGTTGAGTGAAGTCACCTCATTCAACGCCAAACTGGAAATGGCGTTGAGTGAGGTCGACTCACTCAACGCCAAAGTAATTAGCCTCAGAAAAGGCTGTGGCGTTGAGTGAGCACACCTCACTCAACGCCAAAGTACTTGGCTGCACAGAAAGCGACGGCGTTGAGTGAGTCCACCTCACTCAACGCCAAAACCAAAATGGCGTTCAGTGAGGTCGACTCACTCAACGCCAACGTACTTAGCCTCAGAAAAGGCTATGGCGTTGAGTGAGCACACCTCACTCAACGCCAAAGTACTTAGCTTCTCAGAAAAATCGCGGCGTTGAATGAGCTTGCCTCACTCAATGCCAAAATGGAAATGGCGTTGAGTGAGGTCGACTCACTCAACGCCAAAGTACTTAGCCACTAGCAGGGGCTACGGCGTTGAGTGAGTCCACCTCACTCAACGCCCCAGTACTTAGCCAAAATTTCAAACTAGTTACAGCTATGGCGTTGAGTGTATGCACCACACTCAACGCCAAACCCGCAAAGGCTTTGAGTGTGTGCACCACACTCAACGCCAGCCAGACAGAGAGTCCAAATCCGGCTCTTTCCCAGACACACAGCAGGCACCCCCCTCCTACTCTCTCTCTCGACTTCACCCGCAAGCAGCAACC
Organism: Platanthera zijinensis; assembly: GCA_039513925.1. Taxonomy (NCBI): domain Eukaryota; kingdom Viridiplantae; phylum Streptophyta; class Magnoliopsida; order Asparagales; family Orchidaceae; genus Platanthera; species Platanthera zijinensis. Next base: position 41,639,729 of record CM077083.1, read on the forward strand.
AGACTGAAATCTGGAGTTTATATTAGCGGCATTACGCCGGCAGGTTGGGCACCAACAGCACAAATAAGGGGGGCTCATTAGGAGAAACTAAGCCCTAAAATTCAGCAAGATAAAAGAACAGCTTGGCCTCTACCCTAAGGCTAACCGGGATTTTTCAATTCAGCAAGAGCATAAAAATGGCAAGGGCAAGAATACCACTTGTCTCGATTTCCGGCGAAGCTTGGACGACTTTCCCTCCTCTTCACTCAGTACTAGCAGCAGCAGCACCTAAAAGCACCTGACAAGCAACCCGTACTTAAATGGCGGAAATCCACAAGACCCGAAAATCCAAGTCTGCTAAAACTCCACAAAAATCAAATCTCTTACCGTCGAAACGTAGATCTGAGTGAGACCAAGCCAACGCCGCTTTCGGAAACGAATTCCGTCCACGAAAGCTCCCGAAATCGCCAGCCGAAGGCTAAGGCAGTCCGCCGTTTCCGCCTCTACTTTCCGCGAACTGGAGCAGCGGTTATAGGTCTCGGGAAGAAGGAGGAAAGAGTGGGCCTGCCACTCCAAGTAAAGCTTTTATATAAGCTTTAAACACGTCGGTTCAGCATAACTTAAGCCTAGCCGCCGGTTCTCTTAATAAAATAAGAGAATTTTCTAACAGTCTTTACTGATGGCACACCCAAAACGACACGAAAACCGAATTACCTCGGATTTCGACGAAATTCGCACCGTAGCTAAATACCCACTCTACGAACACATCGGCGAAGTTGAAATTAACTTTCGACGAACAGAACTCGAGTTATACCCACCTAAATCTAAAATACAAGCATCCCCCAAGAGGCCACACCGGGTCACCCAAAACGACTCGGCTTGCTAGGGAGACCTTGCCCATAGGCTATAAAATAGGCCACTCAGTTATAAGGAGCTAAACAACACTCCACAAATGGCATAAGCCACGAAAATGCGTCACCGTAACGCCAAACGAGAGTAAAATAGTCGCAGAAAAATCGGGGGCGTTACAATCACTCCCCCTAAAAGAAAGTTTCGTCCCGAAACCTTACGCACAGCACTTCTACTATAGAAAGAAAAAGTAACAAACAGGAGTTATAAGAAGGGAAACATACCGATCAAATCAGGGAAACAGGTGAGGGTAAGCCTTCCTCATGGCCGACTCTAGCTCCCAAGTCGCGCTCTCCAAATCCTAATTCTTCCATAGAACTTTCACCATCGGAATGGACTTCTTTCGCAGCACCCGTTCCTGAGTATCCAAAATATGGACCGGCACTTCAACAAAAGAGAGGTTGGGCTCCAACTGGGGCACAACGTCCAAGACTTGCCCACTGCTGCGCACACACTTCCGCAATTGGCTTACATGGAAAGCATTATGAACACCTTGGAAGTATGCTGGCAAATCCAACCTGTAAGCTGACACGCCAATACACTCCATAATCTTAAACGGGCAAACATACCTCGGGTCCAATTTCCGATTCTTACCAAACCTCTTTACACCCACCATCGGGGAAACCTTAAGAAATACAAGGTCCCCTACAGAAAACTCTAAGGCAGACCTATGCCGATTGGCGTTCTTCTCGTACCTCTCCTGAGCTATACGAAGCTTCTCTCGAATAAGCATCATTGCGACTTACATTTCCTCAAGCGCATAAGGACCCAACAAAGGCCTCTAACCAGCCTAACCCCCAAAACAACGGAGTTCTACAGCGCCTCCCATATAAGGCTTCGAACGGAGCCATCTGCAAGCTCTCCTGATAACTGTTGTTGTATGCAAATTCCATAAGTCGTAGCCGCTCATCCCATGCTCCACCGTGGTCTAAAATGTAGCATCGGATCATATCCTCAACTATCTGGTTCACCCGCTTCGTCTGCCCATTGGTCTGTGGGTGGTAAGCAGTAGAATACCTCAAATCCGTACCCAAACCCTCCTGCAGACTCTGCAAAAAACGAGAAGTAAGATGGGAGTCTCGATCAGAAATGATGCTAACCGGCATACCGTGCAGTCGGATGGCTTCATTCAAGTATAACTCCGCTATCTTCTTCATCGACTAATCAATCTTATATGGCATGAAGTGAGCACACTTCGTCAGTTTATCCACTATAACCCAAACAGAATCAAATCCTCTCGGGGATTTCAGTAAGCCCGTGATGAAAACCATAGATATACTTTCCCACTTCCAAGTCGGGATCTCTAACAAAGTCAACTTGCCACCAGACCTTCCATGATCGGCCTTCACACGCTTGTAAGTGTGGCACTCAGCAACAAATCGGGCTATATCACCTTTCATGCCCTACCACCAGGCAATTTGTTTTAAGTCACGATACATCTTCGTAGATCCTGATGGTAGGCAACGCTAGATCCATGAGCCTGTCTGCAAATCATACCTCTAATGTCCCCAACAGCGGAGATGCAAAATCTGTCGCGGTACTTCAAAGTACCCGCATCATCGATAGCAAAGTCTGGCAACTCCCCCTTCTCGGTCCTAGTGAATAAGTGCAGAAGATCCGGATCGTCCTTCTGGTGCAGTCTGGTCAAATAATTCCAAGACGGCTCTGCCACTGATAAACTACTCTACAAGCCACAGCATCCCACTGATATATCCATAAGGAGGAACTCCTCCACTAAACGATCGGCGCAGAGGTTAAAGATCTTTCCCATCTTTCGGCTCAGGGCGTCGGCCACCACATTGGCCTTGCCTGGATGATACTGGATCTCTACATCATAATCGGACACATACTCTAGCCACCGCCGCTGGCGCAAATTCAACTCCTTCTGCCTGAACATGTACTTAAGGCTTTTATGGTCAGTGAAGATCTTGCACTGAGCCCCATAAAGTAGATGCCTCCATAACTTCAACCCATAGATTACGGCTGCAAACTCAAGGTCATGCGTAGGATAATTCTTCTCATGAGTCTTCAGTTTCCTTGACCCATAGGAAATCACCTTTCCTACCTGCATTAATACGCATCCCATACCTACATGCGAAGCATCCACGTATACATCATAATCCACACCCTCAGTAGGCAGAGTCAGAACGGGAGCAATGCACAATCTCTTCTTTAACTCCAGAAAGGCTTCTTCGCACTTCTCGCTCCAAACAAAAGCCACGTTCTTCTGAGTCAGCTTGGTCAAAGGTGCAGCTAGGGAAGGGAAACCCTCCACGAACCTCCTGTAGTAGCCAGCCAACCCTAGGAAGCTCCTGATCTCCTTAGGCGTATTCGGCCTACTCCAATCCATTACTGCTGCGATCTTTTCTGGGTCGACCGAGATCCCCTCCTTGTTCACCACGTGGCCTAGAAATAAAACCTGAGGCAACCAAAATTCGCACTTGCTCAGCTTGGCAAATAACTTGTGATTCCTCAACTCTGATAGAACCAAGCGCAGATGCTGCTCATGCTCCTCAACGCTGCGAGAATAAACCAACACGTCATCGATGAAGACCACCACGAACTTGTCTAAGAAATCCTTGAACACCCGGTTCATCATATCCATGAAGGCTGATGGTTCGTTGCTCAAACCAAACGACATCACCAAGAACTCAAAGTGTTCATGCCTCGATCTAAACGCAGTCCGTGGAATATCTGCCTCACGGATCCTGAGCTGATGATAGCCAGAATGAAGATCGATCTTGGAGAACATCGTGCTACCGCGCAACTAGTAAAATAAATCATCGATCCTCGGCAGAGGGTACCTGTTCTTAATGGGGACTTTGTTCAACTCCTTATAGACGATGCAAAGCCGCATCGACCCATCTTTCTTCTTAACAAACAGCAAATGAGCACCCCAAGGCGACGAACTCTACCTGATAAATCCCTTTGCCAACAGCTCATCCAACTGAACTCGCAACTCCTCTAACTCACGAGGGGCCATCCGGTACGACGCCTTAGCAATAGGACGCGTACCCGGCTCCAAATCAATCACAAACTCCACATCCCGCTCGGGAGAAAGACCAGGAAGATCATCCAAAAAAACATCGGTGAAATCACGAACAACTGGATTCTCCTCCAAGCGCGGTACACTAACAGCGGTCCCAACCACCGAGACCAAACAAGCAAAACAATCTGAAAGAAATAGTTTCTGAGAACATACCGCAGAGATGACAGGAGAATCCTGGCACAGATCAACATACACGCTTCCGGGCTGACCGTCGTCCCCGATGAAGTCCAAGAGCTTCCCTTTGCACCGAATGACTGCATCATACCTAGACAGCTAGTCCATGCCCAGAATAACATCAAAGTCCTCCAGATCAATCATCTTCAGGTCTGCCTTCGCAAGGAAGTCCCCCAACAAAACAGGGCAATCTAACATGCCCAAATCTTACAACACAGATTCACTAGAGGGTAACTTGACACGGAAGGTATCCCGAACTCGATCTAAAGTCAACCGATGTCGCTCTACAAAGGCTCTAGCCACGAACGAGTGGGTAGCGCCGGAGTCAAACAGAACACGCGCCCAGCGGTTCTTCACCTTAAATTTCCCTATAAAAGCATATATAACTAAGGAACTACCACAACAATACTGCAAACATTCTAGTAAAATAAGAACAAAACCTTCAGGCTAGGAAGACAACTAACCATAGATGACCTGAGTCGAAGCTTGAGCCTCCTCGGAAGAGATCACGTTTAGCTTTCCCTTTCCCTTGTCCACACGCTGAGGTGGAGGTAATGCCTGTAGTGGAACTGCATGAAGAGCAGGCTGGACCTAAGGACACCTAGTCTTGATGTGTCCCTTCTGCCCACACTGAAAGCAGACTTTATCCTTGGACCAGCACTGGGCCGCATCATGCCCGGGTCGCTTGCAAATATAACAGGAGACATCTCTCCTATGAGCACCCAGAATCGCATGAACCTGCTCCTTCCTCTGAGATGCTGCCTTCTTGAAACATCTCTCGACAGGGTGGCCTGACTGGCCACAGAAGCTGCACACCACTTTGCTCTTCTTTCCCTGAGCTGCACCGGGTACCTGGGGTTTTTTCTCCTCCACAGACTTCCTCTTATCCTTCCTCATTTACTGGCCTCTTCTCTTTGCGGTCTCAATAGCCTCCACCTTCAGAGCAGCCTCCACTACTCCTGCATAAGTCTATAACCCATAAGCACTGGTCAACTACTGCACCTCGCTCCTCAAGCCACCGAGAAATTTCTTAACTCGATCAGCCTCAATACTGACTAATCCAGGGGCAAAACAGCTCAACTTGCTGAACTCTATCTCATACTCACCCACCGTCAGTTGCCTTTGCTTCAGATGGAGGAAGTCGTTCATGAAGAGGTCACGCTCGACCGAGGGTAAGAACTTCCTCAACAGCATCTCCTTGAACACTTCCCAAGAGCATCCAGCTACCAAGCTCTCCTTTTCTCTCAGCCACCGACTCTTAGCCAAACCTTTAAGCTGATAGGCGGCTATCATCACCCTCTGGTCATCTGCAATCCCGGAGTACGAGAACATCTCCTCCATGGATATCAGCTAATCGACTATGACCATAAAGTCTGCCTTCCCATCATAAGTGGGAGGGCTCAGCCTCTAAAACTGCGAGATGAAGGCCATCTCTGCCTGAACCACCACTGGAGGTCTTAAGGGTGCAGGAGGAGGAGGGACAGCTAACCCCCCTGCAGGACCTTGCACTCCTTGAGTCTGACCTGCCACAACCGCCACCAGGGACTGAATCTAGGCCTGCATCTCTACCATCTTCCTGCTCATGGCATCGCTACTCTACCGCAGGCTCTCGATCACCGCGTCATTCTGAGCTCAAGATGACTCACCCTCAGAAAGGGGAGTCGATCGAGTCGCAGGACGCCTCGCCATCCTAAAATCATAACAACACTAGTTAGATCCTAATACAACGGCTAAAACCAACTACAAGTACAGACAATACATATATAGATATAAACTTAAAGCTGCTAAACTTGCTCTGGGAGTTTATCTTTTTTAAAAAAATTGATGTTATGCCCTAACCTAGGATGGTTAACCACCACAATACTAATTCATGTGCCTAGATCGGGAATGCATGACTTTATATTACTTTTGACTTGAAAGCTTATGTGTGTACATATGTCATCCTGCCAGTCTTTAGCTTGGCACGTTGTGCTTATGCAATGTTATGTTATGCATGTTTGTGCTATGCATTCTAAAAAAAATGCCCTAATGCATGTTATGAGCGGCGTACACATGAAAATGTTATGCATCCCATACTACATAACATTCTCATGCAACGAAAAAGAAAACGAGCTAGCCGCAGCCATGTGGCGAGGTTATGCATCCCATACTACATAACCCTCACATGTTTCCCCTATGGTGGATCCATATACGAACACATATTATGCATCCCATACTACATAATATGCCCCGTATACTTCATGTTATGCTATGAGTGTAGTGTTCGTGCTTTTTCCAAGACGTGCTGATGACATATCGGTGTGTGATTGACATGATGCTGAACAACTAATGCAATCAAAGGAAGGTTGCCTGACTGACTTGTCAAGCAACCTCCCTCTGATACCAACTGTCACAACCCGTATTTTCTCCGAATTTAGGAATTATCAGAGTATGAGAAAACACGCGTCATGATGCCACGTCGAGCAGGGGATAACTGCTGACGCTCAGGCAAAACCAACTACTTTACTTTATGAAAGAATTTCATAAGTTTGATGATTAGAAAATCAGTTATATTTTAGAGGTCGTATCCCTCGGCTCGGTGGATCACCTAGTCCACAGTTAAAAACTATACTTATACGCTGCGGAAAATACTTTATTCAGGATTAACATCCTAAGGAGTGCATAAGTGTCCCAAGAGGACCACTTATGTTATGAAAGACTCTACATTTAATTTATATTATATATAATAAAATGATCTTTATATGTTGTTTGGAAAATAGTGATTGAGTTTTATAAAACATGCTGATCATAAGCTATACTTATAATAATAATAGTAGTTTTAAAAATAACTAGCAACCTTGCATAAATCCTCCTAAGAGCAAGTAGCCTATCTCCAGAAAATGGTAGCAGCAAAAGTAATATATCTAGTACAAAGGTAAAAACTACCAGTGGGATCCAACAACCTGACATGAACCCACTGGCAAATTTGTATGTCTGTAAGAAAAGTGCAGAAAACTACCTCACTAAACAAATCCAGAAGGATCTCAAAAGTCCAAGAGACCACCGGCAACACCACAGCAACCTAGCCACCAAACTGGCTACTGCTCAGAACCTGAGGCATTCAAAAGAAAAAAAAAGAATACCTCAGCAAGCAAAACAAGGAAAACTGCACGAAAGTGTCTACCAGATGATAAATGAAAGAGGAAAAACACAGCAGTAAAAGTCACAACTTCCCCAAGGCAAGACAAAAAGAAATGCACTAGGTGCGAGGAAACAACATCAACCCTGCCCAGAAACTACCTCCTGCAGAGTCTACTAAGCAACCAAGAGCCCAAAATGTTGCAATCTACCAAGTAAGAAACGTCTAACACCCTAAGCTGTGGGAGATGGTAGTAGCAAAATAAAGCATATGGATCCGGGTTGAAGGCAAACTCAGTCCCCCAACCACCATTTCCAATCCAACAAGCTCAAGGGTCTACATGTGAAAGCACTAGGGACCTCCCACCCCCTTGCCCAGCCCGTACCTGGAGCAAGATAGAAGAAAAAGGGTTGCCACGGCTAAATTACACAATACCTCCCCCATGAAGAGCATCAAACCACCACTACTAACGACGACCCACGATTCGTCCTTTAGTAAAGAAAAACATAGCCGACAAGGAAACTCAAAACATAAACAAGGAATTCACTCGGGAACGAAAATCGAGGTAGGGAAAAAGTGTTGAAATGACTCAACACGGCTTGGCGTTGAGTGGGACCCACTCAACGCCTAACTAGACCTTGGCGTTGAGTGAGTTATCCTCACTTAGCGCCAGAACAAGCATGGTGTTGAGTGAAGTTCACTCATTCTACGCCCTCCAGAAGAACAACTCTGGCGTTGAGTGAGCTAGCCTCACTCAACGCCAAAACAGGCCTGGCGTTGAGTGAGGTTCACTCACTCAACGCCTCCCGCAATAAAACTCTGGCGTTGAGTGAGCTAACCTCACTCAATGCCAAAACAGCCATGGCATTGAGTGAGGCACACTCACTCAACGCCCTGGTACTTAACCACAATCAGAGAAAGTGGCGTTGAGTGAGCTGGCCTCACTCAACGCCAAAACAGTAATGGCGTTGAGTGAAGCTCACTCACTCAACGCCCTTGCACTAAGCCACAAATGAAAACTGCGGCGTTGAGTGAGTCCACCTCACTCAACACAAAAACAGCAATGGCGTTGAGTGAGGTCGTCTCACTCAACGCCAGAAATTCTAGCCGCGAAGAAGGGCTGTGGCGTTGAGTGAGTCTACCTCACTCAACGCCAAAGCAGAAATGGCGTTGAGTGAGGTTCACTCACTCAACGCCACGGTACTTGGCCGCAAATCTGCTCACGGCGTTGAGTGAAGTCACCTCACTAAACGCCAAACTGGAAATGGCGTTGAGTGAGGTCGACTCACTCAACGCCAAAGTACTTAGCCTCAGAAAAGGCTGTGGCATTGAGTGAGCACACCTCACTCAACACCAAAGTACTTGGCTGCACAGAAAGCGACGGCGTTGAGTGAGTCCACCTCACTCAACGCCAAAATCAAAATGGCGATTAGTGAGGTCGACTCACTCAACGCCAACGTACTTAGCCTCAAAAAAGGCTATGGCGTTGAGTGAGCACACCTCACTCAACGCCAAAGTACTTAGCTTCTCAGAATAACCGCGGCGTTTAGTGAGCTTTCCTTACTCAACGCAAAAATGGAAATGGCGTTGAGTGAGGTCGACTCACTCAACGCCAAAGTACTTAGCCGCTAGCAGGGGCTACGGCGTTGAGTGAGTCCACCTCACTCAACGCCCAAGTACTTAGCCAAAATTTAAAACTAGCTACAGCTGTGGCGTTGAGTGTATGCACCACACTCAACGCCAAACCCGCAAAGGCTTTGAGTGTGTGCACCATACTCAACGCCGGCCAGACAGAGAGTCCAAATCTGGCTCTTTCCCAGACACACAGCAGGCACCCCCCCCCCCCCTCCTACTCTCTCTCTCTCTCGGCTTCACCCGCAAGCAGCAACCAGACTGAAATCTGGAGTTTATATTAGCGGCATTATGCCGGCAGATTGGGCACCAACAGCACAAAGAAGGGGGGCTCATTAGGAGAAACTAAGCCCTAAAATTCAGTAAGATAAAAGAACAGCTTGGCCTATACCCAAGGGCTAACCGGGATTTTTCAATTAAGCAAGAGCATAAAAATGTCAAGGGCAAGAATACCACTTGCCTCGATTTCCGGTGAAGCTTGGACGACTTTCCCTCCTCCTCACTCGGCACTAGCAGCAGCAGCACCTAAAAGCACCTAACAAGCAACTCACACTTAAATGGCGGAAATCCATAAGACCCGAAAATTCAAGTCTCCTAAAACTCCACGAAAATCGAATCTCTTACCGTCGAAACGTAGATCTGAGCGAGAGCAAGCTAACGCCGCTTTTGGAAATGAATTCCGTCCACGAATGCTCCCGAAATTGCCGGCCGAAGGCTAGGTCAGTCCTCCGTTTCCGCCTCTGCTTTCCGCGAACTGGAGCAGCGGTTATGTAAGACCCCCTCCCGGAACACAAGACACGGCACGAGAGGGGTCTTATGCCCAGAACAGCCGCCTTGCGGTAACACTAGCACTCAGGCTAGCCTGTACCACAAGACGCCTATTCTGCCGGCTACCAACCATATCAACAGATAAGTGCCAACCCAACCATACTAATATGAAAGTCAAATCCACACCAAGCATATGTCCATAATATCATAAATAAAGAAGCTACAACAAGCTTCTAATATCAGAGTACGTAAACAGAATTGCCCCGAAGGGCTACAACAAAATCTCTCTCTCACTCACATCGGTAACCAACGGTAGCGACGGTATCGTCCCTTCAGGCCCTGTCACCCTGGCCTGGCTGTCCGTCTGCATAGCCTGCTGCTCCACCTGCGGGGTTTCCTCCTAAAAAGGAAGACGTAGCAACCGTTAGCCAAAAAGACTAAGTGGTTTCACATCCGCTCCCCCGGCGACTCCTCGTTACCGGGCGGAGAAAGGAACAGGTACAATATATAAATAACAGTAGTACAACAGGTGAAGTGAGTATACATATTATAAGCAGCAACATCAGCAGTGTATAATAAACAAGCTCTTATTTCAAATCTACGAACTACAGCAGCAAGAGAGTATATAACTAGAACAGTAAGTAACTCAACTTATATGGATGCCCATACAAGCATATAAGTTGAGGGTCGTTCAGCAGAAAGTAACTCATCGTATAGGAGTGCTCATACAAACTTATACGATGAGGGTCTTGTGTATATAATGAAGTGCGATGCTATGTATGCAATGCAATGACACACCCATGCTCAAGCACATGCAATCGCTATGTCGACACAGACTTATAGTTCCCACTATTCGAGCAGGTAGCTAACCTCTTAGGCATCAACCGTCGTGGCCAAACGGTGACAGTGGAGCGGGCATATCCACTACTAGGCTGGTCTCCACACTACCTGGCCTAGGCCTCCGTACGCCTCCATGCTAGGACACAACAGCGGAGCTCACATGCGTACTACGGCTCAGCGAGTTCTCTCGGGTAAATAAGTACCAAGATCCTAGCCCCTGACTGGCCTATGGTATGACACGGAAGGAGCCTCGAAAATGAGCACGAGGACCAAGCCCAACCGTTCACCTAGCACGGAAGGAGCCTCGGGACGTGAACACCGAGGACCAAGCCCAACTGCCCAAGGTCTAACTGTCAACTCCCATCGGTGTGACGATTGGCGAGCCCGTAGACCTGCCACACTATCCTTAACCCGGGATTACGACACCGCGTGTCGACTCACACCACATGCAATACCACAATTCCGTGGCATGGAAGGAGTCTCGGAGAAAGCACGAGGACCAAGCCCAACCATCCATCAAATACGGAAGGAGCCTCGGGACGTGAACACCGAGGACCAAGCCCAACCGTCCGATTTTATCCAACTTAACCGCATTCCCATTAGTGACGGTCAACACCGCACTTGTTAACTTTCATAATGTTACCCATGGGGAGACGACCCTCTAAGCATTGGACTATCCATTCCCTTCCATCAATCCATTACACATTCGGGCCATAGTTTTAACCATTTACAAATCCTTCCAAATGAATTCAACATATTATAGATAATGCGCATAATGTTGATCTAACAAATATAACAAACCCTTTCATTCACTTAGGCTTGATTCACATCTCGACATAGGAATTCAAGTCCTCAAACATCAACCTTCACATTACCTCGGTGATTAACACAAAAGAATTCACCCAACCTCGAGATGAATTGCAACCTCTATTCCATCGAATCCAAGTTCCTATTATAATCATCTAGAATTATGCGTAAACTGATCAGCAACTTTGACTGAGGATTCCCGTGGCTACAGGTATCTCCCAAACACGTGCCACCACTCGTTGGAAAGGTAATTTCAAGGGCTACAACTTTTGTGTTTAGTAGAAAGCCCAGATTTGGTCACATCATACCAGAAATGCAACTCGAAGTCTGCTGCGTACAGGATACAGAATTCCTGGACATTAACTTCCAACCGCAGCAGATTCAAACAGACTTTCCCATGGCTACAGGTATCGCATGGAAACGTGCAACCACTCGTTGGAAAGGTAATTTCAAGGGCTACAACTCTAGTGTATAGTCGAAAGCCCAGATCCGCCCCCTTCTTGCTTAAAAATAGCCAAGAGGTCGTTGCGCGCAGAATACAGATTCTGCACGCATCTTGAAGCGAAGTGAACGGCCTCCGTTCATCTTCCTCCTTAAGCGATTTTCCCCAAATCGCAACCAGAAGTTCCTCCACCCTTTTTATCCCTCTTGAGGCCATTTCCCCTTCACGAGACCACCCCTATCATCACTTTGAAGCGAGGGGAGGTTGAAGTCGACAAAGCTTTAGAGCACAAGCTCTAGCATGGCCTTCCTAGAAAGCTTCATCTCACACATCAAGACTCGTTTGAGTCGATGTCTCGCCTAAGAATAACTATAGATCTAGCACCAAGGGAGAGGGGAGGAAACTCACATCATTTCCAGCGTTTCCTCCGTTGCCGGCCATGGATCGCGTTATTCTCCGTGGCGGCATCCTTGGCTTCGTTAGCAGTGTTCTTCCACGGAAACGGCGGAGCTTTTCCTCCAGAATCCGGCTCCGACGACCCGCGATATCTCCTCTTCCGCTCCCGTCGGTTTGCACGGTGACGGCACGGCAAGAACAATCGGCTAGGGTTTGGTTTACTCCCTTTTATATTACAGATTAGGCTAAATCCCTTCCGCCACGTGTCACTCTCTAATTGGACCGCCCAAATTAGGTTTCATTTGAAGTGACCGGTCCAAGGATCATTCAGCATGAATCCTGAAGTCCGGTTCAGTCCGCCTATACAAGCCGGCGAATCTGCCTGGGCGAAGAAAACGCCCAAGTAAAATTCGGCGGAAATCAGTCGTCATTCTCGCCGATCGGCGAGAATCGTCAGGTCATTCTCGACGATCGGTGAGAACCGTCAGGTCATTCTCGACGAATTCGTCGGGAATCAACAATGATTCCCGACGATTTTCCCTTAGCCTTTTTACTGGACATCCTGCGTTGATTGCGTTGAGTATTCTCGGCGATACTCGACGATCGGTGGGTATAACAGGGGATTCTCGACGATCGGCGAGAATCGCCGAGCATTCTCGCCGAATTTCCCTTAGTCTACTTGCAGCTCTGTGTCCGGCGGGTATCGACCACCGATACCCGTCGAATCGGCGAGAATCAGTCCTCCATTCTCGACGACTTTTACTTAGCCGAGTTCCCTCATCTCGGCTACTGGTTGGGGTAACCTTGAACCCAACCCTACACTTATTCTATGCACCTGACACCTCGCGTCGGTGCACCCCGAGCCCGAGTTGAGTCTCTTGACTCAGAACACGTGCGAGGGGCCTAGCGCAAATTGGGATGTTACAAATCCTATAAACAAAATAAAAAGATTTCGTCCCCGAAATCAGGCTGAGGTCGTGGGGAGTAAAGCATACAGAAAACAAAATATGTTTTTAAATAAAGTTACCGGAAGCAAACAACTCCGGGTAGCGTCTTTGCATCAAATCCATTGGCTCCCATGTGAATTCCTCCTTCCCATGATTAGACCATAGCACTTTTACCAAGGGGACACTTTTGCGGCGCAAGGTTCTTATATCATTATCAACGATCCGCACCGGCTCCAGTCGCACAAATCTGTCAGACGCCACAGTACCATCAGTTGTGGGGATGTATTGTTCGGGCCGCAACAGCGCCTTCCGAAGCGACGACACATGGAACACATCGTGGAGATTCTCTAGCTCGGGCGGTAGCTCCAGCCGGTAGGCCAAAGGGCCAACCCTTTCTAATATGACAAAGGGCCCAACATACCGTGGACTGAGCTTCTTCACTCCTCGCACTAGTGACACTCCATGCATCGGCCAAATTTTTAGAAACACCTTATCACCCGCTTGAAATTCCACCATACGGTGCCTTGCGTTGTAATACTTCGCCTGCCGGCTTTGAGCCTCCAACATGCGATCCCTTATTAGCCTAACCACCGCATCAGTGTCATCTATGTACTCAATTCCCAAAGTCTTCGGGTCTTCATCTTTGTAACATCCCTCAGCCAACTAGACCCCTAGGAGTGGTTTTGTCATGACTGGGTCATGACAAAACCCTAAGAAGCCCCAAGGAGACCAAGTGGGCCTAGTGGTGTGGTTAAACCATTATGGTCTGCAAATAGTAAACTACTAAACTTTAGGATAGAGTGACCTAGGGCCCTCAACATACCTCCAAGACCTCCTTATGGTCACTCTAACCCCTGACAAGAACTTTAGGACTCATCAGGGTGAATCCTAGAACCTGTGTTGACCAAGGTCAACCCTAACCCTAATTAGGTCAAATTGGCCTGTTCAGGGTTGATTGACCGTACCTAGGTCAAGTAGGCCCTACCAAGGCCCCACTGGACCCAAAGTGAGGTCAATGGGTCACCTAAGACCCATTGGAGTCAACCCTAGGAGCTAGGTTGACCCAAGTCAACTCTAACCCCAAAATGGTCAAAGTGCCCTTATTAAGGGTCAAATGACCTACAAGGTGCCCTAACAACCCTACCCACCCCTACCTAGACTTTAGGGGAGGCTAATAGGTCACCAAGGACCCATTGGTGGTGACCCAAAAGGCCAATTTGACCAAGGTCAACCCTAGGCTAGGTTAGGTCAAATCTAGCTCAAATGGGCTAACTCAAGCTTGGACCCATTAGCCATTTGGGCTAACCACCTCTTAGACCATGCTTAATCAGATTAGTGGGCTGACATGGGGTTAACAAATTGATAAAAATCGGCCAGGGTGACTAGGAGAGAGAAAACTCAAAATGGGTTAATGGAGGAGAGAGAAAGAGGAGGAGGAAATGGCATTCAAGGCTAGGGAGGCCAAGGGCCTCCACTAATGGCTGGATTCAACTCCTCTGGGGAAGAGGAGGAGTTTCCAGCCGTTTCCCGGCCTTCCCAAGTCAGTTTCACCCCTCCCCATGCATGGCCGAAAACCCCCCTTCATGGCCATCAATGGCTTTGAAGAGAGACCCCTCCCCTCCCCATTCTCTTCCATTAAAAAGCATCCCCAGGTCCAGAGGAGCCGTTTACAATCTTCCCCCATCAATTTTCTTCAACTTCACAGTGTAAACGCAGAACTCCGGCGATCTCCTCCACCACATGGCATCCCGGCGATCGGCGCGCATCCAAGCCACAAGAGAGGTCCTCCCTTACTCCTTCTCTCATGGATAGATCTTAGATATTATTTAGGGAGAGGATCGGGCTCAATTGAGCCCGATCCATAGTTTTGGTTTTCACGGATTTTGCCAACAAAATGGCTTGCGGGATCGCCGGAAAAAGCCTCTCCGGCGGCCGTGCCGCCGCCTGGCGGTAGCCACCACCTCACCGGAGGTGATGGTGGCGGTGGCCGGCCGGGGAGGTGGCTGGATGGCCGGCGGCAATGAGATAAAGGGGCTCCAGGTTCGGGCAATCCCCACCCTTGGCTGGAGGTAGGAGATGAATGGATGCCATCCAAATCGCTTCAAGATCCGTGCAAATAGTGAAAATCATGATAGTATAGTTTGGATATATTATTTGTATTTCTGTCACAGTTTTACCTCTTAATGTTTGTATTTATTAAAAATACCTAGAGCCCTCTACAGAAAAAGTAGTGAACATGAAAGTTGTAGCCCTTTGAGTCTACTTTATTTTAGAATTGATTTCACCCAATTTGGATAACTGTGCTGACCTCAGCACTCAGTTTGGTGGAAGGTGTCCTTAGGCTAGGTCAGACACCATTTTGGTTGCCCACATCAAACCAGACCTCCAAATGACTTAAAATTTTATGTAGGGGTCATTCTTACCTACACCTATGACATATCCAAAACTGGTAATTTTTGGATAATATTTTTCTATAGTTTTTGTTAAAATTTAATAATCATATCTTAGAGTGATTAAGGGGTCTAATGACCTCCAAATCCCCCAAAATTTTGGTGGGAGGTCCTTAGGGACCTAGGGAAGCTCTGTATAAAGTTTCATTTAATTTGGAGATGTTTTGTGTGGGTAATTACCCAATCCTAGGTTAGCCCATTAAGGGGCAAATAGGTCAAAAGTGCACTTAGTGATTTTAGTTGACCAAACTCCCTCACCAGAGGCTGAAACTTGGTCCATTGGTTTGTAATGGGCTTTAACACTCCCTTATGGTGTATGGAGTGGTTTGGGGTGAGTATGCCCTAGGACCCAAGTCCAAACCCCTAGGTTGGACTTTGGGGGCTTGTGAAGGGCATGGGGTCAAATGACCTTGAATGGAAGTGATTTTTGGTGGAGAGGAGACTAGTGAGGTTAGAACCCCCCTGACCAAAGTCTTGGAAGATTTGGAGAGGGTTACCCTCCCTTAAACCCTAACCCTAGTTTAGGACACCTCCTTTGTTAAGGTAAAATAGGTCACCAAAACTTGCCTAAAGGCCATGAAACTTGGGTAGTGTACTTCTTGGGTTTAGGGAAGTCTCTGGGAAGTAATATGGAGAGCCTTGGAATTCAATACATGATAGTTCCTTCATATCTCACAAAAATAGGCTTTTGGGTATTTTAATTAATTTGATTTCTCTGGTTGATTAATGGATATGAAATTTTGGCAGAGAGCTTTTTAGATTCTTATACATATGCTTGAATTTTGCTGGAATTATTAACTGATTATTTTAAGTACTTCATTCACAAGCCATTGATTTTCTAAAGATAGTCAAATAATTATTATGGGTTGTTCCCTCACTGAAATCTGGTTTAACTTAGGAAAATGAGTTTTTATGACCTCTTACATCTCTGGTAATTATTGTAGAATTTTTGGATCTATAATCATAGGGGTTGATTCACAAGGCTTGCAATTTGTAGAATTTATAAATGATTTTTAAATAATATTTTTAGGCCTTGTAAAATTATAATTTTTGGTCAGTGAACATTTATGGACATTGTAGAGCCCTGGTAATTTTCTTATAATTTTATGATGAATGAATGTAGTACCTCATGCTCAAAATCACTCATGGCTTTAATTTCTGGATAATTAAATAAATATTAAATTATTTAGGAAAAATTTGGAAGTGCTGGATTTAAATTATAAAAGTCATGATAGGCCCTTAGTAATTATCTTAGGGTGTTTGGATGAGAAATTGATGCACTTCCTATCATACTTGTTGTTAGCTCAAGTTGGTCTGCATATAGTGAAATCATAGAAATTGTAATACCATGGTCATAGGGCGACAAATCATGCGTAAATGCCGTGGCAAGATGATTCGGAGGTTATCAATGAAATTGGGTATGGGATAGTGGTTAGGTTAACTAAGGATGGGTGGAGCTCGGGTTCGACGGAACATCGTCTTTCCTGGGAGCGGGTGAAGGAGTTAAAACACATTAGGGTTAGAACCAGAGTAACATTAAGGGTTTGGGAACGGGGTATTAACCAACAATAATAAGTGCCTTGCGAAAGGGAACTTCGGGCCGTAATGCACCGTCTTGGTTCCTAGTGCCCCTTGAGAGCCCTTCACGGGGTATGCCGGGGGCAGTCCTGGGCTAACGTAAATCTTAAAACAAACGGAAGAGTAATTAGCCTAATAGGGATTCACATTGCACACACTCATTAGTTAGGGTTGGTAATGGTTAAGTCGTCCCGAGGTGTTCAAGGGGACGCCGTCCCGTGGTGCTCTAAGGGATGAAGTCTGGGGATGAGCCGGACGGTTTAGTCCGGGGAAGTTGGTCTCGGATGTGGTTTATACGGACGGTTTAGTCCGGGAGTTTGACACTTTAAAATTGTTATATATTAAACGGATGCATGTGCATAAAAATAGGAAAGATTAAGGTGGTGGGTTTTCGATATCGGGGAGTTCGATTGCACCGACACCGATATCGTTGACTCGGCAAGGTGACTAGCACTTAGCCAAGGTTAAGTCCGGCGGACCAGTCGGCAAGAGTACGCAGGAGTCCGCCTCGTGCACCAGGCGTTGAGGGCGTACGATAGGTCAGACCAGTAGTGCTTTTACTGGTTTTGAGGTGGGCGAGGCCCAACCCACCGCTTCCGTCTGCCACTACGGGAGTATCCTGGGAGTTATCTCCAGAAAGGGGGAACTAAAGGTTTGTGTACACAAAGTTGGGTGTGTGAGTTGCACTGCTTGATCATCATACCCACCATATAGCTGCATGCCATAATCATTCATAACAACCTTGACACCTAAAGTATAAGTGGAATGGGACGCTTATACTTTAGGACTTGCAAAACGACCCCTTGGTCTATAAGCTTGTGTGGGCAAGTTTATAAATCAAAGGTTAATTTCAATATATATATATGCTGCTGTTTGATAGCCGACACCCCAACGTATAAGTGGTATGGGACACTTTATACGATGGGAGCCTTGCAAAAGATCCCTTGGCTTATGTGTACTCACATAAGTGAAGGTTTAAATTACCTTACTTATTTTCCTTCTTGTTTGACCTATTACAACACTTAAGATTTATATTGCTCCCCTGTTATAACTTGCTAGTTAGGTCCACCGTCATCTGCCTTGGAATTTATCTCCACCTTCATGTCCTCCCCTTTCTTCCTCTCCGCCCGGTGCCTTAGAGCGTGGGGGAAGGGGTGGGGGATGATAGGGCTTAGTCTTTTAGACTAACGGTTTTCGAACCATAACATTTTAGGGGATCGCGGAGCCCAGCATGGAGGAGCAGCCCAGGAGGCCGGTACGCTTGGAGATGGGACAGTCTAGCACGGGAGTCCAGACTACGGGGACTGTGAGTCCCGGCCCTTTAGTAGAGATTTAGTTTTGCTTCCGCATTGAGTGGTTTTGTAGTGAGGACTTGATGTACCGGGCATGAGCCCTTTTATTTCCAGACTATTTGTACTCTGATGATTTTCTGTGGACACTCCCTTCGTGGAGTTTTATTTTATGTGATATTCTCTTTTGGTGGACTTACTTCTCTCTTGCTTGCTACTTATTGTGATCGAAAAGGCCGGCAGAATCGGCGCGTTGTAGTGGCGACCTTCCCGGGTGCGAAGGTGTCGCCGCAAGCGGCGGTTCTGGGCATAAGACCCCGGGTTTTCAAAAAAAAAAAAAAAAGGGGTCTTACAATCTTGCACCCAAGACAAGGGGGTCCTACACCTCCTTCCATATAGGGCTTCATGGGGCGCCATGCCAATACTAGCTTGATGGCTATTGTTATAGGAGATTCCACCAATGGCAAGAGTCTTTCCCACGGCTCTCCCCTATCTATCACACACAACCTCAACAGATCTTCCAATGTTCGGATGGTCCGCTCAGACTGTCCGTCCGTCTGAGGATGAAATGCGGTACTGAAGGTAAGACGTGATCCCAAATACGTCTGTACCACCTTCCAATCCTTGGAGGTGAAACGACCATCACGATCCGAAACTATCGTCTTAGGTATGCCGTGATACCGTACAAATTGTTCCACAAACAGGCGTACCAAGACATCCACGTGAGCCTCCTTCTTCATAGGTATGAACCGGGCAACCTTCGTCAGGCGATCAACGATCACCCATACTGAATCATTCCCTGAGCGGGAGTGAGGTAGCCCATGTACGAAGTCCATGGATATATCCTCGAACTTCCATTCGGGGATTGGCAACGACTGCAGCAGGCCACCAGGGCTCCTACATTCTGCCTTCACTCTTTGGCAGGCTTCACAATGCGTGACAAAGTACCGGACATCTTTCTTCATCCCTGGCCAACACATCATCTTTCGTAAGCCGGCGTACATCTTTGAAATTCCTGGGTGCACGGAATATTGAGAGCAATGTGCTTCTCTCATAATATCCTCCCGGATTCTGCCACCTTTGGGAATGTAGAGTAGGCCGCGAAAGTAAACGAGGCCGTCCTTTAGTGTGTATTCGTCGGTAGTCCCGTCTTCAATTAACTTTATTGTCGGGGCCAAAGCCGCATCTAATCCTTGCTCCATTCGGATCCGGTCCCGGATATCACAAACTATACTCATGCTGGACAGGTACTCCATATATTCCGAAGAAGCCTTAAATATTAAGGTGATGTCCATCTCCTCGATCATCCGTGCCAACTCCATGCTCATCAATCGAGATTCTGGGTTCGAGCTGGGTACTTTCCTACTCAACGCATCGGCTACCGAGTTTGCTTTTCCGGGGTGGTAGTTCAAGGTGAACTCATAGTCGCATAGAAACTCTAACCACCGCCGTTGTCTTAAGTTCAATTCCTTCTGGGTATGGACGTACTTCAAATTTTTATGATCCGAGAAGATTTCGCAGTGGACGCCGTATAGATAATGCCTCCATACCTTTAAGGCGAACACCACCGCTCCTAGCTCCAAATCATGCACCGAGTAATTGATTTCATGCTTCTTCAATTGTCTTGAAGCATAAGCAATTACGTGCCCGTGCTGCATCAACACCGCTCCCAACCCCTGATAAGACGCATCCGTATAAACTTGAAATCCTTCCTTCCCAAACAGAAGGACAAGGATGGGGGCGGAGGTAAGTCTATCCTTCAATTCCTGGAATGCCGCTTCACACTGGGGTGTCCACTCAAATAGCACTCCTTTCTTTGTCAAGGAAGTAAGCGGGAGGGCAATCTTGGAGAATCTTTTTACGAACTTGCGGTAGTATCCGGCAAGTCCAAGAAAACTCCTCACATCGGCCGCCGAATTCAAAGGTGACCACTCCTTCACAGCGCGCACCTTGGCTGGATCCACAGCTCGTCCTGCCCCGCTGATTACATGGCCCAAGAAAGCAACCTCCTTAAGCTAGAATTCACACTTGCTAAACTTGGCGAACAGGGCGTGCTCCTTTAGCTTCTCTAGAACTAAGGCCAAATGTCTGGCATGCTCTTCCTCCGTCTTCGAGTAGACTAGGATGTAGTCAATGAACACAATGACGAAGACATCTAAATAGGCCTCAAACACGTTATTCATCAAGCTCATGAAAGCCGATGGGGCGTTTGTGAGTCCAAACGGCATCACTGTGAACTCATATAAGCCGTACCTTGAGCTGAAAGCCGTTTTCTGTATATCATCCTCCTGTATTCTCAATTGGTAATACCCCGAGCGCAAGTCTAACTTGGAGAACCAATGCGCTCCCACCAGTTGGTCGAACAACTCATCGATCCGAGGTAACGGGTAGGTGTTCCGTACTGTCAGTCGGTTAAGTTCCCGATAGTCTATACATAAACGCAGGGTTCCATCCTTCTTCTTGACGAATAGAACAGGGGCTCCCCAAGGCGACGAGCTGGGGCGAACAAACCCTGATTCTACCAACTCCTGCAATTGCACTCTAAACTCCGCAAGTTCTTTTGGGGCCATCCGATAAGGGGTCCTGGAGACAGGCTTAGCTCCTGGTACAAGCTTAATTTGAAAATCCACTTCTCTATGCGGGGGTAACCCTAGCAGTTTTTCGGGAAATACCTCAGGGAAATCCCGTGCTACCCGCACATCCTTCACCTCTAACTTCATCTCCTTTAGTTCGAATCATATCATGTAGACTTCATCCCCTCTCATATGAGCTTTCAAGGTCTGGATTGAGGATAATAAGATTCGTGGTGCGAAATTTATACCTTGGAAGACTACATCAGTATCCCCATGTCTCAAATAGATACGCTTCTCCGCGCAGTCGATTCTCGCATGGTGCCAATCTAGCCACGCCATACCCAGGATGAGGTCGAACTCTGGTATCCTCAAAATTGTGGTAGGGGTATCAAAGGTCTTTCCCCCAATGGCTATCTCTAACTCACACTTTGCGGTTGCCGTCATCTCGGATCCGTCTAGGAGGCGTACTCTTCGAGCAATACCAGTGAAATATTGCACTCTGTGTATATCTTTGATGAAGTCTTCAGACACGAATGAATGTGAGGCACCCGTATCAAATAATGTATGAGCCGGTTTCCCGCCGACCATCACGGTGCCTTAGTGTCATTAATAATACTCAAGCTAGATGTCTAGTATATTTCAAGCAACTAGAGGATATTAATGAAAGCAAAATGACCAATTCGAATCGTACCTGCAATCATCTCTTGAGGGTTCCGCTCTTGAGTCATGTCCAGGGCATACATCTGATCTCGAGCGGGTCCAGGGTTTCTTCCTCGTGGTCCTCGTCCTCGACCACGTACATATCCCCGCCCCCGAGGGTCTGCTGGAGGGAAAGCAAGAGGCGCATCACCAAACAGTTGTGGGCAGTAGCGCCGAATGTGGCCCGATTGGTTGCATTCGAAGCACACCCGTTCCTGCCTTCCGCCGTGTTGCTGAAACTATGGAGGTGGAGGTAATGCTGGCGGTTGTGGAACCGGGCGCTCCTCTCCAAAGTTCT
This sequence comes from Platanthera zijinensis, assembly GCA_039513925.1. Classification (NCBI taxonomy): domain Eukaryota; kingdom Viridiplantae; phylum Streptophyta; class Magnoliopsida; order Asparagales; family Orchidaceae; genus Platanthera; species Platanthera zijinensis. The sequence goes on from CM077083.1 coordinate 41,661,677, forward strand.
GGGGAAAACGCCCACCACCCCTCTGATATCCACTTCCTCTTTTATTGTCAAACCTCCTTCTGTTGCTGGGGCCGGCTTCCATCACGCCCTCTGCTGGCCTCTTACCACTTCCCAAGTGGTCCGCTTCCAATCTCTTCGCCATATCAATAATCTCCGCCAGACTAGAGTCCGCTATAAACAAAAGGGCTTGCCTTAGGGGGTCTCGCAAGCCTTTGTAGAATCTTTTGGCGTACCCTCTATCATCCAGCTCATAGGAGTCAGCGAATCTAGCCAGGTGCTGAAACTCCCGTTGGTACTCCGTCACCGACATGGACCCTTGCTTAAGTTGCAAAAATCTCTCTTCCAGGCCATCCCGAGCGGCCGAGGGGATGAAATGCTCTAAGAAGGCTTCGGAGAATTCGCTCCAACTAATGTCCGTTTACACTCTTCCACGAAAAGTGGAGCCCATGAGGGACTTCCACCACCTTTTGGCGTGCAGCTCTAAGAGTGTCACCACAAGGGTCACCGCCATGTTGTTTGGACATCTTATTCCTGCCAACAACTCTTGTATAGTGTCGAGCCACTCTTCCGTACGCACTGCCGACTCTGTCCCAACATAAGCGGGAGGGGAGAGAGCTCGGAAAACGCTTAACCAACTAGATCCCGGACCCTGTTGTTGTACAGGTGTCTGCTGAGATTGGGACCTAAAGGCGTCCAGAATAGCTGTGAGCGTCTGCCCCAGCTCTGATTGTTGGAATTGTGTAGGTACGGATGGGGCGGGGGTGCCCCTTACTGGCTCAACAAGTGCTGGGATCTACACATAAGGTACAAACTTAGGGTTAGGTTGGCTAATCTAAGGTTAAAGATGGACAACTTAGTGTGAATTACATATGGGCACACCACTGCTTCCGCTAAGTTAGCTTGTCCCCAAACTGACCAATCAAACGGGGGTGGTACCATTGTTAAGTGACTTTCGCCTTGGAGGATCGTAGCAAGCTGATACCATTTGTAAGACCCCCCCCCCCTCTCGGAACACAAGACACGGCACGAGAGGGGTCTTATGCCCAGAACAGCCGCCTTGCGGTAACACTAGCACTCAGGCTAGCCTGTACCACAAGACGCCTATTCTGCCGGCTACCAACCATATCAACAGATAAGTGCCAACCCAACCATACTAATATGAAAGTCAAATCCACACCAAGCATATGTCCATAATATCATAAATAAAGAAGCTACAACAAGCTTCTAATATCAGAGTACGTAAACAGAATTGCCCCGAAGGGCTACAACAAAATCTCTCTCTCACTCACATCGGTAACCAACGGTAGCGACGGTATCGTCCCTTCAGGCCCTGTCACCCTGGCCTGGCTGTCCGTCTGCATAGCCTACTGCTCCACCTGCGGGGTTTCCTCCTAAAAAGGAAGACGTAGCAACCGTTAGTCAAAAAGACTAAGTGGTTTCACATCCGCTCCCCCGGCGACTCCTCGTTACCGGGCGGAGAAAGGAACAGGTACAATATATAAATAACAGTAGTACAACAGGTGAAGTGAGTATACATATTATAAGCAGCAACATCAGCAGTGTATAATAAACAAGCTCTTATTTCAAATCTACGAACTACAGCAGCAAGAGAGTATATAACTAGAACAGTACGTAACTCAACTTATATGGATGCTCATACAAGCATATAAGTTGAGGGTCGTTCAGCAGAAAGTAACTCATCGTATAGGAGTGCTCATACAAACTTATACGATGAGGGTCTTGTGTATATAATGAAGTGCGATGCTATGTATGCAATGCAATGACACACCCATGCTCAAGCACATGCAATCGCTATGTCGACACAGACTTATAGTTCCCACTATTCGAGCAGGTAGCTAACCTCTTAGGCATCAACCGTCGTGGCCAAACGGTGACAGTGGAGCGGGCATATCCACTACTAGGCTGGTCTCCACACTACCTGGCCTAGGCCTCCGTACGCCTCCACGCTAGGACACAACAGCGGAGCTCACATGCGTACTACGGCTCAGCGAGTTCTCTCGGGTAAATAAGTACCAAGATCCTAGCCCCTGACTGGCCTATGGTATGACACGGAAGGAGCCTCGAAAATGAGTACGAGGACCAAGCCCAACCGTTCACCTAGCACGGAAGGAGCCTCGGGACGTGAACACCGAGGACCAAGCCCAACTGCCCAAGGTCTAACTGTCAACTCCCATCGGTGTGACGATTGGCGAGCCCGTAGACCTGCCACACTATCCTTAACCCGGGATTACGACACCGCGTGTCGACTCACACCACATGCAATACCACAATTCCGTGGCATGGAAGGAGTCTCGGAGAAAGCACGAGGACCAAGCCCAACCATCCATCAAATACGGAAGGAGCCTCGGGACGTGAACACCGAGGACCAAGCCCAACCGTCCGATTTTATCCAACTTAACCGCATTCCCATTAGTGACGGTCAACACCGCACTTGTTAACTTTCATAATGTTACCCATGGGGAGACGACCCTCTAAGCATTGGACTATCCATTCCCTTCCATCAATCCATTACACATTCGGGCCATAGTTTTAACCATTTACAAATCCTTCCAAATGAATTCAACATATTATAGATAATGCGCATAATGTTGATCTAACAAATATAACAAACCCTTTCATTCACTTAGGCTTGATTCACATCTCGACATAGGAATTCAAGTCCTCAAACATCAACCTTCACATTACCTCGGTGATTAACACAAAAGAATTCACCCAACCTCGAGATGAATTGCAACCTCTATTCCATCGAATCCAAGTTCCTATTATAATCATCTAGAATTATGCGTAAACTGATCAGCAACTTTGACTGAGGATTCCCGTGGCTACAGGTATCTCCCAAACACGTGCCACCACTCGTTGGAAAGGTAATTTCAAGGGCTACAACTTTTGTGTTTAGTAGAAAGCCCAGATTTGGTCACATCATACCAGAAATGCAACTCGAAGTCTGCTGCGTACAGGATACAGAATTCCTGGACATTAACTTCCAACCGCAGCAGATTCAAACAGACTTTCCCGTGGCTACAGGTATCGCATGGAAACGTGCAACCACTCGTTGGAAAGGTAATTTCAAGGGCTACAACTCTAGTGTATAGTCGAAAGCCCAGATCCGCCCCCTTCTTGCTTAAAAATAGCCAAGAGGTCGTTGCGCGCAGAATACAGATTCTGCACGCATCTTGAAGCGAAGTGAACGGCCTCCGTTCATCTTCCTCCTTAAGCGATTTTCCCCAAATCGCAACCAGAAGTTCCTCCACCCTTTTTCTCCCTCTTGAGGCCATTTCCCCTTCACGAGACCACCCCTATCATCACTTTGAAGCGAGGGGAGGTTGAAGTCGACAAAGCTTTAGAGCACAAGCTCTAGCATGGCCTTCCTAGAAAGCTTCATCTCACACATCAAGACTCGTTTGAGTCGATGTCTCGCCTAAGAATAACTATAGATCTAGCACCAAGGGAGAGGGGAGGAAACTCACATCATTTCCAGCGTTTCCTCCGTTGCCGGCCATGGATCGCGTTATTCTCCGTGGCGGCATCCTTGGCTTCGTTAGCAGTGTTCTTCCACGGAAACGGCGGAGCTTTTCCTCCAGAATCCGGCTCCGACGACCCGCGATATCTCCTCTTCCGCTCCCGTCGGTTTGCACGGTGACGGCTCGGCAAGAACAATCGGCTAGGGTTTGGTTTACTCCCTTTTATATTACAGATTAGGCTAAATCCCTTCCGCCACGTGTCACTCTCTAATTGGACCGCCCAAATTAGGTTTCATTTGAAGTGACCGGTCCAAGGATCATTCAGCATGAATCCTGAAGTCCGATTCAGTCCGCCTATACAAGCCGGCGAATCTGCCTGGGCGAAGAAAACGCCCAAGTAAAATTCGGCGGAAATCAGTCGTCATTCTCGCCGATCGGCGAGAATCGTCAGGTCATTCTCGACGATCGGTGAGAACCGTCAGGTCATTCTCGACGAATTCGTCGGGAATCAACAATGATTCCCGACGATTTTCCCTTAGCCTTTTTACTGGACATCCTGCGTTGATTGCGTTGAGTATTCTCGGCGATACTCGACGATCGGTGGGTATAACAGGGGATTCTCGACGATCGGCGAGAATCGCCGAGCATTCTCGCCGAATTTCCCTTAGTCTACTTGCAGCTCTGTGTCCGGCGGGTATCGACCACCGATACCCGTCGAATCGGCGAGAATCAGTCCTCCATTCTCGACGACTTTTACTTAGCCGAGTTCCCTCATCTCGGCTACTGGTTGGGGTAACCTTGAACCCAACCCTACACTTATTCTATGCACCTGACACCTCGCGTCGGTGCACCCCGAGCCCGAGTTGAGTCTCTTGACTCAGAACACGTGCGAGGGGCCTAGCGCAAATTGGGATGTTACAAATCCTATAAACAAAATAAAAAGATTTCGTCCCCGAAATCAGGCTGAGGTCGTGGGGAGTAAAGCATACAGAAAACAAAATATGTTTTTAAATAAAGTTACCGGAAGCAAACAACTCCGGGTAGCGTCTTTGCATCAAATCCATTGGCTCCCATGTGAATTCCTCCTTCCCATGATTAGACCATAGCACTTTTACCAAGGGGACACTTTTGCGGCGCAAGGTTCTTATATCATTATCAACGATCCGCACCGGCTCCAGTCGCACAAATCTGTCAGACGCCACAGTACCATCAGTTGTGGGGATGTATTGTTCGGGCCGCAACAGCGCCTTCCGAAGCGACGACACATGGAACACATCGTGGAGATTCTCTAGCTCGGGCGGTAGCTCCAGCCGGTAGGCCAAAGGGCCAACCCTTTCTAATATGAAAAAGGGCCCAACATACCGTGGACTGAGCTTCTTCACTCCTCGCACTAGTGACACTCCATGCATCGGCCAAATATTTAGAAACACCTTATCACCCGCTTGAAATTCCACCATACGGTGCCTTGCGTTGTAATACTTCGCCTGCCGGCTTTGAGCCTCCAACATGCGATCCCTTATTAGCCTAACCACCGCATCAGTGTCATCTATGTACTCAATTCCCAAAGTCTTTGGGTCTTCATCTTGCACCCAAGACAAGGGGGTCCTACACCTCCTTCCATATAGGGCTTCATGGGGCGCCATGCCAATACTAGCTTGATGGCTATTGTTATAGGAGATTCCACCAATGGCAAGAGTCTTTCCCACGGCTCTCCCCTATCTATCACACACAACCTCAACAGATCTTCCAATGTTCGGATGGTCCGCTCAGACTGTCCGTCCGTCTGAGGATGAAATGCGGTACTGAAGGTAAGACGTGATCCCAAATACGTCTGTACCACCTTCCAATCCTTGGAGGTGAAACGACCATCACGATCCGAAACTATCGTCTTAGGTATGCCGTGATACCGTACAAATTGTTCCACAAACAGGCGTACCAAGACATCCACGTGAGCCTCCTTCTTCATAGGTATGAACCGGGCAACCTTCGTCAGGCGATCAACGATCACCCATACTGAATCATTCCCTGAGCGGGAGTGAGGTAGCCCATGTACGAAGTCCATGGATATATCCTCGAACTTCCATTCGGGGATTGGCAACGACTGCAGCAGGACACCAGGGCTCCTACATTCTGCCTTCACTCTTTGGCAGGCTTCACAATGCGTGACAAAGTACCGGACATCTTTCTTCATCCCTGGCCAACACATCATCTTTCGTAAGCCGGCGTACATCTTTGAAATTCCTGGGTGCACGGAATATTGAGAGCAATGTGCTTCTCTCATAATATCCTCCCGGATTCTGCCACCTTTGGGAATGTAGAGTAGGCCGCGAAAGTAAACGAGGCCGTCCTTTAGTGTGTATTCGTCGGTAGTCCCGTCTTCAATTAACTTTATTGTCGTGGCCAAAGCCGCATCTAATCCTTGCTCCATTCGGATCCGGTCCCGGATATCACAAACTATACTCATGCTGGACAGGTACTCCATATATTCCGAAGAAGCCTTAAATATTAAGGTGATGTCCATCTCCTCGATCATCCGTGCCAACTCCATGCTCATCAATCGAGATTCTGGGCTCGAGCTGGGTACTTTCCTACTCAACGCATCGGCTACCGAGTTTGCTTTTCCGGGGTGGTAGTTCAAGGTGAACTCATAGTCGCATAGAAACTCTAACCACCGCCGTTGTCTTAAGTTCAATTCCTTCTGGGTATGGACGTACTTCAAATTTTTATGATCCGAGAAGATTTCGCAGTGGACGCCGTATAGATAATGCCTCCATACCTTTAAGGCGAACACCACCGCTCCTAGCTCCAAATCATGCACCGAGTAATTGATTTCATGCTTCTTCAATTGTCTTGAAGCATAAGCAATTACGTGCCCGTGCTGCATCAACACCGCTCCCAACCCCTGATAAGACGCATCCGTATAAACTTGAAATCCTTCCTTCCCAAACAGAAGGACAAGGATGGGGGCGGAGGTAAGTCTATCCTTCAATTCCTGGAATGCCGCTTCACACTGGGGTGTCCACTCAAATAGCACTCCTTTCTTTGTCAAGGAAGTAAGCGGGAGGGCAATCTTGGAGAATCCTTTTACGAACTTGCGGTAGTATCCGGCAAGTCCAAGAAAACTCCTCACATCGGCCGCTGAATTCAAAGGTGACCACTCCTTCACAGCGCGCACCTTGGCTGGATCCACAGCTCGTCCTGCCCCGCTGATTACATGGCCCAAGAAAGCAACCTCCTTAAGCCAGAATTCACACTTGCTAAACTTGGCGAACAGGGCGTGCTCCTTTAGCTTCTCTAGAACTAAGGCCAAATGTCTGGCATGCTCTTCCTCCGTCTTCGAGTAGACTAGGATGTAGTCAATGAACACAATGACGAAGACATCTAAATAGGCCTCAAATACTTTATTCATCAAGCTCATGAAAGCCGATGGGGCGTTTGTGAGTCCAAACGGCATCACTGTGAACTCATATAAGCCGTACCTTGAGCTGAAAGCCGTTTTCTGTATATCATCCTCCTGTATTCTCAATTGGTAATACCCCGAGCGCAAGTCTAACTTGGAGAACCAATGCGCTCCCACCAGTTGGTCGAACAACTCATCGATCCGAGGTAACGGGTAGGTGTTCCGTACTGTCAGTCGGTTAAGTTCCCGATAGTCTATACATAAACGCAGGGTTCCATCCTTCTTCTTGACGAATAGAACAGGGGCTCCCCAAGGCGACGAGCTGGGGCGAACAAACCCTGATTCTACCAACTCCTGCAATTGCACTCTAAACTCCGCAAGTTCTTTTGGGGCCATCCGATAAGGGGTCCTGGAGACAGGCTTAGCTCCTGGTACAAGCTTAATTTGAAAATCCACTTCTCTATGCGGGGGTAACCCTAGCAGTTTTTCGGGAAATACCTCAGGGAAATCCCGTGCTACCCGCACATCCTTCACCTCTAACTTCATCTCCTTTAGTTCGAATCATATCATGTAGACTTCATCCCCTCTCATATGAGCTTTCAAGGTCTGGATTGAGGATAACAAGATTCGTGGTGCGAAATTTATACCTTGGAAGACTACATCAGTATCCCCATGTCTCAAATAGATACGCTTCTCCGCGCAGTCGATTCTCGCATGGTGCCAATCTAGCCACGCCATACCCAGGATGAGGTCGAACTCTGGTATCCTCAAAATTGTGGTAGGGGTATCAAAGGTCTTTCCCCCAATGGCTATCTCTAACTCACACTTTGCGGTTGCCGTCATCTCGGATCCGTCTAGGAGGCGTACTCTTCGAGCAATACCAGTGAAATATTGCACTCTGTGTATATCTTTGATGAAGTCTTCAGACACGAATGAATGTGAGGCACCCGTATCAAATAATGTATGAGCCGGTTTCCCGCCGACCATCACGGTGCCTTAGTGTCATTAATAATACTCAAGCTAGATGTCTAGTATATCTCAAGCAACTAGAGGATATTAATGAAAGCAAAATGACCAATTCGAATCGTACCTGCAATCATCTCTTGAGGGTTCCGCTCTTGAGTCATGTCCAGGGCATACATCTGATCTCGAGCGGGTCCAGGGTTTCTTCCCCGTGGTCCTCGTCCTCGACCACGTACATATCCCCGCCCCCGAGGGTCTGCTGGAGGGAAAGCAAGAGGCGCATCACCAAACAGTTGTGGGCAGTAGCGCCGAATGTGGCCCGATTGGTTGCATTCGAAGCACACCCGTTCCTGCCTTCCGCCGTGTTGCTGAAACTATGGAGGTGGAGGTAATGCTGGCGGTTGTGGAACCGGGCGCTCCTCTCCAAAGTTCTGGGGAAAACGCCCACCACCCCTCTGATATCCACTTCCTCTTTTATTGTCAAACCTCCTTCTATTGCTGGGGCCGGCTTCCATCACGCCCTCTGCTGGCCTCTTACCACTTCCCAAGTGGTCCGCTTCCAATCTCTTCGCCATATCAATAATCTCCGCCAGACTAGAGTCCGCTATAAACAAAAGGGCTTGCCTTAGGGGGTCTCGCAAGCCTTTGTAGAATCTTTTGGCGTACCCTCTATCATCCAGCTCATAGGAGTCAGCGAATCTAGCCAGGTGCTGAAACTCCCGTTGGTACTCCGTCACCGACATGGACCCTTGCTTAAGTTGCAAAAATCTCTCTTCTAGGCCATCCCGAGCGGCCGAGGGGATGAAATGCTCTAAGAAGGCTTCGGAGAATTCGCTCCAACTAATGTCCGTTTACACTCTTCCACGAAAAGTGGAGCCCATGAGGGACTTCCACCACCTTTTGGCGTGCAGCTCTAAGAGTGTCACCACAAGGGTCACCGCCATGTTGTTTGGACATCTTATTCCTGCCAACAACTCTTGTATAGTGTCGAGCCACTCTTCCGTACGCACTGCCGACTCTGTCCCAACATAAGCGGGAGGGGAGAGAGCTCGGAAAACGCTTAACCAACTAGATCCCGGACCCTGTTGTTGTACAGGTGTCTGCTGAGATTGGGACCTAAAGGCGTCCAGAATAGCTGTGAGCGTCTGCCCCAGCTCTGATTGTTGGAATTGTGTAGGTACGGATGGGGCGGGGGTGCCCCTTACTGGCTCAACAAGTGCTGGGATCTACACATAAGGTACAAACTTAGGGTTAGGTTGGCTAATCTAAGGTTAAAGATGGACAACTTAGTGTGAATTACATATGGGCACACCACTGCTTCCGCTAAGTCAGCTTGTCCCCAAACTGACCAATCAAACGGGGGTGGTACCATTGTTAAGTGACTTTCGCCTTGGAGGATCGTAGCAAGCTGATACCATTTGTAAGACCCCCCCCCCCCCTCTCGGAACACAAGACACGACACGAGAGGGGTCTTATGCCCAGAACAGCCGCCTTGCGGTAACACTAGCACTCAGGCTAGCCTGTACCACAAGACGCCTATTCTGCCGGCTACCAACCATATCAACAGATAAGTGCCAACCCAACCATACTAATATGAAAGTCAAATCCACACCAAGCATATGTCCATAATATCATAAATAAAGAAGCTACAACAAGCTTCTAATATCAGAGTACGTAAACAGAATTGCCCCGAAGGGCTACAACAAAATCTCTCTCTCACTCACATCGGTAACCGACGGTAGCGACGGTACTGTCCCTTCAGGCCCTGTCACCCTGGCCTGGCTGTCCGTCTGCATAGCCTGCTGCTCCACCTGCGGGGTTTCCTCCTAAAAAGGAAGACGTAGCAACCGTTAGTCAAAAAGACTAAGTGGTTTCACATCCTCTCCCCCGGCGACTCCTCAGCACCGGGCGGAGAAAGGAACAGGTACAATATATAAATAACAGTAGTACAACAGGTGAAGTGAGTATACATATTATAAGCAGCACATCAGCAGTGTATAATAAACAAGCTCTTATTTCAAATCTACGAACTACAGCAGTAAGAGAGTATATAACTAGAACAGTAAGTAACTCAACTTATATGGATGCCCATACAAGCATATAAGTTGAGGGTCGTTCAGCTGAAAGTAACTCATCGTATAGGAGTGCCCATACAAACTTATACGATGAGGGTCTTGTGTATATAATGAAGTGCGATGCTATGTATGCAATGCAATGACACACCCATGCTCAAGCACATGCAATCGCTATGTCGACACAGACTTATAGTTCCCACTATTCGAGCAGGTAGCTAACCTCTCAGGCATCAACCTTCGTGGCCAAACGGTGACAGTGGAGGGGCATCTCCACTACTAGGCTGGTCTCCACACTACCTGGCCTAGGCCTCCGTACGCCTCCACGCTAGGACACAACAGCGGAGCTCACATGCATACTAGGGCTCAGCGGGTTCTCTCGGGTAAATAAGTACCAAGATCCTAGCGCCTGACTGGCCTATGGTATGACACGGAAGGAGCCTCGGAAATGAGCACGAGGACCAAGCCCAACCGTTCACCTGGCACAGAAGGAGCCTCGGGACGTGAACACCGAGGACCAAGCCCAACCGCCCAAGGTCTAACTGTCAACTCCCATCGGTGTGACGATTGGCGAGCCCGTAGACCTGCCACACTATCCTTAACCCGGGATTACGACACCGCGTGTCGACTCACACCACATGCAATACCACAATTCCGTGGCATGGAAGGAGTCTCGGAGAAAGCACGAGGACCAAGCCCAACCATCCATCAAATACGGAAGGAGCCTCGGGACGTGAACACCGAGGATCAAGCCCAACCGTCCGATTTTATCCAACTTAACCTCATTCCCATTAGTGATGGTCAACACCGCACTTGTTAACTTTCACAATGTTACCCGTGGGGACACGACCCTCTAAGCATTGGACTATCCATTCCCTTCCATCAATCCATTACACATTCGGGCCATAGTTTTAACCATTTACAAATCCTTCCAAATGAATTCAACATATTATAGATAATGCGCATAATGTTGATCTAACAAATATAACAAAGCCTTTCATTCACTTAGGCTTGATTCACATCTCGACATAGGAATTCAAGTCCTCAAACATCAACCTTCACATTACCTCGGTGATTAACACAAAAGAATTCACCCAACCTCGAGATGAATTGCAACCTCTATTCCATCGAATCCAAGTTCCTATTATAATCATCTAGAATTATGCGTAAACTGGTCAGCAACTATTACTGAGGATTACCATGGCTACAGGTATCGCCCAAACACGTGCCACCACTCGTTGGAAAGGTAATTTCAAGGGGTACAACTTTTGTGTTTAGTCAAAAGCCCAGATCTGGTCACATCATACCAGAAATGCAACTCGAAGTCTGCTGCGTACAGGATACAGAATTCCTGGACATTAACTTCCAACCGTAGCAGTTTCAAACGGACTTTCTTGTGGCTACAGGTATCGTATGGAAACGTGCAACCACTCGTTGGAAAGGTAATTTCAAGGGCTACAACTTTCGTGTTTAGTCAAAAGCCCAGATCCGCCCCCTTCTTGCTTAAAAATAGCCAAGAGGTCGCTGCGCGCAGAATACAGATTCTGCACGCATCTTGAAGCGAAGTGAACGACATCCGTTCATCTTCCTCCTTAAGCGATTTTCCCCAAATCGCAACCAGAAGTTCCCCCACCCTTATTATCCCTCTTGAGGCCATTTCCTCTTCACGAGACCACCCCTATCATCACTTTGAAGCGAGGGGAGGTTGAAGTCGACTAAGCTTTAGAGCACAAGCTCTAGCATGGCCTTCCTAGAAAGCTTCATCTCACACATCAAGACTCGTTTGAGTCGATGTCTCGCCTAAGAATAACTATAGATCTAGCACCAAGGGAGAGGGGAGGAAACTCACATTATTTCCGGCGTTTCCTCCGTTGCCGGCCATGGATCGCGTTATTCTCCGTGGCGGCATCCTTGGCTTCGTTAGCAGTGTTCTTCCACGGAAACGGCGGAGCTTTTCCTCCAGAATCTGGCTCCAGCGACCCGCGATATCTCCTCTTCCGCTCCCGTCGGTTTTCACGGTGACGGCTCGGCAAGAACGATCGGCTAGGGTTTGGTTTACTCCCTTTTATATTACATATTAGGCTAAATCCCTTCCGCCACGTGTCACTCTCTAATTGGACCGCCCAAATTAGGTTTCATTTGAAGTGACCGGTCCAAGGATCATTCAGCACGAATCCCAAAGTCCGGTTCAGTCCGCCTATACAAGCCGGCGAATTTGCCTGGGCGAAGAAAACGCCCAAGTAAAATTTGGCGGAAATCAGTCGTCATTCTCGCCGATCGGCGAGAATCGTCAGGTCATTCTCGACGATCGGTGAGAACCGTCAGGTCATTCTCGACGAATTCGTCGGGAATCAACAATGATTCCCGACGATTTTCCCTTAGCCTTTTTACTGGACATCCTGCGTTGATTGCGTTGAGTATTCTCGGCGATACTCGACGATCGGTGGGTATAACAGGGGATTCTCGACGATCGGCGAGAATCGCCGAGCATTCTCGCCGAATTTCCCTTAGTCTACTTACAGCTCTGTGTCCGGCGGGTATCGACCACCGATACCCGTCGAATCGGCGAGAATCAGTCCTCCATTCTCGATGACTTTTACTTAGCAGAGTTCCCTCATCTCGGCTACTGGTTGGGGTAACCTTGAACCCAACCCTACACTTATTCTATGCACCTGACACCTCGCGTCGGTGTACCCCGAGCCCGAGTTGAGTCTCTTGACTCAGAACACGTGCGAGGGGCCTAGCGCGAATTGGGACGTTACAGGTTATAGGTCTCGGGAAGAAGGAGGAAAGAGTGGGAATGCCACTCAAAGTAAAGCTTTTATATAAGCTTTAAACACGTCGGTTCAGTATAACTGAAGCCTAGCCGCCGGTTCTCTTAATAAAATAAGAGAATTTTCTAATAGTCTTTACTAATGGTACACCCAAAACGACACGAAAACCGAATTATCTCGGAATTCGATGAAATTCGCACCGTAGCTAAATACCCACGCTACGAACACATCGGCGAAGTCGAAATTAACTTTCGATGAACAAAACTCGAGTTATACCCACCTAAAGCCAAAACACAAGCATACCCCAAGAGGCCACACCGGGTCACCCAAAACGACTCAGCTTGCTAGGGAGACCTTGCCCATAGGCTACAAAATAGGCCACTCAGTTCTAAGGAGCTAAACCACACTCCACAAATGGCACAAGCTACGAAAACGCATCACCGTAACGCCAAACGAGAATAAATAGTCGCAGAAAAATCAGGGGCGTTACAACTACCATGTCCCTAACGGCCCAAACGCCGTTACACAGAAATCTTGTAAAGGCCCCACCCGCGCATGGGTATTAAACCCCGGGCTTGCCCGCACATTCTGACTTCACACGTCAGGATTCCGTCTCACACACAAACTGATTCTAAGAACCCTTGCTGAACCCCACCCGCTCATGGCCTCATTGCTCGGGCTTGCCCTATGCTCGGCGTGTAACATCCCATTTCCAACTAGACCCCTAGGAGTGGTTTTGTCATGACAAAACCCTAGGAAGCCCAAGAAAAAAAAGTCAAGTGGGCCTGGTAGTGTGGATAGGAGCACTATGGTCTGCAAATAGTAAATTCCTAAACCCTAGTTTAGGGTGACCAGGGGCCATCACCATGACTCCAATACCTCACCATGATATCTCCAACCCATGTTAAGGCCCTAAGGACTCATCAGGGTCAACCCTAGAGCCTAAGTTGACCAAGGTCAACCCTAACCCTAAATGGGTCAAACTTGCCTGCATAGGGTTAATTGACCCTACCTAAGCTCTGTGAACCCTACCCATCCCTACCTATACCCTAGGGGAGGCCAATGGGTCACCAAGGACCCATTAATGGTGGCCTAAAAGGTCAATTTTACCAATGTCAACCCTAGGCTAGGTCAAGTCAAACCTAGCTCAAAAAGGGCTAACCCAAGCTTGGATCCACTAGCCACTTGGTCTAACCACCCCACCCCCCACCCCACCCACCCCCCCCCCCCGAATCCATTTTCATCAGTTTAGTGGGCTGTATATAGGGTTAGCATGATGATCAAATCGGCCATGGTGACTAGGAGAGAGAGAGAGAGAAAGCTTCATTCATTTTAATGGAGGAGAGAGAATTTTGGGAAGAGGAAGAATGGAGTGGGGCTCGGCCAAGGGAGACCAACAGCCACCCTTGATGGCTGCAATAAACTCCTCTAGGGAAGAGGAGTTGATTCCAGCCGTTTCCCGGCCACCAAGGGGCTTATTCAGCCCCCCTCCTCTCAACCCAAGCCATGTCATTAATGACTTTGATGGGCAATGAAGGATCCATCCACTCCCCTCCCCAATTGGCCTTTTAAACACCACCAGTGGGGGAAGGCGAGTCTTTTTAAACTCTCACCTGGAAGTAACAAGCCATCCCACTATGCTGTTGCAGAAGCCGAGCGCCACTGCCGTCGTCCATGGTGTCCCGCCGCTCCTCTCGCCTTCAGGCCGCCGGAAAGGTCCTCCTCCACTTCTTTTCCCATGGATAGTTCATAGAAATCACTAGGGCCAAGGTTCGGGCTCAATTGAACCCGATCAAAATCGAAGTTTTAATGGTTTTCGGACAAAAATTAGCTTGGTAGAATCGCCGGAATAGGCGTCTCCGGCGGCCGTGCCGCCGGCTGGGGGTAGCCCCCACCTCCCCGAAGGTGGTGGTGGCGGTGGCCGGCCGGGGAAGTGGTCGGGTGGTCGGGAAATCAGCCCGCAATGTTGCCCAGGCGCGGGCAATCATGGATGTTGTCCTATTTGAGAAGATGACGGGCAGCCGTCGGATGCGCGCCAAGATTCGTTCAGAATCATTTTGTTTTATTATTATTGCTTGATTTAATTGATTTTTTGTCACATTATTTGCAGCACTTTGATTTAAATTTTAAAAATACTTACGGACCTCTGATATGAAAACTTGCAACATAAAAGTTGTAGACCTAAGGGTCTACTTTCATCCAAAATTTATTTGGACCCATTTGGACCTTAGGTTAGACCAGGGCATCCATTTTGGTGGGACCTATACCTAAGGATATCCTGAGATTGAAAAGGGTGCCCACACTTCATCCCTTGTCCAAATAACCTAATATTTGGGCAGTGGGTCAACCTTAGTCATACCTAGGGTCAGTCCAAAAATGAGAATTTTTGGGAATACTTTGTCCTATAATTTTTGTTATTATTTAATAATACTAGGGTATTTTGATTAAGTGGTCTAATGACCTCGAAACCCTCCCAAATTTTTGTGAGTGGTCCCTGGTATTATTTCCTAGCTCTGTACAAAATTTCAACTCATTTGGATAAGTTTTAGTTAAGGAATCACCAAACCCTAGTTTGGCCTTAAGGAGGTGTTTTTGGTTAAAAAGTGCACTTGTGATTTTAGGTGACCAAATCACATCACCAGTTGCTGAAACTTGGGACACTGGTTTGTGTTTACCCTTAGCATCCCCCTATGGTTTATAGGGTGGTTTGGTGTAGGTATATCCTAGGACCCAAGTTCAAACATTTAGGTTGGTCTTGGGGGGATTTGTGAAGGGCATAGGGTCAAATGCCCTTGTATGGTTGTGATCTTTGGTGGAGAGGGGACTAGTAAAGTTAAAGTCCTCTGGAAAAAATCTTAGGAGGTTTGGAGATTGATACATACCTCAAAACCCCAACCATAGGGTTAGGGTAGAATCACCTTTGTATAACACAAGCCCATATAACTCATCAAAAGGGTGTGAAACTTAAGGAGCATGAGTCTTAAAGTAGAAAGAACCCTTAGTAATTTTACAGGAATTTTATGAGCAATATTTTTAGTACTTCATTAATTGGTTATGATATAGCCCTAATTAATGTTTTAATTATTAAGAATCATTCTGTTCTTTGAAACCCCATGGAACCTTGGCAGTTAATGTTTTAGATTTAAATTGTTGCCCCTGATTTTTAGTATAATTTTTGTTTGATTAAATCTAGTACATCATGCACAAATGACTAAAAAGGGGTTTGGTGGTATAAAATTACTCATAGGAGATATATCTGATGACAAATTATGATAATTAGGCACAGATGATTTTCAGTCCTAAATATGCTTGTAGTAATTTATTCATAATTTTTAGAGGGTTGATTACAGTACTTTCCTTACAAGTTCATAATATTGAGGTTTTTGGTAATTATTTTATTTAGAGTTTAATCCCTGCTAAAAATTTATTAAACTTGGCCAATGATGTTTTTAAGATTTTATTAGCTCAATATAATTAATTCATAATTTTTGGACGGCAATTTTCTATACTTGTTTCATTAACATTGAAAGATAGAAATTATTTCTAAAATAGTGTTAAGGCCCCTTAGATGCTAGAAAAATTATGATACCTTGGATTTATATTACTGAGTTAACCTAATATTTATCATAATTTTGTTAGGTATCTTGCATGAGTACTTAGGGTAGTTTATGTTCAAACTGGTAACCCTAGAAGCTTTAAGGAAGTTAATTAAATGGCTGATTAAATAGGAAAATTACAATTTTCTGGATTTAGTCTATTTGTACCATGATAAGTCTCCAATAAATAATTTAGGGCATTTGGATGATTATTTGGATTATCTCCTATCTGGTTCGACATATAGCCTAGGTTGGTCTGCATTTGACAAATTGGGTTTGCTGCAATAGGATATGAATGGACATGGTGTAGGAGTTAATCATTTTGCTGGGTTGGATAGATGTGGATGAATTCACCATAGAAGGATAGGAAGAGTAGTGAGAAGGGGTTGGGCAAAAGTTTAGAGGTGCTCGGGTTTGACGAAAGATCGTCTTTCCCAAGGAGAGGAAGAGTCAAAATCACCCTAGGATTAGCCTACTGTAATATGAGAAGGGAATGGGTAAAGGGAATCAACCAATAACAATAAGTGCCTTGCGAAAGGGAACGATGGGCTTCAGCTACCATCATAGTTCCTAGTGCCCTTTGAGAGCCCTTCACGGGGTATACCGGGGGAAGTCATGGTCTAACGTAAACTGTAGGAGTGATAAATCTTAAAGAGCAACTAGAATAATTAGGAGTTCACTTTCAAACACCCCGGAGTCTCGGGAAGTTAGTTTGGCTATGATATTCTGTAACATCCCATTTCCGGCTAGACCCCTAGGAGTCAGTTGGTCGTGATAGAACCCTAGGAAGCCCAAAAACTGAAATAAATCGACCGAGATTTCGGGTCACGGGTTGGTCACGCCCGTGACCGATCCGTCACGCCCGTGACCTAGGGAGTGACTCCTTCGATGATCGCCGATCTCAGTGAGACGATCGTCGGGCGCAGAATTTTTCTACCCGGGCCTGTCACGCCCGTGACCTATGTGTCACGCCCGTGACCTATGTGTCACGCCCGTGACCTAGGGCATGACACCTTTGACGATCGTCGATCCCAGTGGGACGATCGTCGAAACGCGGAATTTGCCTCATGGCCTGTCACGCCCGTGATCCAGGTGTCACGCCCGTGACCTAGGGCATGACTCCTTCGACGATCGTCGATCTCAGGTAGACGATCGTCGGACGCAGAATTTGCCTCATGGCCTGTCACGCCCGTGACCCATGTGTCACGCCCGTGACCTAAGGCGTGGCAACCCTTCGCCGATCGTCGACCTCAATTCGACGTCGTTGAACCCAGAGTTGGTCACCCGGGCTTGTCACGCCCGTGACCCACATGGCACGCCTGTGACCAAGGGCGTGACCACCCTTCGACGATCGTCGATCTCAGTTCGACGATCGTCGATCCCAGAATTGGTCACCTGGGCCTGTCACGCCCATGACCTATGTGTCACGCCCGTGACCAAGGCCGAAACGTTAGCCAGACTGGAAATTTCGATAACCGACGTTGTAATCAATTCTGATTATGGGAAGTTACGCCAGGAGAATTTATGGGTTGTTTCCTATTCTGATTATTTAATAAATTAAGGAATGTTGGTCCAATAGGAAATCGCCACCTGGCAAACACCTCTTCATTTCCAGCAATTCAACTGCCTTGCCATAACCGAAACGTCATTAAGAGGAATATTAAGGGCCATGAACGTTTCATCCTTTCCCCTTCCCATTTGCTGATCTATAAAAGACTCCTAAGAGCAAGAGGAAAAAGTTACACTCTCCATCAAACTGTTTCAGATTTCCCCCTTGTTGTTGAAGAATTTCCGGCGACGCCGCCACCGCGCCAATGGCTTCCCGACGCTCTACACGCCTCCAGCCCGCGAACAAGGTCCTCCCCTCCCTCTTCTTCTGCGGATAGATCTTAGAAATCGTTAGGAGAGATATCGGGCTCAAAAGAGCCAGATCGGGTGAGCGTTTCCATGCTTTTCCGAAAATTTAATGGTGGCGGGTTCGCCGGAAACCGCGTCTCCGGCGGCCGTACCGCCGCCCGACGATAGCCCTCACCTCAACAGAGGTGGTGGTGGTGGTGGTGGCCGGCCAGGGAGATGGCTGGATGGCCGGGAAATAGCTTGGAAAAGCTATAGGAAATTAAGTTTCAGGGCTCTGGTTTCGGGCTGTAGAAGAAGATGAACAGTGCCATTAAATTAGATTTTATTTTTAAAACAATTTCTGAATAAAATATCTGTCATTTTAAATAATTTGGGAAAAATACCTAAAGGCTCTTGCAGGAAAAATGGTCAACACCAATATTGTACCTCTTAGAGTCTAGGAAATTTTAAAATTTGTTTCAAGCATTTTGGACCACTGGATAGACCTCAGCACTTAATTTGGTGAGGTCCACCCATAGGGTAGCCTGACCTTAGAAAAATTCCCCACTCCAAACCAGTCATCAAAATGACTTGAAAATTGGGGTGTGGCCTAATCTTATCTATATCTAGATGCTGTCCAAAAATTAGGATTTTTGGGAAATATTTTTCTATAGTTTTTAGAAAAATTCAATAATCCTAGCTTAATTTAATTAGAGGGTTAAATAATTTCCAAACCCTCTCAAATTTTGGTTAGTGGTCCCTGGGTTCACCATAAGGTTCTGTATAATTTTTCATCTCATTTTGAGATGGTTTGGATCAGAAATGAACAAACCTAAGTTTGCCCTAATAAGGGGTCTTAGGTTAAAGGTGCACTTTTGAGATTTGAGTGGTCAGATCACCTCAACAGAGGCTGAGATTTTTACCACTGGCTAGTAATATTCTCGAGCACCCCCTCATAGAGTTTGAGGTGGATCGGGATAAGTTTTCCCTAAGAACCAAGGCCAAACCCTAAGGATGGATCTTGGTGACTTGTGAAGGTCATGGGGTCAAATGACCTTGGATTGACTCAAAATTTAGCGAAGAGGACCATAGGGCCATAATAGTCCTCTGGATGAAAGCTTAGTAGATTTGGAGACTGTTGGGATACCTAAAAATCTAACCCTAGTTTAGGGTGCAAAACTTGTAGAGATAGGAAATGACACTAAATCATATTGAAAAGTGATGAGATTTGGGTAGAGTGAATTATTGGGATGGTACAAGCTCTGGATATTTTACTATGAATTTTAAGATCATTATTTTGGATACTTCATCAACGAATAGTAGCTTGTATGATTTGCTTAGAAAATTTATTATGGAATACACACTTTCTAGAAATTGATGAAATTTAAGAAGAGAATGTTTATTATGATTTTAAATCTTTGTGAATTTTTATGGGATTTTTGGATTTTTAATTCTAAGGCTTGCTTCATTAAGTATGTTTTACCTTGAATATTTGATTAAATCTTTTGTGGTGTTTAGCAAGCTGGTAAAATTATGATTCTTTGCACAAAGATCTTTTCTATATTATACTACTGATTAGTAATTTTTTTATAATTTTCCGATGAATAATTTCAGTACTTCCTTCTTTACGTAGGATTAACGTGTTTATACTGGATAAATTGTTTAGAGGCTAAATACTTTCTGTAAAATTCTGAAAATTCGTATTTGAGGTTATCTTGCTGTTATTTAATGATCATGATTTTTGGGTAGCCATTACTTAGGAGGATCATGCAGTTCATGTTTAAAATGACCCATGGCCCGTCCTTTGGGAAAATTAAATAAATATCAGATTAATTAGGAAAATTATAAGTTTCTGGATTTAGACAAATTATGATATGGTAGACCTCCAGTAAATATTATAGGAGATTTGGAAGATAATTTGGTGTACCTCCCCTTGTGTACCTCATATAGCTTAGGATGGTCTGCATATAGTAAAACCACGGAAATTGAACTAGAGTAATAATGAACTTGGGAAATGGAATTTTGGTAGTTGCTGGTTGGTAGGGCAAGCTAAGATTGAGTTCATCATTGGATGTCAGGATAAGTAGAGTGTGAGACTGGTTAAGGTTAAGTGGCGTACGGGAACGACGAAAGATCGTCCATCCCGGGAAGAAGAGGAAGAGTCTTAATACTCTAGGGTTAGATCTAAAGTAACTAAAAGAGGATCGGGTTAAGGGAGATCAACCAATAACAATAAGTGCCTTGCGAAAGGGGACTTCGTGTCGTAATGCCGCCGTCTTGGTTCCAAGTGCCCCTTGAGAGCCCTTCACGGGGTATGCCGGGGGCAGTCCTGGGCTAACGTAAATCATAGGAATATTAAATTAAAAGAGCAACTAGTATAACTAGGGTTGCACATACACACACCTCGGTAGCTAGGAAGGTAGAATAATTGGTTTGGTTGCCATTCAGACGGTAGCTCTGAAGGTAGATGCACGGACGGGACTGTCCGGGGGGCCGAGGGCTCGAGGGTTGGAGTACAGAATAAAGGTGGTGGGTTTTTTGTATCTGATAGTCGTTCACACCGACATCGGTACGTTGACTCGGCGGTGTGGGACACTTAGCCAAAGAAAGTCTTGTGGGTACAGCCAGCTGTAGTACGCGGATACTCTAGGTTGTGTTCTTCTAGGGGCGTACGGAAGGGCTAGGCCTGGTAGTGTGGATACCCGCCTAGGAGTGCGGGGCCCGACCCACTGTCTCCGTTTGCCACTACGGAGGTTCCTGGGAGTGAAGCTAGCTGCCCGAACAGGGGGAACTAAAGGTCTGTGCGCATGGAGTCGTGTGCGTGAGTTGCACTTGCATGAATCATGGCATAGCATATCACTACACTCATATTTGCATACAACCGACACCCCAACGTATAAATCGGTATGGGACTTTTTATATGATGGGAGCCTTGCAGAAGACCCCTTAACTTATAAGTTTGTATGGACATTCATATAAGTTAAGGTTACATACTTATTTACTTGCTTGTTTACTCACTGTTCTCTAGCTGCCTTTTTATACAAATTGCTACTTATTAATTATTCTCCTTATTACTTACTGCCGTAGGATTGTTAGACCTATTTCATTCTAAATAACCACTAGATTAGCTTCCTTGTCACCTGCTTGATTATTCTCCACTTTTGTAGCTTCCATTTCCTCCTCTCCGCCCGGTGCTTAGGAGATGTGGTGGGAGGGGTAGGGGATGATAGGGCTTAGTCTTTATGACTAATGGTTTTCGAACCATAACATTACAGGAGCTCCGGATGGGAGACAGGGACCAGCAGTCCAGGGACCAGCACCAGCGGAGTACGGTGCGCATGGAGGTGGGACAGTCTAGCACCGGTGCACCTGCGACCAGCTCCGTGAGTGATTAGTATTTTTATAGCTTTCGTGATGAGTGATTTGTAGTGAGGACTCTGATGTACTGGGCTCGAGCCCATTTATCTATTTTCTGTTATTATCTACTGATGGACTGGATGTGATTTCATTTTTATTTACATATTTTTGTGGACTTGTTTACGTTTTATGTATAATTACTTCTCTCTCTTGTGATCGAAAAGGGCCGTCATAATTGGCGTTTTGTAGTGGTTGCCTTCCCGTGAGTCGGTGCCACCGCAAAGCGGCAATTATGGGCTAAGACCCCGGTGGTTGAAAAGGAAAAAAAAGGGGGGTCTTACAAGTGGTATCAGAGGAAACCTCGATCGGAAGAGAAGTAGTCCACAAAACCTTGGGTCACTCCCGTGCGAGCTTAGTTTGCGGACAAACTAGCAGCGGAAGCAGTGGTGTGCCCATAAGGGAAATCACATGTGAAAGTCCATCCTAACTCTTCTTAAATTCCATTCATTCGCTCTCTAACAAATGGAATTTTTACTTGTAGCTGGCAACGAACCCTACACCGCAGCAGGGGACACCCCAGGCTCCAAATGTGGTCCCGCCTCCGTCGGCTCCAGCTCCGTTCCAGCAGACGGAGATGGGGCAAACACCGACGTCCATTCTGGAGGCCTTCAGAGCTCAGCAAGCCCCGGCTTCATAGCCAAACCCCGGGGCCAATTGGATGACTGTCTTCCGGGGACTTTCCCCTCCATCCTACCAGGGGACGGAGTCTGCAGTACGTACGGAGGAATGGTTGGACACCATTTACGAGATGCTGGCAGGGATTCGGTGCCCCACGGAGGAGGCAGTCGCTTTGGCTGTCTCTTGCTTAGAGTCACACGGAAAGAGGTGGTGGAAATCTCAGCTGGACACCACCTTTGCGGGGATGGACTGCGTTGATATTATATGGGAGGAGTGCAGAGCAGCGCTCTTGGGACATTTTGTACCTCAGTCGGCGAGGGATGACCTGGAGGATAGGTTCCTGTGGTTGAGGCAGGGGAACAGGACTGTGGTGGAGTACTATTAGGAGTTCACTCACCTGGCCAGCTATGCGGACGCTTACCAGTTGGATGATGATGGCTATGCCCGGAGGTTTTATAAGGGGCTGCAAGATGACATGAGACAGACCCTCCTTTTCATCTCGGAGGGGAGTCTAGCCAGGATTCTGGAGATGGCCAAGAAGAGAGAGACGGATCAGCTTACAGTGAGGAGCCGGAAGAGACCGGCTGATGATACAGTGATTGGAAGATGTAGAGACCGTCCTCGAGGCCAGGTTATTGGAGAGAGAAGGAACGGGGATCAGCCTCGTCAAGAGTTTGGGTAGGAGCAGAGGAGTCAGGGGGTATTGGCTCCCCAGCCTTTACAGATGCTGGAAATGCCAAGGACGGCAGAGCAGCCACCGGTATGCTATCAGTGCAACCATCCGGGGCATATCAAGAGGAACTGCCCTGTGAGACGAGCACCCCCACCAGCACAGCAGGGCGCTCCACCTCCCCGACAGTTTGGCGGATGAGGACAGGACCGAGGACGAGGATTTCAGGATCGAGGCCGCAGGCCAGAGAGGGAGCAGATGTATGCTCTAGACCTGATACAGCCCCGGAACCCGGAGCAGGTTATCACAGGTATGGCAGTACTTTTAAATTTTTATCATATAAATTAGTATTCTAGACATAACCTGGTTAGAAATTAAGTAAAGACAACTGCAACAAGAATACTAAGACACTTAAATACCCCAGGCATAGTCTTCGTTAGCGGCAAGCCCGCTCACACCCTCTTCGACACTAGTGCGTCGCAATCGTTCGTGTCGGAGGATTTCGTGAAAGGGCTGGTAGGTGTGGAGCCATTCACCGGGAAGATGATGAGGGTGCGCCTACCCGATGGATCAGAGATAATGACCTCTGCTCATTGCAATATGGAAGCGAGGATCGGCGGGAAGGCGTTTGAGGCACCAGCGACGGTTCTGAAGATGCCAGATTACGATCTGATCCTGGGCATGACTTGGATATATTAGAACCATGCCCAGATCGATTGCGTGGTGAAGAGGATCACCGTGAGGCACGGCGACTCATTCATTGTCATTGAAGGTATTATACCAGCACCCCGTACCTTACTATCGTCTGTGCAGGCCGTTAAGGCCCACCTGCAGGGTAAAGAATTTTATCAGGTCCTTTTTGAGGCGGTCGTGTCCAAGGACTCCATTGCAGATATTCCAGTACTGCGGGACTTCGCCGACGTGTTTTCGGAGAAGCTACCAGGGCTACCCCCGCACCGAGAGAAGGACTTCCAGATTCAGCTCGTACCGGGGGCTAAGCCGGTATCCAGAGCTCCCTATCGAATGGCCCCAAAGGAGTTGGTGGAATTTTGAAGCCAGCTTCAGGAGTTAGTGGAGGCCGGGTTCGTTCGGCCTAGCTCTTCACCATGGGGAGCTCCGGTGTTGTTCGTTAAGAAGAAGGACGGGTCCCTTAGACTGTGCATCGATTACCGGGCTCTGAACAGGTTGACAGTCCGGAATACGTATCCCCTACCAAGCATAGACGAGCTATTTGACCAGCTGGAGGGAGCCCATTGGTTCTCAAAGCTGGATCTGAGGTCAGGGTACTACCAGCTTCGCATTCGGGAGGAGGACATCCCGAAGACGGCCTTCAGCAGCAGATACGGCTTGTACGAGTTTACAGTAATGTCGTTCGGGCTCACGAATGCACCCTCCGCATTCATGACCCTGATGAATCGGGTGTTCGAAGAGTATCTGGACTTCTTCGTTATCGTATTCATCGACGACATCCTTATCTATTCAAGGACGGAGGAGGAGCACGCGAGACATCTGGCCTTGACCTTGGAGAAGCTGCGTGAGCATGAGATGTATGCCAAGTACAGCAAGTGCCAGTTCTGGCTAAAGGAGGTGGCCTTTCTGGGCCATGTCATCAGTGGAGCAGGTCTGGCAGTGGATCCGGCGAAGGTCCAGGCAGTACGGGATTGGCAACCGCTAAAGTCGGCCTCGGATGTTCGAAGTTTCTTGGGACTGGCCGGTTACTACCGGAAGTTCGTAAAGGGGTTCTCTAAGATTGACCTCCCTCTTACGTCTCTGACGAAGAAGGAGTCCCCTTTTATTTGGACACCACGATGCGAATCTGCCTTCCAGGAGCTGAAGGATCGTCTCACCTCGGCTCCCATCCTTGCTCTTCCATCAGGGAAGTAGGGATTCCAGGTGTATACAGATGCTTCTTATCAGGGGATGGGTGTCGTTCTGATGCAGAACGGGCACGTAATAGCCTATGCCTCCCGTCAGTTGAAGTAGCACGAGCAGAACTACCCCGTGCACGATTTGGAGATGGGGGCAGTCATTTTTGCTCTTAAGATCTGGCGACACTATCTCTACGGAATACATTGTGATATCTTCTCCGACCATAAGAATCTGAAGTACGTCGAAACCCAAAAAGAGTTAAACATCAGACAGAGACGCTAGGTGGAGTTTCTGTCTGACTACCAGTACACCATGCACTACCATCCGGGGAAGGCGAATGTGGTCACGGATGCTCTGAGCTGGAGAGCGAGTACGACAGGAGTAGGCCCGCAGCTGATGGCCTTGGAGTTGGTTAAATCATTCGAGGAGATGCAGATTTCACTAGTGTCTGAGGATGACCCGGAGCTGTACATGGAGTACCTAGGGTCGATGGCTACTACTGATGACATTCGAGACCGCATCAGAGATGGGCAGATGCTGGATGAGAGAGCTAATCCGATATTCCGAGCCTTGGAGGAAGGCACGACTGGAGATTACTCTTTGAGGGATGGGCTCCTGTATTTCCGGGGCAGAGTCTACATACCAGCAGGAGGACGGATCTGGGAGGACATTTTGACGGAAGCTCACTGCAGCCGATATTCTGTACACCCGGGGATCACCAAGATGGTAAAGGATTTGAAGAGGACGATGTACTGGTCGGGTATGAAGAAAGATATTACGTATTTTGTGACGCATTGCGAGGCCTGCCAGCTCGTGAAGGCAGAGTGTAGGAACCCGGCAGGCTTGCTGCAGCCGCTTCCGGTGCCGGAGTGGAAGTTTGAGGATATAGCCATGGACTTCATACATGGGCTGCCTCGATCCCGTGCGGGGAATGACTCAATCTGGGTGATAGTGGACAGACTAACAAAGGTGGCCAGATTCATTCCAGTGGCAAAGGACACACCGGTCAGAGTATTAGTACGGAGGTTCGTTGAGCAGTTTGTGCGTTATCATGGGGTGCCCAAGACTATCGTTTCGGATTGGGATGGGCGGTTTACATCTAGGGAATGGAGGTCAGTCCAGGCCCATATGGGTTCTCAGTTGACATTCAGCACAGCTTTTCACCCTCAGACCAACGGACAGACAGAGCGCACCAACCGTACACTGGAGGATCTGTTGCGACTCTGTATTTTGGACCGTGGCGAGCCTTGGGAGAGATTGCTGCCACTGGTCGAGTTTTCGTACAACAACGCTCATCAGTCCAGCATAGGCATGGCTCCATACGAGGCGTTGTACGGAAGGAGGTGCAGAACCCCACTATCATGGGTTCAGGATGAGGACCCGCAGGCACTAGGCTCGGAGTTTGTGGGAGATACAGATGCTCAGATTAGATTGATCCGGGACAGGATGTTGGAAGCCCAGAGCAGACAGGCGAAATACTACGATGCGAGGCATCGTCAAGTGCAGTTCCAGGTGGGGGACCGAGTTTTCTTGAAGATACGGCCGATGCACGGAGTTTCACGGGTGTGTGGGCGGAAGAAGCTCAGTCCGAGATATATGGGGCCTTATAGGATCCTGGAGCGGATCGGCCCCTTAGCCTATTGACTAGAGCTACCGCCGGAGTTAGCGGGATTGCATGACGTCTTCCACGTCTCCTCACTTCGGAGGGCTCTGCTACGCCCTGAGCAGCTGATCTCCTCGGCAGATGGCCCGGTGGCCTCGGATCGGTCAGTCAACTTGGAGCCTATCAGGATTGACGATACAGCAGTGCGGGTCTTGCGACGGAAGAAGGTTCCGTTAGTCAAGGTTCTGTAGAACAATCATGGGCAGGAGGAGCATACATGGGAGCCACAGGACTTGATGCGGTAAAAATACCCGGAACTTTTTGTCAGGTATACCTCACCACCCCTCTGGACAATCAATTTGCCTTCTTGTTTTAAACCAATAGAACTGAAATTTCAAGAATAGGGGCTAATCTTTTGTTTATTGGGGTGTATATACCTAGTTAATCGGGCGAATTAATCTTAGATTTGAAACCGCACAAAGCAAACATAACATAGAGATGTAATTTCTTTAATTCTCATGGGATGTTACAAGCTTCTTTTCCCGATTAGAGTCCCGTAGGCTTAACCTTGATTTCGGGGACGAAATCTTTGTTTTGTTTATTGGGATTTGTAACATCCCATTTCCGGCTAGACCCCTAGGAGTCAGTTGGTCGTGATAGAACCCTAGGAAGCCCAAAAACTAAAATAAATCGACCGAGATTTCGGGTCACGGGTTGGTCACGCCCGTGACCGATCCGTCACACCCATGACCTAGGGCGTGACTCATTCGACGATCGTCGATCTCAGTGAGACGATCGTCGGGCGCATAATTTTTCTACCCGGGCCTGTCACGCCCGTGACCTATGGGTCACGCCCGTGACCTAGGGCGTGACACCTTCGACGATCGTCGATCCCAGCGGGATGATCGTCGAAACGCGGAATTTGCCTCATGGCCTGTCACGCCCGTGATCCAGGTGTCACGCCCGTGACCTAGGGCGTGACTCCTTCGACGATCGTCGATCTCAGGTAGACGATCGTCGGACGCGGAATTTGCCTCATGGCCTGTCACGCCCGTGACCCATGTGTCACGCCCGTGACCTAGGGCGTGGCCACCCTTCGCCAATCGTCGACCTCAGTTCGACGTCGTCGAACCCAGAGTTGGTCACCAGGGCTTGTCACGCCCGTGACCCACATGTCACGCCCGTGACCAAAGGCGTGACCACCCTTCGACGATCGTCGATCTCAGTTCGACAATCGTCGATCCCAGAATTGGTCACCCGGGCCTGTCACGCCCGTGACCTATGTGTCACGCCCGTGACCAAGGCCGAAACGTTAGCCAGACTGGAAATTTCGATAACCGACGTTGTAATCAATTCTGATTATGGGAAGTTACGCCAGGAGTATTTATGGGCCGTTTCCTATTCTGATTATTTAATAAATTAAGGAATGTTGGTCCAATAGGAAATTGCCACCTGGAAAACACCTCTTCATTTCCAGCAATTCAACTGCCTTGCCATAACCGAAACGTCATTAAGAGGAATATTAAGGTCCATGAACGTTTCATCCTTTCCCCTTCCCATTTGCTGATCTATAAAAGACTCCTAAGAGCAAGAGGAAAAGGTTACACTCTCCATCAAACTGTTTCAGATTTTCCCCTTACTGTTGAAGAATTTCCGGCGACGCCGCCACCGCGCCAATGGCTTCCCGACGCTCTGCACGCCTCCAGCCCGCGAACAAGGTCCTCCCCTCCCTCTTCTTCTGCGGATAGATCTTAGAAATCGTTAGGAGAGATATCGGGCTCAAAAGAGCCAGATCGGGTGAGCGTTTCCATGCTTTTCCGAAAATTTCATGGTGGCGGGTTCGCTGGAAACCGCCTCTACGGCGGCCGTGCCGCCGCCCAACGATAGTCCTCACCTCAACAGAGGTGGTGGTGGTGGTGGCCGGCCAGGGAGATGGCTGGATGGCCGGGAAATAGCTTGGAAAAGCTATAGGAAATTAAGTTCCAGGGCTCTGGTTTCGGGCTGTAGAAGAAGATGAACAGTGCCATTAAATTAGATTTTATTTTTAAAACAATTTCTGAATGAAATATCTGTCATTTTAAATAATTTGGGAAAAATAACTAAAGGCTCCTGCAGGAAAAATGGTCAACACCAATATTGTACCTCTTAGAGTCTAGGAAATTTTAAAATTTGTTTCGAGCATTTTGGACCACTGGATAGACCTCAGCACTCAATTTGGTGAGGTCCACCCATAGGGTAGCCTGACCTTAGAAAAACTCCCCACTCCAAACCAGTCATCAAAATGACTTGAAAATTGGGGTGTGGCCTAATCTTATCTATATCTAGATGTTGTCTAAAAATTAGGATTTTTGGGAAATATTTTTCTATAGTTTTTAGAAAAACTCAATAATCCTAGCTTAATTTAATTAGAGGGTTAAATAATTTCCAAACCCTCTCAAATTTTGGTTAGTGGTCCCTGGGTTCACCATAAGGTTCTGTATAATTTTTCATCTCATTTTGAGATGGTTTGGATCAGAAATGAACAAACCTAAGTTTGCCCTAATAAGGGGTCTTAGGTTAAAGGTGCACTTTTGAGATTTGAGTGGTCAGATCACCTCAATAGAGGCTGAGATTTTTACCACTGGCTAGTTATATTCTCTAGCACCCCCTCATAGAGTTTGAGGTGGATCGGGATAAGTTTTCCCTAAGAACCAAGGCCAAACCCTAAGGATGGATCTTGGTGACTTGTGAAGGTCATGGGGTCAAATGACCTTGGATTGACTCAAAATTTGGCGAAGAGGACCATAGGGCCATAATTGTCCTCTGGATGAAAGCTTAGTAGATTTGGAGACTGTTGGAATACTTAAAAATCTAACCCTAGTTTAGGGTGCAAAACTTGTAGAGATAGGAAATGACACAAAATCATATTGAAAAGTGTTGAGATTTGGGTAGAGTGAATTATAGGGATGGTACAAGCTCTGGATATTTTACTATGAATTTTAAGATCATTATTTTGGATACTTCATTAACGAATAGTAGCTTGTATGATTTTCTTAGAAAATTTATTGTGGAATACACACTTTCTGGAAATTGATGAAATTTAAGCAGACAACGTTTATTATGATTTTAAATCTCTGTGAATTTTTATGAGATTTTTGGATGTTTAATTCTAAGGCTTGCTTCATTAAGTATGTTTTACCTTGAATATTTGATTAAATCTTTAGTGGTGTTTAGCAAGCTGGTAAAATTATGATTCTTTACACAAAGATCTTTTCTATATCATATTACTGACTAGTAATTTTTCTATAATTTTCTGATGAATATTTTCAGTACTTCCTTCTTTATGTAGGATTAACGTGTTTATACTGGATAAATTGTTTAGAGGCTAAATACTTTCTGTAAAATT
Organism: Platanthera zijinensis; assembly: GCA_039513925.1. Lineage (NCBI taxonomy): Eukaryota > Viridiplantae > Streptophyta > Magnoliopsida > Asparagales > Orchidaceae > Platanthera > Platanthera zijinensis. Next base: position 41,691,362 of record CM077083.1, read on the forward strand.
CTGAAAATTCATATTTGAGGTTATCTTGCTGTTATTTAATGATCATGATTTTTGGGTAGCCATTACTTAGGAGGATCATGCAGTTCATGTTTAAAATGACCCATGGCCCGTCCTTTGGGAAAATTAAATAAATATCAGATTAATTAGCAAAATTATAAGTTTCTGGATTTAGACAAATTATGATATGGTAGACCTCCAGTAAATATTATAGGAGATTTGGAAGATAATTTGGTGTACCTCCCCTTGTGTACCTCATATAGCTTAGGATGGTCTGCATATAGTAAAACCACGGAAATTGAGCTAGAGTAATAATGAACTTGGGAAATGGAATTTTGGTAGTTGCTGGTTGGTAGGGCAAGCTAAGATTGAGTTCATCATTGGAAGTCAGGATAAGTAGAGTGTGAGACTGGTTAAGGTTAAGTGGCGTACGAGAACGACGAAAGATCGTCCATCCCGGGAAGAAGAGGAATAGTCTTAATACTCTAAGGTTATATCTAAAGTAACTAAAAGAGGATCGGGTTAAGGGAGATCAACCAATAACAAAAAGTGCCTTGCGAAAGGGAACTTCGGGCCGTAATGCCGCCGTCTTGGTTCCTAGTGCCCCTTGAGAGCCCTTCACGGGGTATGCCGGGGGCAGTCCTGGGCTAACGTAAATCATAGGAATATTAAATTAAAAGAGCAACTAGTATAACTAGGGTTGCACATACACACACCTCGGTAGCTAGGAAGGTAGAATAATTGGTTTGGTTGTCATTCAGACGGTAGCTCTGAAGGTAGATGCACGGACGGGACTGTCCGGGGGGCCGAGGGCTCGAGGGTTGGAGTACAGAATAAAGGTGGTGGGTTTTCGGTATCTGATAGTCGTTCACACCGACATCGATACGTTGACTCGGCAGTGTGGGATACTTAGCCAAAGAAAGTCTGGTGGGTACAGCCAGCAGTAGTACGCGGATACTCTAGGTTGTGTTCTTCTAGGGGCGTACGGAAGGGCTAGGCCTGGTAGTGTGGATACCCGCCTAGGAGTGGGGGGCCCGACCCACTGTCTCTGTTTGCCACCACAGAGGTTCCTGGGAGTGAAGCTAGCTGCCCGAATAGGGGGAACTAAAGGTCTGTACGCATGGAGTCGTGTGCGTGAGTTGCACTTGCATGAATCATGGCATAGCATATCACTACACTCATATTTGCATACAACCGACACCCCAACGTATAAATCGGTATGAGACTTTTTATACGATGGGAGCCTTGCAGAAGACCCCTTAACTTATAAGTTTGTATGGGCATTCATATAAGTTAAGGTTACTTACTTATTTACTTGCTTGTTTACTCACTGTTCTCTAGCTGCCTTTTTATACAAATTGCTACTTATTAATTGTTCTCCTTATTACTTACTGTCGTAGGATTGTTAGACCTATTTCATTCTAAATAACCACTAGATTAGCTTCCTTATCACCTGCTTGATTATTCTCCACTTTTGTAGCTTCCCTTTCCTCCTCTCCGCCCGGTGCTTAGGAGCCGTGGTGGGAGGGGTAGGGGATGATAGGGCTTAGTCTTTATGACTAATGGTTTTCGAACCACAACATTACAGGAGCTCCGGATGGGAGACAGGGACCAGCTGTCCAGGGACCAGCACCAGCGGAGTACGGTGCGCATGGAGGTGGGACACTCTAGCACCGGTGCACCTGCGACCTGCTCCGTGAGTGATTAGTATTTATATAGCTTTCGCGATGAGTGATTTATAGTGAGGACTCTGATGTACTGGGCTCGAGCCCATTTATCTATTTTTTGTTATTATCTACTGATGGACTGGATGTGATTTCATTTTTATTTACATATTTTTGTGGACTTGTTTACGTTTTATGTATAATTACTTCTCTCTCTTGTGATCGAAAAGAGCCGGCATAATTGGCGTTTTGTAGTGGTTGCCTTCCCGTGAGTCGGTGCCACCGCAAAGCGGCAATTCTGTTCTAAGACCCCGGTGGTTGAAAAGGAAAAAAAATTGGGTCTTACATATTCGAGCGGTAGGCTCGGTGGTTGTGGAGACGGACGAGATTGTCTGGGGAGCTTTGACTCGGTTAGTTCTGAGTCGGACAGTTTGGTCTGCGGAGCTTTGGCTCGGTTGTTGGACACGTTAAATATTGCATGTGCATAAAGAAAAAAAAAAGATAAGTTGGTGGGTCTTCGGTATTGGAGGTTCGATGCACCGACACCAATACGCTGACTCGGCAAGTGTGGTTAGCACTTCGCCAACAGAAGTCCGGTGCGCCAGCTGGCAAGAGTATGCAGGAGTCCGCTTCGTGCACCAAGCGTTGAGGCGTATGATAGGTCTGACCGGTAGTACTTTACTAGTTTAGAGGTGGGCGAGGCCCAACCCACCGCTTCCGTCTACCACTACGGAGGTATCCTGGGAGGTTCGGCTCCAGAAAGGAGGAACTAAAGGTCTGTGTACACATAGTCGGGTGGGTGAGTTGCACTTGCATGATCACTTCATACCCACTTACATTTCATAACATCATCATTGCATTTAACCTCTGTCACCAATTGTGTAAGTGGTATGGTACGCTTACACAATTGGACTTGCAAAACGACCCCTTGGTCTATAAGCTTGTGTGGGCAAGTTTATAAATCAAGGTTAAATTCTTCATATATATATTGCTGTTAATTTCCGACACCCCAACGTATAAATTGGTATGGGACTCTTTATACGATGGGAGCCCTACAGAAGATCCCTTGGCTTATGCATTTTCGCGCATAAGTTAAGGTTACTTTTCATACTTTACTTTACTGCCACATGTACTATAAAATTGCTAGTATAGTTCTGCTGTCATCAGTTTCTTGATTACTCTCCACCTTCAAGTCCTCCCCTTTCTTCCTCTCCGCTCGGTGCCTAGGGGCCATGGGGGAGGGGGTAGGGGATGTTAGGACTTAGTCTTATAGACTAACAGTTTTTGGACCACATCATTTAGGGGATCGTGGAGCCCAGCATGGAGGAGCAGCCCCGGAGGTCGGCATGTTTGGAGATAGGGCAGTCTAGCTCAGGAGTTCAGACAGTTGGGACTGTGAGTCCCTGATTCTAGTAGTGTTTTATTTTGCTTCCGCTTGAGTGACTATGTAGTGAGGATTTGATGTATCAGGCTTAAGCCCTTATTTTCAGTACATTTATATTCTATGGACTCTTCCTTCGTGGAGATTTTATTACTCTGATATGTGATTTTTCTGTGGACTTGCTTTTTACTTAATTATGCTACCTTTCTGTGATCGAATTGGCCGGCAGAATCGGTGCTTTGTGGTGATGACACTTCTGGGCGTGAAGGTGTCACCGCAAAGCGGTGATTTTGGTCCTAAGACCCCGGTGTTTTAAAAGAAAAAAATGGGGTCTTGGCAGATGCCAAGTTTTTCCTTCTGCTCTTGAGGGGAGACCTCCCGGCATCAGGAAAAACTTGATACTATGCTGAAGGGGGTGATGAGTATACATGGAAACTTGGCAGATGTTGCCTCTATCCCTCCACAGGAGATTGTAAATTTATCGAGCTCCACAAATGAATCTGAAGAGGAGAATCCTGACTCACAGAGTCCTATCCCCCCAGAGCACGACCAGGCCATACATCAGGATCATCCGTTAGGACCTAGCCTGGCAAATCACAATGTAAATATCATTCAAGGTATAGTATATGAACTGAAGACATACTTTAAATGATCTCACAAAAGGGTACTTAAACGAATTAAGCAATCAGAGGATCTGATGCTAAAGAATATTGTGGAGATAAATCACAAGCTGGATAAGATGGGACAAAAGTTTGAAGCTAAGTATGCTGAGGCCAGCACTGCCGTCAATCTTCTGATGCAAGGGCTAAAGAAAAATACAGCTGACCTGGCAGTGGTAAATCAAAATGCTCATGTTGTTGCCAACAAAATCAAATTGTTCGATGCCAACATGGTCACACTCAACACGAATCAGAAAACCCTGCTGACCGATTTTACTCAAAATGTAAAGCATATTGATGAGTCACTGCATTTTCATGCAAACTCAATTGCCCTAGAAGCCAAAAAGGGGGAGAAGGAATATGCAGCTAAGATGTCAGGGTTAGAGCAAATCATGGTTAACAACTTCAAGCAATCAAATGAGTATGTATTTGAAAGCTGTCATTGGCTAGCTTAGCAAGCTTCAGGTATACATATTCCTATTAATCCTACTGATGATGTTACTGCTGCTGCTGATGAGGTTGTTATTGCTTAGGAATTTTCCGTAAGTGAAGCTGATGCCAGAAAGGCTGCTAAAGCCACTGCCAAAGCTGCTCACAGTGCAATGTTTGATCAAGAAGCGATTGCGGAAGGGAAAAGAAAGCTTCAAGAAAGAACTTCTAAAGAAACTTCAGCAGAGAGGAAATTAAGAAGGAAGGAAAGTGAAGTTAAGAATGAACAATGGAGTCCTGTGTCTAGGAACATCATACTGGATACATTCATGCTACAACAGCGGGGAGAGCTTAATAGAAATGAAGTATATAGTCAGTATGAGTGGGAAAAGAACAAAGAATATGAGGCTAAAAGAAACATATTCTTCAGGTCAAACACAGTGGAGAACAAAGCTCCCCCCCCCCCTCGGTACTACCCGAAGCCAAAGTAATTTTTTGAAACGCAAAGCAAGAAGTTCCTGGATAAACAACTAAGAGATGTTGAGGCAAAGGAGGGATAGACTTGAAATCTAAACTGTTTATTTTTAATATGCGTGTATGTTTATTCTTGTAATTATAAATGAACCACACTTTGGATATATATATTTGATCATATGCTGATTCAATTTTTTTTTTTGAATGCATGAAATTTTATTATTCTGATTTCTTGTCTCACATACTTTTATATATATCTTTTTGGTTGGTGTAATTCATCTTAGCTAGTAGGATTTTGGCTTCTTCAAATAGAGGGAGATTGTTGGGTATTGTATCCATAATTACCTGGATTTGAAGAAGACTCCAGTCAAGCTAAGATGGATTCACAATGTATTTGACGTTCTTCCATCAAGTTGTGCTTGCAGCTATTCCATGCTAAGTACAAACCAATGTAGGGGTGCAGTGGGTCAATTTACACGAGTCTGCGCAACGTAATCCCTCGTTGAGTAGATCAGTGTGTTGACTCATGTGTGCTCTCTCTATTGGAGTGTACTTATTTTCAAGTACAGGGTTAAGGCAGATCAAGAGCAGAAGAAGGAGCAAAGATGGGTCAAAGACCAAGTCATCAAAGGAAGGAAGAGAAAATTCTTCTAAGTTAAGATCGACGGGAATCACTAAGTGATTCTCGCCGACTTCGACGGGAATCATTAGTGATTCCCGTCTATTCGACGAGAATCAGTCTGCATTCCCGCCGACTTCTTCCGGCTGACAGTTTTCGAACAGGAATTCTGCCAAGGCAGAATCGACGGGAATCGTGAGTGATTCCCGCCGACTTCGACGAGAATCAGTCTGCATTCCCGCCGACTTCCGACTGACAGTTTTCCAACAGGAATTCATCCAAGGAAGAATCGATGGGAATCGTGAGTGATTCCCGCCGACATCGACGGGAATCACCAACGATTCCCGCCGATTTTGCCTTAGGCAATTTTCCTCGTTCGCTAGACCGAACCACCTTGTCTTGCGCTAATTAGGGCGGGGCTAGGGTTTCTCCTTGTGGGCCCTACAACGGTCATTAGGGTTTGCTCCAGTATTTATACTCGCGTATTTTTAACTTCTACAGTAATCCATTCTCGAAAATCAAAAAAAGGAGACCGAGCGTGACCTAGCGAATCACGGAAAGCGTCGATCGCATGTAGCCGCTCACAAGGAAGTCGTCGCTGATAATCTCCGATCATCTCTGATCTTACGAAGATAGTACCGAGGCAAACCGAGCGTATCATGCATCTCTCTTGAGATCTCTTGCCTTCCGATTCGTTGAACGAGATTTGTTCTCCATTCTGAAAAAGGTGAGACGACTGATCCGACTGAGATCGTTGGTAGACCTTGCTTGCTTCGTCAAGAAGTTTGGATCTACAAAGTATCATCGCCGCAATCACTTGCCGCTGCCGATCTTGACAAGATCCTCTCCAAGCGAGAACTCCGGTTGTGGACTCTTCGTAACTTTCAAGAAAGCTTCAACGAACGAAGAAGGACATCGGAATCTCCAAAAGCTTTATTTGTATTTTCTTCTACATTCAATTTTGGTTTGTTGTAAAGGAATTTTTATTCCTAGTTGTAAGGGTTGGGTGCAACCCGTGGTGGTGGAGTTGTTACTCCTTTGTTGGAAGGGTTTATCTGTAGTCTGAGGATTGGATTACAATCCGTTTGGAGAAGTGACTGAGTCGTCCCTTGGTGGGAGATAGGTCGAAGGGGGAAGTGGACGTACCCAAATTGGGGAACCACTATAACTCTTTGTGTGTTTTTTGTGCTGTGTTTGTTAATTTGTGCAGGTTAATTTAATTCCGCAAAAGACCACATGACACCTATTCCACCCCCCATAGGTTGATTTAGTCGACACTAGAGACTTTCAAGTGGTATCAGAGGGAGGTTACTCATCAATAAGGTTAACACCTTGAGTAAGATCCTGTATCCAGTGTCAAGAAGAAAACAAGACTCAAGCATGGAGCTATACACTGATGTCTCTCCCCTGAGACTGCATGCCTGCACCAAAGAATATTATCCCATCTGGAAAATGAGAGTTCAGTTTCATCTGGAAGCCATTGACCCTCGTGCTTTATTCATTGTGGAAGAAAGTCCTTTCAATCCCATGAAGGCTTCTGGTTTTGGAAAAGATCTCCAAATCCCCAAGATTCCCGTAGAGATGTCTGAAACTGAGCTCTCACTATTAAACTTGGACAAGCTGGTTCGACAGATCATTTCTGATATTTTGTCTGGATCATCTATTACGAGATTGGATAAGTGTAAGACTGCAAAGTCCATGTGGCAAACTATCTCTGACCTCATGGAGGGAACGAAGACTGCCGGGACTGAATGCCAACAAGAGGATGAAGAATATGTGGGGGTCCTCGTCTCTGAAGATGAATGTCAAGAATAACTTCTCAATATCAGGGCTCTAGTGTGTCTATCTGAGACTGAAGAAGAGATTGAGGAATGCAGTTGTGATGAAGCTGAAACATCAGTCTCTGCAGACCATAACTCTAACCCTGATCAGCACAATCAGGATCAGGTATCTTCCTCTTCTTGCTCCCTTCCTCTTGTATCTCCTGAAGACAGGATAAGTTTAGAGGTTTGTCCATCTTTTGATGCAAGGGAAATTGACAGCTTCAATCAAAAGATTGAAACTCTTGATTCCCTTCGTAGAGCCCTTCAGAAGAGCAACTTGCTTGTTGAGGAACAAGCTAAGGAAATTGCTCAGCTGAGGACCATGATGGATCTCCAATTGGAATCCATCAAGGTGAAGGACTCAAAGATCTCGGATCTAGAGTTTCATCTAGAGACTGAGAAGAGGATAGTATCTAATTTTTCAAAGATAGATGCTATTAAGAGAAAGGGAGAAAACTGGTGGATCTCGCGAATTATAAAATCATGGAGAAATGGGGAAACTTTTTACAGACCCCCCACACCGAGTAGGGGGGGCATTCATCATTCCTTCAGGTATAACCATAAGAACAACTATGGTCACTGCAAGAATTATCGACCCTCAAGTGGAAACACCCATAGTGCAAGTGTTGTTATGGATACCCATGAGAAAATACACATGGCTCATCATGAACCGTTTGTATTTACGGCCTCAGCCCCCTCACTTCATGACATTGCTGGAACGAGCTCTCGCAAAACTTCTTCCCACCCTAGGACAAAGGAAAAGGAGGTTGGGAAACATGTAGCAAGCATCACTGGGGCCCCCGGATGTGTGCTGGCTGAAAAGAAAGCACCATCCCCCAGGACCCATGATACTCACCACATGTTCACCATCAGACCCCCCTCGAGTCTCGGTGGAAAGGGTAAATCTGAGAGTAGTTCCAGCTTTGTCTCTTTCAGACCTAGGGTCAAGACTAACTCCGTTAATAGACCTTGTCATAAAAGGAGGTACAATATTCATGAGTGTTGGTGATGTGGCAGAGTGGGTCACTTTGCCATAGATTGTTGGCACAATCCTTCTGTGCCAAGGGCAAGGGTATGTCCACATCCTTTGGCAAGAGACAGCCTTCCTGACAGAAATCATGCAGGAAGGCATGTTGTATTTTATGCTGACAAGAACCTAGGACCTAATACCTATTGGGTTCCTAAGGTAAGGTAATTCTTTTTTGCAGGATAGTCTAGGTACCCATGAACCTGATGGTACCTAGACAAGAGATGTTCCAGGCTTGCTATGGAACAAGTATATGGGATAAGAGATAATGCTAACTACAGTGTCCTACTTGTACATGATACCCGTCGTACTTCAAATAATGGATCCGAATGATCTACCTAGTAATCCCAGGTACGCGCATTCAGTTTCGAAAATTGAATCGCATTACATAGATATACATATATATATATATATAGACATATATGTAGATTTTCTTTCAAGATATATATATATACACACCTGAAATGGAAGGACACGCAAGCTAATAATCGTATGATCCTTATTTTAGAATCTGACAAATTTTTTATATCTTGATAATGTGTGAGAGTGGGTGTCAATTGGTCCGATGAATCCCAAGGGACTTGTACCAGTAGTTGCAACTAATATTTTTTAAATCTTGACACACCAAGAAATCGCCAGTAATTATTTCTAGTGTTATCCTTCCATCGACTCGGCGTAGCTATTCTGACCTGAAAATTTTTACCCATTATTTAAAAGGGAAAAGTTTCGAATTAGCAGGAATTCCCGTCGCCTCAAAGGGTTAAATGTACAGGAATTACCGTCGATCGTTTTAATCGAATGGAAAGAGCAGAAATCTCCCGACCGTGGTAAGTGATTGCTTAACATTACCATTTTCCCGTCGAGAAATAAGTTTGTTTAATCGAACGGAAAGAGCTGAAATCTCCCGACCGATCACCTTCCCGTCGACCCTTCAGCTTCCTGCAGAAAGCAGCGGAAACCTCTCCATTTCCCGTCGACCCTGCGAAAACCTCGTCGAATCCCTTCAGCAGATCTTGTGGAAACGATCCTCCCGTCGCTCCCCAGCCGTAGTTCATTGACTTCCATAACCTTCGAGTCTACCTTCCGTCGCTCCCATCGATCGTAGCCCGTAATCATCTCCCGTCGATCGTATCCCGTCGACTCTGCATTCCAGTCATCGGCATCAGCTCGACGCACGTTTCACGCCGATCCACCGCCAGCCTTCAGTCCGGACGCAAGCTTCTCATCGGCCTAGGGCTACTCTCCTCTCACCGTCTGCTACGCGTCTCCTTCCTTGCACCCTCCGTGTGAAAGATAACTTCAGTTTCTCCCTTGAGATTCTCCATTTTCAAGGATCATCCCTCCTTCTAGTTTAGTTCCTACAAACTCTAGAATTAGATAGAGTTAATGTTGGGTTTTCTATGGAGGTTGGCACAACACTAGTGCACGCAGCGGAAGGAATAAAACAAGAACAACCCAAAGAGAAATGGATCGGGCCATGAATGTTGAATCAAGATGTTATCAAAAATAACAAGACAAAATTACCTCTTCGGTGTTGAGTCACAACTCAACAAAGGTGCTCAAAGATCTGAGTCCTGTCGGTGGGGAGTTCCACGTAGAATAATGTCTACGTCTCTGCAGAAATCCACACGAGCGGGAGAACACCTAGCTTCGTCACACGAAGGGTCGGGAAGGAGATCGACCGCACCTTGCGATTCCACGGACTGCTAGGCCCGCGCTAGGAAAGGCAATACCGACGACGATCGTCGGAGAAGAGGAGGTCGGCGGAGCACACTCGGCGGCGGAACACTTCCGTCCGGCGGAATCGGGATTGGGCGGATCGGGAGATCGGCGGAACTCTTTCCGTCGGCTTCCGTTCGGCTACAGAAATCCCGATGTTGGTCGATGATTTTCCCAAAACCTAAGTGTCTATTTATACTTAAAGCATAAATAAACCTAAGCAAAATCGCTATCCGCAGACCACAGCAAAATAGGTTTTCAGAATCGATCGGCGAGAATCACCTTGCAGAAATGGCGTTGAGAGCGTTGAGTCATACTCAACGATTCTCGACGAATCTGCCTTGGCGTTGAGAGCGTTGAGTCATACTCGATGATTCTCGACGAATCTGTCTTAGCGTTGAGAGCGTTGAGTCATACTCGATGATTCTCAACGAATCTGCCTTGATGTTGAGAGCGTTGAGTCATACTCGACGATTCTCGACGAATCATCCTTGGCGTTGAGAGCGTTGAGTCATACTCGACGATTCTCGACGAATCTGCCTTTGCGTTGAGAGCGTTGAGGCATACTCGACGAATCTCGACGAATTTGCCTTATTCTCTAAGAACCTTCTTTGGCAACGTTTGCCCAACCCCATTCTGTGCGGTGATTGGTAACCCTTACCAACACAGTCAGTCTTCCAACTTCTCCACATGCTCTTATGTGTGACCCTATAGGCTCATATCGCGTTGGCAGTGAGATTACATGTTTGACCACTTCTAGATCACCATGGTAACTCCAAAAGTATCCCACTTGATCTTGAATGTATCAAACCAAAAACCTCACAAACAATGAGCGGCATCTAGCAATGCATCATTGCTCCCCAAGCAATAAGAGTTTATAACTCATAAGCCTTTATGACCAATGTACCAGCGTTGTCTTTGTCCCTTTGTCCCTTACATCCGAAAAGAACTAGAGGCATGGACCGTGTCACCCTCATAATAGCTCAATCCAAGTTTCCTGATCTAGAACGGACTTCCAGAGAATGGTGAGTCCAATATCATATATTGACTCAACCAAGCATGGCCATGAATTTCTCAGTCCAGTTCCATCAAGGGACCCATGGATGCTACTCCTGTCATATAGGAGGACAAATCCCATATCTGCTCACACACAAACACCCAAATGATTCGTAACGTGCCCAACAATCACCCTTATCATCATCCTTTCTCAAGGAAGACTTTAGATGGCATCAAAGCACGCTCTTCCTCACTTGATGAATGCTGCGACATCAGGTCAAAGGACCACAACACCATTGCTAATAGAGACCTACTTGTGACACGATTAGATAACAATCCACAAAGTAGTCTCAGGATGGGTCTATCCAGTACAACTTGTTCATTAATAAGTACCCACGTGATGACTTGATATCACAATATCATGACCTGTGAGAACTGGTCATCAGTCAACGCACGTGCTAGTCTTAAGGTATCATCATCACCCTTAGCTTCTATGATGATACAACGACCAGGGACCTTTTAAGAATGAAGCTTCAAATAAATCATAGGCTCTCACATTCAAGTCAAGTACTTGATGTTCTATAGAAGCGAACACTCTAAGGGTATTTATTATGTTACCATTTAACTATCACATAGGAAAATCATAATAAAAGAACTTGCCATTAATTGTAAAAAGAAATATTTGATACACAATTCATCATATGAATAAACAATAAACAGCCAACAGAATATATGTTTACATGCAACCCACAAGACTCCCACTAGAGTTGGTCACTTAGGTATCGCATACCCATTGATCTAGTATGACCATCATGCTTTTCTGTGCGAGAGGCTTTGTCAGTGGATCCGCAATATTCTCCTCAGTCGGCACTCTGCAAATGTTCACATCTCCTCGTTCGACAATCTCACGAATAAGATGGAAACGCCGAAGTATGTGCTTGGAGCGCTGATGGGATCTAGGTTCCTTAGATTGTGCAATTGCACCATTGTTATCACAGTTGAGAACTACGGGACCAACAATGCTAGGAACTACATCAAGCTCGCCGATGAATTTCCTAATCCATACAGCCTCCTTCGCTGCGTTAGCTGTAGCGATATACTCGGCCTCTGTTGTAGAATCAGCAACTGTCTCTTGCTTGGAACTCTTCCATCTCACAGCTCCTCCATTAAGGCAAAACACAAACCCTGACTGAGACTTTGAATCGTCCCTATCAGTTTGGAAGCTAGCATCCGTGTAACCACTTACAATGAGCTCTTCCTCTCCACCATACACCAAGAACACATCCTTAGTCCTTCTCAAGTACTTCAGGATATTCTTGACTGCAACCCAGTGACACTCACCGGGGTCTGACTGATACCTGCTAGTCATGCTCAAAGTAAAGGAGACATCGATTCGAGTACACAACATTGCATACATGATTGATCCAATTGTCGAAGCATATGGAATCAACTTCATGCGGTCCTTATCTTCACAAGATTTTGGACACTGGTACTTTGAGAGATTCACACCATGAGACATGGGTAAAAATCCTTTCTTGGACTCAAGCGTATTGAACCGCTTCAACACCTTCTCAATGTATGTACTCTGGGTCAAACCCAGCAACTTCTTCGATCTATCTCTATAGATCTTAATATCGAGTATATAAGTCGCTTCACCCAAGTCCTTCATAGAAAAGAAGTTCCCTAGGTTGTTATTAACAACTTTCAGGGTAGGAATGTCATTCCCAATCAAAAGTATGTCATCTACATACAATATCATGAAGACAATAAGGCTCCCACTGATTCGCTTGTAAACACAAGGCTCATCTTCATTCTTGATGAAACCAAACTTTTTGATTTTCTCATCAAAATGAAGATTCCAACTTTGAGAGTCCTGTTTGAGTCCATAGATGGACTTATTCAGCTTGCATATTTTAGTGGCTTCATTTGGGGATACAAAACCCTTGGGTTGTGTCATGTACACTTCCTCAAGGAGGTTTCTATTAAGAAAAGCCGTTTTGACATCCATCTACCAGATCTCGTAGTCATAATACGCAGCAATAGCAAGCAATATCCTTATGGACTTTACCATGGAAACAGGGGAAAAGGTCTCATCATAGTCAATACCATGAATTTGCTTGAAACCCTTAGCCACCAGTCGCCCTTTGAATGTCTGTACATTCCCATCCATGTCGGTCTTCTTCTTGAAGACCCATTTGCACCCTATGGGTCGTACCCCTTCAGGTGGTTCCACCAAGTTCCAAACTTGGTTTGCATACATGGAGTCCATTTCGGATTTCATAGCCTCAAGCCATTTGTCGGAGTCCGGTCCATTCATAGCCTCTTGGTAGGTTGCTGGTTCATCATCATGATCCATAAGCAACACATTACCTATTTGAGACACGAGAAATCCATATCTCTCAGGTTGAAATCTTGGTCTACCAGATCTACGTAGGACCTGTGTTTCTTGAGTAGGTTCTCTAGCTACAACATCTTGTAGTCCTATCTCAGAATCCAATTCCGGTTCATTCACTATTGGTGGTTCTTGAACTTCTTAAAGTTCTACCTTTTCAGTCTTTCTTGATAAGAACTCTTTTTCCAAGAAGACACCAGTCCTTGCGACAAACACTTTGCCCTCAGACGGTAGGTAAAAGTAATACCCTTTCGTTTCCTTAGGATATCCCACCAGATAACATTTATCCGATTTGGGTTCCAACTTGTCAGGCATTTGACATCGCACGTATGCCTCACAGCCCCAAATTTTAATGAACGACATACTAAGACGCTTCCCAGTCCATATCTCATATGGTGTCTTCAGAACCGTTTTCGTCGGAGCGCGATTCAGTGTCATTGCAGCAGTCTCTAAAGAAAAACCCCAAAAGGAAACAGGCAAGTCTGCATGACTCATCATCGAACGTACCATGTCTAACAAAGTACGATTTCTCCTCTCAGACACACCATTATGCTGTGGTGTTCTAGGTGGAGTGAGCTGTGATACAATACCACACTCTTTCAGATGATCACGGAACTCATGACTCAGGTATTCGCCACCTCGATCAGATCGGAGTGCTTTAACCCTTTTTACCAACTGGTTTTCTACTTCATTTTTGAACTCTTTGAACTTTTCAAAGGTCTCGGATTTGCACTTCATAAGATACACATATCCGTATCTGCTGAAATCATCAGTAAATGTAACAAAGTAGAAATACCCACCTCTAGCCATGGAGCTCATGGGTCCACATACATCACTATGTACAACGCCCAAGAGATCCTCAGCCCTCTCAGTATAACCAGTGAAAGGGGCTTTAGTCATTTTGCCTAACAAACAAGATTCGCATCGCTCAAATGATTCATAATCAAATGAGTCCAAAAGTCCATTTTTATGGAGCTTGGATATGCGCTTCTCGTTTATATGGCCCAAACGACAATGCCAGAGATATGTAGGGTTTGAGTCATTTGTTCTTAGACTTTTATTATTTTCTACATTATAGATCTGATGGTACAAGTTCAAAACGTAAAGACCATTAAACAATTGGGCTACAACATAACAAACATCATTCTTAAATATAGAACAATAATTTTTCTTAATTATAAAAGAAAATCCAATCATTTCCAAGCATAAAATGGATATAATGTTTCTAGTTATTGCCGGAACAAAATAACAGTTATCTAGTTCTATTACAAGCCCACTGGGCAAAGAAAGACGGTAAACCCCTATGGCTACAGCAGCAACTCTTGCTCCATTACCGACGCGTAGGTCCACCTCCCCTTTACTCAGCAATCTTCTCCTTCCCAGTTCATGCACATTTGTACAAATATGAGAACCACATCCGGTATCCAATAACCAAGATGAAGGAGCAGAAAGGTTTATCTCTATAACGTAAATATTTGAAGCGGAAGTCATACCTCCCTTCATTTTCTGCAGACCCTCAATGTACGAAGGACTGTTCCTCCTCCAATGACCAGCCTTTCCATAGTGGTGGCATTTCCCCTCCTTCACCGTGCTCTTCTTTTTCATCAGTGCGGAAGACTTGGGCTCGAGATGTGACTTAGGTCCCACCTTCGTCTTCTTAGAGCCCTTGGCCTTGCCCTTGCCCTTATGCACCATCAGTATGGGGCTGGCAGGCTTGGCCTTCTTCATATTGATCTCGGAAGTTCTCAACATGCCTAGGAGCTCGGGCAGTGTCTTGTCTATTTCATTCATGTTGTAGTTCAAGATAAACTTCTCGTAACTGTCCGGCAATGATTGCAGGATCAGATCTGTGTCTAACTCTTGACCTAGAGGAAAACCAGTCTTTCAAGGTTCTCTATATACTCAATCATCTTGAGTACGTGAGTCCCTACTGAGTCTCGAACTCCCATCTTGCACTGAAACAACGCTTTTGTGATGTCAAACCTCTCTTGACGAGCTTGCCCTTGAAACATTTTCTTGAGATGCTAGTCAATCTCCTTGCACCCCATGTTCTTATGTTGCTTCTAAAGCTCAGAGTTCATGGTGGAAATCATAAGGCATTCGACGTCCAAGGCGTCATCAGTATACTTCTTATAAGTATCTTTATCAGCACGAGAAGAATTCCCGGTCGGCACCTCGGGGGCTTCTTCTTCCAAGACATAGAGCTTTCTCTCTTGCCTGAGAACAATTCTCAGGTTTCTGTACCAGTCCATGTAGTTAGTCCCACTGAGCTTATCCTTCTCAAGGATGGCTCTCAGAGACAAAGTGGAGTGTGAACCACTTGCCATGGAATTCTACAAGAATTCATGCAGAATAAATCAGAACCAAAATTTCAAAATATAATTATTTTCTTAATTTGGACTTCAATTAAAAACTCCCATTATTTTATTCGAAATAATAGCCCTCACTATCAATTCGGAGAGTTCATGCGAGCTACTCTCTTAGTGGACAAGATCCGTATTTCACCAACACTATGAGTCAGCTTTGGCTTTCCTCTCACAATGCGGTTATTTAGGTAGGCAACGCTTGCCAATTGCATCCTCATGCAATTCTTGTATGGTTGGTGAATAACTCCTTATTCGCATCCATCATATGGTGCATGCCAACCCTATGCCTCTAGGCACTCAACTTTTGAGGTCACCTAGTTAAGATGGACCCGATTTCGATAGTGGGATATCACAATTATCCGCTCGCACCCTTACAAAGATAGATTAATGCACCTTGCTTTGGCAAGCCCACACTTCATCGATCGAGGCAGGAAGAGTGTCATCAATCGGAAGGCATCTGAACACTTAATATTAGAGGAAGGGATTTTGATTATAGGTTAACAATTAACCACGATCAACATTTGATCAATGTGCACATACACAGAAGAACAATTCTAAAATCCACATGCTTCCCTTTTGTGCACAACCTGACATTATAAACATTTGATAGAAAGGAAGGGCTAAATCTGAACATCCGGACTCTTCCAAATCTTCAGATTTACATGCATTGGACAAAAACAAAGACAACTCAACTTAAAGCAGTAGACAAGCTCGTCTCTCATTGTTGGATGCAAAATCCAAAACAATACATTGGTTCACTAACCATTCGAGGGACGGTTACTGCTAAGGAGACAACAATTTCTAACAATTAGAAATAACTACGAAATTCCAGACGTTCCTGGCAGGGTTCCAAGGGGCAGAGCCCCTAACCTGTGGGTTATGGGCCCACCGATCTCCCTTGGAAAAACCATCAACAATTGATGTACCAGAAAAAAATCTAGACATTTAGAATACTTCTAAATCCCTAGGTTTACACGCACTGGAATAACCTAACTTCCAAAACAACAATCATGGCTGAAACCTTCCTCTGATACCACTGTTGGGTTTTCTGTGGAGGTTGGCACAACACTTGTGCACGCAGCGGAAGGAATAAAACAAGAACAACCCAAAGAGAAATGGATCGGGCCATGAATGTTGAATCAAGAAGTTATCAAAAATAACAAGACAAAATTACCTCTTCGTTGTTGAGTCACAACTCAACAAAGGTGCTCCAAGATCTGAGTCCTGTCGGTGGGGAGTTCCACGTAGAATAATGTCTATGTCTCTGCAGAAATCCACACGAGCGGGAGAACACCTAGCTTCGTCGCACGAAGGGTCGGGAAGGAGATCGACCGCACCTTGCGATTCCACGGACTATTAGGCCTGCGCCAGGAAAGGCAATACCGACGACTATCATCGGAGAGGAGGAGGTCGGCGGAGCACACACGGCGGCGGAACACTTCCGTCTGGAGGAATCGGGATTGGGCGGATCGGGAGTTCGGCGGAACTCTTTTCGTCGGCTTCCGTTCGGCTACAGAAATCCCGATGTTGGTCGATGATTTTCCCAAAAACCCTAAGTGTCTATTTATACTCAAAGCATAAATAAACCTAGGAAAAATCGCTATCCGCAGACCACAGCAAAATAGGGTTTCAGAATCAATCGGCGAGAATCACCTTGCAGAAACGGCGTTGAGAGCGTTGAGTCATACTCGACGATTCTCGATGAATCTGCCTTGGCGTTGAGAGCGTTGAGTCATACTCGACGATTCTCGACGAATCTGCCTTAGTGTTGAGAGCGTTGAGTCATACTCGATGATTCTCGACGAATCTACCTTGGCGTTGAGAGCGTTGAGTCATACTCGACGATTCTCGACGAATCTGCCTTGGCGTTGAGAGCATTGAGTCATACTCGACGATTCTCGACGATTCTCGATGAATCTCGACGAATTTGCCTTAGTATCTAAGAACCTTCTTTGGCAACGTTTGCCCAACCCCATTCTGTGCAGTGATTGGTAACCCTTACCAACACAGTCGGTCTTCCAACTTCTCCACATGCTCTTATGTGCGACCCTGCAGGCTCATATCGTGTTGGCAGTGAGATTACATGTTTGACCACTTCTAGATCACCATGGTAACTCCAATAGTTAATTCCTTGAGTGTAACTCGTTTAGGTTCGTAATGGCTCCTCGAATAACGGTCGGGCTCCTCACTAGAAGTGAGATGGTTAGTGTTGGGTACATTGGAAAATGTGTACCTGATTTGAAGAAGCCCAACCTAGCTCAATGATATACATCATGTTGTATTTGATGTTGTTTTGAGTTGACATGTGCAGGTAAAGAATTGTTAAAGTTTACAGAAAAAAAATTCTAAGTCCAAGTGTCGACACAAAGGAACATGTGTCGTCACATAGAAGAAAGTTGTCGACACAACACTGGGAAAGTGTGTCGACACAGAAGGTGTAAGTCGACACTACTCTGGGAAAAAGTGTCGACACATAACATAGTCTACAACAACACTGGGAAAAAGTGTCGACACAGAAGAAGTAAGTCGACACAACACTGGGAAATTGTGTCGACTCAGAAGAAGTAAGTCGACACAACACTGGGAAATTGTGTCGACACAGAAGAAAAACGTCGACCTCAACATTGGGAGAATGTGTCGACACTGAAGAAAATAGTCGACCACAAGTTTGTCGTCACCAGCAGAATGTGTCGACACATAGTGAGTAAGTCAACACTTATTAAAGTTATGATTCTACAACAACTGTGTCGACACACAGGACTTGTGTCGACACACTGCAGAGTCAAAGACCAAGTTATTTTCAGAAGAAGATGTGTCGACACAAAGGCAATTTTGTCGACATCACTGAAGGCAGTGTCGACACCAAAGTTAATTGTGTCGACACAAATAGACAGATGGTCTCGACACTTTCTGACAGACTGTTTCAACACTAAGGCACAGGACTTGTTTGAAGACTTGACAGCTGTGGGTTATCACCAGTTAACTGAAGTTGTCAGACTTGTCAGAAAACGGTTAGAAACCGGATCAGCCGGTTACCATGAAGAATGTCTATAAATAGACAGATTCAGAAGGAGAGAAAAAAAAACAACACACACAATTAAGAAGATATAGAACTGATCCTTTGAAATACATTGGAGAAGGGTTATATTCTACTCATTTCAAGAAAGTGCTAGGCACTTAAGAAGATCTTCTCCGGGAGATCTAAGAAGACTATCTAAGGATAGATCTAAGAAGAGTTCTAATCAGAATTCAGAAGAATCATTCAAAGTTCTGGACAGAGAGAGATCAAGTCAGAATTTGAAGAAGAAGAAAGAATCCATCAGTGGATTCTCAAGAAGCTGTTTGGAATCAACTCAGCTAAGTACATTTTCAAGAAGCTTTGAAGAAGGCTAAGAAACAGTTGATTGCATCAGCTGATTAAGAATTGTCATTGCCTCTTCTCTCTCAACTTGGCAAGACAATTTAAAACAATCTTTTCTATATTTCTGTAGGATCTGTTTATACAGATCTGAGTTGTAAGCCTATGTTATAAAGGCTGAGTGTAGGAGTGTTGAACTCTGAGTGGTAGGGCTGATTGCCTGAGTGTAGGAGAAGGATATTCTCTGAGTTGTAGGCCTTGGGGCAAGGCTGAGGTAGGGCAGTTGTGCCTGAGTTGTAGGAACCAGTTGGGTTCTGAGTTGTAAGATCTATTGATCTGAGATAAGTGGAAGTTTGGCCGAATCTAGCATACAGCTAGATAGGTGAAGGGGGAAAGTGGATGTACCCAGACCTTGGGGAACCACTATAAAACATAGTGCAATCTGTGATGTGTTGTTTTCTGTGATTGCTGTGTTTTTGTATTAGTTAATAAATTGAATTCTGTCTAGAAGTTTTAGAAAAAGAAGCAGGACCTATTCACCCCCCCCCTCTAGGTGTTTAGGCTGCCTTGAAAGTTAAACTATCAAGTGGTATCAGAGGGAGGTTCCTCAAAAAGGACTTAACAGTCTGAGGTAGATCTGATAGGCAGAATCAAGAATCAAGAAGATGGGTTCTGGAGAGAATCATAAGGAGCTAGGGTCAATGAAATTACCCATATGCAAGAAGGAAATCTTTGGGATCTGGAAAGAAAGAGTCAGATTGTTTATGGAAGCATCTGACCCAAGGATTTACATCACAGTACAGGAAGGCCCCTTCATACCAATGAAGATATCTGTTCTTGATGCAAATATCCAAACACCAAAGACTTATTCTGAAATGACCAAGGATGAAATCATCTTGGCAACCATGGACAAAAGGGCACAGAACATCATTGTCAGTGCCATAGATGATTCAACATTTCAGAATCTGATTCACTGCAAGACCTCCAAGGAGATGTGGGACACATTGATTGTCTACATGGAGGGATCAGAAGAAGTAAGGCTGGACAGAAAATCTATGCTAAATCAGGAGTATGAAAGTTTTAGACAAGGAAAATCTGATAGCATAACTGAGTGCTATAAGAAATTCTATAGAATTGTGAATGAGCTAATTTCCTATGGAAGAGTCTTCAGTACCTATGAACTGAATGACAAATTCTTAAGATCCTTATCAAAGGATTGGGATACAAAGATCTGTGCCATAAGAGAAGTGGCAAAATTGGCAGAGATATCTCCTCCAACTCTGTTTGGAAAGTTGCTATCCTATGAAATGCAACTTATGGTAAGGAAGGAGGAGGAAAGAAACTCAAGAGGAGAACATAGAGAAAAGACTGTGGCATTTAATGCTGAAGCCACCAGAAAGAATAGGAGGAAATCACCATCTCCTCCTAAGGAAGTTGAAGAAGGTAGTTCTGAAAATTCAGATAGGGGTTCAGTCAGCAGTGATTCAGATGCAGACTTTGCTGCATTCACTAGGCAATTTCAAAGGTTCTTGAAAAAGAAGCAATGGAAGTCTAGGCCTTCATCATCACAGCAAGTAGATGACTATTATCAGAAAAGAAGGTCATCTAGGAAAGAGAAAAGCAGGTCAAAGCCCAGCAAAGCCACTACTTCAAAGATTGTCTGCTATTGTTGCAATAGGCCTGGACATGTAGTGGCTGAGTGTCCTGACAAAAGGAAGGAATCTTCAGAAAAGAAGAAGACTTATCAGAAAGGCAAGAAGGAGAAATCCTTTGTAGCAAAGAAAGATAAAAGTCTGTCAGACCAGTCAACTTCAGAATCAGGATCTGAAGCTGAAGCATATATTGGATTATATGCTGCATCTGAGGAAGAGGAGTTTATGCAGTTGCTAGACTCCATCAATGAACATCAATGCATGGGTTTGATGACTAGATCAGAAGAGGACCTATGCCAAAATCAGTCTGGTCCTAATGAGGTAAACAGTCCTTCCAGTACATTTGTTTGTAGTACAAGTGAAGAATCAGCTACATCTGCATCAAGTGATGAAGATGCATCTGGATCTGAAGGAGATGTCTATCAATTGATAGACAAGTATGGGGACTTGTTGCAGGCCCTTAAGAAAAGCAAGAACCTGGTTAAATCACAGGCTCAGGAAATTGCTGATCTAAGGGTTACAACAGCTGAGTTAGAAAAAGTCCTTGATCAAAAGTTAGCTGAAATTGCCAAGCTGAAAAATATAACTATTATTCAGATGGGCACAATTAATTATACTAATGATCAAGTAAAGAGTCTGGAGGACAGACTTAGAATTGAAAGGGATTTAGTGGCTAGTTACTCTAAGCCAAAATCTGTCTTACCCTTGATAGATGAATTTGTCACTCAGAAGGGTAAGGCTGGATTAGGATTTAAGGGTAACTCCAGGGCTAGCAGATTCATGAAGAAAGGCAAAGCCCCTATTCAGCCACTAAACCTTTCAGTCCCCATAAGGTTTGGTAAGAAGAAAGTGCCTTCTAACATATATGATCATGAAGACATTCAGGATCATATCAAGACAAATGTTCTGAAGAACAAGGGTGTTAAGGCAAGCAGGCCTACCTATGGTCATAAGCCCTATGGTTTTAAGAAACCAGCAGGAGAAGTTGCAACAGCACCAGCAATGAACAGAAATGCTTCTGACAAGGATGTATCTAGATCTAGATACAATAAGTTTGAATGTTGGTGCTGTGGCAAGAGGGGTCATTTTGCATTGGACTGCTGGTATAACACAAGTGTTATAAAGAATAAGAGTCTACCTGTTAGAAGAGGTTATGATAACTTTATTAAGGCTAACCTGAACCAAGGACCCAAGACTTACTTGGGTTCTAAGGGTAAGTAATTCTGTATTGCAGGTGAATCCAAGTTACCATGCCCCTATATGGTACTTGGATAGTGGTTGTTCCAGGCACATGACTGGAACAAAGGGGCTGCTGAAGGAGTATTCATCTGTCAAAGATGGACATAAAGTGATCTTTGGTGGATCTGAAAAAGGAGTCATCAAAGGATTTGGTAACATCTCTTCAAACCTAATTACTATCACCCAAGTGGCCTATGTAAAAGGTTTGAAACATAATCTAATAAGCATAAGCCAGCTGAGTGATCTAGGATATGACATTTCATTTGGTAAGGATGGATGTCATATCAAAAGGTCAAGTGATCAAGAGATCATATTGACTGGGTATAGGAAGAGAAATGTGTATTGCCTTAATTTTGAATGTGAGAATAAGGCATCCCCCATTTGTCTTGTAGCTGATGACAATGCTTCTCATTGTGTTAAGTGGCACAAGAGATTGGCTCATCTAAACTACAAGACAATTGGCCAACTCTTTAGTAAAGAACTAGTGAGGAATGGGCCTCAAGTTAAGTGTATAAAGGAAGGGGTATGCTCAGCTTGTCAAAAGGGCAAGCAGACAAAAACCTCATTTCAAAGCCTTGAAAACAAGGATTCTGTGAGGTGCTTATACCTCTTGCATATGGATCTTTTTGGTCCTATGCCAGTTCACAGTCTAGGAAGGAAGGTCTACACACTAGTGGTTGTAGATGACTATTCTAGATTTACATGGGTGTTCTTTCTGAGACAAAAATCTGAAACCCCAAGTGTATTATTTAAGTTTGTAAAGCAAATTCAGAATGAACTGAACAGTACAGTGGTCAAAATCAGAAGTGACCATGGTACTGAGTTTCAATCTGAAAGCATGACAAACTTGTGTATAGACTTTGGGATTTTCCAAGAGTTCTCCTCACCTAGAACACCTCAGCAAAATGGAATTGCTGAAAGAAAGAATAGATCATTAATTGAAGCTGGTAGAACTCTATTGAGTGACACCTCTCTCCCAGAATATTTTTGGGCTGAGGCAGTTAACACTGCTTGTCATGTCATCAATAGGGCTTCTATCACCAAAAGCCACAGAAAGACTCCCTATGAGATTGTGAAAGGCAGAAAACCAAATCTATCCTATTTTAGGATCTTTGGCTGCAAGTGCTATATACTTAACAATGGTAAGTCTTATTTGACTAAGTTTGCTGCCAAATCCCAGGATGGGATATTTGTTGGGTACAGCACAAATAGTAAGGCCTATAGAGTCTTCAACTTAACTACTCAAGTTGTTGAAGAATCTGTGCATATTGTATTTGATGAAACAAGATTAATCAATTGTGAATTGTCTTGTAGATCAAATGACTCAACAGGTATAAGCAAGAAGATGGACAAGCTCTCCATTGCTGAAGCTTCAAAGGAAGAGGGAGCATTGGAAAATGAAGGCTGCTGTCCAGGGGGAGTACAAGAGATAATGGAAGCTGATGAAAACCAAGAGGAGCAGCAGAATGAAGAAGCTGGAGATGCTCAACCTGAAGGGAATCTACCTCCAGCTATAAGATATCTAAGAGATCATCCTACTGATCAGATAATTGGTGATCCAAGACAAGGAGTGCAAACTAGAAGCAGAAATCAAAGCACAGTTTTGCATTCTAGTTTCTTGTCTCAAATGGAACCTAAGAAGTTTGAAGAAGCTATCCAAGACCAGTACTGGATTGATGCTATGCAAGAGGAGCTGAATCAGTTCAGAAGGTGCAAGGTCTGGGAGCTTGTTCCTAAACCAAGAGGCCACAACATAATTGGGACTAAGTGGATCTATAGGAACAAGCTAGATGAAAGTGGAATAATAATAAAGAATAAAGCAAGATTGGTTGCAAAAGGATACAGGCAGGAAGAAGGGATTGACTTTGATCAAACCTTTGCTCCAGTAGCAAGGCTGGAGGCAATCAGAATGTTCCTTGCCTATGCAGCCTACCAAGACTTCAAAGTATACCAGATGGATGTAAAGTCAGCATTTCTGAATGGTGATCTTAAAGAAGAAGTATATGTAGAGCAGCCATCAGGTTTTGTAGATCCTCTTAAACCTGATTCTGTGTACAAGCTTAGGAAAGCTTTGTATGGGTTAAAACAAGCTCCAAGGGCTTGGTATGAAACCCTGTCTACCTTCCTCATTGAGAATAAATTCTCAAGAGGAAAGATAGACAAAACTCTATTCCTTAGGGAATCCAAAGGAAAGATCATCTTAGTCCAGATCTATGTTGATGACATAATCTTTGGATCTACTGAAAACAACCTTTGTAAAAAGTTTGCCAAACTTATGCAAGGGAAGTTTGAGATGAGCAGTATGGGAGAACTTAAGTTCTTCTTGGGACTCCAAGTAAGACAGACTGATGATGGATTGTCCATATCCCAGTCTAAGTTCACCAAGGAATTAATTAAAAAATATGGTATGGAGTCATCCTCCTCCATGAGAACTCCTATGGGCACAAGTATGCCAATATGCAAAGATGAGGCAGGTAAACCTGTTGATGAATCATTGTATAGAGGAATAGTTGGGTCACTACTATATCTCACTGCTAGTAGACCTGACATTATGTATGCAACATGTGTCTGTGCTAGGTACCAAGCCTGCCCTAAAGAATCTCATTATACTGCAGTAAAAAGGATTCTGAGATATCTAAAGGGCACTCCTACTCTAGGTCTTTGGTACCCTAGGAATAGAGATTTTCAACTAACAGGCTATTCAGATGCAGATTTTGCAGGATGTAGAGAGGATAGAAAGAGTACTACAGGTACTTGTCAATTCCTGGGAGGAAGACTAATATCTTGGAGTAGTAAAAAACAGACTAGTGTGGCAATTTCCACAGCTGAGTCAGAGTATATTGCTGCAGGAAGCTGCTGTGCACAGCTATTATGGATGCAGCATCAGCTTAAAGATTATGGTATTCAGGTAAGTAGAACACCCCTTTTATGTGATTCTAAGAGTGCTATTTCTATTGCTAATAATCCAGTTTCTCATAGTAGAACTAAGCATATAGAAATCAAATATCATTTTCTTAGAGAACATGTAGAAAAAGGTGACATCTCATTGGAATTTGTAAAAACAGATTATCAAATAGCAGATGTATTTACTAAGCCTTTAGATGAAACCAAATTCAATAAATTCAAAATTGAATTAGGTATGTTAACCATTGATTAATGTATTAAACAAAATCATTAACAATGCTATTGAAATGGTTAATAAGTAAGTAAAAGTAGTAACAACAATAATCAAGTGTTAAAAAGGACACATTGAAGTTACAGAAATTGGCTAAGTAAGAATGTGTCGACACATTCAGTAATAATGTGTCGACTCAGAGAAATTATGTCGACAAGTCAGAAATATTGTGTCGACACAGAGAATATGTGTCGACACTTAAGAGTTTTATTGTCGACTTAACCAGGAATGTAATGTCGACTCAACCAGAATTATGGTGTCGACACTTACAAAATATGTGTCGACACTTGTCTTAGTGTCGACACAGAATTTCTGTCTTTCTACTATATATCCAAGGTGTCGACATAACCACAAATTGGTGTCGACACATAGTAGACTGAAGAAATGTCGAGTTAATAGAAGCTTGTGTCGACACATTCCGTCTGTGTCGACACATTTAGACTGTCTTTGGCCCCTTTTGAACTTCTTTCAACAGAAGCTATAAATAGGTCAAAAAGCTCTTTGTGTCGACACGCTTTCAAGGTTTTCGAAACTCAAACCCTGTGTCGACAGTCTTTCTTTCTCTCTTCTCTCAAGCTTTCTCGACACAACGATGGCGCCAAGGATTGAAGACAATGTTAATGAAGGGTATGAGTTGGTGCGCCAGGCGTTTGCAGAGGCGCCGCCTGATGTTCAAGGAGTTATCACCCTTCTCTCTGCATCAGGGTTAGAATTTCTTGTCTCAGAACCATCCAAGATCTGGAAAAAGGAGGTGCATGAGTTCTTTATCTCAGCATCAGTCCATTCTACTGAACTCAAGATCAAGTCCATTGTTCACGGGACTAAGATTAAGATTACCCAAAGAGGTTTGAGAAAGTTTTTGCAATTACATGTGGTTGAAAATGAAGAAGAGGTTCCTAGTTCTAAGACAAGGGAAGCCCTTCAATGGTGTGGTTTGGATTCAAACATGAAGATTGGTGCTGCATTCAATAGGAAGGGTATGAATCAGCAAGGAAAGTTCTTGTCTGAAATAGTTGGGAAAGTAATTCTCTGCAAGACAGGTGGACATGATAGGATTTCTGCCTATATGTTCAACCTTATGACCAGGATTGTCTTTACAATTCCTACTGATTGGTCAGTAATCCTATTTGACAAGATTAAAGAAGGGATCAAGAAGCCTAACATGGCTAGGATCATAAGTCTATATCTCAATGGAGCAATTCCTGAAGTGATGCAGCAACTGCCAGGATCTAAAATCAATCATATGAGAAGGATGGACATGAGACTATTCTCCAGGTGGGAAAGGGTGCTGACTAAGGATGTGCCTGAAGAGAGCAGGCCAGACACCCCTGTGAGATCCCCTTCTCCAGCTCACGAGACTGAGCAACAACAAGAGGACCCACTAAGGATACAGAGTGAAGAACAACCTGCCTCCACTACAGTTCATCAAGTAGATACATCTGCACAGATGCAGGGGGAGCCTGTTCAATCTCCTGCTCAAAATGTATCTACCCCTACTCAGGTACAAGTGGTACAGGTGTAGGGGGAGCAAATGTATTTTACTATAAAAGACTTTCTAAAAGTTTTTTTTCTCACTGCACAGGTTCAGGGGGAGCATGTGTCTTCTCCTACTCCAGATATGCAGCTGCCTGAGAATGTGCACAAGGATGCACCTAATGACTTATCTTCAAATGCTCCAGTTCAAAAAGAATATACTCTGGATGAGTTATTTCCTAATGATGACATAGCTACTGATAGAATAGAAGAGGACCAAGATGTTGAGCAGCCTCTTGACATAGAGCTAGAACAAGAAGTGGAGAAAGTTCAAGAGAATGAAAAAGTTCAAGAAATAGAGGAGGAGCAAAGAATTGAGGGGGAGCCAGTACATGTTGAAACTGAGCAACATGGCACTGAAGCAGATAGAGTTCACATTGAGAGTACTTCTGAATCTGAAACTGAAGAAGCCAGGTTGGCTAAGAAAAGAAAACTGGTTGTATTTAAAAGAAGAAGCAAGACTTATAAACAGGCTTTACAGACATCACCTCCACCACCACCTCCTGAAGTTGATTATAACAAGTTCTTGGTGGATTTACAGGTGAAATTGGATGACCACAGGGTGGCCATTGAGAAATATGTTGATGAAAGCAACAAAAATCTGCAGTTTGACTTAGCCCAAGATATCAAATCTATCCAATTTCAAGTCAACTTAAATAAAACTGAAATGACAGATTGCTTCCACAAGGGTGGCAATGCTGTAGTATATCTGGCTAAACAACAGCAGGCTATCTCTACAAAGGTGGATGATATTGCTTTGAAGCAAGGTTATGTTCTGGAAAATCAAATAAGAATGAATGACAATTTAACTGAATCTCATAATGAGATCATTCAAGAGGTGAAGAAGATTGTTCCAGGGATGCCTGCAAATAGAGCCAAAGAAATGGAAGAATTTGATAAGAATTTTCAGGCTGCAATTGCATCTGTTAAGACTGCCATCACAACCTCTCAACAGGAAATATCAGAAAAGCTTCAAAAGTTAAGACCATTTTTCAAAGAGGGAGTGAATTATTTGGATGGCCAAATTCGATTCCAGAAAGAAGATCTTAGAGATCATGTATCAAGAGAAGCCATAAAGGGGGAGAGGATGCTGATTCATGCAGGCTCTGAGCATGCCAAATGGGTGACCAATAGTATAAGAGCCACATTGGGATATCCACCATTGTGTGATGATAACATGGTGGCTGAGTCAGGTCTGCAAACAGGACTACTTGAAGGTGACCAACCTGAGGTTGCCCAAGTCATTTACCCCCCTCCAGATTTTGATATATTGGATCAGCAAGTGCAATATATGTATAGTCCTTCAAAGGAAGTTGTAAATGTTATCTTTGGAAAGGTTGATAAGCCTGAGGTAAATTTGCAAGAACAGCAAGATGCTCTACTGTCAAAGAAAAGATTTAGAGAGCAGGCTGAGCTGAAGCCAGATTTTGAGCAGTGGAGTCCTACTTCCAGAAATATAATACTCACTGCATGGAAAGCTGTCAAAGATCAAGTTCATGAAAGGGGCAAGTGGTACAATGAGCAGGAATGGCAGAAGTATGAGACAAGACAAGAAGCCATTGTACAATTCAGAAGGAAAGCTAAGCTGGGAAGACTTCCACCTGATGCTATGGAGCCAAGCAAATACTTCCCAAAGCCTTTTCACTATTTTGAAAGGCAAAGGCTCAAGGAAGAAGCTAAGAAGAAAGCTGATCTTAAAGGAAAAAAGATGGCTGAAGAATCAGAAGCTCCTGTGACAGCTAAAATTAAATCTGGCCAAGGGATTGTTATTAGAGAACCTGATCAATCCTGATAATGTTTTAGTTCTTTCATAATGTTTTGTAATGATGTAATGTGATCAGTCAAAGAAAAACCATGTAATCAAACATTACCCAGTAATAAACAAAATATTGTTAAATCTGTGATAGATTGTTTTATCCATGATGTTCTTATTATTTTGTTTATAATTAAGTATCCCTGTGTATTGTCATTTATCATCATTTTATACTATTTCTAAATGGTGTATATCATTGGCTATAAGGGTTATGACTTCTCCAAATAGGGGGAGATTGTTGGGTACATTGGAAAATGTGTACCTGATTTGAAGAAGCCCAACCTAGCTCAATGATATACATCATGTTGTATTTGATGTTGTTTTGAGTTGACATGTGCAGGTAAAGAATTGTTAAAGTTTACAGAAAAAAAATTCTAAGTCCAAGTGTCGACACAAAGGAACATGTGTCGTCACATAGAAGAAAGTTGTCGACACAACACTGGGAAAGTGTGTCGACACAGAAGGTGTAAGTCGACACTACTCTGGGAAAAAGTGTCGACACATAACATAGTCTACAACAACACTGGGAAAAAGTGTCGACACAGAAGAAGTAAGTCGACACAACACTGGGAAATTGTGTCGACTCAGAAGAAGTAAGTCGACACAACACTGGGAAATTGTGTCGACACAGAAGAAAAACGTCGACCTCAACATTGGGAGAATGTGTCGACACTGAAGAAAATAGTCGACCACAAGTTTGTCGTCACCAGCAGAATGTGTCGACACATAGTGAGTAAGTCAACACTTATTAAAGTTATGATTCTACAACAACTGTGTCGACACACAGGACTTGTGTCGACACACTGCAGAGTCAAAGACCAAGTTATTTTCAGAAGAAGATGTGTCGACACAAAGGCAATTTTGTCGACATCACTGAAGGCAGTGTCGACACCAAAGTTAATTGTGTCGACACAAATAGACAGATGGTCTCGACACTTTCTGACAGACTGTTTCAACACTAAGGCACAGGACTTGTTTGAAGACTTGACAGCTGTGGGTTATCACCAGTTAACTGAAGTTGTCAGACTTGTCAGAAAACGGTTAGAAACCGGATCAGCCGGTTACCATGAAGAATGTCTATAAATAGACAGATTCAGAAGGAGAGAAAAAAGAACAACACACACAATTAAGAAGATATAGAACTGATCCTTTGAAATACATTGGAGAAGGGTTATATTCTACTCATTTCAAGAAAGTGCTAGGCACTTAAGAAGATCTTCTCCGGGAGATCTAAGAAGACTATCTAAGGATAGATCTAAGAAGAGTTCTAATCAGAATTCAGAAGAATCATTCAAAGTTCTGGACAGAGAGAGATCAAGTCAGAATTTGAAGAAGAAGAAAGAATCCATCAGTGGATTCTCAAGAAGCTGTTTGGAATCAACTCAGCTAAGTACATTTTCAAGAAGCTTTGAAGAAGGCTAAGAAACAGTTGATTGCATCAGCTGATTAAGAATTGTCATTGCCTCTTCTCTCTCAACTTGGCAAGACAATTTAAAACAATCTTTTCTATATTTCTGTAGGATCTGTTTATACAGATCTGAGTTGTAAGCCTATGTTATAAAGGCTGAGTGTAGGAGTGTTGAACTCTGAGTGGTAGGGCTGATTGCCTGAGTGTAGGAGAAGGATATTCTCTGAGTTGTAGGCCTTGGGGCAAGGCTGAGGTAGGGCAGTTGTGCCTGAGTTGTAGGAACCAGTTGGGTTCTGAGTTGTAAGATCTATTGATCTGAGATAAGTGGAAGTTTGGCCGAATCTAGCATACAGCTAGATAGGTGAAGGGGGAAAGTGGATGTACCCAGACCTTGGGGAACCACTATAAAACATAGTGCAATCTGTGATGTGTTGTTTTCTGTGATTGCTGTGTTTTTGTATTAGTTAATAAATTGAATTCTGTCTAGAAGTTTTAGAAAAAGAAGCAGGACCTATTCACCCCCCCCCCCCCCTCTAGGTGTTTAGGCTGCCTTGAAAGTTAAACTATCAGTTAGGACAGGCTTTGCCCATGCTTCAGACAAATTCAGAAACATCATCTTGATGTTGGAACAAGCCGGGCTCTCCTTCATTCTCGAGCACCCGTGCAAGGTTCTAGACAAGGAAGTTCTTTAGTTTTACGCAAACTCCAAGCTGCGTCACGAGGACACACTGATAAAGAGTAAGATAGAAGGTCTAAGGATAAAGATTATGGCTGCAAAACTGTCACATCATCTCTAGCTCTCCAGCTCTGAACAAGAGGACTATCTAGATGAAGATGATCGTACGAGGACACTACTTTTCTGTGAATTGGCTCGAGGGACCAGGGCTATTAAATGCAAGGACATGAACGAAGAAGGAAAGATTATCTCAGATATCATAGGTAAGGTTCTGATCTGCAAACCTGGCTCCCATGATCACATTTCAGGTGACATGTTTAAGATCCTGATCGCTATAATGTGCAGAAAGAAATTGAACTGGGGGGCCATGTTATTTGAGAAAATAAAAGATATTCTACGTACTCCTAACTTCGGGAGAATCATCAGTCTCTACCTGAATCAGATGGATGGAGATAGATTTGATATGACTAAGGGAGTTCCCCTTCACTACCTAAAGAAGATGGACTCCAGCGTCTTTGATAGTTAGGAAAGAAGAATTGTCCAAGGGGGTGCGTTTTGAACACGTGTTGATGAAGAAGACAAAGCACCGGAGTTCACAAATCCTTCGGATGAGCCCAGTGAAGTTCCTGATCTGCTGAATGCAGGAACTGAGGGGGAGTCATTACCCAGTCCTTCTGCTGCTATCAGGATGGAAGCCTCAGTCTCAGATCAAGTAGACGTTGTTACTGATATTACCCTCATCGCTAAGGAAGCAGTGGAAACTCTCGCTACTGATCAGACTGACGAGGAGGAAGAAGAGGATGATGTGGAGAATGTTGCTGCTAGTGAGAATGATGTGGATTCCCCTAAACAGCATATTGCTGAGGAACTTGATGATGAGCAAGCTGGAAAGGATATGGCCATGAGGGAGATTGGTGTTGCACTCCCTTCTGAGGAACAAATTAAGGCAAGGGTTCCTGATGTGACTGGCGCAATATTTGAGGGGGAGACCTCCTGGCCTCAGGAAAAACTTGATACTATGCTGAAGGGGGTGATGAGTATACATGGAAACTTGGCAGATGCTGCCTCTATCCCTCCACAGGAGACTGTAAATTTATCGAGCTCCACAAATGAATCTGAAGAGGAGAATCTTGACTCACAGAGTCCTATCCCCCCAGAGCACGACCAGGCCATACATCAGGATCATCCGTTAGGACCTAGCATGGCAAATCACACTGTAAATATCATTCAAGGTATAGTAGATGAACTTAAGACATCCTTTAAACGATCTCACAACAGGGTACTTAAACGAATTAAGCGATCAGAGGATCTGATGCTAAAGAATATTGTGGAGATAAATCACAAGCTGGATAAGATGGAACAAAAGTTTGAAGCTAAGTATGCTGAGGCCGGCACTGCCGTCAATCTTCTGATGCAAGGGCTAAAGAAAAATACAGCTGACCTGGCAGTGGTAAATCAAAATGCTCATGTTGTTGCCAACAACATCAAATTGTTCGATGCCAACATGGTCACACTCAACACGAATCAGAAAACCCTGCTAACCGATTTTACTCAGAATGTACAGTATATAGATGAGTCACTGCATTTTCATGCAAACTCAATTGCCCTAGAAGCCAAAAAGGGGGAGAAGGAATATACAGCTAAGATGGCAGGGTTAGAGCAAATCATGGTTGACAACTTCAAGCAATCAAATGAGTATGTATTTGAAAGTTGTCATTGGCTAGCTCAACAAGCTTCAGGTATACATATTCCTTTTAATCCTACTGATGATGTTACTGCTGCTATTGATAAGGTTGCTGTAACATCCCATTTCCGACAAGACCCCTAGGAGTGGTTTTGTCTTAACAGAACCCTAAGAAGCCCAGGAATTGAAGTTTATCGACTAAGATTTTGAGTCAAGGGGTGGTCACGCCCGTGACCGACCCGTCACGCCCGTGACCGACCCGTCACGCCCGTGACCTAGGGAGTGACCCCTTTGATGATCGTCGACCTCAGGAAGACGATCGTCGAGCTCAGAAATGTCAACATGGGCCTGACACGCCCGTGACCAATCTGTCATGCCCGTGACCTTGGAACGGCGTTGAGTGAGCAAAGCTCACTAAACGCCATGGTCTGGATGGCGTTGAGTGAGCCTAGCTCACACAAAGCCATAAGTGGAATGGCGTTGAGTGCACTGACTACACTCAACGCAATCTTGTGTCATCAGGTTGGTGTTGAGTGAGCTGAGCTCACTCAATGCAGTAGACTGGATGGCGTTGAGTGAGCTTAGCTCACTTAACGCCGTAATCTGTTAGGCGGGATGGCATTGCGTGCGTTGAGTGCACTCAATGCCATAAGTTGAACGGCCTTGAGTGCACTGACTGCACTCAACTCCATTTGGTGCTGTCTGGATGGCGTTGAGTGAGCAGAGCTCACTCAACACCATAATCTGGACGGCGTTGAGTGAGCTAAGCTCACTCAACGCCATAACCTGGACGGCATTGAGTGAGGTAAGCTCACTCAACGCCATAATCTGGACGGCGTTGAGTGAGCTAAGCTCACTCAACGCCATAATCTGGACGGCGTTGAGTGAGCTAAGCTCACTCAACGCCATCATTTAAAAGGGGCTTATTCTGGATGGCGTTGAGTGAGCAGAGCTCACTCAACGCCATGATTCGGATGGCATTGAGTGAGCTGAGCTCACTCAACGCCATAGTTTAGGAGGCCATTCTGATGGCGTTGAGTGAGCATAGCTCACTCAACGCCGTATCTGGGATGGCGTTGAGTGAGCTAAGCTTACTCAATGTCGTAGCATGGATGGCGTTGAGTGAGCAGAGCTCACTCAACGCCATTTTACTTAGTTTTTTTTTTGGCCGATCTTTTTGGCTGGGTGCTGGTTCAGTTGAACCGGGCCATTTTGGGAAGCGGGCCAGAATGTCTTAAATGGGCCGTTTCTCTTATTAAGACTTAATTAAAACCCTATTTAGTGAATTGGACCGGTCAATGCCACGTGGTAGCCGTTTCCTCCTCCTCCAGCCATGGCCGAGCCCCAGCCTTCATGGCCGTCAATGGCATTTGATGCCATGGCCTTCCCTCTTCCCCTTAAAATGGCTGGATTCAACTCCTCTCAAGGAGAGGAGTTTCCAGCCCTCCTCCAGCTATTACAAGCCATTTCAGCTCCCCTCTACCATGGTCGAGCTTGCTCTTGAAGAGGCAATAATGGCTGGACAGCCTATAACCGCCCACTCCCCATTTATTCCCTTTAAAAAGGTACCTTAGGCTCAGAGATGAAGTTTCCCACCCTGACCTGATGGATTGAAGCTTGTGCTGCGTTGTAGAAGGATTCCGCCGACGCCACCACCGCACAAATAGCATCCTGACGATCGGCTCGACTCCAAACCTCGAATAAGGTCCTCCTCTACCTCTTCTTCTATGGATAGATCTTAGAAATCATTAGGAGAGATATCGGGCTCAAAAGAGCCGGATCGGGTGAGCGTTTCCATTGTTTTTTAGAAATTTCATGGTGGCGGGTTCGCCGGAAACCGCCTCTCCGGCAGCCGTGCCGCCGCCTGACGGTAGCCCTCACCTCCACAAAGGTGGTGGTGGTGGTGGCCGGCCAGGGAGATGGCTGGGTGGCCGGGAAATAGCTTTAGAAAAGCTACAGATTTTAAGCATTTTTAGGTTGCTGGTTCGGGCTCTTTGAGAAGATGAACAGTAACCTATAATACTAAATTATTATATTTATATATAAAATGTAGTAATTTATCAAGCTCTCTTTTATTCTATTTAATGAGGTACTTAGAGGTTTTATATGTAGAAGTCACCAACATGAAATCTGTAGCCCTATGAGTCTACAATATTTCAAAATTGATTTGGGTCAATTTAGTCAATTGGTTTGACCAGGGCACCTCTTTTGGTGGGATCTAGACCTAGAGCTAGGCAGAGACAAAAAGGTGTGCCCACCTTTCATCCTTTTCCCAAATGTTCTGAAATTTGGGCAGGGGGCCTATCCTAACTATACCTAGGGCCTATCCAAAAACGAGAATTTTTGGAGAATATTTTTCTATAGTTTTTGTAAAAATTTAATAATCCATGTATAATTTAATTAGGTGTCCTAAACACCTCATAATTCCCCCAAATTTGGGTGGGAGGTCTTAGGGGGAATGTTAGAACTCTGGTAAAAATTCCACTTCATTTGGAAGTGTTTTGATTAAGTTTTAACTCGACCCTAGGTTGGCCCTTATAGGGTTAGTTAGGTCAATTCATTCCTTTTGGGATTTGAGTGGTCAAACAACCTCAATAGAGGCTGATATTTTGTCCACTGGCTGTTTGGGGCATGACACACCCTCCAATGTAATTTGGGGTGGTTTGGGATAGGGTAGCCCTAGAACTCTAGGGTAGGTCCCTTAATAGGGACTTGGTGAGTTGTGAAGGTCATGGGGTCAAATGACCTTGGAATGACTTAAAATTTTGTGGAGATGACCATAGGGCCATTAAAGTCCTCTGCTAAAAATTTTAGGGTATTTGGAGACCTTTAGCCCACCTAAAACCCTAACCCTAGTTTTGGTCACCAACCTTAATTTGAATTATTAAGTTATTAATTGAACTTTAAATCAAGTAAAGTTTGGGCAAAGTGATTTTCCGGTCTAAGTGGCCATAAAATAATTTTGTTGAGGCTTTTGGGTTAATTTATACAGTACTTCATTTACAACTCTAGTTGTGTCCTAGATATTTATTTTGATGATTTTGGAATTTATGTTCACTGTAAAGTTATGAAATCTTTAATTAGGGCATCTTATTGAATGTTAAACCTTTTGTATTTTTCTTGGGAGTTTTATCTGATTATTTTGGGCACTTGCTTCTTTAACTTACCATTTGGGATATGTAGTAAAAAATACAAATGATGCCTATTTATTATTTGTAAATTTATGAAATTTGGTCAGTAGGTGTTTCAGACCATGATTGTCATCCTGTAAATTTCTCTAGATTTTTAAACAATTAAAAATTGTACCTCCCTCACTAAGCTAGGAAAATTAGTGTTTTACATTAAAATAAATTCAGAGCCCAAATATTAGATAAAAATTATGTGACTTGGTTTCTGATGGTTTTAGGTCACCATGAAGCTTCTATAATTTTATTGTGATTTTTAGATACATATGTACAGTACTTGCTTCATAATATAGTAAATATGGCTTAAAATGGTAAATTAGGAAATGTAGGCCTAAACATCTCTTAAATTTCTCAAAATTTGGAATTACTGCTTAAATGCCACATAGTATTTTTGCTGATTTTATGGTGATTTATTGTTGGCTCATTAGTGCACTTCATGTTCATACTAGGGCATTGGGAGGCTGAGAATAAATAAATTAAATGCCAGATGAAATAGAAAAATTATTATTTTCTGGATTTAGACTAATTATGTCATGGTACACCTCAAGTAAATATTATAGGAGATTCGGAAGACAATTTGG
Source organism: Platanthera zijinensis (assembly GCA_039513925.1). Classification (NCBI taxonomy): domain Eukaryota; kingdom Viridiplantae; phylum Streptophyta; class Magnoliopsida; order Asparagales; family Orchidaceae; genus Platanthera; species Platanthera zijinensis. Next base: position 41,727,212 of record CM077083.1, read on the forward strand.
TGTACCACCCCTTGCATACCTCATAAAGCTTAGGATGGTCTGCGTTTAGTAAAACTGCAGAAGCTAAACTAGAGTGGGTAATGAACTTTGGAAATGGAATTTTGGTAGTTTGTTGGTTTGGATAGGGTGAGTTAAACCAAGTTCATTATTGGAAGTCAGCACGGGTAGGGTGTGAGATTGACTAGTGTTTAGTGGTGTTCGGGTTCGACGGAAGATCGTCCTCCCCGAGAAGAGGAAGAGTCAAAGTCACCCTAGGATAAGCCCACTGTAATATGAGAAGGGAATCGGTTAAGGGAACCAATCAATTACAATAAGTGCCTTGGAAAGGGAGCTTTGGGATTCACCCCATCATAGTTCCTAGTACCGCTGCGAGCCCTTCACCAGGTAAACCTCAGGAAGTCTAAGGTTAACCTTAAATCTTAGGAATAAAATGATCAAGAGTAACCCTAATAATAGTTACACCTCACACCTACACTTGTACGCTTAGGAAGAAGAATTGGCATGGAATGGGTAGAGTAGGTCCGTGGTCTAAGGGCCTACTAGTAATGTCAATGGTTTTGTTTGTGATTGGGAAGTTGGGGAGCTGGACGCTCGGGGACTTGGTATAAATTTGGAAGTCCAGGGAGCGGGATGCTCGGAGACTTGGTATATGCTTGGTAGCCTAGAGAGCTGGAAGCTCGGTAACATGAGAACTTGTTCAAATATAACTGTCATGATTGCTTGTGCATAAAAGTGGTGGGTCATCGGTACTGGACGATCGATCACACTGACGTCGATACGTTGACTCGGCGGTATGGGACACTTAACAAAAGAAATCCTGGTTGATATAGCCAGAACAAGTACGCGGATACTCTAAGTTGTGTTCTTTTAGGGGAGTACGGAAGGTCTAGGCCTGGTAGTGTGGTTACTCGCCTAGGAGTGGGGGGCCTGACCCACTGTCTCAGTTTGCCACTACGGAGGTTCCTGGGAGTGAAGCTAGCTGCCCGAACAGGGGGAACTAAAGGTCTGTGCGCATGGAGTCGTGTAGGTGTGTTGCACTTGCTTGTGCATTCCATAGCATATTTACGTGTCATAGCATAAACATTGCCACCTATCGTATAAGATGGTATGGGACGTTTTATACGATATGCCCTGCAAAATGACCCCTTAGTCTATATGGGTAATACCTATAAATCAATGGTTATATTTCTTGTGCTTTTACTTACTTGCTACTCCTTACTATTTGATAACGGACACCCCAACGTATAAGTGGTATGGAACACTTTGTACGATGGGAGCCCTGTAAAAGATCCCTTGGCTTATGCGCTTCCGCATAAGTTAAGGTTACCTTTCCTACTTTCTGCTTCTATCATATTTACTATGGAATTGCTAGCATAGGCCCGTTGTCACCTGCTTTTGACTTATTCTACACCTTCATGTCCTTCCCTTTCTTCCTCTCCGCTCGGTACCTAGGAGCCATGGGGAAAGGGGTAGGGGATGATAGGGCTTAGTCTTTTAGACTAACGGTTTTTGAACAACAACATTTTAGGTGTACCATATGGAAGGGTCACCGATTTTGCAGTTTCTGACAGAGTTGACCCCGCGACCGTGTTACCATTGTCACCAGCCGGGACATACACGGGTCAAATGCCCCTTAATGGGTGGGATCCCACCAGCTCAGTAGCCAGGAGGCCGAAGACGTAGACGCAGACGTGGATTGCGAGGCGGCGACTGCAGGCCGAAAAGGAAGAAGCACCCAGAGATGCAGCACCAGCAGAGTACGGAGTCGGTGGAGATGGGCCAGTCTAGCTTGGGTGCTCTCGGTTCATTGACAGTTACGGTGACGCTTAGTTTTAGTTTTGCTTCCGCGAGTGACTTGTAGTGAGGATTACATGTACTGGGCACAAGCCCTTCTTTTGTAATCTGATTATTATTATTGTGGACTCTCCCTTCGTGGAGATTTATTTATATACATGTGATTATGGTGGACTAGTTTTATATTTACTTATACTACTGTTCTGCGATCGATTTGGCCGGCAGGATCGGCGTTTTGTAGTGACGACCTTCCCAGGTGTGATGGTGTCACCGCAAAGCGGCGGTTCTGGGCCTAAGACCCCGGTGTTTAAAAGAAAAAAATGGGGTCTTACAAGTGGTATCAGAGCAAACCTTGATCGGAAAAGTAGCAGTCCACTAACCCTGGGTCACCCCCGCTCGAGTTTAGTTTGGGGACAAACTTAGAAGCGGAAGCAGTGGTGTGCCCATAAGGGAAATCACATGTGAAAGTCCACTTCATCATTAATTGGAATTCCTCTTCGTAGCCTGCGGCAAACCCTGCCCTAGCAAGGAACACCTCCGGCTACGAAGATCTCATCTTATAATCCTCTAACCAACGAGTTAGACTCAACCAACTGTGACTTGTGACTAACCATGAAAATTTATTGTATGCCCTAGTTCAAAATAGACCTTGGGTATGAATTTGGTTAAGGTAAGGAGATACCCAAAGAGAATAAAGGAGGAGTTTAGCACGAGAATGACTACCTAAGACGTAAACTCAGGTGTCCCTACTATCCCAATCAAGGATTATTCAAAGCGGTAGACTACTTTAAGGATAATTGAGACCAATAGTACATTAGCAGAATAGTAAAAGACAAGTAGTCTTAACCCTCAATACCGGTAATAAAATTACCTGGAGGCAACCACCGAGACAAACACTGAGGGTTGGATAGGAATTCAAGTTCGGAAGATACCCATTTGGGATTGGGAACATTTTGACCCGGATAAGGTTGTCGTAAATGTGACTCAGAGAGTTTAAAGTATGGAGTATATTAATGAGTTTCAGGGTGGAACCCCAAGTCGCAGAGTTATGCCCTATAAATTGTGTACCCAGCTAGGACAGATGTAACAGGGTAATATCAAAGATACTTAGCCCAAGATAGGTAGGGGCTCATCTTTTATTTATTGGGGGCTAAACTTTTGTTTATTGGGCAAATTAGTATTGGCTTGGGTTCCCTTGGACCTAGTTTAGGGAAAGTGGCGTAACCAACATAGTGAGATTGAAGTCGATATAATTCGACGTTATTCAGGCGAACATAAGATTTTGTAAAAAAAACATGTTTGGAATGATGACCCGTAGCATTACCAAGACAATGATATGGTAATAAGACGGAGTAATTACGAGAATTAACTATTATCACGTGAAATTAGATGACGGGTAACAAGATTCGGGATATCTGAGAAGGTAAAGATTTAATCACTATGTTGTATCATCAGAAGGATGATGTATCTCAGAACATGTACCCCCAGAGTGGAAATTTGAGGACATCGCGATGGATTTTATTCATGGACTTCCCCGATCACGGACGGGAAACGACTCGATTTGGGTCATCATCGATCGGTTGACGAAGGTGGCCAGATTCATTCCGATCAAGTAGGATGACTCTATGGGGGTACTAGTGCGGAGATTTGTGGAGCAGTTTGTTCGATACCACGGGGTTCCCAAGACGATCGTGTCGGATCGGGATGGCTGGTTCACTTCCAGGGAGTGGAGATCCGTGCAGGCTTACTTAGGCATGCGATTGACCTTCAGCACCGCATTCCATCCCTAGACAGATGGGCAGACGGAACACAACAATCGGACGCTGGAAGATCTTCTGAGGCTATGCATTTTTGACCACGGGGAACCATGGGAGAAGCTCCTACCCCTGGTCGAGTTCTCCTATAACAATAGCTACCAGTCCAGCATCAGGATGGCGCCTTACGAAGCCTTATATTGAAGGAGATGCAGGACCCCGCTTTCTTGGATTCAGGACGAGGATCCGAAGGCGTTGGGATCGGATTTTGTCGAAGACACCGAGGCTCATGTGAGACTGATCAGAGACAAGATGTTAGAAGCGCAGAGCAGACAGGCTAAGTATTATGACGCCCGGCATCGTCAGGTGGAGTTTCAGGTGGGGGACCGAGTGTTTTTGAAGATCCGGCCCATGCATGGAGTTTCACGGGTGCGTGGTTGGAGGAAGAAGCTCAGCCCTAGGTATATGGGCCCTTACAGGATCCTGGAGTGGATCGGGGCCCTAGCTTACAGGCTGGAGTTGCCACCAGAGCTAGCAGCTCTGCACGATGTATTCCACGTTTCTTCACTTAGGAGGGCTCTATTGTGCCCGGAGCAGCAGATTTTGACCACATATGGACCGGTAGCTTCCGACCGGTCAGTTCACTTGGAGCCGATTCGGATCGATGGCAGAGGAGTACGGACCTTGCGTCGGAAGAAGGTTCCGTTAGTCAAGGTTCTGTGGAACAATCATGGGCAGGAGGAGCATACATGGGAGCCACAGGACTTGATGCAGCAAAAGTATCCGGAGCTTTTCGGTCAGGTATACTTTACAACCCCTCTAGACAATCAATTTGCGTTCCTATTTTAAACCAATAGGACTAAAATTTCAAGAATAGGGGCTAATCTTTTATTTATTGGGGTATATACCTAGTCAACTGGACGAATTGGTTTTAGATTTGACAAACACCTTCAAACCACACATAGCAAACGTAACGTAGAGATGTAAATCTTTCGACTCTCATGGGATGTTACAAGCCCTTTTTTCTCCCGATAGGAGCCCCGTAGGCTTAACCTTGATTTCGGGGATGAAATCTTTGTTTTGTTTATTGGGATTTGTAACATCCCATTTTTGACTAGACCCCTGGGAGTGGTTTTGTCTTAACAGAACCCTGGGAAGCCCAGGAATTGAAGTTTATCGACCAAGATTTCAAGTCAAGGGGTGGTCATGCCCGTAACCGACCCGTCACGCCCGTGACCGACCCGTCACGCCCGTGACCGACCCGTCACGCCCGTGACCTATGGCGTGACCCCTTCGACGATCGTCGACCTCAGAAGACGATCGTCAAGCTCAGAAATGTCAACATGGGCCTGACATGCCCGTGACCAATCTGTCACGTCCGTGACCTTGGAATGGCATTGAGTGAGCTAAGCTAACTCAACATCGTGGTCTGGATGGCGTTGAGTGAGCCTAGCTCACTCAAAGCCATAAGTGGAATGGCGTTGAGTGCACTGACTACACTCAACGCCATCTTGTGTCGTCAGGTTTGAGTTGAGTGAGCTGAGCTCCCTCAACGCCGTAGACTAGATGGCGTTGAGTGAGCTTAGCTCACTCAACGCCGTAAGCTGTCAGGCGGGATGGAGTTGAGTGCATTGAGTGCACTCAACGCCATAAGTTGAACGACGTTGAGTGCACTAACTACACTCAACGCCATTTAGTGCTGTCTGGATGGCGTTGAGTGAGCAGAGCTCACTAACCGCCATAATCTGGACGGCGTTGAGTGAGCTAAGCTCATTCAATGCCACAACCTGGACGGCGTTGAGTGAGCTAAGCTCACTCAACGCCATAATCTGGACGGCGTTGAGAATGCCATAATCTGGACGGCGTTGAGTGAGCTAAGCTCACTCAATGCCATCGTTTAAAAGGGGCTTATTCTGGATGGCGTTGAGTGAGCAGAGCTTACTCAACGCCATGATCCGGATGGCGTTGAGTGAGCTGAGCTCACACAATTTCATTGTCTGGGAGGCCATTCTGATGGCCTCCCAGACAATGATCTGGATGGCGTTGAGTGAGCAGAGCTCACTCAACGCCATATCTGGGATGGCGTTGAGTGAGCTAAGCTCACTCAATGCCGTGGCATGGATGGCGTTGAGTGAGCAGAGCTCACTCAATGCCATTTTACGTAGTTTTTTTTGGCCGATCTTTTAGGCTGGGTGCTGGTTCAGTTGAACCGGGCCATTTCGGGAAGCGGGCCAGAATGTCTTAAATGGGCCGTTTCTCTTATTAAGACTTAATTAAAACCCTATTTAGTGAATTTGACCAGTCAATGCCACGTGGCAGTCGTTTCCTCCTCCTCCAGCCATGGTCGAGCCCCAGCCTTCATGGTCGTCAATGGCATTTGATGTCATGGCCTTCCCTCTTCCCCTTGAAATGGCTGGATTCAACTCCTCTCAGGGAGTGGAGGAGTTTCCAGCCCTCCTCCAGCTATTACAAGACGTTTCACCTCCCCTCCACCATGGCCGAGCTTGCTCTTGAAGAGGCAAAAATGGATGGACAGCCTATAACCGCCCACTCCCCATTTCTTCCCTTTAAAAAGGTCCCTTAGGCTCAGAGATGAAGTTTCCCACCCTGACCTGACGGATTGAAGCTTATGCTACGCTGTAGAAGGATTTCGGCGACGCCACCACCGCGCAAATAGCATCCCAATGATCGGCTCGACTCCAAACCTCGAATAAGGTCATCCTCTACCTCTTCTTCTATGGATAGATCTTAGAAATCATTAGGAGATATATTGGGCTCAAAAGAGTCGGATCGGGTGAGCGTTTCCATGGTTTTTCCGAAATTTCATGGTGGCGGGTTCGCTGGAAACCGCCTCTCCGGCGGCCGTGCCGCCGCCCGACGGTAGCCCTCACCTCTACAGAGGTGGTGGCGGTGGTGGCCGGCCAGGGAGATGGCTGGGTGGCCAGGAAATAGCTTTAGAAAAGCTACAGATTTTAAGCATTTTTAGGTCTGGTTCGGGCTCTTTGAGAAGATGAACAGTAGCCTATAATACTAAATTATTATATTAATATATAAAATGTAGTGATTTATCAAGCTCTCTTTTATGCTATTTAATGAGGTACTTAGAGGCTTTTTATGTAGAAGTGACCAACATAAAATTTGTATCCCTATGGGTCTACAACATTTTAAAATTGATTTGGGTCAATTTGGTAAACTGGTTTGACCAGGGCACCTCTTTTGGTGGGATCTAGTTCTAGAGCTAGGTAGAGACAAAAAGGTGTGCCCTCCTTTCATCCTTTGCCCAAATGTTTTGAAATTTAAGCAGGGGGTCTATCCTAACTATACCTAGGGCCTATCCAAAAATGAGAATTTTTGGAGAATATTTTTCTATAGTTTTTGTAAAAATTTAATAATTCATGTATAATTTAATGAGGTGTCCTAAACACCTCAAAATTCCCCCAAATTTGGGTGGGAGGTCTTAGGGGAAATGTTAGAAATTTGGTAAAAATTCCACCTCATTTGGAAGTGTTTTGATTAAGTTTTAACTCGACCCTAGGTTGGCCCTTATAGGGTTAGTTAGGTCAATTCATTCCTTTTGGGATTTGAGTGGTCAAACAACCTCAACAGAGGCTGATATTTTGCCCACTGGCTGTTTGGGGAATGACACACCCTCCAATGTAATTTGGGGTTGTTTGGGATAGGTTAGCCCAAGAACCCTAGGGTAGGTCCCTTAATTGGGACTTGGTGAGTTGTGAAGGTCATGAGGTCAAATGACCTTGGACTAACTTGAAACTTTGTGGAGAGGATTATGGGGCCATTAAAGTCCTCTCGTCAAAATTTTAGGGTATTTGGAGACCTTTAGCCCACCTAAAACTCTAACCCTAGTTTAGGTCACCAACCTTAATTTGAATTATTAAGCTATCAATTGAACTTCAAATCAAGTAAAGTTTGGGCAAAGTGATTTTCTGGTCTAAATAGTCATAATATAATTTTGGTTAGGCTTTTGGGTTAATTTATACAGTACTTCATTTACAACTCAAGTTGTGCCCTAGATATTAATTTTGATGATTCTGGAATTTTCTGTTTACTGGAAAGTTATGAAATCTTGAATTAGAGTATCTTATAGCATGTTAAACGTTCTGTATTTTTCTTGGAAGTTTTATCTGACTATTTTGGATACTTGCTTCTTTAACTTACCATTTGGGATATGTAGTAAAAAATACAAATGATGCACATTTACTATTTGGAAATTTCTAAAATTTGGTCAATCGGTGTTTTAGACCATGATTGTAATCCTGTAAATTTCTCTGGATTTTTAGACAATTAAAAATAGTACCTCCCTCACTAAGCTAGGAAAATAAGTGTTTTACATTAAAATAAATTAAGAGCCCAAATATTAGAGAAAAATTATGGGACTTGGTTTATGGGTGTTTTAGGTCACCATAAAGCTTCTATAATTTTCTTGTGATTTTTAGATACATATTTACAGTACTTGCTTCATAATAGAGTAAAAGTTGCCTAATATGGTAAATTAGGAAATGTAGGCCTCAACACCTCTTAAATTTCTAAAAATTTAGAATTACTGCTTAAATGCCACATAGTATTTTTACTCATTTTATGGTGATTTATTGTTGGCTCATTAGTGAACTTCATGTTCGTACTAGGGCATTGGGAGGCTGAGAATAAATAAATTAAATGCTAGATGAAATAGGAAAATTATTATTTTCTGTATTTAGACTAATTATGTCATGGTAGACCTCCAGTAAATATTATAGGAGATTCGGAAGACAATTTGTTGTACCACCCCTTGCATACCTCATAAAGCTTAGGATGGTCTGCGTTTAGTAAAACTGCAGAAGCTGAACTAGAGTGGGTAATGAACTTGGGAAATGGAATTTTTGTAGTTTTTTGGTTTGGATAGGGTGAGTTAAACCAAGTTTATTATTGGAAGTCAGGACGGGTAGGGTGTGAGATTGACTAGTGTTAAGTGGTGTTCGGGTTCGACGGAAGATCGTCCTCCCCGAGAAGAGGAAGAGTCAAAGTCACCCTAGGATTAGCCCACTGTAATATGAGAAGGGAATGGGTTAAGGGAACCAATCAATTACAATAAGTGCATTGGAAAGGGAGCTTTGGGATTCACCCCATCATAGTTTTTAGTACCGCTGCGAGCCCTTCACCGGGTAAACCTCGGGAAGTCCAAGGTTAACCTTAAATCTTAGGAATAAAATTATCAAGAGTAACCCTAATAATAGTTACACCTCATACCTACACTTGTACGCTTAGGAAGAATAATTGGCATGGAATGGGTAGAGTAGGTCCGTGGTCTAAGGGCCTACTAGTAATGTCAATGGTTTGGTTTGTGATTGGGAAGTCCGGGGAGCTGGACGCTCGAGGACTTGGTATAAATTTTGAAGTCCAGGGAGCGGGATGCTCGGGGACTTGGTATATGCTTAGTAGCCTAGAGAGCTGGAAGCTCGGTAACATGAGAACTTGTACAAATATAACTGTCATGATTGCATGTGCATAAAAGTGGTGGGTCATCGGTACTGGACAATCGATCACACCGACGTCAGTACGTTGACTCGGCGGTGTGGAACACTTAGCCAAAGAAAGCCTGGTGGATATAGCCAGCACTAGTACGCAGATACTCTAGGTTGTGTTCTTCTAGGTGCGTACGGAATGGCTAGGCCTGGTAGTGTGGTTACCCGCCTAGGAGTGGGGGGCCGACCCACTATCTTCGTTTGCCACTACGGAGGTTCCTGGGAGTGAAGCTAGCTGCCCGAACAGAGGGAACTAAAGGTTTGTGCGCAAGGAGTCGTGTGGGTGTGTTGCACTTGCTTGTGCATTCCATAGCATATTTGCGTGTCATAGCATAAACATTTCCACCTATCGCATAAGATGGTATGGGACGTTTTATACGATAGGCCCTGTAAAACGACCCCTTGGTCTATAGGGGTAATCCCTATAAATCAATGGTTATATTTCTTGTGCTTTTACTTACTTGCTACTCCTTACTGTTTGATAACCGACACCCCAATGTATAAGTGGTATTGGACACTTTATACGATGGGAACCCTGCAAAAGATCCCTTGGCTTATGCGCTTCCGCAAAAGTTAAGGTTACCTTTCCTACTTTCTGCTTCTGTCATATTTACTATGGAATTGCTAGCATAGGCCCGCTGTCACCTGCTTTTGACTTATTCTCCACCTTCATGTCCTTCCCTTTCTTCCTCTCCGCTCGGTACCTAGGAGCCATGGGGGAAGGGGTAGGGGATGATAGGGCTTAGTCTTTTAGACTAACGGTTTTTGAACCACAACATTTTAGGTGTACCATATGGAAGGGTCACTGGTTTTGCAGTTTCTGACAGAGTTGACCCCGCGACCGTGTTACCATTGTCACCAGCCGGGACATACACGGGTCAAATTCCCCTTGATGGGTGGGATCCCACCAGCTCAGCAGCCAGGAGGCCGAAGACGTAGACGCAAACGTGGATTGCGAGGCGGCGACTGCAGGCCGAAATGGAAGAAGCACCCAGAGATGCAGCACCAGCAGAGTACGGAGTCGGTGGAGATGGGCCAGTCTAGCTTGGGTGCTCTCGGTTCATTGACAGTTACGGTCACGCTTAGATTTAGTTTTGCTTCCGCGAGTGACTTGTAGTGAGGATTACATGTACTGGGCACAAGCCCTCCATTTGTACTCTGATTATTATTATTGTGGACTCTCCCTTCGTGGAGATTTATTTATATACATGTGATTATGGTGGACTAGTTTTATATTTACTTATACTACTGTTCTGCGATCGATTTGGCCGGCAGGATCGGCGTTTTGTAGTGATGACCTTCCCGGGCATGATGGTGTCACCGCAAAGCGGCGGTTATGGGCCTAAGACCCCGGTGTTTAAAAGAAAAAAAAATGGGGTCTTACAGTTGCTATTGCTGAGGAATTTCCGGTAAGTGAAGCTGATGCCAGAAAGGCTGCTAAAGCCGCTGCCAAAGCTGCTCACCGTGCAATGTTTGATCAAGAAGCGATTGCGAAAGGGAAAAGAAAGCTACAAGAAGGAACTTCTAAAGAAACTCCAGTAGAGAGGAAATTAAGAAGGAAGGAAAGTGAAGTTTAGAATGAACGATGGAGTCTTGTGTCTAGGACCATCATACTGGATACATTCATGCGACAACAGTGGGGAGAGCTTAATAGAAATGAAGTATATAGTCTGTATGAGTGGGAAAAACACAAAGAATATGAGGCTAAAAGAAACATATTCTTCAGGTCAAACACAGTGGAGAACAAAGCTCCTCCCCCCCGGTACTACCCGAAGCCAAAGGAATTTTTTGAAAGGCAAAGCAAGAGGTTCCTGGTGTAACGCCCCAAAATGTTGTAGGAGCGACGGGGATCGCTTTTGGCCAGGGCAGTTTTTTGGAGCAGGTGACACGGGTCCCGACACGGCCGTGTCGGAGGCCGTGTCGGCTGTGTCGAGCTCGGTCGTCGAGCTGGCCGTGTGGTCGACCATGTTAAGGTCGACGATAGTCGGGTATAGAATACAACCAGGCACACGGCCGTGTCCCAGGCCGTGTAACATCGGGTCGTTTCGAACTTTTCTGAGGTATTGCATACGGGGCATGACACGGGTCCGGACACGGCCGTGTCCCAGGTGACACGGGCGTGTCAGGGGGCGTGTCAGAGGTCGTGTACTTCTCTGACTGAAAATGTTGAAAACGGGTGCCGTGACACGGATCACGACACGGCCGTGTGGAGCGAGACACGGCCGTGTCGAAGGCCATGTCAGGAGCCGTGTGTTGGTTTTCGAATCGATCGAGACGGCGAATGGGTAACACGGCCAGGCACACGGCCGTGTTGCAACCCGTGTTCGGCCCAGTTTTGTGAATTTTTAGGCTGAATCGTGGCCGTTCGTTTCTTTGGTTTGAGATCCGACGGCTGGGGGCTGGATCTGAGGGATTATGCTCGGGAATAGGGTTTGAAACCCTCATTTTTCTTTGGGCTTTATCTCTCTTGATTCTTGAGAGAAGGGAGAGCAAGGAGGAGGAAGAAGGCCAAGATCCGGCCGCCGGCGAAGCTTCGGAGGTCCGTTTTGCGAGCGGAGTTTAGATCCGCGAAGGTGGGAGCGCTGCGGTGGTTTCCAACCGAGCAAATCTTCTCCATGGCTAGGAAGAGGGGACGGAAGGTAACGACACTTCTCCTCTCGGTTTTTAGGATTTAGGATGCATGAATAGCATCCCCTTCCTTTCGTGTTTTGAGCACCGGATCTCTCAAATGAGAGGGATTCGTGTAACCTTGGTTCAAAAGGAACCTCCGGGTTGATTGTGTTCATCCCGGCATGCTTGCATTAGAGATCCGCTCCGTTAGCGGATTAGGCATTGTGGGTGAAGCCGTGGTCGCGACCGATAGTCCGACCTGGTGATGTTGCATAGCGAGCTTCGGTAGAAAATCCGTTGCGGCAATACGCCGTTGTATGTATGTGTTTTCCCCCTTATATTTGAGTGAGTACTCGTAGTCGGAACCGGACGAGGTTAGCTCCACTTTGCACGGTAGATGGTTTCCTTGGAGCACGGGAAAGACATGGTGCGAGTGGCAATTGGGGTGGGGAAACCTTTGTTTGTGTTGTGCTAAGGCGCGGCTATGTCTCGGTGGTCGGCTGGCTTTTCTGTGACGCGCAAGTCATGTGGGGAAAGTGTCCCGGCGAGACTAGCCCCTTGTGTAAGACTGACGAGAATTCCGAGCGGAGGGCAAGCCCGGGCAATGTAGCCATAAGCGGGTGGGGTCCAGCAAGGCTTCTTAGAATCGGTCAGTGTGAGGCGGAACCCTGACGAGCGAAGTCAGATTGTGCGGGCAAGCCCGGGGGTTATGACCCTTGTGCGGGTGGGGCCTTTGCAAGGTTCCATGTGACGGCGTGTGTGCCGTTAGGGACATGGTGGTTCCCTGGTGTTTGCGGCTTTAAGCCAACGGGGAAATGGAAGTACCCAGTGTTTGATGTTGTGCTAGATGCATACGAACTAGGGTGCCTTGGGTGAAACCCGGGCTGCATTCATGCTGCATAGTAGGCCCCTTTCACTTTGTACAAAACATAGAGAACATGTATGCTGTATGAGACATTCAAGCCTGTTTTACCGCTTTATTATATATACTCTTTTGGTATACGAAGTGCTAACTTGCTGGTGGAGTGGTACCCCGGGGTCCGTTAGGGGCGGCCGGGAGGAGATGTATTTGTTACACAGTAGAGGTCAGCCTTTGCTGACCCATGTTACTTCAAATCCTTACAGGGCAAGGATCGCATGCAGGAGCTAGCGCGCCAGGCGAAAATCCCTAAGCCTCATGAAGTGTTGATGTGCTTGGTTTCTCTTTGTGTGTTTGCTACTGTTGTTAGGTTTTGTCCGGCTTGCATGCCGAGGTAGCCTAGGAGTGCTTGGCACATTTATATTTTGTTTGGACTATTATTGTGTAAGGCCTTAAGGCCATTTGATACTCTATCGTTAGTGGATAACTTCTGTCGGTTTGTTCTGTTTCCGCTGTGTATGTCTGGAGTTTTGAGTTTGGGTAGTTTCATATCATCTTATAATACTAAAGCTGTGGTGTCCGTATGTTATGGGGCCCCGGCCGAACCCATATTATATGGTCTTTACAGGGGAGGTGTTACAATTTGGTATCAGAGGGAGGTTGGCGTTCCAATGAGAAGTTTCGCGGTCGAAAGTATAAGTCGAGTCACGTATAAGAAGTTATCCACATAGGAGTATCGCGGGACCATGAGTGTCCTTGTGTTCGAGTCTTGCAATTAGAGACTGATTTGCGTTTTCTTGCTTGTGTTTAGAGTGCAAGCAACGAGGCTGGGACCTCGAGGCCAAGAGAAGAGCTCTCGGCAAGTAGTGCGACTGCGCAAGGTCCGCTAGGGATGGGGGTCACACCGGCCGACTTCTGCCGCATGCTTGTGATGCGCGTAAAATACGGCAAGCGTACCAGTCGCTCAAGTAATAAAGTTGGGAATGAATCCCCGGATGTCGGTCTCTTGAGGAATGCAATTGGCGTCGAACGATCTAGACTCTAAAACTATCGTTATGAGAGTTAATTTAAATAAACAGAAAAGAAAGGGGCTTTTGTTGGTGGTCTTACGACCGATTACACTAATATAAACTATGCGGGTCGCAATCACCGCTTCTCAAGGCGAGATGGATGTAGCGGCCGCGATGCCGTACTTCGATTGGCTAGTGGACGGAAATCTAGCGAGTGAGGTGATTAGTGCGGAGCAAGCTTGAGTGAAACGAACATGTGGAGTGGAGCGAGATGGAGCGAGGCGCATCAAAGAATAAATCTCAAGAGCAAGATGAAATACAACTAATAACAATAATGCTAGAAGTTGATGTCCATTACAAGCACAAGCATTTCATACAACAAGAAAAAGAGAGAAAATGCACAACCATGAGATTGAAGATCCACCGCGGTTGTTGGCCGGAGGTGCGGGTTGTCAATCCGCTTCCAAGCGCAGTCCGAGGAGGGCTTCCGGTACCACCGAGCTGTCACCTCGAGGGCCTGTAACTCCGTTCTCTAGGGGTGCTTCGTCTTCTTCCTTGGTGGAAAGCTCGGAGACGAATGCTTCGATGGCCGGGAGGATCGCCGGAGGATGCGAAATGCTTCGGAATCACCGGAGAAGGTCCTCCCGTTGGTATGGATGAAGGTGGAGGTGAATGGGACTTGCTGGAGGGCGAAACGGCGGACTGGCGAAGGTTCCGTAATGATGCTCTCGCCCTAATTCGCGGAACAGCGTATTTATAGCTTGCAGAATAAATAGCGCGCACGACCACTTGCGCACGACCAGTGATCGTGCGCGACCAAGGTCAGCGCCCGTGCGTGAGCAACCTGCAAACCTGCATCAGAAAATCAGTAGTCGCGCACGATCAGCAGCGCACGATCAGTGATCATGCGAGGCAGGGCTGATGATCGTGCGGAAATAGCCAGACAGACTTTGCAAAATGGGTATGACTGCGCACGATCGACGGCGCACGATCAGTGGTCGTGCGCGGTATGGCAAGTGATCGTGCGGAAGGTTCAAGACAGAGTTTCACAAATGAGACCGGGCTGCGCACGATCAGTGATCGTGCGCCAGGAGGTCGATGGTCGTGCGTGGGTAAAAACGCACGACCACTGACTCCTTTGCCAAAAATAGTGAAACACCTATCCCGAATGCCCTCACGATCCCCAAACCTGCAGGAAAACTGCACGGGGCATCGATCGCGGTAGCCACAGCAAACAGTGATAAACATAGCAAAAAAGTAAATGCACACAAGCACAGAAAATGGGCAACAAAGGTGCACAGGGCGTGGAAAACCGTAGCGAAACAAAAGGAGTGCAAATGACGCTAAACGGTGTGCAAAGACAAGGAAATAAGCCCAGATGAGTCCGAAAATAGGTATATAAAGAGGACTCATCACACCCCCAGACTTAACCGTTTGCGCGTCCCGAGCAAACAGAACCTAAGCAGACGGGGAAAAATGAACTAGCTAAAAAGAGAAATTGCCAAACGGAGTACCATGCGAAGTCGCATGCTCGCGTGCATAAAAATAAAGTAGAGGGAATTCTTAAGTATACAAAATATTTTATATTTTTCACAATGCGTAACAAAAATTTATTATTACTCAAAAGTGGAATCACGGTGAATCAGCCGGTCCTACGCAGGGAGAAAGTAGACAGGCCACTAAGGTGAGCATTGCCGAAGACCGGAGCTCAAGATTACCCCCAAAGGAATCCACCAATGTCGGAAACCATAAGCTTGCCCGATCGCACTCTCTCCACGGCACTAGTCAACTCAAGCGCAAGTCCGTAGGACTTCGGGTAATAATGGGGCTTGGGTTACGGTGAGGAAAACAACGATAAACATGATGGGTATGCACCTAACCCAAATGAGCAAACGTACAAAACTAGTACCCGCTGCCCACAAAATAAACACGGGTGCACCACACCCCCAGACTTAACTTTTACTAAATGGGTGTGTGCACCGCCTACTCCAAATCCAAATCATCTCAAATAAAGATTTTCAATCAAACTTTTTCTTTTCACTTTTCATTTTCACTTTTTCTCTTTTTCAAATATTTTTCTTTTCACAAAACACAATTTTCAGCAAATAAAGCTTGGGGGCACTTCCACATTTTCACGAATAAAAATACCACATCACAACCCAACATGAAAATATAAAACACTAAGCTCGACTTGGGTGTGCGACTAGGATCGGCTATGGGGCTTTGGTGAAATAATGGTGGAGCTGAATCAAAAGGAAGGGTAGGCACAAAGGGGCTAGCAAGGGCGATGTTAGGAATGGGTACAAAGCTCAACCGGGCCAAAAGGTGGCCTACATCGCTCTCACGCTAGACTAACCGTGTACCAATGCTTCAAGAATAGCTTGGGGCAAGTTCTTAGCAACCGAGAAGGATAATCCTTCCTCCCGACTCAAGCAATACGAGTCTAGCGGCGGCTACACACATTCCTACGCTACCGTTTGATTCACACCGGATTCACAAACTTTTGAGTAGAATAAGAAATATGTACGCAAATAGAAAAATATAAAACTATAAGCATACAGAAAAATTAAGTCTACACAAATTTCTATACAAAACGAGAGCAGTTGACTAGAAACACAGCAAGGCCAACATTTTACTCCGTCGCGCAATCCTAAACTAGCACAGAAATTTTCCAAATCTAACAAAGATACAAGCTCAACTCGTGGCACGCTAACAGCTAAGCTCGCGCTCATGTGGGTGCAGTGGTGTGCAACAGGAATCTAACATAATGAAGCGAAAAAGGAAAACTACTGGCATGCGAAATTAAATGTGCTCGTGGAGTGCACAAGCGGCTCTTCCCCCCAGACTCGAATGAAAACATAAGCAAGAAAAATAAACATTCAACCAGAAAATGAAATCTGAAGCGAGAGAGAGTACCAATGCTCCAAAGAGGGGAGCATGCCAGAAGATTGCGTGATGATTCGCGGGCAGTGCTGCATTGCACAAAAGATAAGCTGAACCTGCGAATTAGGCCGAACAATAGAAAATACAAAAAGATAGAAAGCATAAAATAAAATCAAACAAAAACAAGGGGACCAAAAGGTCCAAGCTTGGGTTGTCTCCCGAATAGCCCTTTTGTTTACCGTCCTTAAGGTGGACCAAATACCTGTATTAGCAATTGTATATAATGTTTATGCAACAAAATAAAATAAATAACGACCAAAAATAAAATGCAGAGGTAGCAGTGGGGTGGAGGAATTGCACTCATTCCTCGTCGCTGCTGTCGATCTCAACGGGCGGCGGGCGGGGAGCGGGAGCGGAACGAACCGGCGGCGGAGGGATGTTTAGGCCACCACGCAAAGCCTGCTGATATACCAGGTTCTGCATCCACAACTGGGAGGCCTCAATATCCGCAAGGCGCTCATTCAGAAATGGAATGTTCTGACCCTGCGCAGCACTGAAATGAGGGTCGGGCTGCCTCTCCGGCTCAGCAGATGGTGGCCGAGAACGACGTGACTGAGTGCCTCCTGCAGCTCTCCGCCTACCCATGGCGGAAGATTCTGGAGCAACTTCATCCTCGTCCTCCTGCAACGCTCCTCGGGCGTCACCTGGCATAACTATCTCGAATCGACGATCGGATCGCCTCCCAATAACACGTAGCAGATGAAAACTGACCATGTTGGCTCGGGTGATGACGGAAGGGGTGGTAACCTGCTCCATCGGCGGCAAACTATCCCAAACTCCCAAATTCTTGGCGATGCGAGTGATGTAATAAGCACCACCGATCGCGCCGGCGAGGCGATAAGTAGCCTCATGATGGAAGAATGTCGCCAGCATATAACCAAGGTGGATGGGTTCCCGACGGAGCATGCTATAAAGTAAAACTAAATCCTGCCATCCAACCACATTCTGACTAAGTGACCGCGCCGTGAGTGAGTGGCTAAGAAGATGCTGAAGATACCGCAAAGCAGGGGAAATGATCTTGGTCGACTTGGCCTTCCGAGCCACATACTCCTCGTCGGAACCGGTAATTTCGCGCCAAGCAGACCCATGGGAGGACCCTTCAGGGAAGCCGGAGCCTAAACCTTGTGGTTCCGAAGCATCTGAGTAGAATCCGGCTCGGACGCCA
This sequence comes from Platanthera zijinensis, assembly GCA_039513925.1. Classification (NCBI taxonomy): domain Eukaryota; kingdom Viridiplantae; phylum Streptophyta; class Magnoliopsida; order Asparagales; family Orchidaceae; genus Platanthera; species Platanthera zijinensis. The sequence goes on from CM077083.1 coordinate 41,744,866, forward strand.
AGCTCATGGATGGTCATGGAAATGACCCGTCCCCGAATCCGGAAGGAGCATTCAACAGGGCGATAGCCGCGAGTGTCGCATTCCCACTCAAACGTGGAGAGGAACTCCAAAGTGAGCTCTTTGAATCCGGGTTCGCGGCACTCGAAAACGTGGCTCCACTTGTCGAATGAGTAGAGGTGGAGGATAGAATCCGCAAGAACACCGCCGTCGCCAATGGACCTTAACTCCTCCCAGTCCACAAGACGCTGAGGGAGGAAGGGTTTGTTCTTCAAATCAGTAAACCGGCGCTGGTGGGTGTCCTTCTGAAATGCCGCCATACTCTGCAGCACCTGAGCCGGAGTGGAGCGCTGGTAGGCGTTGACAGCTCTGCGGTTAGAGGAAGAAGCCATTGCAAGAGGAAGATCCGGTGGAGCGAGGAGGGAAGGAATCTCTCGGAGATTTGCCAGAGAAGAAGAGGGGACGGAAGCTCAGGAGAGCGACGCACGACGAAAGCTCGGGAGCGAGAGATTTAGGGCGCACGCTCGGCACAGCCCGAGCGGTCTTTTTATAAAAACTGGGCCGACCGCACGATCACTGATCGTGCGAAAATAAATAGCGCGCACGATCACTGATCGTGCGCGATACTTAAAAATTACAGGCAGCCAATTTTTGTACCAAGATCGCTCGGATAACGCTGAGGGTGCGCTAGGGGGATACAGAAATGAGGCAAAGCTACCGTAAGCATTTTTAGACTAAAAGGCAAGAATATATAAGATGAGATGAGAAAAGTGGAAGAAAATTGCCCAAAAATTCTAAAAGAAAAGAATACGCTACCTAGATAACTATTGGGTTTTCTGTCTCCCAACAGGACTTATTCAAATCCTCGACTTTGCTTAACTGATTGGCGTATGGAAATGGAGATGCCCAGGCAATTGTTCTTGCTCACGTGTTGGTAGCGGGTACCGGTATGGAGACAGAACAAATGCCCCACTACCTGTATAAGTACACCTGCCGAGAGTGTCAGGCATGGGCAAGACATAACTTGTGAAGTTCTTCATCTCCAACTCCACCTGCATCTGGTTGCTAGCAGACATAGGCCGCATTACAAGCCCGTGCACTGGTTGAACCGGTTCCAAGATGGAATCCTGCAGGGAAGTGGAAACAAGAACGGGGTCAAGAAATAAATCAGAAGAATAACATAAACAATCCTTAATCTTGGAAATGATCCCGGAGTCATCTCCCGTTGGTAGAATTGCAGAAATCTGAACACCACTGTCCAGGATGGTGCAAGAAGTTCCTAGCGCAGCATCCATTTCGTTCGCGCATTGGACATCCTCACATGGGGTGAAGGTAGCAACCTCAACCACGGAAATGTCCTCCTCGACTGGATCTAACAGAAAGCTGAAAGTGCTAGTTTCCACCTGCGAATCAGCCTCAACAGAAACATCAGAAAAAGAATGAATACTATGCAAAGCGGAAGGCGGAGGTACAGAACTCAACGGGGAGTCAAGAACTGTCTCTTCGCAACCGGACTCGATGCTAGGTGATGCATGTTCATCAGAAGTATACGTATCCATGCCGGGATGGGGATCGACGCAAGCATCGGGGCATGTACCGGAAGTGCATTCTCCAAAACATGGAGATGGCATCGATGCATATCCCGAGGCTGAAGGGGTGCTGCCCACGGTGGAAGCGGGAATAATCCGGAAGTCCGGCTCATTATCCACTTCCAATTCAGCTAAATAAGCAGTGCAGTCCTTCAATGCATGATCCCAGCTTCGACAAAAGATGCACTGCTTAGCCGGCTTCCGCGGTGAAGCGTTTGCTGAAGCCGAGAAAAAGTAGTGCGGTAATGGCTCCGCTGGTCGGTGGATAACCGGCTTATGTCTACGAAATGTAGAGTCATGAATTTCCTGGGAACTATACTTCTGGGGACATCGATCACTTGCATGCGAGATATCTCCACAATGAGGGCAACGAATATTGAAATTGGCCCACATTGCGAAATATCAAAGTCAAACGGAAGCAACTACTTTGCAAAGATTCATCGCGCAAAACTTACAATTCCAACAATGAACTACAGCAGAAGAGGAAAGAAATGAAACAGAGCAAAACAAGTTAACTCGAATACCAAAATTTTCAGAAATCATGATCGTTCAACAGTTGCATTCCCCGGCAACGGCGCCAAAAACTTGATGCGCGTAAAATACGGCAAGCGTACCGGTCGCTCAAGTAATAAAGTTGGGAATGAATCCCCGGATGTCGGTCTCTTGAGGAATGCAATTGGCGTCGAACGATCTAGACTCTAAAACTATCGTTATGAGAGTTAATTTAAATAAACAGAAAAGAAAGGGGCTTTTGTTGGTGGTCTTACGACCGATTACACTAATATAAACTATGCGGGTCGCAATCACCGCTTCTCAAGGCGAGATGGATGTAGCGGCCGCGATGCCGTACTTCGATTGGCGAGTGGACGGAAATCTAGCGAGTGAGGTGATTAGTGCGGAGCAAGCTTGAGTGAAACGAACATGTGGAGTGGAGCGAGATGGAGCGAGGCGCATCAAAGAATAAATCTCAAGAGCAAGATGAAATACAACTAATAACAATAATGCTAGAAGTTGATGTCCATTACAAGCACAAGCATTTCATACAACAAGAAAAAGAGAGAAAATGCACAACCATGAGATTGAAGATCCACCGCGGTTGTTGGCCGGAGGTGCGGGTTGTCAATCCGCTTCCAAGCGCAGTCCGAGGAGGGCTTCTGGTACCACCGAGCTGTCACCTCGAGGGCCTGTAACTCCGTTCTCTAGGGGTGCTTCGTCTTCTTCCTTGGTGGAAAGCTCGGAGACGAATGCTTCGATGGCCGGGAGGATCGCCGGAGGATGCGAAATGCTTCGGAATCACCGGAGAAGGTCCTCCCGTTGGTATGGATGAAGGTGGAGGTGAATGGGACTTGCTGGAGGGCGAAACGGCGGACTGGCGAAGGTTTTGTAATGATGCTCTCGCCCTAATTTGCGGAACAGCGTATTTATAGCTTGCAGAATAAATAGTGCGCACGACCACTTGCGCACGACCAGTGATCGTGCGCGACCAAGGTCAGCGCCCGTGCGTGAGCAACCTGCAAACCTGCATCAGAAAATCAGTAGTCGCGCACGATCAGTGATCGTGCGAGGCAGGGCTGATGATCGTGCGTAAATAGCCAGACAGACTTTGCAAAATGGGTATGACTGCGCACGATCGACGGCGCACGATCAGTGGTCGTGCGCGGTATGGCAAGTGATCGTGCGGAAGGTTCAAGACAGAGTTTCACAAATGAGACCGGGCTGCGCACGATCAGTGATCGTGCGCCAGGAGGTCGATGGTCGTGCGTGGGTAAAAACGCACGACCACTGACTCCTTTGCCAAAAATAGTGAAACGCCTATCCCGAATGCCCTCACGATCCCCAAACCTGCAGGAAAACTGCACGGGGCATCGATCGCGGCAGCCACAGCAAACAGTGATAAACATAGCAAAAAAGTAAATGCACACAAGCACAGAAAATGGGCAACAAAGGTGCACAGGGCGCGGAAAACCGTAGCGAAACAAAAGGAGTGCAAATGACGCTAAACGGTGTGCAAAGACAAGGAAATAAGCCCAGATGAGTCCGAAAATAGGTATATAAAGAGGACTCATCAGCTTGCAGAAGCGATGGTGGCGGCCCAAGCTGCAGCGACAGCACAGGTAGCATCTCCCGTTGCTCAGGTAGCAACTCCTGCTACCCCGGTCACGGCAGCGACCGTGCAGGTTGAGGAAGCCAGGCGGGCGGAGCCGCAGGCCGAGAGAGTGGTTGTCGGGCATGAGGACCGGCAAATGAAGTACTTTCTGAGTTTCCACCCTCCAACCTTCAAGGGAATCGGCACGCCCACCGATGCAGAGGATTGGTGGGCTATGATTCAGGAGCTTCTGAGGCGGCAGAGGCGCCAGATGAGAAAAAGGCAGAGTTCGCAGCCTTTATGTTGGAGGGAGATGCCAAGTTATGGTGGGTGAGCCACAGTGTTCGGCAGTTTCCAGGACGCACACCATCCATCGAGGAGTTTGGGAATGCCTTTCTGAAGAAGTACATTCCCGCATCAACAAGGTTAGCCCTCCAGAGGCAGTTTCTACATCTTGTGCAGCGAGACAAGACAGTGGATGAGTATGTTCAGGAATTTACTCGATTGGGTCGTTATGCGGGGACGACCATGGTGGACGATGAAGAGAGGGACAATCTCTTCTACCATGGATTGAGGGAGAATCTAAGACAACCCCTCATATCGATGAAGCGTGCGGGCTTCAACGAATTGGTGGAGGCGGCCCGAATTTTTGGAGAGCGATATGGAGCGATCCCAGCGCCGAAAGGGTTTCACACCCAAGCAGGGGGAATAGAAGAAGTCAGCTCAGTCCCATGGAAAGGCGGAAGGGAGCGGATGGAAGAAGAAGCCTCCCCCGTTTAAGTCGGGCGAGAAAAGTAATTGATGTAGGGATGTCCGGAATCGGAGATCTCTACGGAAATAATTCACTCCTCGCCCAATATCGCCTTAGGTCTACCGCACCTACACAGCACCTATCGCCCACAATATTTCCTCGTCACAAACGCAGCGCATAAAAATAACAAGGAGGATTAGTCAACTCGAAAATAGCGATCGAAATTTGAGTCGGATCGTTCCCCAAATTAACATAAAGATTGCCAACCTTTTTGGGAGCAAAACCAAGGCTATAGGCCAAGATCCGCTCCGGCAAATAGGATCCACCCGATCCGGAAATAAAAGCCTAGCAACGGCGATTTCGAAATGAAAATTGCAGCGATTGATTTAACAAAGCGGATAAAACGATTCGCGATCCACCACAACTAATTAGAAGAAATCACACAAGGAGGGATGAGATATTTTACCCAACCGGAGAACGTTCACACAAGATAACTGTGGGAGAATCACTCTCTCCACGGATCCACCGGCGTCACACCGAAGGGCTTGCAACCGTCTTCCATGGAGTCGCACCGAAGGAAGCCGCGCCGGAGTCGCACCGAACCGGATGGAGGGAGCAAAGGGGGCCGGCGGCTTCACACCACTAGAAGGGGGGCGGCGGCAATGAGGGGCAACCTCCTTGGCCGAAATTCTCAAAGAGAGGAAATAGGGTTTCAATCTTTTCTAATTATCTCATAACAAAGGCCTCCTTATATAGGAGTTACAAACAAGCTTTAACCATTCATGATGGAGATGCAATCTCATCCATCCAAATGGTTAAATGCACACCAAATAAAAATATTGTCCAAATGCAAAAATAAAAGTGCAATATTGAATATAAAATTATCACTTCAAACTTGGATAATTTTATATTCCTAAAATAGAAATAATAAAGCATGAAAAGGGAAATGTTTTAATGCGGTGCGGCAAATGTTGCGCGCCGCGGGCGGAGGTTGTAACGTAGCCTTCCGCTAGCATCATCGTGACGCCTCACGTCCTTTAGTTGAATCGCCTCAGCAACCGGATCAACCTCATCATCGTCAGCATCGTCTCCAAGTAGAGGTGGAGGGGGCGCGCCATCAATTCTCCCCCGCTCAAAATCACGCATCTCTGTTGCGTGGTCCAAGAGGTAGCGGCGAAGAAGATCGGCATCCAAACTTTGCAGCTCCAACTCGAGCACCCAAGAGTCATCCGAAGGGGGGCGGTCGCGCCAACGGATGAGGAAGCGGCGGGTGTCGCCATCAGCAGTGGTAACATGCTCAGCATCAAGTATCATCTCTGGAGTGGAAAATGTCCGTGGGAACCTGGGGAACATATTAGCAGTAGGCAAGAAAGAAGGCAACGTACCATCTGATGATATACCTATGGGGACCGTAAGAGAGAGATCATCTGTTCTACCACTCCCCAACCCATGAGAATTTAAAGTGGGAGAAGAAGACGACAAAGAAATCAACTCTTGTGGTGGCGACACATATATCGTTAAATCCGAAACGTTAAAAATGGGGGAGATACCCCAATCAGCAGGCAAGTCCAAAACGAAAGCGTTGTCACCTAACTTCTTAATAATCCGAAAAGGGCCGGCGCGCTTTGGTGCTAACTTTCTTACGGTGCCAGTTGGCAAGCGTTCGGGAACTAAATGGACTAAAACCAGATCGCCAATTTTAAAGTTTGATACTCTCCTATGTAAATTAGCGTGCGCCTGATAAGAGTCGTATTGTGACGTCAAAGTGGCCCGTATACGTGCATGTAGATCATGGATGTGTTGGGCAAAGGATTGTGCAAATTGACTTGCTTTGCACGTTGGAGGCAACGGCACCAAGTCAAGCGGCACAGGAGCTTTATAACCGTGGACAATCTCATTCGGAGACATACCCGTAGACCTATTTTTGGAATTATTGTAGGCTAATTGGGCGTGGGGTAAGAGAAGATCCCAAGTGCCCAAATGATCGCTCACGAGGCATCTTAACAAATTCCCTAAACTCCGATTAACTACTTCCGTCTGCCCATCCGTTTGGGGATGATAGGCGGAGGAAAACAATAACTTTGTTCCTATTAATATCCATAACGTTTTCCAAAAATAACTAGTGAATTTTACGTCTCTATCCGAAACTATGGTCTTTGGCACTCCGCGGTGACTAACGACTTCTTTAAAATATAGTTTAGCGACATGAGACGCATCGTTTGTTCTACTGCACGGGATGAAATAAGCCATCTTGGAAAACCTATCCACAACTACAAAAACGGAATCATGACGGCGTTGGGTAGGGGGAAGGCCTAATACAAAGTCCATACTAACATCTACCCAAGGCATGGAGGGAATAGGCAAGGGTGTATATAATCCTACATTGGTTTTACCACCCTTAGAAACCTGACACGTTCGGCAGCTACTCACTACTACTCCTACCATAGCCTTAAGTTTTGGCCAATAAAACTTCTCTTCGACTAATGTAATCGTCTTATCTCTACCAAAGTGACCACTCAACCCTCCACTATGCAATTCCCAAATGATATGTAATCGTAGTGATGACTGTGGAATACATAGCTTCCCGCTCCTAAACAGGTATCCGTCCTTAATGACGTATGCAGATATCGTCGTGGGGGAACTATCCTGGGCTGATAAATAGACGTCTTGGAAGTCAGGACACGTAGCATACTCATCCTTAACCCGCTCAAATCCTATAACATGTACCTCCATAGAAGTGAGTAAAAGCGTAAGACGACTAAGGGCGTCAGCGACTCAGTTATCAGCTCCTTTAAGATGTTTGAGGTTAAATGTATAACCTTGTAGGAATGCTACCCACTTAGCGTGTCTTGGGCTGATTTTATGTTGTCCGTTAATGAAACGCAAGGCCTCATGATCGGAGAGGATCACGAACTCCTTGGAGAGGAGATAGTGCCTCCAATGGTGTAGACATCGGACTACAGCATAGAACTCCCTATCGTAATTGAAATAATTCAACTTGGGGCCCGACAACTTCTCGCTAAAGTAGCTAACGGGATGGCCTTCTTGGCTCAAGACACCTCCAATCCCAACCCCTGAAGCATCACATGTGAGCTCAAAGACTTTAGAAAAGTCGGGTAGACGTAAGAAAGGTGCCTCAGTCATGAGCTTCTTTATTCGTTCCAAAGCATAGGTGGCGGACTTCGTCCACGTAAACTCTCCCTTCTTCATACAGTCCGTGATAGGCGCCATAATACTACTGAAGTCCCGTATGAAACGGCGGTAGAATGTGGCTAACCCATGGAAACTACGCACCTCACGTAGGTTGGTTGGTACGGTCCAGTCTTTAATGACCTGAACCTTACTCGGGTCAACTCGGATACCCTCAGAACCGACTATATAGCCTAAGAACTCTACCTCTGAGGCATAGAAAGTGCATTTCTTAAGATTGAGAAATAAAGTCTCTTTCTGCAGGGTGGAAAGGATCACTCTCATGTGGGAGATGTGCTCGGTGGTAGAAGTGCTATAGATCAGAATATCGTCAAAGTAGATGACGACAAACTTCCCCATGTATGGCTGGAAGACATGGGTCATCATCCGGGAGAAGGTACTCGGGGCGTTGGATAACCCAAAAGGCATCACAAGCCACTCATACAGACCATCCTTCGACTTAAACGCGGTCTTCCACTCGTCGCCCTCTCGTATCCTAATCTGGTGATAGCCACTCCGAAGATCTAACTTGGAGAATATGGTGGCTCCAGACAAGACATCCAACAAATCATCCAGGCGGGGAATAGGGAACCTATATTTGATGGTGATTTTGTTGATAGCTCGGCTATCAACGCACATCCTCCATGTACCATCCTTCTTGGGGGCAAGGAGGGCTGGTACCGCACATGGACTCATGCTAGTCCTAATAAAACCCCTCTCAAGCAAGCTCTCTATCTGGGTCTGCAACTCCTTGTGAGCCGCGGGATGGAGTCGGTAATGGGGCTGATTCGGCAAGGAAGACCCTGGGATGAGGTCTATCGCATGCTGGATATTCCTAAGCAGGGGTAACGTAGGTGGCAGCTCATCCGGGTACACGTCCTTATACTCTTCCAATAGTACCCGTAACTCACTAGGCAGCTCATCCAAAATACTAGAATCGGGTTTCGCACTCATGAGAACTAGCGCATACATAATTCCATCAACGAACGGGTCTCTCACAAACTCTTTCCTACCAACTAGACTCAACGTCTTTCTCTCTACAGGGATAGTGGTATCCTTAGCCAAGACTACGGGCTCCTTTGGGATGGTGGGCCTCAAAGTGATGGTTTTACCATTGAATTTAAATTCATAGGAGTTGGCTCTACCAAAATGTGTGACATCACGGTCGTATAGCCAAGGGCGGCCCAACAACACATGACAGGCGTCCATCGGAAGGACATCACACCACACCTCATCAACATAAGACTTGAATGAGAGTGGGACCAGGCATCGCTTAGTAACAGGCACGGAGATCTTGTTGATCCAAGCAACCTGATACGGAGTCGGGTGTGGTTCTGTGGTCAAGGACATACGTGCTATTGCGTTCTCAGATACTACGTTCACACAACTACCACTATCTATAATAATCTTGCAAAGCTTTTCGCCACTCTTAAAGATCAGAGAAAATATGCTCGTCCTCTTCCAATCATCTAACGGTCGAGGAGTGGTCAAGATACAACACATCACCATAAGGGGGTGATCGTCCTCTAAATCACTTGGGACCCCTTCCGGGTCGCTCTCCTCAGCAGCCTCATAAACATAATCCGCAAGATCGGTCGTCGACTCTAATAGGGCTATGGCTTTAGTCTTCGTTGGGCATTCGAAGGCATAATGACCTTGAATGCCGCAAGAGTAACATGTAGCGTTAGTCTTGTTAACCTTTCTTATGGGAATACGTTCGCTCGTGGGGTTCTTGGCGTTCCTAGCAGTGATTACTACGGACTTGGACTCGGTCGACCGGTACTTCCCTTTGTCCTGATATGTGGAGGAAGATGCTCCGGTAGAGGATTTTCCCTTCGCATGGGAGTAACGGGAGTGAGCCTTAGAGGCTAAATGTTTCTCAATGTCGAGGGCGGCATTGAATGTCGTGTTCAGATTTGTGTGACCATAACGCAAGAGCTTCCGCTGAATATCGGGTTGAAGCCCCTTACGAAACCTAGAAAGGGTGACTTCGGGGATCTCCCTCAGGTTACAACGCACCAACCGGTCCTTTAATTCTCCCATGTACTCTGATACAGAATTGGAGCCTTGCCGCAGGGAGGCGAGCTCGTCAAACATTTGTGTCCGATGGTACGCAGGGACGTACTGATCGGTCAACAAATTCTTCATGACGGTCCATCTAATAATTGGGTCTCCGTCCCCAGTCCCTAGTCTACGCTCTTCATTCAGCCAATAAGTTTTGGCGCGACCGGTTAGCTTCATCCTGGCAACTTGGACCTTTTGGGGGTCCGTAAGATGGTGCCAATCATAATAGCATTCCATGTCCACTATCCATGTGAGGAAATTCGGTGGATCTCCCATACCATCGAAAGTGGGGGCATCAATTTTGATGGCCCTGGTGATATCAAACTCTCGCCCGTGGCGATTGCCTCGAGGGGGCACTCGTGGGGAGTCGCCATCCGAATCCGAATCGGAAATATGTTGGCGTTGGTGGGGCAATTCAACATTAGCGGGAGGTGGGGGTGGCCTAGCTTGATTTTGTAAAATTTGTGCTAAGGTGGCCCTAAGCTCCGCCATATCATTACGTAGACCTGCTATCGCTTCAGCGTTATGAAGTTCATTCCCGTTCTCAGCCATCCTAGACGTAGACGGCGCCGTATATTCCGTGCCTAGCCTAGTGCGCATGCAAGACCCAGAAAATTATGAAAGATGATTTTTCCTAGGGCTGTAGCTAGACTGAAAGTAAAATATTTTTATAAAAGTTTGATGTCAATAATACGTAGATCGTTAAAAAAAAAAAAATTTTGAAATTTTGCTGAAAAATAAAAACTTCAGCCTGCTATTGGCAGACCAACTAAACAGATTTGGACAGAATTACGATGTTCCAATTTGCAGGCCAACCTAACGAGGTCGAATTGAGAAATTTTCTGTTTTAATGTTGCTGGAAATAAGATTAGGAAGCTACAGAATTTTTTTCAGATTTTTTTGACAAGTTTTAAAATTCTGAAGGATTTACAAAATGCAGACCAAACCGAAAATTTCAGATTTTTTGAAAGTTCATATCAACCAACGAAGAACGCAGAGAGGATGTTTGCAACTTGGGAGTTGAAACAACCTCCCTCTGATACCAAATTGATGTAGGGATGTCCGGAATCGAAGATCTCTACGGAAATAATTCACTCCTCGCCCAATATCGCCTTAGGTCTACCGCACCTACACAGCACCTATCGCCCACAATATTTTCTCGTCACAAACGCAGCGCATAAAAATAACAAGGAGGATTAGTCGACTCGAAAATAGCGATCGAAATTTGAGTCGGATCGTTCCCCAAATTAACATAAAGATTGCCAACCTTTTTGGGAGCAAAACCAAGGCTATAGGCCAAGATCCGCTCCGGCAAATAGGATCCACCCGATCCGGAAATAAAAGCCTAGCAACAGCGATTTCGAAATGAAAATTGCAGCGATTGATTTAACAAAGCGGATAAAACGATTCGCGATCCACCACAACTAATTAGAAGAAATCACACAAGGAGGGATGAGATATTTTACCCAACCGGAGAACGTTCACACAAGATAACTGTGGGAGAATCACTCTCTCCACGGATCCACCGGCGTCACACCGAAGGGCTTGCAACCGTCTTCCACGGAGTCGCACCGAAGGAAGCCGCGCCGGAGTCGCACCGAACCGGATGGAGGGAGCAAAGGGGGCCGGCGGCTTCACACCACTAGAAGGGGGGCGGCGGCAATGAGGGGCAACCTCCTTGGCCGAAATTCTCAAAGAGAGGAAATAGGGTTTCAATCTTTTCTAATTATCTCATAACAAAGGCCTCCTTATATAGGAGTTACAAACAAGCTTTAACCATTCATGATGGAGATGCAATCTCATCCATCCAAATGGTTAAATGCACACCAAATAAAAATATTGTCCAAATGCAAAAATAAAAGTGCAATATTGAATATAAAATTATCACTTCAAACTTGGATAATTTTATATTCCTAAAATAGAAATAATAAAGCATGAAAAGGGAAATGTTTTAATGCGGTGCGGCGAATGTTGCGCGCCGCGGGCGGAGGTTGTAATGTAGCCTTCCGCTAGCATCATCGTGACGCCTCACGTCCTTTAGTTGAATCGCCTCAGCAACCGGATCAACCTCATCATCGTCAGCATCGTCTCCAAGTAGAGGTGGAGGGGTCGCGCCATCAGTAATTGGACGTCCGGAGGGTCACGCTCTAAGGGACCGCAGACGTGTTACAGTTGTGGCAAGCCAGGCCACATAGCAAGATTTTGTACCCAAGGGGGCGCTGAGCAAGAGCCAAGGCAGGAGCAGACTGTGCGCTCCGGCCCCAGTGCCGCAGAGAAAGGGAAGATGGCGGAGTCGAGTGCTTCCCGGTTTCAACCAGTGCAGCCAAGGGCCTACAACCTTGGGCAGCAGGAAGCAATCTGTCAACCCGATGTGGTGACAGGTACGAGAATTCAACTTGCACCTTAGATTTCTTCCTTTCAAGCCTTTTTATGTTTGTTGCATGTGTGTAGGCTTTGTAGTGGTATCAGGGTACCCCGCTAGGGTACTTTTCGATACGGGGGCGTCGCACTCCTTCCTTGCGGAAAGTTTCATCCGGAGGGTTGGAGTTGAGTCCTTCTCAACGGACTCAGAGTTGAAGGTGCGCATGCCCAATGGGTCATCTATGACTACCAGGGCTAGAGGCCGGATTTGTTGGAGTCTTGAGGGGGTCGACTTCGTGTTGGTAGCGGCGATCTTGCCATTGTCCGAGTTCGATGTGATCTTGGGGATGGACTGGCTAGCGGAGCAGCGTGACAGTATCGACTGCTTGTCCAAGGTGGTAACCCTGAGGGGCGTGGGGCAAGCGGAAGTCAAGTTTGAGGGCCTGCATGGAGTGGCCTGTTCCCTAGTTTCGGCACTTCAACTAGTACGAGCTGTTAACCAGGGAGGTGTAGCTCTAGTAGCGTTGTTGGATGTTAGCCTTTCCAGGCTGTCTCTTGGGGAAGTGCCCGTGGTGGCGGAGTTTGGAGATGTTTTTCCCGAGGAGCTACCGGGAGCACCTCCTCGGCGGGAGATTGATTTCTCCATCGAGTTAGTGCCCGAGGCTAGACCGGTGTCACGTCCACCATTTAGGATGGCACCAAAGGAGTTGGCCGAGCTCAAGGTTCAGTTGCAGGAGCTTTTGGAACAAGGGTATATCAGACCCAGCTCTTCACCGTGGAGTGCGCCGGTGTTATTCGTAAAGAAAAAGGATGGTAGTATGCGTTTGTGCATAGACTACCGAGAGTTGAACAAATTGACGGTTAAGAACAAGTATCCGATTCCTCGGATAGACGACCTTTTTGACCAGTTGGTGGGGTCGGTGGTGTACTCCAAGTTGGACCTGAAGTCCGGATATTATCAGTTGCGGATTCGTGACGAAGACATACCCAAGACCGTGTTTGGTACGAGGTATGGTCATTTTGAGTTCTCGGTGATGCCGTTCGGGCTGACGAGCGTGCCGTCCGTGTTCATGGACATGATGAACCGAGTGTTTCGCGAATACTTGGACAGGTTCGTCGTCGTTTTTATCGATGACATTTTGGTGTATTCCAAGTCGGAAGCGGGGCACGAGGTGCACTTGAGGACAGTGTTACAAGTATTGAGAGAGAACCAGCTCTATGCAAAGTTCTCCAAGTGCGAGTTTTGGTTGGAGAAGGTGGCGTTTTTAGGCCATGTGATTAGTGGGGATGGGGTGGCGGTAGATCCAACGAAAGTGGAAGCCATCAGAGATTGGCCAGTTTTGAGGACTGTGGCGGAAGTCCGGAGCTTTCTTGGACTAGCTGGGTACTACCGAAGGTTTGTGGAAAACTTTTCGCGGATAGCTCTACCCCTCACTTCGCTAACTCGCAAGGATCAGAAGTTCGTGTGGACTCAAGAGTGCAGTCAGGCGTTTGAAACCCTGAAGGAGAGTCTGATGATGGCACCGATCCTAAGTCTACCAAAGGGGACCGAAGGATTTCAGATTTTCAGCGACGCATCCGGATGCGGTTTAGGGTGCGTGTTGGTGCAGCATGGCAGGGTGATAGCTTTTGGGTCGAGGCAGCTGAAGCCTCATGAGAGAAATTACCCCGTCCATGATCTGGAGTTGGCGGCGGTAATTTTTGCTTTGAAGCTGTGGAGGCACTACGTTTACGGTGCGAAGGTGGAGATCTTCACGGACCACAAGAGCTTGAAGTATCTCCTGGATCTGAAGGACCTAAATATGCGGCAGCGCAGGTGGGTCGAGTTCCTTGGGGACTACGAGGTGGTGATTCAGTACACGCCAGAAAAAGCCAATGTGGTGGCAGATGCTTTGAGTAGGAAATACTCGGGGCAAGGAAATTGGATTGAAGCTCACGATGAGCGGTTAAGGCGGGACTGGGAGTCCCTTGGTTTGGAATGTGTGGCAAGAGGCGAGTCTAACGTGGCTCGGCTAAACTGGATTGAGATGCAGAGTGACTTATGCGATCGTATTTGGGAAGCGACCCGTGTAGATGCGGAGTTCCAACCTTTCGTGGAGGAAGCTCTAAAGGGCGAGGGTAGCGCCTGGGAGATGGTTGATGGGATTTTGAGGAAGGGTGGAAGGATTTATGTACCGTAGTTCGGCAAGCTCCGCGAGGAGTTGATGTTTGAGGCCCACTTCACCAAGTACTCCATTCACCCGGGTAGTACAAAGATGTACTTGGACTTGAAGAAGTCTTATTGGTGGCCTGGGATGAAGCAGGACGTAGCTTTGTGTGTGAGTCGATGCCAAACTTGTGCCTTGGTGAAGGCCAAGTGTCAGAAGCCGGGCGGGTTCTTGAAGCCTCTTCCAATCCCCGAATGGAAATTTGATGACATCTCCATGGATTTTGTGCATGGGTTGCCTAGATCGCAGCAGGGTAATGATGCCATTTGGGTGATCGTGGACCGCTTGACCAAAGTGGCACATTTCATCCCAAACTGGAAGGAGGACGGTGTGGAAAAGTTGGTGGAGTTGTACGTCCGCAATATTGTACGACTTCATGGGATTCCGAAGAGTATTGTCAGCGACCGGGATGGACGTTTCACGTCTAAGGATTGGCGGTTGGTGCAGAAGAGCTTGGGCACGAAACTCAAGTTCAGTACGGCCTTTCATCCTCAAACCGATGGGAAAACTGAGAGAACGAACCGTACTTTGGAAGATATGCTAAGGATGTGTACTCTCGACTTCGGCAAGAAGTGGGAGGATCACCTCTTCATGGTGGAGTTTGCGTATAACAATAGCTACCAAGCTAGTATCAAGATGGCGCCATATGAAGCTCTTTATGGGAGGCGGTGTCGAACACCGATGTCTTGGACAGAGGCGGGAGACACAAAGCTTTTGGGGAAAGAAGTGGTAGCCGATGCTAGTGAGCTAGTGCGGACCATCCAAGAGCGCATGAAGGTAGCTCAAGATCGGCAGTCGAAGTATTTCAATGCTCGCCACAGACATGTGGAATTCGCGGTGGGCGACTGGGTGTATCTTAAGATCAAGCCGTTCAAAGGCGTTTCACGAATTCGCCGACTCAAGAAGCTGAGTCCGAGATTTTTGGGACCATTCAAGTTCATCGAGCGAGTGGGAGAGGCAGCGTATCGGTTGGCGTTGTCCACAGAGCTAAGCAGTTTGCATGACGTTTTTCACGTCTCCGTCTTGAGGAAAGCCTTGTTAGAGGCAAACGTGGTGATTGAACCGGCGGCGGTGCCGGTAGAGGAAGACTTGAGGACGCGAGTACGTCCTGTCGGTATAGAAGATTCGGAGGTTCGGCAACTGCGAAATAAGGAGGTCCGACTCGTAAAGGTCCGTTGGGACAATTGTGGTTGCGAGGAGCTCTCATGGGAGCGAGAGCAGGCCATGCTGGAGGAGTACCCCGAGCTTTTCTCCTCAGGTATCGTTTAGAATTTCTGTTCTTTCCATGTTTTAAATTTCGGGACGAAATTCTTTTAAGGGGGGGAGAATTGTAACGCCCCAAAATGTTGTAGGAGCGACGGGGATCGCTTTTGGCCAGGGCAGTTTTTTGGAGCAGGTGACATGGGTCCCGACACGGCCGTGTCGGAGGCCGTGTCGGCTGTGTCGAGCTCGGTCGTCGAGCTGGCTGTGTGGTCGACCATGTTAAGGTCGACGATAGTCGGGTATGGAACACGGCCAGGCGCACGGCCGTGTCCCAGTCCGTGTAACATCGGGTCATTTCAAACTTTTCTGAGGTATTGCACACGGGGCATGACACGGGTCCGAACACGGCCGTGTCCCAAGTGACACGGGCGTGTCAGGGGCCGTGTCAGAGGCCGTGTACTTCTCTGACTGAAAATGTTGAAAACGGGTGCCGTGACACGGGTCACGACACGGCCGTGTGGAGCGAGACACGGCCGTGTCGAAGGCCGTGTCAGGAGCCGTGTGCTGGTTTTCGAATCGATCGAGACGGCGAATGGGTAACACGGCCAGGCACACGGCCGTGTTGCAACCCGTGTTCGGCCCAGTTTTGTGAATTTTAGGCTGAATCGTGGCCGTTCGTTTCTTTGGTTTGAGATCCGACGGCTGGGGGCTGGATCTGAGGGATTATGCTCGGGAATAGGGTTTGAAACCCTCATTTTCCTTTGGGCTTTATCTCTCTTGATTCTAGAGAGAAGGGAGAGCAAGGAGGAGGAAGAAGGCCAAGATCCGGCCGCCGGCGAAGCTTCGGAGGTCCGTTTCGCGAGCGGAGTTTAGATCCGCGAAGGTGGGAGCGTTGCGGTGGTTTCCAACTGAGCAAATCTTCTCCATGGCTAGGAAGAGGGGACGGAAGGTAACGACACTTCTCCTCTCGGTTTTTAGGATTTAGGATGCATGAATAGCATCCCCTTCCTTTCGTGTTTTGAGCACCGGATCTCTCAAATGAGAGGGATTCGTGTAGCCTTGGTTCAAAAGGAACCTCCGGGTTGATCATGTTCATCCCGGCATGCATGCATTAGAGATCCGCTCCGTTAGCGGATTAGGCATTGTAGGTGAAGCCGTGGTCGCGACCGATAGTCCGACCCGGTGATGTTGCATAGCGAGCTTCGGTAGAAAATCCGTTGCGGCAATACGCCGTTGTATGTATGCGTTTTCCCCCTTATATTTGAGTGAGTACTCGTAGTCGGAACCGGACGAGGTTAGCTCCGCTTTGCACGGTAGATGGTTTCCTTGGAGCACGGGAAAGACACGGTGTGAGTGGCAATTGGGGTGGGGAAACCTTTGTTTGTGTTGTGCTAAGGCGCGGCTATGTCTCCGTGGTCGGCTGGCTTTTCCGTGACGCGCAAGTCATGTGGGGAAAGTGTACCGGCGAGACTAGCCCCTTGTGTGAGACTGACGAGAATGCCGAGCGGAGGGCAAGCCCGGGCAATGTAGCCATAAGCGGGTGGGGTCCAGCAAGGCTTCTTAGAATCGGTCAGTGTGAGGCGGAACCCTGACGAGCGAAGTCATATTGTGCGGGCAAGCCCGGGGGTTATGACCCTTGTGCGGGTGGGGCCTTTGCAAGGTTCCGTGTGACGGCGTGTGTGCCGTTAGGGACATGGTGGTTCCCTGGTGTTTGCGGCTTTAAGGCAATGGGGAAACGGAAGTACCCAGTGTTTGATGTTGTGCTAGATGCATACGAACTAGGGTGCCTTGGGTGAAACCCGGGCTGCATTCATGCTGCATAGTAGGCCCCTTTCACTTTGTACAAAACATAGAGAACATGTATGCTGTATGAGACATCCAAGCCTGTTTTACCGCTTTATTATATATACTCTTTTGGTATACGAAGTGCTAACTTGCAGGTGGAGTGGTACCCCGGGGTCCGTTAGGGGCGGCCGGGAGGAGATGTGTTTGTTACACAGTAGAGGTCAGCCTTTGCTGACCCACGTTACTTCAAATCCTTACAGGGCAAGGATCGCATGCAGGAGCTAGCGCGCCAGGCGAAAAGGCCTAAGCCTCATGAAGTGTTGCTGTGCTTGGTTTCTCTTTGTGTGTTTGCTACTGTTGTTAGGTTTTGTCCGGCTTGCATGCCGAGGTAGCCTAGGAGTGCTTGGCACATTTATATTTTGTTTGGACTATTATTGTGTAAGGCCTTAAGGCCATTTGATACTCTATCGTTAGTGGATAACTTCTGTCGGTTTGTTCTGTTTCCGCTGTGTATGTCTGGAGTTTTGAGTTTGGGTAGTTTCATATCATCTTTTAATACTAAAGTTGTGGTGTCCGTATGTTGTGGGGCCCCGACCGGACCCATATTATATGGTCTTTATAGGGGAGGTATTACACCTGGCTAAACAACTAAGAGATGCTGAGGCAAAGGAGGGATAGACTTGAAATCTAAACTGTTTATTTTTAATATGTGTGTATGTCTATTCTTGTAATTATAAATAAACAACACTTTGGATATATATATATGATTATATGCTGATTCCATTTTTGTTTTGAATGCGTGAAATTTTATTATTCTGATTTCATGTCTCGCATACTTTTATATATATCTTTTTGGTTGGTGTAATTCATCTTAGCTAGCAGGATTTTGGCTTCTTCAAATAGAGGGAGATTGTTGGGTATTGTATCCACAATTACCTAAATTTGAAGAAGAATCCAGTCAAGCTAAGATGGATTCACAATGTATTTGACGTTCTTCCATCAAGTTGTCCTTACAGCTATTCCATGCTAAGTACACACCAATGTTAGGGTGCAGTGGGTCAATATACACGGGTCTGCGCAACGTAATCCCTCGTTGAGTAGATCAGTGTGTTGACTCACGTGTGCTCTCTCTATTAGAGTGTACTTATTTTCAAGTATAGGGTTAAGGCAGATCAAGAGCAGAAGAAGGAGCAAAGATGGGTCAAAGACCAAGTCATCAAAGGAAGGAAGAGAAAATTATTCTAAGTAAAAATCGACGGGAATCACTAAGTGATTATCGCCGATTTCGACGGGAATCGTTAGTGATTCCCACCGA
Source organism: Platanthera zijinensis (assembly GCA_039513925.1). Classification (NCBI taxonomy): domain Eukaryota; kingdom Viridiplantae; phylum Streptophyta; class Magnoliopsida; order Asparagales; family Orchidaceae; genus Platanthera; species Platanthera zijinensis. The sequence goes on from CM077083.1 coordinate 41,763,413, forward strand.
TTCGAAGAGAATCAATCTGCATTCCCGCCGACTTCTTCCGGCTGACAGTTTTCGAACAGGAATTCTTCCAAGGCAGAATCGACGGGAATCGTGAGTGATTCCCGCCGACTTCGACGAGAATCAGTCTGCATTCCCGCCTACTTCCTCTGGCTGACAGTTTTCCAACAGGAATTCAGCCAAGGCAGAATCGATGGGAATCGTGAGTGATTTCCGCCGACATCGATGGGAATCACCAACGATTCCAGCCGATTTTGCGTTAGGCAATTTTCCTCGTTCGCTGGAACGAACAACCTTGTCGTGCGCTGTTTAGGGCGGGGCTAGAGTTTCTCCTTGTGGGCCCCACAACGGTCATTAGGGTTGGCTCCAGTATTTATACTCGCGTATTTTGAACTTCTACAGTAATCCATTCTCGAAAATCAATAAAAGGAGGCCGAGCGTGACCTAGCGGATCGCGGAAAGCGCCGATCGCCTGTAGCCGCTCACAAGGAAGTCGTCGCCGATAATCTCCGATCATCTCTGATCTTTCGACGACAATACCAAGGCAAGCCGAGCGTCTCACACATCTCTCTTGAGATCTCTTGTCTTCCGATTCGTTGAAAGAGATTTGTTCACCATTCCTAATCGGGTGAAACGACTAATCCGACTAAGATCGTTGGTAGACCTTGCTTGCTTCGTCAAGAAGTTTGGATCTACAAAGTATCGTCGCCGCAATCACTTATCGTTGCCGATCTTGACAAGATCCTCTCTAAGAGAGAACTCCGGTTGTGGATTCTTCGTAACTTTGAAGAAAGCTTCAACGAACGAAGAAGGACATCGGAATCTCCAAAAGCTTTGTTTGTATTTTCTTTTACATTCAATTTTGGTTTGTTGTAAAGGAATTTTTATTCCTAGTTGTAAGGGTTGGGTGCAACCCGTGGTGGTGGAGTTATGACTCCTTTGTTGGAAGGGTTTCTTCCGTAGTATGAGGATTGGATTTCAATCCATTTGGAGAAGTGACCGAGTCGTCCCTTGGTGGGAGATAGGTCGAAGGGGGAAAGTGGACGTACCCAAATCAGGGAACCACTATAACTCTTTGTGTGTTTTCTATGCTGTGTTTGGTTATTTATGCAGGTTAATTTAATTCCGCAAAAGACCGCACGACACCTATTCCCCCCTAGGTGGATTTAGTCGACACTAGAGACTTTCAAGTGGTATCAGAGGGAGGTTACTCATCAATAAGGTTAACACCTTGAGTAAGATCCTGTATCCAGTGTCAAGAAGAAAATAAGATTCAAGCATGGAGTTATACACTGATGACTCTCCCCTGAGACTGCATGCCTGAACCAAAGAATATTATCCCATCTGGAAAATGAGAGTTCAGTTTCATCTGGAAGCCATTGACCCTTGTGCTTTATTCATTGTGGAAGAGGGTCCTTTCATTCCCATGAAGGCTTCTGGTTCTGGAAAAGATCTCCAAATCCCCAAGAGTCCCGTAGAGATGTCTAAAACTGAGCTCTCACTATTCAACTTGGACAAGTTGGTTCGATAGATCATTTCTGATATTTGGTCTGGATCATCTCTTATGATATTGGATAAGTGTAAGACTGCAAAGTCCATGTGGCAAATTATCTCTGACCTCATGGAGGGAACGAAGACTGTCGGGACTGAATGCCAGCAAGAGGATGAAGCATATGTGGGGGTCCTCGTCTCTGAAGATGAAAGTCAAGAACAACTTCTCAATATCAGGGCTCCAGTGTGTCTATCTGAGACTGAAGACGAGATTGAGGAATGCAGTTATGATGAAGCTGAAACATCAGTCTCTGCAGACCATAACTCTAACCCTGATCAACACAATCAGGATCAGGTATCTTCCTCTTCTTGCTCCCTTCCTCTTGTATCTCCTGAAGACAGGAGAAGTTCAGAGGTTTGTCCATCTTTTGATGCAAGGGAAATTTACAGCTTCAATCAAAAGATTGAAACTCTTGATTCCCTTCGTAGAGCCCTTCAGAAGAGCAACTTGCTTGTTGAGGAACAAGCTAAGGAAATTGCTCAGCTGAGGACCATGATGGATCTCCAATTAGAATCCATCAAGGTGAAGGACTCAAACATCTCGGATCTAGAGTTTCATCTAGAGACTGAGAAGAGGATAGTATCTAATTTTTCCAAGATAGATGCTATTAAGAGAAAGGGAGAAAACTGGTGGATCTCGCGAATTATAAAATCGTGGAGAAATGGGAAAACTGTTTACAGACACCCCACACAGAGTAGGAGGGGCATTAATCATTCCTTCAGGTATGACTATAAGAACAACTATGGTCACTGCAAGAATGATCGAGCCTCAAGTGGAAACACCCATAGTGCAAGTGCTGTTATAGCTACCAATGAGAAAATATACATGGCTCATCATGAACCATTTGTATTTACGGCCTCAGCCCCCTCACTTCATGACATTACTGGAACCATCTCTCACAGAACTTCTTCCCACCCAAGGACAAAGGAAAAGGGAGTTGGCAAACATGTAGCAAGCATCACTAGGGCCCCCAGATGTGTGATGGCTGAAAAGAAAGCACCATCCCCCAGGCCCCATTATACTCACAACATGTTCACCATTAGACCCCCCTCGCCTCTCGGTGGAAAGGGTAAATCTGAGAGCAGTTCCAGCTTTGCCTCTGTAACATCCCATTTTCGGTTAGACCCCTAGGAATCGGTTGGTCGTTACAGAACCCTAGGAAGCCCAAAAATTGAAATACATCGACCGAGATTTCAGGTCACGGGTTTGTCACGCCCGTGACTGACCCGTCACGCCCGTGACCTAGGGCATGACTCCTTCGACGATCGTCGATCTCAGGGAGACGATCGTCGGGAGCAGAATTTTCAACCTGGGCCTGTCACGCCCGTGACCTATGTGTCACGCCCGTGACCTAGGGCGTGACCCCTTCGACGATCGTCGATCTCAGCGGGACGATCGTCGAAGCGCAAGAATTTGCGTCATGGCCCTGTCACGCCCGTGACCCAGGTGTCACGCCCGTGACCAAGGGCGTGACCCCCTTCGGCGATCGTCAATCTCAGTGAGACGATCGCCGAGAGCGGAATTTTCCTCATGACCCTGTCATGCCCGTGACCCATGTGTCACGCCCGTGACCTAGGGCGTGACCACCCTTCGACGATCGTCGATCTCAGTTCGACGATCGTCGAACTCAAAATTGGCCACCTGGGCCTATCACGCCCGTGACCTATGTGTCACGCCCGTGACCAAGGCCGAAATGTCAGCCACACTAGAAATTTCGGTAACCGACGTCATAATCAATTCTTATTATGGGAATGTACAGCAGGAATATTTATGGGTCGTTTCCGTCTCTAATTATTTAATAGAAAGAGAGAGTGAGGTCCAATAGAAAATCGCCACCTGGATCAGCCATTTCATCTTCCACCTTTTCCTATTCCCTACATCATAACCGAAACGTTATTAAGAGAAACATTCATGGCCATGAATGTTTCATCCTTTCCCCTCCCCACTTGGAGATCTATAACAGCCTCCTTAGAGCAAGAGGAGAAGGTTACACGCTCGATCAAACGGATTCAGATTGCTGCTCTTACTGTTGAAGAATTTTCGGCGACGCCACCACCGCGCAAATGGCTTCCCGACGGTCTGCACGCCTCCAGCCCGCAAACAAGGTCCTCCCCTCCCTCTTCTTTTGCGGATAGATCTTAGAAATCATTAGGAGAGATATCGGGCTCAAAAGAGCTGGATCGGTTAGCGTTTCCATGGTTTTCCAAAATTTCATGGTGGCGGGTTCGCCGAAAACCGCCTCTCCGACGGCCGTGCGGCCGCCCGATAGTAGCCCTCACCTCAACAGAGGAGGTGGTGGTGGTGGCCGGCCAGGGAGATGGCTGGGTGGCCAGGAAATGGCTTTAGAAAAGCTACAGGTTTCAAGCTTTTTTTTAGGTTGCTGGTTCGGGCTAAAGAAGAAGATGAACAGTAGCATTTTATTAAATTATATATTGTATAATTTGGAATTAATTCCCTTTACTGTGCACTAGGTTTAAACTGAAAATTATTGCTCGTAGGGGCTGAAACATAAAAAGTGGTTAACATAGAAAATGTAGCCCTTGAAGTCTAGTTTAATTAAAAATTTATTTCACTCGATTTGGAGTTCTGGTTAGACCACAGCACACTTTTTGGTGAGGTTTATCCATAGGGCTGTCTTGACCTTAGAAAAATTTCCCACTCCAATCCAGTCATCAAAATGACTTGAAATTTGGGGTGTGGCCTAATCTTACCTATATCTAGGTGCTAACCAAAAATTAGGATTTTTTGGAAAATGTCTTTCTATAGTTTTTAGAAAAATTCAATAATCCAAGCATAATTTAATTAGACGGCTAAATGACTTCCAAACCCTCCCAAATTTTGGTGAGTGGTCCTCTGGGTTTATCATAAGGTTCTGGTAAAAATTGCATCTCATTTGGAGATATTTTGATTAGGTTTGTGTCCAACCCTAGGTTGATCCTTATAGGATAATTTAGGATCAAACACCCCCTTGGAATTTGGGTGGTCATATCACCTCAACAGAGGCAGATATTTTGGTCACTGACTTTTTAGGGCATGACACAGCCTCCGAGGGAGTTTGGGGTGGTTTGGTGTAGGGTAGCCCTAGAACCCTAGGGAAAATCCCTTAATGGTGGTTTTTGGGGTTGTGAAGGTCATGAGGTCAAATGACCTTGAACTGACTTAAAATTTGGTGGAGAAAACCATATGGCCAGTATAGTTCTCTGGATAAAATTTTAGGGTATTTGGAGACAGCTAGGCTACCTAAAATTCTAACCCTAGTTTAGGTCACCAACTTTAATTTGAATTATTAAGCTATCAAATGAACTTCAAATCAAGTAAAATTGGAGTAGGGTGATTTTCTAATCCAAATGGCCATTTTATAATTTTGTTGAAATTTTTGGGTTAATTTATACAGTACTTCATTTACAACCTTAGTTGTGTCCTAGATATTTATTTTGATGATTCTGGAATTTCTATGCACTGGAATGTTATGAAACCTTGGATTAGGACATCTAATAGCATGTTATACCTTATGTATTTTTCTTGAGAGTTTTAAATAATAATTTTGGGTACATATCTCTTTAACATACTAGATGTGACATTTAGTTAAAAATAGAAATAATGTCCAATTACTGTTTGAAAAATTATGAAATTTAATCAGTGGGTGTATAAAGTTATGTTAGTCACCCTGTAATTTTTTATGGAATTTTAGATGAATAAAAATAGCATCTCCTTCTCTAAGCTAGGAAAGTCGGTATTTTACATTAAAATAGTTTCAGAGCCCAAATGTTTGATAAAAATTATGGTACTTGGATTCTGATGGTTTTAGGTCACCATAAAGCTTCTATAATTTTATTGGGGTTTTTGGATACATAATTACAGTACTTACTTCATAATATAGTAGAAATGGCCTAAAATGGTAAATTAGGAAATATAGGCCTAAACACCTCTGAAATTTCTCAAAACTTGGAATTACTGTTTAAATGTTTCATAGGATTTTTATTGATTTTATGATGATTTATTGTTGGCTCATTAGTGCACTTCATGTTCATACTAGAGCATTTGGAAGCTTAGAATAAATAAATTAAATGCCCGATAAATAGGAAAATTTGGAAATCTTGGCCTTAGCTATATTAGGTTGTGATAGACCCCCAGTTAATATTATAGGAGATTCGGAAGACAATTTGGAGTACCTCCCCTCATACTCCTCACGTATCTTAGGATGGTCTGTATGTAGTAAAACAACGGAAACTGAACTAGAGCGGATAATGAACTTTGAGAGATGGAATTTTTGTTAGTTGCTGGTTGGATAGGGCAAGCTAAGTTAAGTTCATTATTGGAGGTCAGGATAAGTAGAGTGCGAGACTGGTTAAGGTTAAGTGGCGTACGGGAACGACGAAAGATCGTCCACCCCGGATAGGAGTGGAAGAGTCTTAATACGCTAGGGCTAGATCTAACGTAACTTAAAAAAGGATTGGGTAATGGGTATCAACCAATAACAATAAGTGCCTTGCGAAAGGGAATGGTGGGCTTCAGCTACCATCATAGTTCCTAGTGCCCTTTGAGAGCCCTTCACGGGGAATACCGGGGGCAGTCCTGGGCTAACGTAAACTGTAGAAATAATAATCTAAAGAGCTACTAGTATAACTTGGGTTGCACGTACACACACCCCGGTAGCTAGGAAGGTAGAATAATTGGTTTGGTTGCCATTCAGACGGTAGCTCTGAAGGTAGATGCACGGACGGGACAGTCCGAGGAGCCGAGGGCTCGAGGGTTGGAGTACAGAATAAAGGTGGTGGGTCTTCGATATCTGATTGTTTTTCACACCGGCATCGGTACGTTGACTCGGCGGTATGGGACACTTAGCCAAAGAAAGTCTGGTGGGTATAGCCAGCAGTAGTACGTGGATACTCTAGGTTGTGTTCTTCTAGGGGCGTACGGAAGGGCTAGGCCCGGTAGTGTGGATACCCACCTAGGAGTGGGGGGCCCGACCCACTGTCTCCGTTTGCCACTACGGAGGTTCCTGGGAGTGAAGCTAGCTACCCGAACAGGGGGAACTAAAGGTCTGTGCGCATAGAGTCGTGTGCGTGTGTTGCACTTGCATGAATCATGGCATAGCATATCACTACACTCATATTTGCATACAACCGACACCCCAACGTATAAATCGGTATGGGACTTTTTATACGATGGGAGCTTTGCAGAAGACCCCTTAACTTATAAGTTTGTATGGGCATTCATATAAGTTAAAGTTACTTTCTTATTTACTTGCTTGTTTACTTACTGTCCTCTAGCTGCCTTTTTATACAATTGCTACTTACTACTTCTCTTCTTTACCACTTACTACCATAGAATTGCTAGTTGTACTTTGTTCTAGATAGTTGTTAGAATAACTCCCCTGTCACCTGCTTGATTATTCTCCACCTTTGTAGCTTCCCTTTCCTCCTCTCTGCTCGGTGCTTAGGAGCCGTAGGGGGAGGGGTAGGGGATGATAGGGCTTAGTCTTTATGACTAATTGTTTTCGAACCACAACATTACAGGAGCTCTGGATGGGAGACATGGACCAGCAGTCCAGGGACCAGCACTAGCGGAGTATGGTGCGCATGGAGGTGGGTCAGTCTAGCACTGGTGCACCTGTGACCAGCTCCGTGAGTGATTAGTACCTTTATAGTTCTGCGATGAGTGATTTGTAGTGAGGACTCTGATGTACCGGGCTCGAGCTCGTTTATCTATATTTCATCTGAACCGTATCTTGCAGTACTTTTATTATCTATTTCCTGTTATTATCTACTGATGGACTGGATGTGATTTCACTTTTATACATGCTTCTGTGGACTTGTTTACATATATGTATAATTACTTCTCTCTCTTGTGATCGAAAAGGGCCAGCAGAATTGGCGTTTTGTAGTGGCGGCCTTCCCGTGAGTCGGTGCCACCGCAAAGCGGCAGTTCTGGGCTAAGACCCCGGTGTTGAGAAAAAGAAAAAAAAAGCGGGTCTTACAAGTGGTATCAGAGGAGACCTCAATCGAAAGAGAAGTAGTCCAAAAAACCTCGGGCCACCCCCATGCGAGCTTAGTTTGCGGACAAACTAGCAGCGAAAGCAGTGGTGTGCCCATAAGGGAAATCACATGTGAAAGTCCATCCTAACCCTTCTTAAAATTCCATTCATTCGCTCTCTAACAAACGGAATTTTTACTTGTAGCCTGCGACGAACCCTACATCCCAGCAGGGGACACCCCAGGCTCCGAATGTGGTCCCGCCTCCGTCGGCTCCAGCAGACGAAGATGGGGCAAACACTGACGGCCATTCTGGAGGCCTTCAGAGCTCAGCAAGCCCCAGCTCCACAGCCAAACCCCGGGGCCAATTGGATGACTGTCTTCCGGGGACTTTCCCCTCCATCCTACCAGGGGATGGAGTCTGCAGTACATATGGAGGAATGGTTGGACACCATTTACGAGATGCTGGCAGGGATTCGATGCCCCACTGAGGAGGCAATTGCTTTGGCGGTCTCCTGCCTAGAGTCACACGGAAAAAGGTTGTGGAAATCTCAGCTGGACACCACCTTTGCGGGGATGGACTGCGCTGATATTACTTGGGAGGAGTTCAGAGCAGCGCTCTTGGGACATTTTGTACCTCAGTCGGCGAGGGATGACCTGGAGGATAGGTTCCTGTGATTGAGGCAGGGGAACGGGACCGTGGTGGAGTACTATCAAAATTTCACTCACCTGGCCCGTTATGCGGACGCTTATCAGTTAGACGATGTTGGCTATGCCCGGAGGTTTTATAAGGGTCTCCAAGACGACATGAGACAGGCCCTCTTTTTCGTCTTAGAGGGGAGTCTGGCCAGGATTCTGGAGATGGCTAAGAAGAGAGAGGCGGATCAGCTTACAGTGAAGAGCCGGAAGAGACCGGCTGATGATTCAGTGATTGGAGGTCGTAGAGACCGTCCTCGGAGCCAGGTTATTGGGGAGAGAAGGAACGAGGATCAGCCTCGTTAGGAGTGTGGGCAGGAGCAGAGGAGTCAGGGGGTACTGGCTCCCCAGCCTATACAGATGCTAGAAATGCCAAGGATAGCAGAGCAGCCACCGGTATGCTATCAGTGCAACCAGCTGGGGCATATCAAGAGGAATTGCCCTATGAGGCGAGCACCCCCACCAGCAAATCAGGGCGCTCCACCTCCCCGGCAGTTTGGCGGACGAGGGCAGGACCAAGGACGAGGATTTCAGGATTTAGGCCGCAGGCCAGAGAGGGAGCAGGTGTATGCTCTAGACCTGACACAACCCCGAAACCCGGAGCAGGTTATCGCAGGTATGGCAGTACTTTTATATTTCTTCATATAAACTAGTATTCTAGACATAACCTAGTTAGAAATTAAGAGAAGACAACTACAAAAAAAATACTAAGACACTTAATTACCCCAGGCATAGTCTTCGTTAGCGGCAAGCCCTCTCACACTCTCTTCGACACTGGTGCTTCGCACTCGTTCGTGTCGGAGGATTTCGTGAAAGGACTGGAAGGTGTGGAGCCATTCACCGGGAAGATGATGAGGGTGCGCCTACCCGATGGATCAGAGATAATGACCTCTGCTCATTGCAATATGGAAGCGAGGATCGGCGGGAAGACATTTGAGGCACCAGCGTTGATTCTGAAGATGCCAGATTACGATCTGATCCTGGGCATGACTTGGCTGTGCTGGAACCAGGCCCAGATCTACTGCGTGGCGAAGAGGATCACCGTGAGGCACGGCGACTCCTTCATTGTCATAGAAGGTATTATACCAGCACCCCGTACCTTATTATCGTCTGTGCAGGCCGTTAAGGCCCACCTGAGTGGGGAGAAGTTTATCAGGTCCTTTTTGAGGCGGTCGTGGCCAAGGACTCCATTTCAGATATTCCAGTAGTGCGGGACTTCGCCGACGTGTTTCTGAAGAAGCTACCAGGGCTACCCCCGTACCGAGAGAAGGACATTCAGATTCAGCTCGTACCGGGGGCTAAGATGGTATCCAGAGCTCCCTATCGAATGGCCCCAAAGGAGTTGGTGGAATTCCGAAGCCAGCTTCAGGAGTTAGTGGAGGCCGGGTTCGTTCGGCCTAGATCTTCACCATAGGGAGCTCCGGTGCTGTTCGTTAAGAAGAAGGACGGGACCCTTCGACTGTGCATAGATTACCGGGCCCTGAACAGGTTGACGGTCCGGAATACTTATCCCTTACCAAGGATATACGAGCTATTTGACCAGCTGGAGGGAGCCCATTGGTTCTCAAAGCTGGATCTGAGGTCAGGGTACTACCAGCTTCGCATTCGGGAGGAGGACATCCCGAAGACGGCCTTCAGCAGCAGATATGGGTTGTACGATTTTACCGTAATGCCGTTCGGGCTCACGAATGCACCCTCCGCATTCATGGCCTTGATGAATCGGGTGTTCGAGGAGTATCTGGACGTCTACGTCATCGTATTCATCGACGACATCCTTATCTATTCAAGGACGGAGGAGGAGCACGCGAGACATCTGGCCTTAACCTTAGGGAAGCTGCGGGAGCAGGAGATGTATGCCAAGTACAGCAAGTGCCAGTTCTGGCTAAAGGAGGTGGCCTTTCTGGGCCATGTCATCAGTGGAGCAGGTCTGGCAGTGGATCCGGCGAAGGTCCAGGCAGTACGGGATTGGCCACCACTAAAGTCGGCCTCGGATGTTCGAACTTTCTTGGGACTTGCCGGATACTACCGAAAGTTCATAAAGGGGTTCTCTCAGATTGCCCTCCCTCTTACATCTCTGACGAAGAAGGAGTCCCCTTTTATCTGGACACCTCGATGCGAATCTGCCTTCTAGGAGCTGAAGGATCGTCTCACCTTGGCTCCCATCCTTGCTCTTCCATCAGGGAAGGAGGGATTCCAGGTGTATACAGATGCTTCCTATCAGGGGATGGGTGCCATTCTGATGCAGAACGGGCACGTAATAGCCTATGCCTCCCATCAGTTGAAGCAGCACGAGCAGAACTACCCCGTGCACGATTTGGAGATGGGGCAGTTATTTTTGCTCTTAAGATCTGGCGACACTATCTCTACAGAGTACATTGCGATATCTTCTCCGACCACAAGAATCTGAAGTACGTCGACACCCAGAAGGAGTTAAACATAAGGCAGAGATGCTGGGTAGATGCTCTGAGCCGGAGAGCGAGTACGACAGGAGTAGGCCCGCAGCTGATGGCCTTGGAGTTGGTTAGATCGTTCGAGGAGATGTAGATTTCACTAGTGTCTGAGGATGACCCGGAGTAATACATGGAGTTCCTGGGGTTGATGGTTACTACTGATGATATTCGAGACCGCATCAGAGATGGGCAGATGCTGGATGAGAGAGCTGAGCCGATATTCCGAGCCTTGGAGGAAGGCACGATAGGAGATTACTCTTTGAGGGATGGTCTCCTGTGTTTCCGAGGCAGAGTCTACATACCAGCAGGAGGACGGATCCGGGATGACATTTTGACGGAAGCTCACTGCAGCCGGTATTCGGTACACCCGGGGATCACCAAGGATTTGAAGAGGACAATGTACTGGCCGGGTATGAAGAAAGATATTATGTACTTTGTGACGCATTGCGAGGCCTGCTAGCTCGTGAAGGCGGAGTGTAGGAACCCGGCAGGCTTGCTGCAGCCGCTTCCGGTGCCAGAGTGGAAATTTGAGGATATAGCCATAGACTTCATACATGGGCTACCTCGATCCCGTGCGGGGAATGACTCGATCTGGGTGATAATGGACAGACTAACAAAGGTGGCCAGATTCATTCCAGTGGCAAAGGACGCACCGGTTAGTGTACTAGTACGGAGGTTCATTGAGCAGTTTGTGCGTTATCATGGGGTTCCCAAGACCATCGTTTCGGATCGGGATGGGCGGTTTACATCCAGGAAATGGAGGTCAGTCCAGGCCCATCTGGGTTCTCGGTTGACATTCAGCACAGCTTTTCACCCTCAGACCGCCGGGCAGACAGAGCGCACCAACCGTACACTGGAAGATCTGTTGCGACTGTGTATTTTGGACCGTGGCGAGCCTTGGAAGAGATTGCTGCCACTGGTCGAGTTTTCGTACAACAACGCCCATCAGTCCAGCATAGGCATGGCTACATACGAGGCGTTGTTTGGAAGGAGGTGCAGGACCCCACTATCATGGGTTCAGGATGAGGATCCGCAGGCACTAGGCTCGGAGTTTGTGGGAGATACAGATGCTCAGATTAGATTGATCTGGGACAGGATGTTGGAAGCCCAGAGCAGACATGCTAAATACTATGATGCGAGGCATCGTCAAGTGGAGTTCCAGGTGGGAGACTGGGTTTTCTTGAAGATACGGCCGATGCACGAAGTCTCGCGGGTTCGCGGGCGGAAGAAGCTCAGCCCGAGATATATGGGGCCTTATAGGATCCTGGAGCAGATCGGCCTCTTAGCCTATAGACTAGAGCTACCACCGGAGTTAGTGGGATTGCATGACGTCTTCCACGTCTCCTCACTTCGGAGGGCTCTACTACGCTAGAGCAGCTGATTTCCTCGGTAGATGGCCCGGTGGCCTCGGATCTGTCAGTCAACTTGGAGCCTATCAGGATTGACGATACAGCAGTGCGGGTCTTGCGACGGAAGAAGGTTCCGTTTGTCAAGGTTTTGTGGAACAATCATGGGCAGGAGGAGCATACATGGGAGCCACAGGACTTGATGCGGCAAAAATACCCGGAACTTTTACATCAGGTATACCTCACAACCCATCTGGACAATCAATTTGCTTTCCTGTTTTAAACCAATAAGACTGAAATTTCAATAATAGGGGCTAATCTTTTGTTTATTGGGGTGTATATACCTAGTTAATTGGGCGAATTAATCTTAGATTTAAAACCGCACAAAGAAAACATAACGTAGAGATGTAATCTTTCAATTCTCTTGGGATGTTACAAGCTTCTTTTTCCCGATTAGAGTCTCGTAGGCTTAACCTTGATTTCGGGGATGAAATCTTTATTTTATTTATTGGGATTTGTAACATCCCATTTCCGGCTAGACCCCTAGGAGTCGGTTGGTCGTGACAGAACCCTAGGAAGCCCAAAAATTGAAATACATCGACCGAGATTTCGGGTCACGGGTTGGTCACGCCCGTGACCGACCCGTCATGCCCGTGACCTAGGGCGTGACTCCTTCGACGATCGTCGATCTCAGGGAGACGATCGTCGGGCGCATAATTTTCAACCCGGGCCTGTCACTCCCGTGACCTATGTGTCACGCCCGTGACCTAGGGCATGACCCCTTCGACGATCGTCGATCTCAGTGGGACGATCGTCGAAGCGCAGAATTTGCGTCATGGCCCTGTCACGCTCGTGACCCAGGTGTCATGCCCGTGACCAAGGGCGTGACCCCCTTCGGCGATCGTCGATCTCAGCGAGACGATCGCCGAGAGCGGAATTTGCCTCATGACCCTGTCATGCCCGTGACCCATGTGTCACCCCCGTGACCTAGGGCGTGACAACCCTTCGACGATCGTCGATCTCAGTTCGACGATCGTCGAACTCAAAATTGGCCACCCGGGCCTGTCACGCCCGTGACCTATGTGTCACGCCCGTGACCAAGGCCGAAACGTCAGCCAGATTGGAAATTTCGGTAACTGACGTCATAATCAATTCTGATTATGGGAATGTACAGCAGGAATATTTATGGGCCGTTTCCATCTCTAATTATTTAATAGAAAGAGAGAGTGAGGTCCAATAGAAAATCGCCACCTGGATCAGCCATTTCATCTTCCACCTTTTCCTCTTCCCTACATCATAACTGAAACGTTATTAAGAGAAACATTCATGGCCATGAATGTTTCATCCTTTCCCCTCCCCACTTGGAGATCTATAACAGCCTCCTTAGAGCAAGAGGAGAAGGTTACACGCTCGATCAAATGGATTCAAATTGCTGCTCTTGCTGTTGAAGAATTTTCGGCGACGCTACCACCGCGCAAATGGCTTCCCGACGGTCTGCACGCCTCCAGCCCGTGAACAAGGTCCTCCCCTTCCTCTTCTTCTGAGGATAGATCTTAGAAATCATTAGGAGAGATATCGGGCTCAAAAGAGCCGAATCGGGTGAGCGTTTCCATGGTTTTCCAAAATTTTATGGTGGCGGGTTCGCCGGAAACTGCCTCTCTGGCGGCCGTACCGCCGCCCGACGGTAGCCCTCACCTCAATAGAGGAGGTGGTGGTTGTGGCCGGCCAGGGAGATGGCTGGGTGGCCAGGAAATGGCTTTAGAAAAGCTACAGGTTTCAAGCTTTTTTTTAGGTTGCTGGTCCGGGCTAAAGAAGAAGATGAACAGTAGCATTTTATTATATTATATATTGTATAATTAGGAATTAATTCCCTTTACTGTGCACTAGGTTTAAACTGAAAATTATTGCCCGTAGGGGCTGAAACATAATGAGTAGTTAACATAGAAAATGTAGCCCTTGAAGTCTAGTTTAATTCAAAATTTATTTCACTCGATTTGGAGTTCTGGTTAGACCACAACACACTTTTTGGTGAGGTCTCTACATAGGGCTGTCTTTACCTTAGAAAAATTCCCCACTCCAATCCAGTCATCAAAATGACTTGAAATTTGGGGTGTGGCCTAATCTTACCTATATCTAGGTGCTAACCAAAAATTAGGATTTTTTGGAAAATGTTTTTCTATAGTTTTTAGAAAAATTCAATAATCCTAGCATAATTTAGTTAGACGGCTAAATGACTTCCAAACACTCCCAAATTTTTGTGAGTAGTCCCTGTGTTTATCATAAGGTTCTGGTAAAAATTGCATCTCATTTGGAGATGTTTTGATTTGGTTTGTGTCCAACCTTAGGTTGATCCTTATAGGATAATTTAGGATCAAACACCCCCTTGGTATTTGGGTGGTCATATCACCTCAACAGAGGCAGATATTTTGGTCACTGACTTTTTAGGGCATGACACACCCTCCAAGGGAGTTTGGGGTGGTTTGGTGTAGGGTATCCCTAGAACCCTAGGGAAAATCCTTTAATGGTGGTTTTTGGGGTTGTGAAGGTCATGGGGTCAAATGACCTTGGACTGACTTAAAATTTGGTGGAGAAAACCATATGGCCAGTATAGTTCTCTGGAAAAATTTTAGGGTATTTGCAGACATCTAGGCCACCTAAAATTCTAACCCTAGTTTAGGCTACCAACTTTAATTTGAATTATTAAGCTATCAAATGAACTTCAAATCAAGTAAAATTGGAGTAGGGTGATTTTCTAATCTAAATGGCCATGTTATAATTTTTTTGAGATTTTTGGGTTAATTTATACAGTACTTCATTTACAACCCTAGTTGTGCCCTAGATATTTATTTTGATGATTCTGGAATTTCTATGCACTGGAATGTTATGAAACCTTGGATTAGGGCATCTAATAGCATGTTATACCTTATGTATTTTTCTTGAGAGTTTTAAATGATAATTTTGGGTACATATCTCTTTAATGTACTAGTTGTGACATTTAGTCAAAAATACAAATAATGTCCAATTACTGTCTGAAAAATTATGAAATTTGGTCAGTGGGTGTTTAAAGTTATGTTAGTCACCTTGTAATTTTTTATGGAATTTTAGATGATTAAAAATAGCATCTCCTTCTCTAAGCTAGGAAAGTCGGTATTTTACATTAAAATAGTTTCAGAGCCCAAATGTTTGATAAAAATTATGGTACTTGGATTCTGATGGTTTTAGGTCACCATAAAGCTTCTATAATTTTCTTGGGGTTTTGGGATACATAATTACAGTACTTACTTCATAATATAGTAGAAATGGCCTAAAATGGTAAATTAGGAAATATAGGCCTAAACACCTCTGGAATTTCTCAAAACTTGGAATTACTGTTTAAATTTTTCATAGGATTTTTACTGATTTTATGATGATTTATTGTTGGCTCATTAGTGCACTTCATGTTCATACTAGAGCTTTTGGAAGCTTAGAATAAATAAATTAAATGCCTGATAAATAGGAAAATTTGGAAATCTTGTTCTTAGCTATATTAGGTCGTGATAGACCCCCAATAAATATTATAGGAGATTCGGAAGACAATTTAGAGTACCTCCCCTCATACTCCTCACGTATCATAGGATGGTCTGCATGTAGTAAAACCACGGAAACAGAACTAGAGAGGATAATGAACTTTGGGAGACGGAATTTTTGGTAGTTGCTGGTTGGATAGGGCAAGCTAAGTTAAGTTCATTATTGGAGGTCAGGATAAGTAGAGTGCGAGACTGGTTAAGGTTAAGTGGCGTACGGGAACGACGAAAGATCGTCCACCCCGAGTAGGAGTGGAAGAGTCTTAATACGCTAGGGCTAGATCTAACGTAACTTTAAAAAAAGGGATCGGGTAATGGGTATCAACCAATAACAATAAGTGCCTTGCGAAAGGGAACGGTGGGCTTCAGCTACCATCATAGTTCCTAGTGCCCTTTGAGAGCCCTTCACGGGAAACACCGGGGGCAGTCCTGGGCTAACGTAAACTGTAGAAATAATAATCTAAAGAGCAACTAGTATAACTAGGGTTGCACGTACACACACCCCGGTAGCTAGGAAGGTAGAATAATTGGTTTGGTTGCCATTCAGACGGTAGCTCTGAAGGTAGATGCACGGACGGGACAGTCCGGGGAGCCGAGGGCTCGAGGGTTGGAGTACAGAATAAAGGTGGTGGGTCTTCGATATCTGATTGTCGTTCAACCCAGCATCGGTACGTTGACTCGGCGGTGTGGGACACTTAGCCAAAGAAAGTCTGGTGGGTATAGCCAGCAGTAGTACGCGGATACTCTAGGTTGTGTTCTTCTAGGGGTGTACGGAAGGGCTAGGCCCGGTGTAACGACCCCATCCGTTAAATGACGTATAGTAGAAGGTCCGGCCGGGGCCCCACACTATATGCCACAAACAGACGGTGAGGTCACAGGATAATACCAAACCATACACGCATCCTAACTCAGAGCATGCTAGCGGAAGCTTTAAGTTGTAATTTGAACTCTAACCAGGAATGTCCAATATATAAACCACCTTTATATATATAGGCCACGGAATGTACAACAAATACATAGAGTTTGGCCTTAAGGCCTTACAATTCCTTTTTCCACACCGTATGGTTTACAAACCTCGGCGCGCAGGCCGGCCATACATAAGTAAAAGAAAACAAGCAAAAACATTCGCTTAGCCTTCAAGGGCTAGCCGCAGCAGCAGCAACAACAGCAGTAGGGCTTCAGCCCTTCACTTACCACTTGGCTCTCCAGCACCTGCATAGGGACAATCCACCCAACCGGTGGCAAACAATGCAACGGTCAGCATTCAGCTGACCCAATTATAACAATCCTACCCCTTTCTCGGGGCATTAGCATTCTTTCCCTACAAAGCATGGCATCATCATATAGCAACTATGTGCGCGCAGGCACATTCAAGCCATCACAACTATCGGCCACACGGCCCGACAGTCCGTGCACTCAGGGCACATTCTTGGTGTACCGGAATACCAGGGTCAACACCACCGTCTACACGGTATTTGAGCATTCTAGTCTTTCCGGCGCGCGGGCCTAAGACTCTCATTAGGCGCTCCAACAAAACCTATAACCAGGCTTCCAAGTCGGATGGACCTAACGCAGGTACGGATCAGCCACCCCCCATTGCTCAAGTCGCCGTGCCACCTCGAATACGGAAGTATCCATGGCTATTTATAGGCGCGGGTCGGTTTCACCTTTCCTGTTTGGCAATCTGCCTTTTCTTCGAGTTGTAGCCCAACGGCTCAACCGCTCATAAAGTGGCAACGTACTACCACAAGAGTTGCATCCAACCCTCTTCATTTCCTGGACATCATCCAGTACTTCCTGCTGCACCAAGCAACAGGTAGGCACAAGGCAACACAAGAAATAATCACGGAGCCTTCTCCGATATACAAACAAGCATCACCAATCCAGACTAGCATGTCCAGATGGGCTTCACACAGCATGCCTAGAGCCGTACTCCAATTCCGGCCTCTAACAAGGGGGACTTCACATATCTACCCCAAGGGACACCACAACCCACCGCACACTCGCGGGGAAGGGTTTTCCCTATGCAATGCAGAAAAGAAGGACTTCACATGTCCAAGAAGGGAGATCATTACCCTTGTATATCTCTTGGGAGCCATCGCAAATTAGCCAGTGAGAAAGAACCGCAGCAGCTTTGCCTTCACAACGCCAGCTTCGGATCACGAATCGGACCACGGGAACTCCGCCGGTGGCTTGATCTCCTCCTCCTTCTTCTTCCTCCTCTCTCTTTCTCTCTTCCTTAACCAAATGAAGAATGAAGTCTTCATCAGCCTCTACTGATTAAATCCAGCCAGGAATCACCTGAGCCCTTGGATCCAAAGAGAGAAATCTGAACGGCCACGATTTGCCCAAAAACTCACTTTTTTGGCTGACACGGCCTGTGACACGCCCGTGTCACAGGCAGTGTACCCTTAAGCGGCACACGCGGTATTCGTACCGACTGAACTTTACCAGAACACGGGCATCGACACGCCCGTGTCGAACCTGACACGCCCGTGTCATTCCTGAGACACGCCCGTGTCACCCCTGCCTCATCGAGCTGCAAGCAGTACACGGGTAGGCACACGGCATCGGACACTCCCGTGTCCAACCTGACACGCCCGTGTTCAAGGCTTGGTTCTAGGCCGTGTAACCTTCTGATTCAAAACACATTTTATTTGAGTGACACGGCCTGGGACACGCCCGTGTCCCAGGCCGTGTACCCCCGACACGCCCTGGGACACGCCCGTGTCCCAGGCCGTGTAAAATGACCTGCACCTCAAAACCATTTTTGAGTCTTTTTGGGGTGTTACAATCCTCCCCCCCCCCTTAACAAAATTTCGTCCCGAAATTTGCACGATAAGGAAACAAGAACCAACAATGCTATAACTTGATAACTCATATAGCAAAAGGTACACGGTCTACAGCTTATACAAACAGTTCGGGAAATTCAGCTCGTATGGTCTGCTCTCGCTCCCATGTTAGCTCTTCACGGCCACAATTGTCCCATCGGACCTTGACCATCCCGATCACTTTGTTCCGCAACTATTTCTCGGCTCGATCCTCGATCCGAATGGGTCTAACTCTCGTCGTTAGCCCATACTCGACCGGTACCCGATCATTCTCCACTACTTGAGCTGGATCCTTCACCGCCTTACGAAGGACTGAGATGTGAAATACATCATGTAATCCACCCAAGTCTGCTGAAAGTGCTAGTCGATAAGCAGCTTCCCCAACTCGCTCCACCACCTCAAACGGACCAAGATACCTCGGACTTAGCTTTTTCAAACGCCGAATCCTGGACACGCCTTTGAAGGGTTTGATCTTCAAATATACCCAATCACCCACCGCGAACTCCACGTTCCGATGTTTGGTATTGTAGTACTTTGCTTGACGATCTTGGGCTATCAATAGCCTCTCCCGAATAGAGCGTATGAGCGAGGTAGCTTCTTCGGCTTCCTTTTTCCACTCAGCTTAGATTCGCCTGCTTCTACCCAAGCTAACGGTGTACGGCATTTACGACCATATAAAGCCTCAAATGGTGTCATACCGATGCTCGCTTGGTAGCTATTATTATAGGCAAATTCGACAAGAAATATATAATCTTCCCATCTCTTACCAAAGTCTAGGGCGCACATGCGGAGCATGTCCTCCATCGTCCTGTTGGTTCGTTCAGTCTGGCCATCCGTTTGGGGATGAAAGGCCGTACTAAACGCTAACTTTGTACCCAACATTTGATGAACTAGCCGCCAATCATTCGATGTGAACCGCCTATCACAGTCACTGACGATGCTCCGAGGAACACCGTGCAGTCGAACAACCTGCTCCACATAAAGCTTGGCCAAGGTTTCCACTGAATCGTCTCTTCTGTTTGGAAGGAAGTGCGCCACTTTTGTCAACCGGTCCACAATCACCCAGACTGAATCATGACCGCGTTGAGATCTCGGCAATCCGTGCACGAAATCCATCGAAATGTCATCGAACTTCAACTTCGGAATAGGTAACGACTTCAGGAAACCGCCAGGCTTCTGGCATTCTGCTTTCACCAATGCACAGGTATTGTATTCAGCCACATAACGTGCGACATCTTTCTTTAGTCCAGGCCACCAGAACAGCTTTTTCAGATCTCTGTACATCTTTGTGCTCCCTGGGTGAACTGAGTACTTTGCAAAGTGAGCTTCGTACATCAGCTCTTCCCTCAATTTACCCACACTCGGGACGCACACTCGACCATTTCTTCATAACAACCCGTTATCCCAAGAGAATTGGTCATCCGGCCCATCTTTTGCATAGCGCTGGAGTCTTTCATCAAGCTCCGTTGCTCGCCGAACTCTGTCCGTAAGGTCATATTGCACCTCCGTCCAGTTCAAGCATGCATCGGTCGAAGAACCCTTGTCAACACAAGATATCTCCAACGCTTCCAATTCCTGGATTAACCGCTGATCATGCCTCTGCAACCAGCTTGCCCGTACCGGAGTCTTCCGACTCAAAGCATCAGCGACCACATTTCCCTTCCCGGGAGTATAAAGAATCTCGAAGGTGTAGTCCCCAAGGAACTCCATCCATCTTCGTTGTCGCATGTTCAGATCCTTCTGATCTAACAAGTACTTTAGGCTTTTGTGATCTATATAGATGTCCACTTTCACGTCATAAAGGTAGTGCCACCACAACTTGAGCGCAAAGATTACCGCCGCCAACTCCAAATCATGGACGGGGTAATTCCGCTCATGCACTTTCAACTAGCGCGAGCCATAAGCAATCACTTTACCAAACTGCAGAAGAACGCAGCCTAAGCCGCTCCCGGTAGCATCACTATAGATCTCATACCCATCTGTACCACATGGCGACGTCAACACAGGCGTCGTGGTCAAACAACTCTTCAAGTCTTCAAAAGCTCGCGCGCACTCCGGCGTCCAAATGAACTTTTGATCTTTTCTCGTCAGCGTGGTCAGAGGTAAAGCAATCCGTGAGAAGTTTTCCACAAACCGTCTATAGTAGCCCGCAAGTCCAAGGAAGCTCCTGACCTCGGCCACTGAAGACATCACTGGCCAATCTCGAATGGCACTTATCTTCAACGGATCCACCGTGATACCTTCTCCACTTACCACATGGCCTAAAAAGGCTACTGAAGAGAGCCAGAACTCACACTTTGAGAACTTGGCATAAAGCTTATTCCTCCGCAGGGTATGCAAGACCAACCGCAAATGGTTTGCATGATCCTCTTCTGACTGAGAGTATACTAAGATGTCATCGATAAACACAATAACGAACAAATCCAAGTACTCTCGGAACGTTCGATGCATTAGGTCCATAAATACCGAAGGCGCATTACATAGGCCAAACGGCATTACCGTGAACTCATAATGACCATAGCGTGTTCCAAACGCCGTCTTGGGAATGTCACCATCCCGAATTCTCAGCTGATAATATCCCGATTTCAAATCCAACTTGGAATAGACCGTTGATCCTGCCAGCTGATCAAATAGGTCATCAATCCGTGGGATCGGATATTTGTTTTTCTCCGTCAGCTTATTCAATTCGCGGTAGTCAATACATAACCGTAAACTACCGTCTTTCTTTTTCACAAATAGAACAGGCGCGCTCCAAGGTGACATACTTGGGCGTATATATCCCTGCTCCAACAACTCTTGCAATTGGACTTTCAACTCAGCCATCTCTTTTGGCGCGACGCGATATGGTGAGCGGGCCACAGGTTTCGCACCTGGCACCAACTCAATAGAGAAGTAAATCTCCCGCTGGGGTAGTAACCCAGGAAGATCTTTAGGAAACACATCGGCAAACTCTGACACAACTAGTACTTCACCGACACTGGCCTTTGGCTCAACAGCCTGAATTAGCGTGAAGAATAACTCTGCGCCCTTCCGAACAGCATTGACGACTTGGAGTGCAGACAACAGAGTCCCGCCAACTCCTCGCATACCAGCGAACTTCGTCACAAGTCCGGTATTCTAGCCCAGTGTAATCTCCTTGGAGTTGCAAACAATAAAGGCACGCTGCTCCGAGAGCCAGTCCATACCAAAGATCACATCAAACTCCGATAACGGTAGCACAGCTGCACTCAAACCGAAATCCCGACTTCCTATTTGCACATCCACATCGCAAGCCCTATCCGCAAGCATCACACAGCCATTCGGCAATAGCACCCTTATACTATCCACCGTCACATGACTTGGTACCCCAATGCGAGATACGAAATCCTCAGACAGAAAAGAATGCGAAGCACCCGTATCAAACAGGGCTCTCGCCAAATTATTCCGAATTAGGACAAAGCCTGCAGCACACACATCATGCACAAGCTATACATAACCAAAAACAATAGCATGTAAGCAAGTAAGCTAAATCAACTCGTACCTGTGACGACGTCACTTTGCTTAATCGCTTCCTGTTGGCCAAGCTGATAGATTCGGGGCTGTGCCTGGGACGCAGAGGAATCAACCACCGCTTTGCCCTTCTCAGTATAAGACTCACCCGTCTTCTTTTCCCCTTTGGGCTGAACAACCCGACAGTCACGAGCTATATGCCCCACCCGGCCACAGTTATAGCATGTACGAGAATCCGGCCTTGATGTCGCCCCCGACACAACGGTCGTAGTCACTTGCCCAGACGGCTTGGACCTCTTGCCCCCTTTCTTCTGGTGAAACGATTTGCTCGGGCGAGGTGCTTGAACCTCTGGCTTTGACACAACCAAGCCCTTGTTCCCTTGCACCCGCCGCATGTCCTTCTCCAACGCACACGCAGTATCAACCAATGCCTGAAACCCTTGGTTCACTGAACTCGAAAGCAGGAATCGCAACTCATCCCGCAATCCTTCATAGAACCGATTCGTTTTCCTTTGGTCATCCGCGAAGATTGTTCCCGCATACCATCCCAACCTGGTAAACTCATGCAAGTAGATATCCAAGCTATCTTCCCCTTGCTTTAACCGTTGGAACTCATTTTCCATAGCAATGCGTTGCGCCGCTGGGACATGCTTCGTCAGTAATATCCGAGAGAACTCCTCAATCGATACTTGCGTTAATTGCCTGCCCGCCAAATGGTGTACCTCAACCTCATCCCACCACAACCGCGCCTCTCCTTCAAGCATGAAGGTGGCCAAGGTGACCTTTAGAGTTTCCTCCGCCCTGATCGCTGTCATTATCCGCTTGACACGTGATAACCAATCCTCTGCCTGCGTTGGGGATCCCATTCCCGTAAACGTAGGCGGACTAAAGCTCATGAATTGCTTCAACTGTCGGTCAGCTGCTCGTGGATCGATAGCCTCAACCGGCTCGGGTCTTACATCAACACGAACTGGCACTACTGCCGGCTGCGCTTGCCCGGTCGGCTGAATCATGGCAAATAGAGCCTCAGCAACTAAGCGAACAGTTTCCGCAGATGGAGGAGGTGTTGGCACCTCAGCTGGTGCCGCACTCTCATCAGAGCGCTGGGGATCAGACTGCCCAGCACCACTACGCGTCACCTATAGGTGGACAAGACACACATTAGCGACCGTATGCAAGCAAAACAACACAAAAAGGAACGCGCAGATTCCTCAAACAAGATTTTGTACATTCCTTAGTGGACATTCCAGAGTTCATTAGCGTTACAGCAAGGCGCATAAACACGCGCTCGCCACCCCAGAAAAGAATTCGTCCATGAATTCGATAGAGGAAGACCGAACAAAGCTGATACCAAAATGTAACGACCCCATCCGTTAAATGACGTATAGTAGAAGGTCCGGCCGGGGCCCCACACTATATGCCACAAACAGACGGTGAGGTCACAGGATAATACCAAACCATACACGCATCCTAACTCAGAGCATGCTAGCGGAAGCTTTAAGTTGTAATTTGAACTCTAACCAGGAATGTCCAATATATAAACCACCTTTATATATATACGCCACGGAATGTACAACAAATACATAGAGTTTGGCCGTAAGGCCTTACAATTCCTTTTTCCACACCGTATGGTTTACAAACCTCGGCGCGCAGGCCGGTCATACATGAGTAAAAGAAAACAAGCAAAAACATTCGCTTAGCCTTCAAGGGCTAGCCGCAGTAGCAGCAGCAACAGCAGTAGGGCTTCAGCCCTTCACTTACCACTTGGCTCTCCAGCACCTGCATAGGGACAATCCACCCAACCGGTGGCAAACAATGCAACGGTCAGCATTCAGCTGACCCAATTATAACAATCCTACCCCTTTCTCGGGGCATTAGCATTCTTTCCCTGCAAAGCATGGCATCATCATATAGCAACTATGTGCGCGCAGGCACATTCAAGCCATCACAACTATCGGCCACACGGCCCGATAGTCCGTGCACTCAGGGCGCATTCTTGGTGTACCGGAATACTAGGGTCAACACCACCGTCTATACGGTATTTGAGCATTCTAGTCTTTCCGGCGCGCGGGCCTAAGACTCTCATTAGGCGCTCCAACAAAACCTATAACCAGGCTTCCAAGTCGGACGGACCTAACGCAGGTACGGATCAGCCACCCCCCCCCCCCCCCCCCCCCCCCGTTGCTCAAGTCGCCGTGCCACCTCGAATACGGAAGTATCCATGGCTATTTATAGGCGCGGGTCGGTTTCACCTTTCCTGTTCAGCAATCTGCCTTTTCATCGAGTTGCAGCCCAACGGCTAACCCGCTCATAAAGTGGCAACGTACTACCACAAGAGTTGCATCCAACCCTCTTCATTTCCTGGACATCATCCAGTACTTCCTGCTGCACCAAGCAACAGGTAGGCACAAGGCAACACAAGCCATAATCACGGAGCCTTCTCCGATATGCAAACAAGCATCACCAATCCAGACTAGCATGTCCAGATGGGCTTCACACAGCATGCCTAGAGCCGTACTCCAATTCCGGCCTCTAACAAGGGGGACTTCACATATCTACCCCAAGGGACACCACAACCCACCGCACACTCGCGGGGAAGGGTTTTCCCTATGCAATGCAGAAAAGAAGGACTTCACATTTCCAAGAAGGGAGATCGTTACCCTTGTCGATCTCTTGGGAGCCATCGCAAATTAGCTGGTGAGAAAGAACCGCAGCAGCTTTGCCTTCACAACGCCGGCTTCGGATCACGAATCGGACCACGGGAACTCCGCCGGTGGCTTGATCTCCTCCTCCTTCTTCTTCCTCCTCTCTCTTTCTCTCTTCCTTAACCAAATGAAGAATGAAGTCTTCATCAGCCTCTACTGATTAAATCCAGCCAGGAATCACTTGAGCCCTTGGATCCAAAGAGAGAAATTTGAACGGCCACGATTTGCCCAAAAACTCACTTTTTTGGCTGACACGGCCTGTGACACGCCTGTGTCACAGGCCGTGTACCCTTAAGCGGCACACGCGGTATTCGTACCGACTGAACTTTACCAGAACACGGGCATCGACACGCCCGTGTCGAACCTGACACGCCCGTGTCATTCCTGAGACACGCCCGTGTCACCCCTGCCTCATCGAGCTGCAAGCAGTACACGGGTAGGCACACGGCATCGGACACTCCCGTGTCCAACCTGACACGCCCGTGTTCAAGGCTTGGTTCTAGGCCGTGTAACCTTCTGACTCAAAACGCATTTTATTTGAGTGACATGCCCTGGGACACGCCCGTGTCCCAGGCCGTGTACCCCTGACACGCCCTGGGATACGCCCGTGTCCCAGGCCGTGTAAAATGACCTGCACCTCAAAACCATTTTTGAGTCTTTTTGGGGTGTTACACCCGGTAGTGTGGATACCCGCCTAGGAGTGGGGGGCCCGACCCACTGTCTCCGTTTGCCACTACGGAGGTTCCTGGGAGTGAAGCTAGCTTCCCGAACAAGGGGAACTAAAGGTCTGTGCGCATAGAGTCGTGTGCGTGTGTTGCACTTGCACGAATCATGGTATAGCATATCATTACACTCATATTTGCATACAACCGACACCTCAACGTATAAATCGGTATGGGACTTTTTATACGATGGGAGCCTTGCGGAAGACCCCTTAACTTATAAGTTTGTATGGGCATTCATATAAGTTAAGGTTACTTACTTATTTACTTGCTTGTTTACTTACTGTCCTCTAACTGCCTTTTTATACAATTGCTACTTACTACTTCTCTTCTTTACCACTTACTACCATAGAATTGCTAGTTGTACTTTGTTCTAGATAGTTGTTAGAATAACTCCCCTGTCACCTGCTTGATTATTCTCCACCTTTGTAGCTTCCCTTTCCTTCTCTCCGCTCGGTGCTTAGGAGCTATAGGGGGAGGGGTAGGAGATGATAGGGCTTAGTCTTTATGACTAATGGTTTTCGAACCACAACATTACAGGAGCTCCTGATGGGAGACAGGGACCAGCAGTCCAGGGACCAGCACCAGCGGAGTACGGTGCGCATGGAGGTGGGTCAGTCTAGCACCGGTGCACCTGCGACCAGCTCCGTGAGTGATTAGTACCTTTATAGTTCTGCGATGAGTTATTTATAGTGAGGACTCTGATGTACCGGGCTCAAGCCCGTTTATCTATATTTCATCTGAACCGTATCTTGCAGTACTTCTATTATCTATTTCCTGTTATTATCTACTGATGGACTGGATGTGATTTCACTTTTATACATGCTTCTGTGGACTTGTTTACATTTATGTATAATTACTTCTCTCTCTTGTGATCGAAAAGGGCCGGCAGAATTGGCATTTTGTAGTGGCGGCCTTCCCGTGAGTCGGTGCCACCGCAAAGCGGCAGTTCTGGGCTAAGACCCCGGTGTCGAGAAAAAGAAAAAAAAAGGGGGTCTTACAGCCTCTTTCAGACCTAGGGACATGACTAACTTCGTTAATAGACCTGGTCATAAAAGGAGGTACAATATTCATGAGTGTTGGTGTTGTGGCAGAGTGGGTCACTTTGCCATAGATTGTTGGCACAATCCTTCTGTGCCAAGGGCAAGGGTATGTCCACATCCTTTGGCAAGAGACAGCCTTCCTGACAGAAATCCTGTAGGAAGGCATGCTGTATTTTATGCTGACAGGAACCTAGGACCCAATACTTATTGGGTTCCTAAGGTAAGGTAATTCTTTTTTGCAGGATAGTCTAGGTACCCATGAACCTGATGGGACCTAGACAAGAGATGTTCTAGGCTTGCTATGGAACAAGTATATGGGATAAGAGATAATGCTAACTACTGTGTCCTACTTGTACATGATACCCGTCGTACTTCAAATAGTGGATCTGAATGATCAATCTAGTAATCCCAGGTACGCGCATTCCGTTTAGAAAATTGAATCGCATTACATAGATATACATATATGTAGATTTTCTTTCAAGATATATATATATACACACCTGAAATGGAAGGACACCCAAGCCAATAACCGTATGATCCTTATTTTAGAATCTGACAAATTTTCTATATCTTGATAATGTGTGAGAGTGGGTGTCAATTGGTCCGATGAATCCCAAGGGACTTGTACCAGTAGTTGCAACTAATATTTTTTAAATCTTGACTCACCAAGAAATAGCCAGTGATTATTTCTAGTGTTATCCTTCCATCGACTCGGCGTAGCTATTCTGACCTAAAAATTTTTACCCATTATTTAAAAGGGAAAAGTTTCGAATTAGCAGGAATTCCCGTCGCCTCAAAGGGTTAAATGTACAGGAATTCCCGTCGATCATTTTAATCGAACGGAAAGAGCGGAAATCTCCCGACCGTGGTAAGTGATTGCTTAAAATTACCATTTTTCCATCATGAAAGAAGTTTGTTTAATCGAACAGAAAGAGCTGAAATCTCCCGACCGATCCCCTTCCCGTCGACCCTTCAGCTTCCTACAGACAGCAGTGGAAACCTCGCCATTTCCCGTCGACCCTGCGGAAACCTCGCTGAATCCCTTCAGCAGATCTTGCGAAAATGAGCCTCCCGTCGTGTAACGACCCCATCCGTTAAATGACGTATAGTAGAAGGTCCGGCCGGGGCCCCACACTATATGCCACAAACAGACGGTGAGGTCACAGGATAATACCAAACCAAATACGAATCCTAACTCAGAGCATTCTAGCGGAAGCTTTAAGTAGTACTTTGAACTCTCAACCGGAATGTCCAATATATATAAAACCACCTTTATATATAAATACCACGGAATGTACACAACCACAAGAGTTTGGCCTTAAGGCCTTACAGTTCCTCTGAACATACATCATGTTTTACAAACCTCGGCGCGCAGGCCGGCCATACATGAGTAAAAAGAGAAAACAAAACAACGCCATTCGCTTAGCCTTCAAGGGCTAGCCGCAGCAGCAGCAGCAACAGCAGTAGGGCTTCAGCCCATCATTGCCCACTTGGCTCTCCAGCACCTGCACGGGAACAAACCACCCAACCGGTGGCAAACAATGCAACGGTCAGCATTCAGCTGACCCAATTATAACAATCCTACCCCTTTCTCGGGGCATGAGCATTCTTTCCCTGCAAGCATGGCATCATCAAATAGCAACTATGTGCGCGCAGGCACATTCAAGCCATCACAACCATCGGCCACCCGGCCCGACAGTCCGTGCACTCAGGGCACATTTTCGGTGTACCGGAATACCAGGGTCAACACCACCGTCTACACGGTATTTGAGCATTCTAGTCTTTCCGGCGCGCGGGCCTAAGTGTAACACCCCTATCCGTCACATGGCATATAGCAGTAGGTCCGGCCGGGGCCCGACGCCATATACCGCAGACAGACCGTGGAGTTAC
The DNA here is from genome assembly GCA_039513925.1 of Platanthera zijinensis. Taxonomy (NCBI): domain Eukaryota; kingdom Viridiplantae; phylum Streptophyta; class Magnoliopsida; order Asparagales; family Orchidaceae; genus Platanthera; species Platanthera zijinensis. The sequence goes on from CM077083.1 coordinate 41,791,672, forward strand.
GCATCGCATTATCATACTCACAATTTGAAAGACAACGTCCTACGCAACACCTAGCGGAAGCATTTTAGGTTATTAAAAAGAACCCAACAATAAGCATGAATGTCCACTAATAATAAAACCCATAGGAATGAAACGACTAAAAATACACAAAACAGTCCTCGGCCTTAAGGCCTTACAAACATTGTTCTCTTAACCAAATAGTGTCTTTCATACATCGGCGCGCAGGCCGGCCAAACATGAATATGAAAAACAAAACTAAATCTTCAGCCTTCATGGGCTAGCGCTGCAACTTGGGCTTTAGCCTGCTATTTGCCGCTCGGCTCCGCAGCAGCACCTGTAAGAAGCAATCCACCGAAGAGGTGGCAATTTACACGAGTAACCGGTCAGCAATGCTGACCAAATTATAACGACCCCGTCCCGCAGTTGCGGGACGGCGGTGCTCCTTCCCTGCATAACAACTAACATAGCAATATATAAATCTATATAACTATTCGCCACAAGTGTCGGCACGCACGGCCGTACACCCCGTGCTCTCAGGGCACTAAATGGTGAATCCGGTCCGGACCCGGTCCGTTCCCGCGATTCCACCGTCGTCTCGTGGACGACAATTCTCGTGAGCAAATAGCCCTTTCAGCCGAAGCCTAGGCCCGTTTCCAGCCCCCCGGGAAGTCCCATGTACTTTAGGTCGCTTCTACCGAGACCACTTGGAATGGGTAGAGTTCCACCCGCCCGTTGCTCACTTCACCACGGCCATTTAGCCATCGGTGCGGGCCAAGTTTCTCCTCATTCCCACAATCGATCAAAACACGCACATAACCCCGTTATGTACCGATTTGCCCTCCAAGGCAACATCGTGGCGGCAATGCGATTCCGCCCAAGCTTTCCGGGTGCGCCTCGAGGTTAATCCCCAAGGATCCCTGTATGCAATCTACCGCGTAGAAATTTCGGAAAACTGAAATCATCGGTGCGGAGTCTTCTCCGACCATGCAATGCAACAACACCGATTCGGGCTAAACCCGAATAGGCTTCACACACAATGCCTACGCCCGTACTTCGATTCCGGGCTCTAACAACGGGGACTTTACATATCTACCCGAAGGGATTCCGCTCCTCGACGCTTACTCGCGAGAGGGGGATTTCCCCATGCAAAGGAAGAAGGGCGACTACACATGCCCTATGAAGAGGATCGTTACCCTCGTAGATTTTCGCGCGCCCGTCATGAAGAAGTAGACGGTTGAAAAGCTTCGCCTCGCTCTTGCCGTCGAGGATCCGGTCTCGGATCGAGATTCGGTGCTCCGGTGCTCCGCCGGCGGCCGGATCTCCTCTTCTCCTTCCTTGCTCTCCCTTCTCTCTAAACTTTTAGAAAGAGAGTCTAGGGTTTGAAATGAGGGTTTAGAACCCTTCAACCCTAAATTAAATGTTTGGGCGGACCATCCTAGGCCGTTAGATGAGATTTGATGGAAAATCGGACGGCCACGGAGTCATTTTACGGATTCTGCACCCGTCCGCACGACCAGTGGCGCACGGTCAGTGGTCGTGCGCCCTATGTCAGTGATCGTGCGTTTTCGTTAAACAGGGATTTGGCATTAAATTTTCTTTATGCACGACCAGTGGCGCACGGTCAGTGGTCGTGCGCCCTGTGGTCAGTGATCGTGCGCTAAGGGAAAAACTGCACAGTTCAACGCCCTTCCGCCGACGGTTACTCTACCGCGAGGCGTTAACTCCCACCGACTCCAGGACTGAACATGGGGTGTTACAACTCTCCCCCCCTTAAAAGAATTTCGTCCCGAAATTACGAATAGCAAGTAAACAACTTAAACTTAAACGGTACCTGAGTTGAAGAGTTCGGGGTACTCCTCGAGCATGGTTTGCTCTCGTTCCCACGATAGCTCCTCACGACCGCAACTGTCCCAACGGACTTTCACCATCCTGATTTCTTTGTTCCGAAGCCGCTTGACCTCGAAATCTTCGATAGAAATGGGCTTGACTTTGGTCGTCAACCCTTCCTCAACCGGTACTTGATCAACCGCTAACACTTGCGACGGCTCTTGCACCGCCTTCCGCAATACTGAGATGTGGAATACGTCATGCAAACAACTCAGTTCCACAGATAATCTCAACCGGTAGGCCGCTTCTCCGATCCGTTCTAGAATCTCGAATGGCCCAAGGTATCTCGGACTCAACTTTTTCAAGCGTCGAACCCGTGACACCCCCTTGAACGGTTTGATCTTCAGGTATACCCATTCGCCAACATTGAACTCCACGTTCCTATGTTTGGCATTAAAATACTTAGCCTGCCTGTCCTGAGCTATAAGCAAGCGCTCTCGTATCGTTTGCACCAAAGAAGTCGCATCTTCGATCTCCTGACGATTGTAAAGTTTCGACTCACCCGTCTCCAACCATGACAACGGCGTGCGACACTTTCTCCCATAAAGAGCTTCGAACGGTGCCATCTGGATACTTGCTTGGTAACTGTTATTGTACGCAAACTCGACCAAGTATAAGTGATCCTCCCACCGTTTTCCGAAGTCCAACGCACACATGCGAAGCATGTCTTCCAATGTCCTGTTGACTCGCTCGGTCTGGCCATCCGTCTGCGGATGAAACGCCGTGCTAAACTTCAGTTTCGAGCCCAACATCTGATGTACTAGCCTCCAGTCATTGGACGTGAAGCGTCCATCGCGATCACTCACAATGCTGCGGGGCACTCCGTGCATTCGCACAATATTATCCACGTAGAGTTTTGCTAACTTCTCCACCGGATCATCCTTCCTCATCGGAATGAAACGCGACACTTTTGTCAATCTGTCCACGATCACCCAGATGGCGTCGTTTCCCTTCTGCGATCTTGGCAATCCATGCACAAAATCCATAGATATGTCGTCGAATTTCCACTCCGGAATGGGTAAGGACTTCAAGAAACCTCCCGGCTTTTGACATTCCGCCTTCACTAGGGCGCAGGTTTGACACCTCGCCACATAAAGCGCTACATCTTTCTTCAGTCCTGGCCACCAGAATAGTTTCTTCACGTCTTTGTACATTTTTGTACTCCCCGGGTGGATTGAGTACTTGGTATAGTGAGCCTCGTACAACAATTCCTCCCGTAGATTACCCACGTTGGGGACGCACAAACGATCGTCCTTTCTGAGCAATCCGTCCTCCATCATAAATTGGGAATTTGACCCATCCAAAACACCATCCATGAGTCGCTTCATAACATCATCCACAGCTAAAGCCTGCCGAATCCTATCAGCCAGGTCATACTGCACCTCTGTCCAACTCAAACGCGCTTCGGCGCCCGTTTGTCTATCTACACAGAAGATCTCCAAATCCTCTAACTCTTGAATCAATCGTGCATCATGCACCAACAGCCAACTAGCACGTGCGGGAGTTCTGCGACTCAACGCATCTGCCACCGCATTGCCCTTCCCCGGCACATAATGAATTTTGAAGGTGTAGTCCCCCAGGAACTCCATCCACCTCCTTTGCCGCATATTCAAGTCCTTCTGATCCAGCAAGTACTTCAAGCTCTTGTGGTCGGTGTAGATATCAACTTTCACACCGTAAAGGTAGTGTCTCCACAGCTTCAGTGCATGTATCACGGCCGCTAACTCCAAGTCATGGACCGGATAATTCCTCTCGTGTACCTTCAGCTGCCGCGAGCCGTAGGCAATCACACTCCCACGCTGTAGTAGTACACATCCCAAGCCACTCCCCGAAGCATCACTGTAGATTTCGAATCCCTCGGTCCCACTCGGCGAACATAAGATTGGCGCCGTGGTCAACCGACCCTTTAACTCCTCAAAAGCTTGTGCGCACTCCGGCGACCACACAAACCTTTGATCCTTTCTTGTCAACGACGTGAGAGGTAACGCTATTCGCGAGAAGTTCTCTACGAAGCGCCTGTAGTAGCCGGCAAGTCCTAGGAAACTTCGGACTTCCGCTACCGAGGAAAGAACAGGCCACTCCCGTATCGCCACTATCTTCGCCGGATCTACCGCAATCCCTGCTCCACTAATGATGTGGCCAAGGAAAGCCACCGAGGATAACCAGAACTCGCATTTGGAGAACTTAGCATAGAGCTGGTTCCTCCTCAGTGTCTCCAACACCATGTGCAGATGCTTGTAGTGATCATCTTCGCTCTGAGAGTATACCAGGATGTCGTCGATAAACACGATCACAAACTGATCCAAGTACTCTCTGAATGTTCTGTTCATCAGATCCATAAATACGGACGGCGCATTTGTCAGTCCAAACGGCATAACCGTGAACTCGTAATGCCCATAACGCGTGCTGAACGCCGTTTTAGGGATATCACTCTCCCTGATCTTCAACTGGTAGTACCCAGACTTCAGATCCAACTTCGAATAAACTGTAGACCCCACTAGCTGGTCAAACAGATCGTCGATCCTCGGAATCGGGTATTTGTTCTTCTCGGTGAGCTTGTTCAACTCTCGGTAGTCGATACACAGCCTCAGACTTCCATCCTTCTTCTTGACGAAGAGGACCGGTGCACTCCAAGGTGACGAGCTTGGACGCACGTACCCCTGTTCCAACAGTTCTTGCAATTGGACCTTCAGCTCTGCCATCTCCTTCGGCGCTAGCCGATAAGGTGAGCGGGACACAGGTTTGGCACCTGGCACCAGCTCTATTGTGAAATCAATCTCTCTTTGGGGTGGAGCCCCAGGGAGATCATCGGGAAACACGTCAGGATACTCCGAAACCACCGGGATACTATCCAGACTCGTCTTAGGCTTTGCGGCCTCCACTAACGTGAAAAACAGCTCTGCTCCAGCCCGAACCGCCTTGACCACCTGAAGAGCAGACATCAGTGTCTTGCTCGCCCCTTTAATGCCCTCGAACGTAGTCTCGCGACTAGTATTTGCCCCCAGTTTAACTTCCTTCCGACTGCAGTCAATATAGGCTCGCTGCTCTGAGAGCCAATCCATCCCAAGGATCACGTCAAACTCCACTAGCGGAAGTAACGACGCCTGCAGATCGAATTCCTGATCCCCAATCTGAATCTTCACGAGGCATACTCTATCTACGCGCATAGAGCATCCATTGGGGAGTAGCACATCCAGTTTGTCCTTAGCCATCGAAGAAGGGACTCCGATGCGCGATACGAATTCTTCGGACATAAAGGAGTGCGACGCTCCCGTATCAAATAATGCCCTTGCTGGGCTATCGGATATCAAAACGAAGCCTAGCATAGGAAATATAAGCTAACATGCAAACAGGTAATTATTCAAATAAGGTTAAACTGCAATAATTTAACTCATACCTGTCACCACGTCAGCCTGTTTGATGGCTTCTTGTAGGCCAAGGTTGTACACCCTGGGTTGAGCTGGAGTATGGTGAGATGCGGATGACTCCGCCATCTTCCCTTTCTCCTCATAAGTTGCTCCTGGCTTTCTCTCGGACTTTGGACGTCCGCTCCAACAATCACGGGCAAAGTGCCCTGGCCTCCCACAGTTATAACAAGCACCTGGGGTGCGCGCTGTCGTTGCTCCCGAGGCACCAGAAGAGGGGGCTTGACTTGACGTCTTGGCCCTCTTATTCCACCTCTGAAACTTTGACTTCGTAGCGTTCGGCACCTTGAACTCGGGCTTCTGCACACCCAGCTCTTTCTTTCCAGAGATTCTTGCCAACTCTCGCTCCAACGATCGAGCCGAGCCGACCAAGGTTAGAAATCCTTGCGTCAACGGCCCTGATAGAAGTACCTTGAGATCATCTCGCAGTCCTTCATAGAAACGGTTCGTCTTCCGTTCCTCATCGCCAAAAGTAGGAGCTGCATAACGACCCAGCCTTGTGAACTCATGCAGATAATCATCCACATTTTGACTCCCTTGTTGCAGTCTGAGGAATTGATTTTCCAGTTCTATCTTCTCGGTCGACGGTAGGTACCGTGCCATGAACATTCTCGAGAATTCTTCAATAGAAACCTCTTCCAACTGTCTTTCGACTAGATGGTGTTGCTCCACACCGTCCCACCACAGCCTTGCCTCGCCATCCAATAAGAAAGTGGCTATGGCGGTTTTCTGATCCGCTTCGGTTCTGGTTGTCGAAAGGATCCGCTTAACGCGTGATAGCCAATCCTCCGCTTGCGATGGGGTTCCACCCCCCGAGAATATTGGCGGATTGAAGCTCATCACGTGCTTCAGCTGACAATCCGTCGTACGCCTTGGTGGTCTAGGCTCCTCAGCCACCACAGGCACTGTCGCTCTCGCAGGTTCTTGCTCAATCTCCGGTGCTGGACGTTGTACCTGCCCTGCAGGTTGGGCATTTAGTGCGGCAAGCACCGCCTCGGTAACCAGCCGAATAGTTTCAGCAGATGGAGGTGTTGCAGGCGCCTCGCTTGGTGCCCTACTCTCCGCTGAACGTGTACGGGCTGACTGCCCTGCCCCACTCCTAGTCACCTAGATAAACAAAACCGACAAATAAGCGACATGCACATTGCTAAAAAGCAATCATTTGAACATTTAACTTGTTCAAAACTGTGTATTTTCATTCCTAAGTGGACATTCATGGGTTCTTTTTCATGTTATAACGATGACGCACGTGATAGTGCTCACCACCCCTTAAAAGAATTCGTCCGCGAATTCTAATAAGCAAGACCGAAACCGTTAGTCTGATACCAATTTATAACACCCCTATCCGTCACATGGCATATAGCAGTAGGTCCGGCCGGGGCCCGACGCCATATACCGCAGACAGACCGTGGAGTTACGCATCGCATTATCATACTCACAATTTGAAAGACAACGTCCTACGCAACACCTAGCGGAAGCATTTTAGGTTATTAAAAAGAACCCAACAATAAGCATGAATGTCCACTAATAATAAAACCCATAGGAATGAAACGACTAAAAATACACAAAACAGTCCTCGGCCTTAAGGCCTTACAAACATTGTTCTCTTAACCAAATAGTGTCTTTCATACATCGGCGCGCAGGCCGGCCAAACATGAATATGAAAAACAAAACTAAATCTTCAGCCTTCATGGGCTAGCGCTGTAACTTGGGCTTTAGCCTGCTATTTGCCGCTCGGCTCCGCAGCAGCACCTGTAAGAAGCAATCCACCGAAGAGGTGGCAATTTACACGAGTAACCGGTCAGCAATGCTGACCAAATTATAACGACCCCGTCCCGCAGTTGCGGGACGGCGGTGCTCCTTCCCTGCATAACAACTAACATAGCAATATATAAATCTATATAACTATTCGCCACAAGTGTCGGCACGCACGGCCGTACACCCCGTGCTCTCAGGGCACTAAATGGTGAATCCGGTCCGGACCCGGTCCGTTCCCGCGATTCCACCGTCGTCTCGTGGACGACAATTCTCGTGAGCAAATAGCCCTTTCAGCCGAAGCCTAGGCCCGTTTCCAGCCCCCCGGGAAGTCCCATGTACTTTAGGTCGCTTCTACCGAGACCACTTGGAATGGGTAGAGTTCCACCCGCCCGTTGCTCACTTCACCACGGCCATTTAGCCATCGGTGCGGGCCAAGTTTCTCCTCATTCCCACAATCGATCAAAACACGCACATAACCCCGTTATGTACCGATTTGCCCTCCAAGGCAACATCGTGGCGGCAATGCGATTCCGCCCAAGCTTTCCGGGTGCGCCTCGAGGTTAATCCCCAAGGATCCCTGTATGCAATCTACCGCGTAGAAATTTCGGAAAACTGAAATCATCGGTGCGGAGTCTTCTCCGACCATGCAATGCAACAACACCGATTCGGGCTAAACCCGAATAGGCTTCACACACAATGCCTACGCCCGTACTTCGATTCCGGGCTCTAACAACGGGGACTTTACATATCTACCCGAAGGGATTCCGCTCCTCGACGCTTACTCGCGAGAGGGGGATTTCCCCATGCAAAGGAAGAAGGGCGACTACACATGCCCTATGAAGAGGATCGTTACCCTCGTAGATTTTCGCGCGCCCGTCATGAAGAAGTAGACGGTTGAAAAGCTTCGCCTCGCTCTTGCCGTCGAGGATCCGGTCTCGGATCGAGATTCGGTGCTCCGGTGCTCCGTCGGCGGCCGGATCTCCTCTTCTCCTTCCTTGCTCTCCCTTCTCTCTAAACTTTTAGAAAGAGAGTCTAGGGTTTGAAATGAGGGTTTAGAACCCTTCAACCCTAAATTAAATGTTTGGGCGGACCATCCTAGGCCGTTAGATGAGATTTGATGGAAAATCGGACGGCCACGGAGTCATTTTACGGATTCTGCACCCGTCCGCACGACCAGTGGCGCACGGTCAGTGGTCGTGCGCCCTATGTCAGTGATCGTGCGTTTTCGTTAAACAGGGATTTGGCATTAAATTTTCTTTATGCACGACCAGTGGCGCACGGTCAGTGGTCGTGCGCCCTGTGGTCAGTGATCGTGCGCTAAGGGAAAAACTGCACAGTTCAACGCCCTTCCGCCGACGGTTACTCTACCGCGAGGCGTTAACTCCCACCGACTCCAGGACTGAACATGGGGTGTTACACTAAGACTCTCATTAGGCGCTCCAACAAAACCTATACCAGGCTTCCAAGTCGGACGGACCTAACACAGGTACGGATCAGCCACCCCCCGTTGCTCAAGTCGCCGAGCCACCTCGAATACGGAAGTATCCATGGCATTTTATAGGCGCGGGTCGGTTTCACCTTTCCTGTTCGGCAATCTACCTTTTCATCGAGTTGCAGCCCAACGGCTCAACCATTCACAAAGTGGCAACACACGGCCACAAGAGTTGCCTCCAACCCTCTTCATTTCCTGGACATCGTCCAGTACTTCCTGCCACACCAAGCAACAGGTAGGAACAAGGCATCACAAGCCATAGGCATCACAAGCCATTATCACGGAGCCTTCTCCGATATGCAAACAAGCATCACCAATCCAGATTACATCCAGATGGGCTTCACACAGCATGCCTAGAGCCGTACTCCAATTCCGGCCTCTAACAAGGGGGACTTCACATATCTACCCCAAGGGACACCACAACCCACCGCACACTCGCGGGGAAGGGTTTTCCCTATGCAATGCAGATAAGAAGGACTTCACATATCCAAGGAGGGAGATCGTTACCCTTGTCGATCTCTTCGGTGCCATCGAAAACTAGCCGGTGAGAAAGAACCGCAGCAACCTTGCCTTCACAACGCCGGCTTCGGATCACGAATCGGACCACGGGAGCTCCGCCGGTGGCTTGCTCTCCTCCTCCTTCTTCCTCTCTTCCTCTCTCTTTCTCTCTTCCTTAAGGACAAATGAAGAATGACTCTTCATCCTTACTTCTCGTAATAACCCAGCCAGGAAACCACCTGAGCCTTTGGATCAAAAGAGAGGAAACTAAACGGCCAAGATTTTCCCAAAATTTCACTTTTTGGCCGACACGGCCTGTGACACGCCCGTGTCACAGGCCGTGTACCCTTTAAGCGGCACACACAGTTTGAACCGACTGCACAACACGGGTCATCGACACGCCCGTGTCGAACCTGACACGCCCGTGTCGAACTTGCGACACGCCCGTGTCTCCTGTTACATCGAGCTGCAACCAGTACACGGGTCGGAACACGGCAGCTGACACGCCCGTGTCCAGCCTGACACGCCCGTGTTCCCGGCCGTGTTCAAGGCCGTGTCCGGCTCTGACTTGAATAGGCCAAATTCGCAAAATAATTCGAACACGCCCGTGTCCCAGGCCGTGTACACCCGACACGCCCTGGGACACGCCCGTGTCCCAGGCCGTGTAACCTGACCTGCTACTCAAACTTCATGTTGAGTCTTTTGGGGCCTTCTTGGGGTGTTACACGTCGCTCCCCAGCCGTAGTTCATCGACTTCTGTAACCTTCGAGTCTACCTTCTATCGCTCCCGTCGATCGTAGCCCGCAGTCGTCTCCCGTCGATCGTAGCCTGTCGACTCTGTGTTCCCGTCATCGGCATCAGCTCGACGCACGTGTCACGCTGATCCACTGCCAGCCTTTAGTCTGGACGCAAGCTTCTCATCGGCCTAGGGCTACTCTCCTCTCACCGTCTACTACGCGTCTCCTTCCTTGCACCCTACGTGTGAAAGGTAACTTCAGTTGCTCCCTTGAGATTCTCCATTTTCAAGGATCATCCCTCCTTCTAGTTTAGTTCCTACAAACTCTAGATTTAGATAGAGTTAATTCCTTGAGTGTAACTCGTTTAGGTTCGTAATGGCTCGTCGAATAACGGTCGGGCTCCTCACTGGAAGTGAGATGGTTAGGACAGGCTTTGCCCATGCTTCAGACGAATTCAGAAACATCATCTTAATGCTGGAACAAGCCGGGCTCTCCTTCATTCTCGAGCACCCGTGCAAGGTTCTAGATAAGGAAGTTCTTGAGTTTTACGCAAACTCCAAGCTGCATCACGAGGACACACTGATAAAGATTAAGATAGCAGGTCTAAGGATAAAGATGACGGCTGCAAAACTGTCACATCATCTCCAGCTCTCCAGCTCTGAACAAGAGGACTATCAAGATGAAGATGATCGTACAAGGACACTACTTTTCTGTGGATTGGCTTGAGGGACCAGGGCTATTAAACACAAGTACATGAACGTAGAAGGAAAGCTTCTCTCAGATATCATAGGGAAGGTTCTGATCTGCAAACCTGGCTCCCTTGATCACATTTCAGGTGACATGTTTAAGATCCTGATCGCCATAGTATGCAGAAAGAAATTGAACTGGGGGGCCATGTTATTTGAAAAATAAAATATACTCTACGTACTCCTAACTTCGGGAGAATCATCAGTCTCTACCTGAATCAGATGGATGGATATAGATTTTATATGACTAAGGGAGTTCCTCTTCACTACCTAAAGAAGATGGACTCCAGCGTCTTTGATAGGTGGGAAAGAAGAATTGTCAAAGGGGGTGCGTCTGGAACACGTGTTGATGAAGAAGACAGAGCACTGGAGTTCACAAATCCTTCGGATGAGCCCAGTGAAGTTCCTGATCTGCTGAATGTAGGAACTGAGGGGGAGTCATTACCCAGTCCTTCTACTGCTATCAAGATGGAAGCCTCAGTCTATGATCAAGTAGACGTTGTTACTGATATTACCCTCATCGCTAAGGAGGCAGTGGAAACTCTCGTTACTTATCAGACTGACGAGGAGGAAGAAGAGGATGATGTGGAGAATGTTGCTGCTAGTGCGAATGATGTGGATTCCCCTGAACAGCTTGTTGTTGTGGAACTTGATGATGAGCAAGCTGGAAATGATATGGCCATGAGGGAGATTGGTGTTGCACTCCCTTCTGAGGAACAAATTCAGGCAAGGGTTCCTGATGTGACTGACGCAACAGTTGAGGGGGAGACCTCCCAGCCTCAGGAAAAACTTGATACTTTGCTTAAGGGGGTTATGAGTATACATGGAAACTTGGCAGATGCTGCCTCTATCCCTCCACAGGAGACTATAAATTTATCGAGCTCCACAAATGAATCTGAAGAGGAGAATCCTGACTCACAGAGTCCTATCCCCCAGAGCACGACCAGGCCATACATCAGGATCATCCGTTAGGACCTAGCCTGGCAAATCACAATGTAAATATCATTCAAGGTATAGTAGATGAACTGAAGACATCCATTAAACGATCTCACAACAGGATACTTAAACGAATTAAGCAATCAGAGGATCTGATGCTAAAGAATATTGTGGAGATAAATCACAAGCTGGATAAGATGGAACAAAAGTTTGAAGCTAAGTATGCTGAGGCCGGCACTACCGTCAATCTTCTGATGCAAGGGCTAAAGAAAAATACAGCTGACCTGGCAGTGGTAAATCAAAATGCTCATATTATTGCCAACAACATCAAATTGTTCGATGCTAACATGGTCACACTCAACACGAATCAAAAAACCCTGCTGACCGATTTTACTCAGAATGTAAATCATATAGATGAGTCACTACATTTTCATGCAAACTCAATTGCCTTAGAAGGCAAAACGGGGGAGAAGGAATATGCAGCTAAGATGGCAGGGTTAGAGTAGATCATGGTCGACAACTTCAAGCATTCAAATGAGAATGTATTTGAAAGCTGTCATCGGCTAGCTCAGCAAGCTCAGGTATACATATTCCTGTTAATCCTACTGATGATGTTACTGCTGCTGCTGTTGAGGTTGCTATTGCTGAGGAATTTCCCGTAAGTGAAGCTGATGCCAGAAAGGCTGCTAAAGCCGCTGCCAAAGCTGCTCACAGTGCAATGTTTGATCAAGAAGCGATTGTGAAAGGGAAAAGAAAGCTTCAAGAAGGAACTTCTAAAGAAACTCCAGCAAAGAGGAAATTAAGAAGGAAGGAAAGTGAAGTTAAGAATGAACGATGGAGTCCTGTGTCTAGGAACATCATACTGGATACATTCATGCTACAACAGCGGGGGAGCTTAATAGAAATGAAGTATATAGTCAGTATGAGTAGGAAAAGCACAAAGAATATGAGGATAAAAGAAACATATTCTTCAGGTCAAACACAGTGGAGAACAAAGCTCCTCCCCCCGGTACTACCCGAAGCCAAAGGAATTTTTTGAAAGGCAAAGCAAGAAGTTCCTGGCTAAACAACTAAGAGATGCTGAGACAAAGGAGGGATAGACTTGAAATCTAAACTATTTATTTTTAATATGTGTGTACGTCTATTCTTGTAATTATAAATGAACAATACTTTGGATATATATATATATATGATCATATGCTGATTCAATTTTTGTTTTGAATGCGTGAAATTTTATTATTCTGATTTCTTGTCTCGCATACTTTTATATACATATCTTTTTGGTTGGTGTAATTCATCTTAGCTAGTAGGATTTTGGCTTCTTCAAATAGAGGGAGATTGTTGGGTATTGTATCCACAATTACCTGAATTTGAAGAAGACTCCAGTCAAGCTAAGATGGATTCACAATGTATTTGACGTTCTTCCATCAAGTTGTGCTTGCAGCTATTCCATGCTAAGTACACACCAATGTCAGGGTGCAGTGGGTCAATATACACGGGTCTACGCAACGTAATCCCTCGTTGAGTAGATCAGTATGTTGACTCACGTGTGCTCTCTCTATTGGAGTGTACTTATTTTCAAGTACAGGGTTAAGGCAGATCAAGAGCAGAAGAAGGAGCAAAGATGGGTCAAAGACCAAGTCATCAAAGAAAGGAAGAGAAAATTCTTCTAAGTCAAAATCGACGGGAATCACTAAGTGATTTGCGCCGACTTCGACGGGAATCGTTAGTGATTCTCGCCGATTCGACGAGAATCAGTCTGCATTCCCGCCGACTTCTTCCGGCTGACAGTTTTCGAACAGGAATTCTGCCAAGGCAGAATCGACGGGAATCGTGAGTGATTCCCGCCGACTTCGATGAGAATCAGTCTACATTCCCGCCGACTTCCTCCGGCTGACAGTTTTCCAACAGGAATTCAGCCAAGGCAAAATCGATGGGAATCGTGAGTTATTCCTGCTGACATCGACGGGAATCACCAACGATTCCCACCGATTTTGCCTTAGGCAATTTTCCTCGTTCGCTGGACCGAACCACCTTGTCGTGCGTTGTTTAGGGCGGGGCTAGGGTTTCTTCTTGTGGGCCCCACGACAGTCATTAGGGTTGGCTCCAGTATTTATACTCGCATATTTTGAACTTCTACAGTAATCCATTCTAAAAAATCAAAAAAAGGAGGCTGAGCGTGACCTAGCGGATCGCGGAAAGTGCTGATCGCCTATAGCCGCTCAGAAGGAAGTTGTCGCCAATAATCTCCGATCATCTCTGATCTTTCGACGACAGTACCGAATCAAGCCGAGCGTCTCACGCATCTCTCTTGAGATCTCTTGTCTTCCGATTCGTTGAATGAGATTTATTCTCCATTCCGAATCGGGTGAGATGACTGATCCGACTTAGATCGTTGGTAGACCTTGCTTGCTTCGTCAAGAAGTTTGGATCTATAAAGTATCGTCCCCGCAATCACTTGCCGCTGCCAATCTTGACAAGATCCTCTCCAAGAGAGAACTCCGCTTGTATACTCTTCATAACTTTCAAGGAAGCTTCAACGAACGAAGAAGGACATCGGAATCTCCAAAAGCTTTGTTTATATTTTCTTTTACATTTAATTTTGGTTTGTTGTAAATGAATTTTTATTTCTAGTTGTAAGGGTTGGGTGCAACCCGTGATGGTGGAGTTGTGACTCCTTTGTTGGAAGGGTTCCTTCCGTAGTGTGAGGATTGGATTTCAATCCGTTTGGAGAAGTGACTGAGTCGTCCCTTGGTGGGAGATAGGTTGAAGGGGGAAAGTGGACGTACCCAAATCGGGGAACCACTATAACTCTTTGTGTTTTCTGTGCTGTGTTTGTTAATTTGTGCAGGTTAATTTAATTCCGCAAAAGACCGCACGGCACCTATTCCTCCCCCCCCCCCATAGGTGGATTTAGTCGACACTAGAGACTTTCAGGGACCACATCTGATGCCCATGGAGCTAGTTCGGTCTTTCAGAGATATGCAGATATCCCTAGTGTCTGAGAATGATCCAGAACGGTATATGAAGTATCTAGAATCGATGGTTTCCATAGATGATATTCGAGACCGCATCCGGGACGGACAGACAACAGATGCATGGGCAGAGCCGATATTCCAAGCTTTGGAGGAGGGTTCGACGGGAGATTATTCACTGAGAGATGGATTGCTATATTTTAAAGGCAGGATCTATATATACGTAGGAGGCCAGATTCGGGAGGACATCATGGCATAGGCATATTGTAGCAGATATTCTATACACCCGGGGATCACCAAGATGACGGCCGACTTGAAGAAGACGATGTTTTTGCCAGGGATGAAGAAGGACATTACGTACTTCGTGACTCATTGCGAGGCATGCCAGCTAGTGAAGGAGGAGTGCAGGAACCCTGAAGGATTTCTACAGCCACTTCCGGTTCCGGAGCAGAAATTTGAGGACATCGTGATGGATTTCATTCATGGCCTCCCCCGGTCACGGATGGGAAACGATTCGATTTGGGTCATCGTCGATCGGCTGACGAAGGTGGCCAGATTCATTCCGATCAGAAAAGATGACTCGGTTGGAGTACTGGTTCGGATATTCATAGAGCAGTTCATTCGTTACCACTGGGTGCCCAGGACGATCGTGTCGGATCGGGATGGTCGGTTCACATCCAGGGAGTGGAGATCCGTGCAGACTTACTTAGGCACGCGGCTGACCTTCAGCACAGCTTTTAATCCCAAGATGGATGGGCAGACAGAACGCACCAATCGGACATTGGAGGCCTTCCTAAGGCTATGCATTTTGGATCGAAACGAACCTTGGGAGAAGCTTTTACCACTAGTCGAGTTCTCCTATAACAACAGCTACCAGTCCAGCATAAGGATGGCTCCTTATGAAGCCTTGTACGGAAGGAGATATAGGACTCCGCTTTCATGGATTCAGGATGAGGATCCGAAGGTGTTGGGATCAGATTTTGTCGAAGACACCGAGGCTCAGGTGAGGCTGATACGGGATAGAATGCTGGAAGCACAAAGCCGACAGGCTAAGTACTACGATGCCCAACACCGTCAGGTAGAGTTTCAGGTGGGAGACTAGGTTTTCTTGAAAATCCGGCCCATGCATAGAGTTTCATGGGTGCGTGGTCGGAAGAAGAAGCTCAGCCCTAGGTATATGGGCCCTTATAGGATCCTGGAGCAGGTCGGGCCCCTAGCTTACAGGCTGGAGTTACCACCGAAATTGGCAGGCTTACACGACGTGTTCCATATTTCTTCACTTAAGAGGGCTCTACTACGCCCGAAGCAGCATATTTCATCCACAGATGGGCCGGTAGCTTCAGACCGGTCAGTTCACTTGGAGCAGGTTCGGATCGATGACAGAGGAGTACGGATCTTGCATCGCAAGAAGGTTCCGTTAGTCAAAGTCCTGTGGAGGAACCATGGACAGGAGGAGCATACCTGGGAACCACAGGACCTGATGCGACAAAAGTATCCAGAGCTGTTCAGTCAGGTATACCTCACAACCTTTCAGGATGTTCAATTTACTTTCCTATTTTAAACTAGTAGGACTGCCCTAGGAAGGGTAGAGGCTAATCTTTTGTTTATTGGGGTCTTGGCCTTGCCAATTGGGCGAATTAGTCATAGATTTAGGTTTTCCTATAAACCTCACTTAGCAAACATGGCGTCATGATGTAATCTCCCACTCTTTATGGGATGTTACAAGTTTAGTTCATTCAGGTAGAACCCCCATAGGCTTAACCTTAATTTCGGGGACGAAATTTTTGTTTTGTTTATTGGGATTTATAACATCCCATTTCCAACTAGACCCCTAGGAGTGGTTTGGTCATGACAAACCCCTAGGAAGCCCGAGAAAAAAAAGCCAAGTGGGCCTGGTAGTGTGGATAGGAGCAATATGGTCTGCAAATAGTAAATTCCTAAACCTTAGTTTAGGGTGACCAGGGGCCCTCACCATGACTCCAAGACCTCACCATGATCTCTCCAACCCATGTTAAGGCCCTAAGGACACATCAGGGTCAACCCTAGAGCATGAGTTGACCAAGGTCAACCCTAACCCTAAATGGGTCAAACTGGCTTGCACAGGGTTAATTGACCCTACCTAAGCTATATGAACCCTACCCATCCCTACCTAGACCCTAGGGGAGGCCAATGGGTCACCAAGGACCCATTGATGGTGGCCTAAAAGGTCAATTTGATCAAAGTCAACCCTCGGCTAGGTCAAGTCAAACCTAGCTCAAAAAGGGCTAACCCAAGCTTGGATCCACTAGCCACTTGGTCAAACCACCCCCCCTAATCCATTTTCATAAGTTTGGTGGGTTTTATATAGGGTTAGCATGGTGATCAAATCGGCCATGCTGATAAGGAGAGAGAGAGAGAAAGCTTCATTCATTTTAATGGAGGAGAGAGAATTTTGGGAAGAGGAAAAATGGAGTGGGGCTCGACCAAGGGCGGCCAACAGCCACCCTTGATGGCTGCAATCAACTCCTCTATGGAAGAGGAGTTGATTCCAGCTATTTCCCGGCCACCAAGGGGCATATTAAGCCCCCCTCCTCTCAACCCTAGCCATGCCATTAATGGGTTTGATGGGCAATGAAGGATCCAGCCACTCCCCTCCCCAATTGGCCTTTTAAACACCACCAGTGGGGGAAGGCGAGTCTTTTCAAACTCTCACCTGGAAGGAACAAGCTGTCCCACTGTGTTGTTGCAGAAGCCGAGCGTCGCCGCCGTCGTCCATGGTGTCCCGCCGCTCCTCTCTCCTTAAGGCCGCCGGAAAGGTCCTCCTCCACTTCTTTTCCCATGGATAGTTCATAGCAATCACTAGGGCCAAGGTTCGGGCTCAATTGATCACGATCCAAATCGAAGTTTTCATGGTTTTCTGCCAAACATTAGCTTGGTAGAATCGCCGGAATAGGCGTCTCCAGCGGCCGTGCTGCCGGCTGGGGGTAGCCCCCACCTCCCCGAAGGTGGTGGTGGCGGTGGACGGCCGGGGAAGTGGCCGGGTGGTCAGGAAATCAGCCCCCAATGTTGCACAGGCACGGGCAATCGTGCTCGTTGGCCTGTTGGAGAAGATGACGGGCAGCCGTCGGATGCGCGCCAAGATTCGTTCAGAATCATTTTGTTTTATTATTATTTCTTGATTTAATTGATTTTCTTTCACATTATTTGCAGCACGTTGATTTAAATTTTAAAAATACTTAGGGACCTCTGATGAGAAAACTTGCAACATGAACGTTGTAGTCCTAAGGGTCTACTTTCATCCAAAATTAATTTGGACTCATTTGAACCTCAGGTTGGACCAGGGCATCCATTTTGGTGGGACTTATACCTAGGGCTATCTTGAGATTAAAAAGGGTGCCCACATTTAATCCCTTTTCCAAATAACCTGAAATTTGGGCAAGTGGTCAACCTTAGTCATACCTATAGTCAGTCCAAAAATGGGAATTTTTGAGAATACGTTGTACTATAGTTTTTGTTATTATTTAATAATATTATAGTATTTTAATTAAGTGGCCTAATGACCTCCAAACCCTCCCAAATTTTGGTGGGTGGTCCCTGGTATTAGTTCCTAGCTCTTTACAAAATTTCAACTCATTTGGATGAGTTTTAGTTAGGGAATCACCAAACCCTAGTTTGGCCTTAAGGAGGTGTTTTTGATTAAAAAGTGCACTTATATTTTTAGGTGACCAAATCACATCACAAGTGGCTGAAACTTGGGCCACTAGTTTGTTTTGACCCTTAGCATCCCCCTATGGTTTATAGGGTGGTTAGGGGTAGGTATGCCCTAGGACCCAAGTTCAAACCTTTAGGTTGGTCTTGGGGGGATTTGTGAAGGGCATAGGGTCAAATGCCCTTGTATGGTTGTGATCTTTTGTGGCGAGGGGACTAGTAAAGTTAAAGTCCTCTGGCCAAAATCTTAGGAGGTTTGGAGATTGATACACCCCTCAAAACCCCAACCCTAGGGTTAGGGTAGAATCACCTTTGTATAACACAAGCCCATATAACTCATTAAAAGGGTGTGAAACTTAAGGAGCATGAGTTTTAAAGTAGAAAGAACCCTTAGTAATTTTACAGGAATTTTATGAGCAATATTTTTGGTACTTCATTTGTTGGTAATGATATAGCCCTAATTAATGTTTTAATTATTAAGAATCATCCTGTTCTTTGAAACCCCATGGAACCTTGGCAGTTAATGTTTTAGATTGAAATTGTTGCCCCTGATTTTTAGTATAATTTTTGTTTGATTAAATCTAGTACATCATGCACAAATGATTAAAAGTGGACTTGGTGGTATAAAATTATTCATAGGAGATATATCTGTTGACAAATTATGAGACTTAGGCACAGATGATTACAGGCCTATATATGCTTGTAGTAATTTATTCATAATTTTTAGAGGGTTGATTAAAGTACTTTCCTTACAGGTCCATAATATTAAGGTTTTTGGTAATTATTTTATTTAGAGTTTAATCCCTGCTGAAAAATTATGAAACTTGGCAAATAATGTTTATAAGGTTTTATTAGCTCAATATAATTAATTCATAATTTTTGGATGACAATTTTCTATACTTGTTTCATTAACATTGAAAGATAGAAATTATTTCTAAAATAGTTTTAAGGCCCCTTGGATGCTAGGAAAATTATGATACCTTGGATTTACATTACTGAGTTAACCTAATATTTATCATAATTTTGTTAGGCATCTTACATGAGTACTTAGGGTAGTTCATGTTCAAACTAGTAACCCTTGGAAGCTTTAAGGAAATTAATTAAATACCTGATAAAATAGGAAAATTACAATTTTCTGGATTTAGTCTATTTGTACCATGATAAGTCTCCAGTAAATAATTTAGGGCATTTGGATGATTATTTAGATTATCTCCTATCCGGTTCGACATATAGCCTAGGTTGGTCTGCATTTGACAAATTGGGTTAGCTGCAATAGGATATGATTGGACATGGTGTAGGAGTTAATCATTTTGCTGGGTTGGATAGATGTGGATGAATTCACCATAGAAGGATAGGAAGAGTAGTGAGAAGGGGTTGGGCAAAAGTTTAGAGGTGCTCGGGTTCGACGAAAGATCGTCTTTCCCGAGGAGAGGAAGAGTCAAAATCACCCTTGTAACGCCCCCAATTTTTCTGCGACTATTTTTATTCTCGTTTAGCGTTACGGTGATGCGTTTTTGTGGCTTATGCAATTTGTGGAGTGTGGTTTAACTCCTTAGAACTGGGTGCCCTATTTTGTAGCCTATTGGCAAGATCTCCCTAGCAAACCGAGTCGTTTTGGGTGACCCGGTGTGGCCTCTCAGGGGAGGCTTGTGTTTTTGCTTCGGGTGAGTATAACTCGAGTTCTGTTCGTAGAAAATTAATTTCGACTTCGCTGATGTGTTCGTAGCGTGGGTATTTAGCTACGGTGCGAATTTCGTCGAATTCCGAGGTAGTTCGGTTTTCGTGTCGTTTTGGGTGTGTCATTAGTAAAGACTAATTAGAAACCCTCTTAGTTTAAGTGAACCGGTCGCTTGGGAGACGGTTAAGCTGAACAAGCGTAGTATGGCTTATTTATAAAGCTTTACTTAGAGTGGCGGACCCACTCTTTCCTCCTTCCCGAAACCTATAACCGCTGTTCCAGTTCGCGGAAAGCAGAGGCGGAAACGACAGACTGCCCTAGCCTTCGGCCGGCGATTTCGAGAGCTTTCTTGGATGGAATTCGGTTCCGAAAGCGGCGTTGGCTTGCTCTCTCTCAGATCTACGTTTCGACGATAAGAGATTCGATTTTCGTGGTGTTTTAGGAGACTTGGATTTTCGAGTCTTGTGGATTTCCGCCATTTAAGTGTGTGTTGCTTGTTAGGTGCTTTTAGGTGTTGCTGCTGCTAGTGCCGAGTGAAGAGGAGGGAAAGTCGTCCAAGCTTCGCCGGAAATCGAGGCAAGTAGTATTCTTGCCCTTGCCTTTGTTGTTCTTTTGAATTTTGGAATATTTCCCGGTTAGCCTTAGGGTAGAAACCAAGCATGTTCTCCTTTATCTTGCTAAATTTAGGGCTTAGATTCTCCTATGAGCCCCCTCCTTGTGCTGTTTGCTCAACCTGCTAGTTGTGTTCATTATTTAGACTCCAGATTTGTAGTTCTAGTTGGGTGCTTTGGCGGTTGGAGCCGAGAGAGAGAGTGAGGAAGTTTGTTGTGGTAGGGCTCTGGTTAGAACCAGTCTTGGTAGACTCTCGGGTTTTGGTGTTGAGTGTGGTGCACACACTCAAAGCCAAAAGCTGCACGGACTTGGCGTTGAGTGTGGTGGACACACTCAAAGTCATAGTTTGGTTTGTTCTTTGCGGCTGAGTGGTGGGGTGATTGAGTGAGAATTTTCGTCTAAGTCAAAATCGATGGGAATCACCAAGTGATTCCCGCCGATTTCAACGTGTAGCGTCAGTGATTCCCACCGATCGACGAGAATCATCCTTGATTCCCGCCGATTCGGCGAGAATCATTATGGATTCCCTCCGATTCGGCGAGAATCATCCTGGATTCC
Source organism: Platanthera zijinensis (assembly GCA_039513925.1). Classification (NCBI taxonomy): domain Eukaryota; kingdom Viridiplantae; phylum Streptophyta; class Magnoliopsida; order Asparagales; family Orchidaceae; genus Platanthera; species Platanthera zijinensis. Next base: position 41,812,661 of record CM077083.1, read on the forward strand.
CGCCGATCGGCGAGAATCATCCTGGATTCTCGCCGATTCGGCGAGAATCATCCTGCATTCCCGCCGATTCGGCGAGAATCAGTCGGCATTCCCGCCGACCTCCTCTTGTTGGCAATGGTTTAGGGTTGTACTGCAGGAATGAACTTTGGCGTAGAGTGAGTTGACCTCACTCAACGCTAAAGCTGCTTTAGCGTTGAGGGAGGTGGACTCACTCAACGCCACTGTTGGGTTTTGTGGTTTTGCTAAAGGTGTTGAGGGAGTGGACCTCACTCAACGCCATAGCTGTTTTGGCGTTGAGTGAGGTTAGCTCACTCAACGCCACTGCCTCTTTTGCTGAAGGCGTTGAGGGAGTGGACCTCACTCAACGCCATGGTTGTTTAGGCGTTGAGTGAGGATAGTTCACTCAACGCCGGAGCTTTTCTTACGGAGGGCGTTGAGTGAGTGATTCTCACTAACCGCCATGGCTGTTCTGGCGCTGAGTGAGGCTAACTCACTCAACGCCAAGGTCTGGTTAAGCGTTGAGTGGGTCCCACTCAACGCCAAGCCGTATTGAGTAACTTCAACACTGTTTCCCTTACCTCGATTTTCGTTCCTGAGTGAATTCCTTGATTATATTTGTAGTTTCTTTGTCGGCCATGTTTTTCTTTCCTAAAGGCCGAATCGTGGGTCGTGGTTAGTAGTGGTGGTTTGAAGCTCTTCATGGGGAAGGTGTTGTGTAATTTAGCCAAGACCACCCTTATTCTTCTATCTTGCTCAAGGTACGGGCTGGGCAAGGGGGTGGAAGGTCCCTTGTGCTTTCACATGTAGACCCTTGAGCTTGTTGGCTTGGAAATGGAGGTTGGGGGACTGAGTTTGCCTCCAACCCGGATCCATGTTATTTGTTTTTGCTACTACCATCTCCCACAGCTTAGGGTGTTAGGTGTATCTTCCTTGGTAGATTGCAGCATTTTGGGCTCTTGGAAGCCTAGTAGACCCTGCAGGATGTAGTTTCTGGGCAGGGTTGATGTTATTTCCTCGCAAGTAGTGCATTTCTTGTTGTCTTGCCTTGGGGTAGTTGTGACTTTTACTGCTGTGTGTTTTCCTATTTCACTTACCCCCTCCCCCTGGTTGACACTTTCATGCAGTTCTTTCTTGTTTTGCTTGCTGAGGTATTCTTTCTTCTTTTGAATGCCTCAGGTTCTGAGCAGTAGCCAGTTTGGTGGCTAGGTTGCGGTGGTGTTGCTGGTGGTCTCTTTGACCTTGGAGGTTCTGTTGCTTGTTAGTAAGGTAGTCTTTCTGTACTTTTCTTACAGACATACATATTTGCCAGTGGGTTCGTGTCAGGTTGTTGGCACCCACTGGTAGTTTTTACCTTTGTACTAGATATATTACTTTTGCTGCTACAATTTTCTGGAGATAGTCTACTTGCTCTGGGGAGAATTTATGCTAGGTTGCTAGTTATTTTGAAACTACAACTAATATTGTAAATATATTGCATGATCAGCATGATTTATAAAAGTAAATCACTATTTTCCAAGCAGCGTATAAAGATCGTTTTCCTATATATAATATAAATTAAATGTAGAGTCTTGCAAAGCATAAGTGGTCCTCTTAGGGCTCTTATGCACTTCTTAGGATGTTAAACCTGAATAAAGTATTTTTTTCGCAGCGCTTAAGTATAGTTTTTAACCGTGGACTAGGTGATCCACCGGGCCGAGGGATACGGCCTCTAAATATAACTGATTTTCAAATCATTAAACTCATGAATTTCTTTCATAAGTATAGTAGGTGGTTTTGCCTGAGCGTCAGCGGTTATCCCCTACTTGACGTGGCATCATGACGCGTGTTTTCTCATACTCTGATAATTCTTTAATTCAGAGAAAATGCGGGTTGTGACAGTTGGTATCAGAGGGTGATGTTAGCCGCCTATCATCTTAAAGGTTTGGCTAAGAGTTGGTGGCTGAGAGAGAAGGAGAGCTTGGTAGCTTGATGCTCTTGGGAGGTGTTCAAGGAGATGCTGTTGAGGAAGTTCTTACCCTCGGTCGAGCGTGACCGCCTCATGAACGACTTCCTCCATCTGAAGCAAAGGCAACTTGATGCGTGAAAATACGGCAAGCACACCGGTCGCACAAGTAATAAAGTTTTAGGGAGTGAATCCCCAAGTGTCGGTCTCTTGAGGAATGCAATTGGCGTGGAACGACGAACAATCCGAAATTATTGCTAATAGAGTTTGTAAAATGAAAGAAGAAACAAAAGGGGCTTTGAGATTTGTGTTCTTACAAACAAAGAAATTAAAGCTAACTATGCGGGTCGCATTCACCGCTTCGCAAGGCGAGATGGGTGTATCGGCCGCTATGCCGTACTTCGGTAGGGCGAGTGGACGGTGAGCCAGTGGGTGAGGTGTTTAGTGTGGAGTGCAATCACATGAAACGATGGAAGTGAGATGGGGCAAGGCGCAGCACAACACAAATCCCACAAACAAGTTTAAACAACAAAAATCCAATTACAAATAACTAGAAATTCGAAGTTTACAACAAGCTTGAGTTATTCATACACTACAAGAAAGGTAGAGAAAGAGTAAACCAAAAGAGTGAAGATCCACCGCGGTTGTTGGCCGGAGGTGCGGGTTATCAATCCGCTTCCACGCGCAGTCCGAGGAGGCTTCCGGTACCGTCGAGCTGTCACCTCGAGGGCCTTTGAGTCCGTTCTCTAGGTCGTCTTCATCATCTTCTTCTTCAGTAAAAAGCTCAGAGAAGAGGTCATTAATGGCCGGAGGGGTCACCGGAGGATGCGGAATGCTTTAGATGTGCCGGAAATCACCTCCCGATGGTAGGGATGAAGGTGGAGATGGATGTAGCGTCTGAAATGCGGAAGGGCGAAGTGGCGGCCAAGTTCGATCAAGGTCCGTTGACCTAATTCGCGGAGCAGGCCAATTTATAGAAGCAGGATTAAATAGCGCGCACGACCACCGGCGCACGACCAGTGGTCGTGCGCGAACAATGTCAGTGCCCGTGTGGCAACAACCTGTAGAACCTGCACCAGGAAATTTAAGCATGCGCACGATCAGCAGCGCACGATCAGTGATCGTGCACGGCAAGGGTGGTGATCGTGCGATATGGGACAGAAAAGTGGAAAAAGATTGCATGACTGCGCAAGACCGGCAGCGCACGAGCGGTGATCGTGCGCGGTATAGCTGGTGATCGTGCGATATGGCAGGACAGGACAATAAGATGAGAGCCCAGACTGCGCACGACCAGCGGTCGTGCGCCAAAGAGGTCGATGGTCGTGCGTGGGTAAAAACGCACGACCATTGATTCTTTTGCCAAAAATGGAGAAAGTCCTACGCCGGACGCCCACACGATCCCCGAACCTGCAGGAAAACTGCACGCGCTGTCGATCATGGCAGTCACAGATATAAATAAAATGCATCACATAAGAGGAATACACACACGCACAGATATAGGCTAAAAGAGTGCACAAGACGTGTAATGTCGAAGCGAACCGAAAGGAGTGCTAATGGCGCAAAATGATAGTGCAAAGACAAGAAAACGAGCCCAGATGAGTCCGGAAATAGATATGAAATGGGGACTCATCACACCCCCAGACTTAACCATTTGCACGTCCCTGGCAAATAATCATCCCGCGAACTCTAAAACAGCAAGCTGACGAAGTAACTTCGATCTAAAGTAGAACGAGAAATCGAAGACTCAAGCGTACAGAAAATATAATAGAAGAAATTTTTAATTATACTATGAAATTTATAATTTTTGACAAATGTAAAAAGATATTGTCACTACTCAAAAGTTGAATGCCGGAGAATCGCTCGGTCATGTGTAGGAAGAAAGTAGGCAAGTCGCTCGGCTAAGCATTGCCAAAGATTGGGGCTCGTGATCACCTCCAAAGGAATCCACCAATGTCGGGGACCATATGCTTGCCCGTTCACACTCTCTCCACGGCACTAGTTTGACTCTAGTGTGAGTCCGTAGGACTTCGGGTAATGATGAGGCTTGGGTTACGGTGTGGTAAACAATGATAAAAAAGAAAGGCTAAGCACCTAACCCAAAGAGCTCGCCTAATAGGATCCCTCGGCAAACCACAAAACGCGCGAGTGCACCAAACCCCCGGACTTAACTTTTGCAACATGGGTGTGTGCACCGCCTACTCCAAATCAAAATCATTTTCAACAAGAATTTCAAACAATTTTTATTTTTCTTTTCACTCTTCATTTTCCCCCTTTTTTTTCTTTTACAGCTCTTTATTTTCAACAATTCAGCCGATTTAACATGTGCGCACTTCTACTTTTTCACAATTAAAACACCACATCACAACCCAAAATGAAAATATGAAATACTAAAGCTCGATTTGGGTTTGCGACTAGGATAGGTTATGAGGCTTTGGTGAAATAACGGTGGAGCTGAATCAAAAGGAAGGGTAGGCGCAAAGGGGCTAGCGAGGGCGACTTTAGGAAGGGTACAAAGCTCAACCGGGCCAATATGATGGCCTACATCACTCTCACGCTAGACTAACCATGCACCAATGCTTCGAAAGTAGCTTGGGGCAAGTTCTTAGCCACCGAGAAAAATGATCCTTCCTCCTGACTCGAGCAATACGAAGCTAGAGACGCCTACACACATTCCTACGCTACCGACAGATTGCTCCGGATTCACAATTTTGAGTAGGACAAACATCATTTACGAATGCAGAAAAAATATAAATTTGCAAGTATAAAGAAAAATTAAATCTATACAATTTCTACACCACGAGAGTACTCGATTAGGAGCACTGCACGAGTTTCGAACTACTCTAAATTAAAATCCTGAGTCAGCACCGCCATTTTAAAATTGACACAAAACGATAACATTGACTCGAGTCGTACGCGTGGGCAAGTGCGCACTCGTGTGGGTGGCAAGGTGTGTGCAGCAGGATTCTACAATAATGAAATATAAAATAAAACTGCTAGCATGCTATCAGTGTGCTCGTGGAGTGCATAAGCGGCTCTTCCCCCCAGACTTGAAAGAAAACACAGGCAGAAATGAAAATGAGCATCTAAAATAAAAAGAAGGCTGAGGAGAGAGGGTACCCATGCTCCAAAGAAGGAGCATACCAGGAGGCGGAGGTTGCTGGATCACACAAAAATATGTTGTACCTGCGAATTAGGTGGAACAGACAAACAAACAAAAAAACAAATAATAGCAAATAAAATAGACAAGTGAAATAAAGAGCATAAAAAGAAGAGGGACCAAAGAGGTCCAAGCTTGGGTTGTCTCCCGAGTAGCCCTTTTGTTTACCGTCCTTAAGGTGGACCAAATACCTGTATTAGCAGTTTATAAATTGTTCGCACAGTTTATAATAAGTTGCAGAAAAATAAGTTAGCATAAACAAGAGTAATCAAGGAAGGGGCGGAGCAATCAGCTAAATGCGGGCTTGTGATAAATCTCTCCGGTGGGACGCGAGGGAACAGTAGAGTGCCTTTTTGCATTGGGAGAAAGGACTTTCCCTTTACTCCGAATGTGCACTTCCTCGCGCCGGAGGGCGGCATAACGCTCATCGCGTATACGCTTGGCCTTTTTCAGCTTCTCCACCCTGGGAGATTTCCAAATGTTGCAGTCCGTGGTGGGTTCCAATTTTTCGGTTGGCAGCTTCATTTCCGGTACCAAAATGGCAACCGGATCAGCCCAAGCTACTGATCGCTTAGCAGAGTTTGAAACAATATTACAAAATTCAATGTCCAGGGATTTCTCCCGAATAAAACTAGTTTCGTCGTGCTCAAAAATTGAAGCGACGGGAAACGGGTAGGTGGCCCTTGCATCAGCACACTCGGTCTCTTCCTTGAACTCCTTCTCATCATTCTTGATCATATCCTCGGAAAGTACTTCCTTAATCATCTCTTTCGTCTGAGCATCACTCACCAAGGGGAGTTCCAAACCAATCTTAATATCCGCAGCACTTTGAAAATTGTCATTATGGGGAAGAGGGTCATGTACAGAAGTGACATCCAAGGTTGAAGCAACAACTTGCCAAGTTACGCATCCTTTGGAGAAATCAAGAGATGCGCCGCTAGCCTTCAGGAATGGAACCCCCAATAGAGGAATCGAATTGTTTTCCTTGGGTCCCAAAACCTGGAAATCAGTGGTTATGCACTTCCCATTAACCTCGATTTCAACTTCTTGCACACCTCCCTCGGTGTCAACCAAAATACCATTAGCTAAAACTAGCGACTTCCGGTTTGCTGGATCAACATGCAGGTTCATCTTCGCAACATCCTGCATGGCGAGGATGTTGCTAGACGCTCCGGAATCGCACAAAGCAATAGTTTCAACATTTTTGATTTTACACTCTACAACGAGCTCATGAGTCTTTTCTTTATTTTCTTCCCCAAGGCTTTTTCCTTGCTCATGGGGGTTTTTCTCAGTATTGCTCGGTAAAGTGCCCTGAGTCCGCTCAGATACCATTTGGGCCAGTTGGCCCAATTGTGCCTCTAGCTTACGCATCGAGGCCGCTTGGTTTGTCATATTAGTCTGAGAGACCTCAACAAACTTTTCAAACATCTCAGCTAAAGAATTTGTTTTTATAGCAGGGGGCCCTTGGGGGTAATTCGGTTGAGGCGGCCGCGGTTGGCTTCCGGAGGCATACGCATCATTTTGATGCTGCCCCGGCTGCCATCGTTGGCCTGGTGCATTTTGATTCCAAGAAAAATTTGGATGATTTCTCACCCCCGGATTATACGTGTTCCCATAAGGTGCTCCCCTATTTTGGTTCGCAATATAATTAACTGATTCATCAAAGAAGGTAGTTTCATCACGTACCTCGCCTGCTTGACATTCAAAGCTGTGGTGGTCGGAACCTCCACAACCCTGGCATGAGATTGCCATAACTGGGGCAGCAGTAGCGGCGGGCCTGGATGCTTCCACAGCAAAAACTCCGCTAGTACCTCGTGGAATATTTCTTCCTGCAGTCCAATATGCACTGTGGATGGCGGTATCCTGCAAGATTGTCAATGCATCATCAGGCGCAAGATTCATTATCGTTCCACCAGAGGCGGCATCAATCATAGCTCGGTGCTGTGGTTCAATAGCGAAATAAAAGCTTTCAATGAGATTCCAAGTTTGGAATCCATGGTTTGGACACTTCCTCAACAGCTCGTTGAAGCGTTCCCACGCCTCAGCTAGGCTTTCTTGATCATTTTGCCGAAAGTTGGCAATAGCGCGCCGCATACTCACAATCCGGTCCACCGGATGGAACTTGGCTAAGAACTTCGTAGTCAACGCCTCCCAAGTGGTGGTTGTTCCAGGCGGAAGAGAGTGGAGCCAAGTCTTAGCTTTGTCTCGGAAGGAGAAGGGGAAAAGGCGGAGCTTGACTGTATCATCGGAGATCCCAGCATAGCGAAACGTGGCGCAGATCTCGGAGAATTCAGCCAAGTGAAGATGAGCGTCTTCAGTGGCCATTCCAGAGAACTGTGCGTTGTTCCGGATTATGTTCAGAATGGCTGGTTTGATCTCAAATTGCTGGTTGGTGATCGTCGGTCCGAAGCCAGGGTAAATACTCCCAACAGTCGGTGTGGTGTAGTCCCTCATGGTGCGGACCTAGGGCGGGTTTACTTCATTCTCATCACCAATTCGGTCACCATGAAGGATCCCTCCAACACGGTTTCCGGCATCAATGTTCAGCTGGTCCCCCATTGGGACTTGATTGATGGCAGCAGCACGTCTTTGTGCACGAAGGGTTCATTCGATCTCGGTGTCGTAAGTTACAAGATCTCATGCAACACGTCCCTGCATCCACTGCGGCAACTAACAAAGAAACAACGATCAAAAAACACTAACTCTTACAACAATACTTTCAAACATCAAGGTCGTTCTACAATTGCATTCCCCGGCAACGGCGCAAAAAACTTGATGCGTGAAAATACGGCAAGCGCACCGGTCACACAAGTAATAAAGTTTTAGGGAGTGAATCCCCAAGTGTCGGTCTCTTCAGGAATGCAATTGGCGTGGAACGACGAACAATCCGAAATTATTGCTAATAGAGTTTGTAAAATGAAAGAAGAAACAAAAGGGGCTTTGAGATTTGTGTTCTTACAAACAAAGAAATTAAAGCTAACTATGTGGGTCGCATTCACAGCATCGCAAGGCGAGATGGGTGTATCGGTCGCTATGCCATACTTCGGTAGGGCGAGTGGACGGTGAGCCAGTGGGTGAGGTGTTTAGTGTGGAGTGAAATCACATGAAACGACGGAAGTGAGATGGGGCAAGGCGCATCACAACACAAATCCCACAAACAAGTTTAAACAACAAAAATCCAATTACAAATAACTAGAAATTCGAAGTTCACAACAAGCTTGAGTCATTCATACACTACAAGAAAGGTAGAGGAAGAGTAAACCAAAAGAGTGAAGATCCACCGCGGTTGTTGGCCGGAGGTGCGGGTTGTCAATCCGCTTCCACGCGCAGTTCGAGGAGGATTCCGGTACCGTCGAGCTGTCACCTCGAGGGCCTTTGAGTCCGTTCTCTAGGTCATCTTCATCATCTTCTTCTTCGGTAGAAAGCTCGGAGAAGAGGTCATTAATGGCCGGAGGGGTCACCGGAGGATGCGGAATGCTTTAGATGTGCCGGAAATCACCTCCTGATGGTAGGGATGAAGGTGGAGATGGATGGAGCATCTGAAATGCGGAAGGGCGAAGTGGCGGCCAAGTTCGATCAAGGTCCGTTGACCTAATTCGCGGAGCAGGCCAATTTATAGAAGCAGGATTAAATAGCGCGCACGACCACCGGCGCATGACCAGTGGTCGTGCGCGAACAATGTCAGCACCCGTGCGGCAACAACTTGTAGAACCTGCACCAGGAAATTTAAGCATGCGCACGATCAGCAGCGCACGATCAGTGATCGTGCGCGGCAAGGGTGGTGATCGTGCGATATGGGATAGAAAAGTGGAAAAAGATGGCATGACTGTGCACGACCGGCAGCGCACGAGCGGTGATCGTGCGCGGTATAGCTGGTGATCGTGCGATATGGCGGGACAGGACAATAAGATGAGAGGCCAGACTGCGCACGACCAGCGGTCGTGCGCCAAAGAGGTCGATGGTCGTGCGTGGGTAAAAATGCACGACCATTGACTCCTTTGCTAAAAATGGAGAAAGTCCTACGCCGGATGCCCACACGATCCCCGAACCTGCAGGAAAACTGCACGCGCTGTCGATCATGGCAGTCACAGATATAAATAAAATGCATCACACAAGAGGAATACACACACGCACAGAAATAGGCTAAAAGAGTGCACAAGACGTGTAATATCGAAGCGAACCAAAAGGAGTGCTAATGGCGCAAAATGATAGTGCAAAGACAAGAAAACGAGCCCAGATGAGTCCGGAAATAGATATGAAATGGGGACTCATCACAACTCACGGTGGGTGAGTATGAGATAGAGTTTAGCAAGTTGAGCCGTTTTGCCCCTGGATTGGTCAGCATTGAGGCTGATCGAGTTAAACGATTTCTCGGTGGTTTGAAGAGCGAGGTGCAGCAGTTGACCAGTGCTTATTGGTTAGAGACTTATGCAGGAGTAGTAGAGGCTGCTCTCAAGATGGAGGCTATATAGATAGCGAAGACCAGAGGCTAGCAAATGAGGAAGGACAAGAGGAAGTCTGTGGAGGAAAAGAAACCCCAGGTACCTGATGCAGCTCCGGGAAACAAGAGCAAAATGGTGTGCAGTTTCTGTGGCCGGTCAGGCCACCCTGTCGAGAGATGCTTCAAGAGGGCAGCAGCTCAGAGGAAGGAGCAGGTTCATGAGATTAAGGGTGCTCCTAAGAGAGATGTCTCCTGTTCCATTTGCAAGTGACCCGGGCATGATGTTGCCCAGTGCTGGTCCAAGGATAAGGTCTGTTTTCAGTGTGGGCAGAAGGGACACATCAAGTCTAGGTGTCCTCAGGTCCAGCCTGCTCTTCCTGCAGTTCCTCTGCAGGCATTACCTCCACCTCAGCGTGTGGACAAAGGAAAGGGAAAGCTAAACGTGATCTCTTCCGAGGAGGCTCAAGCTTCGACTCAAGTCATCTCAGGTTAGTTGTCTTTCCAGCCTGAATGTTTTGTTATTGTCTTGCTAGAATGTTTATAGTATTGTTGTGGTAGTTCCTTAGTTATATATGTTTTTATAGGGAAGTTTGCTGGCAAATCCAACCTGTAAGCTGACACGCCAATCCGCTCAAAAATCTTAAACGGGCCCGCATACCTCGGGTCCAATTTCCGATTCTTACCAAACCTCTTTACACCCACCATCGGGGAAACCTTAAGAAATACAAGGTCCCCTACAGAAAGCTCCAAGGCAGACCTACGCCGATTGGCGTTCTTCTCGTACCTCTCTTGAGCAATACGAAGCTTCTCTCGAACAAGCATCACTGCGACTTCCATTTCCTCGTGCGCATCAGGACCCAATAAAGGCCTCTCACCAGCCTCAGCCCAAAAGAACGGAGTTCTACAACGCCTCCCATACAAGGCTTCGAATAGAGCCATCTGCAAGCTCTCCTGATAACTATTGTTGTATGCAAATTCCATAAGTCGCAGCCGCTCATCCCACACTCCCCGCATCGGACCATATCCTCAACTATCGGGTTCACCCGCTCTGTCTGCCCATTGGTCTGTGGGTGGTAAGCAGTTGAATACCTCAGATCGGTACCCAAACCCTCCTGCAGACTCTGCCAAAAGCGAGAAGTAAACCGAGAATCTCGATTAGAAATGATGCTAACCGGCACACCGTGCAGTCGGATGACTTCATTCAAGTACAACTCTGCTATCTTCTTCATCGGGTAATCAATCTTATATGGCACGAAGTGAGCACACTTCGTCAGTCTATCCACTATGACCCAAACAGAGTCAAACCCACTTGGGGATTTCGGTAAGCCCGTTATAAAATCCATAGATATAATTTACCACTTCTAAGTCGGGATCTCTAACGGAGTCAACTTGCCACCAGGCCTTCCATGATCGGCCTTCACCCGCTTGCAAGTGTGGCACTCCGCAACAAATCGGGCTATATCACCTTTCATGCCATACCACCAGGCAATTTGCTTTAGGTCACGATACATCTTCGTAGATCCTGGATGGTAGGCAACGCTGGATCCATGAGCCTCTCTGCAAACCATACTCCTAATGTCCCCAACTGCGGGGATGCAAAATCTGTCGCGGTACTTCAAATTTCCCGCATCATCGATGGAATAATCTGGCAACTCTCCTCTCTCAGTCCTGGAGAATAAGTGTAGAAGATCCGGGTCGTCCTTCTAGTGCAGTCTGGTCAAAGAAATCCAAGACGGCTCTGCCACTAACAAACTACTCTGCAAGCTACAGCATCCCACTGATATATCCATAAGGAGGAACTCCTCCACTAAACGATCGGCGGTGAGATTAAAGATCTTACCCGTCTTACGGCTCAGGGCATCGGCAATCACATTGGCCTTGCCTGGATGATACTGGATCTCTATGTCATAATCGGCCACATACTCTAGCCACCGACGCTGGCGCAGATTTAACTCCTTCTGCGTGAACACGTACTTAAGGCTCTTATGGTCGGTGAAGATCTTACACTGAGCCCCATAAAGTAGGTGTCTCCACAGCTCCAATGCATAAATAATCGCTGCGAACTCGAGGTCATGCGTAGGATAATTCTTCTCATGAGTCTTCAGTTGCCTTTACCCATAAGCAATCACCTTACCAACCTGCATTAATATGCATCCCAGACCTACATGCGAAGCATCCACGTATACATCATAATCCACACCCTCAGTAGGCAGGGTCAGAACAGGAGCAGTGCACAATATCCTCTTTAACTCCAGGAAGGCTTCTTCGCACTTCTCGCTCCAAACAAAAGCCACGTTCTTCTGAGTCAGCTTGGTCAAAGGTGCAGCTAGGGTGGAGAAACCCTCCACGAACCTCCTGTAGTAGCCGGCCAACCCTAGAAAGCTCCTGATCTCCTTAGGCGTGTCCGGCCTACTCCAATCCATCACTGCTGCGATCTTTTCTGGGTCGACCGAGATCCCATCCTTATTCACCACGTGGCCCAGAAACGAGACCTGAGGCAATCAAAATTCGCACTTGCTCAACTTGGCGAATAACTTGTGGTTCCTCAACTCCGATAGAACCAAGCGCAGATGTTGTTCATGCTCCTCAGCGCTACGAGAATAAACCAACACGTCATCGATGAAGACCACCACGAACTTATCTAGGAAATCCTTGAACACCATGTTCATCATATCCATGAACGCTGATGGTGCATTGGTCAATCCAAATGACATCACTAAGAACTCAAAATGCCCATGCCTCGATCTAAATGCAGTCCGTGGAATATCTGCCTCACGGATCCTAAGCTGATGATAGCCTGAACGAAGATCAATCTTTGAGAAGACCGTGCTACCGCGCAACTGGTCAAATAAGTCATCAATCCTCGGCAGAGGGTACCTGTTCTTAATTGTGACTTTGTTCAGCTCCCTATAGTCGATGCAAAGCCGCATTGACCCATCTTTCTTCTCACAAATAGAACAGGAGCACCCCAAGGCGACGAACTCTGCCTGATAAACCCTTTCGTCAATAACCCATCTAACTGGACTCGCAACTCCTCTAGCTCTTGAGGGGCCATCCGATACGGCGCCTTAGCAATAGGACGCGTACCCGGCTCCAAATCGATCACAAACTCAACATCCCACTCGGGAGGAAGACCGGGAAGGTCATCAGGAAAAACATCGGCGAAATCACGAACAGCTGGAATCTCCTCTAAGCGCGGTACACTAACAGCGGTCCCAACCACCGAGACCAGACAAGCAAAACAATCTGAAAGAAAAAGCTTCTGAGCACATACCGCAGAGATGACAGGAGAATCCTGGCTCAGATCTGCATACACGCTTCCGGGCTAACCGTCGTCCCTGATGAAGTCCAATCGCTTCCCTTTGCACTTAATGACTGCATCATACCTAGACAACCAGTCCATGCCCAAAATAACATCGAAGTCCTCCAGATCAATCATCTTCAGGTCTGCCTTTGCAAGGAAGTCCCCCAACAAAACAGGGCAATCTAACACGCCCAAATATGACAACACAGATTCACCAGAGGGGAACTTGACACAAAAGGTATCCCAAACTCGATCTAAAGTCAACCAATGTCGCTCTACAAAGGCCCTAGCCACGAACGAGTGGGTAGCGCCGGAGTCAAATAGAACACGCGCCTAGCGGTTCTTCACCTTAAACTTCCCTATAGGAACATATATAACTAAAGAACTACCACAACAATACTACAAACATTCTAGCAAGACAAGAACAAAACATTCAGGCTGGAAAGACAACTAACCTGAGATGACCTGAGTCGAAGCTTGAGCCTCCTCGGAAGAGATCACGTTCAGCTTTCCCTTTCCTTTGTCCACACGCTGAGGTGGAGGTAATGCCTGCAAGGGAACTGCAGGAAGAGCAGGCTGGACCTGAGGACACCTAGACTTGATGTGTCCCTTCTGCCCACACTGAAAACAGACCTTATCCTTGGACCAGCACTGGGCAGCATCATGCCCGGGTCGCTTGCAAACGGAACAGGAGACATCTCTCCTAGGAGCACCCTGAATCGCATGAACCTGCTCCTTCCTCTGAGCTGCTGCCCTCTTGAAACATCTCTCGACAAGGTGGCCTGACCGGCCACAGAAACTGCACACCACTTTGCTCTTCTTTCCCGGAGATGCATCAGGTACCTGGGGTTTCTTTTCCTCCATAGACTTCCTCTTGTCCTTCCTCATTTGCTGGCCTCTGGTCTTCACAGTCTCAATAGCCTCTACCTTGAGAGCAGCCTCCACTACTCCTGCATAAGTCTCTAACCCATAAGCACTGGTCAACTGCTGCACCTCGCTCTTCAAACCACCAAGAAATCGTTTAACTCAATCAGCCTCAATACTGACCAATCCAGGGGCAAAACGGCTCAACTTGCTAAACTCTATCTCATACTCACCCACCGTTAGTTGCCTTTGCTTCAGATGGAGGAAGTCATTCATGGGGCGGTCACGCTCGACCGAGGGTAAGAACTTCCTCAACAGCATCTCCTTGAACACCTCCCAAGAGAATCCAGCTACCAAGCTCTCCTTCTCTCTCAGCCACCAACTCTTAGCCAAACCTTTAAGCTGATAGGCGGCTAACATCACCCTCTGATCATCTGCAATCCCTGAGTACGAGAACATCTCCTCCATGGAGATCAGCCAGTCGTCTATCACCATGAAATCTGCCTTCCCGTCATAAGTGGGAGGGCTTAGCCTCTGAAACTGCGAGATGAAGGCCATCTCTGCTGACACATCCATAAGAGGTCTTAAGGGTGCAGGAGGGGGAGGAACAGCAATCCCCCTTGCAGGGCCTTGCACTCCCTGAGGTATGTGGGCCCATTTAAGATTTTGGAGCGGATTGGCGTATCAGCTTACAGGTTGGATTTGCCAGCAAACTTCCCAGGTGTTCATAATATTTTCCATGTTAGTCAATTGCGGAAGTGTGTGCGCAGCAGTGGGCAAGTTTTGGAAGTTGTGCCCCAGTTGGAGCCCAACCTCTCTTTTGTTGAAGTGTCGGTTCGTATTTTGGATACTCAAAAATGGGTGCTGCGAAAGAAGTCCATTCCGATGGTGAAAGTTCTATGGAAGAATCAGGGTTTAGAAAGCGCGACTTGGGAGTTAGAGTTGGCTATGAGGGAGGCTAACCCTCAACTATTTCCCTGATTAGTTTGGTTTGTTTTTTCTTCTTGAAATGTTTGGATTATTACTTTTCCTTCTTTAGTAGGAGTGTTGTGCGTAAAGTTTCGGGACGAAACTTTTTTTAGGGGGAGTGACTGTAACGCCCCCGATTTTTCTACGACTATTTTTATTCTCGTTTGGCATTACGGTGACGCGTTTTCGTGGCTTGTGCCATTTGTGGAGTGTGGTTTAAGTCCTTAGAACTGGGTGCCCTATTTTGTAGCCTATTGGCAAGATCTCCCTAGCAAGCCGAGTCGTTTTGGGTGACCCGGTGTGGCCTCTCGGGGGATGCTTGTGTTTTGGCTTCGGGTGGGTATAACTCGAGTTCTGTTCGTCGAAAATTAATTTCGACTTCGCCGATGTGTTCGTAGCGTGGGTATTTAGCTACGGTGCGAATTTTGTCGAATTCCGAGGTAGTTCGGTTTTCGTGTCGTTTTGGGTGTGCCATTAGTAAAGACTAATTAGAAACCCTCTTAGTTTAAGTGAACCGGTGGCTTGGGAGACGGTTAGGCTGAACAGGCGTGGTAAGGCTTATTTATAAAGCTTTACTTGGAGTGGCGGACTCACTCTTTCCTCCCCGAAAACTATAACCGCTGCTCTAGTTCGCGGAAAGCAGAGGCGGAAACGACGGACATCCCAAGCCTTCAGCCGGTGATTTCGGGAGCTTTCGTGGACGGAATTCGTTTCCGAAAGAGGCGTTGGCTTGCTCTCGCTCAGATCTACATTTCTACGATAAGAGATTCGATTTTTGTAGCGTTTTAGGAGACTTGGATTTTCGGGTCTTGTGGATTTCCGCCATTTAAGTGTGTGTTGCTTGTTAGGTGCTTTTAGGTGTTGCTGCTGCTAGTGCCGAGTGAAGAGGAGGGAAAGTCGTCCAAGCTTTGTCGGAAATCGAGGCAAGTGGTATTCTTGCCCTTGCCTTTGTTATTCTTTTGAATTCTGGAATATTTCCCGGTTAGCCTTAGGGTAGAAACCAAGCATGTTCTCCTTTATCTTGCTAAATTTAGGGCTTAGTTCTCCTATGAGCCCCCTCCTTGTGCTGTTTGCTCAACCTGCTAGTTTTGTTCATTTTTTAGACTCCAGATTTGTAGTTCTAGTTGGGTGCTTTGGCGGGTAGAGCCGAGAGAGAGAGAGTGAGGAAGTTTGTTGTGGTAGGGATCTGGTTAGAACCAGTCTCTGTAGACTCTCGGGTTTTGGTGTTGAGCGTGGTGCACACACTCAAAGCCAAATGCTGCCCAGACTTGGCGTTGAGTGTGGTGTACACACTCAAAGTCATAGTTTGGTTTGTTCTTTGCGGCTGAGTGGTGGGGTGATTGAGTGAGAATTTTCGTCTAAGTCAAAATCGACGGGAATCACCAACTGATTCCCGCCGATTTCGACGTGTAGCGTCAGTGATTCCCACCGATCGGCGAGAATCATCCTTGATTCCCGTCGATTCGGCGAGAATCATTCTTGATTCCCGCCGATTCGGCGAGAATCATTCTGGATTCCCACCGATTGGCGAGAATCATCCTGGATTCCCGCCGATTGGCGAGAATCATCCTGGATTCTCGCCGATTCGGCGAGAATCATCCTGCATTCCCGCCGATTCGGCGAGAATCAGTCGGCATTCCCGCCGACCTCCTCTTGTTGGCGATGGTTTAGGGTTGTCCTGCGGGAATGAACTTTGGCGTAGAGTGAGTTGACCTCACTCAACGCCAAAGTTGCTTTGGCGTTGAGGGAGGTGGACTCACTCAACGCCACTGTTGGGTTTTGTGGTTTTGCTAAAGGAGTTGAGGGAGTGGACCTCACTCAACGCCATAGCTGTTTTGGCGTTGAGTGAGGTTAGCTCACTCAACGCCACTTCCTCTTTTGTTGAAGGCGTTGAGGGAGTGGACCTCACTCAACGCCATGGCTGTTTTGGCGTTGAGTGAGGATAGTTCACTCAACGCCAGGGCTGTTCTTGCGGAGGGCATTGAGTGAGTGATTCTCACTCAACGCCATGGCTGTTCTAGCGCTGAGTGAGGCTAAATCACTCAACCCCAAGGTCTGGTTAGGCGTTGAGTGGGTCCCACTCAACGCCAAGCCGTGTTGAGTAACTTCAACACTGTTTCCCTTACCTCGATTTTCATTCCTGAGTGAATTCCTTGATTATATTTGTAGTTTCTTTGTCGGCCATGTTTTTCTTTACTAAAGGCCGAATCATGGGTCGTGGTTAGTAGTGGTGGTTTGAAGCTCTTCATGGGGAAGGTGTTGTGTAATTTAGCCAAATCTACCCTTATTCTTTTATCTTGCTCCAGGTACGGGCTGGGCAAGGGGGTGGAAGGTCCCTTGTGCTTTCACATGTAGACCTTTGAGCTTGTTGGCTTGGAAATGGAGGTTGGGGGACTGAGTTTGCCTCCAACCCGGATCTATGTTATTTGTTTTTGCTACTACCATCTCCCATAGCTTAGGGTGTTAGGTGTATCTTCCTTGGTAGATTGCAACATTTTGGGCTCTTGGAAGCCTAGTAGACCCTGCAGGATGTAGTTTCTAGGCAGGGTTGATGTTGTTTCCTCGCAAGTAGTGCATTCCTTGTTGTCTTGCCTTGGTGCAGTTGTGACTTTTACTGCTGTGTGTTTTCCTCTTTCACTTACCCCCTCCCCCTGGTAGACACTTTCATGCAGTTCTTTCTTGTTTTGCTTGCTGAGGTATTCTTTCTTCTTTTGAATGCCTCAGGTTCTGAGCAGTAGCCAGTTTGGTGGCTAGGTTGCGGTGGTGTTGTTGGTGGTCTCTTTGACCTTGGAGGTTCTGTTGCTTGTTAGTGAGGTATTTTTTCTGTACTTTTCTTAAAAACATACATATTTGCTAGTGGGTTCGTGTCAGGTTATTGGCGCCCACTGGTAGTTTTTAACTTTGTACTAGATATATTACTTTTGTTGCTACCATTTTCTGGAGATAGTTTTCTTGCTCTGGGGAGGATTTATGCTAGGTTGCTAGTTATTTTGAAACTACAACTAATATTGTAAATATATTGCATGATCAGCATGATTTATAAAAGTAAATCACTATTTTCCAAGCAGCGTATAAAGATCGTTTTCATATATATAATATAAATTAAATGTAGAGTCTTGCATAACATAAGTGGTCCTCTTAGGGCTCTTATGCACTTCTTAGGATGTCAAACCTGAATAAAGTATTTTTCGCAGCGCTTAAGTATAGTTTTTAACCGTGGACTAGGTGATCCACCGAGCCAAGGGATACGGCCTCTAAATATAATTGATTTTCAAATCATTAAACTCATTAATTTCTTTCATAAGTATATTATGTGGTTTTGCCTGAGCGTCAGCGGTTATCCCCTGCTTGACGTGGCATCATGACGCGTGTTTTCTCATACTCTGATAATTCTTTAATTCGGAGTGAAAGTGAGACAAAGATCTATCTCAACTCTAGAGGGGGGTGAATAGAGTATTTTTAAAATACTTTACAATTTAAACAAGCAAAATAATTAAGATTTAATTTATGTATAAGTGTAAGGTGTCTTGCTATATAATTTAAAACTAAGACAGCAAAAAGAAAATCACAGCACACAACAAAGAAAATACTCAAGAAACCAGAAGACACAAGGAACTATAGTGGTTCCCCAAAAACCTGGGTATATCCACTCTTCTACCACCCTTGGTAGGAATCCACTGCAGGAAGGGTTGATCAGGTATCCTGGGCACCAATGAGCTTTTGATAAGGTGCTCAAAAACCAAACTAGATTTTTTGATAAGGTGTCTTGCCACCACTGAGTTTTGACAAGGCTCTCAGAACCATATTCAAAACTTTTGAAGGGAGTTTTGGTAACCCTTTTACAGCAGGAAAGAAAAAGGAAAAGAGTGAAGTTGTCTTCTCTGTCTCAATCAAAGAGAGAAGCACAAGTGGATTGATTGTGTTGTCAAAGCTCCCCCTGAGATATAGACTAGTTTAGGAGTGGAAGCTTCGCTTCAGGGTGATAGGTCTTCAGAAGCTTCAGATCTCCAGCAAAATATGGTTTCAGCAGAGGCTGAGAAAATTGAATTGTCTGGAGTCCTTGTGATGAAGCTATGATCACTTTTTCAGTATGCCAAAAAAATGTTCAACTGATTCTTCAGGATTGATCACTTGAATGTGTTGATCAAACTGTCCTGTGAATCTGTACTGAAAAATATCTCTTTTCTTTTTCTCCTTTTTTTAATGTCTATCACTGTAAGTTTTTTTGTTGTGCTATATGTGTGGCTGACTGGAGAGAAAAGAGAAGATCTTATTCTCTGAAGATTCCTTGTCCAAGATATCCGTTAACAGACATTAAATGTCCTCCATAAAAGTCTTGTCTTCTAGAGAAAAGTCCAATAAACATTCTCAAAAAGAATTCCTTGAAACTTGCTACAGAATAAAGGAAAATGGCTGGTAGATCTCTTGAAATAAATGCTGAGAGAATTTGAAAATCATTCCAAAAGCTGACTGAATTTGAATCCTCAAAGTCGTCGATCTCTCAGGAAAAACGTTGATCTGAGCTCTACGATCGTCGACCTGAGCTTAGAGATTGGAATGAATATCAGACAGAAAACGTCGACCTGAGCTCGAAGATCGTCGACCGGAGCTCAGCGACCTGAAGGACAAGCCGAAGACAGATCGTCGATCTGAGCTTGAAGATCGTCGACCGGAGATCGACGATTTAGCAGAGTTGAGCTCAGAGAGCGTCGAACGGAGTTCGACATTTCGTCGACCTAAGCTCGACGATAATTGTCTTTTCCTCAGCTTTAAGTCTGATTCCTTGAATGGTCCTGGGGGCAGCTTCAAACCTAAATTCTAAGCCCTAAACACATTCTAATGTTGACCTTTTTAACTATACATCTAGGTCAAACTGGTTTCCTAAGACAAACATAGTGATCCATGCCCAAATTAGTAATAGGGTGTTCCAACACGGAGAAAATGCGGGTTGTGACAACCCTAGGATTACCCTACTGTAATATGAGAAGGGAATGGGTAAAGGGAATTAATCAATAACAATAAGTGCCTTGCGAAAGGGAACGATGGGATTCAGATACCATCATAGTTCCTAGTGCCCTTTGAGAGCCCTTCAAGGGGTATACCGGGGGCAGTCCTGGGCTAACGTAAACTGTAGGAGTGATAAATCTTAAAGAGCAACTAGAATAATTAGGAGTTCACTTTCACACACCCCGGAGTCTCGGGAAGTTTGTTTGCCTATGATATTTGAGCGGTAGGCTCGGTGGTTGTGGAGACGGACGGGATAGTCCGGGGAGCTTTGGCTCAGTTAGTTTTGAGTCGGACAGTTTGGTCCGTGGAGCTTTGGCTCGGTCGTTGGACACGTTAAATATTGCATGTGCATAAAGAAAAAAAAAGATAAGGTGGTGGGTCTTCGGTATTGGAGGGTCGATGCACTGACATAAATACGCTGACTCGGCAAGTGTTGTTAGCACTTCGCCAACAGAAGTCCGGTGCGCCAGCCGGCAAGAGTACGCAGGAGTCCGCTTCGTGCACCAAGCGTTGAGGCGTACGATAAGTCTGACCGGTAGTGCTTTATTGGTATAGAGGTGGGCGAGGCCCAACCCACCGCTTCCGTCTGCCACTACGGAGGTATCCTGGGAGGTTCAGCTCCAGAAAGGGGGAACTAAAGGTCTGTGTACACAGAGTCGGGTGGGTGAGTTGCACTTGCATGTTCACTTCATACCCACTTGCATGTCATAACATCATCATTGCATTTAACCTCTGTCACCAATTGTGTAAGTTGTATGGGATGCTTACACAATTGGACTTACAAAATGACTCCTTGGTCTATAAGCTTGTGTGGGCAAGTTTATAAATTAAGGTTAAATTCTTCATATATATATTGATGTTAATAACTGACACCCCAACGTATAAATTGGTGTGGGACTCTTTATACGATGGGAGCCCTGCAGAAGATCCCTTGACTTATGCATTTCCGCGCATAAGTTAAGGTTACTTTTCATACTTTACTTTACTGCCACATGTACTATAAAATTGCTATTATAGGTCCGCTGTCATTAGTTTCTTGATTACTCTCCACCTTCAAGTCCTCCCCTTTCTTCCTCTCCGCTCGGTGCCTAGGGGCCATGGGGGAAGGGGTGGGGGATGATAGGACTTAGTCATATAGACTAACGGTTTTCGGACCACATCATTTAGGGGATCGTGGAGCCCAGCATGGAGGAGCAGCCCCAGAGGTCGGCCCGTTTGGAGATAGGGCAGTCTAGCTCAGGAGTTCAGACAGCTGGGACTGTGAGTCCTTGATTCGAGTAGTGTTTTATTTTACTTCCGCTTGAGTGACTATGTAGTGAGGATTTTATGTATCGGGCTTAAGCCCTTATTTTCAGTACATTTATATTTTGTGGACTCTCCCTTCGTGGAGATTTTATTACTCTGATATGTGATTTTTCTGTGGACTTGCTTTTTTACTTAATTGTGCTACCTTTCTGTGATCGAATTGGCCGGCAGAATCGGCATTTTGTGGTGATGACCCTTCAGGGCGTGAAGGTGTCACCGCAAAGCGACAATTCTGGGCCTAAGATCCCGGTGTTTTAAAAGAAAAAAATGGGGTCTTACACGACGTTCTCGTCAGTCTCACAGAAGAGGACTAGTCTCGCCAGGGCACACTCCCCACATGACTTGCACGTCACGGGATAGCCAGCCGACCACAGAGACATAGCCACGCCTTAGCATAACACAACCAAATATTTTCCTACCCTAATCCACCATTTTATACTGTAACGTCCCCGTGCACAAGGTAAACATCTACCGCCAATACGAAGCTAACCTTGTCCGGTTCCGGCTACGAGTACTCAATCAAGAAAAGGGGGAAAACGCATACATCACAACGACATCTTACCGCAATGGATTTCTACCGAATCCTAGGCTCTCTATGCAACATCACCGAGTCGGACTAACGGTCGCGACTTTGGCTTCACCCACAATGCCTATTCCACTAACGGAGCGGATCTCTAATGCAAAAATATGTCGGGGACGGACTCAATCGACCCGGAGGTTCCTGTTGAACCATGGCAACCCAAACCCCTCTCATTTGAGAGATCCGGAGCCCAAAGATGAAAGGAAAAGATGTTAAGCATGCATCCTAAAACTAATAGGAGAAGTGTTGTTACCTTACGACCCCTCTTCCTAGCCATGGAGAAAGCTTGGTCGGATGTGTTGGGTATTGTATCCACAATGTACCTGATTTGAAGAAGCCCCTGGACCAGCTAAGGTGAATTGACATTGTATTTGATCATTTGTCTTCAAGTTGTGCTTGCAGTTATTTCACGCTAAGTACACACCAATGTCAGGGTGCAGTGGGTCAATATACACGGGTCTGCGCAACGTAATCCTTCGTTTAGCAGATCAGTGTGTTGGCCTACGTGTTCTCTCTCTATTGGAGTGTACTTACTTTCAAGCACAGGGTCGAGATAGAGCTAGAGCTGAAGAGGAGCAAGGATGGGTCAAATACCAGCTCATGGGAAGATAGACGAAAAAGTGATTCTCGCCGATTCGTCGCCGAATTGTCGAGAATCACTAGCTGATTCTCGCCGAATGCATCCAGCTGACTCAACACCTTCAACGCCTTCAAGGATTCTGCCAAGTCAGAATCGGCGAGAATCACCAGGCTGAGTCAACGCCTTCAAGGAATCTGCCAAGTCAGAATCGTCAAGAATGACTGCATTCTCGACGATTCGTCGAGAATGGATGATGACTCTCAACGATTCTTTCTTGTTGGCAAGCAACTCAGCTAAGAATTCTTCTAAGTAGAATTCGACGGGAATCATTAGTGATTCTCGTCGATTCGTCGAGAATCACCAATGATTCCCGCCAAATTTGCCTTAGGCGATTTTTGTTGGCGCGCTGGACCGGACCAAATGTACACACGCTGTTTTTGAACCGGAGTTAGGGTTTCTACTGGTAGGGCCCACAACGGTCATAATATATGACCTACTGTATAAATACTGTTGTATTTCAAACATCAGGGACAATCGATACATACGAAAAGAAAGAGCCGTCGGATTTGACCTAGCGGATCACGTCTTCTCTTCCGCCTCCGTCTCCACGCCTCAAGTTGTCGCCGCCGCCGATCGTGGGTTCTTCCTGATCTCCCGGTGACAGAATCTTAGCCAAGCAACGCGTCTCACGTGTCTATCTTAAGATCCTTTGTCTCTTGATTTGTTGAACGGGAATACCTTCCCCTTCCGAATCGATTGAGACGATCGATCATGGTAAGATCGTTGGTAGACCTTGCTAGCTTTGCCACGAAGTTTGGATCTCGAAAGCATCGCCGCCGCTCTCCTTTGCAGCCGCCGATCTTGATAAAATCGCTGCCGTAAGCTTTGCCTCCGTCGATCTCGGGGAGATCCTTTCCAAGTGAGAGCTAAGGTCGTGGACTCTTCGTCTTCTTCAAGAATGCATCATCGAACGAAGAGGGACACCTAGCGCTCCAAAAGTAGTTTGTATTTTATACATTCCATTTTTACTTTTGTTGTAAAGGAACGTTGGTTCCTCATTGTAAGGGTTGGGTGCAACCCGTGGTGGAGGAGTGGTGACTCCTTCGGGTGGAAGGGTTCCTTCCATTAGTGTGAGGATTGGATTTCAATCATGTTGGTGAAGTGACCGAGTCGTCCCTTGTTGGGAGATAGGTCAAAGGAGGAAAGTGGACGTACCCAAATCGGGGAACCACTATAACTGCCTGCGTATTTTTGTGCTGTGTTGTTTTGTTTAATTGTGCAGGTATAATATTAATTCCGCTAAAAGACTGTGCAAGACACCTATTCCCCCCCCCCCCCATAGGTGAAGGTAGTTGACACTAGTGTGACTTTCAGGATGAACACCACCGCAACGATCTTGCCTTCGTGGATCTGAACTCCGCTTGCGAAATGGGGCTCTGAAGCTTCACCGGCGGCCGGAGTTGATCTCCTCCTTCCTCCTAGCTCTCCCCTCTCTCTAAATTTTTAGAAAGAGGAAGAAGATGAGAAATAAGGGTTTGAAAACCCTATTCCCGGCCTTAAACCTAGCAAAGACCAACCACAACCCTTGGATCCCAAAAGAAGGAAACGAACGGCCAAGATTCGCCCTGAAAATAAACTTCCTGGGTCGAACACGGGTTGTGAAACGCCCGTGTCCAAGGCCGTGTTCTCTTACTCGCCGTCAAACAAGAAATCCCAAGCAGGACACGGCCTTTGATACGGCTTCGGACATGCTCGTATCTCAGGTGACACGCCCATGTCAAGGCCCGTGTTACGGCCCGTGTCCCCCCAAACTACACAGGACCAAAACGTCCCGAGAGGCACACAGCCATTGACACGCTCGTGTCTCTGGCCGTGTGCCCTCACTCAACGCCACAAAAATCGTTGAGTGCTCGACACGCCCTGGGACATGCCCGTGTCCCAGACCGTGTGCTCACTCAACGCCGCAAAATCATTGAGTGCTCGACACGCCCTAGGACACGCCCGTGTCTCAGGTGACACGCCTGTGTCCAAGGCCGTGTTCTCACTCAACGCTCATCGACCAAAAAATCGTCGACCTCTCGGCAAAACGTCGAGCCCGAGCACGACACGCCCTGTGACACGCCCGTGTCACAGGCCGTGTCAGCCTACCTTGCACCCAACTTGGCCAAAAACAACGTCATCGGTTCCTCTTCCAAGTTTTGGGGCGTTACAATTCCTTCCCCCTTAAAAGAATTTCGTCCCGAAATTTAACTATAGAAGGTAAACAAAACTTAAACGGTACCTGAACAGAAAAGCTCGGGGTACTCCTCAAGCATGGCCTGCTCTCGTTCCTATGAAAGCTCCTCGCGGCCACAGTTGTCCCAACGAACTTTTACAAGTTTAACATCCTTGTTCCGCAATTGCCGAACCTATGAATCTTCTATACCGATTGGACGAACTCGCGTCCTCAAGTCCTCTTCTATTGGCACTACTGCTGATTCGATCACCACGCAAGCCTCTAACAAAGCTTTCCTCAAGACGGAGACATGGAAGACATCGTGTAATCCACTCAGCTCCAGGGATAACGCCAACCGGTACGCTGCTTCTCCCACCCATTCTATAATCTCGAGCGATTCCAAAAACCTCGGACTCAACTTCTTGAGTCGGCGAATCCGCGAAACGTCTTTGAACGGCTTGATCTTTAGATAAACCCAGTCGCCCGCCGCAAACTCCACATTCCTGTGGCGTGCGTTCAAATATTTCGCTTGCCGATCTTGAGCTACCTTCATGCGCTCTTGAATGGTTCGCACCAACTCACTAGCGGCAGCTACCACTTCTTTCCCCAAAAGCTTGGTGTCTACCGCCTCTGTCCAAGACATCGGTGTTCGACACCGCCTCCCATACAAAGCTTCATATGGCACCATCATACTACTTGCTTGGTAACTATTATTATAAGCGAACTCTACCATGAAGAGATGATCCTCCCATTTCTTGCTGAAGTCGAGAGTGCACATCCTCAGCATATCCTCCATAGTACGGTTCGTTCTCTCGGTCTGCCCGTCAGTCTGAGGATGGAAGGTCATACTGAACTTGAGTTTCGTGCCCAGGCTTTTCTGCACCAACCTCAAATCCTTAGTCGTTAAACGTCCGCCACGATCACTAACTATGCTCTTTGGAATCCCATGTAGTCGTACAATGTTACGAATGTATAATTCCACCAGCTTTTCCACGCTGTCCTCCTTCCAATTTGGGATGAAGTGTGCCACTTTGGTCAAGCGGTCCACAATCACCCAAATGGCGTCGTTGCCCTGCTGCGATCTAGGTAACCCATGCACAAAATCCATGGAGATGTCATCGAATTTCCACTCTAGGATAGGAAGAGGCTTCAAAAACCCGCCCGGCTTCTGACACTCGGCCTTCACCAAGGCACAGGTTTGGCACCGACTCACATACAAAGCTACATCCCGCTTCAGACCAGGCCACCAATAGGATTTCTTCATATCCAAGTACATCTTTGTACTACCCGGGTGAATGGAGTACTTTGTGAAGTGGGCCTAAAACATCAACTCCTCACGGAGCTTGCCGAACTGCGGCACACAAATCCTCCCGCCCTTCCTCAGAATCCCATCAATCATCTCCCAGGCGCTGCCCTCGCCCTTTTGAGCTTCCTCCACGAATGCTTGGAACTCCGCATCAAAACGGCTCGCTTCCCGAATACGATCACACAAGTCATTCTGCATTTCAATCCAGTTTAACCGAGCCACGCTAGACTCGCCTCTGGCTGCACATTCCATGCCGAGGGACTCCCAGTCCCGCCTCAATCGTTCATCATGAGCTTCAATCCAATTTCCTTGCCCCGAGTATTTTCTACTCAAAGCATCAGCCACCACATTGGCTTTGCCTGGCGTGTACTGAATCGCCAATTCGTAGTCCCCAAGGAACTCGACCCACCTACGCTGCCGCATATTTAATTCCTTCTAATCTAGGAGATACTTCAGACTTTTGTGGCCCGTGAAGATCTCCACCTTCACAACGTAAACGTAGTGCCGCCACAATTTCAGCGCAAAGATTACCGCCGCCAATTCCAAATCGTGGACGGGGTAGTTTCTCTCGTGCGGCTTCAACTGCCTAGACCCAAAGGCGATCACGTTGCCACACTGCACCAAAACGCACCCCAAACCGCATCCGGATGCGTCGTTGAAAATCTGAAATCCTTCGGTCCCCTTCGGAAGACTTAGGATTGGCGTCGTCATAAGCCTTTCCTTCAGGGTATCAAACGCCTGATTGCACTCTTGTGTCCACACGAATTTCTGATCCTTACGAGTTAGTGAAGTGAGGGGTAGAGCTATCCGCGAAAAGTTTTTCACGAACCTTCGATAATACCCGGCTAGTCCAAAAAAACTTCAGACTTCTGCCACGGTCCTCAATTCTGGCCAATATCTAATGGCTTCCATTTTCATTGGATCTACTGCCACCCCATCCCTACTAATTACATGGCCCAAAAATGCCACTTTCTCCAACCAGAATTCAAACTTGGAGAACTTTGCATAAAGCCGGTTCTCTCTCAGCACTTGCAACACCATTCTCAAGTGAGTCTCGTGCTCCGCTTCCGATTTAGAATAAACTAAAATGTCATCAATAAAGACGACTACAAAAAAGTCCAAGTATTTGCGAAACACTCGGTTCATCAAGTCCATGAATACGGATGGTGCGCTCGTCAGCCCGAACGGCATCACCGAAAACTCAAAGTGTCCATACCTCGTGCCAAACGCGGTTTTGGGTATGTCTTCGTCTCGAATCCGTAACTGATAATATCCTGACTTCAAGTCCAACTTGGAATACACCATCGACCCCACCAATTGCTTGAATAGATCGTCTATCTGGGAAATCAGATACTTATTCTTAATAGTCAGTTTGTTCAATTCTCGGTAGTCTATGCACAACCGCATACTACCGTCCTTATTCTTTACGAACAATACCGGTGCACTCCACGGTGAAGAACTGGGTCTGATATACCCCTGCTCCAAAAGCTCTTGCAACTGAACTTTAAGTTCGGCCAACTCCTTTTGTGCCATCCTAAAGGGAGGACGTGACACCGGCCTAGCCTCTGACACTAGCTCGATAGAGAAATATATCTCCCGCCGAGGAGGTGCTCCCGGAAGCTCCTAAGGAAACACATCTTCGAACTCCGCCACTATGGGTACTTCTCCAAGAGACAGCCTGGAAAGGCTAACCTCCAACAGTGCTACTAGGGCTACACCTTCTTGGTTAACAGCTCATACAAATTGCATGGCCGAAACTAGGGAACAGGCACCCCATGAAGACCCTCAAACTTGACTTCTGCTTGCCCCTCGCCCCTCAGGGTTACCACCTTAGACAAGAAATCGATACTAGCATGCTACTCCGCTAGCCAGTCCATCACCAAAATTACATCAAACTCGGCCAACGGTAAGACTGCCGTCATCAACATGAAGTCGACTCCATCAAGACTCCAACAAATACGCCCTTTAGCCCTGGTAGTCATAGATGACCCATTAGGCATGCGCACCCTCAATTCTGCATCCATTGAGAAAGACTCAACTCCAATCCTCCGAATAAAGCTTTCCGCAAGGAAGGAGTGTGACGCTCCCGTATCAAACAGTACCCTAGCGAGGTACCCGGAAACTATCACAAAGCCTAAACACATGCAACAAACATAAACGGCTTGAAAACAGGAATTTAAGGTGCAGGTTAAACTCTCATACCTGTCACCACATCGGGTTGACGGATTGATTCCTGCTGCCCAAGGTTATAGGCCCTTGGCTACACCGGTTGAAACTGAGAAGCGCTCGACTTTTCCATCTTCCCTTT
The DNA here is from genome assembly GCA_039513925.1 of Platanthera zijinensis. Classification (NCBI taxonomy): domain Eukaryota; kingdom Viridiplantae; phylum Streptophyta; class Magnoliopsida; order Asparagales; family Orchidaceae; genus Platanthera; species Platanthera zijinensis. Next base: position 41,840,639 of record CM077083.1, read on the forward strand.
CTCTACTGCAATGGGGTCGGAGCGCACAGTCTGCTCCTGCCTTAGCACTTGTTCCGTGCCTCCTTGAGTACAAAATCTTGTTATATGCCCAGCCTTGCCACAAGTATAGCACGTCAGAGGTCCCTTAGAGCGAGACCCTCCGAACGTCAAATTACTTTTCTCACCAGACTTGTATGGGTGAGGCTTCTTCTTCCATCTGCTCCCTTTTGACTTCCTGTGGGACTGAGATGGCTTCGCTTCTCCCTGCTTGGGTATGAAACCCTTGCGGCGCTGGGTTCTCTCCATATCACTTTCCAAAATCCTGGCTGCCTCAACCAATTCATTGAAACCTGCGCGTTTCATGGATATGAGTGGCTGTCTCAGGTTTTCCCTCAATCCGTGGTAGAAGAGGTTGTCCCTCTCCTTATCATCCGCCATGGTCGTTCCCGCATAACGACCCAATCGAGTGAACTCCTGAACATATTCATCCACGGTTTTTTCTCGCTACACCAAGTGCAGAAATTGCCTTTGGAGGGCTAACCTTGTTGATGCGGGAATGAACTTCTTCAGGAAAGCATTCCCAAACTCCTCAATGGACGGTGTACGTCCAGGAAACTGCCGGCCACTGTGGCTCGCCCACCAAAACTTGGCGTCCCCTTCCAATATGAAGGCTGCAAACTCCGCTTTCTTCTCGTCTAGTGTCTCAGCCGCTCTCAAAAGCTCCTGAATCCGAGCCCACCAATCTTAGGCATCTATAGGTGTGTCGATTTCCTTAAAGGTTAGAGGGTGGAAGCTCAGGAAATACTTCATTTGCCGGTCACCATGCCCGACAATCACCCTTTCGGCCAGCGGCTCTGCCTGCCTGGCTTCCTCACCCGGCACGGCCGTCGCCGTATCCGGGGTAGCAGGAGTTGCTACCTGAGCAACGGGGGATGTTACTTGTGCTGCCGCTGCGGCTTCGGCCGCCACCATCGCTTCCGCAAAGCATGTGGCAAAGTCGGCAGGGGTCACCCCCATGCCTAAAGGACCTTGCGCCGTAGCGCTACTCGTCGAGAGCTCTTCTCCTGGCCTCGACGTCCCCGCCTCGTTGCTGTTGGAGTATGAGACCAGGCGGTCTGGCGGTTTGAGCCTGGCGGGTTGTAGACTGCGCGGTCTGACGGTTACTCTCCAGCGGTTTGATATCCAGGCTATTGCTGTGTGTAGTCTGGCGGTCTAGCGATTTATCTCCGGCGGCTTGGAAACCGGGCGGTCTAGAGGTCTCCTACCGCATCTCTCTCTTGCTACCGTATTGCCGAGCGGTTAGAACATTGTCTAACCGCGCGGCCTGTTCCGGTCTGTTGTTCTAGCCGCCCAGATTTGTTGTATAGCTTTAGTCCAACATTGTTAGTTTGTACTCTCTCCTCTCTCCTCCATTCTATAAAAGGGAGACCATACCTGTAACATCCCATTTCCGGCTAGACCCCTAGGAGTCGGTTAGTTGTGATAAAACCCTAGGAAGCCCAAAATTTGAAATAAAGCGATTAATATTTTCGGGTCACGGGTTGGTCACGCCCGTGACCGACCCGTCACGCCCGTGACTTGGGCGTGACTACTTCGACGATCGTCGATCTCCACGAGACGATCGTCGAACGTGCTGTCTGGGCATGTCACGCCCGTGACCAAAGTGTCACGCCCGTGACTATGGGCATGACCCCATCGACGATCGTCGATCGCCGTGAGACGATCGTCGACCTTGCGGCCCGGGCATGTCACGCCCGTGACATGAGTGTCACGCCCGTGACCTAGGGCGTGACCAGCCTTCGACGATCGTCGATCTCAATTCGACGATCGTCGACCCCAAAATCTGTCGTTCGGGCCTGTCACGCCCGTGACCCAAGGTGTCACGCCCGTGACCATCCATCGACGATCGTCGATCTCAGTTCGACGATCGTCGAACCCAGAATTGGCTATTCGGGCCTGTCACGCCCGTGACCTATGTGTCACGCCCGTGACATTGGCCGAAACTACGGTTCAGGCCCGAAATTATTCTAACACGCGTGGTAATAAATGCTGGTGTGGGAAGTTACACCAGGAGTAATTTCAGGCCATTTTCCTTCTGTAATTATATAATAAATGAGGAAGATATGGTCCAATAGGAAGCCGCCAGCTGGACACACCTGTTCAGTTTCCACCGTTTCTTATCCCTTCACTGTAACCGAAATGTTAAGGGGAGAACCTTCATGGCCATAAAGGCTTTACCCATTCACCTTCCCACTTTCTGACTTATAAAAGCCCACCTGGAACCAGAGGAGAAGGTTACACGCTCAAGCAAACGGGTCAGACCTCTGTTCTTGCTGTAGGAGAAATTCAGCAACGCCACCACCGCGCCATGGCACCCCGTCGTTCTTCTCGCCTTCAAACCGCGAACAAGGTCCTCCTCTGCTCCTTCTCTTTCATGGGTAGATCTTAGGATTCTTAGAAAGGAGGTTCGCGCTCAACGGAGCCGGACCCGTCTTTCGTTTTCATAAGAAAACCATGTAAAAGGTATTTTTGAGTTCGCCGGAAACCGCCACCTCCGGCGGCCAAACCACCGCCGACCGATAGCCATCGCCTCAACGGAGGTGGTGGTGGTGGTGGCTGGCCAGGGAAGTGACCGAACGGCCGGCGACGGATCACGGAACTCTTACAGGAAAAAAAATGGTTTTCTATCTGTTTTCGGGTTCATGAAGAAGATGAACAGTAGAATTAATATTATAATACATAGATTATTATATATTACATAATGGAAAAATGGATTATTTGAATATATTTTGAGGCTGCAAAACGAGGCACTTAGAGGCCGAATTAGGAAAAATGACCAGTCACAAAAGTTGTAGCCCTCTGGGACTACTTTAATATAAAATTGATTTTATTCAATTTGGGTGAGTGGTTTGACCACAGCACTCATTTTGGTGGGATCAAGACCTAGGCTAACTAGAAATTGAAATGGTTGCCCACGGTTCATAACATGTCCAAATGACTTGAAATTTGGGCTGGAGGTCTATAATATGTATATCGAGAGGCTGTCCAAAAATGGGAATTTTTGGAGATACTTTGCCTAAAGTTTTTGTTTTAATTTAATAAACTTAGAGGAATTTATTTAGATGGTCAAATGACCTCCAAACCCTCCCAAATTTTGGTGAGTGGTCCCTGGCTATAAAACCTAGGTCTGTGTAAAATTCCAATTGATTTGGAGGAGTTTTGGGTGAGAAATCTTCTACCCTTAACTAGGCGTTAGTGAGACACCTTTTAATAAAAAGTGCACTGAGAATTTGGAAAGGTCAAATCGCCTCAACAGAGGCTGATTTTCTGATCTCTGACTTAGAATTGTGTTATAACCTGCGTGGAGAAAAATGGAGTGGTTTAGGGTTGGTTTACCCTAGGATCCAAACTCAAATCTTAAATGAAGGGTTTTGAGGTTTGTGAAGGACATAGGAGCAAAAGCTCTTGTATGCCCTTGAAATTTGGAGGAGAGTGGCATGATATGCTGAAAACCCTCTGGTTGAAATAGTGAGGGAATTGGAGGTAATTGGGTACCTCGGAAGTTGAGAGTTTGAATTAGGATAGAAATGTAATTTAGTTATTTTAAGCACTAAATCTAATCCAAAAATTATGAAACTCGGGAGGAGGGGGTTTTAGGATGTTTTAGACTTATGGTAATTTTCTTGGAATTTTATGATTAATAAATATCATACTTCATGTGTTAAAGGATTATTAGCCCGATTTGTTATTTCAAATATTTGGAGGTTTTAAATTAATTATAATCAGTTAAAATTCTGGATTTAGATCTTGACCAGTAGAACATTGATCCCTGGATTTTTATAGAATTTTTATGTTGAGTAAATCTAGTACTTTATTCACAGATGATAGAAAGGGCTTTTATGTTTAAAAATTAATTATGGATAAAATACTTGCTGGAAAATTGTGAAACTTGGCCAGTGCTAATTTTAGGCCTTTATCTGCATGACATAAATTATTTATAATTTTTGGAAGAATATTTTCTGTACTTGATTCATAAACAACAGAAGTTAGAGATTATTTCTAAAATAGTTTTCATGCCCTTCTAATGATAGAAAAAATTATGATACTTAAGATTTAACCTATTGAGATAACCTAGTATTTATCTTATTTACATGTGATGTATTATTATGGACTGCATTGTTCTTACTTCAATAATTATGCTACTTTTCTGTGATCGAATTGGCCGGCAGAATCGGCGCCTTGTGGTGATGACCCTTCAGGACGTGAAGGAGTCACCGCAAAGCGGCGGTTCTGGGCCTAAAACCCCGGTGGTTGTAAAAGAAAAAAAAAAAGGGGGTCTTACAATACCTTTGTAAATGATATCTTTTTGGATAATAAAATTTTCAATTATTCAAAGTTCCGGCTTGTTTTCTAGTCGTTTGTTCGCTACTTTAGTCGTTTGTTCACTACTTCTCACCTTGTATCAGAGCACTCGATCTTCTCCTCCTGATTCTGTGTGCCCTGTCCGCGCGGCTTGCCTCTTCCTCTCGCGACCTGTTCTCACAGCTTGTCTCTTCCGCCTGCTTGCGCCCTATCCGCGCGGCTTGCCTCTTCCTCTCGCGACCTGTTCTCGAGGCTTGTCTCTTCCGCCTGCCTGCGCCCTGTCCGCGCGGCCTCCTTTTTCCTGCCTTTCAGTCACCGCGACCTGTTACTTTGTTCGCCGAGACCTGCTGCCTTATTCACCTTGTTTGTTCCTCACTTCTGTTCATGCGGGCTATCTTCTAGCCGTTCGACTTCTTTCCCTGCTTGGATCTGCGACTTGGTCGTGGCTTCTCTGGCCGCTGTAGCTCTTCTTCTTCCTATCCGCGTGACTTGTATTCTAACTGCGCGGCTTCTCGTTGATTTCTCCTATAGCCCTTTCTGAAACCTCAACTACCACCACTCCTATCGCCACTCCGGCTCCGCCTCCTACTCCCTCTAGAAACCTTGGCACGGTTTCTAAACTTGTTGGCTCCAACTATCCGGATTGGAGCGTTTCTTTCACCTTTCTCCTTCGCTCTCAACGCAAACGTCATCACCTCACCGATGATCCTCCTCCTCCAGACTCTTATCAATTTGATGACTGGGATGTCAGTGATGCGCTTATCTGCACTTAGTTGGCTAACAGCCTCTCCGATGAATGCCTTCCTGTCATACGCCATAATGAGATAGTCAAGACCGCATGGCTTCACCTTGCTGCTCTCTACTCGAAGGGGGCCCAGACATCCCGCATTTATACTCTCTATGCAGATCTCTTTGCTCGCCCTTCCATGTCTCCTGCTGCGGCTTATCAGCAAGTTCAGGCTCTTGGCGCCGAAATCCTCCAGAATCGCCCTTTCTCCACGGACTTAACCGAGCAGCACAAACACTTCCAGGAACTCCTGGTTGTTTGTTATCTTCTACGGCTCCCTGAGTCTTTTGATATGATCCGCCAGCAGATCTTGGGAGAAGCAGAGTCTCCCACCTTGGATGCCACCGCTGCTCGCATTGCCACTGTTACTTCGCTGCTCCAGCATCCTCTGTTGTCCTCCCCTCCTCCACAGGACTCCTATGCTCACCAAGTTCAGCGGGGTGACAATAGTGGCCGTAGCCTGTCTAGCACGCGCGGTCCGTCAAGGTTCCTCTTCTCTCACTGTGGTCATACCGAACACTCTGTTGACCGCTGCTGGCAGAAACATCCTCATCTTTGTCCCTCCGGTGATACTTCTTCCTCAACCTCCGCCTCCTCTCGGCCATCTGCTTCTGTGGCCACGACCTCAGGTAGTGCACACGTCGTTACCCAAGGTAAATGGCTGATTGACTCTGGTGCTACAAATCACATGACCGGAAACCCTTACTGCTTCTCTCTCCTAGAAACGCATGATCAGTTACCCCCGATTCTTGTTGCGGATGGTTCGCCTTCCCTGGTTTACGGGACGGGCATGGTTCAAGTCACCCCGTCGCTTCGCTTAGCGGACACTCTCTATGTCCCGAAGTTCCCTTGCAATTTGCTATCAGTTACTACTCTATGCAAGCAACTTCAGTGCTCTGTATTATTTACTCCTACTTCTTGTTGTTTTCAGGACCCGAGGACCCAACGGACGATTGCTACTGGGACTAAGAGCGGCGGCCTCTACTTCCTCGATAATGTTTCTGCTCTGTCCGCCTTCTCTTCCTCGTCTACTGATCTGCTTCAATGGCATCTTTGCCTTGGACATCATCCTCCTCAGATTCTTCGTCAGCTTCTTCCCCACTTACCTCAGACCAGTCCTCCGCTCAACTGTGATGCATGTCAGCTTGACAAACATCACCGCTCCTCCTTCCCGCCAAAGCAAGGTCGTGGTTCCTCCCGCCCTTTTGATCTTATTCATTCTGATGTCTGGGGTCCTGCTCCTACTCTCACCGTTGGTCGGGATAGTTCTTACTTTGTAACTTTTATTGATGATTTCTCTAGATGTACCTGGGTGTATCTATTAAAAGATCGCTCTGAATTCTTATCTGTATGGCAATCCTTTTATAATATGATTAAAACTCAGTTTGCTATTTCTATTAAAGTACTACGCTCTGATAATGCTAAAGAATATCTCAGTCATGAGTTTTCGTCTTTTTGTATGCAACATTGTCTTATTCATCAGACCAGCTGTGTTTACACCTCCCAGCAAAATGGGGTGGCGGAGCGTAAAAACCGTCATCTTCTCGATATCGCTCGCACTCTAATGACGCAGATGCAGGTGCCTCGCTCCTACTGGGGCTATGCTGTTCTTCTTGCCTGCTATCTCATCAATCGCATTCCCTCTTCAGTTCTCCACAGCAAAACCCCCTTCTCCATTCTCTACTCGGCCAAGGAACCCTTTCCTCTTCCTCTCCGTATCTTTGGGTGTACGGCTTTTGTGCATGCTCCGTCTGCTACCCGTGACAAGTTTTCCCCCCGTTCCACAAAATGTGTCTTTTTGGGATACTCGACCACTCAAAAAGGCTATTGTTGCTTTGACCCCGTTCTGCGCAAACAGTTTGTTTCCGCGGACGTCACTTTCTTCAAAAATGCATCCTACTTTTCTTCTCAATCCCCGCTTCCTCTTGCTGTCTCTGACTCTCCACCATCTCTCTGTGTTCCTTCCACGCATATCGACGTCTCCGCTCCTATATCATCTCCTCCTCCGTCTCCTCCTATCTCTATTATACCCCCTCCTTCTTCTCTGCAGCCGTCTCTCTCTAGTCCCGGGCCAGCTTTCTATGTCACGGACGCTCCGGTCCCTGAGACACGAGATGACCTGGATCTTCCCATTGCTCTTCGCAAAGGGGTGCAGGCGTGTACCCAACACCCGCTTGCGGCTGTTGTTTCCTATGATCGGCTTACTCCTTCTTGCAGGTACTTTGCTTTGGCTATCTCGGCTATTACCACCCCCCGCACTTACCAAGAGGCTCTTGTTATTCCTCATTGAAAATCTGCCATGGATGAGGAAATCGCCACTCTTACTGAAAGGGGTACCCGGACCCTTGTTCCTCCACCGGTATGTACAGATGTGGTTGGCTGCCGCTGGGTGTTCGTTGTGAAGTTTCGCCTAGACGGTACTGTGGATCGTTACAAAGCCCGGCTGGTGGCCAAAGGCTTTTCACAGACTTATGGAGTTGACTATTTTGATACTTTCTCCCCGGTTGCTCGCCTCAGCACCATCCGAGTTCTTCTTTCTATGGCTGTCAATGGGGAGTGGGTTATTTCCCAGCTTGATGTCAAGAATGCATTTCTCTATGGGGATCTTCAGGAGGAAGTCTACATGGAGCAACCTCCTGGGTATGTTGCTCAGGGGGAGACACGAGTATGCCAGTTGAAGAAGGCCATCTACTGCCTAAAACAGAGCCCTCAGGCATGGTTTGACAAGTTTAGTGGCATTGTGGCTGCCATTGGCTTTACAAGAAGTTAGGCCGATCACTCATTGTTTATTCGCAAAACCGCATCGGGCCTTATAGTTTTGGCGGTGTATGTGGATGATATTATTCTTACCGGCGATGACCAGGCTGGGGTGGACTTGACAAAGAAACACCTTCGTCAACACCTAGTCACGAAATATATGGGCTCCCCAAAATATTTTTTTGGGATAGAAATCTCTCGGAAGCCCGACTCGTTGGTTCTCTCCCAGCAGAAGTATGCTCTTGATCTTCTACAAGAGGCAGGATTGACCGGTGCCAAAACGGCCCGGTATCCCATGGCCACTGGAGAGGACAAAACATGGACAGATGACTCACCTCTTATATCCGATGCCACGAGGTATAGACGTATGGTGGACAAACTCATTTATCTCACGGTGACAAGACCCAATATCGCCTATGCTGTAGGAAAGGTCAGTCAGTTCATGCAAGCTCCCAGGGAATGTCATCTTCAGCCTGCCTTGAAGATACTAGAGTATGTCAAAGAAGCACCAGGAAAAGGGCTACTCTTTCAGAAGCATGGTCATCTGAGAGTTGAAGCCTACTAAGGCTCAAGCTATGCGGATGATAAAGGTGACCGTAAATCTACATCAGGTTTTTGCACATTTGTTGGAGGTAATCTTGTGAGATGGAAGAGCAAGAAGCAATCTGTTGTCTCAATGGTCCAGTGCAAAAGCCGAATACTGGAGTATGGCGTCAACCACATGTGAGTTAAAATGGTTGCGGGCTCTCATGCTTGACCTAGGAGAGGTCTACGACTATCCTCTGCCTATGTTCTGTGACAACAAGGCCGCTATATACATATCCAAAAATCCGGTCTTCCATGAGAGAACGAAACATATAGAAGTCGACTGCCATTTCATCCGAGAAGAGGTCTTGAAGAGACAGATTTGCTCTTCGTTCGTCACCTCCGACAAAGAGTTGGCAGATATCATCACCAAGCCGGTTTCTACTTCTTTCTTCCACATTTGTGACAACCTGGGGATGATTGATATCTATGCTCCAGCTTGAGAGGGAGTGTTGGAGTATGAGACCGGGCAGTCTGGCGGTTTGAGCCTGGCGGGTTGTAGACCGCGCGGTCTGGCGGTTACTCTCAGCGGTTTGATATCCAGGTTGTTGCTGTGTGTAGTCCGGCGGTCTAGCGATTTATCTCCGGCGGCTTGGAAACCGAGCAGTCTAGAGGTCTCCTACCGCATCTCTCTCTTGCTTCTGGTATTACCGAGCGGTTAGAACATTGTCAAACCGCGCGGCCTGTTCAGGTCTGTTGTTCTAGCCGCCCAGATTTGTTGTATAGCTTTAGTCCCACATTATTAGTTTGTACTCTCTCCTCTCTCCTCCATTTTATAAAATGGAGGTCATACCTTTGTAAATGATATCTTTTTAGATAATAAAATTTTCAATTATTCAAAGTTCCGGCTTGTTTTCTAGTCGTTTGTTCGCTACTTTAGTTGTTTGTTCGCTACTTCTCACAATTGCTTGCACTCTTAACACAAGCAAAGAAAAACACAAATCATTCTCTAATCGCAAGACTCAAATACAGGGACACTCATGATCCCGCAATACTCCTATGTGGATAACTTCTTTTACACGACTCGATTTTGACTTTCGACCACGATTTCTCTCCTTGGAACACGAACCTCCCTCTGATACCAAATTGTAACACCTCCCCTGTAATAACTGTATGATATGGGTCCGGCCAGGTCCCCACGACATAAAATCGCCACAGCTTCAGCATTATAAGATGATATTAATACCCAAACTCAAAACTCAGAACTAAACACAGCGGAAACAAAGCAAAACCACTAGAAGTTATCCACTACAATCAGGAGTAACCAAAGGCCTTAAGGCTTTACAAAACAATTTCCATCAAATAATAAAGCACAAAGTCAATACATGAACGTGCAAAAGCACTCCTAGGCTACCTCGGTGTGCAAGACGAACATTGTCCAAATCATAGATCAAAGAAGATAAGAAAAGGGAACAAACTAAAGTACATCAACGCTTCATGAGGCTTAGGGCTTTTCGCCCGGCGCACTAGCTACCGCTTGCGATCCTTTCCTTGTAAAGATTTTAAGTAACGTGGGTCAGCAAAGGCTGACCTCTACTGTGTAACCAACACATTTTCTCCCGGACGCCCCTAACGGACCCCGGGGTACCCCTCTAACCTGCAAGTCAGCACTTCGTATACATTATGTATAAATAAATAAAGCTTAAAAATAGTTTTGGATGTCTCAAGCAACAAATACGTTTCTATGTTGAGAACAGTGAAAAAGGGGCCTACTATGCAGCATGTATGCAAACCCGGGCTTCGCCCAAGGCACCCTAACTCGTATGCATCTAACACATCATCAAACAATTCGGGTACTTCCGTTTCCCCATTGGCATAAAGCCGCACAACATAAGGGAACTACCATGTCCCTAACGGCCCAAGCGTCGTTACATGGAAATCTTGCAAAGGCCCCACCCGCGAATGGGTCTTAAACCCCGGGCTTGCCCGCACATTCTGACTTCACACGTCAGGATTCCGTCTCACACACAAACTGATTCTAAGAACCCTTGCTGGACCCCACCCGCTCATGGCCTCATTGCCCGGGCTTGCCCTACGCTCGGCGTTCTCGTTAGTCTCACAGAAGGGGACTAGTCTCGCCGAGACACACTCCCCACATGACTTGCACGTCACGGGATAGCCAGCCGACCACAGAGACATAGACACGCCTTAGCATAGCACAACCAAATATATTCCCACCCTAATCCACCATTTATACTGTAACGTCCCCGTGCACCAAGGAAAACATCTACCGCCAATGCGGAGCTAACCTTGTCCAGTTCCGGCTACGAGTACTCACTCAAGAAAAGGGGGAAAATGCATACATCACAACGACATCTTACCACAACAGATTTCTACCGAATCCTAGGCTCGCTATGCAACATCACCGAGTCGGACTAATGGTCGCGACTACGGCTTCACCCACAATGCCTAATCCACTAACGGAGCGGATCTCCAATGAAAAAATATGCCGGGGACGGACTCAATCGACCCAGAGGTTCCTCTTGAACCATGGCAACCCAAACCTCTCTCATTTGAGAGATCCGGAGCCCAAAGATGAAAAGAAAAGATGCTAAGCATGCATCCTAAAACCAAGAGGAGAAGTGTCGTTACCTTATGACCCCTCTTCCTAGCCATGGAGAAAGCTTGGTCGGATGAATACCACCGCAACGATCTTGCCTTCGCGGATCTGAACTCCGCTTGCGAAACGAGGCTCCGAAGCTTCACCGGCGGCCGGAGTTGATCTCCTCCTTCCTCCTAGCATTCCCCTCTCTCTAAAGTTTTAGAAAGAGGAAGAAGATGAGAAATAAGGGTTTGAAAACCGTATTCCCGGCCTTAAACCTAGCAAAGACCAACCACAACCCTTGGATCCCAAAAGAAGGAAATGAACAACCAAGATTCGCCCTGAAAATAAACTTCCTGGGCCGAACACAGGTTGTGACACACCCGTGCCCAAGACCGTGTTCTCTTACTCGCCGTCAAACCAGAAATCCCGAGCAGGACACAACCTTTGACACGGCTTCGGACACGCCCGTGTCTCAGGTGACACGCCCGTGTCACGGCCCGTGTCCCCCCAAACGACACAAGACCAAAACGTCCCGAGAGGCACACGGCCATTGACACGCCCGTGTCTCTGGCCGTGTGCCCTCACTCAACGCCACAAAAATCGTTGAGTGCTCGACATGCCTTGGGACACGCCCGTGTCCCAGACCGTGTGCTCACTCAACGCCGCAAAAATCGTTGAGTGCTCGACACGCCCGTGTCTCAGGTGACACGCCCGTGTCCAAGGCCGTGTTCTCACTCAACGCTCGTCGACCTCTCGGCAAAACGTCGAGCCCGAGCACGACACGCCCTGTGACACGCCCGTGTCACTGGCCGTGTCAGCCTACCCAGAACCCAACTTGGCCAAAAACAACGTCATCGGTTCCTCTTCCAAGTTTTGGGGCGTTACAGCCGGCGTGCGCGTCAGTGAGCTGTGAGCGCACAAGGCCGTGTCGCGCGCGCGAGGCGCGCACTTGCGCGATGTGCGCATTTGCGTGTGCTAGCATTGGGGGAGGACTTTCAGCTCCTTCGAGCGAGCATGGTCGCTCAATCGGGACGGTTTTCTTGCATGTTTCGGTTGAGTGCTGCCACTTTGAGTAGGTAATCTGTAGAAGGAACCTCATCAAATAAATAAAGTGCACTTTCCGTCATTCACCGTACGTGCAGAGTCCCGTGCCTCTCACTAATTTATATAAACTATATTCTTACCAGAATTTGAATGCATTTGAAAAAATAAACTTTATTTCGTGACCAAATAGTAGAATAAAAGTTCTTCCCGTTCATGTGTCATGGGCTCTTTGCCATTAATTTCGTGATGTCGAATGTATTTTAAGCGGTAATTGTAATTTACCAGGTGCACGTGAATACCGAAAAGACGACGGCGGTGGCGCAGTACTGGTCGTTGGTAGGTGGCGACTGAGGCGAAGCGTGGGTGAAGTTTGGTGGACGAGAAGACCATTCTTCCCATTATATATCTTCCGTTTGATTCCATTTTTCTCGTAGGAAGCTGAGAGAGGAGACGACTCCTCCTTTAGGGCTTTCCTCTTCCTTAGATCCAGACCCTTTCAGAAGCTGAGAGAGAAAAGTAGGTGAGTCGAGATGGCCATGACGAAGGGCTTGGTTAGCTCCCGCCGGCCTTCCTTTCCGCCGCGTTTCTCTCCGGGGAAGAAGGAGGCGCTGCTATCTTCTTCGATTAGGTTCGGCTGTCTTTCCGACCGGAAAGGCTTTGCTGCTTTGAGAGCAGTTGACGTCCAAAGGTCATACGGCCGTGTCGCGGCGTCTCCCGGGAGATTTCCTAGGATTTCGGCGTCGGTGGCGTCGGCTACTGGGAAGCCTTCGACGGTACCGGAGATCGTGCTGCAGCCCATCAAGGAGATCTCGGGAACGATTAAGCTTCCAGGATCCAAGTCGCTGTCCAATCGGATCCTACTCCTTGCAGCTCTATCCGAGGTGAGATGTTTCCTGTTCTACTATATTGACATATTTGTTCAAATCAAAATGATTTCAAAAGAATCCATGGGAGTAATGCTTCATTTCCTAGATATATTTGGACTTAAATGTAGTTGAATTTTCTTGATACTCGTTCTTAAAAATGATGTGGATTGATTGGGTGGGCCATCAATTATGGACAAGCGTAATCAAAATTTCTCATTTTAGAGTTGATTTATTTGGGGAGTCCAGCATTTTTCATGCCCAGAGATAAGCCATGCATATTTTGGATTCATAATAAGCCACTCTAAAATCATATGTGGGATTCAGAAATCTATTTATTTATATTTTCCATATATCACTTTAATTCTCTTGAATCCAGATTAAACAAATCTTAAATCACAAAAATTGTGTTCCAAAATCTATTTTTGTAGATCTGCATAAACATCCTCAAAAAAACTTCAACAATGTGCCATTACATGGTTCGATTTTCTAATGCAATTACACTCGTAGGCTTCTATACTGAAAAAGAAATGTTCAGGAGATTTAAAACGTAAAATACTCGATATATTTCAAGAGCACAATCATCTGAACATTGTTGAGTTATTACCTTATTTCATTCCTTCTTTTGAAAAAAAAATATTTACAATAGAAACCTCACATTGATGCCTATTATGCTTCAAAGGCACAAAAAAGTTGTGTGCTTGGGTGAGGTCTCTTGCCTTTGCTTTGCTAAGGTATGTACCTGCCTGGTGAAGGTTGAACCTTAGGCATGTCTGCGACGCACCTTAACAACATGGTGTATATCTTTTCATTTTGCATGTGTCCTGTAATTGAATTATCTTAAAGCAGGGAACTACTGTTGTAGACAACTTATTGGACAGTGATGATGTCCGATATATGCTTGTGGCTCTCAAAACCCTTGGTCTCTCTGTAGAGGATGATCCTTTGGCTAAAAGAGCAACTGTTGTGGGATCAGGTGGGCAATTTCCTGTTGGAAAAGACTCAAAAGAAGAGGTTAAACTCTTTCTGGGTAATGCTGGAACTGCTATGCGCCCTTTGACAGCAGCTGTGGCTGCAGCTGGTGGAACTGCCAGGTACAACTTATAAACCCCCCTTCCATATAATCTCAATAATTCATTTCTTCGACCACAGGAATTACTAAATCAATCGAAAATGTACTCCAGTTATGTTCTAGATGGTGTTCCACGAATGAGGGAGAGACCTATAGGGGACTTGGTTGATGGCCTGAAGCAACTGGGCGCAGATGTCGAGTGTTTCTTGGGCACAAAATGCCCACCGGTTCATGTTAATGCTAATGGAGGCCTTCCAGGGGGCAAGGTGAGACTTGTTTTGGAGTTTGGTTCTATTTCTGACATATACTAGTATGCTAATGAATATTGAAGTGTCTACATTATATACAATGTCACATAGGGGTTGTTATTCTTGTTGTTGAAGTTAAACAATCACTGTCCTATATTAGATCAGAAGATATTAACACAATACTTTATGTAAATTTTGAAAAAAAAAACACATCAGATCTTGAATGTTCTTTTTATGGGGTATCTTGCTTCATGAACGGGCCTTTGTAATTTTTCAAAAACTCTTGAGGCTCTTTTCGGTACAAGGATTTGTAATTAGAGAATTGAATCCAGATATACTCCACCTTAAAATTCAGTAGTATTGATTGAATGAGATTCTTACGGACTAATTTTACAGGTTTATCTCTGTTTATGGGATAATATGGTTCAGGTGGTTTAAATGAAATGATTATTAAGTTAGTTTATTATTACTCATATATGACTACTTCTGAAGTTTTGAAGTTGGAACCAACACATTTTTACCTCAAAATTGGCATTTGAACATTACAATGTTTAAACACAGTACTACTATATATGACTCCTTGTTCTGTTAAAGTAACCATAATATCATTTTGCATGCATGCAATTGCTGATATTATAGATAAATGATTGATGAAGCATCTCCACTCTCTTGAAATAAACATCACATCTTAAATTACAATTTTTTTGTCATTTCATACTTATTGAACAACACATAATTGTTGAGGGAAAGGTTGTCATTCAATAGATATTTAAGGTTGAAGCTAGATTATTTGAACAACCCTAAAAATTTGATACGCTTGTTGCCAGTGAGGGTGGTCGGTGTACTGAAGTGGCCAGCCACCATGATCATCGAATCACTCGAAGTGCACCGTGTGCCGCTCGACGTGCGCCCTGTGAGCCGCTCAACTTCCCCCTCGTCGTTAGTTCCTTGAAGCCGCCCGAGGCTAGCCCATAAGCCCCGTATGATTCCCAATGAGCACCTATAAGCCGCTTCACGTGCAACCACAATTCCACTGCGTTGCCTTGATAAAAAATCATTTTGGAGGTTTTGGACTCCCTCGAGCTACTGTTGGGACGAGCCTTGTGATACACTTATAGGGGGAAGAAAATGGATCATCGTGGGATGCCTATGGTTGGAGGAAAAGTTTGACGAGTTTGAATGTCCTATGTGAATTTTGTGGTTAGTTTTGAAGTAGAGTCAAATGTTTTGTTTGTGGCAATAACCTGGTATTGCAAGTTTGCAACAACAAACTGTTTTACATATGGCTATGTATCTACCCATTGCTTTGTTATAACCATCACTTGTAACTATTCGTTCTGTTAGACTTTTCTCTCACATGTAAAACTAAATAGTCTGACTCTTGACCGTTATTTTATCTATTCTTCAGGTTAGGCTCTCTGGATCAATCAGCAGCCAATATTTGACTGCACTGCTCATGGCAGCTCCCCTTGCCATCGGAGATGTGGAGATTGAGATTATCGATAAACTAATTTCTATACCATATGTAGAAATGACTCTGAAATTGATGGAGCGTTTTGGCGTCTCTGTCGAGCATTCTAGCTCCTGGGACAGGTTTTTCGTGAAGCGTGGACAGAAATACAAGTGAGTTTGAGTACATTTAGGCTTTGTTTGGGACGATTGTGTTGTTTGAGCGGTGGCAGTGCAAAATTATGTTAGTAAACACAGCAATGGTGTTTTATTTCCAATTGAAATTTCTGAGACGGCATTTTTTTTGTCAAACATCCCAATTTTGGGGGTCCGGCGTTCACAACAGCTAATGTAGATGACTGGCGGTGTTTTGGGCCTGAAACGCTGTTTTAGAAATATGATGTTTGCGACTATAGATACGCAAATGCTGCCTTCATTTTTTACCACCGCATCCAGAATTGAAATGGCCTCAAGTATAAAATGAACACAATAAAGTAATCTTTATTTTCTCTCTCAACAGATCGCCTGGAACCGCTTATGTAGAGGGGGATGCATCGAGCGCAAGTTATTTCCTAGGTGGCGCAGCAGTTACCGGAGGAACTGTCACAGTCGAAGGCTGTGGCACAAACAGCTTGCAGGTAACAGGCATGCTGTTAACATTTAAATTTTTTAGCATCAACTTGATTGAATGATCTACATCTGAATTGTTGTTCTTGGATTCAGGGTGATGTGAAGTTTGCCGAAGTGCTCGAGAAAATGGGAGCGATGGTTTCATGGACTGAGAACAGTGTCACAGTCACTGGCCCTCCTCGAGATCCTTCAAAGAGAACAAACTTGCGAGCCATTGACGTGAATATGAACAAAATGCCTGATGTCGCTATGACATTGGCGGTGGTAGCTCTTTTTGCAGATGGCCCTACGGCCATAAGGGATGGTAAGTTGTGAAGCTCTGTTGTTTTATCAGAAATATTAAAAAAAATTAGTTTTCTTATCATTAGATGTTAGGATAATTGCAAAAACTTCTCTACAAGTTTGCATAATTATATTGTCCTGCCCTTTGAGTTTAAAGTATTAAGAATATTAACTTATAGAGTGTTTGGATTAATTACAGTACTCGCTTTTTCTAAAGCAGTATGGTTCACGCTGTACAACTCATATTCGTCGACGGTGGACCCCTCCAGAGCTAGGTCAGTAGAAGTCAAAGTCAGCAAGTCAAGACAGAAGTCAGAGTCAACGCGCCAGAGAGCAGAAGGCCTGGGCGAGTATGACGAGCTCCCCTTGCATACTCGCCAGGTACGCAACTAGGTCAGCTGCTCGCCCGACATGGCGAGCAACTCCAGAGAAGTCGCCTAGTCGCCGGGGGTGGGCTATAAATAAGACCCACCTTCTCCCCTTGGATTTTCCTATAAATAGGACCACAGGGGTACGAGGAAGAGGACCTTGGAATCTTGTCGAGATCTCTCAAACTCTTTTCTTGGACGTCAGCTGAGTCTTTGAATTCCTTTTTCAGAGAGATCGGGTTGCGACCTAACGACTATCCCATTTAGTCGCCGCGACTTATTTACCAGCTAGTATTCCTCGTACCCTGCTCGACTATTTGTGATTGTGGAGGGGTTGCTTCTTCTAAGCTTTCAGGTACGTGATGAGACCTTTCTGCCGCAGCACCTGGTGTCCTGTTTGTTGTTCGGCGACTTCCGTACCTTAGCCCGCTAGCCGTTGAGCCGGTAACCTTAGGCTGTTTGATCCGAATTTTTGGAGTAGGGATTTTCCCGGCTTCAACACTCGCCAATAAAGTTCTTTTCCGAAGGAAAGATGAAATGTCAACTCACTCAACATAAGAAGTCTTAACATGCCAAATAATTAGACAATTAATTTGAGAGTACTCCATAACCAAGGTGAACTTGCTCCGAAGGAGTACTTGAGTATCCAAAGAATATTCATGAGTTGGTTGGAACGTCCTAGAAAGTTGTCAACATCAACTAGAACATTCCAAAAGATGCTAAAACTTGCTACATCCTTCGAAGCGGGCAACCCAAATGGAAGAACTTTTCCGTAGGGCTGATCCCTCAAGTCTGTAACTAGGACCAATACTGTAGTTGGAGGGGACATCGAAGATAACCTCAAGTGTCAAGAAAGTACCCGCCACCTCTCAGTACAGAACTCACAACTACCCTAAAATATCATCCAAATCATCTGAATAATATGAAACTAACAACAAAGAAGAATTTAACCTCTGTAAACAAAACTCACAACTAGTGTTAACAGTCACTCAGCAGGTCAAAACCCACATCTCAAAAGAGTTGTGCGGGATTTGTGTAAAAAAGCATCAACAGTTCAACATACGACCTTCAGATTCGAGTGATCGAAGAAAAAACAGTTGCAATGACAAGGCTAGGTTCATCTAAGAATTCGCCTGGGGTTCTCGCAACCTCGATGAGCCGATCACAAGAGTTGAATTTGACCGAATGATGGGTTATGCTCATCCGAATTGCGGAGAAAGTTGAAGGACCGAATGCGGGAGCATTAACTCC
This sequence comes from Platanthera zijinensis, assembly GCA_039513925.1. Taxonomy (NCBI): domain Eukaryota; kingdom Viridiplantae; phylum Streptophyta; class Magnoliopsida; order Asparagales; family Orchidaceae; genus Platanthera; species Platanthera zijinensis. Next base: position 41,858,861 of record CM077083.1, read on the forward strand.
TAATAACCGCTGCCCAAATTCTACACCAGACCCCCTACTTCAGATGGAGGAAGGAGAATTCTCCAATGACATATGAGAATAGTTCAGGGCGACGACTATTATGATTCCTCGAGTGTTGAATTATGGAATACTCGTTGATGCTCCAAAAGAGAAAATTTCTTCAGCAAGGGACGAGAATGCTCCAGTTCATTCGCGAATAAGATTTGACGAATACCAGATTATTGGGTACTCACCAACTTCCAGGAGGAGGAGGATGAGTCTTCCCCTTTTGCTGATGAAATCCGATGGGAAACAGTCCCAAATGGATTCAGAGAACCCCATCTCCCTCAATTTTCAGAATGGGAAGATCCTTCAAGCCATTTACAAGCCTTCGAGTCTGCGACTTCGATGCGGTCTTTAACTGATGCGGTCCTTTATAAATTGCTCATTAGTTTGTTTGATGGAAAGGCCAAAGAGTGGTTTTATAAGCCCCCGACACCCAGTCGATTCATTCCTTTCGTGATCTTCGGAAGGAACTCCTCCTGAGGTTTGCTACCTCTTGGAAGAGAAACAACAACCCAAACACCCTTTTTGATATAAAACAGGGACATGATGAATACCTTGGGGACTTCATGGGTAGATTTCAGGAAGAAATCTTTGGAATCCACGATGTCGACTCATCTTGGTACCCGGTCTCTCTAACATGCGGTCTTCAAGAAGGCCTCTTTAAGTTTTTCGAGAAGAAGCAACCGATTTCTTACGGAGAACTTATCAACATGGCCAACCATTTCAATAAGTAACCCTGATCTAGTCTCTTCTCTTGTCGATCTCATCCGCCAACGTCGAGAGTCGAAAACTTCCACCCAAGCCCCCACCGCTCTATCTCGACATGCACTACGACGACAGGAGTCCTTTCCACTCCAGCTACCGCGTGGAAGACATATTCATCCTCCCCGACCTCTCCGCATCCAAATCAGTCTATCCTGATGAGATCACAATACACTTGATCTCCCCCAAAAAACAATGTGCAAGCTCTTCTTCGTAGCCACCCGTCAACCTTGCAAACTAATCCACCACAGTATGATGATGTTCACGAGGTTTATACTGATTTGAGCATACCAATGAATAAGGTGGTATAAATTCTACAAAAACAATTGGGATATAAGATGCCTCCACCCCTCTGGGGAGGATTTGCGAACAAGATTCTAAATTTCTACTACCATTTTATTGGGATTCGGGTCATAACACAGAAGACTGTTGAGCCCTTTGAGGTCTTATTGAGAAACTGCTAAAGACAAGGAAGCTCAAAGAGTTTGTCGCCCCCAAAGGTAATGACCAACCTACCTCCTCCATAGGGAAGGTAGGTAACACAAATTCAAGAGTTGTGATGTGAGTGCATCGAGTAGGAGGACATTGACCTGATCGGTAGCGTGAATGAAGAGTCGGAATGTGTGGAAATAGAGACCGAAGGAGCCACATGTTTTATTAATTGCTTTCATGGGTTTGGGGTTGGGTTAAAAGATGAAGAGGAGTGGCCAGAACGAGGGTGCCCGGTAGATTCAGATAGTAGACTCTGGCGGGAGCTCGAGCGAAAAAAGAGCTACGACTATCGAAAGTGGCTGCACCGACTTGTAAACGTTTGGAGGAAGAAAAGGATCCAAAGGGGCCCCATGGCTTGTGGTCGGAGAAGTGATGGCGAGGAGGCTGGAGAGGCTGATAGAACAGGGGTCAGCAAAACAATCTGGGTTGGTGAGGCCAATGTAGTAAACTGCGGTTTGAGGATCACCGACAACCGTGGTGGTGTGACACAAACTTCAGAGAGCGACGAGGCTTCTGCGGTCGTTGGTGTGAGCTGTGGAGGATGAGTGAGTAATTGTTGACGTGTGCATGTTGCAAACATGTCTTCAAGTAGGGTGAAGATGGTTGCACCAATTTCTTCGGACGACTTGAGGAGGGCAAGTATCTCATCTATCATTTTCGGGTCAAGTCAATTTGATGGATGATTAATTAATTAATTATGAATCCATCAAAAGTAAGCTTCGTCGTAATCTATATGGTTGTAGAGCACGGGGCTCGAGATGCCTGGGTTGATGGAGTCATCAAGCGTAGGGCTCAACAACCAGGAGCAGACGAGCCGTGCGATGCGGGGAGGGATCAATGACAACAACAATCAAGTGTGCGGTACAGGCTAAAGGGATGGATCTTGGGTTCGATGATGATGAAGCCGACGAGGTGGACCTTCAGTTGCGCAGGCGGGGAGTGAGGGCTGTGATCAGAGGCAGTAAGGACGCGACTATTGGAGACGAAGAGGATCCGCCACGTCGAGGGATGTGCTGTGAGAAGCCTGCGATGAGTAAGAAGAGAGGTGTGTGGCACAAGGCTGGCCACTGGAGATTCCGTGCGATTCTCCATGTATAACGATGAGGTATATAGCGTCGAGGAAGCAGATGGAGGGTTGAGGTAGCGGATGTGGATGTTGCGTCGCTACAAGATTCAACACGATTCTCATTTTTCAAAGAACATCCAGTGAATGACTGTTGTTGATTCAATAAAGGGCTTTTCACATCAATTCCTAAGAAGACTCAAATCTCTCAAGATCAATTTTTCATTGAGTCTATATTTGCTGTAACAAATTATTAAACCTGATGCTATTGTAAGATCTCATTGTGATCTGAGGTAGGATTCAAGTTGAATCTGAGTTGTGTTAGTTGTATACTCTGAGCTTTAGGATCCTGTGTTTGGATTTGAGATAGGGAACCTGTTGCTATTCTTGAGTTGTAGGAGTTATGGACTCTTGAGGTGTAAGATCTATTGGATCTGAGTTTTTGGTGGAGTTAGTCTAACACACTGTTAGATAGGTGGAGGGGGAAGTGGATGTACTCATACTGGAGAACCACTATAAATCTGTGATGTGTGTTTTGTGTGTGTGCTATATTAGTAGATTAACTTATAAATCATGAAAAAACAAAAACAGCTAACCCCCCCCCCCCCCCCCCCCCCCCCAGAGTTCAAATCATCCCCGGTTGTTGGACGGAGCTAAGACATGACATTTCCCATCAATGCCGACTTAGGAAAGGAGGATAAGGCAACACTAATCTAGTGTCTCCTTAATAACTTGGATATCTTCGCGCGGTGAGCAACTGACATGCCTGGAGTAAGTCCCGACATCGTCTGTCATCGGTTGAACATTAACCCTGGAGCCCATTTAGGATGAAGTTCAAAAGCTTCTCAAGGCAAATTTTATTAAAGAAATTCAATATCCTGATTGAGTGTCGAATGTTGTAATGGTCAAAAAGGTCAACAATAAGAATCATATGTGCACTGATTTTACTAAATTGAATAAAATGTGTCTCAAAGATTGCTAACTCTTGTCTCAGATAGATTCCCTAGTTGATTCTACTGTTGGGTTTTCTATCATGAGTTTTCTCGACCCTTTTTCTGGATGTCACCAAATTCGCATGCCACTACCGGAGAGGTGGGTTATTTTAATGATTTCGCCTGAGCAATGGGATCGTTGAGACCAGACACCGTTGTCATTTTCTCCATCTCAAGGGTACTTGCACACTAAAGAGTCGAAGGCTTGAGGAAGGAATGCACAGTTCAAATGATCGACCTGCTAAAATTTATAGGCTTAAGGTTGCTTGGAAGAATGAGAGGGGAATTCTCGTCAAATAAAATTTTTCCGAAATCTCCTTTTAAAGATTTGGAAAAATGTGGGGATAACTCTTTGGATTAATTACACAGCTCATCCTTTCTAAAGCAATATGGTTCTCGCCAATAAAGTTCTCGCCCGAAGGAGAGATGAAACGTCAACTCGCTCAGCATAAGAAGTCTTAAGCATGCCAAATAACATGACAGTTAATTTGAAAGTACTCGACAACCAGGGATAATTCACTCCAAAGGAGTACTCCCGTATCCAAAGAATATTCATGAATTGGATGGAATGTCCTAGAAAGTCCGCAACATCAACTAGAACATCCCGAAAGATGCTGGAGCTTGCTACACCCTTCAAAGCGGGCAGCCCGAATGGAGGAACTTGCCCTTAGGGCAGGTCCCTCAAGTCTATGAATAGGACCAACATTGTAGCTGGATGGATGGGACAACGAATATAAGCTCAAGTTTCAAGGAAGTACCAGCTCCCTCTCGGGACAGAACTTGCAAGTACCCTAAAACATCTTTCAAATCATTGAATTAATATGAAACTAACAACAAAGAAGAATTCTACCATTGTCAACAAAACTCGCTACTAGAGTAAACGGTCACTCGGCAGGTGAAAACCCACATCTCAAAAGAGCTGTGCGGGATTTGTGTAAAAAACATCAACAGAGATGTCTTGATAATTTTAAAAAAGCAATAGAAGGTTTGTATAATTATTCAAAGTTGGTAGGGGCGTCCCAATACATAACTAGATTTTATGATATATATGTACTCACAGTGTCAGGCTTCTTTCAGTTGCTTCCTGGAGAGTGAAGGAAACAGAAAGGATGATAGCCATTTGTACAGAGCTCAGAAAGGTATATATATATTCACCTGGTTTCATATATTGATCTGGGAGTGTAAACGGGCCGAACACGAACAAGTTGGGGCTAATTTGGTTCGGTTCCTTAAACTATCGATTTAAAGATGAACAAGCTCAATTTTGTTAATGAGCAAATAAATCTTTTTTTGGGTTCGTCTCTTTGCACCAACAAGCACGGGCGGGCTCACATAGGAACCAGTGTGGGCGGCCGCCCACACTGAATTTATACAAAATATTTTTCATTAATAAAAATTAAATTAGAATTATCTTTTTTCATTATATATATTATATTGTGTAATTATTCATTAAATTTTCAATAAAATAGAATTGACATATTGGTCATGCCCTCATGTTGATGAGTGAAAAGTAATTAATTCAAATAAATTAGTACTCCGTCTACACAAAAAACATTATGTGCATGCCACGTGGCCAGCAAGCTCATGGCCTGCGAATGCATCAATCAGTTTTTGATCAATTTCTTTGAATGGATTAAAACGAGCTTATGGTTTTCATTGCATAATGTGCTTTAAGATTCATTCTAAAATGTGTCCATTGCATTTTAGTTACAATATACACGAGGGTATGTTGAATGTATATATATAGACTTGTTTACAATTTCATATTTAATATTTTGATTAATTACATGGTTCTCTTCTGTCAGCTTATGTAATTACTAGGAGTACCCCTTCCACTTTTGAAATTATCAAAGCCTCCTCTACAAGTATACAAATTTAACAAACCCTAACTATAAATGTGAAAAGATGATATAGCTCCTGCTTAAGAGAACCAACAAATAGAACTTAAGTTATGAGTGCACCAATATACCCTTAGCAATGGTAGGGAGTGTACTTTTAATATATGTTTTTTGGCTTAATTGGTAGGGTTTCTTTGTTAATTTATATGCATAATAAATGCAGTTTAAATGTTGGTTTCTTTTTTTAGATATTGTAAGTTGATGGATAAATTTGGAAAACCATTAAAATTTGGATTGGCATCATCATGTCCTCCAAAACTCTAACCATTCGTTTGGATGGAACTGGAGACTTGGAATTACAATTAACTGGAGGTCATTTTCAATTGAATTTAACCTTCAATTTCAATTATGAAGCCTCAATTCCGTCCAATCGAACGGAACATAAAGGAAGTGGTATCTTGTAAATGCTAGGGGGTGATTTTGGTAATTTAAGAGAAAAGGGAGGATAGCTTCTCATAATTTCACAAACTAACAACAGCTACCACAACAATTAACCCTGAATATTTTTCTCCGCCGAGCTGAATATGATCAAATCACACTTTATTTTTCAAGATCTTTGTCCACTTGACAAAGACGTGAGTTCGCAAACTTCAATCTTTGTTGCCATCTTTGTTGCATAAGTTTTCACTTGGAGATTTATGTTTGCCTTTTGATTTTTTTTCTTTCAGCTGGGGGCAACAGTTGAGGAAGGCCCCGACTATTGCGTGATAACTCCGCCGGAGAAACTGAATATCGTGGCCATAGACACTTACGATGATCACAGAATGGCCATGGCCTTCTCTCTTGCTGCCTGTGCCGATGTTCCGGTGACCATCAAAGACCCTGCCTGCACCGGAAAGACCTTCCCGGATTATTTTGAGGTCTTGGAGAGGTTCACTAAGGATTAATGGCTTCCCAGCATTGTGTTAGAATTTTTTTCCTTTTCTGCGTAAAGCAGCAACAAAGTGAGATTTTAAGATCTATAATTCTTCGGTTGAATGGAATTGAGGCTTCAAAATTGAAATTAGAGATTAAATTCAATTGAAAATGACCTTCAATTCTAATTCTAGATCTCCGCTTCGTCCAAGCGAACAGGACTTATGAATTTTAGCTTTCCTTTTTATACGTTCTTAGATAATAAGCACATTTACTGTTCTCTGTGATTATAAGCTATAATATAATATTGCTAGCTTATGTTTTTGGTGTCCTTTCATCAAACAAAGTAGCAAATACTCTTAGGGTCCGTTCGTTTGTACGGAATTGGAATTCGAAATTGGAATTGAATATTTGTGAATATTGTGGAATTAAATATTGGTGACGAATTTCAATTCCAATGTTCGCCTAATAAAGAATATTGACGAATATTGTGGAATTGGAATTTGATTTTTTTGCTCTGGCGCGGTTTTTGCCCGGACGCGATTTTTTTGTTCGGGCAAGATTTTTTCACCTAGTCGTGATTTTTTCTCAAGGGTGGGATTTTTTCACGTGCCAGCGATTTTTTTTCGCTCGGGCGCGATTATGTCGTTCGGGCCCATTTTTGTCGCCCGGGCGTGATTTTTTCGGCTGGGGGCAAAAAAACGCGCCCGAGCAAAAACCGCGCCCGGGCGAAAAAAAAACCTGCCCGGGCGAAAAAATCTCGCTCGCGCCCGGGTGAAAAAATCACGCACGGGCGATAAAAGCGCGCCCAGGAGAAATAATCGCTCCCGGGCGAAAAAAACGCACTAGGCGAAAAAATCGCGCCCGAGTGAAAAAATCACGCCCGGGCTAAAAAATCGCGCCAGGGCTAAAAAATCGTTCCCGGGTTCAAAAATCGCGCCCGGGCGAAAAAATCGAATCACGGGAGAAAAAATTGTGCCCGGGCGAACAAATAGCGCCCGGACAAAAAAATCGCGCCCGGGCGAAAAAAACACGCCCAGGCGAAAAAATCGCGCCAGGGAAAAAATCACGCCCGGGCGAAAAAAACGCGATCGGGCGAAAAAGCGCCCGGGAGAAAAAAACGTCCGCGCGAAAAAAATCGCGCCCGGGCGAAAAAATCGCGCCTAGCCGAAAAAATCGCGCCCAGGCGAAAAAATTGTGCCCGATCGAAAAAAACCCGCCCGGGCGAAAAAAACGTGGACGTGCCAAAAAAACGCGCCCGTGTCAAAAAATCGCGTCCGGGCGAAATAAACACGCCCGGGCGCGAAAAATAGCGCCGCGCCCGGGCGAAAAAATTGCGCCCGGGCGAAAAATTCGCGCCCCGGTGAAAAATTTGGGCCAGGGCGAAAAAAACGTGCCCGGGAGAAAAAATCGCGCCCGGGCGAAAAAAATCGCGCCCGAGAAAAAAATTTCGCGCCCGGGCTTAAAAATGTGTCTCGATCGGAAATGTCCAATTCTTATATTGATTGGAAAGAATTGTCTTTAGTTCAAAATGAATTCTATGGAATTCATTGAAATTTAAATTCTAACGTCAAGCGTGTAGACGAACGATAGAATTGGAATTAGACCTTCAATTCCAATTCCAGGAGCTCAATTCCGTGCAAACGAATGGACGCGATTGGAATTGAAGGTCTAATTCCAATTCCATCGTTCGTCTGCACGCTTGACGTTGAAATTTAAATTTTAATTAATTCCGTAAAATTCATTTTGAACTAAAGACAATTTTTTCTAATCTATATAAGAATTGAACAATTCCGGTCGCGACACATTTTTAAGCCCGGGCGGGATTTTTTCGCCCGGACGCGAATTTATTCTCCCGGGCGCGATTTTTTCGTGCGGCTGCGATTTTTTCGCTCGGACGCGATTTTTTCCGTGCTGGAGCGTTTTTTTTCGCCCGAGCGCGATTTTTTCGCCCGGGCGCGATTTTTTCAGCATGACGCGAATTTTTCGCCCGGGCACTATTTTTTTGGCCGGGCGCGATTTTTTCGTCTGGGCGCGATTTTTTCGGCCGGGCGCGATTTTTTCGCCCGGGCGCTTTTTTTTTCGCCCGGGGCCTTTTTTTTGGCACGGGCCCTTTTTTTTCGCCCGGGCGCGATTTTTTCGCCCGGGCGCAATTTTTGCGCACGGCCGCGATTTTTTCTCCCGGCGCGTTTTTTTAGCTCGACGCGATTTTTTTCGCCCGGACGCGATTTTTTTCTCCCGAACGCGATTTTTTCGCCCGGATGAGATTTTTTCGCCCGTCGCGTTTTTTTCGCCGTGCGCGATTTTTTCGCCCGGGCGAGATTTTTTCGCCCGGGCGTGATTTTTTCGACCTGCGCGTTTTTTTCACCGCTTCTGGATCAACCATGATATATTTACAAAGTTGGTCTAACTTATTGATTGTCACTAACCCTAGATAATTCTCCCGATAAATTAATAAATCAGTTTTGCTCGAGCTGCATCATATACTCCACCATTAGTTTTTTTATTTAACAACCCAAGACAATCAGGCTGTGTTTAGGGAGTCTAGACTCATGGACGGTGGATTCCTAAGACGAAGCTGGGCCTATGACTTTAGTGTTTCTAGATTCATTCCCTGGACAAATAGAAAGACGAGTGCCCATATGAGCTGGCTCCCAATCAAGCGAGGTAGATAGAAGAGAAGAATATTCCCAACTCGTATGTTACACGGAGCAACAACTATGGGGAAAGGAATTCAGTCAGCACAGAACAGAGTGCCTTCAGATATGGATTTTTCTTTCGCAAGAAAATAACCTCTGACACGATCCATATATTTTATATTTACAGAATAGATCATAATATAATTGATGTATCTAAGGAAGATCCCCTTCTGGATCTTCCCTAGATACTTATGCCGACTTCTCTCTTTCTCTTACATAACCAGGTATTCAGAAGAACCCTGGAACTAAAAATGGGAAATCCTGAGCCAAATCTTAAAAAAAAAACGAATTAATCCTTTATTTTCTTTGCTTTTACCTTTGAGTTTTCAGAAAGAAGAACAGAAAAAAGACAAATAGAATGCAATACAATATATAGTTATAGAATAAAAAGTTCTTTCGCAAAGAGCTTCTTCGTGCACAACAGCTTATTCTCATTCTATAGCATCTATACTAACAGCGGATATCGCTTATCCGCGATCAGATAAGAAGAGCAGTCGACCCTTACGGGTCCCCTCTCCTTTCAGTCGAGCTTCGCTATCGCTCGCCTCTTACCGGCGTAGCCTTCCGAAGCTGTTACAGAAGAATCTTGTTTCATAAGCAAATGTACCTGGTGGTTTCGTATGTAGAGAAAGGTTGAGCTCTTTTCACGACTCTGCTGCTATTGACTCATCCGCTGGGATTGGAATGCTTGACTTGCTAGGTCAATCGACTCGGCTAGAATGGAAGAGAATAGAGGGAAGGGAAGCAAGCGAGCTGCATTCCTTTCAAGAAAGCTTGAACCCCAGACCTTTCAGTCGAATCTCATATAGATCATAGTGTTGAAGCCGAGAAATTTCTCAACCTCAGAAATCGGACTAGGCAACCTGAAGTTACTGGTCGGCCGGTCGAGAAGATGATCTCTAGTCGAGAAACAGAAGCAAATTGCGCAAACAAGACCCCAGGTTGCTGCGGCAGGAAGGTCCCACCACGTACCCAGTTGCTTAGGAGAAGCAACCCCTTCTCAACCAGATTGGCCGAGCTAGGTACGAAGGAGGCGAGCTTGAGCAATAACGAGTCAAGGGCAGTTGTTGGAACTCGCGAGGGCTCAGGTCGAGATTTGCTTGTCCCTCCCTCGTACCCCTGGGGTCCTATTTATAGGGAAAACCAAAGAGAGGGGGGGTCTTACTTATACCCCCACCCTGGCGAGTTGGCGACTTCCCTGGGGAGCTCGCCTGGAAGAGGCGAGTATCTGGTCATAGTCGCCACCTGGCGAGTTGGCCTGGGGAGCTCGCCATACTCGCCCGAACCTTCCGCGGCCTGGGGTGCTGGCCTGGATCCCCACCTTGTCTTGTTGACTTTGACTTTTGATGACCTGGCGGTGGTAGGGCCCACCCTCGTCGAATATGGGTTGTACACAATCCCCGCTCTTTTTGGGCGACGTAGGAGCCCGGAAAGAATCATCCAACACCTATTCGGCGAGCATCCCTGTCGGGTATATGGTCAGCTCGCATCGTCGTCTGCTGGTAGAGTAGTCTATAAATAGGGGGGGCTTCGTTTTTTGAGACGGTCCCTGGAGCTCGCCGAAGATGTCGGACGCTGAGCAGTTGTTGAGGGACAATCTCGCCGCCCTGTCTGGCCTCCTCGGCATAGCCAGGTCGAAAAGACCGCGCGAGGATGATCCTACTGCCTTGCCCCCGCCGAAGAAGAAGAAGGCGAAGAAGGTCAAGCAGCCCGCCACTACGGTGGTCAGCTCGCCTCCACTGCCGAACCAGGTCGCCGCGGCGACTGAAAATCCCTTAGTGTCGTCCAGCACCCAGAGGATGTTGAGCGACCTAGGGCTCGACGACCTCCCTGGGTCGACCCGGGGCAGCCCGCTGGAGAACCCGGGAGTGACCGAGGAGCTCGCGGCTGCGAAGGAGTCCGCGACGTCTCAGGCCGAGGTCGTCACCGTGACAGGTCGCTACCTCGAACTCTTCCCTGCTGGGTTGTCACTGCTCCTTTGCTGACTTCTTTTCTTATGCAGATTCTCCGATTGCCGCGGACGCGGCACTTGATGTCGTCCCCCTCAGCTCGGCGCCCTTACTCGCCCTGGCGGCCGACAGGCCGTCCAAGACCGCCTACACGGTCAGGATAGGCCTCAGCTCGGGGAAGGCGTCTGGGGCGGCATTGGTGAAGGGCCCCCCGCCTGCGAGTAAGGAGCTGCCGGCGAAAACCACTCCTGCCGGGTCATCTGGGCCGGCGCGCGAGGTTCCTCCGGCGAGTACGGCGGCCTCTGTCGTTGCGAGCGGCGGGAAGATACCCCCGGTGAGCGCTCCATTGCCGCCGCCGCCGGCCGTGGTCGCCAATCCTGGCCAGACGCCGAGCACCGGCTTGCCCCCTCCGCCGCCTCTGTCTGCTCTGCCGAAGTCGGACCATCCGCGACCTCCTCCACCTCCTACGCCGAGGGCTCCGCTCCACCCGGCGAGCTCATCTCAAGCTCCGCCGCCGATGAAGAAGCCGGAGAGGCCGCGGCCGCCCTACTTCCCTCCGCGGGTTGGAGACCCCGACTACGTCGGCCGAGGGTCGGGAGAGCGGGGGCAGGGCAGGCTTGCCGAACTTCCGGGCAGCTCTTCGGGGAGGCGAGATACCTTCGGGCGACCTCCTTCGCCGCGCCGATCCCGATCTCCTCGCCGCGGTGAGCCTTCAGTTACTTCGATTATCGCTCGGCTTTTTCTGACCTAACGATTTATCCTCATGCTTCGTCAGATCGCCCGGCGACCTCTGGGGCGGCTTTCATCGACGCCATCGGGCTGTCCGGGAGCGAGTATCGCCAGGCCGCCATTCGCGCCCACATGGAGCTGGAGAGCAAGTTCGACCAGCTCGCTATCTGCGACCCTCACCGACGCATCTCGGCTATGGAGGCGAGGATGGCCAAGGTCGAAGGGCTCCAGTCGACCTTGGAAAACTATGAAGCTCGCTTTCACGTGGTCAAAGAAAATGACCGCCAGCTGCAGTTGAACAACCACCGTCTGCAGCTGGTGCTTGACGAGCTGGCCGGCATCCGGGCGAGCATGGTGTCTGCTGGACGTCTGGCGAGGATGGAGGAGCAGCTCCGGCTTGGCGACGATGCGACAGCGCTGGCGACGGAGCATTACCGGCGTGCACGCGAGATCGGCTGGGCTGGGCGACATCCGCACCCTCCTGAGCGGCCGAGGGCGCCATAGTTTTTTCTTTGCTTTTCGAATGTAACTCGCCTCGCGCGACTTGTACTTCCGGACATCTATTTTTAATTTGATTAATTCATTTGTGTGCGAATATTCTCGCTTCTGTGTGCGCGCTTTATTTCTTGATGTGCCGAGCTTTAGTTCACCTGATAATGTCGCAGGTTTATCTTTATCGTGCGAGCTCGTTAGATACTCGCCGGGACGGCTGACCCCCCCCTTGGGCTTGTCATATCTATAAATAGGAGGGGTAGGTGGGTCATAAAGCGTATGTTGTAGCGACCTTCTTTCCTCATGGCGAGTATCTGAACAACCAACTCGTCGCTCTTGTTGCTTACGGATCTCGCAAACATGGTCGGCGACGACGCCAGCGCTCGCCGACAGGCCCACGCAATTAACTTCGCAGACGCGGCTTTCAAGAAGTCCATAACCACCGAGAAGGAACTGGCGACCTTCAAAGAACGCTTCCTGCCTGACGGGTACTCGGCGAGACTCCCCACTCGCAGCGAGCGCCTCAATACCCTTATTGAGGGTTCGCTTGTAATGTCGCTGCGTCACTTCGACGTTGGCCTGCGGCTTCCTTTCTGGCCGGAGTTCTGCAAGGTCCTGCGCTACTTCGGGATCGTCCCTGCGCAGATCAATTCCAACGGCGTGGCGATCATCATGGGGTTCCTATGCTTCCTTCGGGAAGAGAGGATCGCCTTCGACCTCTCCGTCTTCCGCCGCATCTTCGCCTTTGCGGCGACCTCGGAGGGAGTCATCTTTTTTAGTAGCCACGTCTGCACCTTGGTCGGGACCGCGAATAAGGTCCACCGCTGGAGCGAGCAGCTGGTGGTCGTCCATGGCGACTTCGGCGGTATTCTCGGCAGGCCGCACCAACCAGCCGACGTCGCCTTCCTTCCTCCCATCCTCGAAGGAGCTCGCGAGCAGCTCTTCGAATATTTCCGCGGTCGGCGCTTTGACGTCATTTTCTGGCGACTAAACGTCAACGTGCTCGAGGCAGTCCACCCTAATGAAAGTAAGCCGAGCTCGAAATGCGCCCTGGTTACTCGCTCGCCCTTTTGCCGCTGAAGCTAACTTTGTCGCGCGTTTTGCAGTTTCGAACGAGCTTCCGGAGAAGCCGCTTCCTTTGGCGAAGGAAGTCGCCGCCACGCAGTCGGATGCTCGCCCCCCTGCCGACGTCGGGGAGAAGAAGAGGCCGTCCAAAGGAAAGTCCCGGGTCAGCTCGCCAGGCCCTGCGAGGAAGAAGGCGAAGGCATTGTCGCCCCATTCCGTCGATCGCAGGTCGCCGACGGATGCCCAGTCGCCCCACTTCCACCCCAACTACGGCCTCGGGCAGGGGGTGGTGGATTCCTACGGTCGCCCGCTCGTGACCTGGTCGGCGGAGGACAACTCGGTGTCGCTGAGCACCAACCTCCCGTCCTGGTCGACTGACTGGGAGGACAAGGGGGAGGCGTTCGCCGTCCTCCACGCCATCTATGGTCGGGTCGACGCGGAGTCCGTCCTGGAGCTGACCCCGTCGGAACTCGCCCACCAGTCGGCCTGTGCGCTCGCTCGGTCTGCCGAGCTGGGTCACTACTCGGCGAGGAAGCTGTTGGAGACGACCGATGCCCTCAAGGTCGTCTCCAAGAAGGCCATCGACCTCGGCATGCAGTCAGTCCGCTGGATGGACTTCGAGGTGAGCTGTCCTTGGGTGGGTTTGCTCGATTTGCTTCGTTGATAGATCCTGACGTCGATCATTTCGCAGGCTGCCGAGATAAAAGCGGCGAAGAAACTCTCCGAGTGCGAGGAGAAGCTTGCCGCCTCCCAGGCCGATCTGGAGGCGGCCCAAACTCGCGCAGTGGTGATGGAGACGAGGCTGGTCGCTGCTGAAGGACGGCCGAGCTCCTCAACCCCGCTACCCGAGGACCCGGCGCGAGTGGTGAAGCAATCACGCGTCCTCTGGGAGGAGAGATCCTCTGTTCGCCGCGAGATTGCGCGGGCGGCGGGGAACGTCATACTCGCGCGCCTCAGGCTCGGGGGCCAGCTCGTCGAGGGGGAGAAGCCGCTCACTGTCGACGAGCTCATTCCCGAGCTGCTCGCCGAGGGGACTGTCCCGCCGTATAGCGCGTCGTCGCCGACCAGCTCCGGTGATTCTGACAGCAGCGGTAGCGGAAGCAGCAGCGGCAGCGGAAGCGGCAGCGGCAGCGGAAGCAGCAGCGGCGAGAGCGCAGAGAGCGACGACTTTGCAGATATCAGCGATATCGGGGATGATGAATATCGGCCTGATACTGGCGACGACGAGTCCTAGTTGCTCGCCGATATTCTTTTTGTAAACCAAATTTTTGACTTAATGATTTATACAAAGTTTCAGTTTTTTCCTTTCTGACTGGATGTTACTCGCTAGGCTCATAGGCTCGGAGAGGAAAGCTCGCTAGGTCGCAGGGGGATGGTCCCGACATCGACCATCCGCTCGCCGGGACCTACTCGCCCCTGCACCCGGATACTCGTGAACCTGCTGAGATAACCGCGCGGGTGGCGTGTGGGACATACTCGCATGCCCCCGGGGCTCGCTTACTCGCGCGGTTCCAGCTCGCTTCCCCGCATGGGATCTGCTCGCCTACTCGCACGAGATCAGCTCGCCTGCTCGCGCGAGGCCTGCTCGCCTGCTCGCGTGTGACGAAAATTGAACCGGGCTTGGTCGTCGAACATAGCCTGCGGGCCCCTCATTCTTGTCATCGAGGAGATCGGCCGATTCCTGAGGAGAGGAGCTCGTGGGGATACCGGGCTTACGACGCTGCTCAACTCGAGGTCTTGGATTACAATCGAGTAGATCGGCCGATTCTCGAGGAGAGGAGCTCGTGGGGATACCGGTCTTACGACGCTGCTCAACTCGAAGTCTTGAATTACAATCGAGGAGATCGGCCGATTCCCGAGGAGAGGAGCTCGTGGGGATACCGGTCTTACGACGCTGCTCAACTCGAAGTCTTGAATTACAATCGAGGAGATCGGCCGATTCCCGAGGAGAGGAGCTCGTGGGGATACTGGGCTTACGACGCTGCTCAACTCGAGGTCTTGGGTTACAATCGAGGAGATCGGCCGATTCCCGAGGAGAGGAGCTCGTGGGGATACCGGGCTTACGACGCTGCTCAACTCGAGGTCTTGGGTTACAATCGAGGAGATCGGCCGATTCCCGAGGAGAGGAGCTCGTGGGGATACCGGTCTTACGACGCTGCTCAACTCGAAGTCTTGAATTACAATCGAGGAGATCGGCCGATTCCCGAGGAGAGGAGCTCGTGGGGATACCGGTCTTACGACGCTACTCAACTCGAAGTCTTGAATTACAATCGAGGAGATCGGCCGATTCCCGAGGAGAGGAGCTCGTGGGGATACCGGTCTTACGACGCTGCTCAACTCGAAGTCTTGAATTACAATCGAGGAGATCGGCCGATTCCCGAGAGGAGCTCGTGGGGATACCGGTCTTACGACGCTGCTCAACTCGAAGTCTTGAATTACAATCGAGGAGATCGGCCGATTCCCGAGGAGAGGAGCTCGTGGGGATACCGGGCTTACGACGCTGCTCAACTCGAGGTCTTGGATTACAATCGAGGAGATCGGCCGATTCCCGAGGAGAGGAGCTCGTGGGGATACCAGGCTTACGACGCTGCTCAACTCGAGGTCTTGGATTACAATCGAGGAGATCGGCCGATTCCCGAGGAGAGGAGCTCGTGGGGATACCGGGCTTACGACGCTGCTCAACTCGAGGTCTTGGATTACAATCGAGGAGATCGGCCGATTCCCGAGGAGAGGAGCTCGTGGGGATACCGGGCTTACGACGCTGCTCAACTCGAGGTCTTGGTTAATATCCTGCATCCTTATATAACTTGGAGATTAATCGCAGAGATACCTTGACAAGAAAGAAACTCTCCGGAGAGATGCTCTTGACCCTGCCGAATCGGGGGATTGGTGTCCAGACCCGTTCCTAAGAATTCCTCTAGTCGGAGGAGAGATGCACTCGGGGAGACCTAGGCCGGCCTGCAAGGGGGGGGGGGGGGGGCTGACCTCGGCCAACAATGCAGAGGCTCGGTCTTACAAGAGCGCTTAAAATCCCGAAGCATCGTCCCATCATCCGAACTAGGCTATTCAGTGAGAACGGGTTGGAGTCCCGTATCCCGATTTGACAGTGAAGGTCGCTTCCAGGTACGATTAGGGTGGGGGTGGTGTTCATCGTGGGTCCTTTTCGAACGCACTCGGAATCCACACACCTCCCTCCGGGCTCGTCCATACCCTTTCTTTGGCAGGTTATCCTGTCTTGTTGCTCGCTTGAGATCTTCTCCCTCTGGGTGTTTTACGAGGCCGGCCTCTCCTCAAGTCCGGGAGCTGCTTCTTTACCTCCTCTCGGACCAACACCGAGCTGACTGCTTCAGCCCCTACCCCTAGGTAGAGCAAGAGGTCCTCACCGCCCTGCGGACCCTGAAGGAGAGGAGCTCGGGTCAGCTGTTGTTTGAGCTTTATGAAGGCCTCCTCGCACTCCGGGGTCCACTCGAATTTCTGGTTCCCCCGAAGGGCTTTCAAGAATGGGGAACACTTCTCTCCGGCCTTGGAGAGAAACCGGCTAAGACCTGCCAGCCTTCCGGTCAACCTCTGAACTTCCTTGGAATCCCTCGGGGACGCCATCTCCACGATGGCTTTCACCTTGTCGGGGTTAGGCTCCACCCCTAGGGGAGTAAGGAGGTGCCCTAGAAACTTCCCCCTTCCTGCGCCGAAAACACACTTGGCCGGGTTGAGCCGCATCTTGTACCTCCTCAGGGTGGCGAAGGTCTCTGTCAGATCCGCTACGTGCTCTGCGGCGCTCTTACTCTTAACGAGCAGGTCATCTACGTAGACTTCCAGATTCCGCCCCTTTTGCTCTCTAAAGACGTGATCCATCATTCTTTGGTATGTCGCGCCGGCGTTCTTGAGCCCGAAGGGCATCATCTTGTAGCTATAGCATCCGTCGCTGGTGATGAAGGAAACGTCGCGGCAATCGGGGGGATGCATCCGGATCTGGTGATACCTTGAAAAGGCATCAAGGAAGCTCATTACGGGAAACCCGACGGCGGAATCAACCAGCGCGTCGATTTGAGGCAAGGGGTAACAATCCTTGGGGCAAGCTTTATTGAGCATAGAAAAATCAATACATAGCCTCCAGCCCCCTCCCGATTTCTTCACCATTACAACATTGGAGACCCAACCTGGATACTGGATCTCCGAAACAAAACCTGCTTCTAGCAGCTTCCCTACTTCATCCCGGATTGGTCCCGCCAGAGCGGTGGCGCTCTTCCTCTGCTTTTGACGGACTGGGGCCGTCGCTGGATCCAGGTTGAGGCGATGACAGGCAACATCAGCATCAATCCCTGGCATCTCGGCGGCGTTCCATGCGAAGACGTCCGCGTTTTCCTGCAGGCAGGCAGCTATCTCCACCTTCCCTTCCGGGGGCAAGGCTCCTCCGATCTTCAGCAGCTCAGGCTCTCCTCTCGGGGAGATCACCTCCACTTCCTCCAGCTCCTCGGCAGCCTGCAGGCCCTCCTCCTGCTCCATCATCTTCTCCAACCTTTCTGCGTCACCCATCCAGCTGATGGTGCTGACCGCATTCAGGTAGCATTCCCTGGAAGCCTTGGGATCTCCTCTGATCCTGACTTGGACGTCGTCCCTGCAGTACTTCAGGCATTGATGATATGACGATGGGACGGCCTTGAAGTAGTTGATGAGGGGCCGTCCGAAGATGGCGTTGTAACCACTGGGTGCGTCGACGATGACGAAGCGACATCGGATCGAAGTTCCCCCGAGGGTGACTAGCAACTCAACTCCTCCTTCCACCTCTTTCTTCTCCCCGGAGAAGCCGAAGAGAGGCCCATCTGCTGCCTGAACCCGGGACGCTTCCACCTGAAGGCCGACGAAGGTTCTCTTGAAGATGACATTCACCGAGCTCCCGTTATCCGCGAGGATTCGGTCGACGGTGAAGTCCTCGATTGCTGCTTGAATCACCAGGGCGTCGTGGAAAGGGTTCTCGTTCCAGAGCATGTCTTCCTCCGAGAAGGTGATCTCGTTCAAGGGAGGGGGGGGGGGGGGTCTGAGACGTCGAGGCGACGCTCCTTTTGTAGATTTGGTGGAGATTTCCCTTGCGGGAAGCTCCTAGCCCAGCCCCTCCGTTGATTACTCCGACGTGTCCGCCTCCCGGACCGGGAATGACATTCCCCCTTCCTCCTTGGTCGATCCTGTCCTCGTTTCTCCTCCTCTGCGGTACCTGGTAAGCCACTTGCCCAACCTGGGCCTCCTGCTGCGGCTGCTCCCTCTCGGCCGCCGTTGCTTCCATCCTCCTCCTTGCTTCCCAGAACTCAGGGCAAGCCAAGGTTCCGTGCCCCTCCACTCGATGGATATCGCAGTAGAGGGGAATCGCCGCTTCCTGCTGCCTTTCCTGCCTCCTCTCCTGCTGCCTCTCCTTCCGCCAGCGCTTAGCGGCTCGCTGCGTGATGGCCATGGTCTCCCTTCTTCCTCCTCCCTGCTCCCGAGGGTTGTAAGTCCTCCTCTCCTCCTGATGGGTGGGCCGCCTCCACTAGGGGCGATCCCTCGGGTACTGGAATCTTCTCTCCTCGCTCCTCGTCTCTCGACCTCCGACGGGCCTCCTATCCTCCTGCATTCGAGGCCTCTCCCGCCTCTCCTGCCTCTTCGCCTTTCTGATCTCCCTTCCCCTTTCTCCCTTCTCCTCTTTCCCCTGCGGCCTCTCCTGCTTCCTGTCGTTGCGCCCCTCCGGCGCCCTCTCCCTCTCCAGCAGTCTTCCTCTGTCTTGCCCAAGCTGTCGGTCTCCATCGAGCCGTGCCAGGAACTCCTTGTTCCTCTCCTCTTCCTGGATGAACACATTGGCTCTCTCCACCATCTCCTCGAACGATTTGGGCGGCCTGTGCCCCAACTCCATGTTGAACAGGCCCTGCTTCAGCCCGAACTTGAGGGCCACCATCAAGGTGAACCCGTCTACCTCTTCCACCTCCAGCACCTCCTCCTGGAATCGATCGATGTACCGGCCCAAACTCTCGTGCTGCCCCTGCACGATCTTGAAGAGGGCGGTTGCCTCCTTCTTCCTCCGCTTGGACGTCGCAAACCTTGCTAATAGACCCCTTCGAAGATCTAAGAAGCAGTAGACTGACCCGGCTGGCAGCTGGTGGAACCAATCTCTCGCACTACCCTTGAAGGTAATGGAGAAGAGCCGGCACTTGAGAGCATCGGACATGTTGCGAATGGAGACCACATCCTCAAACCACTGAAGATGTCCCACCGGGTCGTCCTTGCCGGAGTAGTACGAGAGGACCGGCTCTCTGAAGTTGTCGGGGACGAGGGCTGCGAGGATCTCGTCGCAAAAGGGGCTCCTCCCTTCCTGGCGGCGGCGAGTATCCTCCCCGCTCGAGCAGTCATACTTGCTCCATCGGCGAGCATCTCCATACCTCGCCGAGAGTTCCGGATCTCGAAACCGGATTCCTTGACTACTCGCCGGGTGATGTCGCGGCGGGATCACCTGTTCTCCACTCGCCCAAGCGGGCTCCTTCCCTGCTCGCCGAGTTGGTATCTCCTCGCCCGGGGGTGTCCGGTGGCGGGGAGAAGTCGCCGTCACCTCAGGCGGATTGGACAACCCGTCGAGTATTGCCTTCTCCACTCTCCTCGCGAACTCTGCAAAAGCCGCCACTGTCACATACTCGCTACCTTGCCCCGGGATTCCAGCTCCCACCGAGTTACCTCCCAACTCGCCCCGGTCTCCGCCATCGGCCATCTTCCAACCACGACTTTCTTCTTCGGTCGCTATCCACGCTCACCGCACCAAGTGTTGAAGCCGAGAAATTTCTCAACCTCAGAAATCGGACTAGGCAACCTGAAGTTACTGGTCGGCCGGTCGAGAAGATGATCTCTGGTCGGGAAACAGAAGCAAATTGCGCAAACAAGACCCTAGGTTGCTGCGGCAGGAAGGTCCCACCACGTACCCAGTTGCTTAGGAGAAGCAACCCCTTCTCAACCAGATTGGTCGAGCTAGGTACGAAGGAGGCGAGCTTGAGCAATAACGAGTCAAGGGCAGTTGTTGGAACTCGCGAGGGCTCAAGTCGAGATTTGCTTGTCCCTCCCTCGTACCCCTGGGGTCCTATTTATAGGGAAAACCAAAGAGAGGGGGGGGGGGGGGGTCTTACTTATACCCCCACCCTGGCGAGTTGGCGACTTCCCTGGGGAGCTCGCCTGGAAGAGGCGAGTATCTGGTCATAGTCGCCACCTGGCGAGTTGGCCTGGGGAGCTCGCCATACTCGCCCGAACCTTCCGCGGCCTGGGGTGCTGGCCTGGATCCCCACCTTGTCTTGTTGACTTTGACTTTTGATGACCTGGCGGTGGTAGGGCCCACCCTCGTCGAATATGGGTTGTACACATAGAATCTCAAGTCAAGATTTAGTTTGTGATCCTGGACTAAAAAGAAAAAGGCCATTGGTTGTTTCATTCTCTTTTTCATAGGTAAATAATTCTGCAATCTTTTCCACATCAAAGGGGAATCTTTTGTTCAGTGTCATGTGTTAAGCATGACACTTTTTCAAGATGAAGAGGCAGTAGTTAGAAGCAAAAAACGTCTTTGGCTTTCAAAATTGTTGTACAGTGTCATTGTACAAAATTTGTGTCCTGTTTTTCACATCATTCTTTTTTCCTCTAACTATTAACTATATATTATATATATATATAGTTAATTATATAAAATATATAAAATAGTTAATTATATAAAATGTTCTTGTCATTTTTTTGTTGGCAAAATTTCATCTGCTGGATCTTTGTACATATGCATTTTAGTTAGTAATTCCTAATTCTAATTCAATTTATTGCAAAAGCAAATGACCTTGAACTACAAGATTGAGTTATCTATATGACACGAGATTCTACGAGAATCCATTTTTCATTACGTAATTGGAAGTAACCAATTAGGTTTACGACGAAACCTAGAAATCGATCACTGATCCAATTGGAGTACCTCTACGACATACTTTGCGTGTCTTATTAAGATTCAGTGAACTTTTGTATGCGATTCCTGCTGTTCGTTACCAGTGAATGTAGCATTTCTTAGTGAGATAGTCTTGAGAAATGGTATAGGATTTCCCAATTTATTAATAGAAGGACGAACGCGGGGAATCAAAGAATTATAAATGAATGTACAAAAAGAGTTTCCCCGGAGACTCAACATTGCTATAACAAGAATTGAAAAGCCTTATGGACAACCTAATATTCTTGCAGAATATATAGCGGGCGGTGGTTCTCCGCATCTTGACTCGTTCTTCTTTGGTGTCAATGTCAGATTTCGAACTGCTATGAGGGAAGTTTTCTTTCTCTTCCCCCCTTTTGACTCTGACTTCTAGGTCTTGCCTCTTGCTTCATCACTAGACAAACATCTCAGCCACAACTAGTCATAATACTTTCTGTATCAAGTTTCATTTCAATACACCCTTCGAATTTTGTAGGTTCATTAATCAGGGCTTGACGGAAAAATTTAAAAAGTTTCAAAAAATTGAAGATCCCCAACGCGTTTTTTTCGCCCAAGAGCGTTTTTTTCGCCCGACGCGTTTTCCTCGCCCAGCGAGATTTTTTTTTCGCCCGGGCGCGAAATTTTCGCCTGGACGCGATTTTTTTCGCCCGGGCGCGATTTTTTTGCCCGGGCGCGATTTTTTTGCCCGGGCGCGATTTTTTCGCCGGACCCGATTTTTTCGCCCGACGCATTTTTTTCGCCCGGCGCGATTTTTTCGCCCGGGTGAGATATTTTTGCCCGGGCGCGATTTTTTCGCAATGCGCGTTTTTCGCCCGGCGCATTTTTTTCGCCCAAGCGCGTTTTTTTCGCCCGGCGCGTTTTTCTCGCCCTGCGGGATTTTTTCGCCTGGACGCGATTTTTTCGCACGGGGGCAATTTTTTCGCCCGGACGCGATTTTTTTCGCCCGGACAAAAATCACGGCTAGGTGAAAAAAATCTCGCCCAAACCAAAAAATCGTGTCTGGGCAAAAAATCGCTCCCGAGCAAAAAAATCGAATTCCAATTTCACAATATTCATCAATATTCTTGATTAGGCGAACATTGGAATTGGAATTCGTCACCAATATTTAATTCCACAATATTCACAAATATTCAATTCCAATATCGAATTCCAATTCCGTACAAACGAACAGACCCTTATAGGCTCCGTTTGTGATATCATTGGGGGCAATGGAGGTTAACTTCTCGGCTGCATTTTGGGACTTTTTTGTGGGCGTTCACCATCACTAAAATGTGATTACACATGCAGGACTTTGATGACGTTTTGACCCAAAATGTTGTTTTGACGTGTGTAGAGCTGTCAGGGTCCGGTTCGATTTTACTTAGATCGTGAACCAAACTGCTAATGTAACAGTCCTTCAAATTAGAACTAAAATCTTATTTGGTTTGACCGGTTCTGGTTCCAGTTCTGGCATAATTTTGAGAATTGTCGTGTCAACGGCTCCAATTACGATTCAACAAGAGTTAAAACCGAACCTGCCACTAACGGTTCGGTCCGGTTCTATGCAGTTCGGTTTGGCTCCAATCGATTCCGACTAGAACCAAAATCAAATTTGACGGAAAGAATGAAGGAGGTCAAAGATAAAAAAACAGATGGGAAATGTAAATTTGTTCATTTTTTTTGCAAGAGGGACTTCAAAGTTCGAGACATGGGCATAGGAATTTCACATTACTTCAATGAAGAGTATTTTTTGTATAATATAGTAAGGATGGAAGTTAAAAATTAAAATCATAAAACCGCACCAGACCATACCGATTTTAAACGCACTAAATGATTTGGTTGAAGAGAGGTTTTGTCATAATTTGCAGTGCGGTTTTGGCGGTGCAAAATAGACAAAATCGCGTTGCACCGCTATTATTATAGATATAATTTTTCTAGGTTATTGTATTATTTATATATATTATTTGAGTCGAAAAACATCACATTTTTTTTGCATTATATAACTGTAAAAAAACCGAAACTGCACCGCAAAACTCGACTTCAAAATTCACCAATATCAAACCACATCGCATGAGTTTGGTGCGGGGTGGTTTTGTTCAGTACAAAACTGATCTCTTTAAGTGTGATTGCGATTTGATTTCAAACCGCACCAATTTCACTTATAATAATAAGTATAAATATTATAACTAGATTATAAAAAACTAACATTATTATAATAATATTAGTAAAAATTAATAAAAATAATAATAAACGGGTTGTGGTACGGTTTGTTTCGGTACAGTTCAGATCAGGTTTATAAAGTTTGGAACTGCTTGAAACTTGTCTATTACGGTTTCGGTTCCAGTTCCGGTTCCGATCCGGGTAATAAAATAAAAGAATCACATCAGGACCAATGTTGTTTACAGTTACAAAATTCTAACTGGAATCGAATAATTCGAGAACGGTTCAGTTCGTTTCTTTACGGTTCCGATTCGGTTTATACTTTGCGATTTTAAGTGACATCTCTACTCATGTGTGACTGGGTGTATATCTGTTCGACATGTAAGACCCCTTTTTTTGCTTCGCCACCGGGTCTTACGCCTAGAACCGCCGCCTTACGGTTACTCCAACTACCAAGTTAGACTCCACCGCACGATGCCGATACTGCCGGCTAAAACGTTTACATCATAGTAGGCCAACAAAAGAGAAGTAAATGAGTAATAAAAGTGCACAGATCACAGCTCACTATCAATATATATAAAAGAGCAATAGTCCACAATGAGTACAAAGTATGAAAGAGAGTAGAAAAATGGGCTTAAGCCCGGTACATGTCTAATACAAAAGATCTCTCTCACACAACTCACACATCTAGCAGAAGCAAACTGAAAACCGGCCTCGACCTATTGCCGATTAGTAGCGGTAGTCCGCAATAACTGCTCCTCAAGTCCTGCCATCCTCCTGCGACTGGTGCATCACCTCAAATTCCTAAAATGATGTGGTCCACCGACCGTTAGTCAAAAGACTAAGCCACTATCGTCCTCGCCTCACCCTCGGGACTCCTAGGCACCGTGTAGGGAGGAGGAAAGGAAAGATATTTAAGGTGGAGAATGAACAAGAGCAGGTGACAACTAGCTTAGCAGGAGTATGTACAAGGGAACTATAACAAAGTAGCAGTAATGTAACCAAGGTAAAGTACAGAGCAGTAAGCACATGCTACACTATAAGTAATAAAAGTACAAATAAAAAACTACGGCTACCTTCTACCATAGATAAAGTAAAGTAAGCTATAAAATAAGTAACCGTAACTTATAAGAATGTTCACACAAACTCATAAGTTAAGGGGTCATTTTGCAAGGTCTATCGTATAAAAAGTCTCATACCAATTTATATGATAGGATTAGAGGTTTAAATGCAATGATGAAATGATATGCAATGTTATGCTAGTTTAATGCAATGTTCATACAAGTGTAACACACACACGACTCTATGCGCACATACCTTTAGTTCCCTAGTTTTGGAAGCTAGCTTCACTCTTAGGAGCCTCCGTAGTGGCCAACGAAGACATTGGGTTGGGACACCCCACTCCTAGGAGGGTAACCGCACTACCAGGCCTAGCCCTTACATACGCCTTTGAAGGACACACCAGAGTCACCACGTACTAATGCTGACAAACCCGCCAGTCTTTTCTTTGGCTAAGTGAGAACCACACTTACCGAGTCAACATATCGACGTCTGTGCAATCGACCGTCTAATAACGAAGACCCACCACCTTTATGCACATGCAATTATGATAAATATGAATCTCTAAGCGATCGGCTCCCCGGACTAACCCGTCCATCACAACAACCTTCCGAGCCACTGGCTCCCCGTACTAACCAGTCCGTACCTACCACCGCCAAGCCTACCGCTCGTGAGTCTAAACCAAATTAGCCTCCCGTTACTATGGGGTGAGTGAAAGTGAAGTATTTAGAATTAATCTTGCACTAACAGTTTAGCCTTACAGTTTAGGGTTAACCTTGGACTGCCCAGGGCATTCCCTGTGAAGGGCTCTCGAGGGCACTAGGAACTATGATGGGGTGAAGCCCAAAGCTCCCTTTCACAAGGTACTTATAATTGTTGGTATCTACCCATGTCCCAACTCTCCTGATCTTACACTTGAACTAAACCTTAGTGTATTTAGACTTCTTCCAAGGGAAAGACGATCCATCGTCGATCCCGAGCACGACCTTAACTTAGCCAACCAGACTCTCACAACCTGACTCCTCTTTCATATCCAAATCAAACCAAGTACACCATCTATCCCACCTAACCATTCCAAGGCTTACATGTTATCTTATTTCTACAGGTTTACTATGTGCAGACCTAATGAGCTACATAACGTGCATGAATGATGACCCATCCAAATATTCATCCAAATGACCTAAGCTAATTACCGGGGGTCTAACATGATATTTTATAGATAAATCCAGAATATAATATTTTTCCTAATTTATCTGGCATTTATTTAATTTTTAGCAAAACCAGACCAGCTATGCTTTTGAACATCAAGTATACTTTCTGACATCATATGGCCTCAACAAAATTATGACAAGTGTATATCATCAAAATAACAGTAAAAACCTAAAATCACAATTTTTCCAAAAAGGTTTGACCTCCAGACTAATTATTGATTGAATAACCACAAACATTGGGTAAATCAGGAAATATTAGAATTAATCATCCAAAAATTATAGGCAAAATTACCAAAGGTTAGAAAATACCAAAATAGCCACCTGACAAAAAATAATAATTTTCTAAATCCATTTGGTCACATAAATAATTTATTTAAAGATATTCAACATTGGGCACTTTGTGAAGGATCCTATATGAAAAGGCTTCCAATAATTTTATAAACATTCACAGTACATAATGTGTAACACCCCTATCCATCACATAGCATATAGCAGTAGGTCCGGCCGGGGCCCGACGCCATATACCACGGACAGACCGGTGGTTTACTAGATGAAACCATTAAACCAATACACACGTCCTACACAGAGCATCTAGCAGAAGCAATTTGTTAAGTTGCAAAGGAAAGAACCAAACACAAACACGAATGTCCACTAACAAAACCCAGTAGGAATGAAATACAAAATACACAAAAGTACTGGCCTTATGGCCTTACAACAGTTCACTTAAATAATTAAACAGTGTCTTACAAACTTCGGCTCGCAGGCCAGCCACACATGATTTAAATAAGTAAACAAACAAGGCCTTCGAGGGCCGGCTCAGCAACTTGGGCTTTGGCCCGCTATTTGCCGCTCGGCTCCACAGCACCTGCAAGCACAAATCACCGCAACGGTGGCAAACAAGAATAACGGTCAGCTAAAGCTGACCAAATTATAACGATTCCGCCCCCAAACTCAGGGCGGCAAATCTTCTTCCCTGCACAAGTATTAGTATAAACAAACAGGATTGCAAAAGTACAATTTAAGCACACTTCACTACAGGTGTAGGCACGCACGGCCGCACACCCCGTGCTCTCAGGGCACTTACACGGTGAACTCGGTCCACCACCGCCCCAAGGACGGCAATCTCGTGAGCAATAAAGTCTTCATGGCTTAAGCCGAAGACCCTCCCTCTATGCCATCTGCAGGCCACTAAACCAAACAACATAGAGCAGGTACGGTTTCACTCAACTCGCTGCTCACACTGCCACGACACTAAAAATCATCGACGCGAGCTAAGTTTCCCCATAACCCGTAAACGAACAAACAAAAGTACATAACCCGGTTATGTACAAAGATGGCTCCCGGGCCACCAATGATGACAGAATCACGCTTCTGCCCAAATTCCCGGGTGCGCCTTGAGGTTAATCCCTAAGGATCCCTGCTCCAATCTACCACGTAGAAACCCGAAAATAACAAAAGGGCACGGAGTCTTCTCCGGCCAACAATATATGACAAAACATCACCGATCCAGACCAACTTGTCCGGGTAGGCTTCACACACCATGCCTATGTCCGTTTCGATTTCGGACTCTACATGCAAACAAGGGGGACTATACATATCTACCCCAAGGAATACCGCAAACTCGCCGCACACTCGCGGGAGAGGGTTTTCCCATGCAAAAGAAGAAGAGCTTCACATGCTCAAGATGAGAATCGTTACCCTAGCATTTCTATTCGGCGCCATGGCGATCCAGTCGGATGGAAAGTACCGTATTGGCCTCTCCTTCGCGGATCTGGACTCGGATCGAGAATCGGAGCTCCGAAGCTCCACCGGCGGCTGGAGTTGACCTCCTTCTTCTTCCTAGCTTTCCCCTCTCTCTTTACTTTTAGAAAGAGAAGATGAAGATGAAATGAGGGTTTCGAAGCCCTATTCCCGGGTATATCCCAGCAAGAACAACCCTGAACCATTGGATCCAAAAATAAGGAAACGGACGGCCACGATTCACACTTAAAATGAACTTCCTGGGCCGAACACGGCTTGCGACACGCCCGTGTCTATGGCTGTGTGCCTCGATCAACACCGAAACCGTCGCGCACCAAAAAGAACACGGGCACTCGACACGCCCGTGTTGGGATTGACACACCCGTATCACCCAATACACGCCTGTATAGCTGGGCGTGTTCCTCCAACGACACATGTCCAAAACTTCTAGAGCACGACACGGCCATGTGACACGCCCGTGTCACATGTCGTGTGCTAGACACGCCCAGGGACACACCCGTGTACTAGGCTGTGTAGCTGCCTTAGCACAACTCGCCAAACGACCCAAGCAGGACACGGGTATTCGACACGCCCGTGTCGAATTTGACACGTCCGTGTCAGACCCAAACACGACTGGGCTCAGGCCGCACGTCCTCACTCAACGATCGTTGAGTGAAAGGCTTTGAGTGGCTGACACGCCCGTGTCCCACCCCGTGTTCACCCCCCGACGACCGTTGACTATAATTTCGTCGACCACACGACCATCGCCGACCCCGAGCTTGACACGCCCCTGGGACACGCCTGTGTCCCAGGCCGTGTCACCACTACCAAATCCCAGACTTGGATTAAAATGCCACCCGTCACTCTTTTGAGTTTCGGGGCGTTACAACTCTCTCCCTCTTAAAAGAATTTCGTCCACAAAATTACCAAAGGAAAAGAAAACAGAAAACCAAAAGCGATACCTGAGTGAAATAACTCTGGGTACTCCTCAAGCATGGTCTGCTCCCGTTCCCAAGAGAGCTCCTCACGACCGCAATTGTCCCAATGGACCTTGACCATTCTGATCTCCTTGCTACGAAGTCGCTTGACTTCAGAGTTCTAAATACGAACGGGCTTGATCCTCGTCATCAACCCTTCGTCCACCGGTACTTGATCAACTGCGATCACCTGCGAAGGCTCTAGCAGTGCCTTCCGCAACACTGAAATGTGGAATACGTCATGTAGACCACTTAACTCCACTGATAGCTTCAGACGGTAAGCCGCTTCACCGATCTGCTCCAGGACCTCAAATGGTCTAAGGTACCTCGGGCTCAGCTTCTTCAAGCGTCGTACCCGTGAAACACCCTTAAACGGCTTTATCTTCAGATACACCCAATCGCCAACCGCGAACTCCACGTTCCGGTGCTTGGCATTGTAGTATTTAGCTTATCTATCCTGAGCGATCAACTAACACTCCTGAATTGTTCGCACCAATGAAGTAGCGTTTTCCACCTCTTGCTTTTTGTACAACCTTGCCTCACCCATTTCTAGCCACGACAACGGCGCGTGACACTTTCTACCATATAGGGCCTCGAAGGGCGCCATTTGTATACTCGCTTGGTAGCTGTTGTTGTACGCAAACTCCACCAAATACAGATGGTCTTCCCACTGCTTTCCAAAGTCCAGAACGCACATGTGAAGCATGTCCTCCATCGTCCTGTTAACCCTCTCGGTCTGCCCATCCGTCTGCGGATGAAAGGCTGTTCTGAACTTCAACTTAGTCCCCAGCATTTGCTGCACCAACCTCAAGTCATTGGACGTAAAATGCCCATCTCTATCAATCACGATGCTGCGTGGTACACCGTACAGTCTAACAATGTTATACACGTGCAACTTCACAAGTTTCTCCACTGAATCATCCTTCCTTTGCGGAATGAAGTGCGACACTTTTGTTAACCGATATACGATCACCCAAATGGCGTCGTTTCCCTTCTGCGACCTTGGCAAGCCATGCACAAATTCCATCGAAATGTCGTCGAACTTCCACTCCGGAATAGGCAAAGATTTCAAGAAACCCTCTGGCTTTTGGCACTCTGCCTTCACTAAGGCACAAGTCTGACACTTAGCCACATATAGTGCCACATCCTTCTTGAGTCCTGGCCACCAGAACAACTTCTTTAGATCTCGGTACATCTTCGTGCTCCCTGGGTGAATTGAGTACTTGGTATGATGAGCCTCGTACATCAACTCCGCCTGTAGATTTTCCCACGTTTGGGACGCACAAACGATTGTCCTTCCTTAGCAGTCCATCTTAAACTATAAATTGGGAATTTGACCCATCCAAAACTGCATCTATGATCTCCTTCATGCTGCTATCCAAATCCATAGCCTGCCGAATCCGATCAGCCAGGTCATACTGAACTTCCGTTCAGTTCAACAACGCTTCGACGCTAGTCTTCTTGTCAACACAACAGATGTCTAACGCCTCCAACTCCCGAATCAACCGCTCATCAAGAATCGATAACCAGTTGGCTTGGGCGGGGGCCCTGCGACTCAACGCATCCGCAACTGCATTGCCTTTCCCTGGGCACATAAAGAATTTTGAATGTATAGTCCCACAGGAACTCCATCCATCTCCGCTGCCTCATGTTCAGATCCTTCTGATCCAACAGGTATTTCAGGCACTTATGGTCGGTATAAATATCGACCTTCACGCCATACAAATAGTGCCTCCACAGCTTTAGCGCAAAAATCACGATCGCTAACTCCAAGTCATGGACCGGAAAATTTCTTTCGTGCACTTTCAGCTAATGCGAGCCATACGCAATAACACTACCATGCTGCAGCAGCACACAACCCAAACCACTGCCTGAGGTATCGCTGTAAATCTCAAAACCTTCGGTCCCACTCGGTGAACTTTGCACTGGCGCCGTGGTCAACCGACTCTTCAACTCTTCGAACGCTTGCACGCACTCCTGCATCCATACAAGCTTCTGATCTTTCCTCGTCAAAGTCGTGAGGGGGGTAACTCTATCCGCGAGAAGTTCTCTACGAAGCGCATGTAGTAGCCGGCTAGCGCCAGAAAACTCTAGTCTTCCGCTCCCGAACGCAACACAGGCCACTCGCGTATCATAACTATCTTCGTTGTTCCACTGCAACACCCACTCTACTAACTTTTTGATCGAGGGACGCTACCTAAGTTAACCCAAAACTCACGTTTGGAGAACTAGGAATAGAGATGGTTCCACTTTAGCGTTTCCAACACCAAAAGCAGATGCTTAACATGATCCTCTTGCTCTGCGAGTACACCAATACGTCGTCGATGAAGACGACCACAAAATGGTCTAGGTACTCCCTGAACGATCTGTTCATCAAATCTATGAACACTGACGACGCATTAGTCAGCACGAACGGCATGACCGAAAACTCGAAATGTCCATACCTTGTGTCGAACGCTGTCTTTAGGACATCGCTTTCCCTTATCATCAGCTGATAGTAACCGGACTTAAGATCCAATTTTAAGTATACCGATGACCCGACCAACTGATCAAAAGATCATGAATCCTTGGGATCGCGTACTTGCTCTTTTTCGTTAACTTGTTCAGTTCTCTATAGTCGATACACAGCCGCAAACTTCCGTCCTTCTTCTTAATAAAGAGGACCGACGCGCTCCAAGGCGACGAACTTGGACGCAAATAACCATGCTCTATCAACTCTTCCAGTTGAGCCTTTAGCTCCACCATCTCCTTAGGCGTTAACCGATATGGAGAGCGTGGCACAGGTTTGGAACCTGACACTAGCTCAATCGTGAAGTCAATCTCTCGCTACGGTGGGGATCCAGGGAGACCATCAGGGAAACACATCAGGATATTTGGATACACCTGAGATACTATCCAATATAGGCTTAGGCTTCGAAGCCTCCCATGGTGGCAGTAACGACGCTTGCAAGTCGAACTCCTGACTCCCAAAGCATAACCTTGCGACACAGACTCTCTCTCCGCGCGCATCGAACGACCATTGAGCAATAACACATCCAAATTGTCCTTTACCATCGAAGGATATACTCCAATGCGCAATACAAATCCTTCGGAAAAAAGGAGTGCGAAGTTCCCGTATCGAAACTATACCCTCGCCGGATTACCAAAAATCCAAAACAAAGCCTAGAACTTCTAGTCCTAAGCTAACGCTTATAAGGTAACATGTATAAGAAGCTAAATTGCTATTAATTAACCCATACCTGTCAACTCGACAGTCGGCCACATGGCCTCCTGCAGGCCAAAGATGTCCACTCTCCGTTAGACCGGAGTATAATGCGATGCGATGGACTCCACCACCTTGCCCTTCTCCTCAGATGTTGCCCCCGGCTTCTTCTCGGACATTGGGCGTCCTCTCTAAAAATCCCGGGCATAATGTCCCGGCTTGCCACAATTAAAGCATGCGCCCGGTGCACGACTTGTAGTCGCCCCCGAAGCACCAGATGAAGGGGCTGGACCCGAAGTCCTAGCCTTTTTATTCCACCTTCGGAAACCGTACTTCGAAGTCGGCACCTTGAACTCTGACTTCTTAGCACCAGAGTCTTCAACTGCTCCTGCCATAACTTTCATTGTCTTTTGAGTACCCTCCCGACAATCTCGGGCAAAGTGCCCTTTCTTGCCACAAGAATGACAATTATAAGTAGCCTGGCTAGTAGATGGTCTAGCTTCTTTTCTCAGTGTTTTGCGGTAGGAAGTCCTTATAGGATTTACAGGGTTTGGTACCCTATTCACTGGTATTTGATGAGTTTTCCCCAACTCTACTTCCAAAGTTCTAGCTGACTCCACCAAGGCTCGGAATCCCAATAGCTTTGGTCCTAGCAGTAGGATACGCAACTCACTGCGCAGACCATTATAAAATCTATCGACTATAGACTGCTCGCTTTCCCACTCAAAGCCTGGGGAGCGCCTTATCATAAGGAACGTCTGCAAATATTCGTCAACTGAGTGCGCTCCCTGCAACACAATCATGTTCATCTGCTACCCTAATGGGCCTCTAAATGCCATTTGCTCCATCAAACCGCCCGGTGTTGGGGCCATCTCAGGGACAGAGGGTTGCACATTTCTTCCATATTGTGCGTTGGTCACAGCAAACACCGCTTCAACTACCCTTCTTATGGTTTAAAAAGAAGTAGGGTCTCAGGCACGTCGCTTGGTGCAGTACTTTTCACAGAGAACGTGCGTTCAGACTGCCACGCTCCACTCGCGGACACCTATAGTCGTACAAAACACC
Source organism: Platanthera zijinensis (assembly GCA_039513925.1). Classification (NCBI taxonomy): domain Eukaryota; kingdom Viridiplantae; phylum Streptophyta; class Magnoliopsida; order Asparagales; family Orchidaceae; genus Platanthera; species Platanthera zijinensis. The sequence continues at coordinate 41,891,255 of CM077083.1, forward strand.
AATAAGAGACAGAACAAAATTGCAAAAAGTAATTATAGGAACACGCAGGTTCCTCAAACATGTGTATTTTCATTCCTAAGTGGACATTCATGGGTTCTTTTCATGTTATAATGATGACGCACACACATGTGCTCACCACCCCTTAAAGTGAATTCGTCCATAAAATCATTGACCGAAACCGGTAGTCTGATACCAAATTGTAACACCCATATCCGTCACATAGCATATAACAGTAGGTCCGGCCGGGGCCCGAAGCCATATACCACGGACAGACCGGTGGGTTACTAGATGAAACCATTCAACCAATACACACGTCCTACACAGAGCATCTAGCGGAAGCAATTTGTTAAGTTTTAAAGTAAAGAACCCAGCACAAGCGCAAATGTCCACTAACAAAACCCAATAGGAATGAACTACAAAATACACAAAAGTACTGGCCTTATTGCCTTACAACAATTTTCTTAAATAATTAAACAGTGTCTTACAAAATTCGGCTCGCAGGCTGGCCACACATGATTTAAATAAGTAAACAAACAAGGCCTTCGAGGGCCGGCTCAGCAACTTGGGCTTTGGCCCGCTATTTGCCGCTCGGCTCCACAGCACCTGCAAGCACAAACCACCGCAACGGTGGCAAATAATAAAAACGGTCAGCTAAAGCTAACCAAATTATAACGATTCCGCCCCCAAACTCGGGGCGACAAAGCTTCTTCCCTGCACAAGTATTAGTATAAACAAACAGGATTGCGAAAGTATAATTTAAGCACACTTCACCACAGGTGTAGGCACGCACGGCCGTACACCCCGTGCTCTCAGGGCACTTACACGGTGAACTCGGTCCACCACCGCCCCAAGGACGGCAATATCGTGAGTAATAAAGTCTTTATGGCTTAAGCCGAAGACCCTACCTCTATGCCATCGGCAGGCCACTAAAGCGAACCACATAGAGCAGGTACAGTTTCACTCAACTCGCTGCTCACACTGCCACGACACTAAAAATCATCGGTGCGAGCTAAGTTTCCCCGTAACCCATAAACGAACAAACAAAAGTACATAACCCGGTTATGTACAAAGATGGTTCCTGGGCCACCAATGATGGCAGAATCACGCTTCTGCCCAAGTTTCCGGGTGCGCCTTGGGGTTAATCCCCAAGGATCCCTGCTGCAATCTACCACGTAGAAACCCAAAAATAACAAAAGGGTACGGAGTCTTCTCCGGCCAACAATGCATAGCAAAACATCACCGATCCAGACCAACTTGTCCAGGTAGGCTTCACACACCATGCCTATGTCCGTTTCGATTTCGAACTCTACATGCAAACAAGGGGGACTATACATATCTACCCCAAGGAATATCGCAAACTCACCGCACACTCGCGGGAGAGGGTTTCCCCATGCAAAAGAAGAAGAGATTCACATGCTCAAGATGAGAATCGTTACCCTAGCATTTCTCTTCGGCTCCATGACGATCCAGTCAGATGGAAAGCACCGTATCGGCCTCGCCTTCGCGGATCTAGACTCGGATCGAGAATCGGAGCTCCGAAGCTCCACCGGCGACCGGAGTTGACCTACTCCTTCTTCCTAGATCTCCCCTCTCTCTTAACTTTTAGAAAGAGAATATGAAGATGAACTGAGGGTTTCTAAGCCCTATTCCCGGGTATATCCCAGCAAGAACAGCCTTGAACTGTTGGATCCCAAAATAAGGAAACGGACGGCCACAATTTGCACTTAAAATGAACTTCCTGGGCCGAACACGGCTTGCAACACGCTCGTGTCCATGTCTGTGTGCCTCGATCGACACCGAAACCATCGCGCCCCGAAAAGAACACGGGAAGTCGACACGCCCGTGTCGGGATTGACACGCCCGTGTTACCCAGTACACGCCCGTGTAGCTGGGCGTGTTCCTCCAACGACACAGGTCCAAAAAGTCTAGAGCACGACACAGCCATGTGACACGCCCATGTCACATGCCGTGTGTTAGAAATGCCCTGGTACACGCCCTTATCTCAGGCCGTATAGCTGCCTTAGCACAACTCGCCAAACGACCCGAGTAGGACACGGGTATTCGACATGCCCGTGTCGAATTTTACATGCCCGTGTCGGACCCGAACACGCCTGGGCTCAGGCCGTGCATCCTCACTCAACGATCATTGACTAAAAGGCTTTGAGTGGCAGACATGCCCTGGGACACGCCCGTGTCCCAGGCCGTGTTCACCCCCCGACGAACATTGACTGTAATTTCGTTGACCACACGACCATCGCCTACCCCGAGCACGATATGCCCCTGTGACACGCCCATGTCCCAGGCCGTGTCACGACTAACAAATCCCAGACTTGGCTCAAAATGCCAACCATCACTCTTTTGAGTTTCGGGGCGTTACATAATGATGCCCTATAATTTCTTCTGACCAAATTTTATAATTTTCCAGTGAATAATCAACCCATAAATAATTATCTTATGATCAAGGCAAACTTAGGGTTTGTGAATGAAGTACTATAAATGTTAATCCAAAATTCATAGCAAAATTTCCAGAGAACATTAACATCAATAAAAGATCACTGCCTAAGTTTCATGAACATCCAAGATCATTTAATCATGCAATGAAATTATGAGTAGAAGTGTCCTAATTGATCCTTAATTATTTTAGATGGGTTAAATGCTCCTAAAAATTCTAATAATATTTTATAGGGCTTATTTACACCCTATGAACTCATCTACCAAGTTCCAAGACATTCCAAAGACATAAGGTCTCATGTCCTTCAATAGGCTCAATATCCAACCCTAGGGTTCACACTAGGGTTCTAGGGCATCTCAACCCTAAACCACCCAAAATCTCCTATAAGGGTATTTTGTATTTTGCATCTCAACCCCTAGGGTATCATGACCCTAAAGGTTATCCACCAAAAGTTTGGGGAATTTTGAGGTCATTAGACCCTCTAATTAACCCATACATGGATTATTAGATTTTTACAAAAGCTATAGAAAAATATTTTCAAAAAATTACCATTTTTGGATATGTTAGGGGTATAGATATATGTGACCACAAGTCCAAATTCCAAGTCACTTGGATAGCTGGTTTGATGGGGACACTCAATTTAGTCTCTGTTTAACCCTAGGTATAGACTGCACCATTTTGAGTGTTATGGTCAGACCGCTGACCCAAATGGGTTGAAATCATTTTTAAATTAAACTAGACTTCAAGGGATAAAACTTTCATATTGATCATTTTTAAAAATTAATTTAAATAACTGCAATAATTGTGATAGAAATGAAATAATAATATCGTTGATTAAAGTTTAGTCATCCGGCCGCATGAATCTTAAAGCGCGAAATCGACGGCATACCGTCATCGTCCCCAGTATGCCAACGACCCAGATTAACACATCCTGGGCCACTTTGGCTGGTGATTTCTCGGCCACCCGACCACCTCCCTGGCCGGCCACCGCCACCACCACCTCCGTTGAGGTGGGGGCTATCGTCTAGGAGGCAGCACGGCTGCCGGAGAGGCCGTTTCTAGCGAACCCACAACCTCTTTTTCACATGGAAATTCTCCAAATTTTCTCACTGGATCGGGCTCAATTGAGTCTGATATCTCTCCTTATTGATCTAGGATGCTAACACAAGGGGAGAGGAGGAGAAGTGGACCTTGTTTGGGGTTCGACGACGGTGGCGGCGGCAGTCGGCCATTGCGTTTCTCCTCTCTGACGAGCTTGCTCAATTTCTCGATCCTCCACCAAAACCATTGATCTGATACATCATTTTGACTGCCAAGGACATTTTGAAGGTGATGGGTTGGTCAGAAGTTGAAATGGGGGCTGTACATGGGGATTTATAATTTTCCAAGGAGGGGAGGTGAAGGGGTGTGATCTACCATGGTGGTTGGGCTTCCCCATGATGCTTGGCTAACTGGATTAATTGGGAATTCATTCCCCATGCACTAGGGAGATGAATGGAGGGCTTGGGGAAGGGGAAGAGTGTGCCCTATGGTCTTCCTCCATTACTCCCCTCTCTTTCCTACATGAATGAAGATTCCTCCCCCTTAACCACCCATTAATTCCAAATAAAATATTTTAATCATATTAAATTTCATTTGATAATTCTAGTGGGCTATAGGATGGGCCTTGGTTCAAGGCTTTACCCCACTTAAATTGACTTGGGCTCTTTATTCTCTTTCTTTGAGCTTGGTTTGACCAAAGTTGACTTGGGGTGTTGACTTGGTCAACTTGATGAGTTGACTGGCCCAAGAGGTGTGTCTTAAGTCCATTGACACCCTCCAATGTTTGTTGGGTCATGGTGGTGTCCTAATTGGACCAATTTACCCCAAAGATGTAAGTTTGACCAATTTTGGCCTAGGTTCGACTTTGGTCAAATTGACCAATTTGGTTGACCCCAAAGGGTGGTTAGTGACTCATTGGACTCCCTTTAGGGTTAGGAAGGTTTAGGTGGGGTCACTTTGGCAAGTTGGAGGTCCATTGGCCCTAGATATGCCACTTTGACCCTTTTAGGGTTAAGGATGACTTTGGTCAACTTGACCACTTTGGTTGACCCCAATGGATTCTAGGTGCTCCATGGGACCCCCTAATGGATTAGGGATGTTATGGTGGGGGTCAAAGAGTCAAGGTGAGGCCTTAAAGTCAAACCCTAGGTTAGGTAATTGGAATGTGTCATTTGTATACCATGGTGATCTTCATCTTCATGCCTAAGTTCACATGGTTTCTTTGAGCTTCCTAGGGTTTTCTCATGACCTAGTCATGAAAAAACCATCTTAGGGGTCTACTTGCTTGAGGGATGTTACAAATCCCAATAAACAAAAAAAATAATTTCGTCCCCGTGTTGGAACCCCTAAATGATTTGGGCTAGGTTCACTTCTTAGGGTGTGACCCATGTTGTATAGTTGGGTCAAGTATTTTATCTTCCTAGTCTTAGGTCAGTCCTACAGCTTGCAACATCAAGGACCTGCCTGAAGACAATATCAGATAACAGCCCTAGAAGTTATGTGTTGAAGTTATTTTTTCGCTCGACGTTCTTAGAGCTCAGGTCGACTTACTCTAAGTGAAAGATAAGAGTTCTGTGGTCTGCGAACTTTGCAAAGAAGTTATCTGTTCTAAGGTCGACGATCTTCCAGTGCAGTGCAACTCTAAGCTCAACGATCTTCCAGCTCAGACTCAGCCAAAGTTTTGAAAAGTTTATTCGCAGAGCCAAGGTCGAAGAATGTGTTTTCTGAGGTCAACGATCTCTGATCTCTGGTCGACAAAAACTGTAAGATGTTTTTGACTTATTCTTTCCTTATCTATTCCGATTTATTTTTATTATAAGTCATGATTTTATTGAGTAATTAATGCTCATTTTATAGCCGTTATTTGGCAATATTGATTATGGTTTTCATCAGTAAATGAAATTGACAAATATCCCGGGACAGTTGGGGAATAGAATATTTTAATTAACATTCTTGACATTTTCTATTCCCAGATTTTTTGCTTAGCTTTAATGACAGGAATTTGAATTGGAATTGTGGAATAGTTGTTAATATAAAATACTCTCGGCAGGGCAAGAAAGGAATCAATCACTCAAAGAGAACAGAGACACGAGAAAAACATTTTTGTGCTTACAGCTCTCAAGAAGAACAACACAGTGACAGAAAAAGTGTTTTAGAGAAAAAGCTTTCAGACTTTTTAATACTCCTTCTGTGTAGGATCTCATTGCTCTCTTAAGAAGAAGAAGAAAAGAACACCAATCATATATCAAGAGTATTTTCCTTCCATCTATCTCTGATTCCAGGATCTTCAGTGACAAACCATTTCAATCAGTCAAGAGAATCCTGGATTTGATCTTGCAGCAGAAGACCTACCATCCCTAACAAAGTTTCCCTACCTAAACATATAATAATCTCAGGAGGAGCTTTGATACAATCAGTAGAATCCACAAGGCTTCTCTCAATTTTCTTTGAGAATAGAGAAGTCTTCATCAACCTCTCTCTCCCCTCTCTGTACAGGGTTATCTCTCCCTTCAAAAGTGATTCCTGGTTGCAAGTCACCTAACCAAAAGACTTGAGGTTTGGTTTTTGAGCACCTGATCAAAAGCTCATTGGTGTCAGACACCTGATAAAAAATCTGAGTGGATTCCTACCCAGGGTGGTAGAAGAGTGGATGTACCTAATTGTGGAACCACTATAAAGTTCTTGTGTTGTCTGTGTGACTGTATTTTCTTTGTGCTTATGCTGTGTAGTTTAGATTTATCTCTTCTGTTAGTTTACTGCACTTGTACACTTGTACACATATATCCTACTCACCTATTTTACAAAAGATATTTTAATTCCGCAAAAGTTTAAAAAGATTGGATTGAACTCTATTCACCCCCCTCTAGAGTTAATCAGAGTTTAGTCCCCATTTCTTTTAATTAGTATCACAGGGAGGTTTGTCACACTCACAAGCTTACACTTGGACAAACCAAGAACATCCAGATAAACTCTGATTAACTCATTGTTTTATTTTGTTCTTTTGTTATCATGGCACAAAAAAAGGATTATGCTAGCACCAGACCTCCAGTATGTAACTTGTCTAAGTTCACAATCTGGAAGGCAAGAATCAAGTTATACAAGAAATCTATTGATGAAGATATTTTTAACTTTATCTTAACAGGACCACCAACTCCAATAGTTTCAACTCCATCTACATCAACTGACATGAGTGCAGTCCCACCCCCTGGATGGACAGATGCACAGAAAAAGGCAAAGGTAGCTGATGTTAGAGCCATGAACATATTGGCTCAAATAATGTCTGATGAAATCTTTCAAAAGGTTGCTGAGTGCTCATCAGCTAAGGCCATTTGGGACTCCTTGAACCAAATAGTGGCTAGATCAGTAGATGAGAGGAAAGATAGAAGATCAAACCTCATTACTCAGTATGAAAATTTCAAGAAGGATGAAGTAGAGAAAGTTGAAGCAATGTGCAATAGGCTTAGTTCCATTATCAGTGAACTAAGAACCTTGGACAAGGAGATTACTCTGACAGAGGTCAATGAAGAAATTCTGATGTGCTTCCCCAGCACATGGGATTCCAGAATATGGCCTATCAGAGAAGCAAGGAGCATGGCAGAGATATCAACTGAATCTCTATTGGGTAAGCTCAAGTCCTATGAGTAGTTGGTGAAATCAAGAGAAGAAGCTGCAGAACCAAAAGCTCCAACACCAACAAGAAAGGAGCATAGCCTAGCATTCAAAGCTGCAGAAGAATCACCAAGTCTGCCAGTGAATGATGAACTTATGAGTCTCTTTGCTAAGATATTCTACAAGATGGCTAGAAAGGATTTCAGAAAAAGGCCATCTAGAAGTGAAGACAAACCCAGGTATGACAAGACCCCTACTAAAGAGTCAGTCTGTTTTGGTTGTAGGAAACCAGGACACTTCATCTCTGAATGTCTAGAAGTCCAAAAGAAGGATAGGAGAAAAAAAGGACTATAGAAGAAGTCATCACAATAAAGCCTCCTCCAGCAAATACAATTACAAGAAGAAGGAAAAAGACTTTGTTGCTGAAACATGGAGTGACACTAAAGAGGAATCAACTTCCTCCAGCTCTAGTGAAGATGAAGAGGAGAAGAAGGCAAAGGAAGTTTGCCTCATGGCTATAGAAGATGGAAGCAGTAGATCTGATTCAGAAGAATCAGATGATGAAGAACTCCTCTCTGAAGAGGATCAGGTAATTGCTTCTTATGATTTTCAATCAGAAGAATTTAAAGTAGAATTCAAAAGCTTGTGTTTAGACCTAATAGGATCTGAGAAGGAAATCAAACTCCTCAGGGAAAAGCTGTTAGAGCAAGATAAAATTATTGCTGAAAATGTCAAACTGTCTGAAGAACTAAAATCTGCTAACCATCAAATAACCTTTCTAAAATCTGAATTAAGTAAGGCTAAAGAATTAGAAGAAACTCTTAGAGGAAGAAGCTTAAAACTGTTAGACATAACTAGCACTGTAAATGCCAGAATAAACAATAGTAAGCTAGGATTAGGTGCTTCCTCCAGTGAACCAATTCTAATTCAGAAGAATCACCTGTCAAAACCAGTAAATTGTATATCTGATAAAGGCAAGAAAAATACTGAACAAGTTAACCAGGTTAATGAAATTCTTAAGCAACTAGAACTTAAGAAAACCAACCTTAACAAGGAGAGAAAGAGAAATCATAGAAATAACTATGTTCAGCAATTTTCGTCGAACTTAGAACGACGAAATGGGCACGGTTCGTCGAACTCAGAACGGCGAACTCTGAATGCAAATAATAGCCCAAATTATTCTTCGAACTACGATCGACGAAATCAGATTGGGTCGTCCACTGGAAATCGACGTTTTAGGGGCTCTGAGAATGGATACTTCCATTCTTCGAGTAGAGATCGAAGAACTCAACCCAAATTGTCGAACTCAGCTCGATGAACTCACTTGACTTCACCGAACCCAGTTCATAATCATAGAAACATAAAAGCTGATAAAAATTTTAATCCTTTTAGTCAGTGGATTATACCCCCTAGAAGGTATCATCCCCTAGGATATAAAGATCAGCCTGAATATTCTTTTATTTCAAGTTATGGTTTTGTCAAACAATAAGGACCCAAGATATCCTGGGTCAGAAACCTCTAATCTTTTTCTTTACAGGAAGAAGAGAACCCTGTCATTCAAATCAAGTGGTACCTGAACAGTGGTTGCTCTAAACATATGATAGGTTGCAAGGAATGCCTTATCAACTATAAAGCCATTTTTGGGGACTCAGGCTTTGGATTGACATAAGGCTATGGAGATTTCAGATGTGGAGATGTTACATTCAAGAAGGTGACCTATGTCCATGGTCTCAAGCATAACCTGATATCAGTAAGCCAACTGTGTGATATAGGTTATCAAGTAAGCTTCAGTAACTCCTTATGCACTATCTCCTTAAACAACAAACAGTTTTAACAGGAATTAGACAAGGCAACATTTATTTGGTCAATTTTGAATATGCTATTTCTGAAATTTGTTTATTTAATTTTGTTAGTAGTCAAACTAGCTTATGGCATAAAATATTAGGTCATGTAAACCATAAGAATATAGCTAGGTTATTTAAGGACAACCTTGTTAGAGGTTTACCTTCTTGCCCGAACAAGAAGGAAGGTCTCTGTAGGGCTTGTCAACTAGGCAATCAAAAAAATCTAGTTTCAAATCTATTAATAAGAGTGATTCACCTAGGATATTGTACTTCCTACATATGGACCTTTTTGGCCCCATTACTGTACAAAGCCTAGGAGGGAAATCTTATACCTTAGTGGTTGTAGATGACTTCTCCAGATTCACTTGGGTATTATTTTTGAGATCAAAGTTAGATACCTTTAAGGTTCTTACAGATTTTCTCAAGAACATACAGATTGAGTACTCTACTCAAGTTACATTGATCAGAAGCGATCATGACACTGAGTTTGAATCTCTTCTTATGCATGAGTTCTGTGAGAAGGAAGGTATCAGACACTGTTTCTCAGCTCCTAGAACTCCTCAACAAAATGAGGTATTTTAAAGGAAAAATAGAACACTCATTGAAGCTATAGGTACATTGCTTGCAGATGCTTACATGTCTCTATCCTATTGGGCAGAGACAGTAAGCACAACAAACTTTGTCCTGAACAGGAGTTTAATACATAAACTAAAGCTTAAGACTCCCTATGAACTACTCAAAGGGAAGAAACCAATAATCACCTATTTTAAAGTATTTGGGTATGTATGCTATATTCATAATAATGATAAGAAATATCTTATAAAATTTGAAGCAAAGGCTGAAATGCGAATTTTTCTTGGATATTCCCAAGTTAGATAAGCTTATAAGGTATTTAATAAATCATCTTTGAAGATTTAAGAGTCTATGCATGTAACCTTTGATGAGACTAACATGTTTTACAAGGAGAAAAACATTTCAACCAATAATACATTGCAGGTATCAAATTTGTGTGAGAATTTGAATGATCTAGACCTTACCCCAAAGGCTGAATCACATCCTCCTCCACAATCAGAAGCAGAAGCTGATAGTGATGAAGAAACTGTGGAAGCAGTTCAACTTCCTTCAACAGTTGATGCAACTCCACAAGAGGAATTAAATCAAATAACTGTTGCTGAACAAACTCCACCTAATGATCTTGTCACACTTAGAGATCACCCTAGATCTCAAGTGATTGGAGACATATCAGTGGGTGTACAGACAAGGCATCAACTCAACCCTGATGTGATGCTTGCCTGCTTTCTCTCTCAAGTTGAGCCTCAATCCATAACTGATGCAGAGCAAGATCCACTCTGGATTATTGCAATGCAAGAGGAGCTCAATCAATTTGAGAGGTGTAGAGTTTGGGACTTAGTTCCAAGGCCTAAGGGCTATCCAGTAATTGGGACTAAGTGGGTGTTCAGGAATAAACTTGATGCCCAAGGTTTGATAGTGAGGAACAAGGCAAGGCTTGTTGCTCAAGGATATAGGCAAGAGGAAGGTATTGATTATGATCAAACCTTTGCTCCAATTGCCAGGCTAGAGGCAATAAGAATTTTCTTAGCATATGCAGCATATAAAAAGTTCAAAGTCTACCAGATGGAAGTGAAGAGTGTTTTTCTAAATGGAGAACTCAAAGAAGAGGTTTATGTAGAATAACCTCCAGGTTTTGTTTCTCCAACTCATCCCTCTTTTGTTTTCAAATTGCATAAGGCTCTCTATGGTTTAAAGCAAGCTCCAAGAGCTTGGTATGAGACCTTAGCCAACTTTCTCTTAGAGCATGGTTTTTCAAGAGGCTTGGTAGATAGAACTCTTTTTACAAAACTGCATCATAATAAAATATTATTAGTACAAATATATGTGGATGATATAATTTTTGGTTCTACTGATCCTAAACTGTGCAAAAGATTTTCTGATCTAATACATTCAAGGTTTGAGATGAGTAGTATGGGAGAATTGTCTTATTTCCTTGGTCTCCAAGTGAAACAATCCTCTGAAGGGATCTTCATCTCTCAGTCTAAATATGTTAAAGAGCTTATTAAGAAGTTTGAGATGAATGATGACTCTTCAATGAGGACTCCCATGGCTGCCAATGCTGTTGTAGATGCTGATGAACTTGGAAAACCAGTTGATCAAACCAGGTATAGGGCCATTATTGGATCCCTACTATATCTAACAGCAAGCAGACCATACATTATGTTTGCCACATGTCTTTGTGCTAGGTTCCAAGTGAACCCTAAAGAATCTCACCTTATTTTTATAAAAAGGATTTTGAGATATATAAAAGGTTGCCCAGATCTAGGACTCTGGTATTCAATAGAGTCAGCATTTGATTTAACTGGATTTTCTAATGCTGACTATACTGGATGTAGAGTAGACAGGAAAAGCACCTCTGGAACTTGCCAATTCCTGGGTGACAGACTTGTATCTTGGTTCTGTAAGATACAAACATCTGTTTCAACATCCACTGCTGAAGCTGAATATATGGCTGCAGGCAGTTATTGTTCACAGATCTTGTGGATACTAAACCAACTTCTAGATATGGTGTCAACTTAAATAATTCAACCATACTATGTGATAATACTAGTGCTATTTCCATTGCACAAAATCCAGTATTGCATTCAAGAACAAAGCATATAGACATTAAACATCATTTCATTAGAGATTGTGTAGACAAGAAAAAAGATTAAACTTGAGTTTATCTCTAATGATTTGCAAAGAGCAGACATCTTCACCAAGCCATTGGATCTAACCAAGCATCTGTTCTTCATAAATCAGCTTGGAATGATAAATGGTCAGAATTTAATCTAATGCTCTGTCTGTGGTCGAAGAATTGTTTCTGTTTGTCGAACTGAAATCGATGAACTGGTAACTGTTTTTGAGATTTCATCGACCTAAGATCGATGAAATCTCTTGTTGAAGCAGTTTCGTCGACAGGAGAACGATGATTTCTGTTTCAGTAAATTTTTCTGTGGACGACGAAAACTTTTCATCTCTTCGTTCTAAGATCGACGAACATATCCCTTAATGAAATATTCGTCGACCTGTGATAGAAGAATTTTATTCTTTCGCCGGGCTGAGAATGTCGTTTTGTATTCTGAAAACCCTTTATAGGCTTTCTTCTTCGACTTCAATCCCGCACTTTCAGAATTCCCCTCTTGCACTTGATCGTTTGTTTCCTTTTGCAGGTACTCTCGTTTCACAAAAGTATTCAGAAATTGCTGTGTTTGGTTAAGCAGGAATGAAGTTTGACACGGGCTTTGACATTGATTTTGATTCATTCCAGCAATCTGATCAAATATTTCAGGATATTCTGCAACTATATGAAGATCAAAAGCTGAAATCGTTTATGACCAACCGCATCAAGCTGCCAGCCGCCGCAATCAAGGAGTGGGTATTCTCATCGTCCTCTACTGAGGAAGAGATGTCAGGATTCATTAGTGGGACTCAGGTTACTCTCTCTCCCGCAGTTCTTACAGAAATTTTTGAACTTGAGAATGGTATAGAAGATTTGGATATAGATGATGATGAGTTTGAGAATGTGTTAGTTGTTATGGGTCACTCCGGTGAAAACTCTAACAAACCATGGAAAAAGAACTTGTCTCCTGCATACACGTTTCTTGCAGATGTAGTGGGGAAAGTGTTGTTTGCAAAACACACTGCCCACGACTATATCTCAAGGCAGCAGTTTCTGGTGATGGCTGCACTGGTGAATAAGAGGAAAGTCAATTAGGGACAGATTTTGTTTGATTTGATCAGGAAGAGGAACAACAAGAAAGAAGTATGTTTTGCCAGGGTTTTTGGCCTATTCTTGAAGGCAAAGGCTGATGAACTGTTAGTTCCCAAGACTACGTTCATCAATGCCTTCAAGAGGCTAACCTCTACCCTATTTGGCAGATGGGAGAGGACAATTCCTAAGTCCTCTAAGGAAAAGCCCTCTGCAGGTGCTTCAGAGAACACAAGGGTGGTAAAAACCACTCCTCTCTTGGCTGAAGGAACCCCTCCCCTTAACCCTCCTGACTCTCCTACTCCAGATCATCAGCCATCTCCTGCTCATAATCTCACACCTCCTGACTTACCTCTTCCCTCTCACCTTTCAACCATTCCCTCAACCACCCTCCTCTTTCCAAACTTTGAGTTGATAACAACTGAAATTTCTTCTCAAACTTCTCTCCTCCAATCCCCTATTCATACTCCCTCTCCTCAGACCCCATCCTCACCTACTAACCAAGATGATATCATGCTTGATATCTGATGGGCTAAAATCTGAACAGGCAAGTGTATATGTCGAATCATAGTATCAAGGTCGTATTAAAAACTCGGGGCAGGCAAGTACTATTACTCACAACAACTCTATTATCCTACCGAACGATTGATGAGTTTTGAAAATTAAAAATGAAATAAACTTAGTTAAAAGAGAAATAAACTATTGCAAATGAGTGCTCGATCGACTATTCACTTTTAAATAAAATAACGGAATAAATTAGTTAACATTTGCAATTTATTAAGACCGTGACGGATCCGATATTAGGAAGTAATCTCGCTAGAGCATTAAATCCCCTAACTTATAGACATTTTGACCGAAATCTCTTTACAAGTCAAAATGGCCTAAAGTCGTATTACCGAAGTGACCCGCACTATTGGATTTGACTCCAATCCGGAGGATTTACATCATCCTATCTCTAGGGTTGCGTTCAACTCCTTCCTTCCTTGAGTGATCTTTTATATTCACGAGTCTCTCGGCTACTCAAATATGAGATCAGAATCTACTACTGTATACTAGCAATACGGAGTCGATACGTAATAAATAAAGGAAGGATCAAAAATAAAAATACAAATGCAACGTAAAATGAAAGATATTATTTTATCGCAAAGCTTATCGCGATCGGGCACAAAAACTAATTAGCTACGCATAGTAGGAAAGAGGAAAATAAAATAGAAGAGATAGAAATTCATTTGCATTGCTCGATAAAATAAGAGAGAATACAAAAAGGACAAGACTATATTATGAATAAAATTACAACAATAAAAGAAAACTACAACAAGGGAAGAAACACTCTTGAACTAGCACTCTACCAAAACTACTTCCAAACTAAAACTACTTAACAAAAACAAGAGGCAAGGGGTTCCTTTTATAGGAGAGGGAGAAGGATCTAGAATGAGGGGAGACAAGGGGGGGGGGCGACCATGCTTGGTGGAGATGGTTCATGCATGCCATTTATGAGGGGAGAGAAGAGAGGGAGAGATTCATGCATTTTATTTTAGAAAATGAAAAGAAAATTAAACATAAGAGAGGGGGAATGGATGAGTCTTAAATGAGCATGAAAGAGGGGAAAAAGGGATGAATGAGAAATAAAGTGGGGAGAAACAATAAAGGAGAGAGAGAGAGGGGAGTGGCCGGCCACATGCATGAAGAATTGCATGCATGTGGTCGGGTTGGGCTCTTTTGGGGGCTTCTTGGGCTTCAATGGGCTGCTTGCATGGGCTTCTTGTGCTCGGGTTGGGCTTGTTTGTAGGCTTTGTGAAGGGCTACTTGCATGTAGGCTCGGGTTGGTGGGCTTTGGACTTGAAATGGGCCGCATCATGTAGCATGTACCTACAAGAAAATAAAAACAAACATTAGTCAATATTTTATAACATAACATAAGACATGAAAATACATAAAACAAATAAATAAAACTATTCATAACATTAATTATTATAACTAAACATAACATAGCATAATACATAAAATAATAAAAATACATATAATAAAACTATATATTTTTATATCATAACACAAAATAAAATAACAATAAAACTATAATAAAACTAGGAATTAGAATATCCTAACACAAAAAAACAAAACATGCATAAAAATACTTAAAACATATAATTAAACTAGGAATTTGCATTCTAAACTATCTGTTGGTACCCTAGATGTGATTTGGCTTATGTAATCTCTTTCCAGCCCCTCTTGATCCATATAACTATATATGATCATGTTTAGACTTTGTTTAGTCTCCCTAGGGTAGTTTATATCTAACCTAGAGTTTAGATTAGAAGTTGTAGAATGAATTTTTTGGTTAAGGTTTCTTTTCCGTTCGACCATCGTCGAACGAGGCCTCGCGATCGTCGATCAGTGGTCGACGACAGCAGGGCTATAGAATCGTTGAAGTCAAGACAATTATCGTCGACCGATGGTCGACGATCTCAGAGCAAGCTTATTATGCTCTGAAGGTTGGTCGACGATCTGCTATCAGCAGTTCGACGATCGTTGTCTTGTTTCACGATTTCTGTCTCGGCAGATCTCTGCCTTAGTCGTCGACATCATGAGATGCTCGACGATTTCTGTGTTAACAGATTTTCTGCTTTAGTCGACGATATCTTGAGCTGGTCGACGATTGCCGTTCGACGATTTCTGTTTCGACAGATTTCTGCTTTTAGTCGACGATCTGTTAGCTAGGTCGACGATCATCGAACCCCTGTTCGACGATTTCTGTCTGCCTTTAACATTTGGACTTATTTTATTCCTTGGTTTATTTCCAAGTGTTTTAGCGTGTGATTAGAAAGATTTTCTGAAGAATGTTTTTGCTAATTTATGGCTTAAATTCAAATGAATTACTTACCAAATATGTTAAGCATAAATTACGGGATTTCGTATTTTGATAAAGCATTTTTGTCTTATTATACAAAATATATTGCCAGGCTGTATTCTAGCCGTTGGCGGTGTATGCTATTTCCAAGAACGATAAGTCTTTATGCTGAGATTTTTTTTTATTCATTTATTTCCTTATTGGGACTGACAGAGAGCTAATAGGTCATTCTATTCCTATTGCTATATTCTATTTTGAGATAATCTGTTGCAGGGCTCGAGAATTCAAATCAATAGAGCCGTTCCAAAAGATAAATGAGAAGACATATTTAAGAGAGATTTTTTTCTCAGAAAAATAAGAAGTTACAAATATAGAGAGATTTTTTTGTGCTGGATTCTCTCTAGCATCTCCAGAGCAACTCTTCACAATCTTACAATCAGAAGAAGAAAAGTTTTCCTGAAGCATAAGCCCAGAGCAATCTCTCTCATTCTCAAGTCTCCTGAGCATCTGCTTAGAGTTTTCAAGACTTCAGAAAGAGCTCCAGATCTGCTTCACGTGCTCCAGAATCTGAAGACCTGATAAAAATCAGTCTACAGATCTCTGAGGATTTAGTTTCAGTATATCTGAAACTCCTTCATCCTGAAGCAAAGGCTTTCCCTGGACTTCCACTAAGCCAGGGGGAGACTTTGATTCTTTAGAGAATCCACAAGTCTTCTCTAATCTGTATTAACAACAGAGAAGACAATCTAACCCTCTCAACCCCTTTGTAAAAGAGTTTTCACACCTCTTCAAAAGTGAACATTGGTGACAGGGCACCTTATCAACAACCTGTGGTTGAGCATCCTTATCAAAAGCTCAAAGGGTCTGTTTGATCTACCTGAATCAGATCATTGGTGGCAGGGCACCTTAGCAAAAACCTGTAGTGGATTCTTACCAGGGTGGTAGAAGAGTGGAGTACCTATTAAGAGGGAACCACTATATATCCTGTGTCTCTGGCTGTTTTATTTAAATTACTTATTCTGTGGCTGTGATAGAACTACCTAGGATTGCTAGTTGCTGTCATAGGCTTATAGTTAATCTGAAATTTCAGTTAACTCTCTCACTTGTGCACTTCACTGTGTTAGGCTCTTAGGGTTCAAGTATCAGATTATTTATTCCGCAAATAAACTCCAAGGGAGCTGACTAGTTATTCATAAAATTTGAATACTCTATTCACCCCCCCTCTAGAGTAGTTTACAACTTATCCCCTCACTTTCAATTGGTATCAGAGGGAGGTTAGCTGTTCATACAGGCTAACACCTGAGTTAAAAGATCCTGTGATAAGTTGGTTCCTGATACTATTCACAAACACTTTCACACATGGCCCAGTCTAAGGATTATTCAAGCACCAGACCTCCTGTATGCAACTTGTCCAAGTTTGGCATATGGAAGGCCAGGATAAGACTATACATGAATTCTATTGATGAAGATATCTTTTCTTCTATTTTGACAGGACCACCTGCTAGGCCTGCTGCTGCTTCCACTTCTGCTGATCTCAGTGCTGTGCCACCACCTGACTACAATGAAACTTACAAGAAGGCAAAAGCAGCTGATGCAAAAGCAATGAACATCCTAGCTCAGACGATGTCTGATGAAATATTCCAGAAGCTTGCTGAATGTACCTCAGCCAAAGCTATGTGGGATTCCCTCAACCACATAGTTGCTGGCTCAGCTGATGAGAGGAAGGACAGGAGATCCAACCTCACTTCTCAGTATGAAAATTTCAAGAAGGATGATGCTAAAGACATTGACACAATGTACACAAGACTCAGTTCAATAATCAGTGAACTGAGGTCCTTGGACAAGGAGATAACTTTGTCAGAAGTCAATGACAAGATCCTGATGTGCCTTCCCATCTCTTGGGACTCAAGGATATGGCCCATCAAGGATGGAAGAAACACTGTGGAACTCTCCACAGAAGCTCTGTTGGGAAAGCTCAAGTCATATGAGCAAACTTTAAAGAGCAGAGCTGCTGCAATTGAAGCAAAAACTCCTACACCTACAAAGAAAGAGCATTCTCTAGCTCTTAAGGCTGCTGAGACTTCTGAAGGAAGTCAATCAATGAGGAGTTACTGGCACTCATTGCCAAAAGGTTCTTCAACATGGGAAGAAGAGACCTCAGAAAGAAGTTCTCCAAGTATGAGGACAAACCAAGGTATGACAAAACTCCATCTAAAGAAATCATTTGTTATGTTTGCAGCAAGCCTGGACATATTGCTCCAGATTGTCCAGAAAAGAAACACAAGGAGAAGAAACATGAGAAAGAGTACAGGAAGCACCACTCCAAGTCCTCCTCACACAAATACAAGAAGAAGGACAAGGGATTTGTGGCTGCTACCTGGAGTGAAACAGAAGAGGACACATGCTCCTCTAGCTCCAGTGATTCAGAAGAAGAAGAAGAGAAGAAAGCCAAAGAGGTCTGCCTCATGGCTATTGATGCCTGCAGCTCTCTGTCAGCTGCAGAGAATTCTGAAGAAGAAGGAGACAATGAAGAAGATTCCCTTATGGAAGACCAGGTAATCGACTCATTTGATTTCTCATCTCCTGAGTTCAAATTAAAATTTAAGACTCTATGTTTAGATTTACTATTATCTGAAAAAGAAATTAAGTCACTTAGATTAAAGATAATGGAACTAGACATGGAAAGTACTGAAATAATTAGATTAGAAAAGGAATTAGAAAGCTCAAAAGAAGAAGTAACATTCCTAAAATTAGAACTAGCTAAATCTAAGAGATTAGAAGAACAATTAAATGGCAGAAGCCTTAAATTGTCTGAAATAACTAGCATAGCAAACACTAGGGTTGGTAATGATAAACTAGGCTTAGGTGCTACATCTAGTGAACCCATCCTCCTCACAAAGGAGAGATTTAGCACTCCAGTAAAATTTATTTCTGAATCAGGAATAAAGAATACTGAGGAAATTGAAAAATGCAAGAAAATTCAGAATAAGATTAAGAAAGAGAACAGGAAGAAAAAATTTCTAGCTTTACAGAAATCGTCGAACATTAATCGACGATCGTCAAACCAATCGTCGAACGTCTATCGACGATCGCTGAACACCTTCACTAAGTATGATATCTTCGGTGCAGGAGATTGACGATCTCATCTTGAGTCGTCGACCAGTGATCGACGATCGTGGAATCCAGAACAAAGCACTACTACAAATGATCGACGATATGACTTGCGATCGTCGACCGTGGATCGACGATCTGGACTTAAGCTGGAAAATAAATTTCAAACTTCCAGAATTGCAAATCCCAATCACTACCCTAGGTCGTTTAATCCTTTAACTGAATGGATTATCCCACCTAGGAGATCACACCCTTTAGGATATAAATCTAAGCCTGCAAAATCTTTTATATCTAGTTTTTCTTTTGTGAAGAATACTGGACCCAAGGTAACCTGGGTCCACAATGTATAATTGATATCTTTGCAGGTGAAGACCTATCCAGTCATACATGACAAATGGTATCTGGATAGTGGATGCTCAAAGCATATGACAGGAAAGAAGAAGAATCTGTCAGGGTTCAAAGCCAAGCTGGGACCAAAAGTTGTATTTGGGGATTCCAGCTGTGGACAGACTGAAGGGTATGGCAGCTTCACCATAGGAGCTGTAACATTCAAGAAGGTTGCTTATGTCTCTGGACTAAAGCACAACCTAATCTCTGTAAGCCAAATGTGTGATGCTGGGTACAAGGTATGGTTTACTGACACTGCTTGTAATATTGCTTTAAATAATACTGTTGTGTTAGTAGGTATTAGAATTGGTAATGTTTATGTTGTAGATTTTAACTCATCCAAATCTGAAATATGCTTATTTAATGAAGTAACCAGTAATAATACCCTTTGGCATAAGAGACTTAGTCATGTAAATTTGAAAAACATTTCTAGGTTGGCTAAATACAATCTTGTAAGAGGCTTACCTTCTTGCCCCTACAAGAAGGAAGGCCTTTGCAAAGCTTGTCAATTAGGTAAGCAAACAAGAAATAGCTTTAAATCAGTTAATAAAAGTGATTCTCCCAGGATTCTGTACTTGCTACATTTGGATCTATTTGGCCCTATTGCTGTACAGAGTCTTGGAGGAAAGTCTTACACTCTAGTAATTGTAGATGACTTCTCTAGGTTCACTTGGGTGTTCTTCTTGAGAACTAAGGCTGATAACTTCAAGGTTCTTACAGATTTTCTAAAGTGTATACAGAGTGAGTACTCTACTCAGATTGCCTTGATCAGAAGTGATCATGGTACTGAGTTTGAGTCTCTTCTTATGCAAGAATTCTGTGAGAAGGAAGGTATCAAACATAGCTTCTATGCTCCTAGAACTCCTCAACAAAATGGGGTAGTTGAAAGGAAAAACAGAACCCTAATTGAAGCTGCAAGTACATTGTTGGCAGATGCTAACATGCCTCTGTCTTTTTGGGCTGAAGCAGTTAGCACGGCTAATTATGTATTGAACAGAAGTCTGATACATAAACTTAAGGGTAAGACTCCCTATGAGTTACTTAAGCAAGTGAAACCTAAAATAGACTATTTTAGAGTATTTGGCTGTGTTGCTTTTGTTCATAATAATAACAAAGAATACCTTAGAAAATTTGAGGCAAAAGCTTCAATGGGAGTTTTTCTAGGATACTCTCAAGTAAGCAAAGCCTATAGGGTCCTTAATAAATCCTCTCTTAAGATAGAAGAGTCTGTACATGTCTCTTTTGATGAGACAGTCATGTATTATAAGGAGAAGGACTCTTCCTCTAATAGTACAGTGCACGTCCTAGGAGTAAGTAAGGATTTGGAAGGTTTGAGACTCACACAGGAGAATCATCCCCCACAAACTCCTCAGGTTGCTTCTTCAGATTCTGAATCTGATGTAGAACTTCTTGAAGTTAATGCACCTGCTCCAACAGTTGATCAAATTCCACATGAGGAATTAAATCCTGAAACTGTTGAAGATCAGATCATTGTTGAACCTACCAGTCTTGTCACACTTAGAGATCACCCTGTATCTCAAGTGATTGGAGACATTTCAGTAGGAGTCCAGACAAGACATCAACTCAACAAAGATGTGATGTTTGCTTGTTTCCTTTCTCAGGTTGAGCCCCTAACCATTAAAGATGCTGAGCTTGATCCACACTGGATTATAGCCATGCAAGAGGAACTTAACCAGTTTGAAAGATGTAAAGTTTGGACTTTGGTTCCAAGACCAAGAGGCCAACTGATCATAGGCACCAAGTGGGTGTTTAGAAACAAGCTTGATGCCCAAGGCATAGTAGTTAGGAATAAGGCTAGGCTAGTAGCTCAAGGCTATAGACAGGAGGAAGACATAGATTATGATCAGACCTTTGCCCCTGTAGCTAGACTAGAAGCCATTAGGATTTTCCTAGCATATGCTGCCTATAAGAAATTTAAGGTCTTCCAAATGGATGTGAAGAGTGCCTTCCTCAATGGAGATTTAAAGGAAGAAGTGTTTGTTGAACAACCACCAGGGTTTGTTTCATCAACCTTACCCACTCATGTGTTCAAACTCCAAAAGGCTCTATATGGACTTAAGCAAGCTCCTAGAGCTTGGTATGAGACCTTAGCAAATTTCCTTCTAGAACACAAGTTTGTGAGAGGTGTAGTAGATAGAACTCTATTTATTAGACATCATAAGGACTCATAACTGTTAGTTCAAATCTATGTAGATGACATTATATTTGGCTCTACTGATCCCAAACTGTGTAAGAGGTTCTCTGAACTAATGCACTCCAAGTTTGAGATGAGCAGCATGGGTGAGTTATCCTATTTCCTTGGTCTCCAAGTGAAACAGTGTGTTGATGGTATCTTCATCTCTCAATCAAAATATGCCAGAGAGCTGGTTAAAAGATTTGGAATGTCTGATGCCTCATCAATGAGCACACCTATGGCCTCAAATGCAGTTATTGATTCTGATGTCAATGGCAAGTCTGTTGATCAAAAGAACTATAGAGCCATTGTTGGTTCCCTGCTGTATTTAACTGCTAGTAGACCTGACATAATGTTTGCTACATGCCTATGTGCTAGGTTTCAGGTCAACCCAAAGGAATCTCACTTAACTCTTCTCAAGAGGATCTTGAGATACCTTAAGGGATGCCCTAACTTAGGACTGTGGTACCCAGCTGAGTCAGGATTTGAATTAATTGGATATTCAGATGCTGATTATGCTGGTTGTAGAGTTGACAGGAAAAGCACCTCAGGGACCTGTCAGTTCCTGGGAGAGAGACTTGTCTCTTGGTTTTGTAAGAAACAGGCATCTGTGTCTACTTCAACTACTGAGGCTGAATATATTGCAGCAGCTAGTTGTTGTTCACAGATCCTGTGGATTCAAAATCAGCTAGTGGATTATGGGTATACACACTCAAAAACAAAAATTCTGTGTGACAGTACCAGTGCAATATCAATTGCTCAAAATCCTGTGCACCATTCCAGGACCAAGCACATTGAGATCAGACATCATTTTCTGAGAGATAATGTGGAAAATAACAAGATAGCAATGGAATTTATATCCACAGACCTGCAGAGAGGAGATATTTTCACTAAGCCCCTTGATGAACAAAGGCATCTGTTCTTCCTGAACCAGCTTGGTATGATTAATGGTTCAGAGTAGTGAAAATTTGGTTAGTCTTATTTTCTATCTAAAATCGTCGAACGACTGCTCGACGATCTTCGACCAGGTCAGAACTATCGTCGACCAACGGTCGACGACAGCTCGTTCGGTAGTAAGGCAGAAATCGTCGATCAACTGGTCAACGATCTCTCCTTAGGTATCTATCGTCGACCAATGGTCGACGACAGATTTTCTGTGCTGTGTGGAGAATCGTCGACCAACATATATTGATCGACGATCGTGGTGATTGCTTGTAGTCGGTCGATATTTGACGATTAGTCAAACATTGACCATCGTCGGTCGCTGTTCGACGACCGATTTTATTCCGAGTTCGACGATCGCAGATTTGTATCTAATAGTCGATTTAGGTCTGGAGATCGTCGTTCTTCCGCTCCATCTTTTCATATTCCATCTTCTGGCTTAGAATTCGCTCTCGAACTCTAATCCCGCGCGATTCTCTTCTCCCCTGCTTTGCTTCTCGATTCGTCATTTTCTCTCAAATCCTATGGCGATTCCTTCTGCAGTTCTCTTCGGAATGAAGTTCGACACTGGCTTCTGTGTCGACTTTGATTCTTTCAGCCGATGTGATCAACCCATCCAAGACATTCCGCAGCTGTGTGAAGATCAAGGGCTAAAGAAATTTATGTCATTCTCACCAAAGATTAATATACCAGAGATTCGAGAATGGGTATATACCTCGTCCTCCAGCGACGAAGCGATGACTGGAAAGATAAATGGAGAGGAGGTCATCCTGACTCCTGAAGTTCTGACTGAGTTGTTTGGTCTGCCAACCGGTGCTGAGGACTATGAGCAAACTGCAGAAGAATATGGCCGCATGCTAACTGTGATGGGCCATGCTGAGGGTATTCCAGCTAAGCTGCTAAAGATAAATCTGGCTCCAGAGTATAAGTTTCTGGCAGACCTGGTAGGCAAGGTCATTTTGGGAAAGCACTCTGCTCACGACAACATCAACAGGCAACAATTTGCCTTAATGTCAGTTCTGGTGAATAAGACGCAGATTGCCTGGGGAAAAGTTCTGTTTGAACTAATAAGGAGAAAGAACAATCAGAAAGAAGTAAACCTTGCCAGGGTGTTGGGTGTGTTTCTATATGTGAAAGCACCCCTGCTGCTTGTTTCTACTCCCTCCGCAGTCAACGCCAGCAAGAGGTTGGACCCCTCTCTGTTCAAGAAATCTCAGAGAGTTATCAAGAAGTCAGCCAGGGTTGATCCTAACCCTCCATCAGACACAAGGGCTGATTCAGCCACTCTCCAGCTTGCTGGGGAAGGCTCAGCAATCCCTTCATCCTCCCTCTTTACCCCTGCATCCTCATCTCCTGCATTACCCTCCACACAATCTGCAGTGCCACCACAACATGCATCTTCCATCTTACATGCATCTCCACCCCAGTCACCCATACCACAACATCTGGCAGCCGCAGCCAGTGTTGACATGGTCACTGCTACCATCCTCACACACTTATCTCAACATGAATCCCACACTCATGCTGATGTTCACCCATCTCCACATGATTCATTTGATCATGTGGTAGATCATACTGCTTCCATTCCATCCACCTCTACATCCTCAGCATTTCAGATAACTCCTGAATTGCTTGCACAAATTGTAGAGCTCATCACTCCATCCATACAAAAAATGATTGAGGCTGCCAATGCCCCTCTCATTGCATCCATCAAAGCCCTTACTGAAGCCATCAAATCTTTTCCACCCTCTGCTGAGCCCTCTTCAGTAAGATGCATGACTCCAGTCCCCACTGAAGTCATGCAGGGGGAGATGTCTATTGAAGTGGTCTCAGGTGATGCCTTGGCCCTTCAGGACAACTCTTCTCTTCCCCTTACAGTAATTGTAGAAGAACATCAAGAGCTTCCAGAGCAACCAGAAGGTAAATCACTTCCTCTAAAGGTTATAATCAGGACTTTAAATTGATATCTTTATCTAACAAGGACATTCACTCCCTAGTGAATCAAGCTTCTGATGAAGAAATCTTTGAGAAAGATAATGAAGAAGTCCCCATGGACATTGGTGAAAAATCTCCATTGAACACTACTGATTCAGAAGTAGTGGTTCAACAATTTGAGAATGTTGCTGCTCAATCTGATGGTATAATGTTATTTAAGATTCTAATTAATTCACTCCAACTTGGAGTTAATTTCTTATTCCTTCCTATCCCATCTCAGCTGCTGATGATCCTGCATCAGTATTGCAAGATGATGCTGCAAATTCCATTGAAGATTTGGGATCCTATCTTAACCTAGACTGTGAGTCCTCACTCACATCTACTCCTCTTGTTCCTTCTTTTCAAGAGAAAATGGTCTCTTATAGACCTGAGTACCTTGATGACCCCTTGATCAAGGACTCTCTCTTCTTTTCCTGTATAGCACTCCTCGTGTGCCTTGCAGAGGTGTCTATCCCTGATGTCGCTAAACATCTAGAAGGAATTATAACCTCCTTCCTAGATGCAAAGTGGTATCCTGTGTAGATCTTCAGGTAACTCTATCAATTACCTGTTGCTGTTCACCTTGGGGGGAATATTTTATTCCCACTTGGTTGTTAACCTATCCTTCTTTATATGCAGGCACAATCAACACTGCTGCTGCTGCTACTGCTGAAGAAGCTGAGGCTGTGCTAGATTTACCAGAAAATGCCTCCAAGATGACTGAAAAGGAATCAAGCTCAGGTACTCTAAACCTAGAACAATTTATAGCCTTTGTGGCTGAGAATATTGCCTCTGAGTACATTGAAGGGTTGGTTAATTATCATCTGGATTCCCTAGCCATCTCTCTAGAAAAAGCATATGCCCCTGCAGATATTGTCATCTTTTCTCCTCCTATCCTTACCTATCCTCTATCCATTCCTTCTACTGCAGAACTGGTCCCCAGGATAGTTCCTGACTTGTATCCTAAATCAGAACTCTGGAAGAGCACTCCAAATGTTGATCTTGATGCCCTCCTTGAGCAAGATGCCATTGAGGAAGCAAGAGAAAGAGAAGATAGAGAAAAGCAGAAGGCTGAACATGCTATAGCTGCCAAGGATATCTCAAACCTAGACTTTGATGATTATGCTGGCAGAACCTCATCTCACTCCTCTGATGATGATGACTCTGAGGATTCTGATAGCTCCCAGAAAAAGAAAAAGGCTGTATCCAAGAAAAGGAAAGCATCTGCTCCTCCTACTGCCAATCCAGACAAGGATGTTCCCTATTTCATTCTGAAGGGAATTGATCCCAAGAGCAAAGAATTTCGACCCTGGATGAGGCTCTCAAAGAATCAGACAAGAGAGAAGAAGAGATCAAAAAGATATGACACTCCTATTCAGAAATTCCCCCTCAGAGGTCCTCCTCCACCTCCTGGTGCTGGAGCCTCTGAAAGTCTCTCTTCTGCCCCATCTGCAAAATCAGCAAGTTCCAACACTTTTCAGTCCTACCAGAGAAGGAGTAACCAAAGCTAGGGAGGCCAAGATGTATCAGGACAAGGAAGAAAAAGAAATGAAAATGTTCTCATGGAACAAATAAAGGAGATGACTTTTCCGCAACCTACTTTCTCTCCTCCTCCTTCTCCTAAAAAGAAAGTTCCAGAATGGAAACCTTCTCCTCCCAGGAGAGGTCCATCCTCCTCATCAAGGAAACCTGCTGCCTCTGAGACAATTGAAACAAAAGGAAAAAGAGTGGTCTATTCAGAGAAATCCCACAAGAAGTTCATTGAACTTGCTCCTCCAAGATCTCTATATGCTGAAACTAATCCTAAGAAGGCTGCACAAATTCCTTCTGACTCAAGCAAAATAGCCACAGCTCTTCAAAGGAACATGGAGATTGCAGCTCAAGCTGATACTGACAGACCATCCTCTCCATCAGATATGACTGAATCTGAAAGAATTGCCTCTATGGCAAGATTTAAGGAATCTATTGCACTAAGCATGATGGAGAGAGCCAAAGCACAAGGACTAGATCCTACAGCATATACAACTATGTCTGAATTCAGAGAAAAGGAACTCAGCAAAATTCAAGTAAACTCTGAAATTTTCAATACTGAAGAATACATGAGGTTGCACCCTGCTGCAGTTCTACCAAGCTATGCTGAAAAGAAAATTATTGGTGAACACGATCTAATGCTATCCAAAAGACAAGCAGCAAATCCAAACAGAGAAATTATCTTCAAACCAGCTGTAATCCCTAAGAAATCATCTGATGCTAAAACCTCTGATAAATCTTCTTGATACTTTAGTTCTGCTGATTTATGGTTTTATGTTTTCCTGTGGATTGCCTGTGATTTAAATTTTTGGTTAATTTCTGCTTTTGATATTGTGTGCTTTAATTTTAGATCGGATTGGATAACATAACCCAAATAGGGGGAGATTGTTGGTACCCTAGATGTGATTTGGCTTATGTAATCTCTTTCCAGCCCCTCTTGATCCATATAACTATATATGATCATGTTTAGACTTTGTTTAGTCTCCCTAGGGTAGTTTATATCTGACCTAGAGTTTAGATTAGAAGTTGTAGAATGAATTTTTTGGTTAAGGTTTCTTTTCCGTTCGACCATCGTCGAACGAGGCCTCGCGATCGTCGATCAGTGGTCGACGATAGCAGGGCTATAGAATCGTTGAAGTCAAGACAATTATCGTCGACCGATGGTCGACGATCTCAGAGCAAGCTTATTATGCTCTGAAGGTTGGTCGACGATCTGCTATCAGCAGTTCGACGATCGTGGTCTTGTTTCACGATTTCTGTCTCGGCAGATCTCTGCCTTAGTCGTCGACATCATGAGATGCTCGACGATTTCTGTGTTAACAGATTTTCTGCTTTAGTCGACGATATCTTGAGCTGGTCGACGATTGCCGTTCGACGATTTCTGTTTCGACAGATTTCTGCTTTTAGTCGACGATCTGTTAGCTAGGTCGACGATCATCGAACCCCTGTTCGACGATTTCTGTCTGCCTTTAACATTTGGACTTATTTTATTCCTTGGTTTATTTCCAAGTGTTTTAGCGTGTGATTAGAAAGATTTTCTGAAGAATGTTTTTGCTAATTTATGGCTTAAATTCAAATGAATTACTTACCAAATATGTTAAGCATAAATTACGGGATTTCGTATTTTGATAAAGCATTTTTGTCTTATTATACAAAATATATTGCCAGGCTGTATTCTAGCCGTTGGCGGTGTATGCTATTTCCAAGAACGATAAGTCTTTATGCTGAGATTTTTTTTTATTCATTTATTTCCTTATTGGGACTGACAGAGAGCTAATAGGTCATTCTATTCCTATTGCTATATTCTATTTTGAGATAATCTGTTGCAGGGCTCGAGAATTCAAATCAATAGAGCCGTTCCAAAAGATAAATGAGAAGACATATTTAAGAGAGATTTTTTTCTCAGAAAAATAAGAAGTTACAAATATAAAGAGATTTTTTTGTGCTGGATTCTCTCAAGCATCTCCAGAGCAACTCTTCACAATCTCACAATCAGAAGAAGAAAAGTTTTCCTGAAGCATAAGCCCAGAGCAATCTCTCTCATTCTCAAGTCTCCTGAGCATCTGCTTAGAGTTTTCAAGACTTCAGAAAGAGCTCCAGATCTGCTTCACGTGCTCCAGAATCTGAAGACCTGATAAAAATCAGTCTACAGATCTCTGAGGATTTAGTTTCAGTATATCTGAAACTCCTTCATCCTGAAGCAAAGGCTTTCCCTGGACTTCCACTAAGCCAGGGGGAGACTTTGATTCTTTAGAGAATCCACAAGTCTTCTCTAATCTGTATTAACAACAGAGAAGGCAATCTAACCCTCTCAACCCCTTTATAAAAGAGTTTTCACACCTCTTCAAAAGTGAACATTGGTGACAGGGCACCTTATCAACAACCTGTGGTTGAGCATCCTTATCAAAAGCTCAAAGGGTCTGTTTGATCTACCTGAATCAGATCATTGGTGGCAGGGCACCTTAGCAAAAACCTGTAGTGGATTCCTACCAGGGTGGTAGAAGAGTGGAGTACCTATTAAGAGGGAACCACTATATATCCTGTGTCTCTGGCTGTTTTGTTTAAATTACTTATTCTGTGGCTGTGATAGAACTACCTAGGATTGCTAGTTGCTGTGATAGGCTTATAGTTAATCTGAAATTTCAGTTAACTCTCTCACTTGTGCACTTCACTGTGTTAGGCTCTTAGGGTTCAAGTATCAGATTATTTATTCCGCAAATAAACTCCAAGGGAGCTGACTAGTTATTCATAAAATTTGAATACTCTATTCACCCCCCCCTCTAGAGTAGTTTACAACTTATCCCCTCACTTTCACTATCCCAAAAATGTTTACTAAAACAAGTAATCAATACCATCCCCCCAGTTATTCCTCCTCTAACCCCTGACAATGCATTCATTACTACCCTCATATCTCAGTTGAATCCCATCCTCAAGGAGCTTATTGCAGCTGAGATATCCCCCCTTTTAAAATCAATAACTTCCCTTACATCTCTCTTTACTGCCTCCTCCTTCCCTTCCCCTTCTTTAGCCAAGGGCATGGATTCAAAACCTTCTTAAACCATGCAGGGGGAGATGTTCTGTGAAGAAGCCCTTGCAGCAGCAGCAGTAGATGATGAGATGGTTGTACCTATGCCAGAAGTTCTGACTGGTGGAAATTATTTTTACTTTTATACCTACATCAGTAGATATGGAATGTATACTCCATCATTCTTTTATGGAAATTCCTTTACTTTCTGTTGAATCATCATCTAAGGCCATTGTGTGCTATACTCCACCTTCTTCCTCAGAGGTGATAGCCACAATAAGTGCTAGTTTTGAAGAAAGCTCTAAGACTGAAGCTATGATTACTGAGAAAGCTTCAGTAGCTGATACCAAAGAGGTAGTTGAAGAGTCTGTTGAATCAGAGTCTGAGTACATGACTGACCCCATCCCTTCAGTCTATGCTCCTACTCCTATCCCAGCTCCCAAGGCTCCTTCTCCTCCTCCCAACGTAACTCCTGAGTATATAAAAGCAATTGATGCTTTGTACAACTTTGACAGTGAAAGTAGTGAAGAAATCTACAGTGATGATTCTCCCAAGACAAATAAAAGTAAATTGAGAAAGAAGACTCCAGCTCCAGTTCCAAATCCCCATAATGACACTCCCTACTATATCAGGCACAATATTGATCCATATCCTAACATGCCTCATTGGATGAAATTGTCAAAGAATGAGCTTAAAGCAAGGAAGAAAAGGAAGTTCTCCCCTCCCTCTTCTCCAAGGAGGAATAGAAGAGATCCTCCTCCTCCTCTTCCTCCCAGTGGTAGCTCTTCAGGTAGTGGCCATCAGAGATTTTCAAACACTACTCAAACTTACCAAAGGCATGGTAGATCCTCTGAAGCTTCAAGAGTTAGTCAGTATCAAAAGCAATATCACTCATTCTCCAGAAACTCTCTCAGTTCTCAGCAATATCCTTCCAAGCAAACATTCTCTCCTTCCCCTTCCAGTGAAGTTAGTCCTGAAGTTAGATATGAAGGATCTCCAATTCAAGCATATGATCCTGAGACAGATCCTAATACCAGAATGGTCAGATTTAAAGAATCAATTGCTCTATCTCAGATCAGAAAAGCAAGAGAACAGGGTCAGGACACCTCTCAGTATTCTATAATGTCATCCTACAGGAAGAAAGAGCTAGAAAGATATCAAGTTGGAAATCTATTTAATGCTGAAGAATACATGAATCTGCATCCTGAAGCCATAGTTCCAAGAGCCGCATCTCAAAAGACTTTGGGAGATGTAGACATGACCATGACTCTCAGACAAGCACTGGATCCAAACAGAGTAATAAAATTTGCTAAATCTTCTGATTCTCCCAAGGACAAATAGCTTATTTATTTTCTTTCTGTTTTGCTTATGAATAATTTATGCATAGCTTTTTAAAGATGCTGATAGCTTATTTATTCTATCAGTTATCTATTTTTTTTCTTGCTATGATTATTTGCTTTCTTTTCTTCTAAAGTAACCTCACCCAAATAGGGGGAGATTGTTAGAACCCCTAGGTGATTTGGGCTAGGTTCACTTCTTAGGGTGTGGCCCATGTTGTATAGTTGGGTCAAGTATTTTATCTTCCTAGTCATAGGTCAGTCCTATAGCTTGCAACATCAAGGACCTGCCTGAAGACAGTATCAGATAACAGGCCTATAAGTTATGTGTTGAAGTTATTTCTGTGCTCGACGCTCTTAGAGCTCAGGTCGACTTACTCTAAGTGAAATACAAGAGTTCTGTGGTCTGCGAACTTGGCAAAGAAGTTATCTGTTCTAAGGTTGACGATCTTCCAGTGCAGTGCAACTCTAAGCTCAACGATCTTCCAGCTCAGACTCAGCCAAAGTTTTGAAAAGTTTATTCGCAGAGCCAAGGTCGAAGAATGTGTTTTCTAAGGTCGACAATCTCTGATCTCTGGTCAACGAAAACTGTAAGATGTTTTTGACTTATTCTTTCCTTATCTGTTCCGATTTATTTTTATTATATGTCATGATTTTATTGAGTAATTAATGCTCATTTTATAGCCGTTATTTGGACAAATATCCCGGGACAGTTGGGGAATAGAATATTTTAATTAACATTCTTGACGTTTTCTATTTCCAGATTTTCTGCTTAGCGTTAATGGCAGGAATTTGAAATGGAATTGTGGAATAGTTGTTAATATAATATACTCTCGACAGGACAAGAAAGGAATAAATCACTCAAAGAGAACAGAGATACGAGAAAAACATTTTTGTGCTTACATCTCTCAAGAAGAACAACACAGTGACAGAAAAATTGTTTTAGAGAAAAAGCTTTCAAACTTTCTAATACTCCTTCTGTGTAGGATCTCATTGCTCTCTTATGAATAAGAAGAAAAGAACACCAATCATATATTAAGAGTCTTTTCCTTCCTTCTATCTCCGATTCCAGGATCTTTAGTGATAAACCATTTCAATCAGCCAAGAGAATCCTGGATTTGATCTTGCAGCAGAAGACTTACCATCCCTAACAAAGTTTCCCTGCCTGAACATATACTAATCTCAGGGGGAGCTTTGATACAATATGTAGAATCCACAAGGCTTCTCTCAATTTGCTTTGAGAATAGAGAAGTCATCATCAACCTCTCTATCCCCTCTCTGTACAGGGTTATCTCTCCCTTCAAAAGTGATTCCTGGTTGCAAGTCACCTAACCAAAAGACTTGAGGTTTGGTTTTTGAGTACCTGATCAAAAGCTAATTAGTGTCAGGCACCTGATCAAAAATCTGAGTGGATTCCTACCTAGGGTGGTAGAATAGTAGATGTACCCAGTTGGGGAACCACTATAAAGTTCTTGTGTTGTTTGTATGACTGTATTTTTTTTGTGTTTATGCTGTGATATTTGTGCTGTGTAGCTTTGATTTATCTCTTCTGTTAGTTTGCTGCACTTGTAAACTTGTACACATATATCCTACTCACCTATTTTATAAAAGATATTTTAATTCCGCAAAAGTTTAAAAAGATTGGATTGAACTCTATTCACCCCCTCTAAAGTTAATCAGAGTTTAGTCCCCATTTCTTTCACCCCGAAATTCAGGTTAGGCCTGCGGGGTTTCTACTGAGAGTAACTGACTGTAACATCCCTCAAGAATTGACATTATTCCTTACGCAAAGAGATATTGATACTTCTACTACATCAGATCTAGTGGCTCCCAGGTACGCTCCTTTTGTCCATGATTTTCCCACATGATCTTGACCACCAGAACCTTCTCGTGCCGCAAGACTCGCACTACCGTATCATCTCTCCTGACCGGCTCTAAGCGGACCGATCGATCAGAAGTTGCCGAGCCATCTATACTAGGAACCTGCTGCTCCAGTGTAACGCCCCAAAATTCGGAAATGATCTAGTAGCGTCTTAAGGCCAATCTGGGGCCTGTTAAGGGTCACACTGTCACAACCCACATTTTTCTCAATGATTAAGTCGTATTAGAGCAAGTGAAAATACGTGCCGTGATGCCACGTCGTACAGGGGATAACTGCACACGCTCAGGCAAAACTCCAGACTTTAGATTTTAAGAAAAATTGATAGTTTAATATAAAAAAAACCAGTTATATTTAATTGTTGTATCCCTCGGCACAGTGGATCAAGTAGTCCACGATAAAAAACAAATATTTATTTGCAGCGAAAAATACTTTAATTAAGCTGTTTTGACATCCTAAAGGAGCATAAGTGTCTCCGAGGGATGACTCATAGTATGCACGACTCTAAGGTTTGTGTAGTATATATAAAAAGATAGTCTTCACGCTATAAGGAAAAGTAGTGTCTTAGTGTTGTAAACATGATGTGCATGAGATACATGTAGTAATGCTTTAGGGTTTTAAAATACCTAACATGCAACATAGCATAAAACCTTCACAGAAACAAGTGAACAACCTCAAATAGGCAAAAGTAGCAGTTTTAGTTCATACCCAACAACATAAGTAAGCCACCAGTAGGCGTCAAAAACCTGACACGAACCCACTGGTGAGTATGCATGTCTATACAGAAAGGAAGAAAAACTACCTCACCAGATGAGGAACAACAACCTCAGCCACCAAGGAGGCCACAAGCAAACTCCACCAGAGGACTAACCGTCTAACTGGCTACAACCTGAACCCGAGGCTTTCAAAGAAAGAACACCTCAGCAACAAAAAAACAAAGGAAGTGGAGCATTAGATTCATAAGATATGAAAGAAGGGGTACCAACCCTGCAACAAAATGCTATCAGTAGAAGAAAAACATGACAATAAGAGTAAAACACTGTCAAAAGAGCAGTAAAAGCACACCAAGTGTGAGCATACATAGCAATAAGCTCTGCCAAAAAGACTACAACAGCACCAATGCAAACATATGCCAAGAGAAATATCCATGAGAAAGGAAAGGAACTAACAATCCTAATCTTGGTGAATTATTGGCCGTGGTGAAAACCTTGGGTCGGAGTGGGCGGCACAGCCCTCACCAACAACCAGACCCAAAAACACTCCAGGGTGAAAACAAACGGTGACAACTACAGAGTCCACACACCAAACCATACCAGCCCAACACGGCCTATGTGGTGGTGGCCACAGCTTAGTACAAACAATTCACCCCTTATAGAGCCAACAAAAACACACCACCTGCCATAATCCACGAGCCAGCATGCACAAATTAGCCGATCACCTAACTCCCCCCTTAGGAAAAAGCCATACTAACAATCCTAAGGAAACACACCAAACCCAAGGCAAAAGTGCCGAGTTCACTTGACGCGGCGCTGAGTGGGTTCACCACACTCAATGCCAAACAGCTTCGGCATTGAGTGAGATCAAGCCACTCAACTCCAAGCAACTTAACCGAAGCAACAAGCTTTGGCGTTGAGTGAGTCCACCATACTCAACGCCAAAACAGCCACGACGTTGAGTGAGGTCGACTCACTCAATGCAAAAATACTAAACCGCAAAAGCAGGCTTTGGCGTTGAGTGAGTCCACCACACTCAACGCCAAAACAGCCACGACGTTGAGTGAGGTCGACTCACTCAACGCCAAATGACTTAGCTGCAAAAACAGGCTATGACATTGAGTGAGTCCACAACACTCAATGCCAAATAAGCCACGAAATTGAGTGAGGTCGACTCACTCAACGCCAAATGACTTAGCTGCTGGGAAAAGCTGCGGCGTTGAGTGAGTCTACCACACTCAACGCCAAATAGCCATGGCATTGAGTGAGCTCGACTCACTCAATGCCAAAACACTTAGCCGTAAAAACAACTATGGTGTTGAGTGAGGGCACCACACTCAATGCTGGAAGCCTAACAGTCTAGGCGTTGAGTGAGGTACACTCACTCAACGCTTTTGACTTAGCCTAATAATCAGCTATCCCGACCCCAGCCCACTCAATGCCACTTATCCAGAGAGTTGGAAAATTAATTCCAACTCCCTCTCCTACCTCTTCTACCCAACCACAACAATCTAAAAACTTAGACTAAACCTAATTAAGTCCACATCCTACTTCCTGCTACCATCTGGACATAACCGAGAGTACATGAGGAGAGGATAATAAATTAAAGCTCGGACAACTTGAGCAAGCTCTAGCTGGAATGAAACCGCAGCTACCCTAGCTTCAAGGAAGGGAAGAAAACTATTACAGCAAGTATAAAAAGGGTAAAATCAAGCTTGGCAAGGGCAAAGAATGCCACTTGCCTCTACCTCTTGGAAAATAGCAGCTACCTCCAAGGCTTGGCACCGGCGGCACGATCGGCCACCTGGAAGACCAAAACTGAAGCTTAGAGGAAGTAGAAGAGAATTATGAAAACCCTAACTCCTAATGACAGCCCTATATCAAGCAAAACTTACCTAGGAAGGAAGATCCTGGCGAGAGCAGCTCAAATCTGCTATTACCCGAGCGAAATAAGCCCTAAATCTACAGCTATCCAAAGACCAAAGATGCAGCTCCTCCGCCTCCCGCTTACTTCCTTCCGCTGGAAGCTAACAAGCTGTAGCTAGCTCGGGAAAGGGGGAGAAATGGGGAGGAGGAGAACAGCTTGAGCTTTTAATGCATACCCTCCCACTAACTCATCCTATAGCTAATAAAATATTAACCTAGCCTAAGCACTAGCTAACTTCATATATAAACCTGCTTATATAAAATCATCCACTTGCTGACACTTATACACATATTTATATATAATCAGCCAACTCATACTCTTATGCACATATATGTGTATACTATGCATATATATACTTATATATAAAAACAGCCACATATTTACATATATATATATATCCTGCACATATATATATATATATATATATATATATATATACTTTTTTTAAAAAATAAAGCTATCATCACCCAAGCTTACACCCAAACATATAAATATACATACATATATACATATAAAATAATTGGCTAAACAAACTTAGCCTAAAACAAGCACCAACCTCACCAAGCTCGATCACACAAGTCCATGCACAACAAATAGGTAGCCACTACCGGTTAACAAAACAAACGTCGAAACGATGCAAAAAACAAATGATCTCGGATTTCGACAAAACTCGCACCGTAGCTAAACACCCAAGCTACGAAAACAACGATGAAGTCGAAAACAAAATCCGACGATCACAACTCGGGCTATCACTACCCGAAGCCCAGGCACAAGATTCCCCGAGAGCCTCACCGAGTCAAAAAACCAGACCCAGCTTGCTAGGGAATCTTGCCAGCAGGCTACAAACAGGCCACTAAAGGAACCTAGAGAGCTATGACCATGCTCTAACAATGGCAGAAGGCCGGATATGCGTCATCGTAACGCTAAACAAAGATCAAACAAAACACAGAAAAACCAGGGGGGTTACAGCCACCCCCCCTAAAAGAAAGTTTCGCCTCGAAACTTTACACATAACACTTCTATCGAGAAGGAAAAAGAAATAGCTAAGACAGATCTATAAAAGAGAGCACAAAACATACCAGGCATAAGGTCAAGGAAACAGATGAGGGTAAGCCTTCCTCATTGCCGACTCTAGCTCCTAAGTTGCGCTTTCCACATCTTGGTTTCTCAACAAAATCTTAACCATAGGAATCGTTTTCCTCCGCAACACGCGATCCTGAGCATCCAAAATGAGGACAGACACCTCCACATAAGAAAGATTCGGCTCTGTTGGGTATATTGGAAAATGTGTACCTGATTTGAAGAAGCCCAACTTAGCTCAATGATATACATCAAGGTGTATTTGATGTTGTTTTGAGTTGACATGTGCAGGTGAAGAAGTATTAAAGAATGCAGAAAAATATTCTAAGTCCACGTATCGACACCTGAAGAAATTGTGTCGACACTTCAGAATATTTGTGTCGACACTTCAGAATATCAGTGTCGACACAGAGAAAGATAGTCGATCACATTTATGTCGACAATGGGAAGCAGTGTCGACACATAAAGAAGATCGTCGACCTCAGCACAGGGAAGCAGTGTCGACACAGTGAAAGATAGTCGACACCCAGAGAAAGTTAGTCGACCAGTGAAAGATAGTCGACTAGTGGAAGATAGTCGACTAGTGAAAGATAGTCGACCAGAGAAAGATAGTCGACTCACAGAAGAAGCTAGTCGACCTCAACTGTGTCGACACTGGGAGGATGTGTCGACACCTTGAGATTGAGTCGACACATATTGGCAGAAGTCGACTATGCTTGTGTCGACACCAGAAGACTGAGTCGACACATTTTGGCAGAATTGAAGATTGCTGTGTCGACACCTGAAGGCTGAGTCGACACATACTGAGTTCTGAATCTACAACAACTGTGTCGACACACAGGACTTTTGTCGACACATTGCAGAGCCAAGACCAAGTTATTTTCTGAAGTAGCTGTGTCGACTTAAAGGCAACTTAGTCGACATCATCAAAGAATGTGTCGACACCAATGTCACTTGTGTCGACACAGATAGACAGATTGGTCTCGACACTTTCTGACAGACTGTCTCGACATTTTGCTGTCCAAGGCTAAGGTACAGGAACTGTTTGAAGACTTGACAGCTGTGGGTTGCCACCATTTAACTGAAGCTGTCAGACCTGTCAGAAAACAGTTAGAAACCGGATCAGCCGGTTACCATGAAGAAAGTCTATAAATAGACATATTCAGAAGGAAATAAAAAAAAGAGAAGAAGATCTAAGAAGGAAAAAAAGATTATGATCCTATTGAAGTTTCAATTCAAGAAAGTGCTAAGCTCAAAAGAAGATCTTTATCAGAAGATCTAAGAAGAAGAAGTCTGAAGTATCAGAAAAGGTGTTGGATAGAGAGGGATCCAGTCATCTTGAAGAAGAAGAAGGAAGCCATCAGTGGTTTCTCAAGAAGCTGTTTGGAAATCAACTCAGCTAAGTTCAGATTCAAGAAGCTTTGAAGAAAGCTCAGATTCAGTTGATTTCATCAGCTGATCAAGAAGTGTCTTGTCCTCTTCTCTCTCAACAAAGGTAAGACATTAAAATATCTTTTCTAAATTTCTGTAGGATCTGTTTACACAGATCTGAGTTGTAAGCCTGTGTTATAAAGGCTGAGTGTAGGAGAGATGATCTCTGAGTGGTAGGGCTATTTGCCTGAGTGTAGGAGAAGGTTGTTCTCTGAGTGGTAGGCCTTGAGGCAAGGCTGAGGTAGGGCTGTTGTGCCTGAGTTGTAGGAACCTATCCAGGTTCTGAGCTGTAGGATCTGTGGATCTGAGAATAGTGGAAGTTTGCCCGAATCTAGCATACTGCTAGATAGGTGAAGGGGGAAAGTGGATGTACCCAAACCTTGGGGAACCACTATAAAACATTGTGCAATCTGTGATGTTTCAATTTCTGTGATTGCTGTGCTGAATGTTTTATTTCTGCTATTGAATTCTGCCTAGAAGTATAAACAAGCAATTAGAACCTATTCACCCCCCCTCTAGGTGTTTAGGTTGTCTTGAAAGTAAAATTATCAAGTGGTATCAGAGGGAGGTTCCTCAAAAAGGACTTAACAGTCTGAAGTAGATCTTAAAGGCAGAATCAAGATTCAAAAAGATGGATTCTGGTGAGAATCATAAGGAGCTAGGGTCTATGAAATTACCCATATGCAAGAAAGAAATTTTTGGAATTTGGAAAGAAAGAGTCAGATTGTTTATGGAGGCATCTGACCCAAGGATTTACATCACAGTATAGGAAGGCCCCTTCATTCCAATGAAGGTATCAGTTCTTGATGCAAATATCCAAACTCCAAAGAGTTATTCAGAAATGACCAAGGATGAAATCATCTTGGCAACCATGGATAAAAGAGCTCAGAACATTATTGTTAGTGCCATAGATGATTCAACATTTCAGAATCTGATTCACTGCAAGACCTCCAAAGAGATGTGGGACACATTGATTGTCTACATGGAGGGATCTGAAGAAGTAAGGCAGGACAGGAAATCTATGCTCAATCAGGAGTATGAAAGTTTTAGACAAGGAAATCTGATAGCATAACTGAGTGCTACAAGAAATTCTATAGAATTGTGAATGAGCTTATGTCCTATGGAAGAGTCTTCAGTACTTATGAACTGAATGACAAATTCTTGAGATCCTTAACAAAGGATTGGGACACAAAGATCTGTTCCATAAGGGAAGTGGCTAAATTGGCAGAGATCTCTCCTCCCACCTTGTTTGGAAAGTTGCTATCCTATGAAATGCAACTTATGGCGAGGAAGGAGGAGGAAAAGAATTCAAGAGGAGAGCATAGAGAAAAGACTGTGGCATTCAATGCAGAAGACACTAGAAAGAATAGGAGGAAATCACCATCTCCTCCTAAGGAAGTTGCAGAAGATAGTTCTGAAAATTCAGATAAGGGTTCAGAAAGCTGTGATTCAGATGCAGACTTTGCTGCATTCACAAGGCAATTCCAGAGGTTCTTGAAAAAGAAGCAATGGAAGTCTAGGCCTTCCACATCACAGCAAGTTGATGACTATTATCAGAAGAAAAGGTCATCAAGGAAAGAGAAGAGCAGATCAAAGCCCAGCAAAGCCACTACTTCAAAGATTGTCTGCTATTGTTGCAATAGGACTGGACATGTAGTGGCTGACTGTCCTGATAAGAGAAAGGAGTCTTCAGACAAGAAGAAGACTCATCAGAAAGACAAGAAGGAGAAATCCTTTGTTGCAAAGAAAGATAAGAGTCTAACAGACCAGTCAACTTCAGAGTCAGAATCTGAAGCTGAAGCATATATTGGACTATATGCTGCATCTGAAGAAGAGGAGTTTCTGCAGTTGCTAGACTCCATCAATAAACAAAAGGATCATCAGTGTATGGGGCTGATGGCAGGATCAGAAGAGGACATATGCCAGAATCAGTCTGGTCCTAATAAGGTACAATGTCCTTCTATTACATCTGTTTGTAGTATAAGTGAAGAATCAGCTACATCTGCATCAAGTGATGTAGATGCATCTGAATCTGAAGGAGATGTCTATCAATTGATAGACAAGTATGGGGACTTGTTGCAGGCCCTTAAGAAAAGCAAGAACTTAGTTAAATCTCAGGCTCAGGAAATTGCTGAACTAAGGTTTGCTACAACTGAGTTAGAGAAAGTTATTGATCAAAAATTAAATGAAATTGCCAAGCTGAAGAATATAACTATTATTCAGATGAGCACAATTAATTATACTAATGATCAAAAGAAGAGTCTGGAGGCCAGACTTAGAATTGAAAGGGATTTAGTGGCTAGTTACTCTAAGCCAAAATCTGTCTTACCCTTGATAGATGAATTTGTCACTCAAAAGGGTAAAGCTGGATTAGGATTTAAAGGTAACTCCAGGGCTGGCAGATTCAAGAGGAAAGGCAAAGCTCCTGTTCAGTCACTAAACCTTTCAGTCCCCATAAAGTTTAGTAAGGTGGAAGTGCCTTCTAACAAATATGATCATGAAGATATTCAAGGTCATATTAAGACTAATGTTCTGAAGAACAAGGGTGTAAATGCAAGCAGGCCTACCTATGGTCATAAACCCAATGGTTTTAAGAAATCAGTAGGTGAAGTTGCTGCAGCACCAGCAATGAACAGAAATTCTTCTGACAAGGATGTATCTAGATCTAGATACAATAAGTTTGAATGTTGGTGCTGTAGCAAGAGAGGCCATTTTGCACTAGACTGCTGGTATAACACAAGTGTTAGAAAGAACAATAGTCTACCTGTTAGAAGAAATAATGGTAGCTTTGTTTATGCTAACTTGAACCAAGGACCCAAGACTTGCTTGGGTTCTAAGGGAAAGTAAATCTGTGTTGCAGGTGAATCCAAGTAACCATGCCCCTATATGGTACTTGGATAGTGGTTGTTCCAGGCACATGACTGGAACAAAGGGGCTGCTGAAGGAGTATTCATCTGTCAAAGATGGACCTAAAGTGATCTTTGGTGGATCTGAAAAAGGAGTCATCAAAGGGTTTGGTAACATTTCTTCTAACCTAATTACTATCACCCAAGTGGCTTATGTAAAAGGTTTGAAACATAATCTAATAAGCATAAGCCAGCTGAGTGATTTAGGATATGACATTTCATTTGTTAAGGATGGATGTCATATCAAAAGGTCAAGTGATCAAGAGATCATTTTGACTGGGTATAAGAAGAGAAATGTATATTGTCTTAATTTTGTATGTGAGAATAAAGCTTATCCCATCTGTCTTGTAGCTGATGACAATGCTTCTCATTGTGTCAAGTGGCACAAGAGATTGGCTCATCTTAACTACAAGACAATTGGCCAACTCTTTATCAAAGAGTTAGTGAGGAATGGTCCTCAAGTTAAGTGTGTGAAGGAAGGGATATGCTCAGCTTGTCAAAAGGGCAAGCAGACAAAATCCTCCTTTCAAAGCCTTGAAAACAAGGATTCTGTGAGGTGCTTATACCTCTTGCGTATGGATCTTTTTGGTCCTATGCCAGTTCATAGTCTAGGTAGGAAGGTCTACACTTTTGTGGTTGTAGATCACTATTCTAGATTTACATGGGTGTTCTTTCTGAGACAAAAATCTGAAACCCCAAGTGTATTACTTAATTTTGTAAAGCAAATTCAGAATGAACTGAATAGTACAGTGGTCAAAATCAGAAGTGACCATGGTACTGAGTTTCAATCTGAAAGCATAACAAAATTGTGTAAAGACTTTGGGATTTTCCAAGAGTTCTCCTCACCTAGAACACCTCAGCAAAATGGAATTGCTGAAAGAAAGAATAGAACATTAATTGAAGCAGGTAGAACTCTGTTGAGTGACACCTCTCTCCCAGAATATTTTTGGGCTGAGGCTGTTAACACAGCTTGTCATGTAATCAATAGGGCTACTATCACCAAAAGCCACAAAATGACTCCCTATGAGATTGTGAAAGGCAGAAAACCAAATCTATCTTACTTTAGGATCTTTGGTTGCAAGTGTTATATACTTAACAATGGCAAGTCATATTTGACTAAGTTTGCTGCCAAATCCCAGGATGGGATATTTGTTGGGTACAGCACAAATAGTAAGGCCTATAGAGTCTTCAACTTGACTACTCAAGTTGTTGAAGAATCTGTGCATGTTGTGTTTGATGAAATAAGATTAATCAACTGTGAGTTGTCTTGTAGATCAAATGACTCAACAGGTATAAGCAAAAGTATGGACAAGCTCTCCATTACTGAAGTAACAAAGGAAGATGGAGCATTGGAAAATGAAGGCTTCTGTCTAGGGGGAGAACAAGACACTATAGAAGCTGATGAAAACCAAGAGATTCAGCTAAATGAAGGAGCTGGAGATGTTCAACCAGAAGGGAATCTTCCTCCAGCTACAAGACATTTAAGAGATCATCCAGCTGATCAGATAATAGGTGATCCAAGATAGGGGGTGCAAACTAGAAGCAGAAATCAAAACACAGTTCTACATTCAAGTTTCCTGTCACAAATGGAGCCTAAGAAGTTTGAAGAAGCTATCCAAGACCAGCACTGGATTGATGCTATGCAAGAGGAGCTGAATCAATTCAGAAGGTGCAATGTCTGGGAGCTTGTTCCTAAACCAAGAGGCCACAACATAATTGGCACAAAATGGATCTATAGGAACAAGCTAGATGAAAGTGGAATAATAGTGAAGAATAAAGCAAGATTGGTTGCAAAAGGATACAGGCAGGAAGAAGGGATTGACTTTGATCAAACCTTTGCTCCAGTAGCAAGGCTGGAGGCAATCAGAATGTTCCTTGCCTATGCAGCCTATCAAGACTTCAAGGTATACCAGATGGATGTGAAGTCAGCATTTCTGAATGGTGATCTTAAAGAAGAAGTATATGTAGAGCAGCCATCAGGTTTTGTAGATCCTCTCAAACCTGATTATGTTTATAAGCTTAAAAAAGCTTTGTATGGGTTAAAGCAAGCCCCAAGGGCTTGGTATGAAACCCTGTCTACTTTCCTTATTGAGAATAAATTCTCAAGAGGAAAAATTGACAAAAATCTATTCCTTAGGGAATCCAAAGGCAAGATCATCTTAGTTCAGATCTATGTTGATGACATAATCTTTGGATCTACTGAAAACAACCTTTGTAAAAAGTTTGCCAAACTTATGCAAGGGAAGTTTGAGATGAGCAGTATGGGGGAACTGAAGTTCTTCTTGGGACTCCAAGTAAGACAGACTGATGATGGCTTGTCCATATCCCAGTCAAAGTTTACTAAAGAATTAATCAAGAAGTATGGTATGGAGTCATCCTCCATCATGAGAACTCCTATGGGGACAAGTATGCCTATATGCAAAGATGATGCAGGTAAACCTGTTGATGAGACTTTGTATAGAGGAATAGTTAGTTCTCTACTATATCTCACTGCTAGTAGACCAGATATTATGTATGCTACATGTGTCTGTGCTAGGTACCAAGCCTGCCCTAAAGAGTCTCATTATACTGCAGTCAAAAGGATTCTGAGATATCTTAAGGGCACACCTAATCTAGGTCTTTGGTACCCTAGGAATAGAGATTTTCTACTAACAGGTTATTCAGATGCAGATTTTGCAGGATGTAGAGAGGATAGGAAGAGTACTACAGGTACTTGTCAATTCCTGGGAGGAAGACTAATATCATGGAGTAGTAAGAAGCAGACCAGTGTGGCAATTTCCACATCTGAGTCTGAGTATGTTGCTGCTGGAAGCTGCTGTGCACAGCTATTATGGATGCAGCATCAACTTAAGGATTATGGTATTCAAGTAAGTAGAACACCTCTTTTGTGTGATTCTAAGAGTGCAATTTCTATTGCTAATAATCCTGTTTCTCATAGTAGAACTAAGCATATAGAAATTAAATACCATTTTCTTAGAGAACATGTAGAAAAAGAAGACATC
This sequence comes from Platanthera zijinensis, assembly GCA_039513925.1. Lineage (NCBI taxonomy): Eukaryota > Viridiplantae > Streptophyta > Magnoliopsida > Asparagales > Orchidaceae > Platanthera > Platanthera zijinensis. The sequence continues at coordinate 41,934,250 of CM077083.1, forward strand.
TCATTAGAATTTGTCAAAACAGATTATCAAATAGCAGATGTGTTTACTAAGCCCCTAGATGAGACCAAATTCAATAAATTTAAAATTGAATTAGGTATGTTAACCATTGATTAGTGTAATCACAAAATCATCAACAATGAAGTTAAAGTGATAACAAAACATTCAAGTGATATAAAGACACATTGAAGTAGTATCAAGTACTTTGTAGTACTTATAAGTTGTGTTGAACAAACAGAAATTGGCTAAGTAAGATGGTGTCGACACATTCAGTAATAATGTGTCGACTCAGGATAGTAATGTCGACAAGTTAGAGATATTGTGTCGACACAGAAAATATGTGTCGACACTTAAGAATCTTATTGTCGACTTATCCAGGAATGTAGTGTCGACTTCACCAGGATAGTGGTGTCGACACTTACAGATTTTGTGTCGACACTTATACTAAGAGTCGACACAGAATTTCTGATGCTCTACTATATATCTCAGGTGTCGACATATCCACACATTGGTGTCGACACATTATAGACGGACTTGGAGTCGAGACAATAGAAGCTTGTGTCGACACATTCCATCTGTGTCGACACTTATAGTCTATTTTTGGCGACTTTTGATCTTCTTTAAACAGAAGGTATAAATAGGTCAAAAACTCATTCTGTCGACACGCTTACAAGGTTTTCGAGACTGAAACCCTGTGTCGACATTCTCCTTTCTCTCTCTCTCTCTCTCTCTTTCTCTCATCTTTCAAGCTTTCTCGACTGATCTATGGCGCCAAAGATTGAAGATAACGTAAATGAAGGATATGAGTTGGTGCGCCAGGCCTTTGCTGATGCCCCACCAGATGTTCACGGGGTTATCTCTCTCCTCTCCAACTCGGGATTAGAATTTCTGGTCTCCGAACCATCTAAGATATGGAAGAAGGAGGTGCATGAGTTCTTTACTTCTGCATCTGTAGATTCTGAAAGTCACGAGATAAAATCCACAGTTCATGGGACAACAGTGGAAATTACTGCAAGTAAGTTAAGAACAATTCTACAATTACCTATAATTGAGAATGAAGAGGACGTCCCTGCTTCTAAATCAAGGGAGGCTCTTCAATGGTGTGGATTGGATTCCACCATGAAAATTGGAGCTGCTTTCAACAGGAAAGGAATGAATCAACAGGGCAAGTTTCTGTCTGAGGTGGTTGGAAAAGTAATTCTGTGCAAGCCAGGTGGACATGATAGGATTTCCGCCTATATGTTCAGCCTCATGACCAGGATTGTGTTTACAATTCCAACAGATTGGTCAACTTTAATCTTTGAAAAGATTAAGGAAGGAATCAAGAAGCCAAATCTGGCTAGAATAATGAGTATATACCTAACAAAGGAGATTCCTGATGTTATGCAACAACTACCTGGAACAAAAATTAATCACATGAGAAGGATGAACATGAGATTGTTTTCCAGATGGGATAGGGTGCTGACCAAAGAGATGCCTGAAGTGGAAAGGCAGGATTCACCTGAGAAATCCCCAGGTCATGCTACCAGTACTGAGCACCCACAAGAAGAGCAAGTAAGACAAGAGGTTGAAGAACAGCCTGCTTCTATACAAGTTCAGTATGCCACTGTATCTGAAATTCAAGGAGAAGAAGTAAGAATACCAGCTCAGCAAGTTTATTCACCTACACAGGCTGTATCTACTCATGACCAGGTACAGGTGCAGGGGGAGCTGGTGTATTTTCCTACAAAAGACGTTTCTAATATTTCTATTTCTGCACAGGTCCAGGGGAAGCAAGTGTCCTCACCTGCCCAGGACATCTCCAATACTGAACAAGTACAGGGGAGAAGCTGTCTGAGCAAGTGCAAGAGGAAGCTCAAATTGATTTATCTCAAGATTTGAATACTGCAGATGTTCCAACCTAGAAGGAATATACCTTAGATGAGTTATTTCCAAATGATGAAATAGTTACTGATAGAATGGAAGTGGAGCAAGCAATTGAGGGGGAGCCTGTGCATGTTGAGGCTGAACAACATGGCACTGAAGCAGATGTTCCTCCTCCTCCCAAAGAGAGAGTTCAAATTGATAGTACTTCTGATTCTGAGAATGAAGAAGCCAGCATGGCTAAGAAGAGAAAACTTATGGTCTTCAAGAGAAGGAGCAAGAGCTATAAGCAGGCTCTACAGCCTACAACACATCACACTCCTTCTGAATTTGATTATAACAAGTTTATGGTCGATTTACAAGTGAAATTGGATGAACACAGAGTGGCTATTGAAAAATATGTTGATGAGAACAACAAGTCCCTGCAATTTGACTTGGCTCAGGATATAAAGTCTATTCGATTTGAAGTCAATATGCATAAGAAGGAGATGACAGATTGCTTCCATAAGGGAGGTAATGCTGTGGTATATTTGGCAAAACAACAGCAGTCCATCATTCCTAAAGTGGATGATATTGCTTTAAAGCAAAGCTATGTTTTGGAAAATCAGCTAAGGATGAATGACAATTTAACTGAATCTCATCGTGAGATCATTAATAAATTGAAAAAGACTATTCCAGATCTGCTTGCAGCTAGAGCAAAGGAAATGGAAGAATTTGATAAGAAATTCCAAGCTGCTATTGATTCTGTTAAATCTGCTATCACTAACTCTCAAAAGGACATATCTGACAAGCTTCTAAAGTTAAAACCATTTTTTAAAGAGGGTGTGAATTATCTGGATGGACAAATCAGATTTCAGAAGGAGGATCTAAGAGATCATATTACTAGAGAAGCCATAAAGGGGGAGAGGTTGTTAGTTCATGCAGGCTCAGAGCACACCAAGTGGGTGACCAATAGTATTCGAGACACATTGGGATATCCACCTTTGTGTGATGATGCTATGGTGGTTGAGTCAGGAATACAAACAGGTCTACTTGAAGGCACTCAACCTGAGGTTGCCCAAGTCATTTACCCTCCTCCAGATTATGATATGATTGATCAGCAAGTTCAAGGAATGTATAGTCCTCCAAAGGAGGTTCACAGGGTTGTTATTGGGAAAGTAGATAAGCCTGAGGCTACTTTGAAAGAACAGCAAGATGCTCTATTATCTAAGAAAAGATTTAGAGAATAGGCTGAACTTAAGCCAGACTTTGAGCAGTGGAGTTCTACTTCCAGAAATATTATACTCACTGCATGGAAGGCTGTCAAAGACCAACAACATGAAAGAGGCAAGTGGTTCAATGAGATGGAATGGCAGAAGTATGAAGCCAGGCAAGAGGCAATAATATAGTTTAGAAGAAAAGCCAAGCTGGGTAGGCTGCCACCAGATGCTCAGGAGTCGAGCAAGTACTTTCCAAAGCCCTTTCATTATTTTGAAAGGCAAAGGCTCAAGGAAGAAGCTCTGAAGAAAGCTGAGCTAAAAGCCAAGAAACCAGCTGAAGATTCTGAAGCTCCTGTGAAGGCTCAAATTCAATCTGGCAAAGGGATTGTCATAAAAGAGCCTGATCAGTCTTAATTTTTAGTTCTTTCAAAGTGTTTTGTTATGTTTTGGATCATTAAATGTAAAACTCTGTAATCAATCATTACCAAGTTATAAACAAAATGTTGTTTGGTATCATATAATGTTCATTCTGTGATGGATTGTTTATATTTTGTTTATATTAAATATTCTTGTTATGTCATATATCATCATATTATATTTTTTATAAATGGTGTATATCATTGGCTATAAGGGTTATGACTTCTCCAAATAGGGGGAGATTGTTGGGTACATTGGAAAATGTGTACCTGATTTGAAGAAGCCCAACTTAGCTCAATGATATACATCAAGGTGTATTTGATGTTGTTTTGAGTTGACATGTGCAGGTGAATAAGTATTGAAGAATGCAGAAAAATATTCTAAGTCCACGTGTCGACACCTGAAGAAATTGTGTCGACACTTCAGAATATTTGTGTCGACACTTCAGAATATCAGTGTCGACACAGAGAAAGATAGTCGATCACATTTATGTCGACACTGGGAAGCAGTGTCGACACATAAAGAAGATCGTCGACCTCAGCACAGGGAAGCAGTGTCGACACAATGAAAGATAGTCGACACCCAGAGAAAGTTAGTCGACCAGTGAAAGATAGTCGACTAGTGGAAGATAGTCGACTAGTGAAAGATAGTCGACCAGAGAAAGATAATCGACTCACAGAAGAAGCTAGTCGACCTCAACTGTGTCGACACTGGGAGGATGTGTCGACACCTTGAGATTGAGTCGACACATATTGGCAGAAGTCGACTATGCTTGTGTCGACACCAGAAGACTGAGTCGACACATTTTGGCAGAATTGAAGATTGCTGTGTCGACACCTAAAGGCTGAGTCGACACATACTGAGTTCTGAATCTACAACAACTGTGTCGACACACAGGACTTTTGTCGACACATTGCAGAGCCAAGACCAAGTTATTTTCTGAAGTAGCTGTGTCGACTTAAAGGCAACTTAGTCGACATCATCAAAGACTGTGTCGACACCAAAGTCACTTGTGTCGACACAGATAGACAGATTGGTCTCGACACTTTCTGACAGACTGTCTCGACATTTTGCTGTCCAAGGCTAAGGTACAGGAACTGTTTGAAGACTTGACAGCTGTGGGTTGCCACCGTTTAACTGAAGCTGTTAGACCTGTCAGAAAACAGTTAGAAACCGGATCAGCCGGTTACCATGAAGAAAGTCTATAAATAGACATATTCAGAAGGAAATAAAAAAAAGGAGAAGAAGATCTAAGAAGGAAAAAAAGATTACGATCCTATTGAAGTTTCAATTCAAGAAAGTGCTAAGCTCAAAAGAAGATCTTCATCAGAAGATCTAAGAAGAAGAAGTCTGAAGTATCAGAAAAGGTGTTGGATAGAGAGGGATCCAGTCATCTTGAAGAAGAAGAAGGAAGCCATCAGTGGTTTCTCAAGAAGCTGTTTGGAAATCAACTCAGCTAAGTTCAGATTCAAGAAGCTTTGAAGAAAGCTCAGATTCAGTTGATTTCATCAGCTGATCAAGAAGTGTCTTGTCCTCTTCTCTCTCAACAAAGGCAAGACATTAAAATATCTTTTCTAAATTTCTGTAGGATCTGTTTACACAGATCTGAGTTGTAAGCCTGTGTTATAAAGGCTGAGTGTAGGAGAGGTGATCTCTGAGTGGTAGGGCTATTTGCCTGAGTGTATGAGAAGGTTGTTCTCTGAGTGGTAGGCCTTGAGGCAAGGCTGAGGTAGGGCTGTTGTGCCTGAGTTGTAGGAACCTATCCAGGTTCTGAGCTGTAGGATCTGTGGATCTGAGAATAGTGGAAGTTTGGCCGAATCTAGCATACTGCTAGATAGGTGAAGGGGGAAAGTGGATGTACCCAAACCTTGGGGAACCACTATAAAACATTGTGCAATCTGTGATGTTTCAATTTCTGTGATTGCTGTGCTGAATGTTTTATTTCTGCTATTGAATTCTGCCTAAAAGTATAAACAAGCAATTAGAACCTATTCACCCCCCCTCTAAGTGCTTAGGTTGTCTTGAAAGTAAAACTATCAGGCTCCAACTGAGGCACATAATCAAAAACCTGCTTACCACTATGCACACATTTCCGCAGCTGACTGACGTGAAAGACATCATGCACGCCATGAAAATTTGTAGGCAACTCCAACCTGTAAGCTGATACACCAACCCGCTCAACAATCATAAATGACCCCACGTACCTCGGGTCCAACTTCCTGTTCTTGCCAAACCTCTTGACTCCAATCATCGGGGAAACCTTTAAGAAAACCAAGTCCCTCACAACAAATTCCAAGCTAGACCTATGCCAGGTCGCGTTCTTCTCATATCTCTCTTGAGCTTTCTAAAGCTTCTCTCGAATAAGTTTCACAGCAATTTCCATCTCTTCGAGCGCCTTTGGACCCAATAATGGTCACTCGCAAACCTCAGCCCAAAACAAGGGAGTCCTGCAGTGCCTCCCATACAATGCTTCAAAAGGAGCCATTTGCAAGCTTTCTTGGTAACTGTTGTTATACGCAAACTCTATAAGACGCAAACGTTCATCCCACGCTCCTCTGTGGTCTATAATATAGCATCGGATCATGTCCTCCACTATCTGATTGACTCGCTCTGTCTTGCCATTAGTCTGTGGGTGGTAAGCAGTAGAATATCTCAAATCCGTACCCAAACCCTCTTGCAGGCTCTTCCAGAAGCGAGATGTAAACCGGGAGTCTCGGTCTGAAATAATGCTGACAGGCACACTGTGCAATCGGATGACCTCATTCAAATACAGCTCAGCTATCTTCCTCATCGGATAGTCGATCTTAAACGGTACGAAGTAAGCACACTTCGTCAATCTGTCCACGATCACCTAAAGTGAATCATGCCCCCTAGGAGATCTTGGTAAGCCTGTAATGAAATCCATCGAGATTCTTTCCCACTTCCAAGTCAGAATCTCCAAGGGAGTCAGCTTGCCACAAGGCCTTACATGATCGGCTTTCACACGCTTGCAAGTGTGGCACTAAGAAACAAATCTGGCTATGTCTCCCTTCATCCCATACCACCAGGAAATCTGCTTTAAATCATGATACATCTTAGTAGATACTGGATGGTAGGCAAAACTAGATCCATGGGCTTCCCTGCACACCATCACCCAGATATCTCCAACGGCGGGAATGCAAAACCTGACGCGGTACCTCAAGGTACCCGCATCATCAATAGAAAAATCTGGCAATTAACCTTTCTCAGCTCGAAGATACAAATACAGAAGATCGGGATCATTCTTCTGATGCAGTCTCGTAAGCACAATCCATGAAGGTTCTGCCACTACCAAACTACTCTGTAAATCGCAGCTTCCCACAGAAATGCCCATCAAAAGAAACTCCTCTACTAAAAGCTCAGAGGAGAGACCAAAAATCTTCCCTGACTTCCGACTCAGGGCGTCGGCCACCACATTGGCCTTGCCCGGATGATACTGGATCTCAACATCGTAGTCGGCCACATACTCCAACCATTGCCGCTGGCACAAATTCAATTCCTTCTGGGTGAAGACGTACTTTAAGCTCTTGTGATCAGTAAAAATCTTGCACTGCGTGCCATAAAGCAGATGTCTCAAGAACTTCAGCGCATAGATCACGGCCGTAAACTCCAGGTCATGCGTAGGGTAGTTCCTCTCACGAGTCTTTAGTTTCCTCGACCCATACGCAATCACTTTCCCGACTTGCATCAACACGCAACCAAGACCAACATGCGATGCGTCCACATAAACATCATAATCCATGCCATCCGTGGGCATGGTCAAAACAGGGGCACTGCACAATCTGTCCTTGAGCTCAAGGAAGGCTTCCTCGCACTTCTTGCTCCAGACAAATGCTGTGTTCTTCTGGGTCAATCTAGTCAAAGGTGCAGCCAGGGTGGAAAAACCCTCCATGAATCTCCTGTAATAGCCGGCTAATCCCAGAAATCTCCTAATCTCCTTGGGTGTGCCCGACCTACTCCAATCCATCACAGCAACGATCTTTTCTGGGTAAACTGAAATCCCACTCTTATTCACCAAGTGGCCTAGAAATGCAACCTGAGGCAACCAAAACTCGCATTTGCTCAGCTTGGCGAAAAGCTTGTGGTCCCTCAAGGCAGATAAAACCAAATGCAGATGCTGGTCGTGCTCCTCCGTATTGCGGGAATAAATCAGAACATCATCGATAAACACGACCATGAACTTATCCAGGAAATCCTTGAACACTCGGTTCATCAAATCCATAAAAGCTGAGGGCGCATTTATCAAACCAAATGACATAACCAAAAACTCAAAATGCCCATGCCTGGATCGAAAAAGCAGTCCACGGAATGTCGGACTCATGGATCCTGAGCTGATGGTAGCCAGATCGAAGATCAATCTTGGAGAATACTGTGCTACCGTGCAACTGATCAAACAAATCATCAATCCATGGCAGAGGGTACCTGTTTTTGATAGTAACCTTGTTCAGCTCTCTATAGTCGATGCAAAGCCTCATCGACCCGTCTTTCTTCTTTATAAACAGAATAGGCGCACCTCAAGGCGACGAACTCGGCCTGATAAAACCCTTTGAAAACATCTCATCCAGCTGGATACGCAACTCCTCCAGCTCTCGCGGGGCCATCCGGTACGGCGCCTTCGTAATAGGACGCGTACCTGGCTCCAAATCTATAACAAATTCGACATCTATATCGAGTGGAAGACCGGGAAGATCGTCAGGGAAAACATCCGAAAACTCGCACACCACAGGAATCTCCTCCAAACGCGGTACACTAACAACAACACCCACTACTGAGACAAAACAGGCAAAGCAATCAGAATCAAGCAGCCTCTGAACACATACTATAGAAATGACCGGAGAATCCTGGCACAGATCAGCATAAACACTCCCAGGATGACCGTTGTCCTTAAAAAGTCCAAGCGCTTACCCTTGCACTAAATAACTACATCATAAATAGACAACAAGTCCATGCCTAAGATAACATCGAAGTCTTCCAAGTCGATTAGCTTCAAATCTGCCTTTGCTAGAAAATCCCCCAACAAAATCGGGCAATCCCGAATACCCTGATTTAAAATCACGGAATCACCGGAAGGAAACTTTACGCGAAAAGCATCACTAACTCGCTCTAGACCCAAACGATAGCGCTCCACAAAGGCTCTAGCCACAAAGGAGTGGGTAGCGCCAGAGTCAAAGAGAACACGCGCCAAGCGGTTCCTCACCTTAAATCTTCCTATAAGATGGCATACACAACTAAGAAAAACAAAAGCTATAGCTATACTAGAAACAAAACATTCAAGCTAGGGAGAAATCTAACCTGAAATGACCTGAGTCGAAGTCTGCGCTCCCTCTGCATAAATTACATTCAGCTTCCCCTTGCCTTTATCCACACGCTGAGGCGGGGGTAATGCCTGAAGCGGAACTGCTTTGAGAACGGGCTGGACATGTGGGCACCTTGTGTTGAGATGACCCTTCTGCCCACACTAAAAACAGACTTTATCTTTTGACCAGCAACGGGCAACATCATGCCCCTTCTTCCCACACAAGGTACACACCAAATCCCCCCTGGGAGCACCATGAATCGCATGAACCTGCTCCTTTTGCGCTGCCAACCTCTTGAAACATTTCTCCACGGGATGGCCCGGCCGTCCACAGAAGCTGCAAACCTCCTTGCTCTTTTTTCTGGAAGAAGCACCGGGTACCTGGGGGCTCTTTCCTTCAACAGCTTTCCTTTTATCCTTTCTCACCTGCTGCCCTCTCAGCTTAACATTATTAATGGCCTCCACCTTAAAAGCATCTTCTATCGCACCAGCATAACTCACTGCTCCATGGGCAACAACTAACTGCTGAACGTCACTTCTCAGGCCACCAATAAATCTCTTAACTCTATCTGCTTTGGAACTCACCAAGCTAGGAGCAAACCGGCTCTGTTTGCTAAATTCTATCTCGTACTCCGCAACCGTAAGCTGCCTCTGCTTCAAATGTAGGAAATCATTCATAGGGCGGTCACGCTCGATCGAAGGCAGAAACTTCCTTAGCAACAGTTCCTTGAAGGCCTCCCAAGTGCATCCCTCTTTCAAGCTCTCCTTCTCTCTCAGCCACCAACTCTTTGCTAATACTTTAAGCTGATAGGCGACGATCATCACCCTTTGATCGGGCGTAACTCCAAAATAGGAGAACATCTCCTCGATGGCTATGAACCAATCATCCAAAACCATGAAGTCTGCTTTCCCATCATAAGTAGGTGGTCCAAGTCGCTAGAAGTGCGATATGAATGTCATCTCCGGGGGCAGCACAACAGGAGGTACCAGGGGAGCAGGAGGCACAGGAACAGCTACGCCTACAGCAGGGTCTGGCACTCTCGAAGGCTGTCCCGCCACAACTGCTATCAGAGACTGGATTTGAGTATGCATATCCACCACTTGCCTTGATAAGGCTTCATTACTCTGCCACAGACTTTCAATCAATGCCTCGCTTTGCGCTCCAGAAGACTCACCCTCAGATTGGGGAGTCGATCTCATCGAGGGTCGCCTCGCCATCCTATAATCATATCAGCATGACTTAGAACCTACCCCAACTGTTAGAACAAAACTACCCGGTACAGACAAACATACTTAAATATGAACTTCAACTTCTAAACTTGCTCTGGGATTTGTTTTTACAATGATGATGTTATGCTTAACTTAAGATGGTTCACCACCATCATACTAAATCATGTTCCTAGACCATGAATGCATGTATTTGTATTCTTTTTGACTCAACACCATGTGTGTATATATGTCATCATACAAATTTTTAGCTTGGAACGTTGTGCTTATGCAATGTTATGCTATGCATGTTGTGCTATGCATTCTAAAGAAAGGCCTTAATGCATGCCATGGGCGGCGTACACATGAAAATATTATGCATCCCATACTACATAACATTCCCATGCAACGAAAAAATAAAACGTGCTAGCCGCATTCATGTGGTCAGGTTATGCATCCCATATTACATAACCCTCACATGTTCCCTCCTATGGTGGATCCATATACAAACACATTGTACAACCCTGTATCCGGCGAGTGGGGTCGGCAGGAACCAGATTGGCCAAGTCTAGCCCAGACCCCAGGCGAGCCAAGTCAACGATGCCGAGTGAGGCGCGCTCACTCAACGCCTTCGGCCACGGCACCGAGTGAGGCGAACTAACTCAACGCCTTCGGCTATGGCGCCGAGTGAGGCGAGCTCACTCAACGCCTTCGGCCATGACGTCGAGTGAGGAGAGTTTTGTCAACGCCTTTTTACCTCGGTATCGAGGGACATCCTGACACCCGCAAGCTTGCACTCGCCATCTCGCACTCACGGTAGAAGGGTAAGGCAGGCCAAGTCTAAGCTCGCCTACTACCGAGCCGAGGCCTGCGAGCACGAGCTCCCTTGATACTCGCCGCCTTTACCGAGTAGGGGCCATTGTGTGGTAGCTCGCCCCCTTTGGTTGTGATGTGTTTTCCACCCTTTTGCCCCCGTTGGCCTACCCATAGCCCGTTAGAATAGTGGAGTCTCGCTATTGGCAGACCTAGGGTGGCTGTATATAGCTATTAAGAACAACGGAGTTTGGCTGTTGGCAGGCCAGCCCAAGGGATTTTCGGTAATTTCAGGCCAGCAGAGGTTAGTTATTTGCAGACCGTTATTGGAAATTTATAAATAGGACCCAAGGGGTACCTCAGGAGGAAGAATTACTTGTTCCCCAGTCTTCTAGCTCTTTCTGAGGTACCTTATCCCGACATTTGGCTAAGGAGGGGAAGCGCTCAGTGATCTTCTGGGTTTATGGTGGGACCTCCGAGCCGGGCCCTTGGTCTAGTCCTTTGCTCTCTTTTCCTTATTGTTTTTCTTGCAGGAGCGAAGTAGGTGCGCGACCACCCCTTCCCCAAGGGTGAACTCCACAAGAGACCGATTTTCGGTTTCAACATTTTTGTGCGGTGAGCGTGAAAAGTGGTAAGCACAGAAAACTTTCAGCGAGCTCAATGGCTGGAGAAGAAGGGAAAGGATCAGACAGGACCGACTCACCACCCCTCCCCCTCTCGCGGCAAGGGGGATGTTCGATTACTTCAGGCAGGAGGTACTCCGCCTGGTTCGATTCACACTCGGCACGCATGCCGAGTGCTCGACTCCAGTAGTCCCGGTTCTCGCGGATCCGGTACTCGGCGAGGCCGCTCCCGCCCGGCGAGCGGGGAAGGAGGTCACTGAGGAGGGATGGGGCGCCGAGCTCCCAGGGCAAGTGCTTTTCCCAGGCTCGGGAGGCGGCAACAGGTTTGGCGAGTATGGAGCGCGAGACCCTCCGACTCGCCTAGTGGGGGGAGAGAGTCCCTTCAGCGAGCTGGTCTCCTCTACACTAGTCCCAGATTGTTTCAGGGAGCCCAACATATCCTACTACACCGGGAAGGGAGACCCGGTTCAGTACGTCCAATGGTTTGAGGATGTGGTCTCGATCAGGCAGATGTCGGATGGCTTCAAATGCAGGCTCTTCACCATCACCCTGAAAGAGAAGGCCAGGGAGTGGTTCCACCTACTGCCGGCCAGTTCCATCTACTATTTCGAGGACCTTCGCCGGGGGTTCATGCTGAGGTTCACAACCTCTAAGAAGAGGAAGAGGGAGTCAGAGTCCCTGTTCCGCATCAAGCAGGGGGGTGAATGAGACCCTGGGGAGCTACGTCGATCGTTTCTAGGAGGAGGTCACCTAGGTTTAGGAGATGTCGGGCCACACTTTAATGATGCCTTCACCCTGGGGATGCAGCAGGGTTTCTTCCGAATGGAGTTGAAGAGGATTCCCCCCTCTCCTACAAGGAGTTGATGGAGAGGGTGGTGAGAGAAGTCGAAGGGGAGGCGTCGAACCCGGAGTTTGCCCAGAGGTTAGCCCGGTGGGATACGGAGGAGGAGAGGCCCAGAGGAGGCAGAGGTCAGGAAGAAAGAAGAGCTGAGCCCCGACAGAGGGAGCAGCCGCAGCAGCAGCCTAGGTGGGGGCGTCAGGAGCTAAATCAGCGGCTAGGGTGGAGGCCCGAATGGCAGGAGCAGGGGGTGAGGAGAGGGTTCCACGGAGGAGATAACCGCAAAGGAGGCCAGTTCCAGTTCTACCCTCCAAGTGGGAGGCAGGGCCAGAGGCCCCCCTCCTCGATCAAGAGGAGGCTATGGCCGTAGCCATGGGGGAAAGGAGAAGAGCAATGCGAAGGAGAAGAAGGGAGGTTAGGGTGGAGTTACCCTACTGTGACTTCCATCGGGAGGAAGGGCATTCCACAGCCACGTGCCCGGAGTTCCTCGAGATGAGAGGGAAAAGGGAGCAACAATAGCAGCAGCAAGACCGCCAAGGGTTACGGATTGAGGAGGTCCTTCCCCGGGCAGAGGAGGATAGGTGTGAAGATCGGGCAGATGTGGGAACCCGGGGAGGGATCAGAGCAATCCATGGGGGGGGGGGGGGGCAGGGATCGAGGCTTCCCGAAAGGCGAGCCTTCACACCATGTGCCGACGGAACATTGGCTCCACATCCCAGACCCCGCCTCCGGAAGAAAGGATCACCTTCACGGTCAAGGACATGCCGGGTCACGAAGACCCCTTTTGCGATGCGCTGGTCATCCAGACGGCCATCGAGGATTTCACTGTCTCTCGGATCCTCATCGATAACGGGAGCTCCGTCAACGTCATCTTCAAGAAGGCGTTTGACGCAATGAAGGTGGAGGCCATAAGGGTGTTGTCCTCAGATGGGCCCCTGTTTGCCTTCTCGGGGGAGAGGAAGGAAGTCGAAGGAGGGGTAGGAGTCCAAGTCTCTCTGGGGGGGGGGGGGGCAGTCCCGCAATTACAAGTTCTTCATTGTGGATGCCCTTAGCAGCTACAACGCCATCTTCGGGAGGACCCTCATCAGCGCCTTCCACTGCGTCCCCTCGTCCTTCCACCAATGCCTAAAGTTCAATGTTGAGGGGGTCCAGGTCCGGGTCCGTGGAGACCCTAAAATGGCAAGGGAGTGCTATGTCACTGCCGTAAACTCCATCTCCTTGCAGGAGGGTGCCGAGGAGAAGGGGCAGAGGATGTAGGAGGCAAAGCAGGAGGCTGGCCAGGAGGAAATTAAAGTAGAGGAGACAAGCCCTCGGGAGGAGGAGACGAAGGAGGTTCAGGAGCCGACCGAGGCGATGACCGTGGAGGAAGTCGAGGAGGAGGTCCTCACCCCTGGAGGGGGGAATACTGAAGAATGGGGGGAGCAGTCTCGTCTGGAGGCGGCGGAAGAGGTGGTGGAGATGGAGGTCCTCACTCTCGGAGGCAAGGTTGAGAAGGTCCATGTCAGCGGAGGACTGACCCCGGAGGCTCAGGGCAGGGTGCTTAAGTGCATCCAGAAGAACATGGATATCTTTGCCTGGAGTGCCGCAGAGATGCTAGGGATCGACGCGGACGTGGCCTGCCATCGCCTCAACTGGATCCGGAGGCTCGTCCCATCTAACAGAAGAAGAGGCCCACAACGGACAGGTTGTCCGAACCAATCCAAGAGGAGATGACCAAGCTCCTCGAGGCCAGTTTTGTATCCGAGATTCAATACCCCGGCTGGGTCTCCAATGTTGTAATGGTTAAAAAAGGAGACGGCCGGTGGCGTATGTGTGTTGATTTCTCATTGCTTAATAAATCATGTCCCAAGGATTTTTACCCCTTGCCTCGGATCGACGCGCTGGTTGACTCAGCCGTCGGTTTCCTTGTAATGAGTTTTCTAGATGCATTTTCAGGTTATCACCAGATCAGGATGCACCCTCCCGACATCAAGGATGTCTCCTTCATCACTGGGGATGGGTGCTATTGCTACAAAATGATGCCCTTTGGGCTGAAAAACGCAGGCGCAACTTATCAAAAGATGATGGATAGGGTCTTCTGAGAGCAGAGGGGAAGAAACTTGGAGGTGTATGTTGACGACCTCATGATCAAGAGTCAGGATGTCGACTCTTACCTCCAGGATTTGGAGGAAACCTTCGCCACCCTGCGCAAATACAAGATGAGGCTGAACCCCCTGAAGTGCATCTTCGGGGCTAGTAGGGGGAAGTTCCTGGGACATCTCCTCACCCCCACCGACATAGAACCCAACCCGGATAAGGTCCGAGCAATCATGGAACTAGGGTCTCCATGGAATGCCAAAGAGGTACAGCGGCTGACAGGGAAGCTGGCAGGGTTAAGCAGGTTCCTCTCCCGGGCCGGAGAGAAGTGCTCACCTTTCTTCAAAACCTTGAGAGGAGGCCAGAAGTTCGAGTGGACCCCGGAGTGCGAGGAAGCATTCCAGGCCCAAAAGAGGTAGCTGACTCAGTCCCCCTTGCTCTAGGGGCCAAAGGAGGGGGAGGACTTATTCTTGTATCTCAGGGTCGGGGAGGAAGCCATTAGCTTAGTTTTGGTTCGGGAAGAGGGGAATAAGCAGCTCCCAATTTACTATGTGAGTAGGGTGTTGAGGAAGGCCGATTTCCATTATCCTATACTCGAGAAGCTGGCCTTTGCCCTGATCGTTTCGGCCCAGAGACTCCAGCCTTACTTCCAGGCACACTCAATCCGGGTGGTGACTGACCACCCCCTCCGCAACATCTTCTAGGGGGTAGAGCATTCAGGCAGATTGGCTAAATGGTCGGTGGAATTGAGCGAGTTCGAAATCTCCTTTGTCCCTCGCCTCTCGATCAGGGCCCAAGCAATGGCCGACTTTCTAGCTGACTACGTAGTCGAGGTAACAAAGGAGGAACTCACTCGCCCGATCCCTTGGAGGGTCATGGTGGACGGCACCTCAGGAAGGCATTCCCTAGGGGCAGGGGTCATCTTGGAAAGCCCCCACGGGACAAGGATTTAGCAGATGGTAGTAATTCATTTTCCCATCACTAACAACCAAGCCGAGTATGTGTAATGCCCCCAATTTTTCTACGATAATTTAATTCTCGTTTGGCATCACGTCTATGCGTTTTCTTGGCTTGTGTCATCTGTGGAGTGTGGTCTAAACTCCCTAGAACTGAGTGGCCTATTTTGTAGCCTATTGGCAAGATCTCCCTAGAAAGCCGAGTCGTTTTGGGTGACCCGGTGTGGCCTCTCGGGGGATGCTTGTGCTTTGGCCTCGGGTGGGTATAACTCAAGTTCTGTTCGTTGAAAGTTAATTTCGACTTCTCCATTGAGTTCGTAGCATGGGTATTTAGCTACGGTGCGAGTTTCGTCGAATTCCGAGGTAGTTTGGTTTTCGCGACGTTTTGGGTGTGCTAATAATAAATGCGAATTATAATTATTAAGCTTTGGAAATGAACTGGCGGCTTAGGAGGCGGTTAAGCCTGAATAGGCGTGTTTAGATTTAATTAAAAGCCTTAAGCCAAATTAGCGGGTCCATTCTTCTTCTTCCCGAAAACCGTCGCCTGCTCCTGTTCGCGAAAAACAGAGGAAAACCGCCGGACCTGCTACCCCTTCAGACGGCAATTCCGGGAGTGTTTGTGGACAGATTTAGATTTCGAAAGCGGATTTGGATTGCTCTCTCTTAGATCTACGTTTCTACGGTAATAGATTTGATTTTCGTTGGGTTTTTAGGAGATTTGGATTTTCGATTTTTGCCCTTTCCGCCTTAAAGCTCGGGATGTGCTGGCTAGGTGTTGCTGCTACTGGTGCCGAGGGAGAGGAAGGGCTCGAGTGAAGCTTCACTGATAAAACCGAGGCAAGTGGTTCTTGCACTTGCTGATTTTATTTCCCCCTCTTAACTACCCGGTTAGCCCTAGGATAGAAGCCAAGTTTTCCTCTTTTTGCTTGCTAAAACTCTGTGCTTCAGTTTCCCTTTATGAGCCCCCCTCCTTGTGCTGTTTTTGCTCAACCCGCTGGTTGCTTTCACCATTTAGAATCCAGATTTTTATTTCTGATTAGTGCTATTGCGGGTGGATCCGAGAGAGAGAGAAAGAGGGAGATTTTTATGGTAGTGCTCTGGTTAGAACCAGTCTTGGTAGGCTCTCGGGATTTGGCGTTAAGTGTGGTGCACACACTCAAAGCCATAGTTTGGTCTGTTCTTTTGCGGCTAAGTAGTGAGGCGATTGAGTGAGAAAATTCATCTAATTCAAAATCGACGGGAATCACTAAGTGATTCTCGCCGACTTCGATGAGTATCGTCAGTGATTCCCGCCGATTCGGCGAGAATCAATCTGCATTCCCGCCGATTCGGCGAGAATTGATCTGCATTCCCGCCGATTCGGAGAGAATTGATCGGCATTCCCGCTGACCTCTTCCGAATGACGTTGGTTTAGGGTTTTCCTGCGGGTAAGTACTTTGGCGTAGAGTGAGTTGACCTCACTCAACGCCAAAGCTGTTTTGGCATTGAGAGAGGTGGACTCACTCAACGCCACCGTTGGGTTTTGCGGTTAAGTGCTAAGGCGTTGAGTGAGTAGACCTCACTCAATGCCATAGCTGTTTTGGCGTTGAGTGAGGTTAGCTCACTCAATGCTACTGCCTGTTTTGCTGAAGGTATTGAGGGAGTGGACCTCACTCAACGCCATAGCTATTTTAGCGTTGAGTAAGGTTAGCTAACTCAACGCCAGAGCTGTTCTTTCAGAGGGCGTTGAGTGAGTGAACCTCACTCAATGCCATGGTAGATTCTGGCGCTGAGTTATGCTAACTCACTCAATGCCAAGGTCTGGTTAGGAGTTGAGTGAGTGGGGCTCACTCAACGCCAAGCCGTGTTGAGTTATCTCAACGCTCTTCCCTTACCTTGATTTTCTCCCCCGAGTGAATTCCTTGATTTTGAGGTTCCTTGTCGGCTATGTTTTCTTTCCAAAAGGCTGAATCGTTGGTCGTTGTTAGTAGTGGTAGTTTGAAGCTCTTAATTGGGGAGGTGTTGTGTAATTTAGCCAAGGCCACCCTTTTTCTTTTATCTTGCTCCAGGTACGGGCTGGGCAAGGGGGTGGGAGGTCCCTAGTGCTTTCACATGTAGACCCCTGAGCTTGGTTTCTTGGAAATGGTGGTTGGGGGACTGAGTTTTCCTCCAACCCGAATCCGCGATGTTTTTGCTACTACCATCTCTCACAGCTTAGGGTGTTAGACATTTCTTCCTTGGTAGATTACAGCATTTTGACTCATGGTAGCCTTGTTGATGTTGTAGCATTTGGGCAGAGTTACTGCCTTGTCCTTGCACTTAGTGCACCTTCTTTTTTGCCTTGCCTTGGGCAGTTGTGACTGTTACTGCTTTGTTTTCCTCTTTTACTTATCTTCTGATTGACACTTTCGAGCAGTTTTCTAGTTTTGCTTGCTGAGGTATTCTTTCTTCTTTGAATGCCTCAGGTTATGGATAGTAGCCGCTCTGTCGGCTAGTGGTGCTGTGCAGTTGCTGGTGGTCTTTGGTGCTATAGAGATCAGTTCCTTATTTTTGTGAGTTAGTTTTGGTGTTGTTTTTCTTACAGACATACATACTTGCTAGTGGGTTCGTGTCAGTTTATTGGCGCCCACTGGTAGTTTTACCTTGATACTAGATGTATTACTTTTTGCTACTACCTTTTTTTTGGAGATTGTCTACTTGCTCTGGGGATGATTTATGCTAGGTTGCTAGTTACTTTTAAATCTAAAAATACTATTATAAGTATATCTCATGATCAGCATGTTTTATAAAACTCAAACACTATTTTTCAAATAACGTAAAAAGATCGCTTTCTTATATATAGTATAAATTAAATGTAGGGTCTTGCATAGTATAAGTTGTCCTCTAGGGGCACTTATGCTCTCTTTTAGGATGTCTAACCTGAATGAAGTATTTTCCGCAGTGTATAAGTATAGTTTTTAAACCGTGGACTAGATGATCCACCGCGCCGAGGGATATGGCCTTTAAAAATATAACTTTCTAATCATATAACTTATGAATTTTCATAAAGTATAGTTGTTAGTGGTTTTCCTGAGCGTCGGAAGTTATCCCCTGCTCGATGTGGCATCATGATGCGTGTTTTCTCCTACTCTGATAATCTGTAATTCGGAGAAAATGCGGGTTGTGATAGTTGGTATCAGAGGGAGGTTGCTTGACAGGCTAGTCAGGCAACTTTCCCTTTCGATTGCATTAGTAGTTCAGCATCATGTCATTCACACACCGATATGTCATCAACACGTCTTGGAAAAAGCACGAACACTACACTCATAACATAACATGAAGTATACGGGGCATATTATATAGTATGAGATGCATAATATGTGTTCGTATATGGATCCACCATAGGGGCAACATGTGAGGGTTATGTAGTATGGGATGCATAACCTCACCATATGGCCGCGACTAGCTCGTTTTCTTTTTCGTTGTATGAGGATGTTATGTAGTATGGGATGCATAACATTTTCATGTGTACGCCGCTCATAACATACATTAGGGCCTTTTTAGAATGCATAGCACAAACATGCATAACATAACATTGCATAAGCACAACGTGCCAAGATAAAGACTGGCAGGATGACATATGTACACACATAAGTTTTCGAGTCAAAAATAATATAAAGTCATGCATTCCCGATCTAGGCACAAGAGTTAGTGTGGTGGTGGTTAACCATCCTAGGTTAAGGCATAACATCAATCCTTGTAAAAATAAACTCCCAGAGCAAGTTTAGCAGCTTTAAGTTCATATTTATATATGTATTGTCTGTACTTGTAGTTAGTTGTAGCTGTCGTACTAGGATCTGTCTAACGTTATTATGATTTTAGGATGGCGAGACGCCCTTCGACTAAATCGACCCCCCTATCTGAGGGTGAGTCATCGGGAGCGCATAATGATGCTGTAATCGAGAGCTTGCGGCAGAGTAGCGATTTCTTGAGCAGGCAGATGGTGGAGGTGCGAGCCCAGATCAAGTCTTTGGTGGCAATTGTGGCAGGACAGACTCAGGGAGTGTAAGGCCCTGGAGGGGGGATTGCTGTTCCTACTCCTCCTGCACCCCTGAGACCTCCAGTGGTGGTGCCAGCAGAGATGGCATTCATCTCCCAGTTTCAGAGACTTAGCCCTCCTACTTATGATGGGAAGGCAGATTTCATGGTCATAGACGATTGGCTGATCTCCATGGAGGAGATGTTCTCGTATTCCGGTATTATAGACGATCAGAGGGTGATGATAGCCGCCTATCAGCTTAAGGGTTTGGCTAAGAGTTGGTGGCTTATAGAAAAGGAGAGCTTGGTAGCTGGATGCTCTTGGGAAGTATTTAAGGAAATGCTGCTGAGGAAGTTCTTGCCCTCGGTCGAGCGTGACCGTCTTATGAACGACTTCCTCACCCTGAAGTAAAGGCAACTCACAGTTAGTGAGTATGAGATAGAGTTTAGCAAGTTGAGCCGGTTTGCTCCTAGGTTGGTGAGTGTTGAGGCTGATCGAGTCAAGCGATTTCTGGGTGGCTTGAGGAGCGAGGTGCAGCAGTTGACCAGTTCTTATGGATCAGAGACTTATGCGGGGGTAGTGGAGGTTGCTCTAAAGGTGGAGGCTATTGAGACCGCAAAGAGCAGAGACCAGCAAATGAGGAAGGACAAGCAAAAGTCTGTTGAGGTGAAGAAACCCCAGGTACCCGATGCTGCTTTGGGAAAGAAAAGCAAGGTGGTGTGTAGCTTCAGTGGCCGGTCGGGCCACCCTATTGAGAGGTGTTTCAAGAAGGAAGCAGCTCAGAAGAAGGAACAAGTTCATTCTATTAAGGGTGCTCCTAGGAGGGATGTTTCCGGTTCTGTTTGCAAGCGACCCGGACATGATGCTGCCCAGTGCTGGTCCAAGGATAAAGTCTGCTATCAGTGTGGGCAGAAGGGTCACATCAAGTCTAGGTGTCCTCAGGTCCAGCCTGCTCTTCATGCAGTTCCACTTCAGGCACTACCTCCGCCTCAGCATGTGGACAAGGGTAAAGGAAAGCTGAACGTGATCTCTTCCGAAGAGGCCCAAGCTTCGACTCAGGTCATCTTAGGTTAGTTGTTTCTTTTTCCAGCTTGAAAGTTTTATTTGCTAGAATGGTTACAGTTGGGTTTTGGTAGATCCTTAGTTGTATATACTCCTATAGGGAAATTTAAGGTGAAGAACCGCTGGGCGCGCATTCTGTTCGACACCGGCGCTACCCACTCATTTGTGGCTAGAGCCTTTGTGGAGCGACATCGGTTAACTCTAGATCGAGTTTGTGATACCTTCCACGTCAAGTTCCCTTCTGGTGAATCTGTGTTATCAGATTTGGGCATTCTAGATTGCCCTGTTTTGTTAGGGGGTTTTCTTGCGAGGGAAGACTTGAAGATGATTGACCTGGGGGACTTCGATGTCATTCTGGGCATGGACTGGCTGTCTAAGTATGATGCGGTCATTCAGTGCAAAGGGAAGCGCTTGGAATTCATCAAGGACGATGGTCAGCCGGGAAGCGTGTATGCTGATCCGTGCCAAGATTCTCCTTTCTTTTCTGCGGTATGTGCTCAAAAGTTGTTTCCTTCTGGTTGTTTTGCTTGTTTAGTCTCGGTGGTTGGGACCACTGTTAGTGTACCGCGCTTAGAGGAGATTGCCGTTGTTCGTTGTTTCGCTGATGTGTTTCCTTATGACCTTCCTGGTCTTCCTCCCAATCGGGATGTCGAATTTGTGATTGATTTGGAACCGAGTACGCGTCCTATTGCTAAGGCGCCGTACCGGATGGCCCCTCGTGAGCTAGAGGAGTTGCGAGTCCAGTTAGATGAGTTGTTGGCTAAAGGGTTTATCAGGTAGAGTTCGTCGCCTTGGGGTGCTCCTGTTCTGTTTGTGAAGAAGAAAGATGGGTCGATGCAACTTTGCATCGACTACATGGAGTTGAACAAAGTCACTATTAAGAACAGGTACCCTCTGCCGAGGATCGATGACTTGTTTGATCAGTTGTGCGGTAGCAAAGTGTTCTCCAAGATCGATCTTCGTTCTGGCTATCATCAGCTCAGGATCCGTGAGGCAGATATTCCACGGACTGCATTTAGATCGAGGCATGGTCATTTTGAGTTCTTGGTGATGTCGTTTGGATTGACCAACGCACCATCAGCTTTCATGGATATGATGAACCAGGTGTTCAAGGATTTCCTAGACAAGTTCGTTGTGGTTTTCATCGATGATGTGCTAGTCTATTCTCGCAGCGCTGAGGAGCATGAGCAGCATCTGCGCTTGGTTCTATTGAAGTTGAGGAATCACAAGTTATTCACCAAGTTGAGCAAGTGTGAATTTTGGTTGCCTTATTTCTCGTTTCTGGGCCATGTGGTGAACAAGGATGGGATCTCGGTTGACCCGGAAAAGATCGCAGCAGTGATGGATTGGAGTAGGACGGGCATGCCCAAGGAGATCAGGAGCTTTCTTAGGTTGGCCGACTACTATAGGAGGTTCGTGGAGGGTTTCTCTACCCTAGCTGCACCTTTGACCAGGTTGACTTAGAAGAACGCGGCCTTTGTTTGGAGCGAGAAGTGCGAAGAAGCCTTCCTGGAGCAAAAGAACAGATTGTGCACTGCTCCCGTTCTTACCCTACCTACTGAGGGTGTGGAGTATGATGTTTAAATGGATGCTTCGCATGTTGGTTTAGGTTGCGTGTTGATGCAGGCTGGGAAAGTGATTGCGTATGGGTCAAGGCAATTAAAGACTCATGAGAGAAATACCCTGCGCATGACCTTGAGTTTGCAACGGTGATTTATGCGTTGAAGCTGTGGAGGCATCTACTTTATGGGGCTCAGTGCAAGATATTCACTGATCACAAGAGCCTGAAGTATGTGTTCACGCAGAAGGAGTTAAATCTGCGCCAGCATCGGTGGCTAGAGTATGTGGCCGATTATGATGTAGAGATCTAGTACCATCCAGGTAAGGCCAATGTAGTGGCTGACGCCCTGAGTCGGAAGACGGGGAAGATCTTTAATCTCTCTGCCAACCGTTTAGTGGAAGAGTTCCTCCTTATGGATATCTCAGTAGGATGCTACGACATGCAGAGTAGTTTGGCAGTGGCAGAGCCGTCTTGGATTTCCCTTACTAGGTTGCACCAGAAGGATGATCCGGACCTTCTGCACTTATACTCCAGGGGTGAGAGAGGGGAGTTGCCGGATTTTTCCATCGATGATGCGGGAACTTTGAAGTACCGCGACAGATTTTGCATCCCTACTATTGGAGATATCAGGGGTATTATATGCAGAGAGGCTCATGGCTCAAGTGTTGCCTACCATCCGGGGTCTACAAAGATGTATCGTGATTTGAAGCAAATTGCCTGGTGGTATGGCATGAAAAGTGATATAGCCCGATTTGTTGCTGAGTGCCACACTTGCAAGCGTGTGAAGGCCGATCACGGAAGGCCTGGTGGAAAGTTGACTCCACTAGAGATCCCGACTTGGAAGTGGGAAAGTATTTCTATGGACTTCATCACGGGCTTACCGAAATCTCCAAGGGGATTTGATTCTGTTTGGGTTATAGTGGATAGACTAACGAAGTGTGCTCACTTCGTGCCGTATAAGATTGATTACCCGATGAAGAAGATAGCAGAGTTGTACTTGAATGAGGTCATCAGATTGCACAGTGTGCCTGTTAGCATCATTTCTGATCGAGATTCCCAGTTTACTTCTCGCTTTTGGCAGAGTCTGCAGGAGGGTTTGGGTACCGATCTGAGGTATTCAACAGCTTACCACCCATAGACCAATGGGCAGACGGAGCGGGTGAACCAGATAGTTGAGGATATGATCAGATGCTACATTCTAGACCACGGTGGAGCATGGGATGAGCGATTGCAACTTATGGTGTTTGCATACAATAACAGTTATCAAGAGAGTTTGCAAATGGCTCCGTTTGAAGCTTTGTATGGGAGGCGCTGCAGAACTCCCCTGTTTTGGGCTGAGGCAGGTGATATACCCTTGTTGGGTCCGGATGCGCTCGAGGAGATGGAAGTCGTAGTGAAGCTTATTCGAGAAAAGCTTCGTATAACTCAGGAGAGATACGAGAAGAATGCCAATCGGCGTAGGTCTAACTTTGAGTTTTCTGTAGGGGACCTTGTGTTTCTTAAGGTTTCCCCGATGGTTGGAGTTAAGAGGTTAGGTAAGAATCGGAAATTGGACCCGAGGTATGTGGGCCCGTTTAAGATTGTTGAACGGATTGGCGTGTCAGCTTATAGGTTGGATTTGCCAGCAAAATTCCCAGGTGTTCATAATGTATTTCACGTAAGCTAATTGCGGAAGTGTGTGCGCAGTAGTGGGCAAGTCTTGGATGTTGTGCCCCAGTTGGAGCCTAATCTCTCTTTTATTGAAGTGCCGGTCCGCATTTTGGATACTCAAGATCGGGTGCTGCGAAGGAAGTCCATCCCGATAGTCAAAGTTCTATGGAAGAATCAGGGTTTGGAAAGCGCGACTTGGGAGTTAGAGTCGGCTATGAGGGAGGCTCACCCTCATTTATTTCCCTGATTAGTTTGGTTTGTTTTATTCTTGTAATGTTTGGCTTGTTACTTTTCCTTCTTTAGTGAGGTGTTGTGCGTAAAGTTTCGGGACAAAACTTTCTTTTAGGGGGAGTGACTGTAACGCCCCCGATTTTTCTGCGATTATTTAATTCTCGTTTGGCGTTATGTCGACGCGTTTTCTTGGCTTGGGTCATCTGTGGAGTGTGGTCTTAACTCCCTAGAACTTAGTGGCCTATTTTGTATCCTATTGGAAAGATCTCTCTAGCAAGCCGAGTCGTTTTGGGTGACCCGGTGTGGCCTCTCGGGGGATGCTTGTTCTTTGGCTTTGGGTGGGTATAACTTGAGTTTTTTTTTGTCGAATGTTAATTTCGAATTCGCCGTTGCGTTCGTAGCATGGGTATTTAGGTACGGTGCGAGTTTCGTCGAATTTCGAGGTAGTTTGGTTTTCGCATCGTTTTGGGTGTGCTAATAATAAATGCGAATTATAATTATTAAGCTTTGGAAATGAACCGGTGGCTTAGGAGGCGGTTAAGGCTGAATATGCATGTTTAGATTTATTTAAAAGCCTTAAGCCAAATTAGCGGGTCCCTTCTTCTTCTTCCCGAAAACCGTTGCCTGCTCCTGTTCGCGGAAAACAGAGGAAAACCGCCGGACCTGCTACCCCTTCGGACGGCGATTCCGGGAGCGTTTGTGGACGGATTTCGATTTCGAAAGTGGATTTGGATTGCTATCTCTTAGATCTACGTTTCTACGGTAAGAGATTTGATTTTCGTAGGGTTTTTAGGAGATTTGGATTTTCGGTTTTTGCCCTTTCCGCCATTAAAGCTCGGGATGTGCTGGCTAAGTGTTGCTGCTGCTGGTGCCGAGGGAGAGGAAGGGCTCGAGTGAAGCTTCGCTGATAAAACTGAGGCAAGTGGTTCTTGCACTTGCTGATTTGATTTCCCCCTCTTAACTACCCAGTTAGCCCTAGGATAGAAGCCAAGTTTTTCTTCTTTTTGCTTGCTTAAACTCTGTGCTTCAGTTTCCCTTTTTGAGCCCCCCTCCTTGTGCTATTTTTGCTCAACCAGCTGGTTGCTTTCACCATTTAGAATCCAGATTTTTATTTCTGATTAGTGCTATTGCGGGTGGAGTTGAGAGAAAGAAAGAGGGAGATTTCTGTGGTAGTGCTCTGGTTAGAACCAGTCTTGGTAGGCTCTCGGGATTTTGCGTTGAGTGTGGTGCACACACTCAAAGCCATAGTTTGGTCTGTTCTTTTGCGGCTAAGTAGTGAGGCGATTGAGTGAGAAAATTCGTCTAAGTCGAAATCGACTTGAATCACTAAGTGATTCTCGCCGACTTCGACGAGTATCGTCAATGATTCCCGCCGATTCGGCGAGAATCATTCTGCATTCTCGCCGATTCGGCGAGAATCAATCTGCATTCACGCCGATTCGGCGAGAATGGATCTGCATTCCTGCCGATTCGGCGAGAATTGATCAGCATTCCCGCTGACCTCTTCCGGATGGCGTTGGTTTAGGGTTTTCCTGCGGGTAAGTACTTTGGCGTAGAGTGAGTTGACCTCACTCAACGCCAAAGCTGTTTTGACGTTGAGAGAGGTGGACTCACTCAACGTCACAATTGGGTTTTGCGGTTAAGTGCTAAGGCGTTGAGTGAGTAGACCTCACTCAATGCCGTAGCTGTTTTTGCATTGAGTGAGGTTAGCTCACTCAACGCCACTGCCTGTTTTGCTGAAGGCTTTGAGGGAGTGGACCTCACTCAACGCCATAGCTATTTTAGCGTTGAGTAAGGTTAGCTAACTCAACGCCAGAGCTGTTCTTTCGGAGGGCGTTGAGTGAGTGAACCTCACTCAATGCCATGGTAGATTCTGGCGCTGAGTTATGCTAACTCACTCAATGCCAAGGTCTGGTTAGGAGTTGAGTGAGTGGGGCTCACTCAACGCCAAGCCGTGTTGAGTTATCTCAACGCTCTTCCCTTACCTTGATTTTCTCCCCCGAGTGAATTCCTTGATTTTGAGGTTCCTTGTCGGCTATGTTTTCTTTCCAAAAGGCTGAATCGTTGGTCGTTGTTAGTAGTGGTGGTTTGAAGCTCTTAATTGGGGAGGTGTTGTGTAATTTAGCCAAGGCCACCCTTTTTCTTTTATCTTGCTCCAGGTACGGGCTGGGCAAGGGGGTGGGAGGTCCCTAGTGCTTTCACATGTAGACCCCTGAGCTTGGTTTCTTGGAAATGGTGGTTGGGGGACTGAGTTTTCCTCCAACCCGGATCCGCGATGTTTTTGCTACTACCATCTCTCATAGCTTAGGGTGTTAGACGTTTCTTCCTTGGTATATTGTAGCATTTGGACTTATGGTAGTCTTGTTGACGTTTCAGCATTTGGGCAGAGTTACTGCTGTGTCATCGCACTTAGTGCACCTTCTTTTTTGCCTTGACTTGGGCAGTTGTGATTGTTATTGCTTTGTTTTCCTCTTTTACTTGTCTTCTGATTGACACTTTCGAGCAGTTTTCTTGTTTTGCTTGCTGAGGTATTCTTTCTTCTTTGAATGCCTCAGGTTCTGGATAGTAGCCGCTCTGTCGGCTAGTGGTGCTGTGCAGTTGCTGGTGGTCTCTGGTGCTATAGAGATTAGTTCCTTATTTTTGCGAGATAGTTTTGGTGTTGTTTTTCTTAAAGATATACATACTTGCCAGTGGGTTCGTGTCAGTTTGTTGGCGCCAACTTGTAGTTTTACCTTGATACTAGATGTGTTACGTTTTGCTGCTACCTTTTTTTGGAGATTGTCTACTTGCTCTGGGGATGATTTATGCTAGGTTGCTAGTTACTTTTAAATCTAAAAACACTATTATAAGTATATCTCATGATCAACATGTTTTATAAAACTCAAACACTATTTTTCAAACAACGTAAAAAGATCGCTTTCTTATATATAGTATTAAATGTAGGGTCTTTCATAGTATAAGTTGTCCTCTAGGGGCACTTATGCAATCTTTTAGGATGTCTAACCTGAATGAAGTATTTTCCGCAGCGTATAAGTATAGTTTTTAAACCGTGGACTAGATGATCCACCGCGCCGAGGGATACGGCCTTTAAAAATATAACTGATTTTCTAATCATATAACTTATGAATGTTCATAAAGTATAGTTGTTAGTGGTTTGCCTGAGCGTTGGCAGTTATCCCCTGCTCGATGTGGCATCATGACGCGTGTTTTCTCCTACTCTGATAATTCGTAATTCGGAGAAAATGCGGGTTGTGACAGTATGAAGCTGTGATCGCAGGTCTGCGCTTGGCCTGAGAATTGGGGGTAAATGACGTGGAGGTCCTCACTGACTCCATGGTGGTGGCTTCCAAGATTAACGGGGAGTTTGAGGAAAGGGAACCGACCCTGCAGCTTTACTTGTCAAAGGTGAAAGAGATCATCGTCACCCTCCAGGCTTTTTCTATCCGACACGTGCCTAGGGGGGAGAACGAACAGGTGGACAAACTTGCAAAGCACGGTTATCGGGTGGGGGGGTATCATCACAGATATCTTCCGCCCATCCATCCACGAGGGGGAACTGATGGAGGTGGAGCAGCATCCCTCGTGGATTGACCCATTCGTGACCTTTTTTTTCCACCGGGGAATATCCTGAGGGGATGGACCGGAAGAAGCTCAAATACAAGTCGGCATACTATCTCATGCGAGACGGCCAGTTATACCGGAAGACCCTTTCAGGGATGTTGGCACGTTGCGTGGCCGAGGGGGAGGTCCCGAGGGTCCTGGAGGAAGTCCATTCCGGGGAGTGTGGAAGTCATTCTGGGAGTCGTACGCTGGAAGGAAGAATCATTATGCAAGGTTATTTCTGGCAAACCCTGGGTCGAGATGAGGCAAAGTTTGCAAAGGAGTGTCATAAGTGATAGCTGTTCTCTCCCCTCCAGCTGCAACCTGCTCAACGTCTTAGAAGTATCACAGCTCCCTGGCCCTTTGCAATTTGGTGAATGGACTTGGTCGGGCCCTTCCCGCAGGCTAGCGGTCAGAGAAGGTTCCTGCTCGTAATGATTGATTATTTATCTAAGTGGTTGGAGGTTAAGGCGCTGGACAAAGTGACCTCCCAGGTCATCAGGAACTTTGTATGGGGGGAGATTATCTGTCGTCATGGGTTGCCTCAGGCCATTGTTACGGACAACGGCCCTCAGTTTGCCAGCGGTGAGTTCATCATCTTTTGTGAACAGCTTGGGATCGATCTTAGATTTGCCTCGATCCATCACCCCAGGAGCAACTGGCAGGTGGAGGCGGCAAACAAGATCATTGTTAATCTCCTCAAAAAGAAGGTAAAAAATTTGAGAGGAAGCTGGGTGGAGCATCTCCCTTCAGTCCTCTGGGACCTTAGAACCACGCCAAACACGACCACGGGGGAGACTCCATTTAAACTCTCCCATGGATGCGAGGCAGTGCTACCGGTGGAGTTCGATGTCCGGACGCCTCAGGTGACCGAGGCAGGAGAAGGCAAGGAAGGATGGAGGATCGAGAATGAGGAGGAACTGCGGCACTCGCTTGACATGGTTGAAAGCTGCGAGACCTCTCTGCCCTCCGGCAAGAGGAGGTGATGAGAAGAATGGTCAAATACTTTGATAAGTACGTCAGAGTCAGACAGTTCACAGAAGGAGACTTGATCTTAAGAAAGGTGGACGCCGCAGGAAGGTCGGCCGCGGTGGGGATTGTTGGGTATTGCTTCCACAATAAACCTGATTTGAAGAAGAGCCTGAACAAGCTAAGTTGAATTGACAATGTATTTGACAATTCTATCAAGTTGTGCTTGCAGCTATTCCATGCTAAGTACACACCAATGTCAGAGTGCAGTGGGTCAATATACACGGGTCTGCACAACGTAATCCCTCGTTGTGTAGATCAGTGTGTTGATCCACGCATGCTCTCTCTATTGGAGTGTACTTTTTTTTCAAGTACATGGTCAAGGTAGATCAAAAGAAGAAGAAGGAGCAAGGATTGGTCAAAGACCAAGCTATCAAAAGAAGGAAGGAGGAAAATTCTTCCAAGTAAGAATCGACGGGAGTCGTTAGTGATTCCCGCCGACTTCGACGAGAATCACTAAGTGACTCCCGACGACTACTTCCGGCCGTGAAAGTCAGATATTTTGCCAAGGCAGAATCGGCGGGAGTCGGGAGTGATTCCCGCCAACATCAACGGGAATCACCAACGACTCCCGCCGATTTTGCCTTAGGCAGATTCTCGCCACTCGCTGGATCAAACCGAGCCGCCGTGCGCTGTTTTGGCCGAGGCTAGGGCTTTTCCTCATGGGCCCCACAACGGCTCTTAGGGTTGGCTCCTGGTATAAATACATGCGTATTTTGAAACTTTACAGACACTGAAAAATACGAAATGAAATCACGCCGCCATGACCTAGCGCATCGCGAGCTCCGCCCGCACGCATGTCGCCGATCGCAAGGTTGTCGCCGCCGCTGATCTCAGCTTGTCTCTGATCGCTCGACGACAGCACCGAGGCAAGCAGCCGGTCTCACGTGTCTCTCTCGAGATCTCTTGTCTTCCGATTCATTGAACGAGACTTGTTCTCCCTTCCGAATCGGTTGAGACATTTGATCCGACTGAGATCGTTCGAAGACCTAGCTTGCTTCGTCAAGAAGTTTGGATTTACAAAGTATCGCCGCCGCACTTGCTTGCCGCCGCCGATCTTGACAAGATCCATTCCAAGTGAGAAATCCGGTTGTGGAATCTTTGTACTTTTCGTGCAAGCTTCAACGAACGAAGAAGGACATCAGAATCTCCATAAAGCATTGTTTGTATTTTTATTTACATTCAATATTGTTGTAAAGGAATTTTCATTCTTATTTGTAAGGGTTGGGTGCAACCCGTTGTGGTGGAGTTGTGACTCCATTGTTGGAAGGGTTCCTTCCGTAGTTAGGGGAGCGTTGCTCTTAGTGTGAGGATTCAATTTCAATCCGTTTGGAGAAGTGACAGAGTCATCCCTTGGTTGGAGATAGGTCGAAGGGGGAAAGTGGATATACCCAAATCTGGGAACCACTATAATTCTTTGTGTGTTTTCTGTGTTTTGTTTGCTTACCTGTGCAGGTTTGTTTAATTACGCAAACGACTGCACGACACCTATTCCCCCCCTTATAGGTGGATTAGGTTGACACTAGATACTTTCAGGGAAGCTCAACCCTAACTGGGAAGTACCATATATAGTATAGGAGGTCCTGAGGTCGGGAGGGTATCGTCTTTAGAATGCGGAAGGTGAGACCCTAGGTCTCACCTGGAGTGGTGACAACCTGAAGCATTCTTACCCCTGAGTCATGTAAGTCCTGTGTTATGGAATAAAATTTTTCCAGATTCTTATGATCATCACATGTTTCGTGCAAGTGGAATACGAAGGAGTCTACCTCAGACCCCGAGCAGATCCCGCTGTCAGGCTCCCACCAAGCTGGCAGGGCTGGAAGTCACTCGGAGGAGTTTTGCCTCGACCCCGAGAAGATCTCGCTGCCAGGCTCCCACTAAGCTGGCAGGGCTGGAAGTCACTCGGAGGAGTCTGGCCTCGACCCCGAGCAGATCCCGCTGTCAGGCTCCCACCAAGCTGGCAGGGTTGGAAGTCACTCGGAGGAGTCTGGCCTCGACCCCGAGCAGATCCCACTGCTAGGCTCCCACCAAGCTGGCAGGGCTGGTAGTCACTCGAAGGAGTCCGCCTCAGGTCCCGAGCAGATCCCACTGCCAGGATCCCACCAAGCTGGCAGGGCTGGAAGTCACTCGGAGGAGTCTGGCCTCGACCCCGAGCAAATCCCGCTGCCAGGATTCCACCAAGCTGGCAGGGCTGAAAGTCACTCGGAGGAGTCTGTCCTTGACCCCGAGATGATCCCGCTGTAAGGCTCCCACCAAGCTGGCAGGGCTGGAAGTCACTCGGAGGAGTCTGGCCTCGACCCCGAGCAGATCCCGCTGTTAGGCTCCCACCAAGCTGGCAGGGCTGGAATTTACTCGGAGGAGTCAGGCCTCGACCCGAAGTAGATCCCACTGCCAGGCTCCCACCAAGCTGGCAGGGCTGGAAGTCACTCGGAGGAGTCTGGCCTCGACCCCGAGCAGATCCCGCTGCCAGGCTCCCACAAAGCTGGCAAGGCTAGAAGTCACTCGAAGGATTCCACCTCAGGCCCCGAGCAGATCCCGCTGCCAGGCTCCCACCAAGCTGGTAGGGCTGGAAGTCACTCGGAGGAGTCTGGCCTCGACCCCGAGCAGATCCTGCTGCAAGGCTCCCAACAAGCTGGAAGGGCTGGAAGTCACTCTGAGGAGTCTGGCCTCGACCCCGAGCAGATCCCGCTGTCAGGCTCCCACCAAGCTGGCAGGGCTGGAAGTCACTCGGAGGAGTCTGGCCTCGACCCCGAGCAGATCCCGCTTCCAGGCTCCCACAAAGCTGGTAGGGCTGGAAGTCACTCGGAGGAGTCTGGCCTCGACCCCGAGCAGATCCCGCTGCCAGGCTTCCACCAAGCTGGCAGGGCTGGAAGTCACTCGAAGGAGTCCACCTCAAAACTAGAGCAGATCCCGCTGCCAGGCTCCACCAAGCTAGCAGGGGTGGAAGTCACTCGGAGGAGTCTGGCCTCGACCCCGAGCAGATCCCGCTGCCAGGCTCCCACCAAGCTGGCAGGGCTGGAAGTCACTCGGAGGAGTCTGGACTCGACCCCGAGCAGATCCCACTGTCAGGTCCCACCAAGCTGGTAAGGCTGGAAGTCACTCAGAGGAGTCTGGCCTCAACCCCGAGCAGATCCCGCTGCTAGGCTCCCACCAAGCTAGCAGGGCTGGAAGTCACTCGGAGGAGTCCGGCCTCGACCTTGAGCAGATCTCGCTGTCATCCTCCCACCAAGCTGGCAGGGCTGGAAGTCACTCGGAGGAGTGTTGCCTCGACTCCAAGCAGATCCCGCTGCTAGGCTCCCATTAAGCTGGTAGGGCTGGAAGTCACTCGAAGGAGTCTGGCCTCGACCCCGAGCAGATCTCGCTGCCAGGCTCCCACCAAGCTGGCAGGGCTGGAAGTCACTCGAAGGAGTCCGCCTCAGGCCCCGAGAAGATCCCGCTGCAGGTCTCCCACCAAGCTGGTAGGGCTGGAAGTCACTCGGAGGAGTCTGGCCTCGACCCCCAGCAGATCCCACTGCCAGGCTCCCACCAAGCTGGCAGGGCTGGAAGTCTCTCAGAGGAGTCTAGCCTCAACCCCGAGCAGATCCCGCTGCCAGGCTCCCACCAAGCTGGCAGGGCTCGAAGTCACTCGGAGGAGTCTGGCCTCGAACCCGAGCAGATCTCTCTGTCAGGCTCCCACCAAGCTAGCAAGGCTGGAAGTCACTCAGAGGAGTCTTGCCTCGACCTCGAGCTGATCGCGCTGCCAGGCTCCCACCAAGCTGGCAGGGCTGAAAGTCACTCGGAGGAGTCTGGCCTCAACCCCAAGCAGATCCCGCTGCCAGGCTCCCACCAAGCTGGCAAGGCTGGAAGTCACACGAAGGAGTCTGCCTCAGGCCCCGAGCAGATCCCGCTACCAGGCTCCCACTAAGCTGGCAGGGCTGCAAGTCACTTGGAGGAGTCTGGCCTCGACCCCGAGTAGATCCCGCTGCCAGGCTCCCAACAAACTGGCAGGGCTGGAAGTCACTCGGAGGAGTCTGGCCTCGACCCCGAGAAGATCTTGCTGTCAGGCTCCCACCAAGCTGGCAAGGCTGGAAGTCACTCAGAGGAGTCTGGCCTCAACCCCGAGTAGATCCCGCTGCCAGGCTCCCACCAAGATGGCAGGGCTGGAAGTCACTCGGAGGAGTTTGGCATCGACCCCAAGCAGATCCCGCTGTCAGTCTCCCACCAAGCTGGAAGCGTTGGAAGTCACTTGGAGGAGTTTGGCCTTGACCCCGAGCAGATCCCGCTGCCAGGCTCCAACCAAGCTAGCAGGGCTGGAAGTCACTCGGAGGAGTCTGGCCTCGACCCTTAGCAGATCCCGCTGCCAGGCTCCCACCAAACTTGTAGGGCTGGAAGTCACTCGAAGGAGTCCGCCTCAGGCCCCGAGCAGATCCCGCTGCCAGGCTCCCACCAAGCTGGCAGGGCTGGAAGTCACTCGGAGGAGTCTTGCCTCGACCCCGAGCAGATCCCGCTACCAGGCTCCCACCAAGCTGGCAGGGCTGGAAGTCACTCGGAGGAGTCTGGACTCGAACCCGAGCAGATCCCACTGTCAGGCTCCCACCAAGCTGGTAGGGCTGGAAGTTACTCGGAGGAGTCTGGCCTCGACCCCGAGCAGATCCCGCTGCCAGGCTCCCACTAAGCTGGCAGGGCTGGAAGTCACTCGGAGGAGTCTGGCCTCGACCCCAAGCAGATCCCGCTTCCAGGCTCCCATCAAGCTGGCAGGGTTGTAAGCTGCTCGGGGGATGGGCCCGGAAGGCCCTCAACACCTACCGGCGGGCGAGTTGAGCGCTTACTGACGAATCAGGCGGTCCTAGGCGAATTGGGGCTCGCAAGCGAGCCGAGGACTCACGGGCGAGTTAAGTACTCGTAGGCAAGGCGAGTACCCACCGGCGAGTCCAACTTTCAGACTTAGCAACTACCAACACTCCCCGACTAAGGAAGATAAAAGTTCTTAACCCGGCATACTCTTAATGGCGGCAAACTCGGCCAGAAATAACCAAACAGAAGGGGGGGGGGGAAGGGAAAAAGTGCGTGTCATAGTAGTCAAAAACCAAAGAAGATAGAATTTTTTTTACTTGCAAAAGATGTAGTCCATTAAATATCTGGAACTCGCCTTCGCGAGGATATAAAAAAGAAAAAAAAAGGAAAACAAAATGGAACAAGGGATCCAGCTTTGCTCTCGCCCTCCCCACAGAAGCATGACCTCCTTCGCCTCCACGCCCTGGGTTCTTGTCTGTGTCCCCGAACAGCGAGGCAAAGCTATCCTCCTTCTTGCCAGGTGTACTCGGCGGGTACAGGTATGGCATGGGATCACGAACCGCGACCTCCTCGCAACCGACCGCCAGTATCCCAGTGCCTCTCATGATGTCTAGGAGGCACTCGGCAGACTTGATCGAATTGACCCTTAGCCGCTCTGTGACCTCCTTCTCGCCGAAAAATCGTGGCTGCCGGAAGGGGAAGAGAGGCTCACCACCCCCCGCCAGGACGAGAAGCTCCGCCTGTCGAAGGAGCTCGGCGTGAAGCCCGCGGTTCTGTTCTTGAACTACCCCACCTTCGCCTCTAGTTGAGAGACGCGAGCCCCCTGCTCGGCGGCGTGCATCCCCTGCTCGCCTGAGCGAACTTCCTGCTCGGCGAGGCAAGTCCGCAATCGGGCGACCTCCTCCTCCAGGCCAGAGGCGCGGTCCTATAACTCGCGCACAGCCTCGGCATCCTGCGGACCCAAGACAGCGTCAGTATAAAAAAATTGTCTAAGTAAAAAAGGAGAGGGACGACCGACGCTTACCAGCCCGCCCGCGGCCTTTGCGAGTAGATCCTCGGCAATACCGCACCGCCTCCCTGCGTCGGCGGCCTGATCCTTCACAACATCGCGCTCCTGCTCAGCCTTTGACAGAAGCCTGCTAAGGTTGAAGCTACGCCGCACCATCATATGGTGCAGCTCGAAAGACCTCAAATGAGCGCGAAGGCCCTCACGACCCAGCTGACGAGGGGTCATGTACTTGTAGGCATTGGCCCCATCGTGATCATAGAGGCCGAAGCCGAGCGCATAGGCATTGCCGGTGGGAGGCTGGCGAGCACCCCAAGAAGGGTGGCGAGTGTAGATCGTGACTCGATGGGCCGCCTCGTCCCACTTAATCATCGGCTCGCCGGCCGAATCTTTACATTTCTCCCCAAGGCCGAAGTGGGGATGTCCTTTGGGCAGGCCTAACTCACGGGGCGCGAATTCCCCAACGACGTTGGGAACCGGAGATTCGCGCTTTTTGCGATCCCTCCCGGACGTCTCCTGCAGCGGGCTCCCCGACGAGGCGTCCGAAGGGGTCTCGGGAGGGTCCATGAATTGGGGGGATCGCCTTCCCCCCAGGGAGACGACCTTGGCCTTCTTTTTGCGGTCCGGGGGCCGGCGAGACGAGCCCAGTCCCCAGGGACCAGCCTCTTCTTGCTGGATGAAGGCCGAGACATCGCCACATCATCTCGGCAAGCTAGCGCTTCCGCCCGTGCGAGTTCGAGAGGGTCGTTGAAAAGAACCGGGTCCGCGAAGGGCGGATTCTTAGGGATGAGTCGCTCCCCTATAGAAAAGATAGATTAACCAACTCTATCCCCTCCGAGCCCAGCAAATGCGGAAGGAAATCTGAACATAACTTCACCAGGGAGGACAGGGAGAAGGGAATCGAGGCCTCGGCGGAGGAAGGCGACCTCGAACTCTTTGTGGAGGAAGAATTTGTGGAGCTCGGCATCGTTTCCCGACACCGACGGGGGGCGGTACACCTCCTCGGCCTTCTATTGGGGCGAGAAGGGGATGTTGCCGAGATCGCCCTTAATGAAAATGATCTTGGTCATCCAATTATGATGCTTGTTCACGACTTCGCGAACCTTGATGAGAGTACCACCGAAGAAGGTGACCCCGTCGGTGGTGGCCTTGTAAGAAAATAACTTGCGGAAGACCGCCAAGTTGAACTCAATCCGCTCGCGGCGGAGGTAGCAGGCGAACACCACCATCATGGTGATGGCGTTCGGGTTCAGTTGCGCGGGCACTGTGCCGTAGTATTTTAACACCTGGCGGATTTCCGGCCAGAGGGGAAGGCGCAACACCATCTCAAAATGCGAAACGGGGAAGACGAGCTAGTCGGGGAAGAACGAGTTGATGGCCTCGTGTTCGGCGGGAAGGCGGCCCGCGAAACCTGAGGGAATGTAGTCAGCCACGCACTCGGCAAGTTCCTCCGACGTGGTGTTCCCTTCAAAGAAGCAGTGCTCGACGAAATGCCGAGCACATTTGGCCCTCCCATCCGAGTCAGGATTGCTCTTGCCCATGATTCGCCGAGGATCGAAGATGTGGAAGCACTCACGACAGGGAACGAAAGCGAAGAGAGTATGGAAGCAATAAAGCCGTGACAGGGGTTGGTGGGGAGGCCTATTTATAGGGGGAAGAATTCGGGACCACCCTGGCCCGATCACACCAACTCGCCTACCCAGCTCGCCTACTCGCCGATTTAGCCTTACAAACTGCCGTGGATCAAACCTCCGCTGAGACGAGACGAGACTCGCGATGCATCAATAATTAAGAATTAAGCGTATTAGCAATAACGAACGAAATGTTGAAATTCCTACAGGCCAGATTCGCGTAGCGTTCAAGAAAGAAGAATGAAAAATCCTCCCACCCGCGCGGGCTAGCGGAGAACAGGGGAGAGTACCGGTAGGACCGCCAGGGGGCCAATTCTAGCTACCCCAGTCTCGCGACCCTGACGCCTCGGATCGCCGCGCGTGGAGCTCGTGAAGTCGCCCCAGGTTCCGGTGGACTGTTTTCAGACTCTCGTAAATTTCATCCAGAAGCATGGAAG
This sequence comes from Platanthera zijinensis, assembly GCA_039513925.1. Classification (NCBI taxonomy): domain Eukaryota; kingdom Viridiplantae; phylum Streptophyta; class Magnoliopsida; order Asparagales; family Orchidaceae; genus Platanthera; species Platanthera zijinensis. The sequence goes on from CM077083.1 coordinate 41,970,529, forward strand.
AAGATGCCTCCTCCAACGCCGGGCTGACCCCCGCCATGAGAGCAAGTCGCTTGCACTCGCGTTACAGACTGAGATTGTCCCTACGCACCTCATGAAACTCACGCACCAACTTCTTGAGAACCAACTATTCTCGCCTCGACCGCTCAGGTCCCTCTAGCTCAGAATCCAAAAAGGCATCCAAAGTGTGCGGGGAGGGCAGAGGCGAGTACCGAGTCTGACCCGCAGACTCGTCAGCCTCTGAGTCCACAGTAAGATTTGCGCAAACCATGCCGAGGTTCAGCAGGATGAGGCGAGCACCGAAAGAATCAGAAACAGTTCGAGAAAGCTTACCATGCACTCCCCCTTCCAGACCGATATGGTGAGCGGGCGAACCCTCCAGAACCTTGCCGTGGCCGTAGTGAGTAATCTACGAGGAAAGGTGAACGAACCCGAGGGTAGGGATGACCTCGGTCCCTTCCCCCCGAGGTATGGAGGTGAAATGCAGCTGAGAGGGATTGCGAGTCGGCGACATTGGCTCTTGAAGGTCTCACCCCGTCGTGCCAAAGTTAGAGGACGAGACTCGCAAGCGCGCGCCGGACGCCTGATCCCACGGGTTGCCTAGAGGGCTCTTGACCTGCGGCGCAGAATTCTCCCCACTTCGCCCCTGGCTGGTCTGAGCGGGGGGAGAAGCAAGAGCCTCCTTCTCCCGCGACGAGGTCGGCCGCGTGGAAGAGTCAGCCCCATTGTTCAGGACAGTCTGGAGATTGTGATAGATGGGCTCAGCATCTTTGGGAAGGGGCTTCACCCCTTTGGGCGAGCCGAACCCGACCTGATTGCGGGGCGGGGCGCTGAGGTCGGTTAGGCCCGCGACGCGAGCCGCAGTCTCCAGCCGCGATCACGCCAATCGCTGTAGAACCTCTTTGGGGAGCGGCATCTTATCAAGGCAGCAGTGAAGGGAAGGGCAAAGGTCAGCCTGACATGCAGGTGCAGATATATATAGCTGCCTGTGGACCCTATTGAGAGATTCCCTCAGGATCTGCCCCACTCGCCGAATCCTTCGGGGTTTGATGTTTCTTTCCGAGTTTGTGCCAACCTCGCAAAGAGCGGGGATTGTGTACAACCCCGTATCCGGCGAGTGGGGCCGGCAGGAACCAGATTGGCCAAGTCTTGCCTAGAACCCAGGCGAGCCAAGTCCACGGTGCCTAGTGAGGCGCGCTCACTCAACGCCTTCGGCCACGACGCCGAGTTAGGCGAGCTCACTCAACGCCTTCGGCCATGGCACCGAGTGAGGAGAGCTCACTCAACGCCTTCGTCCATGACATCGAGTGAGGAGAGTTTTGTCAACGCCTTTTGACCTCGGTGTCGAGGGACATCCCGACACCCGTCAGCTCGCACTCGCCAGATCACACTCGTGGCAGAAGGGTAAGGCAGGCCAAGGCTAAGCTCGCTACTACCGAGCCGAGGCCTGCGAGCACGAGCTCCCTTGATACTCGCCGGCTTTTGCCGAGTAGGGGCCATTGCGGGGTAGCTTGCCCCCTTTGGTTGTGATGTGTTTTCCACCCTTTTGCCCCCGTTGGCCTGCCCATAGCCCGTTAGAACAATGGAGTCTCGCTGTTGGCAGACCCAGGTGGGCTGCACATAGCTATTCAGAATAGCAGAGTTTGGCTGTTGGCAGGCCAGCCCAAGGGGTTTTCGGTAATTTAAGGCCAGCAGAGGTTAGTTATTTGCAGACCGTTTTTGGAAATCTATAAATAGGACCCAAGGGGTACCTCAGGAGGCATACTTACTTGTTCCCCAGTCTTCTAGCGCTTTCTGAGGTACCTTCGCCCGACATTTGGCTAAGGAGGGGAAGCGCTCAGAGATCTTCCGGGTTTGTGGTGGTACCTCCGAGCCGGGCCCTTGGTCTAGTCCTTTGCTCTCTTTTCCTTGTTGATTTTCTTGCAGGAGCGAAGTAGGTGTGCGACCACCCCTTCCCCATGGGTGAACTCCACAAGAGACCGATTTTCGGTTTCAACACACATATTATGCATCCCATACTACATAATATGCCCCGTATACTTCTATTCATGCTTATGGGTGTAGTTTTCGTGCTTTATCCAAGACGTGCTGATGACATATCGGTGTGTGTATGATATGATGCTAAACTAACAATGCAAACAAGGGAAAGGTTGCCTGACCAATTGTTAAACAACCTCCCTCTGATACCAACTGTCACAACCCGCATTTTTCTCAATGATTAAGTCGTATCAGAGCAAGAGAAAATACGTGCCGTGATGCCACGTCGTGCAGGGGATAACTGCACACGCTCAGGAAAAACTCCAGACTTTAGATTTTTAGAAAATTCATAGTTTAATATGAAAGAAAACGAGTTATATTTAATGGTCGTATCCCTCGGCATAGTGGATCAACTAGTCCACGATAAAAAAAATATATTTATTCGCAGCGGAAAATACTTTAATTTAGTTGTTTTGACATCCTAAAGAGCATAAGTGTCCCCGAGGGACGACTCATGGCATGCATGACTCTAAGGTTGGTGTAGTATATATAAAAAGATAGTCTTCACGCTCTAAGGAAAAGTAGTGTCTTAGTGTCTTAAACATGATGTGCATGAGATACATGTAGCATAAAACCATCCCAGAAATAAGTGAACAACCTCATATAGGCAAAAGTAGCAGTTTTAGTTCATACCCAGCAACATAAGTAAGCCACCAGTGGGCGTCAACAACCTGACACGAACCCACTGGTGAGTATGCATGTCTATACAAAAAGGAAAAAAAACTACCTCACCAGATGAGGAACAACAACCTCAGCCACCCATGAGGCCATAAGCAAACTCCACCAGAGGACTGGCCGTCTAACTGGCTATAAACTGAACCGGAGGCATTCAAAGAAAGAACACCTCAACAACAAAAAAACAAAGTGGAGCATTAGATTCATAAGCAATGAAAGAAGGGGTACCAACCCTGCAATAAAATGCTATCAGTAGAAGAAAAGCATGACAATAAGAGTAAAATACTGTCAAAAGAGCAGTAAAAGCACACCAAGTGTGAGCATACATAGCAACAAGCTCTGCCAAAAAGACTGCAGCAGCACCAAGGAAAACATATGCCAAGAGAAATAGCCATGAGAAAGGAAAGGAACTAACAGTCCTAATCTTGGTGAATTATTGGCTGTAGTGAAAACCTTGGGTAGGAGTGGGCGGCACATCCATCACCAACAACCAGACCCAAAAACACTCCAGGGTGAAAACAAACGGTGGCAGCTACAGAGTCCACACACCAAACCATACCAGCCCAACACGGACTAGGCGGTGGCTGCCATAGCTCAGCACACACAATTCACCCCTTACAGATCCCACAAAAACACACCACCTGCCATAATCCACGAGCCGGCATGCAAAAATTAGCTAATCACCAAACTCCTCCCTTAGGAAAAAGCCATACTAACAATCCTAAGGAAACACACCAAACCCAAGGCAAAATCATCGAGTTCACTCGACGCGGCGCTGAGTGGGTTCACCACACTCAACGCCAAACAGCTTCGGCATTGAGTGAGATCCACCCACTCAACGCCAAGCAACTTAACCGTAGAAATAAGCTTTGGCGTTTAGTGAGTCCACCACACTCAACGCCAAAACAGCCATGGCGTTTAGTGAGGTCGACTCACTCAACGCCAAAAGACTTAACCGCAAAAGCAGGCTTTGGCGTTGAGTGAGTCCACCACACTCAACGCCAAAATAGCCACGACGTTGAGTGAGGTTGACTCACTCAACGCCAAATGACTTAGCCGCAAAAACAGGCTATGGCGTTGAGTGAGTCCACCACACTCAATGCCAAATCAGCCACGACGTTGAGCGAGGTCGACTCACTCAACGCCAAATGACTTAGCCGCTGGGAAAAGCTACGACGTTAAGTGTGTCCACCACACTCAACGCCAAACAGCCACGGTATTTAGTGAGGTTGACTCACTCAACGCCAAAACACTTCGCCGTAAAAACAACCATGGCATTGAGTGAGGGCACCACACTCAACGTCGGAAGCCTAACAGTCTAGGTGTTGGGTGAGGTACACTCACTCAATGCTTTTGACTTAGCCTAATAATTAGCTATCCCGACCCCAACCCACTCAACGCCACTTATCCAGAGAGTTGGAAAATTAATTCCAACTCCCTCTCCTAACTCTTCTACCCAACCACAACAATCTAAAAACTTAGACTAAACCTAATTAAGTCCACATCCTACTTCTTGCTACCATCTTGACATAACCGAGAGTACATGAGGAGAGGAGAATAAATTAAAGCTCGGACAACTTGAGCAAGCTCTAGCCAGAATGAAACCACAGCTACCCTAGCTTCTAGGAAGGGAAGAAAACTATTACAGCAAGTATAAAAAGGGTAAAATCAAGCTTGGAAAGGGCAAAGAATGCCACTTGCCTCTACCTCTAGGAAAACATCAGCTACCTCCAAGGCTTAGCACCAGCGGCAAGATCGGCCACCTGGAAGACCAAAACCGAAGCTTAGAGGAAGAAGAAGATAATTCTGAAAACCCTAACTCCTAATGACAACCCTATATCAAGCAAAACGTACCTAGGAAGGAAGATCCCGGCGAGAGAAGCTCAAATCTGCTGTTACCCGAGCGAAACAAGCCCTAAATCTACAATTATCCGGCGGCCAAAGCTGCAGCTCCTTCGCCTCCCGCTTGCTTCCTTCCACTGGAAGCTAACAAGCTGTAGCTAGCTCGGGAAATGGGGAGAAATGGGGTGGAGAACAGCTGGAGCTTTTAATGAATACCCTCCCACTAACTCATCCTATAGCTAATAAAATATTAACCTAGCCTAAGCACTAGCTGACTTCATATATAAACCTGCTTATATAAAATCAGCCACTAGCTGACACTTATATACATATTTATATATAATCAGCCAACTCATACTCTTATGCACATATATGTTTATAATATGCCTATATATAAACTTATATATAAAAATAGCCACATATTTTTATATATATATATATATCCTGCACATATATATACTTTTTTTAAAGCAATAAAGCTATCAGCACCCAAGCTTACACCCAAACATATATATATATATATACATATAAAATAATTGGCTAAACAAACGTAGCCTAAAATAAGCACCAGCCTCACCAAGCTCGATCACACAAGGCCATGCACAGCAAACAGGTAGCCACTACCGGTTAACAAAACAAATGTTGAAACGACGCGAAAAACAAATGATCTCGGATTTCGATAAAACTCGCACCGTAGCTAAACACCCAAGTTACGACAACAACGACGAAGTCAAAAACAACATCCGACGATCACAACTCGGGCTATCACTACCCGAAGCCCAGGCACAAGCATTCCCCGAGAGCCTCACCTAGTCACAAAACCAGACCCAGCTTGCTAGGGAATCTTGCCAACAGGCTACAAATTGGCCACTAAAGTAACCTAGAGAGCTAAGACCATTCTATAACAACGACAGAAGGCAGGAAACACATCATTGTAATGCTAAATAAAGATAAAACAAAACACAGAAAAATCGGGGACGTTACACACACGGCCTGGGACACGTGCGTGTCCATGGCCGTGTCCTGCTACAAGTTGGAAGATTTTCGGCGTGGTCGACAAAATGTAGTCGACGATCCTTGGAGGTCGAGAACACAGCCTAAGACACAGGCGTGTCCAGGGTCGTGTCCTGTTCGGGCTATTTGCCGGGCTGTGTTGAGTAAGTTACACGGCCTGGGACACGGGTGTGTTTGGCACACAGCCTGTGTCACGGGCGTGTCACATGGCCGTGTCCTGTTCCGTATTTTTCTGGTTCACGGCGAGTGTGGAACACAAACTTGTACACGGGCGTGTCGCAAGCCGTGTTCGGCCCAGGAAAGTGGTTTTAAGTGTGAATCGTGGCCGTTCGTTTCCTTCTTTTGGGATCTAATGGCGTAGACCTATCCTTGCTGTTATAAGGCCGGGAATAGGGTTTGAAACCCTCATTCCTCTTTAAGCTTTATTTTTCCAATGCTTTAGAGAGAGGGGAGAGCAAGGAAGAAGGAGAAGGAGAGATCCGGCCATCGGAGGAGCTTCTGAGCCCCAAATCGCAAGCCGAGTCCAGATCTACCGAGGCGAGGCCATTACGGTGCTTTTCATCCGTCTAGATCTCTATGGCGCCAAAGCGAACCTCAAGGGTAATGATTCTCTTCTTGGACATGTGAATTCATCTTTCCTTTTTTGCATAGGAAGACCGCTCTCGCGAGTATGCGGTGAGTGCGAGGTATTCTTTCGGGTAGACATGAATAGTCCCCATTATTTTGCATGTAGAGTCTGGAATCGAAGTACGGACATAGGGATGGTTTGTGAAGCCTACCCAGACAAGTTTGTCTGGATTGGTGATGTTTTATTATGCATGAATGGTCGGATAAGACTCCGTGCCGATGGTTGTTTTCGGGTTTTATACATGGTAGATTGCAGCAAGGATCCTTGGGGATTAACTCCAAGGTGCACACAGAAATCTGGGCAGAAGCGAAGTTCTGCTATAACGGGGGCCTGGGAGCCAGCTGTGTACATAACTGGGTTATGTACGATTGTTTGATCGATATGTTGGGACTGGGGAAAACTTGGCTCGCGCCTATGACTTGTATTGTTATGGCGAGGTGAGCAACGGGCGGGTGGAACCTTACCCACTCCAAGTGGTTCAGTGAAAGTTGGCTTGGAGAGCGAGTCTAGGCTTCGACTGAAAGGACTTTAATGCTCACGTATTTGCCATCCTGGGGGTGGTGGTGGACTGCGGAACGGACCGGGTTTAGACTGGGTTCACCAAGTAAGTGCCCTGAGAGCATGGGGTGCATGGCCGTCTATGCCTACACCTGTGGTGAAGTGTGCTGTTGTTGTACTTTCACTATATTGTTTTGCTATGCTACTAAATTGCAGGGAAGGAGCACCGCCACCCCAAATCCGGGGTGGGGTCATTATAATTTGGTCATCTTTTGCTGACCGTTGCTTTTGTTTGCCACCGTCGCGGTGGAATGTTGATTGCAGGTGCTGCAGAGCCTAGTGCCAAATAGCGGGCTGAAGCCTTTATTGCTGAGCCGTCCCTCGAAGGCCAATGGAATGTTTACTTTTATTCTCATGTGTGACCGGCCAACGTGCCGATGTTTAGAAGACACTATTTGTTTAAAGTAAACTCATGTAAGTCCATAAAGCCAAGTACTTTGTTTATTTGTACGCTCATTACTATTTTGGGTATTTAGTGGACATTCATGCTGTGATTTGGGTTCTTTTCTTTGCAACATTTAAAATGCTTCTGCTAGAATGTGCTCTGTGTAAGATGTGTGTTTTTTTTGGAAGGATGGTTTTATTTAGTAACCCTTCGATCTGTCTGTGATATATGGCGTCGGGCCCCGGCCGGACCTACTGCTATATGCAATGTGAAAGATAGGGGTGTTATAATTTGGTATTAGACTACCAGTTTCGGTCATGCTTATTGGAATTCATTGTCGAATTCTTTTAAGGGGTGGTGAGCACATGTATGTGCGTCATCGTTATAACATAAAAAGAACCCATGAATGTCCACTAAGGAATGAAAATACATATGTTTTAGGAACCTGCGTGTTCCTATAATTGCTTTTTGCAATATTGTTTGGTCACTTAATGGTGTTTTGTACGTCTATAGGTGACCAGGAGTGGTGCATGGCCTTCAGAACACCCACATTCTGAGGAAAGTAGCGCACCGAATGATGTGCCTACAACACCTCCTTTGGCAGAAACCATAAGATTGGTGGCTGAAGCGGTGTTCGTAATGATAAATGCTAAGCCATCAAGATAGGTGCAACACCCAGCCCTTGCGGTGGAGCAGGTACCGCCTCAAGCGACAGAACCTAGAAGGAAAGAACAAGTGGTGGTTGAGCCATTGATACCTAGAAGAGCGACCGAAAAGCAGCTCAAACATGTTATGGGTTTAATCCTCGGTGTTCTCGGGGACTGGAACCCCATCTTAAGTTGAGGATTGGCTCTCCCGAGTAAAGAGAGTCTTGACAGCTATGGAAATGGAGGAGTGGCAGAAGACCACCATAACCACTTTACTTTTGGATGGTGATGCAAGGTTGTGGTGGGAAGGTTTAGAGCTACATCACCTGGGTGGAAGGCAACTCACAGACTCTCGATGGAGGAATTTTTGAGACTATTCTTAGCAAAGTACCTTCCCTCGGCTCAAAGTATCGCGATGGAGAATGAGTTCCAGAAGTTGACGCAAGGAGATAGTAGCGTGGACGAGTACCTCCATGAATTTACACAGTTGGGTCGGTATGCAGCTCTACGTTCGCGGATGAGGAGCGCAAGACAAACCAATTCTATGAGGGTCTGTGGGATGACCTAAGGCTACTGCTCTCAGGGCCTATGACGCAGGGCTTCTTGACCCTGGTCAATACGGCCCAGTCGTTGGAGAAAGATCTGAGGAATGTACAAGCGAAGAAAGACTCCAGTGCAAAGAGGACGGAGTTCAAGGTGCCGACCTCCTAGAAGCCTGGTTTACATAAGTTTAATAAGAAGGCTAGGACTTCGGGTTCAACCCCTTCTTCTTGTGCATTTGGGGAGACTACAGGCCGAACCCCAGGCACATGCTATAATTATGAAAAGCCGGGACACTTTGACCGAGATTGCTGGAGCGGACGCCCAAAGTCCGAAAGTAAGCCTGAAGCCACTTATGAGGAGAAGGGAAAGGCGGTGGAGTCAACCGCATCACACTATACTCCAACTCAACCTAGAGTTTATAATCTTAGCCAGTAGGAGGCCATAAAGCAAGCCGATGTGGTGACAGGTACGGTTTAAATTTATTGCAGTTTGGTTTTAAATACTTGTTACCTTGTGCATATTAGCTTATTACTGCTTGTACTAGGCTTTGTTTTGATTTTCGATAATCCAGCGAGAGCACTCTTCGATACGAGAGCTTCGCACTCCTTTTTGTCCGAAGGATTTTTATAGCGCACCAGTGTACCTTCTTCGATGGTAGAGGACAATTTGGATGTGTTGTTGCCTAATGGGTGTTCAATGCGCGCAGATAGAGTCTGTTGCGTAAAGATACGGATTGGGAGTCAAGAGTTCGACTTGCAAGTGTCGTTACTGTCGCTGGTGGAGTTCGACGTGATATTTGGTATGGACTGGCTCTCGGAGCAGCTAGCATACATTGATTGCAATCACATGGAGGTAAAATTGGGAACTGGTCGAGAGACGACATTTGCAGGCTTGAAAGGGTCGAGCAATACTTTGATGTCTACTCTTCAGGTTGTTAAGGCAGTTCGTGCTGGTGCAGAGCTGTTCTTCACACTAGTGGAGGCTTCGAAGCCTAAGCCTAGTTTGGATAGTATTCCAATTTTATCCGAGTATCCTGACGTGTTCCCTGTCAATCTCCTTGGAGCCCCACCTTTGCGGGAGATTGACTACACTATTGATCTAGTGTCAGGTGCTAAACCTGTGTCACGCTCTCCCTATCGGTTAGAGCCTAAGAAGATGGCGGAACTGAACGTTCAACTTCAAGAACTGTTTGAACCGGGTTATGTGTGTCCAAGTTTGTCGCCTTGGAGCGCACCGGTCCTCTTTGTTAAGAAGAAGGATGGAAGCTTGCGACTTTGTATTGATAATCGAGAGCTGAACAAGTTAACAGAGAATAATAAGTATCCGATCCCAAGGATTGACGATTTATTCGATCAGTTAGTTGGGTCATCGGTGTACTCGAAATTGGATCATAAGTCCGGATATTACCAGCTGAGGATAAGAGAAAGTGACATCCCAAAGACAGCTTCCAGTATGCGGTATGGGCATTATGAGTTCACCGTCATGCCATTTGGGCTGACGAATGTGCCATCCGTGTTTATGGATCTGATGAACAGAACGTTCAGAGAGCACCTAGACCACTTCGTGATAGTCTTTATCGACGATATCTTGGTGTACTCGCAATGTGAGGAGGATCACTTTAAGCATCTGCATTTGGTGTTGGATATGCTGAGGAACCAACTGTATGCCAAGTTCTCCAAATACGAGTTTTGGTTATTCTCGGTAGCGTTCCTTGGTCACATAGTTAGTGGAGAGGGAATTGCAGTGGATCCGGCGAAGATAGTTGCTATACGGGAGTGGCCTGTGTTGTCTACGGTAGCGGAAGTCCAGAGTTTTCTGGGGCTGACCGGCTATTACAGGCGCTTCGTAGAGAACTTCTCGCAGATAGCGTTACCACTAACAAATTTGACGAGGAAAGATCAAAACTTTGTGTGGTCGCCGGAGTGCGCGCAAGCTTTCGAAGAACTGAAGAGTCGGTTGACCACGTCGCCTATTCTATGTTCGCTGGTTGGGACCGAAGGATTTGAGATTTACAATGATGCTTCAGGTAGTGGTTTGGGTTGTGTTCTACTGCAGCATGGGAGAGTGATAGCTTATGGCTCGCGTCAGTTGAAGGTACACGAGAGTAATTATTCTGTCCATGACTTGGAGTTAGCGGCCGTGATATTTGCCTTGAAACTGTTGAGGCACTACCAGTACGGTGTGAAGGTCGATATCTATAACGACCAAAAGAGTCTGAAGTACTTGTTGGATTAAAAGGATCTAAACATGAGGCAGCGGAGGTGGATGGAGTTCCTGGGGGATTACACCTTCAAGATACATTTTGTGCCTGGGAAAGGCAATGCGGTTGCGGATGTGTTGAGTCATAGGGCCCCTGCGCGGGCCAACTGGTTGTTGGTTCATGACGAGCGTTTGATTCGGGATTTGGAGGCACTAAAGATCTCTTGTGTTGACAAGCAGACGAGTGCCGAAGCCCAATTGAACTGGACAGAGGTGCAGTATGAACTTGCTGATAGGATTCAACAGGCTCGGGTTTTGGACAGCAACATAAAGCATTTCATGGATAAGGCTTTGGATGGGTCAAATGTAACATCCCGATTTACGTTAGGCCCCTCGTGCGTGCTTCTGAGTCAAGAGAGCTGACGTGGGCCCAGGGAGTGATGGTGACTAGGCTTACACTCGTGTGGAAAAGAGAAATTGGTCCAGAATATGACACGGGTAGAGATACTGGCGTGTCCCTACCCATGTGCATCGAGTTGAACTCGAGAGGAGTTGAGTGGAACTCGACATGGGCTATCCTGAGAAGGACACGGGTATAGATACGAGCGTGTCCCTACCCGTATCGAGAGGCGTTGAGTGGATCTCGACATGGCCTATCCCGAGAAGGACATGGGTAGAGACACGGGCATGTCCCTACCCGTGTCGAGAGGCGTTGAGTGGAACTCGATAGGGCCTGTCCCGAGAAGGACACAGGTAGAGACACGGGCGTGTCCCTTCCCGTATCAAGATGCATTGAGTGGAATTCGACAGGGCCTGTCACTAGCAAGACACGGGTAGAGACACGGGCGTGTCCCTACCCGTGTGCGTTGAGTCAAGATAAACGAACGTGTCTCCCGAGCAGGACACAGGTAAGAACACGTCCATGCACACGGGCATCCCGTGACATGGGCAGTGGACACGGGCGTGTCCCTACCCATGTCTGTGTCCATATGACGCTATAACCGTCGTTGGCGCTTCAGCCAAGCGGGATACGGGTAGGAACATGGGCGTGTTCCTACCCGTGTTGGTCCTATTTATATAGGATTTGGCCGTTTTTCATCCTCTTCCCAAGCCTTCTTTTCTATGGAGAAACTGCTGGAGGAGGGAATGAGTTGCTGGAATCAACTATACTCCGTGAAGAACCACCGCCGCCGCCAAGGAAAAGAAGATGCCGCCGCGAAGAGTGACGAGATCCTTGGCCGAAAATACCAGAAGCGCCGGAAATGAGGTGAGCTTCCTCCCCACTCCCTTGGTTCTATATCTGTAGTTAATCCTAGGAGAGATATCGACTCAAATGAGTCTTGATGTGTGAGATGAAGATTTCTAGGAGAGGCCATGCTAGGACTTGTGTTATAGGGTTTAGTCATCTTCAACCTTTCCTTCATTCAATGTGATGATGGGGGATGGTCTCGCGAAAAGGAATGGCCTGATGAGGGTGAATAAGGGAGGAGGAATTTCTGATGTGAATTGGGAAGATCGACTGGAGGAGGAAGACGAACCGATGCCATTCATTCCGCCTTAAGATGCACGCAAAAATCTACTTTCTGCGAGCAGCAATCTTCATGGCCGTTTTCAGATATGAAACGACCAGATCTGGGCTTTCGACTAAACATGAAAGTCGTAGCCCTTGGAAGTACTTTTCCAGTGAGTGGTTACACATCTTCAGGCGATGTATGAAGTCACAGTAAAGTCAGATCAAAGTAGAGGGCTGACAAGCTATGCGTGCAGAAAATGTATTCTGTACGCAGCAGGCTTTGGAGCCAATTTCATGTGTGATACAGTCTGATCTGGGTTGCAGACTGAACATGAAAGTTGTAACCCATGGAAAGACCTTTCGATCGACGGGTTACACGCATTTACCGAATTCTTGTAGCCCCGGGAATCTCCATCAATGTTGATGTCCAGAAGGTGTTCTGCACCTGAATTTCCTGGGTTGGTGTAGAATCGGGTTTTGACTCGGTGGAGATCTTGTAACAAATTGTCGTTGGGGTTTTGGCGAATTATAATATGTCTAACCGTGACAATTCAACGAGTGAGGAAATTGTTGGATAGACCCCACACAAACAAATGGTGAAATGAAATGTAATTGAACGAAACGATTTGGTGGGAGTTAGTGAACGAATGGTAATTCGTCGATTAATAACAAGATTGTCTTGAACTTGTGTATTCGGTCATTGTTGATAGTTAGATGATAAAATCATGTACGCACGAATGATTGAGTTTGGTGAAAGAGTTGTAATCGGAGATGTTAAAGTTAAGTGACCATAGCATAGGCATAATCATGTTGGCTGAAAGAGTGATGCATGGTCTTGAGGCTTGTCATATAGGGAAGTATAAGATGGTCCATTGTATGAGGTGGTTCGCCACTAGTGTTTGTGGTAAACCTTTAAGGTGCCTTTGGCATAGGATTATGGAAGAGTGTGAGTGCGGGTGTCGGATCGCACTGGTTAGTTATGTTGAGAATAGTTATTGATGGACGGTTGGGCTTGGTCCTTGGTGTTCACATCCCGAGGCTCCTTCCGTGCCAAGTGAACGGTTGGGCTTGGTCCTCGTGCTCATTTCTGAGGCTCCTTTAGGGTCACATCATAGGCTAGTTTGGGGATAGGATCTCGGTGCACATCTACCCGAGACACCCGCTAAGCCGTAGTACGCATGTGAGCTCCGCTGTGTGTTCTTAGCGTTGAGGCTTATGGAGGCCTAGGCCAGGTAGTGTGGAGACCAGCCTAGTAGTGGAGATGCCCATTCTATTGTCACCAACTTGCCACGACGGATTAAGCCTGAGAGGTTAGCTACCTACTCGAAAAGTGTGAACTATTTGTCTGTGTCGACACAGCAATTGCTTGTGCATGTTCATGGGTGAGTCATAGCATAGCGTTCATTGCATCGCATTACATCGCATTCACAAGATCCTCATCGTATAAGTTTGTATGGGCACTCTTATACGATGAGTTACTTTTCTGTTGAGCCAATCCTCAACTTATATGTCTGTATGGGCATTCATATAAGTTGGGTTACTTTCTGTTGTAGCCTTATATTATTATACTGTTGTAGTTGATAGAACTGCTAGAGTAATGACTATTCATTTATTGTGCTGCTATATTATTATGATGTTTACTGATCACACTATGCAACCTGCTTGTACTTATGCTTACATACTTTATATATATTGTACCTTTGTCCATTTCTCCGCCCGGTGCCGAGGAGTCGCCGGGGGAGCGGATGTGAAAGCCACTTAGTATTTATGACTAACGGTTGCTACGTCTTCCTTTTTAGGAGGAAACCCCGTAGGTAGAGCAACCGCGGATTATGTAGCAGGCCAGCCAGGGCAGGGCGATAGGGCCTGAAGGGATGGTGTCGTCGTTACCGTCGGTTACTGATGTGAGCGTGAGAGATACTTGATGTAGCCCTTTTGGGCAAAATATTACTCGTACTCTGATAGTTTAGAAGCTTGATGTAGCTTCTATATTTGTTATATTTTGGGCAAAATATTACTCGTACTTATGTGTGCATTTTACTTCTGTTTTTATAACTCTGGTTGGGTTGACATGTTGATATTGGTAAAGGCCGGCATCATAGGCGTCTTGTAGTACAGGCTATCCCGAGTGCTAGTAGTACCACAAGGCGGCTGTTCTGGGCATAAGACCCCTCTCGTGCCGTGGTTTGTGTTCCAGGAGGGGGGGGGGTCGTACAAATTGTATCAGTTTGCTCCGATCCTGAATTAGAGAAGTCATTTAATAATGGTGCCACCCCCATTTGATTAGTCAGTTTGGGGACAAACTGACTTAGCGGAAGCAGTGGTGTGCCCATATGTAATTCACACTAAGTATGTCCAACTTTGACCCTACGAATATCCAACCTGACAGTAGGTACGTACCTTTGTTCGTCGATCTCCTAAAGTATGGATGACCCCAGGAACGTAAAACTATTGTATAAAGTCTTGCGAGACCCCTAGGGCAAGCACTTTTGTTAATAGCGTATTTTGAACCTAGCACAGATAATAGACATGGAAGATTTCCTAGGGCAACCACTTTTGTTTATATCAGACTCGAGCTTGGAGGAGATAGTAGATGTGGTAAAGTGGTTGGAAGCGGTTCTTTTGGGTGTTTAGACAAGCGTTAAGAGACTCGCTGAAGGAGACATTGAAGTAGGACCCAGCTCCAGGATGAGGTATACGAGGAAGAAATTCATATGTTATAAGCATTCGTCCTTAGTCTGCCTAATTTTGTTCTAGGAATCTGGCTTGAGCCTTCACAATTTGATACTTAGGCGTAATGGTTATTGAGAAACTGACCTATAAGTTATTCGATACCGGTGCCTCTCACTCGTTTGTGTCTGCAGACTTCATTAAAGACCTGGAAGGAGTGCAATCCTTCACTGGTATTGTTGAAGAGTACGCCTTCCAAACGGCTCTGAGATGACCGCAACCGCCAAGTGCGAATTAGAGATACTCATTGGGGGAAAGTTCTTCGATACCCCTGCCACAGTTTTGAGAATGCCGGAGTTCAACCTCATTCTAGGCACTACGTAGCTGGATTGGCACTACGCAACAATTGACTGCCCGGAGAAGCGAATCTACTTGAGGCTGGGGATACTGATATAATCTTCCAAGGTATAGAATTCACACCACGTTTATTATTGTCTTCGATTAGGACCTTGAAAGCTCACATGATAGGGGATGAAGTCTACATGATATGTTTCAAACTGAAGGAGATAAAAATAGATATGAAGGACGTGCTGGTAGTCCGAGATTTTCCTAAGGCATTTCCTAAGAAATTTCCAGGACTACCCTCGCATAGAGAAGTTGATTTTCAAATCAAGCTAATACCAGGAGCCAAGCCCATCTCCAGGACTCCTTACCGAATGGCCCCGAAGGAACTCGCAGAGTTTAATGTTCAGGTTCAAGAACTGGTGGAATCAGGGTTTGTTCTCCCCAGCTCATCACCTTGGGGAGCCCTTGTTCTATTTATTAAGAAGAAAGATGGGACCTTGCGATTATGTTTAGTCTATCGGGAGCTAAACCGACTGACGGTACGGAACACCTATCCGTTACCTCAGATCGATGAGTTGTTCGACCAATTGGTAGGAGCGCATTTGTTTTCCAAACTAGATTTGCGCTCGGGGTATTATCAGTTGAGAATACAAGAGGAGGATATTCAGAAAATTGCCTTTAGCTCAAGGTACGGCTTGTACAAGTTCAGTGTGATGCCGTATGGGCTCACAAATGCCCCATCAGCTTTCATGAGCCTGATGAACAAAGTGTTCGAGCCTTATTTAGATGTCTTTGTCATCATTTTCATCGACGACATCTTGGTCTACTCTAAGATGGAGGAAGAGCATGTCGAACATTTGACCTTGGTACTGAAGAAGCTAAAAGAGCACGCCTTGTTTGCCAAGTTCAGCAAGTGTGAATTTTGGCTCCAAGAGGTTGCCTTCTTTGGCCATGTGATTAGTGGGGCCGGGTTGACTGTGAATCCGGCCAAGGTACGTGCCGTGAAGGAGTGGTCTCCCTTGAAGTCAGCAGCTGATGTGCGGAGCTTTCTTGGACTTGCCGGGTATTATCGCAAGTTTGTAAAAGGGTTCTCAAAGAATGACCTTCCTCTGACTATGCTGAAAAAGAAAGGTGTGCCATATGAGTGGACACCCCAGTGTGAAGCTGCGTTTCAGGAACTGAAGGACCGACTTACATCCGCACCCATCCTAGCCCTTCCATCAGGGAAGGAAGGATTTCAAGTTTACACTAACGCATCATATCAAGGGATGGGAGAGGTATTGATGCAACACGGGCATTTGATTGTATATGCTTCCAGACAACTGAAGAAGCATGAAATCAACTACCCAATACATGATTTAGAATTGGGAGAAGTGGTGTTCGCCTTGAAGATTTGGAGGCACTATCTATATGGCGTTCACTACGAAATCTTTTCGGATCACAAGAACTTAAAGTACGTCCATACCCAGAAGTAATTTAATTTAAGACAACGGCGGTAGTTGGAGTTTTTGTGTGATTATGAATTCACCCTGAACTACCACCCTTGAAACTTAAATTCCATAGCCTATGCTTTGAGCAGGAAGGTACCGGAAATAAGCCCCGAGTCCCGGTTGATGCGTATGGAGTTAGCTCGGATGCTTGAGGAGATGGAGATCGCTCTGGTGTATAAGGACCAACCGGATGGGTATACAGAGTACTTAACTGCGATGAGCATAGTTTGTGATATTCGAGACCGAATCCGGGCGGAGCAAGGAAAGGATGCCGCACTTTTCCCGACAATCAAGTCGATTGAAGATGGGACAACTGATGAGTACTCTTTAAAATACGGCCTCGTTCATCTCCGTGGTTAGCTATACATTCCCAAGGGCGGTAAAATTCGGGTAGATATCCTGAGAGAGGCTCACTGCACTCAGTATTCTGTACATCCTGGGATTGCTAAGATGTACGCCGACTTGCGGAAGACCATGTGTTGGCTGGGAATTAAGAGAGACGTCCGATATTTTGTTACGCACTGCGAGGCCTTTCAAAGGGTGAAGGCAGAATGCAGGAGCCCCGATGGATTATTACAGTCATTGCCCATCCCCGAGTGGAAGTTTGAGGATGTCTCCATGGACTTCGTCCACAATTTGCCTCCCTCACGCTCAGGGAATGATTCAGTATGGGTAATCGTTGACCGCCTGAAGAAGGTAGCCCGCTTTATTCCTATGAAGAAAGAAGCTCATGTGGATGTTTTTGTATGCCTCTTTATGGAGCATTTCATACGGTATCATGGTGTGCCAAAGACGATTGTTTCTGACCGGGATGGTCGGTTTACCTCTAAATAATGGAAGGCTATGCTGGAGTATTTGGGTTCAGGTCTTACCTTTAGCACATCGTTTCATCCTCAAACAGATGGGCAGTCTGAAAGGACTATCAGGACATTGGAGGATCTATTGAGGCTATGCGTATTAGATAGAGGAGAGCCGTGTGAAAGGCTCTTACCCATGGTGGAATTTTCATATAACAACAGTCACAAGGCCAGTATCGAAATGGTGCCCCATGAAGCCCTTTACGAAAGAAGGTGTAGAACACCCTTGTCTTGGGTACAGGATGAAGACCCGAAGACATTGGGAATTGAATACATTGATGATACTGACGCGGTTGTGAGACTAATACGGACCGCATACTTGAGGCTCAAAGTCGGCAGGCAAAATATTATAATGCAAAGCACCGGATGGTGGAATTTCAAGTGGGAGACAAAGTGTTTCTAAAGATCAGGCCGACGCATGGAGTATCACGGGTACGTGGTGTGAAGAAGCTCAGCCCAAGGTACGTTGGGCCCTACATTATATTGGAAAGGATTGGCCCGTTGGCCTATCGGTTGGAGTTACCGCCAGAGCTAGAGAATCTGCATGACGTATTCCATGTGTCGTCACTTCGAAAGGCGTTGTTTCAGCCCGATCAATATGTTCCCACCACTGACGGAGCAGTTGCGACTGATAGGCCGGTGCGACTAGAGCCTGTGCGGATAATAGACAACGAGACAAGGATTTTGCGCCACAAAAGTGTTCATTTGGTAAAGGTGTTGTGGTCTAATCATGGGAAGGAGGAGTATACATGGGAGCCAGTGGACTTGATGCAAAATCCCTACCCGGAGCTGTTTCATCAAGGTAATCTTTAAAAACATATTTTATTTAATGCGTTTCTCTCCCCTTAGCCTTAGCCTGATTTCGGGGCCGAAATCTTTTATTTTGTTTATAGAATTTGTAACGTCCCGATTCGCGCTAGGCCCCTCGTACGTGCTTCTGAGTCAGGAGAGCTGACTTGGGCCCAGGGAGTGCAGGTGACTAGGCTTACACTCGTGTGGAAAAGAGAAATTGGTACAGAATAGGACACGGGTAGAGACACGGGCGTGTCCTTACCCGTGTGAATCCAGTAGAACTCGAGAGGCGTTGAGTGGAACTTGACTTGGCCTATCCCGAGAAGGACACGGGTAGAGACACGGGCGTGTCCCTACCCGTGTCGAGAGGCATTGAGTGGAACTCGACATGGCCTGTCCCGAGAAGGTCACGGGTAAAGACACAGGCATGTCCCTACCCGTGTCGAGAGGCATTGAGTGGATCTCGATAGGGCCTGTCCCGAGAAGGACATGGGTAGATACACGGGCGTGTCCCTATCCGTGTCGAGAGGCGTTGAGTGGAATTCGGCAGGTCCTATCCCGAGCAGGACACGGGTAGAGACACGGGCGTGTCCCTACCCGTATGCGTTGAGTGAAGATCAACGAACATGTCTCCCGAGCAGGACACGGGTAAGAATACGTCCATGCACACGGCCGTGTCCTGTGACACGGGTAGTGGACACGGGTAGTGGACACGGGCGTGTCCCTACCCGTGTCTGTGTCCATACGACGCTATAACCGTCACCGCCGCTTTAGCCGAGCGGGACACGGGTAGGAACACGAGCGTGTTCCTATCCGTGTTGGTCCTATTTATATTGGATTTGTCCGTTTTTCATCCTCTTCCCAAGCCTTATTTTCTATGGAGAAACTGCTGGAGGAGGGAAGGAGTTGCTGGAATCAACTATACTCCGTGAAGAACCACCGCCGCCGCCAAGGAAAAGAAGATGCCGCCACGAAGAGTGACGAGATCCATGGCCGGAAATAGCGGAAGCACCGGAAATGAGGTGAGCTTCCTCCCCTCTCTCTTTGTGCTAGATCTATAGTTAATCCTTGGCGAGATATCAACTCAAATGAGTCTTGATGTGTGAGATGAAGATTTCTAGGAGAGGCCATGCTAGGACTTGTGTTCTAGGGTTTAGTCATCTTCAACCTCTCCTTCATTCAATGTTATGATGGGGGATGGTATCGCGAAGAGGAATGACCTGATGAGGGTGAATAAAGTAGGAGGAATTTTTGATGTGAATTGGGAAAATCGGCTGGAGGAGGAAGATGAACATATGCCGTTCGTTCTACCTTAAGATGCACGCAAAAATCAACTTTCTGCGCGCAACGATCTTCGTGGCCGTTTTCAGATATGTAACGGCCAGATCTGGGCTTTCGACTAAGTAAGAAAGTCGTGGCCCTTGAAAATACTTTTCTAGTGGGTGGTTACGCATATTCAGGCGAAGTATGTAGCCACGGGAAAGTCTGATCGAAGTAGAGGGCTGACAGGATAAGCTTGCAGAAAATGTATTCTGTACGCAGGCTTTGGAGCAAATTTCATGTGTGATACAGTCTGATCTGGGTGACATACTGAACATGAAAGTTGTAACCCATGGAAAGACCTTTCTATCGAGGTGTTACAGGAATTCACCGGATTCCTATAGCCTCAGGAATCTCCGGTCGAAGTTGCTGTCCAGAGGGTGTTCTACACCTTAATTTTCGGGGTTTGTGTAGAATCGGGTTTGGACTCGGTGGAGATCTTATAACAAATTGTCGTTGGGGTTTTGGCGAATTATAATATGTCTATCTATGATAATTAAACGAGTGAGGAAATTGTTGGATAGACCCCACACAAAAAATGGTGAAATGAAATGTAATTGAACGAAACGATTTGGTAGGAGTTAGTGAACGAATGGTAATTCGTCGATTAATAACAAGATTGTCTTGAACTTGTGTATTCGGTCGCTGTTGATAGTTAGATTATTAACTCATGTGCACACAAATGATTGAGTTTGGTGAAAGAGTTGTAATCAGAGATGTTAAAGTTAAGTGACCATAGCATAGACATAATCATGTTGGTTGAAAGAGTGATGCATGGTCTTGAGGCTTGTCATATAGGGAAGTCTAAGATGGTCCATTGTATGAGGTGGTTCGCCACCAGTGTTTGTTGTAAACCTTTAAGGTGCCTTGGGTATAGGATTGTGAAAAGGTGTGAGTGCGGGTGTCTGATCACACTGGTTAGTTATGTTTATAAGAGTTATAGATGGACGGTTGGGCTTGATCCTCGGTGTTCATGTCCCGAGGCTCCTCCCGTGCCAAGTAGACAGTTGGGCTTGGTCCTCGTGTTTGATCTGAGGCTCCTTCCATGCCACGATGATGTGGTATTGCATGCGGTGTGAGTCGACACACGGTGTCGTAATCCCGGGTTAAGGATAGTGTGGCAGGTCTACGGGCTCGCCAATCGTCACACCGATGGGAGTTGACAGTTAGACCTTGGGAGGTTTGGCTTGGTCCTTGGTGTTCAATTCCCGAGGCTCCTTCCGTGCCAAGTGAGCGGTTGGGCTTGGTCCTCGTGCTCATTTCTGAGGCTCTTTCCGGGTCACATCATAGGCCAGTTCGGGGCTAGGTTCTCGGTGCACATCTACCCGAGACACCCGCTGAGCTGTAGTACGCGTGTGAGCTCTGCTGTGTGTTCTTAGCATTGAGGCGTACGGAGGCCTAGGCCAGGTAGTGTGGAGACCAGCCTAGTAGTGGAGATGCCCGCTCTACTATCACCGTTTGGACATGACGGATGACGCTTGAGAGGTTAACTACCTACTCGAAAAGTGGGAACTGAGAGTCTGTGTCGACACAGCAATTGCTTGTGCATGTTCATCGGTGAGTCATAACATAGCATTCATTGCATCACATTCACAAGATCCTCATCGTATAAGTTTGTATGGGCACTCTTATACGATGAGTTATTTTCTGTTAAGCCGATCCTCAACTTATATGTCTGTATGGGCATTCATATAAGTTGGGTTACTTTCTGTTGTAGCCATATATTATTATATTGCTGTAGTTGATAGAACTGCTAGAGTCATTTATTGTGCTGCTATACTATTACGATGTTTACTGATCACACTATGCCACCTTTTTGTACTTATGCTTACATACATTATATATATTGTACCTTTGTCTATTTCTCTGGCCGGTGCCGAGGAGTCGCCGGGGGAGCGGATGTGAAAGCCACTTAGTCTTTATGACTAACGGTTGATATGTCTTCCTTTTTAGGAGGAAACCCCGCAGGTAGAGCAGCCGCGGATTATGAAGCAGGCCAGCCAGGCCAGGACGACAGGGCCTGAAGTGACGGTGCCATCGCTACCGTCGGTTATTGATGTGAGTGTGAGAGAGACTTGATGTATCCCTTTTGGGCAAAATATTACTCATACTTTGATAGTTTAGAAGTTTGATGTAG
This sequence comes from Platanthera zijinensis, assembly GCA_039513925.1. Classification (NCBI taxonomy): domain Eukaryota; kingdom Viridiplantae; phylum Streptophyta; class Magnoliopsida; order Asparagales; family Orchidaceae; genus Platanthera; species Platanthera zijinensis. The sequence goes on from CM077083.1 coordinate 41,992,178, forward strand.
CTTTTATATTTGTTATATTTGGACTTATATACTTATGTGTGCATTTGACTTCTGTTTTTATAACTCGGGTTGGGTTGGCATGTTGATATTGGTAAAGGCCGTCAGAATAGGCGTCTTGTAGTACAGGCTAGCCCGAGTGCTAGTGCTACTACAAGGCATCTTCTCTGGGCATAAGACCCCTCTCGCGCCGTGGTCTGTGTTCCGGGAGGGGGGGGGTCTTACAAATGGTATCAGCTTGCTCCAATCCTTTATTAGAGAAGTCATTTATCAATGGTGCCACCCACGTTCGATTATTCAGTTTGGGGACAAACTGACTTAACGGAAGAAGTGGTGTGCCCATATGTAATTCACACTAAGTATTTCCAACTTTGACCCTACGATTAGCCAACCTGACCTTAGGTACGTACCTTTGTACGTCGATCTCCTAAAGTATGGATGACCCCAGGAACGTAAAACTGTTGTATAAAGTCTTGCGAGACCCCTAGGGCAAGCACTTTTTTTTATAGCGAATTTTGAACCTAGCGCAGATAATAGACATGGAAGATTCCCTAGGGCAACCACTTTTGTTTATAGCAGTCTCGAGCTTGGCGTATATAGTATATGTGGTAAAGTGGTTGGAAGCGGGACTTTTGGGTGTTTAGACAAGCGTTAAGAGACTCGCTGAAGGAGCAATTGAAGCAGGACCCAGCTCCAGGACGAGGGATACGCGGAAGAAATTCATACGTTATAAGCCTTCGTCCTTAGTCTGCCTAAGTTTGTTCTAGGAATCTGGCTTGAGCCTTCACAATTTGATACTTAGGCGTAATGGTTAGTTAGAAACCGACCTATACGTTATTCGATACCGGTGCCTCTCACTCGTTTGTGTCTGCGGACTTCATTAAATACTTGGAAGGAGTGCAATCCTTCACTGGTATTGCTCGAAGAGTACGCCTTCAGGACGGCTCTGAGATGACCGCAACCGCCAAGTGCGAATTGGAGATACTCATTGGGGGAAAGTTCTTCAATACCCCTTCCACAGTTTTGCGAATGCCGGAGTACGACCTCATTCTAGGCATGGCGTGGATGGATTGGCACTACGTAAGAATTTACTGCGCGGAGAAGCCAATCTACTTGAGGCATGGGGATACCGATATAATCTGAAGGATCAAGCGCATACCCAACTGCACCAAATGCCCGGACTGTTGGAGAGGGCACTACTTAATTTATTAAATAAGTAGCAAAGCGCCACGGGTCAAGTGAAGGAACGCCAGACCCAACAATCCCCCCCGGCGTCCAGCACAACCCGTCGGCTCAGATGTAGGGTTACCACATGGCCCACATGGCTCAGAGGTGGGGTTACCACATGTCCACGGTTTGCCTGACCCGCCGGACCCACACAGGTAGAAGGGAAAAATCAGGATTTAATAGCGCCCCCCGGTCTTGAAGCCGTGACCTCCTCTGATACCAATTGAAGGATCAAGCGCATACCCAACTGCACAAAAAGCCTGGACTGTTGGAGAGGGCGCTACTTAATTTCTGAAATAAGTAGCAAAGCACCACGGGTCAAGTGAAGGAACGCCGGACCCAACAATCCCCCCCGACGTCCAGCACAACCCGTCGGCTCAGAGGTGGGGTTACCACATGGCCCACATGTCTTAGAGGTGGGGTTACCACATATCCACGGTTTGCCTGACCTGCCAGACCCACACAGGTAGAAGGGAAAAATCAGGATTTAATAGCGCCCCCCCGGTATTGAACCCGTGACCTCCTCTGATACCAATTGAAGGATCAAGCGCATACCCAACTGCACCAAAAGCCCGGACTATTGGAGAGGGCGCTACTTAATTTCTTAAATAAGTAGCAAAGCGCCATAGGTCAAGTGAAGGAACGATGGACCCAACAATCCCCCCCGGCGTCCAGCACAACCCGTCGGCTCAGAGGTGGGGTTACCACATGGCCCACATGGCTCAGAGGTTGGGTTACCACTTATCCACGGTTTGCCTGACCCACCGGACCCACACAGGTAGAAGGGAAAAATCAGGATTTAATAGCGCCCCCCGGTCTTGAACCCGTGACCTCCTCTGATACCAATTAAAGGATCAAGCACATACCCAACTGCACCAAAAGCCCGGACTGTTGGAGAGGGCGCTACTTAATTTCTTAAATAAGTAGCAATGCGCCACGGGTCAAGTGAAGGAACGTCGGACCCAACAATCCCCACCGACGTCCAACACAACCCGTCGGCTCAGAAGGTGGGGTTACTACATGGCCCATATGGCTCAGAGGTGGGGTTACCACATGTTTACGATTTGCCTGACTCGCCGGACCCACACAAGTAGAAGGGAAAAATCAGGATTTAATAGCGCCCCCCGGTCTTGAACCCGTGACCTCCTCTGATACCAATTGAAGGATCAAGCGCATACCCAACTGCACCAAAAGCCCGGACTGTTAGAGAGGGCGCTACTTAATTTCTTAAATAAGTAGCAAAGCGCCACGGGTCAAGTGAAGGAACGGCGGACCCAGCATAATCTTCCAAGGTATAGAATTCGCACCACGTTTATTATTGTCATCGATTCAGACCTTGAAAGCTCACAAGAGAGGGGGTGAAGTCTACATGATATTTTTCGAACTAAAGGAGATAAAAATAGATATGAAGGACGTGCGAGTAGTGCGGGATTTTCCCGAGGTATTTCCTAAGAAATTGCCATGATTACCCCCGCATAGAGAAGTTGATTTTCAAATCAAGCTAATACCAGGAGCCAAGCCCATCTCCAGGACTTCTTACCGAATGGCCCCGAAGGAACTCACAGAGTTTAGGGTTCAGTTGCAAGAACTGGTGGAATCAGGGTTTGTTCTCCCCAGCTCATCCCCTTGGGGATCCCCTATTCTATTTGTTAAGAAGAAAGATGGGACCTTGTGATTATGTATAGAATATCAGGAACTCAACTGACTGACGGTACGGAACACCTATCTGTTACCTCAGATCGATCAGTTGTTCGACCAATTGGTAGGAGCACATTGGTTTTCCAAACTAGATTTGCGCTTGGGGTATTATCAGTTGAGAATACAAGAAGAGTATATTCAAAAAATGGTCTTTAGCTCAAGGTACGGCTTGTACGAGTTCACTATGATGCCATTTGGGCTCACAAATGCCCCATCAGCTTTCATGAGCCTGATGAACAAAGTGTTCGAGCCTTATCTAGATGTCTTCATCATCATTTTCATCGACGACATCTTGGTCTACTCTAAGACGGAGGAAGAGCATGTTGTACATTTGACCTTGGTACTGAAGAAGCTAAAAGAGCATGCCTTGTTTGCCAAGTTCAACAAGTGCGAATTTTGGCTCCAAGAGGTTGCCTTCTTGGGCCATGTGATCAGTGGGGCCGGGTTAGCTGTGGATCCGGCAAAGGTGCATGCTATGAAGGAGTGGTATCCCTTGAAGTCAGCGGCCGATGTGCGAAGCTTCCTTGGACTTGCCGAGTATTATCGCAAGTTTGTAAAAGGGTTCTCAAAGATTGCCCTTCCTCTGACTACGCTGAAAAAGAAAGGTGTGCCGTATGAGTGGACACCCCAATGTAAAGCCGCATTTTAGGAACTAAAGGACCAACTTACATCCTCACCCATCCTAGCCCTTCCTTCCGGGAAGGAAGGATTTCAAGTTTACACTGACGCATCATATCAAGGGATGGGAGCAGTATTAATACAGCACGGGCATGTGATTGCATATGCTTCCAAACAACTGACAAAGCATGAAATTAACTACCCAGTACATGATTTGGAATTGGGAGCAGTGGTGTTCGCCTTGAAGATTTGGAGGCACTATCTATATGGAGTGCACTGCGAAATCTTTTTGGATCACAAGAACTTAAAGTACGTCCATACCCAGAAGGAATTGAATTTAAGACAACGACGGTGGTTGGAGTTTTTGTGTGATTATGAATTCACCCTGACCTACCACCTCGGAAAAGTAAATTCCGTAGCCGATGATTTGAGCAGGAAGGTACCAAAAACAAGCCCCGAGTCCCGGTTGATGCGTATGGAGTTAGCTCGGATGCTTGAGGAGATTGAGATCGCTCTGGTGTATAAGGACCAACCAGATGGGTATACGAAGTACTTAACCGTGATGAACATAGTTTGTGATATTCGAGACCGAATCCAGGCGTAGCAAGGAAAGGATGCCGTACTGGCCCCAACAATCAAGTCTATTGAAGATGGGACAACTGATGAGTGCTCTCTAAAAGACGGCCTCGTTCATCTCCGTGGCCGGCTTTATATTCCCAAGGGTGGTAAAATTCGGGAAGATATCCTGAGAGAGGCTCACTGCACTCAGTATTCTGTGCATCCTGGAATTGCTAAGATGTACACCGACTTGCGGAAGACCATGTGTTGGCTGGGAATGAAGAGAGACATCCAATATTTTGTTACGCACTGTGAGGCCTATTAAAGGGTGAAGGCAGAATGCAGGAGCCCCGGTGGATTATTACAGTCATTGCCCATCCCCGAGTGGAAGTTTGAGGATGTATCCATGGACTTCGTCAACGGTTTGCCTCGCTCACGCTCAGGGAATGATTCAGTATGGGTAATCGTTGACCGCCTGACGAAGGAAGCCCGGTTTATTCCTATGAAGAAATAAGCTCATGTGGATGTTTTGGTATGCCTCTTTGTGGAGAAGTTCGTACGGTATCACGATGTGCCTAAGACGATTGTTTCTGACCGAGATGGTCAGTTTACCTCTAAAGAATAGAAGGCGGTACAAGCATATTTGGGTTCATGTCTTACCTTTAGCACAACGTTTCATCCACAAACAGACTGGCAGTATGAAAGGTCTATCAGAACATTGGAGGATCTATTGAGGCTGTGCGTATTAGATAGAGGAGAGCAGTGGGAAAGGCTCTTACCCCTCGTGGAATTTTCATATAACAACAGTCACCAGGACAGTATCGGAATGACGCCCAATGAAGCCCTTTACGGAAGGTGTAGAACACCCTTGTCTTGGGTGCAGGATGAAGACCCGAAGGCATTGAGAATTGAATACATTGATGATACTGATGTGGTTATGGGACTAATACGGGACTGCATGCATGAGGCTCAAAGTCGGAAGGCAAAATATTATAATGCAAAGCACCAGATGGTGGAATTTCAATTGGGAGACAAAGTGTTTCTGAAGATCAGGCCAACGCATGGAGTATCACGGGTACATGGTGTAAAGAAGCTCAGGCCAAGGTATGTTGGGCCCTACATTATATTGGAAAGGATTGGCCCGTTGGCCTATCAGTTGGAGTTGCTGCCAGAGCTAGAGAATCTGCATGACATATTCCATGTGTCGTCACTTCGAAAGGCATTGTTGCGGCCCGATCAATATGTTCCCACCACTAACGGAGCAGTTGTGACTGATAGGTCGGTGCGACTAGAGCTTGTGCGGATAGTAGACAACGAGACAAGGATTTTGCGCCGCAAAAATGTTCCTTTGGTAAAGGTGTTGTGGTCTAATCATGGGAAGGAGGAGTATACATGGGATCCGGTGGACTTGATGCAAAAGCGCTACCCGGAGCTGTTTCATCAAGGTAATCTTTAAAAGCATATTTTATTTAATGCTATTCTATCCCCTTAACCTTAGCCGGATTTTGGGGACGAAATCTTTTATTTTGTTTATAGGATTTGTAACGTCCCGATTCACACTAGGCCCCTCGTGCGTGCTTCTGAGTCAGGAGAGCAAACTTGGGCCCAGGGAGTGCAGGCAACTAGGCTTACACTCGTGTGGAAAAGAGAAATTGGTCCAGAATAGGATACGGGTAGAGACACGGGCGTGTCCCTACCCGTGTGCATTGAGTAGAACTCGAGAGGCGTTGAGTGGAACTCGACATGGCTTGTCCTGAGAAGGACACGGGTAAAGACATGGGCATGTCACTACCCGTGTTGAGAGGCATTGAGTGGAACTCGACATGGCCTGTCCCAAGAAGGACATGGGTAGATACACGGGCGTGTCCCTACCCGTGTCGAGAGGCGTTGAGTGGAACTCGACAAGGCTTGTCCCGAGAAGGACACGGGTAGAGACACGAGCGTGTCCCTACCCGTGTCAAGAGGCATTGAGTGGAATTCGATAGGGCTTGTCCTGAGCAGGACACGGGTAGAGACACGGGCGTGTCCCTACCCGTGTGCGTTGAGTGAAGATCAATGAACGTGTCTCCCGAGCAGGACACGGGTAAGAACACATCCATGCACACGGTCCTGTCCCGTGATACGGGCAATGGACACGGGCGTGTCCCTACCCGTGTCCGTGTCCATACGACGCTATAACCGTCGCCGCCTCTTCTGCCGAGCGGGACACAGGTAGGAACACGGTCGTGTTCCTACCCGTGTTGGTCCTATTTATATAGGATTTGACCGTTTTTCATCCTCTTACCAAGCCTTCTTTTCTGTGGAGAAACTGCTGGAGGAGGGAAGGAGTTGCTGGAATCAACTATACTCCGTGAAGAACCACCGCCGCCGCCATTGAAAAGAATATGTCGTCGCAAAGTGTGACGAGATCCATGGCTGGAAATAGCGGAAGTGCGGAAATGAGGTGAGATTCCTCCCCTCTCCCTTGGTGCTAGATCTGTAGTTAATCCTAGGCGAGATATCGACTCAAATGAGTCTTGATGTATGAGATGAAGATTTCTAGGAGAGGCCATGCTAGGACTTGTGTTCTAAGGTTTAGTCATCTTCAACCTCTCCTTCATTCAATGCGATGATGGGGGATGGTCTCGAGAAGAGGAATGGCCTGATGAGGGTGAATAAGGGAGGAGGAATTTCTGATGTGAATTGGGAAGATCGTCTGGAGTAGGAAGACGAACCGATGCCGTTCTTTCCGCCTTAAGATGCATGCAAAAATCTACTTTCTGTGCGCATCGATCTTTGTGGCCGTTTTCAGATATTAAACGACCAGATCTTGGCTTTCGACTAAACAAAAAAGTCGTAGCCCTTGGAAATACTTTTCTAGTGAGTGGTTACACATCTTCAGGAGAAGTCTGTAGCCATGGGAAAGTCTGATCGAAGTAGAGGGCTGACAGGCTAAGCGTGCAGAAAATGTATTCTGTACACAGCAGGCTTTTGAGCCAATTTCATGTGTGATACAGTCTGATCTGGGTTGCAGACTGAACATGAACGTTATAACTCATGGAAATAAATTTTCATTGAGGGGTTACACGCATTCACCGGATTCTTGTAGCCTCAGGAATCTTTGGTCGAAGTTTCTGTCCAAAAGGTGTAATGCACCTGAATTTCCTGGGTTGGTGTAGAATCGGGTTTGGACTCGGTTGAGATGTAACAAATTGTCGTTGGTGTTTTGGCGAATTATAATATGTCTAACCATGATAATTCAACAAGTGAGGAAATTGTTGGATAGAACCCATAAAAATAAATGGTGAAATGAAATGTAATTGAACGAAACGATTTGGTGGGAGTTAGTGAACGAATAGTAATTCATCGGTTAATAACAAGATGGTCTTGAACTTGTGTATTCGGTCGCTGTTGATAGTTAGATGATTAAATCATGTGCGCACGAATGATTGAGTTTGGTGAAAGGGTTGTAATCAGAGATGTAAAAGTTAAGTGACCATAGCATAGACATAATCATGTTGGCCGAAAGAGTGATGCATGGTCTTGAGGCTTGTTATATAGGGAAGTCTAAGATGGTCCTTTGTATGAGGTGGTTTGCCACCAGTGTTTGTGGTAAACCTTTAAGGTGCCTTGGGCACAGGATTGTGAAAGGGTGTGAGTGCGGGTGTCTGATCGTACTGGTTGGTTATGTTGAGAAGAGTTATAGATGGACGGTTGGGCTTGGTCCTTGATTTTCATGCCCAGAGGCTCCTCCGGTGCCAAGTGGATGGTTGGGCTTGGTCCTCGTGTTTGATCCGAGGCTCCTTCTGTTCCACGATGATGTGGTATTGCATGAGGTGTGAGTCGACAAACGGTGTCGTAATCCTGGGTTAAGGATAGTGTGACAGGTCAACGGGACCTTGGACGGTTGGGCTTGGTCCTTGGTGTTCACTTCCCAAGGCTCCTTCCGTACAAAGTGAACAGTTGGGCTTGGTCCTCGTGCTCATTTCCGAGGCTCCTTCCTGGTCACATCATAGGCCATTTTGGGGCTAGGATCTCGATGCACATCTACCCGAGACACCCGCTGAGCCATAGTACACGTGTGAGCTCCGTTGTGTGTTCTTAGCATTGAGGCGTACGGAGGCCTATGCCAAGTAGTGTGGAGACCACCCTAGTTGTGGAGATGCCCGCTTTACTGTCACCATCTGGCCACGATGGATGACTCCTGAGAGGTTAGATTCCTACTCAAAAAGTGGGAACTATAAGTCTGTGTCGACACAGTAATTGCTTGTGCATGTTCATGGGTGAGCCATAGCATAACATTCATTGCATCACATTACATCACATTCACAAGATCCTCATCGTATAAGTTTGTATGGGCACTCTTATACGATGAGTTACTTTTCTGTTGAGCCGATCCTCAACTTATATGTCTGTAGGGGCATTCATATAAGTTGTGTTACTTTTTGTTGTAGCCTTATATTATTCTACTGCTGTAGTTGATAGAACTGCTTGAGTAATGGTTATTCATTTATTGTGCTGCTATACTATTACGATGTTTACTGATCACACTATGCCACCTGTTTGTGCTTATGCTTACATACTTTATATATATTGTACCTTTGTCCATTTCTCCGCCCGGTGCCGAGGAGTCACTGGGGGAGCGGATGTGAAAGCCACTTAGTCTTTATGACTAATGATGCGTGGAAAATACGGCAAGCGCACCGGTCGCACAAGTAATAAAGTTTGGGAATAAATCCCCGAGTGTCGGTCTCTTGAGGAACACAGTAAGGGATGAGTTAATGTCGAGGAGGACTTGAGATTGAAGTCCTCGGGTCGGCTCAAAAAGGGGGGTTTTGATTGTTGCGGAAACAGAAAGTAAAATCTACAAGCTACTCCTATGCAACGCCGCTATGCGATGCTTCGCCAGGAGGGATGGAAACTACACGGGCCGCTATGCACCGAATCGCTTGGCGGATGGACAAGTAGGCTAGCGGATGAGGTGGTTAGAATGGCGGAATGAGGGTCGTGAGCACCTCTTCGCAACGCACGCCACTAGCAATTGCTAGTGCGGCAAGGGTGGATGGTGGAGGATGGAATATGGCGCACCTCAAGCAATAATAACAAAATCACAATAACTCACATAGACATGAATAAGTGAAAATGCTAATCAATAAAAATACTTCATCAATACATGGAAAATAACTAAGCTAACAACAACAAGAGGAAGAGGTGTGCGAATCGACCGAATCCGAAGCCTTATTGAGGGTTCACGGTTGGAATCCCGGGTTGTCAATCCGAGTCCAAGCTCGGTCCTCAACTGCGTCCGGGGTAGAGGAGGCTGTCACTCACTCCCAATGGACCCGTCTTCTTCGTTGAAATGACCCGGTAGATTGCGGCTCCAGCCCCTCCTAGCTTGATGGAGAAAGCTCGGTCAAAACTCCGCTTGAAGCTTGGGGATGAAGGAGGAGGCCGAGGGGATGCTCCGGCTTTGATTTGGCGTTGAAGGCTTGCCTGGAGCAACTCCCTTTGGTGGAGGATGATGGAGGACGGTGGAAACCCTCCTTGGAGACGAAAATGGCGGAAAAACGGCGGACTTTGGCGATCTCCCCGAGTTTAGGGTGAAACCAGCGTATTTATAGATTGCAGAATAAACAGCGCGCATGACCACTGGCGCACGACCAGTGGTCGTGCGCGAACAATATTAGCGCCCGTGCGGCCAGAACCTGTAGAGCCTGCAGTAAGAAATTAAAGCAAGCGCACGATCACAGGCCCACGACCAATGGTCGTGCGCGATATGGTCCGTGATCGTGCGATATGGAGGCAGAAAAGTGGAAAAAGATGGCATGACTGCGCACGACCGGCAGCGCACGAGCAGTGATCGTGCGCGGTATGGCTGGTGATCGTGCGATATGGCAGAGGCAGAACTTTCATAAAAGAGGGCAGACTGCGCACGACCAATGATCGTGCGCCAAAGAGGTCGATGGTCGTGCGTGGGTAAAAACGCACGACCACTGGCTCCTTTGTCAAAAATGGTGAAAGCCCTATCCCGGACGCCCACACGATCCCAGAACCTGCAGGAAAACTGGACGGGATGTCGACATGGCAGTCACAGACATAAATATAATGCACAGCAAAAAGGGAAATACACACATGCACAGAAATAGGCTAAAAAGGGTGCACAAGACATGGAAAACCGTAGCGAACCAAAAGGAGTGCAAATGCCGCTAAACGGTGTGCAAAGACAAGAAAATAAGCCTAGATGAGTCCGGAATTAAGTATAAAATATGGACTCATCAACTAACAGTTGCTACGTCTTCATTTTTGGAGGAAACCCCGCAGGTAGAGTAGCCGCGGATTATGCAGCAGGACAGCCAGGCCAGGACAACAGGGCTTGAAGGGACGGTGCCGTCGCTACCATCGTTTACTGATGTGAGTGTGAGATAGACTTGTTGTATCCCTTTTGGGCAAATATTACTCGTACTCTGATAGTTTAGAAGCTTGATATAGCTTCTATATTTTTTCTATTTGGACTTATATACTTATGTGTGCATTTGACTTCTGTTTTTATAACTCTGGTTGGGTTGGCATGTTGATATTGGTAAAGGCCGGCAGAATAGGCGTCTTGTAGTATAGGCTAACCCGAGTGCTAGTGCTACCGCAAGACGGCTGTTCTGGGCATAAGACTCCTCTCGTGCTGTGGTCTGTGTTTCGGGAGGGGGGGGGGTCTTACATCAAATTCCCAATTTGGTGTTGTTGATGGACTGTTATGGAACGACAGTCGTCTGTGCGTCCCAGGTGTGTGTAAACTACGGGATGAATTGATGTACGAGGCTCATCTTACCAAGTACTCAATTCACCTAGGGAGCACGAAAATATATCGTGATATGAAAAGTTGTTCTGGTGGCCAGGACTTAAGAAGGACGTGGCACTTTATGTGGTAAAGTGTAAGACGTGCGCCTTGGTGAAGGCGGAGTGCCAGAAGCCTAAAGGTTTCTTGAAGTCCTTGCCTATCCCAGAGTGGAAGTTTGACGATATTTCAATGGATTTTGTGCATGGGTTGCCAAGGTCGCAGAAGGGAAACGACGCCATCTGGGTGATCCTAGATCGATTGACGAATGTGTCATACTTCATTCTGAATAGGAGTAACACCCCTATCCGTCGGATAGCATATAGCAGTAGGTCCGGCCGGGCCCCGACGCCATATACTACGGACAGACCGGTTGGTTACGCGTTGAAACCATTCAACCAATCATGTCGTCCTACACAACACCTAGCGGAAGCAAATTATTAAGTTGCAAAAGAAAATAAGAACCCTGCTACCAAGCATGAATGTCCACTACCAACTCAGGAATGTAATCAAACACAAAGGAGAACTGGCCTTAAGGCCTTACATTGTTCACTTAACAAAATAGTATTTTCCAAACTTCGGCACGCAGGCCGGCCATACATGAAAACGGGAAAGATACATAAGCAATTAGGCCTTCGAGGGCCAGCACAGCAACAAGGGCTTTAGCCCGCTATTTCCCGCTCTGCTCCGCAGCACCTGCAAGCCACAAACCACCGCCCGGTGGCAAACAATAGCAACGGTCAGCAATGCTGACCAAATTATAACGATCCCGCCCCCAAAATCGGGGCGGCGATGCTCTTTCCCTGCACTTCATTAGTATAGGCAATGCTATTAATGTGAACACACATCAACACAGGCGTAGGCTCGCACGGCCACACACCCCGTGCACTCAGGGCACATTCTCGGCGAACCGGCCAACGCCACATCAATTCAAGCCATAGACGTTCCCAATCCACCACTGCCTCTTGAACGGTCGTCCATATGAGCATTTTGCCTTCCTAGCCTTGGTCACGGCAATTTAAGCCATAGACCGCCGAAGACCCTCATCCATGCCAACGGTCCTACCGAACGACATAGACCGGGTACGGTTCCGCCTGACCCGTGCTCATACCGCAACGGCAATTTAAGCCATATGCGCAGGTCAAGACTCACCGAGTCCCGTTTCCGCCACAACAATCACATAACCCGGTTATGTTCACGTTGGCTCCCCGGCCACCGTGTTGGCAAAACCCGCCTTTGCCCAGTTTTCCGGGTGCACCTTGGAGTTAATCTCCAAGGCTCCCTGATGCAATCTACCACGTAGAAAACCCGAAAAACACCCAAACACCCGGAGTTTTCCCCGGTTCGTATGCAATGCAACATCACCGATCCGGCTCTACTTGTCCGGATAGGCTTCACACACAATGCCTATGTCCGTTTTCTCATACGGACTCTACACAAGGGGGACTTCACATATCTACCCCAAGGAACGCTCCAACTCTTCGCTCACTCGCGAGAGCGGGCTTCCTATGCAAAGGAAAAGAGGGCTTCACATGCCCAAGGATGAGAAATCGTTACCCTTGCATTCTTCCGCGGCGCCATCGAAAACTACACGGTTGGAAAGCACCGCAACGGCGTCGCCTCCGCGGATCTGGACTCGGATCGCGATTCGGAGCTCCGAAGCTCTTCCGGCGGCCGGATCTAGCCCTTCTTCCTCCTCCTTACTCTCTCCTCTCTCTAGCTTTTAGAAAGAGAACCACTCAAGAGAAATGAGGGTTTCTAACCCTATTCCCGGCTAAAACCTCCCAGGAGCAGCCCCCCACCGTCGGATCCCAAGCCAAGGAAATGAACGGCCACGATTAAGCCCCAAATTATAAAATCTGGGCCGAACATGGGTTGGCACACGGCCGTGTGCCTGGCCGTGTAGCTCATTCGCCGTCTCGATTCAGATTGAAAACCAGCACACGGCATGTGACACGGCCGCCGACACGCCCGTGTCGCCTGCGACACGCCCGTGTCGGGACTCGTGTCACGCCCCCCGTGTGCAATAAATCGACACCTTGCAGTCAGAGTGGTACACGGCTTGGTGACACGGCATGGGACACGCCCGTGTCACATCTGACACGCCCGTGTCTGGACCCGTGTCTCGGCCCGTGTACCACTTCGATGATTTCCTTGAGTGACACGGCCTGGGACACGCCCGTGTCCTAGGCCGTGTCCCTCCACACGACCAACGTCGACCAACACTGGTCGACTACACGGCCAATTCGATGATTCGAGCTCGACACGCCCGACACGGTCTCCGACACGCCCGTGTCGGGGGCCGTGTCACCTGTACCAAAAATCTAACTTGGCCAAAAACGATCCCCGCCGCTCCTACGACAAATTGGGGTGTTACAATTCTACCCCCCTTAAAGAATTTCGTCCACGAAATTAATAAAGGAAAACAGGACTTAACGTAAAACAGTACCTGAGCGGAATAATTCCGGGTACTCCTCGAGCATAGTCTGCTCCCGTTCCCAAGAGAGCTCCTCACGCCCGCAGTTATCCCACCGGACCTTAACCATCCGGATCTCCTTGTTACGAAGCCTCTTGACCTCAACATCTTCAATGCGGACGGGCTTGACCCTTGTCGTCAACCCTTTGTCCACCGGCACTTGGTCATCCGCGATCACCTGCGAAGGCTCTTACACCGCCTTCCGCAACACAGAAATGTGGAACACATCATGTAATCCACTCAACTCCACCGATAGCTTCAAACGGTATGCAGCTTCGCCGACTCGCTCCAGAACCTCAAAAGGTCCAAGGTATCTTGGGCTCAGCTTCTTCAAGCGTCTCACCCGCGAAACCCACTTGAACGGCTTCACTTTCAGGTATACCCAATCGCCTACCGCGAACTCCACATTCCGGTGCTTGGCATTGTAATACTTCGCCTGCCGGTCCTGAGCGATCAACAAGCGCTCCCGAATGATCCGTACTAACGAGGTAGCACTCTCCACCTCCTGTTTCTTGTACAACCTTGCCTCACCCGCTTCAAGTCACGATAACGGCGTGCGACACTTCCTACCATACAGGGCCTCGAAGGGCGCCATTTGTATACTCTCTTGGTAGCTGTTGTTGTACGCGAACTCCACCAAATAAAGGTGGTCTTCCCAATGCTTCCCGAAGTCTAGAACACACATGCGGAGCATGTCCTCCATCGTTCTATTGACCCTCTCGGTCTGCCCATCCGTCTGCGGATGGAAAGCTGTGCTGAACTTTAACTTTATTCCCAGCATCTGCTGCACCAACCTCCAATCATTTGACGTGGACCGTCCATCGCGATCACTCACAATGCTACGGGGCACACCATGCAGCCTAACAATATTGTCGACATACAACTTTGCCAATCTCTCCACTGGATCATCCTTCCTATGCGGAATGAAATGCGACACTTTGGTTAGTCGATCTACGACCACCCAGATGGCGTCGTTCCTCTTCTGCGACCTTGGCAACCCGTGCACAAAGTCCATAGATATATCATCGAATTTCCACTCCGGTATAGGCAAGGATTTCAGAAATCCTCCTGGTTTTTGGCACTCCGCCTTCACCAAGGCGCACGTTTGGCATTTAGCCACGTACAACGCCACATCTTTCTTAAGCCCCGGCCACCAAAACAGCTTCTTGAGATCACGATACATCTTCGTGCTCCCTGGGTGGATTGAGTACTTGGTATGATGAGCCTCGTACATCAACTCCGCTCGGAGGTTACCCCCACTCGGGACGCAAAACCGATGATCCTTTCTTAACAAGCCATCAACCACCGAGAACTGGGAATTTGACCCATCCAGAGCGGCCTCCATAAGCTCCTTCATGGAGTCATCTAACTCCAATGCCTGCCGAACCCGGTCAGCCAGGTCATACTGCACCTCTGTCCAGTTTAACATTGCTTTGGCGCTCGTCTGCTTGTCAACGCAACAGATCTCAAGCTCCTCCAACTCCCGTACTAGCCACTCATCATGCACCGACAACCAGTTGGCTTGGGCGGGAGCCCTGCGGCTCAGCGCATCCGCAACTGCGTTGCCCTTCCCGGGTACATAATGTATCTTGAAGGTGTAGTCCCCCAGGAACTCCATCCACCTCCTCTGCCTCCTATTAAGGTCCTTTTGATCCAACAAGTATTTTAGGCTCTTGTGATCGGTGTATATATCGACTCTTACGCCGTATAGGTAGTGCCTCCACAACTTGAGTGCAAAAATCACGGCCGCCAACTCCAAGTCGTGCACCGGATAATTTCTTTCATGCACTTTCAGCTGACGCGATCCATACGCGATCACACTTCCATGCTGCAACAACACGCTGCCCAAGCCACTACCCGAAGCGTCGCTATACACCTCAAAGCCCTCGGTCCCACTCGACGAACTAAGCACTGGCGCCGTGGTCAACCGCCTCTTCAGCTCCTCAAAAGCTTGCACGCACTCTTGTGTCCACAAGAATTTCTGATCCTTCCTTGTCAACTTCGTGAGAGGTAACGCTACCCGCGAGAAGTTCTCTACGAAGCGCCTGTAATATCCGGCAAGCCCGAGAAAACTACGGACTTCCGCGACAGAAGATAACGCAGGCCACTCCCGTATCGCAACAATCTTCGCCGGATCCACCGCTATACCTTCCCCACTCACTATATGACCAAGGAACGCTACCGAGGGTAGCCAGAACTCGCACTTGGAGAACTTTACGTAAAGCTCATTCCTCCTCAAAGTCTCCAACACCTAATGCAAATGCTTGAAGTGGTCTTCTTCGCACTGCGAGTATACCAAAATATCGTCAATAAAGACGATCACAAAGCGATCCAGGAAATCTCTGAACGTCCTGTTCATCAGATCCATAAACACCGATGGCGCATTCGTCAGTCCAAACGGCATGACCGTGAACTCAAAATGCCCATACCTCGTACTGAACGCCGTCTTCGGGATATCACACTCCCTGATCCTCAGCTGATAGTACCCCGACTTCAAGTCCAACTTGGAGTATACCGACGATCCGACTAACTGATCAAAGAGATCATCAATCCTCGAGATCGGGTACTTATTCTTCTCCGTCAGCTTGTTCAACTCTCTGTAGTCGATACACAGCCGCATACTCCCGTCCTTCTTCTTAACGAAGAGGACCGGTGCGCTCCAAGGCGACGAGCTTAGACGCACATATCCTTGCTCCATCAGCTCCTCTAGCTGAACTTTCAACTCTGCCATCTCCTTAGGCGCCAACCTATACGGAGCACGTGACACCGGTTTGGCCCCCGGTACGAGCTCGATGGTGAAATCAATCTCCCGCTGTGGTGGGGCTCCGGGAAGGCTATCCGGGAACATATCGGGGTATTCGCAAACCACGGGGATGCTATCCAACGGGGACTTTGGCTCCACAGCCCCCACTATTACAAAGAACAGCTCTGCACCAGCACGAACTGCCTTCACCACCTGAAGAGAAGACATCAGTGTCCTGCTCGACCCCTTTAACCCCTCGAATGTAGTCTCCCGCCCTACACCCAGCTTGACCTCCTTCCGGTCACAGTCAATCCAAGCTTTCTGCTCTGACAGCCAATCCATTCCAAAGATCACGTCGAACTCTACTAGCGGCAGCAATGACGCTAGCAAGTCGAACTCTTGGCTCCCAATGTGAACCTTTACGGCGCACACCCTGTCCGCACGCATCGAGCACCCATTCGGTAGCAGCACATCCAACTAGTCCTTCGCCATCAAAGAAGGGACTCCGATGCACGATATAAAGCTTTCGGACAAGAAGGAGTGTGAAGCTCCCGTATCGAACAGTGCCCATGCCGGACTATCGCTAATCTCAACAAAGCCTATACAAACAATATTAAGCTAACAAGCAATAGATAACGGTATTAAAGCTAACTTGCTATAAATTAACTCATACCTGTCACCACATACGCTTGCTTGATGGCCTCCTGTTAGCCCAAGTTATAGACTCTAGGCTGAGTCGGAGCATAGTGGGACGCGGTCGACTCCACCGCTTTGCCCTTCTCCTCGTAGGTAGCTCCTTGTTTCCTTTCGGACTTTGAGCGTCCACTCCACCAATCACGGGCAAAGTGCCCCGGCTTTCCACACGTGAAACAAGCGCCCGAGGTTCGATTGGTAGTTGCCCCCGAGGCACCTGAAGCAGCTGGACCTGACGTCTTAGCTTTCTTATAGAATTTGCGGTAGCCCGACTTCGACGTAGTCGGTGCCTTGAACTCCGCTTTCTTGCTACCAGATTCCTTCTTTGCTTGGACATTCTTCATGTCCTTCTCCAAGGAACGGGCCGAACTGACCAGGGTCATGAAACCCTGCGCCTTGGGCCCCGATAGTAGCAATCTTAGATCATCTCTTAACCCTTCATAGAAGCGGCTCGTCTTGCGCTCCTCGTCTGCGAAGGTAGCGCCGGCATATCTCCCCAACCGAGTAAACTCGTGGAGGTACTCATCAACGGTGCAATCCCCTTGCACTAACTTCTGAAACTCGCTTTCTAGCGCAATTCTCTGCGCCGAGGGGAGGTATCGAGCCATGAACAGTCTCGCAAACTCCTCCATCAAAACTTCGGCCAACGGCCTTCCCCGCAACTGATGTAGCTCTAGACCTTCCCACCATAACCTTGCGTCCCCATCCAAAAGGAACGTCGCTATAGTGGTCTTCTGCCACTCTTCCGTCTCCGTCGCAGTCATCGCCCTGTTGACCCTTGAGAGCCAATCCTCTGCTTGGGTCGGGGTTTCTGCGCCCGTGAATACAGGTGGGTGGAAGCCCATCACGTGCTTCAGTTGTCTTTCCGTTGCTCTTCGAGGCAACTCTGGCTCCAACACTACTTGCTCAACCCTCCTTTACTCTACCGTCTGGAGCGGTACTTGCTCCAAAGCAGGAGCGGGCTGCTGTACCTGCCTTGCAGGCTGCGCATTGATCATTGCCATGACCGCTTCTGCCACCAACCTAATGGTCTTGGCAGACGGAGGTGTTGCAGGCGCATCGCTTGGCGCACTGCTTGCCTCAGAACCTGGCCGTTCAGACGGCCCAGCACCACTTCTGGTCACCTATAATCGTGCAAAACACCGATAAGCGACCCAAAAATTACTGCAAACAGCAATTATAGGAACACGCAGGTTCCTCAAACATGTATATTTTCATTCCTAAGTGGACATTCATGGGTTCTTTTCATGTTATAACGATGACGCACACATGTGCTCACCACCCCTTAAAGTGAATTCGTCCACGAATTCATTTAAGCTTGACCGAAACCAGTAGTCTGTTACCAATTTGTAACACCCCTATCCGTCGGATAGCATATAGCAGTAGGTCCGGCCGGGCCCCGACGCCATATACTACGGACAGACCGGTTGGTTACGCGTTGAAACCATTCAACCAATCATGTCGTCCTACACAACACCTAGCGGAAGCAAATTATTAAGTTGCAAAAGAAAATAAGAACCCTGCTACCAAGCATGAATGTCCACTACCAACTCAGGAATGTAATCAAACACAAAGGAGAACTGGCCTTAAGGCCTTACATTGTTCACTTAACAAAATAGTATTTTCCAAACTTCGGCACGCAGGCCGGCCATACATGAAAAGGGAAAGATACATAAGCAATTAGGCCTTCGAGGGCCGGCACAGCAACAAGGGCTTTAGCCCGCTATTTCCCGCTCTGCTCCGCAGCACCTGCAAGCCACAAACCACCGCCCGGTGGCAAACAATAGCAACGGTCAGCAATGCTGACCAAATTATAACGATCCCGCCCCCAAAATCGGGGCGGCGATGCTCTTTCCCTGCACTTCATTAGTATAGGCAATGCTATTAATGTGAACACACATCAACACAGGCGTAGGCTCGCACGGCCACACACCCCGTGCACTCAGGGCACATTCTCGGCGAACCGGCCAACGCCACGTCAATTCAAGCCATAGACAATCCCAATCCACCACCGCCTCTTGAACGATCGTCCATATGAGCATTTTGCCTTCCTAGCCTTGGTCACGGCAATTTAAGCCATAGACCGCCGAAGACCCTCATCCATGCCAACGGTCCTACCGAACGACATAGACCGGGTACGGTTCCGCCTGACCCGTGCTCATACCGCAACGGCAATTTAAGCCATATGCGCAGGTCAAGACTCACCGAGTCCCGTTTCCGCCACAACAATCACATAACCCGGTTATGTTCACATTGGCTCCCCGGCCACCGTGTTGGCAAAACCCGCCTTTGCCCAGTTTTCCGGGTGCACCTTGGAGTTAATCTCCAAGGCTCCCTGATGCAATCTACCACGTAGAAAACCCGAAAAACACCCAAACACCCGGAGTTTTCCCCGGTTCGTATGCAATGCAACATCACCGATCCGGCTCTACTTGTCCGGATAGGCTTCACACACAATGCCTATGTCCGTTTTCGCATACGGAGCTACACAAGGGGGACTTCACATATCTACCCCAAGGAACGCTCCAACTCTTCGCTCACTCGCGAGAGCGGGCTTCCTATGCAAAGGAAAAGAGGGCTTCACATGCCCAAGGATGAGAAATCGTTACCCTTGCATTCTTCCGCGGCGCCATCGAAAACTACACGGTTGGAAAGCACCGCAACGACGTCGCCTCCGCGGATCTGGACTCGGATCGCGATTCGGAGCTCCGAAGCTCTTCCGGCGGCCGGATCTAGCCCTTCTTCCTCCTCCTTGCTCTCTCCTCTCTCTAGCTTTTAGAAAGAGAACCACTCAAGATAAATGAGGGTTTCTAACCCTATTCCCGGCTAAAACCTCCCAGGAGCAGCCCCCCACCGTCGGATCCCAATCCAAGGAAATGAACGGCCACGATTAAGCCCCAAATTATAAAATCTGGGCCGAACACGAGTTGGCACACGGCCGTGTGCCTGGCCGTATAGCTCATTCGCCGTCTCGATTCAGATTGAAAACCAGTACACGGCATGTGACACGGCCGCCGACACGCCCGTGTCGCCTGCGACACGCCCGTGTCGGGACCCGTGTCACGCCCCCCGTGTGCAATAAATCGACACCTTGCAGTCAGAGTGGTACACGGCTTGGTGACACGGCATGGGACACGCCCGTGTCACATCTGACACGCCCATGTCTGGACCCGTGTCTCGGCCCGTGTACCACTTCGACGATTTCCTTGAGTGATACGGCCTGGGACACGCCCGTGTCCTAGGCCGTGTCCCTCCATACGACCAACGTCGACCAACACTGGTCGACTACACGGCCAATTCGACGATTCGAGCTCGACACGCCCGACACGGTCTCCGACACGCCCGTGTCGGGGGCCGTGTCACCTGCACCAAAAATCTAACTTGGCCAAAAACGATCCCCGCCGCTCCTATGACAAATTGGGGTGTTACAATAGGAAGGATGATTTAGTGGATAAACTGGCAAAACTTTATGTGGATAACATTGTTCGATTGCACGGTGTTCCCTGCAGCTTCGTTAGTGACCGAGATGAGCGCTTCACGTCCAATGACTGGAGATTGGTGCAACAAATGTTGGGAACCAAGCTGAGTTTCAATACGGCCTTTCATCCGCAGACGGATGGTCAGACCGAGAGGATCAACAGGACGATGGAGGACATGCTTCACATGTGCGTCTTGGATTTCAAAAAGCAGTGGGAAGATCACCTGTACTTGGTGGAGTTTGCTTATAATAATAGCTACCAAGAGAGTATTTAAATGGCGCCCTTCGAGGCCCTATACGGTAGAAAATGTCGCACACTGTTGTCATGGTTGGAAACGGGTGAGTCAAAGATGTACAAATGGCAAGAAGTGGAAGGCGCCACTTCGTTGGTACAGAAAATTAGAGAATGATTGCTGATCGCTCAGGACAGGCAGGCTAAATACTATAATGCCAATCATCAGAATGTTACGTTCGCTGTTGACGACTGGGTATATTTGAAGATTAAGCCGTTCAAGGGTGTTTCGTGGGTACGACGCTTGAAGAAGCTGAGCTCGAGTTACCTTGGACCGTTGAGATTCTGGAGCGAATTGGTGAAGCAGCTTATCGGCTGAAGCTATCAGTGGAACTGAGTGGTCTACACGACGTATTCCACATATCAGTGTTGCGGAAGGTGGTGCAAGAGCATTCGCAAATGATTGCGGTCGATCAGGTACTGATTGATAATGGGTTGACGATGAAGGTCAAACCCGTTCGCATTGAGGACTTAGAAGTCAAGCGACTTTGTAACAAAGACATCAGGATGGTCAAAGTCCGTTGGGACAATTGCGGTCGTGAGGAGCTTTCGTGGGAGCGAGAGCAGACCATGCTTGAGGAGTATCCCAAGCTCTACTTCTCAGGTACTTTTTAAGTTCGAGTACTTTCTATTCCATAATTTCGTGACAAAATTCATTTAAGGGGGGGGGGGGGAATTATAACACCCCAAAATTTGAAAACGATATTGTAGCATCTTAAGGCCAATCTGGGGCCTGTTAAGGGTCACACGGCCTGGGACACAGGCGTGTCCATGTTCGTGTCCTATGAGTTAGATGATTTTACGTGTGGTCGACGAAATGCAGTCGACGATCCTTGGAGGTAAAGAACACGGCCTGTGACACGGGCGTGTCCAGGGCCGTATCCTGCTCGGGCTGTTTGCCGGGCTGTGTCGAGTAAGTTACACGACCTGGGACACGGGCGTATCCCAGGGCATGTCTGACACATGTCCTGTGACACGGGCGAGTTACATGGCCGTGTCCTATTCTGTATTTTTCTGGTTCACGGCGAGTGTGGAACACGGCCTTTGATACGGGCGTGTCACAAGCCGTGTTTGGCCTAGGAAAGTGGTTTTAAGTGCAAATCGTGGCCGTTCGTTTCCTTCTTTTGGGATCTAATGGCCCAGACCTGTCCTTGCTATTATAAGGCCGAGAATAGGATTTGAAACCCTCATTCCTCTTTAAGCTTTATATTTCTAAAGCTTTAGAGAGAGGGGAGAGCAAGGAAGAAGGAGAAGGAGAGATCCGGCCGCCGGAGGAGCATCGGATCCCCCGTCGCGGTGGAATGTTGATTGCAGGTGCTGCGAAGCCTAGTTACAAATAGTGGGCTGAAGCACTTGTTGCTGAGCCGTCCCTCGAAGGCGAATGCGAATGTTTACTTTTATTTTCATGTGTGACTGGCCTACGTGCCGATGTTTGGAAGACACTATTTGTTTAAAGTAAACTCATGTAAGGCCATAAGGCCAAGCAATTTGTGTATTTGTACGCTCATTCCTATTTTGGGTATTTAGTGGACATTCATACTGTGATTTGGGTTCTTTTCTTTGCAACATTTAAAATGCTTCCCCTAGAATGTGCTCTACGTAGGACATGTGTTTTTTTGGAAGGATGGTTTCATTTAGTAACCCTTTGGTCTGTCTGTGGAATATGGCGTCGGGCCCCGGCCGGACCTACTGTTATATGCTATGTGACGGATAGGGGTATTACATCTAGCCATAGTAGAGCCTTCCTAAGGGAGGAGATGTGGAAGACGTCGTGAAAACCCACTAACTCCTGTGGTAGCTCCAGTCTGTAAGCCAATGGGCCGATCCGCTCTAAGATCCTGTAGGGCCCCATATTCCTCGGATTGATCTTCTTCAGCACGCATACCCGCGAGACTCCATGCATCAGATGTTTCTTCAGGAACCCACAGTCTCCATCCTAAAACTCTACTTGATAATATCACGCATCGTAATACTTGGCCGGTCTGCTCTAGGCCTCCAACATCCTATCTCGAATCAGTCACACTTGGGTATCTTTATCCTTCACAAATTCCGAGCTGAGTGCTTTTGGATCCTTATCCTAGATCGAAGACAGTGGAGTCCTACACCTCCATCCGTATAATGCCTTATAAGGGTCATGCCTATGCTGGACTGGTGACTGTTGTTATAAGAGAGCTCGATCAGCGAAAATAGTCTCAGTTATGGCTCTTCGCAGTCTAGAATGCATAAGCGTAAAAGATCCTTCAGTGTTAGGATGGTACGCTTCGTATTCCCATCCATCTGAGGGTGGAGAGCTGTGTTGAATGACAACCGAGAGCCTAGATAAGCCTGGACTGATCTTCTTTCCTTGGATGTAAACCGTTCATCCCAATCTGATACGATCGTCTTGGGCACTTGAATTTCTCCAGCTGACCAACCTCACCGTCCGTCATAGAATCCATGATTTCTTTCTTTATTCCGGGGAAATACACATTCTGATAAACACAATTTTCTTCCGGTAATTTGAGTTCTCGTTTGTGAGTGTAGACAACGACTCTATAAACTTGCTCTACATGATCAGGTTCTAATTCCTTCGAGTACGCCCGAGTAATCAATCAACTCAACTTTACGAGTTATCCAATCTAATCGATTAACATGAATGTTCACTTCGTCAAGCGACCCTTCATCCTCAAAATTTAAGAGGGTGTACTCGTGAATCTTTGGTGTTTATCAATAATATCCATTAATTTTTTGTGCCATTTTGCCGTAATTACACTAGATAATCCAAAATCCATTTTTCATCATCATGAATCTTGCTAACCGTGACTATAATGTCATCAAACGTATATATTCCGGTCCTTGATACTATCTAAATCAAGTCTGCAAAGTCATACCTAAGGTATACATCTTCAATATATTGTCTATTAATTTCTTGCAAATTTCCTAGAGTTATCATTCTTCCGATGTTACCACATAGCGATTTAATCTTATCTTCCCAGATATCCTTAATCTTACTACCCGTCATCTAATTCACATGATATCTGGTAATAGTTAAGTCTCACAATTACTCCTTATTACCATGACATTGTCCTATCCCAAACTGCAAGTTTTCAACCTAATGACTTGGGTATGTCAGGTAAGCGTGGATAGCAGTGATAAATCAATCTCCATGTTTAATTCATCAATTCCAAAAATTTAATATAAGACGGGCTTGGTCACTTTTGTATGATCAAAATAAGATAAGATTAAGTCATTCTAACCATAGTAAACTTAAATATTATACTTTAAATCCAATAGGTCCTTGTTTAGGATCTCCGATTATTCATCAACTAGCTCATGAGGTATAATGAATATTATTGTAATAAAAATTATTCTACTACAAAAGGGCGTGATAAAAAAAATTACAAGTTAATCACTTCTGAATGCCCTGAATCATAAGAAATTCCAAATATAATTCGAACTTGTAGGACCTAATTCAATCCAAAATTTCCAATGGTTTAACTAAGGTCAAGTATTTGTCAAATCAACGGTGTCTAACCACTGTCCTGGTAACTTTGCCCAAGAAATGTCGAATAAGATCAACTTCAACATCATTATGTTTGTGACACCACATTTCAAAAATTAGGTCTAAGAAAATCCACGTCAATAACTAATTTGCCCAATAAACAAAAGATAAGTCCCCAATAAACAAAAGATAAGCTCCTACCTATCTTGGGCTAAGTATCTTCGATATCACTATGTCATATTTGGGCTAGATATGCACACAACCCTTAGGGCATGCAACCTTATACTTGGGGTTCCATCCTGAAACTTGTTGATATACTCCATACTTTAGACCCTCCAGGTTACCATTTATGACAATCCTCTCAGGGTCAAAATGTGAACAAGTCCCAAATGGGTCTCTACTGAACTTGAATTCTTATCTGACCCTTGGTATTTGGTTTGATGGTTGTCTCAATGTAATCATGTCATCGATACGAGGGTTGAGTCTATGAGTCCCCTACTATTCTGCTAATGGATTGTAGGCATCAATTCTCCTTAAGGTGGTCTTACTAGATTGGGTACAAGTGATTGTACAACCGCATATTCGCAAGAGTGGGGTCCGCCCGACAGGCATATGACCAGCTATGCTTTTTTAAGCTTTTGAAGAGGTTTTGCACTCTTGGTGTCCAATTTAGGCTTGACCCTTGTAATATACCAGTAAGGGGAGAAAAAAATCTACCTCTCCCCCCGGCCCCTCTTGCCGCACCAGCCCCAGCTTGCTAGGTGCGAGGTGGGAACAACGGGACTAGCTGGAGGCCAGGGTCCCGCCCTCTGCACCCTAGCCTTGGGTGGTGCGAGACCGGCCTATGGACTCTCGCCCCGGGCGGTTAGCTCGCGGGGGAGATACCGGCCTGCGGCCTATCGCCCCGGGCTTTTAGCTCGCAGGGGCGAGACCGGCCTGCGGCCTCTCGTCCCAGGTGGCTAGCTCGCGGGGGCGAGACCGGCCTGCGACCTCTCGCCCTGGGCGGTTAGCTCGCGGGGGCGAGACTGTCCTATAGACTCTCGCCCCGAGAGGCTAGCTCACAAGGGCGAGACCGGCCTATGGCCTCTCGCCCCGGGCGGCTAGATCTTCGGCGGGGTTCACCTGCTCGCCTTGGGTATCCAGGGGGGGGGGGGGTAGGGGGAATGGCTTAGAATCTGTTCCCCAGTGGACCCCTCTTTTGGCCATGCTTTTACGGTTTTGGCCTCGGGGTGGAATTTCCTCTTTACCCCCGGTGTGGATGTTTCCTATTGGCTCAGGGCCTATTTGTTCTAGGGGTATTTGTGACCTTTTGGTCCCGAGGCTTGGAAAAACTATAAATAGACCCCCTTGGGTACCTTTGGAGGGAGGAGTTTTTTGGGCTTCCTCCTCTTTAGGCTTCTTCTTGGTTGAGTGAGAGAGCTCTCCAAAGTACCCAGCTCAGCCATTGGCGAGGGATAGGAAGTGCTCTTGTGACCTTCCGGGTGTGTGGTGGGACCTCCATGCTAGAGCCGAGGGTCTGTTCCTAGTTTCCTAAGTCTTTGGTCTGTGACATTCCCCCAAGTGTAGTACTCCACGAGAGGTCAATTTTGGCTTCAACATTTTGGTGCAGTGAGCGTGGAGAGTGACAAGCACAGAATATCTTAGGAGAGTGTCATGGCTGGAGATCAGGGAGGTAGTGATGATCTCAGCGAGCTCCCCAACCCAGGACCTTTTGTAGGAAGGGAGAAGTTCATGGCTTACATCTTCGGCATCATGGAGATGCTGCAAAGTATTGCCCCTCAGGCTGATAGCTACACCCCCACCCCCCAGGGACTAGCTCCCAGGGGTCTCAGCGAGTTGACACAGAGTGGTCCCGATGAGCTGCCTCCCAGGGGCATGGGCGAGATGACCGCAGCAGGGGTAGAAGGAAATGCACCAGGAAGACGGTCAGGGAAGGAAAGGATGGGAGAAGGGGTCGAGCGAGACCTCACCGGCCAGGAGTTGTTCGCTAGTCAAGCAAGTGCTAACCCTCCAGGCGAGCAGGTCGCGCGAGTAGAGGTTGCGAGAGCACCCCTCAGGGGGTCACCCTTAAGCGAGCTGATCATCTCAGCTCCTGTTCCTGAGGGGTTTAGAGAGCCTGACATGGCTTACTCTACCGGGAAGGATGACCCTGTCCAGCACCTGTAGTGGTTCGAGGATGCCGTCTTCATTAGGCCGATGACAGATGCCTTCAAGTGTCTCCTCTTTGCGATCACGTTGTAGGAGAAGGAATGGGACTTGTTTCATTAACTCCCTCCGAGGTCGATCTAAGGGTTTGAGGACTTGAGCCGGAGCTTTCAACTTCGCTTCTCTACCTCCAAGAAGAGGAAGAAGAGTCCAGAGTCCCTCTTCCTAATAAGATAAAGGGCCGAGGAGTCACTGACCCATTACGTTGACAAGTTCCAAGAGGAGATCATGGATATCCAGAAGATGCCAGGGTATGCCCTCCAGATGGCATTCACGGCAGGGTTGCGCGAGGGGTTCTTCAAGATGAGCCTGATTCAAAATGCCCCTTTTTCCTTCAAGGAGTTGATGGAAAGCGAGGCATAGGTGATAGCCATGGAGGCGGCCAACCCGACATTTCTCAAGAAGTTGGCGAAGCTAACAGAGATGGAGTCGAAGGAGCAAGGTGGCTCGAGACATCAAGAGGAAAGACGGAGAAAGGAGCAGAAAGCTTATGGGGTACAGGGGTAGGAAGGACTGGAGCCAGGTTGGAGGCAGCAGGGAGGGCCTGCTTAGGGTCCAGGAAGAGCTCTCATCCAGGGTGGAGAGAACTTTTATGGGGGCCAAGAGAGGTTCAACTTCCAAAGGCAAGCCCCAAGAAAGCTCTTACCCCCACCACAAAGAGCCTTGGCAACAGATAGAGGGGGAAGAGGCAACAGGAGAGACCGCCGGGCCCTCCGAAGGAGGGGGAAGGAGCATTGCCGTACTGTGACTTCCACCAGGTGAAGGGTCACGCCACGACTACCTGCCCTGAGTTCCTGGAAGTGAGGGGGGGGGGGGTGAAAGGCCCTACCCAGCCTCAGCCGCCGGCACAGGTTGAAGGGGTTCTTCCCAGAGTAGGGGGAGAAGACATATGTGAGGACCGCGTCGATGTGGGAACCCGAGGGACCTTGTGAGTGATCCACGATGGAGTGGAGATCAAGCCCAGGCCCTATGAAAAAGCCTCACCTCGTCGGAGTCCTGTATTTTTCTTATGGTTGTATTGAGTCTAGCCCCTGACCAGTTGAGTCGGGGAGGGGGGGGGGTTATGTAACCAATCTTTTTTCCCCATTTGAGGATGTTGGAATTGATAAAGCTTAGGTGACATGCTAAGTCCCACCCCCAAGAGGATCTCCTCATGCCAGACTCTCACTAGTTGGATGGGTCGAAAGTACCTCGGGGAGGCTAAGTCCTCTTTGCTCCGAGACGGTACCGCTGCCAGGATCTCACTAGCTAGCAGGGCCAGTGGTATCTCCCGTGGATGCCCTGTTCTCTTTGCCCTGAGATGGTCCCGCTGCCAGGATCTCAATAGCTGGCAGGGTCGGTGGTACTTCTCGTGGATGCCCTGTTCTTTTTGCTCTGAGACGGTCCTGCTGTCAAGCTCTCACTTACTGGTAGGGCCGGTGGTACCTCTCATGGATGCCCTGTTCTCTTTGCTCTGAGACGGTCCCGCTGCCAGGCTCTCACTAGCTGGTAGGTCCGGAGTACCTCTCGTGGATGCCCCGTCCTTTTTGCTCCGAGACGGTCCCGCTGCCATGCTCTCACTAGCTGGTAGAGCCGGTGGTACCTCTCGTAGATGCCCCTGTTCTCTTTGCTCCGAGACGGTCCCGCTGCAAGGCTCTCACTATCTCTCAGGGCCGGTGGTACCTCTCGTGGATGCCCTGTTCTCTTTTTTCTAAGACAGTCTTGCTGCTAGGCTCTCACTAGCTGGCAGGGCCGGAGTACCTCTCGTGGATGCCCCGTACTTTTTGCTCCGAGACGGTCCCGCTACAAGGCTCTCACTAGCAGGAAGGGCCGGTGGTACCTCTCATGGATGCCCCTATTCTCTTTGATCTGAGACAGTCCCGCTATCAGGCTCTCACTAGCTGGAAGGGCCGGTGGTACCTCTCGTGGA
Organism: Platanthera zijinensis; assembly: GCA_039513925.1. NCBI lineage: Eukaryota > Viridiplantae > Streptophyta > Magnoliopsida > Asparagales > Orchidaceae > Platanthera > Platanthera zijinensis. The sequence continues at coordinate 42,020,361 of CM077083.1, forward strand.
TGCCCCTATTCTCTTTGCTCCGAGACGGTCCCGCTGCAAGGCTCTCACTAGCTGGCAGGGCTGGAGTACCTCTCATGGATGCCCCGTCCTCTTTCCTCCGAGAAGGTCCTGCTACCAAGCTCTCACTAGCTGGTAGGGCCGGAGTAACTCTCGTGGATGCCCTGTTCTCTTTGCTACGAGACGGTCCCGCTGCCATGCTCTAACTAGCTGGCAGGGCGGAGTACCTCTCGTGGATGCCCTATTCTCTTTGCTCCGAGACGGTCCCGCTGCCAGGCTCTCACTAGCTGGAAGGGCCGGTGGTACCTCTCGTGGATGCCCCTATTCTCTTTTGTAATATCCCTCAGACAACTAGACCCCCTAGGAGTGGTTTTGTCATGACTAGGTCATGACAAAACCCTAGAAGCCAAAGAAGACCAAGTGGACTTAGGAATAAAGATGATTGGGATGAATGGTCTGCAAATAGTAGATTCTAAAACCCTAGTTTAGGATGATCATGAGACTCCAAGACCCCACCATGACCTCACCAATCTATTGAAAGGCACTAAGGGGTCCATTGGAGTCAATCCGGGATGGCCAAGTTGACCTAGGAACATATTAGGCCTAAATGGGGCAAGATGCCCTAACTAAGGGGAAAGTGCCCTAATGAGCCCAACCAACCCTACCAAGGTCTCCCTAGACCTAGAGTGAGGTCAATGGGTCACCAAGATCCATTAGGGTCAACCTTAGAGCTTAAGTTGACCTAAGTCAACCCTAACCCTAAATGGGTCAAACTGACTTACATAGAGTCAATTTACCTTCCCTTAGCCAAGTGGACCCCACCCATGCCCTCCTAAACCTAGAGTGAGGTCAATGGGTCACCAAGGACTCATTGGGGTCAACCCTAGTGGCTAAGTTGACCCAAGTCAACTCAAACCCCAAAGTGGTAAAAGTGCCCTTAATAAGGGTCAAGTGATCTTTAAGGTGCCAATTTAACCCTACCCAACCCTACCTAGACCTTAGGGGAGGCCAATGGGTCACCAAGGAACCATTGTTGGTGACACAAAAGGTCAATTTTACCAAAGTCAACCCTCGGCTAGGTCAAGTCAAACTTAGCTCAAAGGGCTAACCCAAGCTCAAGCCCTAGCCACTTGGGCTACCACCTCCTAACCACTTTATATTAGCTTAGTGGGCTGCATTTAGGATGGTTCCATGAACAAATTCAGCCATGAGCGGCAGGAGAGAGAAAGATTAAATTTCTCCTTAATGGAGGAGAGAGAAAAATGGAGTTAAGGCCATTCATGGCTTAGGGAGGCTAAGGGCCACCTTTAACTGGATTCAACTCCTCTGGGGAAGAGAAGTTTCCAGCCATTTCCCGGCCACCACAAGGCAGGTTCCCCCCCCCCCCCACCACTTGACCGAAAGCTTCATTTAAGGCCATTAATGGCCATTAGTGTGATGCCCTTCCCCTTCCCCAACTGATGCTTCTAAAAGCCTCACCATACAAAGGGGAGTAGTTTACAGACCTTACCTGAAGGAGCCAGAGCAGGTCACTGTACTGTTGTAGAAATCGAGTGGCACTACCATCAGAAATGGAATCTCGACGATCAACCCGCCTCCAGGCCACAAATAAGGTCCTCCCCTTCTTCTTCTCCTATAGGTAGATCATAGAGATCATTTAGAATAAAAATCGGGCTCAATTGAGCCCGATCGAAGCTTTCATTTTCATTGTTTTTCCGTGAAAAATGAGTTCTCGGGTACGCTGGAAAAGGTCCCTCCGGCGGCCGTGCCGCCGCCAGTCAATGGCCCCCACCTTAGTGAAGGTGGTGGCAGCGGTGGCCGACCAGGGAGGTGGCCGGGTGGCCGGCAGTGGCGGCTGAAAGAAGCTCCAGGTCGGGTGAATCCTGTCCCTTGGCTAGAGGAGGAAGAAGGCCAACATCTGTTTGATGTTGCTTTAAGATTAGTGCTAGGCATTATTTAAACTATATGTTAGGTTTTCATATTATTTCATATCTATTACAGAAATTATATTTAATGTTTCTATTTATTAAAAATACATAGGGACATTTACAAAAAAAGTGATAAATATAAAAGTTGTAGCCCTAGGAGTGTACTTTATTTTAAAATTAGTTTGAAATAATTTGGGTGCCTGGTTCGACCAGGGCACTAATTTTGGTAGGGTCTATACCTTGGGATAACCACAGATTAAAGTGTGTTCCCCCACTTCACCACAAATTCAAATGACTTGAAATTTTGACAAGGAGTCACCCTAACCTATACCTAGGTCCTGCCCAAAAATGAGAATTTTCAGGGATAAGTTTTCTATAGTTTTTGAAATTATTTAATAATCCTAGGGTAAATTAATTTAGGGATTTAAAGACCTCCAAACCCACCCAAATTTTGGTGAGTGGTCTTTGGGGTCCACATTAGGTTTTGTATAAATTTTCACCTTATTTTGAGTTGATTTGGTTGGAAAATGAGTGACCCTTGTTTTTCCCTAAAAGGGATATTTAGGTCACAAGTGCACCTTGTGGATTTGGGTGGCCAAACCACGTCAACAGAGGCTAAAATTTTGGACACTGGTTTGACTTGACTTTTAACACCTTCAGATGAGTTATGGGGTGGTTTGGGGTAGGATTGCCCTAGGACCCAAGTTCAAACCCTATGCTTGGACTTTGGGGATTTGAGAAGGGCATGGGGTCAAATGCCCTTATATGGACTTGAAATTTGGTAGAGAGGATACTAAGGTAGCTAAGGTTCTCTGGTAAAAATCTTGGAGTATTTGGAGATGGATAAACACCTCAAAACTCAAACCCTAGTTTAGGGCACAACCCTTATACATGTAAGATAGGCCACCAAAACTTAATGAAAAGTCATGAAACTTGGGTAATATGATCATAGAGTTAATTAGAACCTCTGATGAATTTATTGGTAATTTTAAAACAATATACTTACTAGCTCCTTTATAGTACATAGAATTTACCTTGAAAATCTTTTGTTTATTATGATCACACTGTTTAATAAGAAGTTATAAAAATTGGGTAGTGGGTATTTAAGGTCAATATACTCATACATGAATTTTATTACAATTTTTAGATTTATATTTTCAGTACTTTATTCACAAGCTCTTAGAAATACAATTATATTCAAAAATGGACTCAGAGCTCTATGATTGATTTAAAAATATGAAACGTGATCGGTAGTGTTCCTAGAACAATATGCTCATATGAGAATTTTATTGTAATTTTTAGATAAGCAATTTCTGTATTTAGTTCATTAGTGTATCAATTTGGAATATTGTGCAATATTAAGGTTAGAGTTCACATTACTCATTGAAAAATTATGAAACTTGACCTAGAGTGTTTATAGGTCATTATATACATGCTTGAATTTTCTCATAACTTTTGGAAGTATTTTAGTAGTACTTGTCTCTTTAAAATGATTAATGTAGGTTATAATTTAAAATTAGGTTTAGAGGTCTAAACCTTGCTGAAAAAATAGGAGAAATTTTTTTTTACTGTTAAATAGCCATCTTGTATTTATCATAAATTTGTGGAGCATTTTACATGCCTGAAAAAGGTACTTCATGTTCAAAATAAGGTATTTGGATTTCTTAGAAAATTAAATAAATTATCAAGCAAATTAGGAAAATTATGAAATTTTGGATGTAGGCTAAGCATGTCATGATAGACCCCCAATAATTATTATAGGGATTTTGGATGATAATTTGGGATACCTCCCATTGTATACATCATATAGCTTAGAATGTTCTGTGTCTACTGAAACTACAGAAATCATGTTTACCTGGGGAATGGTCGTAGGGAGATGGGATTGTGTTTACTGATTTTTGTAAGTGGATTGGAGTATACCATTGGAAGTTGGGAAGAGTAGGTTGTAGAGTTGTCTAAGTTTAGGTGGTATTCGGGATCGACGAAAGATCGTCTATTCTGTGAAGGGGGAGACAGGTCAAAACACATTAGGGTTAGAACCAGTGTAATACTAAAGGGATCGGGAATCGGGTATTAACTAATAATAATAAGTGCCTTGCGAAAGGGAGCTTTGGGCTTCAGCCCATCGTAGTTCCTAGTGCCCTTTGAGAGCCCTTCACGGGGTATGCCGAGGGTAGTCCTGGGCTAACCTAAACTGTAGGCAAACTAAACTGCAAGAGTAACTAGCATAACCAGGGATTCACTTTCACTCACCTCGATATCTCGGGATGTTAGGTTGGGTCACACGGGCAGTAGGCTCGGTGATTTGATGATGGGCAGGTTGGCCCAGGAGCTTAGGCTCGATTGTTGGTTGTGACGGACAGGATAGTCCGGGGAGCTTCGGCTCGGTTCTTGAGTGTGACGGACGGGATGGTCGGGGAGCTTTGGATTGGAAGCTGAAACATAAAGTTGCATGTGCATAAAGTATAAGGTTGTGGGTCTTCGGTATTGGAGGGTCGATGCACTGACGCCAATGCGTCGACTCGGTAAGTGTGGTTTAGCACATCGCTAAATAAAGTCCGGTGCGCCACCCAACAAGAGCACGTATGGGCTCCGCTTAGTGCACTAGCATCGAGGCGTATGATAGGTCTGACTGGTAGTGCAATTACCGGTTAGAGGTGGGCGAGACCCAACCCACCGCTTTCATTTTCCACTATGGAGGTATCCTGGGAGGTTAGGCTCCAAAAAGGGGGAACTAAAGGTTTGTGTGCACAGAGCCGAGTGTGTGGGTTGCACTTGCATGTTCACATCATGGAATACTTACATGTCATAGCATCATCATTGCATATAACCCTAACACATATTGTATAAAGTGGTATAAGACGCTTTATACAATAGGCTTTGCAATACGACCCCTTGGCTTATAAGTTCATGTGAGCATGCTTATAAGTTAAGGTTTTTTACTCTGTAGATATATATACATGCTGCTAGAAAACCGACACCCTATCGTATAAATTTGTATGAGACTTTTTATACGATAGGAGCCTTGCAGAAGATCCTTTAGCTTATGTGTTTTCGTAAAAGTTAAGGTTACATATCATATATTCAGTATTTCATACTTTCATTACTGTCACATGTACTCTTAGAACTGCTAGATTAGTTTTGCTGCCACCTGTTACTTTGTTATTCTCCACCTTCATTTCCTCTCCTTTCCTCCTCCCCGCTCGGTGCCTAGCGGCTATGGGGGAAGGGACTTGGGATGAGAGGACTTAGTCTTTTAGACTAACAGTTTTCGAACCACATCATTTTAGGGGACTGTGGAGCCCATCATGGAGGAGCTTTCTCGAAGGTCGGCACGCTTGGAGATGGGACTGTCTAGCACCGGAGTTCAGACAACTGGGACTGTGAGTCCCGATCGTTAGTAGATGTTTAGCTTTTGCTTCCACGCTGAGTGATTGGTAGTGATGATATTTATGTACCGGGCATGAGCCCTATTTTCTGTACGTTGTTATTTTTTGTGGACTCTCCCTTCGTGGAGATTATTTATTATATATGTGATTTCTATGGACTTGCCTTTTATTAATTTACTACCATTCTGTGATCGATTTGGCCGGCAGGATCGGCGTTTTGTAGTGATGGCCTTCCAGGGTGTGAAGGTGTCACCGTAAAGAGGAGGTTCTGGGCCTAAGACCCCGGTGGTTTAAAAAGAAAAAAAGGGGGTCTTACAAGTAGTATCAGAGGAAACCTCGATCGAAAAAGTAGCAGTCCACAATCCCTAGGTCACCCCCACACGAGTTTAGTTTGGGGACAAACTAAGCAGTGGAAATGGTGGTGTGCCAATATGTGGGATCATAAGTAAATTGTCCACCTTTAATTAGGTTTGAGTCGATTACTTACAAATGACTTTTGTTACGCAGCCCCCAGCACAGCCTACACCACAGGGCGGAGTCCAGCAGACTTCGAATGTTGCACCACCTCCCCCGGTCCCCACTCCATTCCTACAGTCAGAGATGGGGAAGACTCTGACAGCTATATTGGAGACTTTCAGGGCCCAGCAGGTTCCGACTCCGTAGCCAAACCCAGGGGCCAATTGGCTGAGTATTTTTCGGGGACTTCCCCCCCATCCTACTTAGGGACAGAGTCGACCGTTCAGACAGAGGAGTGGCTGGACATCATGTATGAGATGTTGACCGGGATACAACCCCCATGGGAGGAGAGGGTACCTTTGGTTGTCACTTGCTTGGAGTCCCATGTAAAGAGATGGTGGAAGTCATCGCTGGACATGATGTTTGCTTATAGAGAGGTTGTAGAGATTGCTTGGGAGGAATTCAGGGCCGCACTGTTGGAGCATTTTGTTCCGCAGTCGGCCAGAGATGAGCTGAAAGACAGATTTCTACAGTTGAGGCAAGACAATAAGACGGTGGTGGAGTACCACTAGGAGTTCAATCATTTGACCCGGTTTGCGGAATCTTATCAGTTGGATGAGGCAGGATACACCAAGAGGTTCTATAAGGGCCTGCGAGAGGATCTGAGAGAGGCTCTGCTATTCGTATCTGATGGGCCTATTCCTCGGATATTGGAGATGGTGAAGAGGATTGAGGCAGATTGGCACACCACTCAAGGCCGGAAGCAGCGAACTGAGGATAAGGGTCGGGGAAAAAGGAATTATCAGCGATGGGGACGTATTGCTGATAGGAGAGATAGGAGAAGAGCAGAGGACCAGCCTCGTCAGGAGGTTAGAAGGGAGCCGAGGGAGCCGGTGGTAATGGCTCCTCAACCTCTCTAGATGCGGGAGATACAGAGACCCAGGGGTATGGCATATCCCCCATCAGAGTGCTTCAACTATCATCAGGTATGACATATCCGGAGAAACTGCCCCATAAATAAGGCACCCCTACCAGCACCACAGGTTGCCCTGCCTGCTCAGTATTTTGGAGGCCGAGGACGTGGATACTAGAGCAGAGATCGCAGGTAGGAGAGGGAGCAAGTGTATGCATTGTATCTGGCTCAACCACGGAATCCGGAGCAAGTGATCACAAGTAAGCCAGTAAATTTTAAGTTCTTTCTTAAATAATTAGACTCATGGATATAGAATTGACAGACTAGGAAAGAAAACATAACTAGATTTCTAAGATATTTAACTACCCCAGGCATAGTCTTCATCAACAGCAAGCCCGCTTATGCGCTGTTTGATATGGGTGCTTCACACTCATTCGTGTCGGAGGCCTTCGTGGAAGGGTTTGAAGGCGTGGAGCGATTCACATGCTTGATGAAGAGGATATAACTACCCGACGGATCGGAGCTATTCACCTCTGCCCACGGCAACATGGAGACGGGAATCAGTAGAAAGGCATTCAAAGCACCAGCAACGATCCTAAGGATGCAAGCCTATGATTTGATCCTGGGCATGACATGGTTGCATTAGAACCATGCCCAGATCGATTGCCTATCAAAGAGGATCACTGTGAGGCATGTGGATTCCCACATCATCATTGAAGGTATTAGACCTATTCCCCCTCTCTTGCTATCATCCATGCAGGCCGTCAAGGCCCACTTGCAGGGGGAGGAAGTCTATGAAGTGCTGTTTGAAATGGCTGAGGCCAAGGATTCTATCTCTGGTATCCCGGTGGTGCGCGATTTTGATGACATATTCCCAAAGAAGCTGTCAGGGCTACCCCCGCACCGGGAGAAGGATTTTCAGATACAGCTGGTGTCGGGGGCTAAGCCGGCATCTAGAGCTCCTTACCGGATGGCCCCGAAGGAGTTGACGGAGTTTCGAAGCCAGCTAGAGGAGCTAGTGTAATCCATATTTGTCCGGCCGAGCTCTTGATGGAGAGCCCCGGTGCTGTTCGTCAAGAAAAAGGACGGGACACTAAGATTATGCATCGACTACCGAGCACTGAATAGACTAACTGTCCGGAATACCTATCCACTGCCAAGGATAGATGGGCTATTTGATCAGCTGGAGGGGGCGCATTTTTTTTCGAAACTGGATTTGAGGTCGGGCTACTATCAACTACGGATTCGGGAGGAGGACATTCCAAAGACTGCCTTTAGTAGAAGATATGGGTTATTCGAGTTTACCGTAATGCCCTTCGGGCTCACAAATACACCGTCGGCATTCATTAGCCTCATGAACTGGGTGTTCGAGGCTTATTTGGATGTGTTCGTCATCCTGTTTATTGACGACATCCTCATCTACTCGAGGACGGAGGAGGAGCACATATGGCATCTGACATTGAATCTAGAGAGACTACGGGAGCACCATCTTTATGCGAAGTTCAGCAAATGCCAGTTCTGGTTGAAGGAGGTGGTCTTCCTAAGCAATATTATCAGTGGAGCTGGGTTGGTAGTGGACCCAGCAAAGATTCAGGCAGTTCGGGATTGGCCGTAGCTGATGGCAGCCACAGACGTACGTAGTTTTCTGGGACTTGCCGGTTATTATCGGAAGTTCATGGAGGGATTCTCTCGAATTGCCCTACCACTCACATCTCTGACGAGGAAGGATGTACCCTTCATCTTGACCCCACAGTGCGAGATGGATTTCCGGGAGCTGAAGGATCGACTCACCTCGGCTCCTATTCTTTCCCTTCCTTCGGAGAGAGAAGGATTCCAGGTCTACACAAACGCTTCCTACCAGGGCATGGGTATAGTGCTGATGCAGAAGGGCCACGTGATTGCTTATACTTCCCGCCAGCTAAAGAATCATGAACAGAACTACCATTTTCATGAATTAGATATGGGAGCAGTCATTTTTGCTCTGAAGATCTGGCGACACTACCTATACGGCGTCCACTGTGATATATACTTTGATCACAAACATCTGAAGTATGTGGACACAAAGAAAGAGCTGAACATCAGGCAGAGGCGATGGCTGTAATTTCTAGCAGAATACCAGTACGAGATGCATTACCACCCAGGGAAGGTGAACGTGGTAGCCGATGCGCTGAGTCGGAGAGCCGCCACCTCCAGAGCGGAGCCCCAGATTATGTCCATAGAGCTGGTGTAGAGATCAGAGGATATGCACATCACGCTGGTGTCGTCTGATGACCACAAGCTTTATAAGGAGTATTTAGCCGCGATGAGCACCACAGATGACATTCAAGACCGAGTCAGAGATGGGAAGAGGCAGGATGCCAAGTTGGAGCCGATATTCCTGGCCTTGGAGGTAGGTACTGCTGGGGATTACACATTGAGGGATGACCTAGTATGGGATGACCTAGTATGCTTCAGAGGACGGGTTTATATACCAGAGGGAGGCCAGGTCCGGGAGAATATCATGACGAAGGCCCAGTGCAGCCGGTATTCGGTACACCCGGGAGTTACGAAGATGATTGCGGATCTGAAGAAGACCATGTACTGGCCAGGCATGATGATGGATATCACCTACTTCGTGACCCACTGCGAGATATGCCAGCTGGTGAAGGCGGAGTGCAGAAACCCCGTAGGATTGTTACAACCACTACTAGTGTCGGAGTGGAAGTTTGAGGACATCGCGATGGACTTCATACACGGGCTTCCCCGATCATGGACAGGGAATGATTTGATCTGGGTGATCGTCTACCGGCCGACGAAGGTAGCCAGATTTATCCCGATCAGGAAGGATGACTCGGTTGGTGTGCTGGTTCGGAAATTCGTGGAGCAGTTCATCCGTTATCACGACGTACCCAGGACGATCGTATCAGATCGGGATGGACGGTTTACGTCCAGGGAGTGGAGATCAGTGCAGACTTACTTGGGCACTCGCCCTGACATTCAGTATAGCTTTTCATCCCCAGACTGACGGGCAGACGGAATGCACCAATCGGACCTTGGAAGATCTACTGCGACTATACATTCTGTATTGCAGAGAGCCTTGGGAGAAGCTGTTGCCACTAGTCGAGTTCTTATATAATAACAACTACTAGTCCAGCATAGGGATGGATCCTTATGAGGCCCTATACGGACGAAGGTGTAGGACTCCACTATCATGAGTACAAGATGAGGATCCAAAGGTTTTTGGCTCAAAGTTTGTTGAGGACACCGAGGCTCAAGTGAGGCTGATACGGGACTGAATGTTAGAGGCACAAAGCATACAGGCTAAGTATTACGATGCTCTGCATCGTCAGGTGGAGTTTTAGGTGGGGGACCGGGTATTCTTGAAGATCCGAGCCATACATGGAGTTTCACAGGTGCGTGGTCAGAAGAAGAAGCTCAGCCCGAGATATTTGGGGCCTTATAGGATCCTGGAGTGGATCGGTCCCTTAGCATACAACCTGGAGTTGCCACTAGAGCTGGTGAGACTGCACGACGTATTCCACGTATCTTCTCTTAGGAGGGCTCTACTATGCTCGGAGCAGCAGATTACAGCCACGGATGGGCCAGTAGCATCTGATCGGTCAGTTCACCTAGAGCCGGACCGGATTGATGACAAAGGGATGAGAGTCTTGCGCCGCAAGAAAGTTTCATTGGTAATGGTCCTGTGGAGGAATCACAGTCAGGAGGAGCACACCTGGGAGCCGCAGTATCTGATGTAATAAAGGTACCCAGAGCTTTTCAGTCATGTATTCCTCATAACCTCTCGGGATGTAACAATTTACTTTTCATATTTGAAACCATGTGGGCCTAACTAGAATTTCGAGTACGAAATTTTTTGTTTATGTATTGGGATTTGAAACATCCCTCAGACAACTAGACCCCTAATGAGTGGTTTTGTCATGGCTAGGTCATGACAAAACCCTTGAAGCCCAAGAATACCAAGTGGACTTAGGAATAAAGGTGATTGGGATGAATGGTCTGCAAATAGTAGATTCCTAAACCCTAGTTTAGTATGATCATGAGACTCCAAGACCCCACCATGACCTCACCAATCTATTGAAAGGCACTAAGGGGTCCATTGGAGTCAATCCAGGATGGCCAAGTTGACCTAGGATCATCTTAGGCCTAAATAGGGCAAGATGCCCTTGCTAAGGGAAAAGTGCCCTAATGAGCCCAACCAACCTGACCAAGGTCTCCCTAGACTTAGAGTTAGGTCAATGGGTAACTAAGATCCATTAGGGTCAACCTTAGAGCTTAAGTTGACCTAAGTAAACCCGAACCCTAAATGGGTCAAAATGACTTACATAGGGTCAATTGACCTTCCCTTAGCCAAGTGGACCCCACCCATGCCCTCCTAACACTAGAGTGAGGTCAATGGGTCACCAAGGATCCATTAGGGTCAACCCTAGCGGCTAAGTTGACCCAAGTCAACTCAAACCCCAAAGTGGTCAAAGTGCCCTTAATAAGGGTCAAGTGACCTTCAAAGTGCCAATTCAATCCTACCCAACCCTACGTAGACCATAGGGGTGGCCAATGGGTCACCAATGACCCATTGATGATGACATAAAAGGTCAAATTTTACCAAAGTCAACCCTTGGATAGTTCAAGTAAAACTTAGCTCAAAAGGGCTAACCCAAGCTCAAACCCTAGCCACTTGGGCTAACCACCTCCTAACCACTTTATATGAGCTTAGTGGGCTGCATTTAGGCTGGTGCCATGAACAAATTCGGCCATGAGGGGCAGGAGAGAGAAAGCTTCAATTTCTCCTTAATGGAGGAAAGAGAAAAATGGAGTTAAGGCCATTCATGGCTTACGGAGGCCAAGGGCCACCTTTATTGGCTGGATTCAACTCTTCTGGAAAATTGGAGAAGTTAGCAGCCATTTCTCGGCCATCACAAGGCAGGTTCACCCCCCACCACTTGGCCGAAAGCTTCATTGAAGTCCATTAATGGCCATTAGTGTTAGGCCCTTCCCCTTCCCCAACTGATGCTTCTAAAAGCCTCACCATACAGAGGGCAGCAGTTTACACACCTTACCTGAAGGAGCCGGAGCAGTTCACTGTACTGTTGTAGAAACTGAGCGGCGCTACCATCAGAAATGCCATCCCGACGATCAACCCGCCTCCAAGCCGCAAACAAGGTCCTCCCCTTCTTCTTCTTCTTCTCTTATGGGTATATCATAGGGATCATTTAGAATAAAAATCGGGCTCAATTGAGCCCGATCAAAGCTTTCTTTTTCATGGTTTTTCCGTGAAAAAGGAGTTCTCGGGTTCGCCGAAGAAGGTCCCTCCGGCGGCCGTGCCGCCGCCAGTCGATGGCCCCCACCTCGATGAAGGTGGTGGCGGCGGTGGCCGGCCAGGGAGGTTGCCGGGTGGCCGGCAGTGGCGTCCAGAAGAAGCTCCAGGTCGGGTGAATCCAGGCCCTTGGCTGGAGGAGGAAGAAGGCTAGGGTCCGTTGGATGTTGCTTTAAGATTAGTGCTAGGGATTATTTAAACTATAGGTTAAGTTTTCATATTATTTCATTTGTCATAGAAATTGTATTTAATGTTTCTATTTAATAAAAATACCTAAGGACATCTACATAAAAATTGATAAATATCAAAGTTGTAGCCCTAGGAGTGTACTTTATTTTAAAATTGGTTTGAACCAATTTGGATGCCTGGTTTGACCAGGGCACTCATTTTTGTAGGGTCTATACCTTGGGCCAGCCAAAGATTAAAGTGTGTGCCCCCACTTCACCACAAGTTCAAATTACCAGAAATTTGGACAGGGAGTCACCCTTACCTATATCTAGGTCCTGCCCAAAAATGAGAATTTTTGGGGATAAGTTTTCTATAGTTTTTTAAATTATTTAATAATCTTAGGGTAAATTAATTTAGGGACCTAAAGACCTCCAAACCCTCCCAAATTTTGGTGAGTGGTATTTGGGGTCACCATGAGGTTCTTTATAAATTTTCACCTCATTTTGAGTTGATTTGATTGGAAAATGAGTAGACCCTAGTTTTGCCCTAAATGGGGTATTTAGGTCAAAAGTGCACCTTGTGGATTTGGGTGGCCAAACCACCTCAACAGAGGCTAAAATTTGGGCCACTTGTTTGACATGACTTTTAACACCCTCATATGGGTTATGAGGTTGTTTGGGGTAGGATTGCCCTAGGACCCAAGTTCAAACCCTATGTTTGGACTTGGGGTTTGAGAAGGGCATGTGGTCAAATGCCCTTGTATGGACTTGAAATTTGGTAGATAGGATACTAGGGAAACTAAGGTTCTCTGGTAAAAATCTTTGAGGATTTGGAGATAGATAACCCCCTCAAAACCCTAACCCTAGTTTAGGGCACAACCATTATACATGTAAGATAGGCCACCAAAACTTAATGAAAAATCATGAAACTTGGGTAGCATGGTCATAGAGTTAATCAGAACCTCTGATGAATTTATTGGTAATTTTAGAACAATATACGTAGTAGATCCTTTATAGTACATGGAAATTCCCTTGAAAATCTTTTGTTTATTATGATTACACTATTAAATAGGAAGTTATAAAAATTGGGTAGTGGGTATTTTAGGTCTATATGTATACATGAATTTTATTACAATTTTTAGATGTATATATTTAGTACTTTGTTCACAAGCTTTTATAAATATAATTATACTCAAAAATGGACTCAGAGCTTTATGATTGATTTAAAAATGTGAAACTTGATCAGTAGTGTTCCTAAGACAATATGCTCATTTGGGAATTTTATTGTAATTTTTAGATAAGTAATTTCTGTATTTAGTTCATTAGTGTATCAGACTGGAATATTGTGCAATATTAAGGTTAGAGTTCATTACTCATTGAAAAATTATGAAACCTGACCTAGAGTGTTTATAGGTCATTATATACATGCTTGGATTTTCTTAGAACTTTTGGAAGTATTTTAGCAGTACTTGTCTCTTTAAAATGATTAATGTAGGTTATGATTTAAAATAAGGTTTAGAGGTCTAAACCTTGCTAAAAATCTGGGAGACTTTGAGTTTACTGTTAAATAGTCATCTTGTATTTATCATAAATTTGTGGAGCATTTTTCATGCCTAAAAAAGGTACTTCATGTTCAAACTAAGGAATTTGGATTTCTTAGAAAATTAAATAAATTATCAAGTAAATTAGGAAAATTATGAAATTCTGGATTTAGGCTAAACATGTCATGATAGACCCGCGATAATTATTATAGGGATTTTGGATGATAATTTGGGGTACCTCCCATTATATACATCATATAGCTTAGGATGTTTTGCGTTTAGTGAAACTGCAGAAATCGTGTTAACATGGGGAATGGTCGTAGGGAGATGAGATTGTGTTTACTGATTTTGGTAAGTGGATTGGAGTATACCATTGGAAGTTGGGAAGAGTAGGTTGTAGAGTTGTTTAAGTTTAGGTGGTACTCAGGATCGACGAAAGATCGTCTATCCTGTGAAGGGGGAGACAACTCAAAACACATTAGGGTTAGAACCAGTGTAATACTAAAGAGATCAGGAATCAGGTATTAACCAATAATAAGTGCCTTGCGAAAGGGAGCTTTGGGCTTCTGCCCATCATAGTTCCTAGTACCCTTTGAGAGCCCTTCACGAGGTATGCCGGGGGCAGTCCTGGACTAACCTAAACTATAGGCAAACTAAACTGCAAGAGTAACTAGCATAACTAGGGATTCACTTTCACTCACCTTGATGTCTCGGGATGTTAGGTTGGTCACACAGGCAGTAGGCTCGGTGATTTGATGATTGGCAGGTTGGCCCGGGAGCTTAGGCTCGGTTTTTGGTTGTGATAGACAGGATAGTCCGGGGAGCTTAGGCTCGGTTATTGAGTGTGACGAACGGGATGGTCCGGGGAGCTTTGGCTCGGAAGCTGATACATAAGGTTGCATGTGCATAAAGTATAAGGTGGTGGGTCTTTGGTATGTGAGGATCAATACACCGACGCCAATAGGTCGACTCGGCAAGTATGGTTTAGCACTTCGCCAAATTAAGTCTGGTGCGCCAGCCGGCAAGAGTACGCAGGAGCTCCGCTTATTGCACTTACATCGTGGCGTATGATAAGTCTTACTAGTAGTGTAATTACCGGTTTAGAGATGGGCGAGGCCCAACCCACCGCTTCCGTTTGCCACTATGGAGGTATCCTGGGAGGTTAGGCTCCAGAAAGGGGGAACTAAAGGTCTGTGTGCACAGAGTCGAGTGTGTGGGTTGCACTTGCATGTTCACATCATGGCATACTTGCATGTCATAGCATCATCATTGCATATTATCATGACACCTATTGTATAAAGTTGTATGAGACGCTTTATACAATAGGCCCTACAATATGACCCCTTGGATTATAAGTTCACATGAGCGTGCTTATAAGTTAAGGTTTTTTACTCTATAGATATATACATGTTGCTAGAAAATCGACACCCTATCGTATAAATTGGTATGAGACTTTTTATACGATAGGAGCCTTGCAGAAGATCCCTTAGCTTATGTGTTTTCATATAAGTTAAGGTTACATATCATATATTCAGTCTTTCATACTTTCATTACTGTCACATGTACTCTTAGAACTGCTAGATTAGTTCCGCCGCAACTTGTTACTTTGTTATTCTCCACCTTCATTTCCTCTCCTTTTTTCCTCCCCGCTCGGTGCTTAGGAGCCATGGGGGAAGGGGTGGGGGATGATAGGACTTAGTCTTTTAGACTAACAGTTTTTGAACCACATCATTTTTGGGGACCGTGGATCCCATCATGGAGGAGCAGCCCCGGAGGTCGGCATGCTTGGAGATGGGATAGTCTAGCACCGTAGTTCAGACAGCTAGGATTGTGAGTCTCGATCGTTAGTAGATGTTTAGCTTTTGCTTCCGCGCTGAGTGATTTATAGTGAGGATATTGACTTACTAGGCATGAGCCCTATTTTCTGTACCTTGTTATTTCTGTGGACTCTCCCTCCGTGGAGATTATTTACTATATATGTGATTTATGTGGATTTGCCTTTTATTAATTTGCTACCATTCTGTGATTGATTTGGCCGGCAGAATCGGTGTTTTGTAGCGATGGCCTTCTCGGGTGTGAAGGTGTCATCGCAAAGCGACGGTTCTAGGCCTAAGAATCCAGTCGTTTAAAAAGAAAAAAAATGGGGTCTTACATCTTTGCTCCGAGACAGTCCCGCTGCCAGGCTATCACTAGCTTGCAGGGCCTGAGTACCTCTCATGAATGACCTATTCTCTTTGCTCCGAGAAGGTCCCGCTGCCAGGCTCAGTTCAACGAGTCGTCTAACTCCATTCGACGATCTTCGAGCTCAGATCGACACTCTATCTCTAGTTCTTTTCAAGTCTCTGATCTCAGTTCGACGATCGTAGAGCTCAGTTCGACGATTTCTGTTTCCAGTTTAAATCCAATCTCTGAGCTCAGTATGATGATCGTTGAGCTCAGATCAACGATTTCTCGGAGGGATCGACGATTTTAGGATTCAAATTCAGGACAGTTAAGGAATTCATTCAGACTTATTTTCAGCATTTATGGCAAAGGATTTTGTATCCGTTTCAATCAATCTGGAGCAAGTTTCAAGGAAGACTAATTGGAATGTTTCTTAAGGACTTTCCTCTAGAGGCAGATATCAGTTAAGGTAGTCATTTATGACTGATTAACATCTATCAAGAAGTCAGAATCTGATATACTCCGTAGAGAATCATTCTGAAAAAGGAAACAAATAAGATTTTAAAAAGAATACAGAAGAGAGAACAAGAAAATTATTCATCAAGAATTCATCTTCTGGGAATAGACTCAGTAGACAAAAGTTTACAGAATTACTGAGTCAGAATTCTTCAAGAACACAAGGAACATTACTGTGAAGGAGATCATCTGCTATTCTACTCCTTCAAGCATCAAGTGTTCAAAAGCTTCTTCATCAAGGACTCCAGACATCACACATTTCAGCATCTGCTGACATCATCTATTGCTGGAGATCTGAAGCAACTGAAGGCCTATCACCCTAAGCAAAGATCATCTTCCTGAAACCTTACAGATCTTAGGGGGAGCTTTGACAACATCTTCCACTTGTCTTCTCTCAGATTATTGACAGAGAAGAACAACTCAACCTTTTTTTCTTTATTCCTTCTGTAAAAGGGTTTCTCAAAACTCCCTTCAAAAGTTTTGTTGCTGGTTTCTGATACCTTGTCAAAACTCAGTGGTGGCAAGACACCTTATCAAAAAATCTAGGTTTGGTTTTTAAGCACCTTATCAAAAGCTCATTGGTGCCCAGGACACCTGATCAACTATTCCTGCAGTGGATTCCTACCTAGGGTGGTAGAAGAGTGGATGTACCCAGGTTGTTCGGGAACCACTATAGTTCCTTGTGTCATATGGCTTGCTGTGTTTTGTTTTTGTTGTGTACTGTGATTTCTTATTTCTTGCTTACTTAGTTTTTCTTTTTGCAAGCACCTTACACATATACAGAAATCAAGACTTCCACTGCTTTACAGTTTTAAATTGTAAATTATTTTAAAATACTCTATTCACCCCCCTCTAGAGTAAAGGTAAATCTTACACTCACTTTCAATTAGTATCAGAGGGAGGTTGATAACTCAACAATTGAATCTTTAATAGATTGGTTGAATAGGCTAACACCTGAACCAAAAGATCCTTGATAAGATAAATCTCATATAGAGGGTTATTACTTTTTGTATTATATTTATATTCATACAAAACCATGGCACAAAACAAAGATTATGCTAGCACCAGACCTCTAGTGTGCTATCTTTCTAAGTTTGCACTTTGAAGGCAAGTATAAAATTATATATGAATTCTATTGATGAGGACATCTACAATTCTATTTTGACAGTGTGTCCAAGACCCCCAGTAATTACAAGTACAAGTGCTGTTCCACCTCCTTCAGGAACAGATGCAAAAATCAAGAAATTGAAAGTTGCAGATGCAAAAGCAATGAATATTCTGGCTCAGACTATGTCTGATGAAATATTTCAGAATGTGGCTGAATGTAATTCAGCAAAAGAGATATGAGACAAGTTATCTAAAATTGTCTCAGGATCTGCTGATGAAAGGAAAGACAGAAGATCCCATCTCATTAGCCTGTATGAGAATTTCAAAAAGGGAGAAACTGAGTTAGTTGCTGACATGTACAACAGGCTCAGCCTAATAGTCAGTGAGTTAAAAACATTGGAAAAGGAGATCTCACTAACTGAATTAAATGACAAGATCCTAATGTGCTTCCCTAGCACTTGGGACTCAAGGATCTGGCCAATCAAGGATGCCAGAAGCCTAACTGAGATTACTAATGAGGCTCTATTGGGCAAGCTCAAGTCTTATGAGCTGCTCATCAAGAATAGAGAGGAAGAAACAAAAGGTTGCTTCTCCAGCAATCAGGAAGGAAAAGACAATAGCATTCAAAGCTATAGAAGATCAGCCTGAAGACAAGGTCATAGGCAATGAAGAATTGATGAGCTTACTGGCCAAAAGATTCTATAAGATGGCCAGGAAAGATTTCAGAAAGAGGTCATCCAGAGGGCATGAGAAGCCAAGGTATGACAAATAAAATAATAAAGAAATTATTTGTTTTCGATGCAGGAAACCAGGACACATTGTGCCTGATTGTACAGAAAATCAGAAAAAGGACAAGAAGGACAGGAAAGATAGGAGAAAAGATAAGGACTCCATGAGAAACAACAATGACAAATCCTCCTCCAGCAAAAACAAACACACCAGGAAGGGATTTGTAGCTGAAACCTGGAGTGAAACTGAAGAAGAGTCAGAGGCTTCATCAAGCTCAAGTGATGATGAAGATGATGCTGAAGAGAAGGAGTTCTTCATGATGGCTATCAATGCCTCCCAAAAAAATTCTGATGCAGAACATGAGTCAGAATCTGAATCTAAACATGAAAATGAAGAAGATCAGGTAATAGATTCTTTTGATTTTAATTCAGAGGACTTTATATCTGAATTGAAGGCACTTTGTTTAGAACTGCTAAAGTCTGAGAAAGAGATTATCTCTCTCAGAAATCAATTGTCTGAACATAGCACTCTAAAATCAGACAACCTCAAACTCTCTGAGGAGTTAGAATGCTGTAGGGAGGAGATAACTTCACTGAAAAGTGAACTATCCCAGGCAAATAAGTTTGAAGAATCCCTTAATGGGAGAAGCATCAGACTTATGGACATCACGAGCACAGAGAACTCAAGACTCAACAGTACACTGGGCTTGGGTGCTTCATCCAGCCAACCTATAGTTTTAACAACCCCAATTAAATTTATCTAAGATAAAGGAAAGGGTGTTGTAGAGGTAGCTAGGAAGAATCCTGATTTACCTAAGAAAAACAAAGTTCAACAGAAAACGTCGAACAGAGCTCGATGATCGTCGATGTTGGAACACCCTATTACTATTTGGATCAGGATGACTATATTTCTATAGGGATTTTGTGTTGTGACCTCCTTGTTGTTATAAAGGTCACATAGGCTAGTTAGAGTAACCTCAGCTCGACGCAGAGTCGACTTCAGCTCAACGCAGAGTCGATCTCAGCTCGACGCAGAGTCGACCTCAGCTCGACGCAGAGTCGATCTCAGCTCGACGCAGAGTCGACCTCAGCTCGACGTGGAGTCGACCTCAGCTCAACGTTCCGTCGAACCCAGTTCTGCTTACAAAAAACACTCTCTGGCCGACGTGTGTCGTGCTCAGATCGACGTTTTACTGTGAGCTCGACGTTTTCCAGACTTCCGTCAGTTTTGAATAGGAATTCAAATTCCTTCTGTCAGACAATTAATGCTGAAGATTTATTGGCCGTTACAGCATATCTGGTGCATGGCTCAAGGAATTTTCTAAGGAATGTCTGCCTGACATTTCCTTTGAGGCATGGACATTTAAGGAAAGCATTTAATGCTGACTGCCAACGGCTATCAAAGAAAAAGGAAGAAGAAGACTCAGATATATTATTCATTCAGCTAGACAGAGAGATATAGAACAACAATACAGGACTTCAGCTGCTCTCTCTCTGTTATATTGTTTTGAAAGCTCACTCACAGGAATTCTGATTGCTTCAGACATAACCATCCAACTTTCTTGGATCATCCCTTGCTGGAGTAAATCAGATCTTTGAAGACCTGTCACCCTTGTGCAGAGCTCTCCTTCCTGAACTACTTCTTGATCTCAGGGGGAGCTTTGACAACATCTACAGATCCACTTTGCTTCTCTCTACTTGTTGATAGAGAAGACAACATCACCCCTTTTCTTTTTCTTTCTGTACAGGGTTTTAACTCCCTTCAAAAGTTACTTTTGGTTTTGCTGAAACCTGGTCAAAATCAGCTCCTTTGGTTTGTGAGAACCTGGTCAAAAACTCTCTGGTGCTCAAGACACCTGATCAACTCTTCTTGAAGTGGATTCCTATCAAGGGTGATAGAAGAGTGGACTACCCAAGATTTTGGGGAACCACTATAGCTCCTTGTGTCGTCTGGATTGCTTGTTTCTTTGTGTTTTGCTTTGTGCTGTGAATTTCTTTTTACTCTGATTATTTGCTATAGCACCATACACTAAGTAAATCTAAACTTTCTCTCCACTCAAGTTTTTATTTGCAAAACTATTTTAAATAACTCTATTCACCCCCCTCTAGAGTTAGGATTGATCTTATCCTACACTTTCAATTGGTATCAGAGGGAGGTTGATCATTCATACAGGCTAACACCTGGATAAAGATCTCTGATAAGATCATTTCTCTCAAAAGGGTTATTTCTTTTAGTTTTACTTATCTTTAAAACTCATGGCACAAAACAAGGACTTTGCTAGTACCAGACCTCCTATGTGCAATCTCTCTAAGTTTGCACTATAGAAAGCAAGGATTAAACTTTACATGAATTCATTTGATGAGGACATCTTTAATTCTGTGTTGACAGATTGTCCAAGGCCTCCCACAGAAACAAGTACATCAGCTGTTCCTCCTCCTTCAGGAACTGATGCTGACATAAAGAAGTGGAAGGCAGCAGATGCTAAAGCCATGAACATCTTGGCTCAAACCATGTCAGATGACATTTTCCAGAAAGTAGCTGAATGCAATACTGCCAAAGAGATATGGGAAAAACTTTCAGAAATTGTATCAGGTTCTGCAGATGAAAGAAAGGATAGGAGATCCTACCTCATCACCCAGTATGAGAACTTCAAAAAGGCAGAGTCTGAGTCAGTTGCTGACATGTACAACAGACTGAGCCTAATCATCAGTGAGCTTAGATCACTAGAAAAGGACATATCTCTCACTGAGATAAATGACAAGATACTGACTTGTTTCCCTAGCTCTTGGGACTCAAGAATCTGGTCAATTAAAGATGGAAGGAATGTATGTGAGTTATCCACAGAAGCTCTTCTAGGAAAGCTCAAGAGTTATGAGCAATTCATGAAGAAGAGAGAAGAAGAGAGAAGAAGAGCAGAAGATATCCACACCAACTGAAAAGGTTGAGAAAACCATTGCCTTCAAGGCACAGGAAGAACAACCTAAAGAAAAGGTGTTGGGAGATGAAGAGCTTATGAGCCTACTTGTTAAAAGGTTCAATAAGCTGAATAAAAAGAACTTCAGAAGATGGTCATCCAAAGACAAAGACAAGCCAAGGTATGACAGATCTACTAATAAAGATGTTATCTATTTTGGCTGCAGGAAACCAGGACACATTGTCCCCAACTGTCCAGAAAATTAAGATAAGGACAGAAGGGACAAGAAGGAAAGAAAAGATAAAAGGAAGGATAAGGAGTCAAGGAAATACCATGACAAGCCTTCCTCCAGCACTAGCAAGCACACCAGAAAAGGATTTGTGGCTGAATCCTGGAGTGACTCTGATGAGTCTGATTCATCATCCAGCTCTAGTGATGATGAGGATGATGCAAAAGAAAAAGGATTCTGCATGATGGCCATCAGTGCATCACAAAAGAACACTGATTCAGAGCCTGATGCTGACTACCTATCTGATCAGGAACTTGTTGAGGATCAGGTAATAGATTCATTTGATTTTACTTCTGATGAATTTAAATCTGAGTTCAAATCTATGTGCAGTGACTTGATTGAATCTCAAAAGTTGATTAAAACTCTCAGAGAACAATTAATTGAATGCAAATCCATTAACTCAGATAATCTTAGACTCTTAGAAGAGTTGAAGCAGTGTGGGGAGGAGATAGCTTCACTGAAAGGTGAGCTATCTAAGGCCAAACAATTTGAAGAAACCCTTAATGGGAGAAGTATCAAATTAATGGACATCACAAGTACAGTGAACTCAAGGTTGAATGGTACACTGGGCTTGGGTGCTTCATCCAGCCAACCCATAGTGCTGACAACTCCAATCAAATTTACCAGTGACAAAGGTAAAGGAGTCTTGATAGTGGCTAGGAAGAATGCTGACTTAACCCAGGAAACTGGACAAGAAGCGTCGAACGAAGCTCGACGGACGTCGACCAGAGCTCGACGTAATCACAAGAAAACGTCGAACTCAGGTCGACGCCTTCTACCCTCTGAACAAAGCAAGCCTTCGCCGTCGAATGGAGCTCGACGCACTCACCAGAGTCCGTCGACCGAAGCTCGACGTGCGTCGAGCCAAGTTCAGAGCAAAAGTCAGTTCTCAGGGGTTAATTCAAAATTCAATTCCAGCTCCACATCTCATCACTTTAACCCTTATGCTGAATGGATCATACCTCCTAGGAGATATCATCCTGTAGGCTATAAGAGTCAACCTGAGATGTCTTTTATTTCAGAATTTAGAGGATATCAAAAAGGGCCCAAGGTAAACTGGGTCAAAAATAATTGATTTGTTGTATGTGCAGATAAAGACCTGTCCAATTGAGAACCGGCAGTGGTACTTGGACAGTGGGTGCTCAAAGCACATGACTGGCAACAAGGAGAACCTTGTGTCCTTCAAAGCTAAACATGGACCCAAAGTAATCTTTGGAGATTCAAACTTTGAACAAACAAAAGGCTATGGCCAAGTCAAGATAGGGTCAATCACATTTAAGAAAGTGGCCTATGTGGAAGGACTAAAGCACAACTTAATCAGCATCAGCCAGCTATGTTATGCTGGTTATCAGGTTTGGTTTACCAACTCAGCATGTAATATTGCATTAAACAACAACATTGTTTTAATTGGTAATAGACAAGATAACATATACCTAGTTGATTTCAATTCATCTAAAGTAGATATATGTTTATTTAACTCCCTTAGTAAACCTAATGAACTTTGGCATAAAAGACTAGGTCATGTGAACCTTAGAACCATTGCTAAGTTATCCAAAGACAACCTTGTTAGAGGACTACCTTCTGGTCCCTACAAGAAGGAAGGACTTTGCAAGGCCTGTCAGTTAGGCAAGCAAACTAAAAACAGTTTCAAGTCACTTAATAAGAGTGACTCACCTAGAATTTTGTACTTATTGCACATGGACCTTTTTGGACCAATTAATGTAAAAAGCCTAGGAGGGAAATCTTATGCTTTAGTAGTTGTAGATGACTTCTCAAGATTCACTTGGGTGTTCTTCCTGAGGAAGAAGTCTGATAACTTCAAGATTTTGACAGATTTTCTCAAAGGCATACAGATTGAGTTCAATACTCACATTGCCCTGATCAGAAGTGATCATGGGACAGAGTTTGATTCTCTTCTTATGCTAGAGTTCTGCCAGAAGGAAGGTATCAGGCACACTTTCTCAGCTCCAAGAACTCCTCAACAAAATGGGGTAGTTGAAAGGAAAAACAGAACCCTTATTGAATCTGCCACAACATTGTTGACAGATGCTCACCTTCCTCTAATCTTTTGGGCAGAGGCTGTGAACACCTCCAACTATGTTTTGAATAGAAGCCTGATACATAAACTGAAGGGTAAGACTCCCTATGAGTTACTCAAAGGGAAGAAACCTAAAGTAAATTATTTCAAAATTTTTGGTTGCATTTGCTTCATTCACAATAATGACAAGAAATACCTAGCTAAATTTGAAGCCAAAGCTGATGAAGGAGTGTTTCTGGGATACTCCATGACTAGCAAGGCTTATAGGGTTTTTAACAAGTGCTCAAATAAAATTGAAGAATCCATGCATGTTACATTTGATGAAACTAACATGTCTTATAAGGAGAAGGAGACTTCTACCATAAGCAATTTGCAGGAACATTCAATTTCAGAAAATCTGAAGCAGCTTACCATCACAGATAAAGGGTCATTACCTTCAACAATTCAGCAAGACACTGAACTCAGTGACAATGAAGAGGAATCTCAGGGTTTGGAAAGCTCAAATGGTCAACAAATTGAAGAACCAGTTGTTGTTCCACAAGAGGAAACAACAACACAGGTTGATGCACCATCAACACCCCTTGTTGATTTAGTAACAGCAAGAGATCACCCAATTTCACAAGTAATTGGAGATATCTCAGTAGGTGTGCAAACAAGGAATCAAGTTAATCAAAATATTATGCACACTTGCTTTCTTTCTCAAATTGAGCCTCAAACCATACAAGATGCAGAGCAAGATCCAAACTGGATCATTGCAATGCAAGAAGAGTTGAATCAATTTGAAAGGAATAAAGTTTGGGAATTAGTACCAAGACCAAGAAACCAGCAAATTGTTAGAACCAAATGGGTATTCAGGAACAAGTTGGATGATCAAGGAATAATTGTGAGAAACAAGGCAAGACTTGTTGCACAAGGATATTGCCAAGAAGAAGGAATTGATTATGACCAAACCTTTGCACCAGTTGCAAGGTTGGATGCCATAAGAATCTTTCTTGCATATGCAGCTCACAAGAGATTCAAGGTATATCAGATGGATGTCAAGAGTGCATTTCTCAATGGAGACATCAAGGAAGAAGTTTATGTAAAGCAACCTCCAGGTTTTATCTCTCCAACCTTTCCTGATCATGTTTTTAAACTGCATAAAGCCTTATATGGTCTCAAGCAAGCCCCTAGAGCATGGTATGAGACCTTAGCTTGTTTTTTGTTGGAAAATGATTTTAAAAGGGGTAGAGTAGACCAAACTCTCTTTGTTAGAACCCATAGGTCCCATACCCTACTAGTACAAGTTTATGTAGACGATATCATATTTGGGTCTACTGATTCAAACTTATGCAAAAAGTTCTCACAACTTATGCACTCAAAGTTTGAAATGAGTAGCATGGGTGAGCTTGCTTTCTTTCTAGGATTGCAAGTTAAACAACATGTGGATGGCATTTTCATTTCTCAAACCAAGTATGCAAGAGAACTGGTTAAGAAATTTGGAATGTCTGAAGCATCCTCTATGAAAACACCTATGCCTACAAATGCTGTCTTAGATGCTGATGAATCTGGAAAACCAGTTGATCAGACAAGATATAGAGCAATCATTGGCTCATTACTTTATCTAACAGCTACTAGACCAGATATAATGTTTGCCACATGCATTTGTGCTAGATTCCAAGTAAGCCCTAGAGAGTCCCACCTCACATTAGTTAAGAGGATTCTTAGGTATGTAAAAAGTTGTCCTAATCTAGGTCTCTGGTATCCACATGACTCAGGATTTGATCTAACTGGATTTTTAGATTCTGATTATGCTAGATGTAGAGTAGACAGGAAAAGCACCAGTGGAACTTGTCAATTCCTTGGTAATAGACTTGTCTCCTGGTTCTGTAAGAAACAAACCTCTGTGTCCACATCAACTGCTGAAGCTGAATACATGGCTGCAGGCAGTTGTTGCTCACAGATTTTGTGGATTCAAAACCAGCTCCTAGACTATGGCTACAACTTAGAGATGTCTAAAATATTTTGTGATAATACCAGTGCAATATCAATTGCTCAAAATCCAGTTCTCCATAGTAGGACCAAGCACATAGAGATCAGACATCACTTCTTAAGGGATAATGTAGAAAAGAAGAAAATTGCACTAGAATACATTTCCACTGAACTACAAAGAGGAGATATTTTCACCAAGCCCTTGGATGAAAAGAAGCACTTCTTCTTCCTCAATCAGTTGGGAATGCTAGATGGAGACAACATAAATTAAAACTCCAAGATTTTGAAACCCCTAATTAACAGGAATAGGAAAAATTTCATTTTAAAATTCCTCTGTCTGAGTGGTTTCTTTGAGCTCTGAACTAAGCTTGACGCTGCGTCGAACGGAGATCGACGGTCCGTCGCCCTCAAAAGCGTCGAACGTCGAACTCAGCTTCTAGCGTCGAACTAAGTTCACAGCTCCCTGGCTTCTTGAGTTTCTCTCTCTCCGGTCGACGTCTTCGTTCAACGTCGACCTGAGCTCGACGTATAGCATCAGCCCAAGCGTCGAACGTCGACCTAAGCTGCACACTGTTGAGTCGTTTCAGTTCTCCTAGAGCCTTAGAGCGTCGAACTGAGCTCGACGTTCTTTCCTTTTCTGCGTCGAACCCTAAGTATAAAATCATTTTTCTCCGTCGTTCGCAGTTGCGATTTCATATTTTCTGCTCAAGCTTTCTCCCTCCAAATACTTTACTCTTGATCTTGGAAGGTATTTTTTGCAGGAAAATGGCAATCACTGCAGGTGCTTTGGCGGCCATGAAGTTCGATTCAGGCTTCGACATCGACTTCGACTCATTTAATGGATCACCATAGTACTTTCTGGATATTCTGGAACTTTTCAAGGAGCAGCACCTGGTCAACTTTATGTCAACCAGGATCCCTCTTCCAGAGTCGGAAATCAAAGAATGGACCCTTACAACAGTTATTTCAGATAACAATACATTGACCGGGCAAATTTCAGGGAATGAGGTAGCTATCTCACCTCAAATCATCTCAGAAGTTTTCAGTTTTGCTGCTGGAGATGATGGAATAGAACTCTCTGTGGAAGAGTATGCTTTGATGCTGGACAGGATGGGGCATGCTGCTGGTAATCCCTCTAAACTCCTAAAAGTTAACCTAGCTATTGAGTATAGGTTGTTAGCAGACATCACAGGCAAAGTAATCTGTGCAAAGAGGACTGCACATGATGCCATTACTAGGCATCAGTTTTGCCTTATGGCTGCAATCTTGGATAAGAAACATCCCAACTGGGGATTGATCGTTTTTGAAATGATTAAGAAGAAATTGGATAAGAACTCTGTCCACTTTGGAAGGGTTCTTGGGTTGATTCTGAACCACTGCTGCCCCCAGCTGCTTGTGTCCTCAAAGAAGCACATCAATGCTTCCAAGAGGCTCACTTGTGCACTGATTGGCAAGTGGGACAGAAAAATTGTGAATCCCAGGGCAGCAGCAGCAGCAATGAGGACTTCTGCAGACACCAGGACTGTAGAGGTCACTCTCCCTCAGTCCACTAGTCCAGAAGCAGGGACTTTGCCATCTCCCTCCCTCTCCCTCCCATCCACCTTCATCCCCTCAACCATAATCCTCTCATCCACTCAACCCATACCTTCATCCATTTCTACTATTGCATCCTCCCTTCCACCACACACAACTTTCCTTCCCATAAGCTTGGATTCCTCATCTCATGAGGACCTCTTCTCCTTTGACATTCATGAAGACTCCTTCATGGATGCCTCTAACTCCTCTCCTCATGACTTCCTCCATTCATCAACTTTTTCAGAACTACTCTTTTCCTCCATCCATGAACCAGTTACCCCTCCCTTGTCTGCACCACCCACAACATCTTCTACATTTACATTTTCTGCAACTCCCTCTACCTCTACTCAAGTCCCACTTGAGCAAGTAGCTCTCCTGCCCTTGGCCAATCAGATTTTTGACCTTTTGGCCCCTAGGCTCTCCTCCCTCTTGGATGCCAAGCTGAATCCTCTCCTCCTTTCCCTGAGAACTCTCTCTGCCTCTGTCTCCTCCCTCTCCTCTCATCTGGCATGCCCTTCTTTTGGGGGCCTAGAGTCAGCTGCCACTGATTCTAGGCAGGGGGAGATGTCAGCAGAAGAAGAGCTGCATCCTTCATCAGTTCAGTTTGTACAGACTTGTTCAGAGACAGTCTCAGCAGCAGAAGTTCAGATAGCATCTGAGGCTCCTCCTCAAAATTCAGAACAGCTTCAAGAAGACCTGTCTAGGGCTATTATCCCTTTTCAGAAGACCCTGATCCCTGATGTAGCAGTGGTAGCAGTGGCTCCTGCTAGTGATGAAGTTGAAATAATAGTAGTTGCTGAAACTTCAGGTGAAGTAATTGAGACACCTGATGCAGTTGAGACCCATGTCTCCCAAGGCCCTCAGGAACAAGGCCTTCAGGAACCAGCCTCTTCAGTCTTTATGGCTCCTGAGGCTATTCCCTCTCCTGCAGTGGTAGACTCCTCCTCCCCACTGACAGCAGATCTTCCTCCAGTCACCTCCTCAGCAGCTCCAGCCTCCATCACTTTTCCTATCTCCAAAAGAAAGTACATAGATCCCTATGATGAATCTCAGAGTTCAGAAGATTAGTTTGCTACTGATTCTGATGACTCCTCTGTAACCATTGCAAGGAAGAGGAAATCAAGATCAAAAGCTATGAAAAGAGTTCCAATGGCTAGAGCCACAGACCATGACATCCCCTACTACATCAAATACAACTGTGAAATTACAGAGCCATGGATGCAGTATTCTCAAAATCAAAGAAAGGCAATGAAGAAGAAAAGAAAGTTCAATGAAGGCCCCACCAAGCCTGTCCATCAGCCTCCACCTCCACCTCCTCCAGATACAGGTGCCGGTGCAAGTCAATCTTCTAATCCAGCCCCATCATCTCTACATGGAAAGACCTATCAATCAAGAAGATCCCAAGGAGATAGTCAGCAAAGGGGAAATCAGCAAAGAGGACACAACAGAGGCAGGCAGTCTAGAGGAAGATCAGGTTCTCAACCTTATCAAAGGGGAAGATCCATTGATCCAACCTCTGGTCCCTATCCTTACAGACCTAGAGCTGACCTCACCACAAGAACTACTCAAGAACTCTCCTCCAATAGATTTGAACCTGCAGTACCTTTTGAAGATCCCACCAAAACTCCAGCTTACTGGAAAGCTAGAATGACTGAGATGGCTGCTCTAAATGAGATTAACAAAGCTAGAGAAAGAGGTCTGGACACCTCTCACATCAGCACAATGTCAGACCAAAGGAGAGAGGAATTGGAGAAATATAATTCAAAGAAGTTCTTTGACTCAGACAGATATATGCAACTCCATCCTGCAGCTGTACCACCTAGTACAAGAGATCAGAAATCCTTAGGTGCAGCTGATGATTACAGATCCAAGAAGGAGGCTTCAAATCCTAATAGAGAAATTATCTTCAAGAAAGGTGATCAAGACAAAGCCCCACAGGAAAAGTAAAGTAAGGTGTTTTAATTCTTTCTATCTGCTGCACACAGGACATTTAAACATTACTGCTGCTATATAGTGTTATATATATGCTGCTTTTTATTCTGTCATATGTCTGGTTGTATTGTATTGTATTTTTGCTTTACTTCTCTTTGAATCCCTAAATTCATGTAAATAGTAATCCTAATCCAAATAGGGGGAGATTGTTGGAACACCCTATTACTATTTGGATCAGGATGACTATATTTCTATAGGGATTTTGTGTTGTGACTCCTTGTTGTTATAATGGTCACATAGGCTAGTTAGAGTAACCTCAGCTCGACGCAGAGTCGACTTTAGCTCAACGCAGAGTCGATCTCAGCTCGACGCAGAGTCGACCTCAGCTCGACGTAGAGTCGATCTCAGCTCGACGCAGAGTCGACCTCAGCTCGACGTGGAGTCGACCTCAGCTCGACGTTCCGTCGAACCCAGTTCTGCTTATAGAAAACACTCTTTGGCCGACGTGTGTTGTGCTCAGATCGACGTTTTACTGTGAGCTCGACGTTTTCCAGACTTCCGTCAGTTTTGAATAGGAATTCAAATTCCTTCTGTCAGACAATTAATGCTGAAGATTTATTGGCCGTTACAGCATATCTGGTGCATGGCTCAAGAAATTTTCTAAGGAATGTCTGCCTGACATTTCCTTTGAGGCATGGACATTTAAGGAAAGCATTTAATGCTGACTGCCAACGGCTATCAAAGAAAAAAGGAAGAAGAAGACTCAGATATATTATTCATTCAGCTAGACAGAGAGATATAGAACAACAATACAGGACTTCAGCTGCTCTCTCTCTGTGATATTGTTTTGAAAGCTCACTCACAGGAATTCTGATTGCTTCAGACATAACCATCCAACTTTCTTGGATCATCCCTTGCTGGAGCAAATCAGATCTTTGAAGACCTGTCACCCTTGTGCAGAGCTCTCCTTCCTGAACTACTTCTTGATCTCAGGGGGAGCTTTGACAACATCTACAGATCCACTTTGCTTTTCTCTACTTGTTGATAGAGAAGACAACATCACCCCTTTTCTTTTTCTTTCTGTACAGGGTTTTAACTCCCTTCAAAAGTTACTTTTGGTTTTGCTGAAACCTGGTCAAAATCAGCTCCTTTGGTTTGTGAGAACCTGGTCAAAAACTCTCTGATGCTCAAGACACCTGATCAACTCTTCTTGAAGTGGATTCCTATCAAGGGTGATAGAAGAGTGGACTACCCAGGATTTTGGGGAACCACTATAGCTCCTTGTGTCGTCTGGATTGCTTGTTTCTTTGTGTTTTGCTTTGTGCTGTGAATTTCTTTTTACTCTGATTATTTGCTATAGCACCATACACTAAGTAAATCTAAACTTTCTCTCCACTCAAGTTTTTATTTGCAAAACTATTTTAAATAACTCTATTCTCCCCCCTCTAGAGTTAGGATTGATCTTATCCTGCACTTTCAGTCGAACAGATCTCGACGATTTTAGGCTGAATCGTCGAACTCAGGTCGACGACTTCTGAACTCTGAAATATGGCATAGTTGATCTTTGAACGGAGCTCGACGATCTGACCCAAGATCGTCGAACTCAGCTCGACAATCGTCGAACGGAGCTCAGAGCATTGAACAATCTTTCAGAGGAAAATCTAAAATCCTAGAAGTTCTACATCCCAAAGCTTCAACCCTTATACTGAATGGATAGTACCTCCTAGGAGATACCATCCTGAAGGATGTAAGAGTCAGCCAGGGATGTATTTTATTTCTGAGTTTAAAGGTTATCTGATATAAAAATTACGTGGAGAAAGGGATTATGCGTGGAGAAGAAAAAGTTATGGAGAGAGAAGGTTAAAGTGTGGTTGTGAGATGTTCTCCGATTCTATATTCGAGTAAGGCAAGTGTACCTTATCACATATAGTATAGGATATTAAGTTCAATATCAAGGTCATATTACCCGGGGCAGTTTGATTACTTCTACTTCAAGGAGTTACTATTATCTTATCAAATAAAAGTTCTTTTTGGGCTTGCTTACTAAATTAGAGAAGAGAAAATTACTTGCAAATAAAAAAAAAGATAAACGATGATTTAAGCGGAAGTACTCGATCTTGAATTTCTTTGGCAAAATTAATCTAGAAAGCAATCACAAACTTTAACTTAATAAAATAAAGATACCTTGACCGTGGGGGTTCCCAAAGCTTGAACACGATTCTCTCGAAGATGTGCCCAACTGAGGTTAGGAAGATCCGACCGAACTCTCGTCCCGTATCCGAACCTAACACTCGCTTTAAGTAGTGAACCTTGCTATTGTATTTGACTCCAATCCGGGAGATTTACGTCATTCTCTCTCGAGAGGTGCGTGCAGCTCTCTTTACTCTTGAGCGCTCATTTCAAGCTATTGGCCTCTCGGCTATCCAAGAATGAAAACATGAATGGAGACTATATATCGATAATATAGTTTCATTCGAAATAAATCAAGAGTAAATCAAAGGCCTAGATTCTAAAAAGAGAAAGAAAGTTAGAGCATCATAACTGATCAACTCATCCTCAGATCATCAAGATCGAGTACTATGAGGATTTAGTTACTCATAATTGTGTAGGAAATGAAAATCATGTTAAAAATATGCAAAATAAGAAAGAGAGAGAGAGAAAAAGAATAACAAACTATATTATTCTTAGTGAAAGGAAATTACAAAAAGGGCATAAAGACATTACAAGGAGAGTTTACAACAAGATTACAAGTGCGATAAAAGAGATTGCAAGAAAATTAAAGCATGAAAACATTAATCTAAAATACTCTAAAAATAAACTCTCAATTGCTCTCTAGAAGGCTCAAATGAAGGAGGAATGATGATCCCTTCCCCCCTTCCTTCATGCTTATTTATAGGGCCAAAACCAAGGGGGTAGAGTTGGAATTTGGCATGAGGATGAAGCTTCCATGAAGCTTCCCTTGGTCAAAATGCACATGTTGAATATATAGTCAAAGGTGGCTAGCCTCTTTCATACTTGTCATGAAAAGCATGATAAAAATTGGCTAACTTTCTCTCTTTCCAAGAAGCTTCCTTTATGAACACATGCTGAATATTTAGTCAAAGGTGGCTAGCCTCTTTCATACTTAGGAGAAAAAAAATCTCATTGGACCATTGTGGCTTCATTCCATTCTTGAATATAGTTCAACAACACCGTGGCATGACTGCACTCGACATTTAGTTTGGAATGCCAAAACTGAAGGCATGTTCTCTTATAATTAATAGTGCAATTTGTCCCGAGATCCTTGGTTCTTGCTCAAAGACGAGAATCATTCATGCAGGAAACCTGCTGGACAGCAACTTCGACGAAGGATTCCCAAAGCTACATAAATCCGATGAAGGCGTGTAACCATGCGTTGGAAAGGTATTTCCAAGGGTTACAACTTTCATGTTCAGCCCATGATCTGTTTCTGGCTGCAACATGCCCAAAAGTGGGCCCGAAGTTCGCTGCGCGCAGAAAATATAATAAAATAGGCATGGTT
Organism: Platanthera zijinensis; assembly: GCA_039513925.1. NCBI lineage: Eukaryota > Viridiplantae > Streptophyta > Magnoliopsida > Asparagales > Orchidaceae > Platanthera > Platanthera zijinensis. The sequence continues at coordinate 42,052,817 of CM077083.1, forward strand.
AGGATAGAATTATAAAAAGATAGGATTTAGCGAATAAAATTAACATTATAAAAATATTTATATTAGATTATTTAGATTTTTATATTAATAATTTAGGTCAAATTATGCATCATCAAATTCCCCCATACTTATTATCTTGCTTGTCCTCAAGCAAAGTAATAAAAACTAGCTAACATAAAATTAACTAATCAAAAAGAATTAATCATGCTACACACGAGTACACTGTGAAATTCTAAGTAGGGAAGAATGAAAAATAGATCTAAAGCTTTTACTTAATTATGAAAGATCATTTTTAAAAACTTTACTAACCAAAATAAATCATCCAAAATTTTGACCTAAAAGTCTTTAAACGAATTAAAGCAAAGTAACGAATGAGTAGCGCATTGAGTTGTTACTATACCCTAAGAGACAAATTATAATCATATCAATCTAAAACCAAGAATCTAAATTCGTACCCAAAAACTTAGCTAGTCTATTCTTTTTCTCTACTTAACTAAAAACAAACCTAAGAGCATGAATCAAAAGGACTTTGTAGGACTGAATCTCTGCCTAGGTATATGATTTGGAATGGAATTCAAAGATAAAATCAGTGGCTAATAATCACACTAAACCAAAACATGAGTATTATAAAAACAACAACAACAAAAAGGCATGAAGCACATGCAACAAGGTATAAAGATTATTTTTTTCTTTTATCACTTTTTTTTAAACAAAAGGCCGTAAGAAAAAAAAAATTTCTTTTTAAATTGGCCAATCAATACATAATTTTTTTCATTTCTTTTTTTTGAGCATAGTCTTTCATTTGAATTTCTCCAAATATCTCACAAAATTAAACCTATCACAATTGTGAAATTTAAATAAAACTCAAAAGATTAGTGTGATCAAATAGGTTGGAATATTTGGCTTTGGTGAGATAAAAAGTGGATGTAACAAGTAAAACATGGAAAAAGGCTCAACAGAGGCAAACTAATGATTGATTTAAAAGGTTGGCATGAAGGCTCAAATGAAAAAAAAATGGCCTAAATCATTTTCATGCTCCCAAATTCATCTAAAGCAAGGTTTGAAAAATTTCGAAAAGGGTAAGTTCTAGATAGTAAATAAAGACTAATGAAATCTTCATGAGTACAAGAATAATAAGTGTCTAGGATAATTCACATCTACTACACAAATCCAAAGTTATCTTTTAAAAATTTTCTAAAAACCAAAAGGAAAATAAAGGATGAATAATTTATAAGAGAGTAAAAAGAATAAAAGATGAAAATCATAGAGAAGTGCAAGTTTTAGAAAAAAACTTTTCAAATGAACATGCTACCCAGAATTAGAACACAACATAGGTCAACACTTTACTCGTACAACATAATTAAGAAGAAAGATTAGGAAAAAATAAAATTAGCTATGTTTATACAGAATATTTTGAGAATAGCAAAACATAAAGTAAAGGGTACTATTGATTCTACCATAATTATTCTAATTAGAACTAAATATTATTTCTATGATTTTTTGCTTTGTGCTTAAAAAAAAGATAAAATATTTTTGTGATTTTCTAAAATATAAAAAAGACTAAAATAAAGGAAGACTCCCCCATACTTAAAATTAAACATTGTCCTCAATGAAGAAAGGAGGGGAAGGAGAGAGAGAAGTTTTTCAAGAAAACTGAAATGAAATAAATTAAAACAGGTACTTCCCCGGATTTGTGAGTTGCGAGTGGCTGGGCGATACTGCTCCCCCATACTTGCGTTGTGGAACTTCATGAAATATCATCTTTAACTTTTGGTGGAATCAGCAACGTTGGAGCAGGCGATCGCAAAACTTCAGCTTGTCGGAATCGCCCGGGGAAAAAGTAAAAAAAAAAACAACAAAAAAAACAAAAAAAAACAAAAAGATAGAAAACAGAAAAATAACTTGGGTTGCCTCCCAAGAGCGCCCTTTGTTTAAAATGTCGTCTGAGCTCGACACAACAAAAAAATATTGTTTAAAAGAAATTGTCCAAAAGAAGTCCAAAATATGTTGAAATTATTACAGACCAAATTCAAATAGGTTATCCAAGTTCAAACATCATTGTCGAAAAAATAAAGATAAATAAAACAATTGGTAATGAGAGCATCATTGTTAGGGCAAAAAGTCATGCGAATCATTCTTCCCTAGATCGTCTCCCGGCAAATATAATTTTAGGCGGTGGCCATTTACTTTCAATTCTCCTTATTCTGGGTGGGAAATAAGAACCGTCCCATATGGCCAAGCCTCTTTAACAATAAAGGGGCCGGACCATCGCGATTTTAATTTTCCCGGAAAGAGGCGAAGGTGAGAGTTATAAAGAAGGACGAGATCGCCCGACGAAAATTTTCTTTGAAATTTAATATTTTTGTCGTGATAAAACTTTGTTCGCTCTTTATAAAGCCTATTACTCTCATATGCGTTCGCGCGCCACTCATCGAGCTCATTCAGCTGAAATTTACGTTAATCGGAAGCTAGGGTAGAATCTAAATTCAAAAATTTAAGCGTCCAGAATGCACGGTGCTCTAACTAAACCGGAAGGTGACAAGCCTTTCCATAAACCAATCGAAATGGCGTGCAGCCGTTGGCTGTCTTATATGCCGTTCGATAGGCCTATAGAGCATCATCTAGTTTTAACGCCCAATCCTTCCTATTTATAGAAATAGTTTTTTCTAAAATACGCTTCAATTCTCGATTGACAACCTCGACTTGACCGCTCGTTTGGGGGTGATAGGCGGTGGAGAGTTTGTGCGTTACACCATATTTTGACAAAATTTTGGCAAACTAGCTATTGCAGAAATGGGTTCCCCTATCACTAACTATAGCGCGCGCCGTGCCAAATCGAGAGAATAATTTTTTTAGAAAATTAACTACGACTCGTGCATCGTTGGTGGGGAGCGCCTGTGCTTCCGCTCACCTTGATACATAGTCGACAGCAACGAGAATGTATTTGTTTTGATAAGACGGAGGGAGGGGGCCAACGAAGTCGATGCCCCAAAGATCGAAGATTTCACATTCTAGAAAAATATTTTGAGGCATCTCGTCCCTTCGTGAGATATTGCCGGCCCGCTGGCAGCTATCGCAAGTACTCACCAGGGTGTGAGCATCTTTGTAAAGCGTGGGCCAATAAAAGCCCGCCTCCAGCACCTTCCTTGTGGTGCGGTTTGCCTGATAATGACCACCTGTTGGTCCCTCGTGGCAATGCCGTAAAATCTGTAGGCCTTCCTTACTCAAAACACAACGTCACACAACCTGGTCCGCACAAACACGAAATAAAAAGGGGTCTTCCCAAAAATAATTCTTTATATCAGAAAAGAATTTCTTCTTTTGCTAATTTGAGAATTCTTTTGGCAAGACCTGGGCAACTAAATAGTTAGCCAGATCGGCGAACAAGGGTGCCGAACAATTCTTAAGATTTTCTAGAGCGAGGAGGCGCTCAACGGGGAATTTATCATTAATATCAGACTCTATTAATGCTTCACTAGCAGGATTCTCTAAACGCGACAAATGGTCGGCCGCCAAATTTCCGGCACCCCTTTTGTCCCGGATCTCCAAGTCAAACTCCTGTAAGAGGAGGATCCATCGCAAAAGGCGGGGCTTGGCGTCCGCTTTACTTAATAAATATCTAAGTGCGGAGTGATCTGTGAAGACTACAACTTTTGAGAGAGTGATGTAAGACCTAAACTTATCGAAAGCAAACACGATCGCTAGAAGCTCCTTCTCAGTGGTGGTGTAGTTGGCTTGTGCGGACGTGAGTGTCTTGCTCGCATAATAAATTGGGTGGAAGAATTTATCCACCCGTTGGCCTAAAACAGCACCGACGGCAATATCACTTGCGTCACACATGATCTCAAATGGGAGTGACCAATCTGGCGCGACTAGTATCAGAGATTTAACAAATTTTTCTTTAATTAAATTAAATGCTACAAGACATTCATCGTCAAAAGAGGAAAGAAGATTCTTTTTCAAGAAGATGGGTTAACGGCTTGGTGATTTTGGAAAAATTTTGAATGAAGCGCCGATAGAACCCTGCGTGGCCTAAGAAACTACGAATCACTTTAATGTTCGTTGGTGGGGGAAGTTTTTCAATTACTTTGATCTTAGCCCGGTCGACCTCTATCCCTTTTCCCGAAATTTTATGGCCGAGGACTAATCCCTCTCGGACCATAAAATGACATTTCTCCCAATTGAGGGCTAGATTGGTCTCCTTACAACGAATAAGCACACGCTCAAGATTTTTTAAACAGTTTTTAAACGAATTACCAAAGCCGAGAAGTCATCCATGAAGACTTCCACCACCTCTTCTACTAACTCATTAAAAATTGCCAACATACATCTCTGAAATGTAGCTGGCGCGTTGCATAACCTAAATGGCATCCTTCTATACGCGAAGGTACCAAAAGGACAAGTGAAGGTGGTCTTCTCTTGGTCCTCGGGTGAAATAGGAATTTGGAAATATCCCGAGAGACCATCGAGAGGACAATAGAAAGAGTGACCGGACAGGCGTTCTAAGATTTGGTCGATAAACGGTAACGGAAAATGGTCTTTTCAGGTGACATCATTAAGTTTTCGATAGTCGATGCACATCCGCCAACCCGTAATAGTACGGGTTGGAATTAATTCATTATTTTCATTCGCGACCACCGTTACACCGCCTTTCTTCGGCACAACTTGTACTGGGCTAACCCAAGTACTATCAGAGATGGGATAGATGATCCCCGCATCTAAGAGTTTTATTACCTCAGCATTCATGACTTCCTTCATATTAGGATTAAGTCGTCGTTGGGGCTGGACAGAATTGTGGGATTTCTCTTCCAAGAAGATCTTATGGGTATAGAAGGAGGGGCTAATCCCCTTTATATCAGATAACTGCCATGCAATTGCGTGGCAATGATTTCTTAACACTAGAGCCAACTCAGAAATTTCTGAGTAACTCAAATCGGCAGAGATGATAACGGAAAGTTTGGAGTTTCTTTCTAAGAAGAGATATTTGAGATGAGGGGGAAGTTGCTTCAACTCTAAGGTGGGTGGTTCCTTGTAGGAGGTTTTGATTTTTATGGTTTCAATGTGTAGTGGTTCAGGTGGTGTGGGGCGAGAGACTTCTTCTGTGCAGAAGCGCTCGGCGATAATGGGTTCATTATACGATGAAGATATAGACTCGGGTAGTGCAGAAGATTCACCTTCGAAGCATTCTTCTAGGTAAAAGCAGGAATCATCATTAGCTAAGGTATTACGAAACGAGGGATTTATACTAAAAGTGATTTCATCGTCTCCAACCCGAAGGAGGAGCTTTCCCTCACTAACATCAATAATAGCGCGGGAGGTGGCAAGGAAGGGGCGGCCGAGTATAAGGGGTACTTCGGTATCCTCTTCGATGTCTAGGATAACAAAATCCACCGGAAAGATGAATTTGTCTACTTTTACGAGCACATCCTCTACTATCCCTACCGGATACTTAACTGATCGATCAGCTAACTGGATACTCATTTTGGTGGGTTTTGGAGATCCTAGACCTAATTTTTTAAATAGAGAGAATGGCATGAGGTTTATGCTTGCTCCTAGATCAGCTAAGGCGTGTTTTTACTAACGAATTACCAAAAAGACATGGAATGGAAAACCTTCCTGGGTCATTTACTTTTTGCGGTAATTTGTTAAGTACAACCGCGGAGCATTCTGCGTTAAGGGAAATATGTGAAATATCATCAAGCTTTTTCTTATTAGAAAGTAGCTCCTTGAGATATTTCGCATATTTTGGCATGTTAGAGATAGGCTCGCAGAAAGGGACATTAATATGAATTTGTTTTAAAATTTCTGAGAACTTTTTATAACTCTCCTCGGCACGCTCATTTTTTAACTTAGCAGGATAAGGAATATTTGAATTAGAGGCGCGCAAAAAAAACGTAGTAGGTAAATTCGAAGCTAAAATAGGAGGGGGAGGAGTAGAAGAAGGTACCATGGGTTCGTCATTTTTTAAAGCTTCCTCCTTTCCGCTGCGGAGTGTGATTGCATTCGCGCTTTCCCTTGGGTTTTGTTCGGTGTTTCCTGGCAGAGTTCCTTTTTGTCGCTCGGAGAACATCTTCGCTAGCTGGCCCACCTGATTTTCTACGCTTTTAAAAGACCGGGTAATGTTCCTGAGATTAGATTCATTTGTGGCAACGTACTTGGCGAAGACATCTTCAAGCGAAGAGGGCTTCGGCTGTTGCGGTGGAAAACCGGGTGGATTTAAATTAAGTGGGGGAGCTGGATTATAATCAGGATTTAGATTTGGAGGGCGCTGAGCATTCCCTTGGTTGCTCCATAAGAAGTTTGGATGGTTCCTATAACCCGCATTATAGGTGTTGTTATACGGTGCGTTATTCGGGTTATAAGAAGGCCGAGGCGCGTTTCCTATGAAGTCAACCTGTTCTTCAAAAATAACATTATTATTATTAGCCCAAGGAGGAGTGGAGGAGGAAGCAGTCATCTCCGCCACTTGCTTAGTTAGGCGCTCAACTTGGAGGGCTAGATTCGTAGCTGCATCAATTTCAAAAACTCCCGCTGGCTTAACTTGTCGTGCTCGGGGTGCATTCCATCGGTATGCATTCATGGCCATTTCCTCAACAAGCTCTTGTGCGGCCTCCGGGGTTTTGTTATTCAACGTCCCCCCAGCGGCTGCGTCGATCATTTGTCTTGTTTGGAAATTCAAGCCATTATAGAAGATTTGCACTTGTTGCCAAGTGGGAAGTGCGTGGTGTGGGCATCTACGCAATAGTTCCTTAAAGCGCTCCCACGTGTCGTAGAGAGTCTCCGAGTCTATTTGCATATATGATGCGATATCAGTGCGTAGTTTTGCGGTTTTTGCAGGAGGAAAGTACTTTGTAAGAAATTTTCCCGCCATCTCGGCCCATGTAGTGATGGATCCTCTAGGGAGAGAGCCCAGCCACTGCTTGGCCTTTGACCGTAAAGAAAATGGAAAAAGACGTAATCGAATGGCATCATCCGTGACACTATTGATTTTGAAAGTATCGCAAATCTCGAGAAAATTTGAAATGTGGGCATTTGGATCCTCGTCCGGGAGACCATCGAAGATTACCGACCGCTGCACCATTTGTATAATGCTGGACTTGATCTCAAAGTTATTGTTTTCCACTGTAGGGCGGACAATACTTGACTGTGTACCCTCAAGATTTGGCCGCGCATAATTGGACATGGTCCTTTGCTGGGCCTCATCTGGGTTGGGCGGATTAAGATCCATAATTTCTGTGGCAGTGTCTCCGATCGACTCTTCGATGCCTAAATGTGATTCCTGATCACGAGAACGTAGGCGACACAAAACGGGGCGCTCTATCTCAGAATCAAAAGGAATATTCGAAGAGCTTCCTCTGGTCATACACTAAAAAGAAAGAGAAGTGGGAGAGAGATAATGAGAAAAACTATAAAGAGAGCTAAAAAAAGAAGATAAAATTAATAGCTATCCTCTTTTCAAAATATCAAAACTAGTGTCCCCGGCAACAACGCAAAAAACTTGATATAAAAATTACGTGGAGAAAGGGATTATGCGTGGAGAAGAAAAGTTATGGAGAGAGAAGGTGAAAGTGTGGTTGTGAGATGTTCTCCGATTCTATATTCGAGGAAGGCAAGTGTACCTTATCATATATAATATAGGATATTAAGTTCAATATCAAGGTCGTATTACCCGTGGCGGTTTGATTACTTCTACTTCAAGGAGTTACTATTATCTTATCAAATAAAAGTTCTTTTTGGGCTTGCTTACTAAATTAGAGAAGAGAAAATTACTTGCAAATAAAAAAAAGATAAACGATGATTTAAGCGGAAGTACTCGATCTTGAATTTCTTTGGCAAAATTAATCTATAAAGCAATCACAAACTTTAACTTAATAAAATAAAGATGCCTTGACCGTGGGGGTTCGCAAAGCTTGAACACGCTTCTCTCGAAGATGTGCCCAACTGAGGTTAGGAAGATCCGACCGAACTCTCGTCCCGTATCTGAATACCTAACACTCGCTTTAAGTAGTGAACCTTGCTATTGGATTTGACTCCAATCCGGGAGATTTACGTCATCTCTCTCGAGAGGTGCATGCAACTCTCTTTACTCTTGAGCGCTCATTTCAAGCTATCGGCCTCTCGGCTATCCAAGAATGAAAACATGAATGGAGACTATATATCGATAATATAGTTTCATTCAAAATAAATCAAGAGTAAATCGAAGGCCTAGATTCTAAAAAGAGAAAGAAAGTTAGAGCATCATAACTGATCAACTCATCCTCAGATCATCAAGATCGAGTACTATGAGGATTTAGTTACTCATAATTATGTAGGAAATGAAAATCATGTTAAAAATATGCAAAATAAGAAAGAGATAGAGAGAAAAGGAATAACAAACTATATTATTCTTAGTGAAAGGAAATTACAAAAAGGGCATAAAGACATTACAAGGAGAGTTTACAACAAGATTACAAGTGCGATAAAAGAGATTGCAAGAAAATTAAAGCATGAAAACATTAATCTAAAATACTCTAAAAATAAACTCTCAATTGCTCTCTAGAAGGCTCAAATGAAGGAGGAATGATGATCCTTTCCCCCCTTCCTTCATGCTTATTTATAGGGCCAAAACCAAGGGGGTAGAGTTGGAATTTGGCATGAGGATGAAGCTTCCATGAAGCTTCCCTTGGTCAAAATGCACATGTTGGATATATAGTCAAAGGTGGCTAGCCTCTTTCATACTTGTCATGAAAAGCATGATAAAAATTGGCTAACTTTCTCTCTTTCCAAGAAGCTTCCTTTAAGAACACATGCTGAATATTTAGTCAAAGGTGGCTAGCCTCTTTCATACTTAGGAGAAAAAAAATCTCATTGGACCATTGTGGTTTCATTCCATTCTTGAATATAGTTCAACAACACCGTGACATGACTGCACTCGACATTTAGTTTGGAATGCCAAAACTGAAGGCGTGTTCTCTTATAATTAATAGTGCAATTTGTCCCGAGATCCTTGGTTCTTGCTCAAAGACGAGAATCATTCATGCAGGAAACCTTCTGGACATCAACTTCGACGGAGGATTCCCGAAGCTACATAAATCCGATGAAGGCGTGTAACCATGCGTTGGAAAGGTATTTCCGAGGGATACAACTTTCATGTTCAACCCAAGATCTGATTCTTGCTGCAACATGCCCAAAAGTGGGCCTGAAGTTCGCTGCGCGCAGAAAATATAATAAAATAGGCATGGTTAGGATAGAATTATAAAAAGATACGATTTAGCGAATAAAATTAACATTATAAAAATATTTATATTAGATTATTTAGATTTTTATATTAATAATTTAGGTCAAATTATGCATCATCATTATCAACCTAGGCCCAAGGTAAACTGGGTCAAAAATATATAAGTTGTTTATGTGCAGGTGAAGACCTATCCAGCAATGAACCAACAATGGTATCTTGATAGTGGGTGCTCAAAGCACATGACAGGGAACAAGGAGAATCTAACATCCTTCAAAACCAAACTTGGACCCAAAGTGATATTTGGTGATTCAAACTTTGGTCAAACAAAAGGATATGGTGCTGTTCAGATTGGCTCAGTCACATTCAAGAAGGTGGCTTTGTGGAAGGACTGAAGCACAATCTAATCAGCATCAGTCAACTGTGTGATGAAGGCTACCAAGTGATATTCAAAAAATCCTCATGCAAAATCAAATCAGAGGATAACACAACAGTATTAATAGGTAAAAGGAAAGGTAACATTTATCTTATAGATTTTCTTTCCACTAAGATTGATATTTGTTTATTCAATTCTGTTTGCAAACCAAATGATTTATGGCATAAGAGACTAGGGCATTTAAATATTAGAACCATTGCTAGGCTATCCAATGAAAAACTTGTTAGAGGACTACCTTCTGGCCCCTACAAGAAGGAAGGACTCTGCAGGGCTTGTCAATTAGGCAAGCAAACTAAAAATAGTTTTAAGTCACTTAATAAGAGTGATTCACCTAGGATAATGTATCTGTTACACATGGATCTTTTTGGACCCATTACAGTATAAAGCTTAGGAGGGAAATCTTACACTTTGGTGATTGTAGATGACTTCTCTAGATTCACATGAGTATTCTTTCTAAGGAAGATGTCTGATAACTTTAAGTGTTTGACAGAGTTTCTCAAATGCATACAGATTGAGTTCAATACACACATTGCCCTAATCAGAAGTGATCATGGGACAGAGTTTGATTCTCTTCTTATGCAAGAGTTCTGTCAGAGTGAAGGGATTAGACACACTTTCTCAACTCCTAGAACCCCTCAACAAAATGGGGTAGCTGAAAGGAAAAATAGAACCCTTATTGAATCTGCCACCACATTGTTGACAGATGCTCACCTTCCTCTATATTTTTGGGCAGAGGAAGTGAACACCTCCAACTATGTGTTGAACATAAGTTTGATACATAAACTGAAGGGCAAGACTCCCTATGAATTGCTCAAAGGGAAGAAACCTAAAGTAGACTATTTCAAGATTTTTGGTTGCATTTGTTATATTGATAATAATGACAAGAAATACTTAGCAAAATTCCAAGCTAAAGCTGATGAAGGAGTGTTTCTGGGATACTCCATGATCAGTAAAGCTTATAGGGTTTATAATAAAACTTCTCTTAAAATTAAAGAATCTGTTCATGTATCTTTTGATGAGACTAACATGTTTTACAAGGAGAAGAATACTTCTACCATAGAACCCTTGCAGGTAAACTCTCTTTCAAAAAATTTGGACAGGTTGCATATTGCAGAGAAGGATTCAGTACATTCACCTATCCAACATAAGGATGAGAGCAGTGAAGATGAAGAAGATGTTCAACATCTTGGAGAGAACCATCTTGAAGAGCCAGTTGTTATTCCACTAGAGGAAACAACAGCACAGGTTGGTGAACAATCAACACCCCCTGTTAATTTAGTAACAATAAGAGATCATCCAATCTCCCAAGTGATTGGAGACATCTCAGCTAGTGTGCAAACCAGAAATCAGGTCAACCAAAACCTGATGCACACTTGTTTTCTATCTCAAATTGAACCCTAATCCATACAAGATGCAGAACAAGATCCACACTGGATAATTGAAATGCAAGAGGAATTACATAAATTTGAGAGAAACAAAGTTTGGGAGCTATTTCCAAGGCCTAAGGATCACTCCATTGTTGGAACAAAGTGGGTGTTCAGAAATAAGTTGTATGATCAAGGGATTATTATAAGGAACAAGGTAAGGATAGTTGCTCAAGGATATTCTCAAGAAGAAGGAATAGACTATGACCAGACCTTTGCACCAGTTGCAAGGTTAGAGGCCATAAGAATATTCCTATCTCATGCTGCCCACAAAGGATTCAAGGTCTACCAAATGGATGTGAAAAGTGCATTTCTCAATGGAGACATCAAAGAAGAAGTCTATGTTAGACAACCAACAGGTTTTATCTCTTCAACTTATCCTGACCATGTTTTCAAATTGCATAAAACATTATATGGTCTCAAGCAAGCTCATAGAGCATGGTATGAGACCTTAGCATGCTTTCTGTTGGAAAATGATTTTATAAGGGGTAGAGTAGACCAAACTCTTTTCATTAGAACCCATAAGTCCCATACCCTACTAGTATAAATATATGTAGATGATATTATATTTGGATCTACTGATTCAAATTTGTGCAGAAGGTTCTCTAACCTAATGCATTCTAAATTTGAAATGAGTAGCATGGGTGAGCTTTCCTTCTTTCTAGGATTGCAAGTCAAACAACATGCTGAAGGCATATTTATTTCTCAAACCAAGTATGCAAAAGAATTGGTTAAGAAATTTGGTATGTCTGAAGCATCTTGTATGAAAACACCTATGCCTACTAATATTGTATTAGATGCTGATGAACATGGAAAACATGTTGATCAGACAACATATAGAGCAATGATTGGCTCTCTATTGTACCTTACATCTAGTAGACCTGATATAATGTTTGCTACATGTATATGTGCTAGGTTCCAAGTAAGCCCTAGAGAGTCACACCTAACATTAGTTAAGAGGATTCTTAGGTATGTGAAAAGTTGTCCAAATCTAGGTCTCGGGTATCCAAAAGACTCAGGATTTGAATTAACTGGATTTTCAGACGCTGATTATACTGGATGTAGAGTAGATAGGAAAAGCACCAGTGGAACTTGCCAGTTTCTTGGTGACAGACTTATCTCCTTGTTCTGTAAGAAATAAACATCTGTGTCCACTTCAACTGCTGAAGCTGAATACATGGCAGCAGGTAGTTGTTACTCACAGATTTTGTGGATTCAAAACCAGCTCCTAGACTATGGTTACAACTTAGAAAGGTCAAAAATCTTTTGTGATAATACTAGTGCTATTTCTATAACACAAAATCCAGTCCTCCATAGTAGGACAAAACATATAGAGATTGGGCATCACTTCTTAAGAGACAATGTTGAGAAAAATAAAATTGAAATTCAATATATCCCAACTGATTTGCAAAGGGGAGATATTTTCACCAAACCATTGGATGAAAAGAAACATACCTTCTTCCTAAATCAGTTAGGAATGTTAGATGGAGGAAGTTTAAAATAAAACCCAAGTTTTTAAAACTCTAAAAACAGACCAAGACTTGGCTAAAAACTTGATTTTTCTAGTGTCTGTAGGCTGTTTTTAGTCTCTGGACTGCGCTTGACGATTTTCCCAGAGATCGTCGAACGGAGATCGACGTTTTCCGAAATCGTCGACCAGAGTTCAGCGCTTTCATATAGAGCTAGGCTATCTTCTTCTGGTCAGAGATCGTCGAGTGGAGATCGACGCTCTCCAATATCGTCGAACGGAGATCGACGATGTTGAAGACTCTTCAGATTCCTTTAGTAGCCCAGATCGTCGAACGAAGTTCAACGATCTTTCCTTTCCGGCGTCGAACCCTAATATAAAATTCATTCTTTGGCCGTCATTCTCCTTTTACGCGTTCATACTCTCCGCAGAAACTTTTCTTTCCCTCCAAACCTCTCTGTACTTGGTCGTGTTTGTTTCATTTTTGCAGGTAAACCATGGACATTTCAGTCACAGTTATTGCCGCCATGAAATATGACACTGGATTTGATATTGATATGGACTTGCAACAACCAGATTTTCAAAGACATTCTAGAATTATTCAAGGAGCAGAAGTTAGCACAGATTATGACAACACGGATGCAGATTGCTGCAGATGAAATTAAAGAATGGGTATATACGACGCACAATCTTTATCAGAATGCAGTAATTAGTACTATAGCCGGGACTCAAGTACACCTAACACCTGCTCTACTGACTGAAGTTTTTCAACTAAGCATTGGAAATGATTCTATTGAGTTATCTGGAGAAGAGTTTGCTAGTATGTTAGATAGAATGGGTCATACTGCAGCAAACACTAACAAACTGCTGAAGAAGAATCTGTCAGTTGAATACAGGATCTTAGCTGATGTGGTAGGAAAAGTGCTATTGGCCAAGCACTCTGCACATGATACCATTTCTAGGTATCAATTTTGTTTGATGGGAGCATTAGTGGATAAGAAATATCTCAATTGGGGAGAGATTTTCTTTGATCTGATCAAGAAGAAGGTGAACAAAAGTTTTGTTAATTTTGGGAGGATCTTAGGGCTATTCCTGCACTCCAGGTGCCCTCAGCTTCTTGTGTCCAGTGGGATGCATATTAATGCCTCCAAGAGGCTTACCTGTGCCCTTTTTGGCAAATGGGACAGGCAGATTGTTAAGCTAACCAGGACTACTGCTTCTTTAGGTACAAGGACTATTGCAGTCTCTTCCCCTCAGGCAACTGCCCTCATGGAAGATTTGCCTGCCTCCTCCTCTTCTCCACCTTCTCCAATTGTTCCTTCAACCATCCCCTCATCCACCATCACCATCTCTATCTCTTCCCCCATAACCATTTCATCTCCACCTCCAACCACAGAAGACCAATTCCATCCCCTACACTTCTATCCACCTCTTGACCTAGACACCACCATACCATCCTTCAATCTCATGGAAGATTCCTTTATGGATGATTCCCCCTCCTCACATACTGAGCTTCCATTATCCACCACATCCTATTAATCACTCCTTCATGATATTCTTTCCCAACCATCATTCCTTCCATCCACTTCTACTACCATAACCTCTATCTCCACCATTCCAATATCTCAACCATCCATCCTACCACCCACAACCACACCTCCTGCAGCCCATCCATCACCAGCCCTAGTCACTCCATCTTCTACCTCTACTTAAGTATCACTTGAGCAAGTGGATTTCTCTGCCCTGGCAGATAAGCTTTATGGGATGCTGGCTCCCAGGCTAGTAGCCTTGCTGGAGACCTCCATGGCTCCACTCCTGAAGTCTATACAGGAGTTATCTGATAGGCTTTCCTCCATTTCTCCTCATCAGGCAATCCCTTCTATGGGGTTCTTTGATCCAGTTTACACTGAATCTAGGCAGGGGGAGAAGCTATATGAAGAAGAGTTAATGCCTGCTTCATAGACTCCAGAAGTGCAAGCTCCAGCTCCAGCACCAGTAATAGCAGTTGACCTAAGGTCACTGTTATCTAGTTTTGAAATTCTTCACATCAACTATTTTCCAGTATAGGAAGTGGAAGATCTGTCCAAGGCCATTGTTCCTTTTGATTGCTGTGATCCCAGCCTGATTGCTTCTTATATCAATTCTCTTAAGGCTGAGGAAATTATTGGTTCTGATTGTGCTGCTGCTGCTGCTGATATAGTTGCTGATGAAATTATTGAGTCTGCTGAAATTGATGTGTTGCATGCTGTTAGTGATGTTCCTGCTGCTGCTGATACAATTGCTGATACAGTTTCTGATGAGATAGTTTTTGATGCTCCTATTGAGCCTGCTGCTGCTGATAGTGTTTCTGCTCCTGCTAAGCCTGCTGCTGCTACTGTTATATCTGAGAGTGCTGCTTCCATCACTGTTGCTGAACAAACCAAACAACAGAGAAATATATTCAAAGGATTGATGAGCTTTATGATAATCCTCCAAGTTCAGACAGTGACCAACTCCATACTGATTCTGATGACTCCTCTGCAACTATTGCAAGGAAGAGGAAAGCAAGAAGCAAGGTAGTGAAAAGAGTTCCTCACAAAAAGTAAAAGATGACAATAATATACCTTATTACATTCTTCATGACTGTCCAATTTCTTAGCCTTGGATGCAATATTCCAGAAATCAACTTAAGGCCATGAAGAAAAGGAGAAAACTTGATAAGTATGAAAAGGGATCCTCCAAATTCCATCCTCCTCCTCCAGATTAAGGATCTTGTGGAGGTTCAGCTTTTCAGTCTTCTTCTACTGCTAGGCCAAGCTCTTACCAGTCTCAAGATAGATATCAACCAAGAGGCCAACAACAAAGAGGATATCAGTCAAGGAGAGATCAGTCAAGAGGCAGACAGAGAGATTACAAGACTCACTCCAGAAATCAAGCTATACAACACCCATATCAAAGGGAAGGACTAGTCCATACTGATTCTACATCTGGTCCTTTCCCTTACAAGCTGAAAGATACAGTTGTCACTAGAGCTCCTCCTACTGACTCAGTGGAATTAAATAGATATGAACCTCCAGTTCCATTTGAAGACCCTGAAAACAATCCACTATCTTGGACTGCAAGAATGAAAGAATTAGCAGCTTTGGATCAGATTAAGAAGGCAAGAGAACAAGGGAAATACACCTCAAACATCTCAACCTTATCTGAGCAAAGAAAGAAAGAGTTAGAAAGATACTCATCCAGAAAGTTCTTTGATCCTGAAAGCTACATGAAGCTGCATCCAGAGGCTGTTGTTCTAAGGCCAAAATCTCAAACCTACTTAGGTGCAGATGATTATAGAAGATCCAAAAAGGAAGCTCTAAATCCTAACAGGGAAATTCTATTTAAGAAGGGCAATGAAAAGAAGTGAATATGTAAGCTGACAATACATCTATTTCTGACTGTCTGCTTAATTCTGTCTATGCTTCTGTATTGCTGCAATCTCTTTTCTCTGCATTGTTAGTTTAACTTTTTTATGCTGTCTGTATGCTTGTTATTTAATATTCTGTCATGTAAATAGTAATCCTAACCCAAATAGGGGGAGATTGTTGGAACACCCTATTATTAATTTGGGTAAGGATCACTATGTGCTTAGGAATTTGTTTTGACCTTGCTGTATAGTCTGATAGGTCAATTCGAATGAGTCTTAGGGTTAGTACTTATGTTTGAAAGCTGCCCTCAAGACCTTCTAAAGATCAGGATTCAGTGCTGAGGACCAAGACATTTTTCATCGAGCTCAGGTCGACGAATCGTCGAACTCCATTCGACGATCTCTGAGCTCAGTTCAACGAGTCATCGAACTCCATTCGACGATCTTCGAGCTCAGATCGACGCTCTGTCTCTAGTTGTTTTCCAAGTCTCTGAGCTCAGTTCGACGATCGTAGAGCTCAGTTTGACGATTTCTGTTTCCAGTTTAAATCCAATCTCTGAGCTCAGTACGACGATCGTTGAGCTCAGATCGACGATTTCTCTGAGAGATCGATGATTTCAGGATTCAAATTCAGGACAGTTAAGGAATTCTTTTAGACTTATTTTCAGCATATATGGCAAAGGATTTTGTAGCCATTTCAATCAATCTGGAGCATGTTTCAAGGAAGACTAATTAGAATGTTTCTTAAGGACTTTCCTCTAGAGGCAGATATCTGTTAAGGTAGTAATTTATGACTGATTAACGAATATCAAGAAGTCAGAATCTGATATACTCCCTAGAGAATCATTCTGAAAAAGGGAACTAAAAAGATTTGAAAAAGAATACAGAAGAGAGAACAAGAAAATTATTCATCAAGAATTCATCTTCTGGGAATAGACTTAGTAGACAAAAGTTTATAGAATTACTGAGTAAGAATTCTTCAAGAACACAAGGAACATTACTGTGAAGGAGATCATCTGCTATTCTACTCCTTCAAGCATCAAGTGTTCAAAAGCTTCTTCATCAAGGACTCCAGACATCACACATTTCAGCATCTGCTGAAATCATGTATTGCTGGAGATCTGAAGCAACTGAAGGCCTATCACCCTAAGCAAAGCTCATCTTCCTGAACCCTTACAGATCTCTGGGGGAGCTTTGACAACATCTTCCACTTATCTTCTCTCAGATTATTGACAGAGAAGAACAACTCGACCTTTTTGTTTTTCTTTATTCCTTCTATAAAAGGGTTTCTCAAAACTCCCTTAAAAAGTTTTGTGGCTAGTTTCTGAGACCTTGTCAAAACTCAATGGTGGCAAGACACCTTATCAAAAAATCTAGGTTTGGTTTATTAGCTCCTTATCAAAAGCTCATTGGTGCCCAGGACACCTGATCAACTATTCCTGCAGTGGATTCCTACCTAGGGTGGTAGAAGAGTGGATGTACCCAGGTTGTTGGGGAACCACTATAGCTCCTTGTGTCATCTGGCTTGCTGTGTTTTGTTTTTGTTGTGTGCTGTGATTTCTTATTTCTTGCTTACTTAGTTTTTCTTTTTGCAAGCACCTTACACATATACATAAATCAAGACTTCCACTACTTTAAAGTTTTAAATTGTAAATTATTTTAAAATACTCTATTCACGCCCCCTCTAGAGTAAAGGTAAATCTTACACTCACTTTCACAAGTGTTTCTTACCACGAGGCTGTCTCATAATCCAGACTCCAATTAGCTGGCATGGCAGGTTGACCCCTCGGGGTGGACAATTATTTTTTATCCCGAGGCCGTCTCATTACCTAGGCTCCAATTAGCTGGCTTGCCAAGTTGACCCCTCTTGGGGGTTGTGTTTTCTACTCAGAGTGGCTAAGTATCTTTGTAACCGCACAAGAGGACTGCACTCAGCGAATACGTTTGGTTTGATGTTTCTTTCCGAGCATGGAACCCGCTCGAAAAGAGTGGGGATTGTGTACAACCCCGTATTCGCAAGAGTGGGGTCCCCCCGACAGGCATATGACTAGCTATGCTTTTTTAATCTTTTGAAGAGGTTTTGCACTCTTGGTAGCCAATTTAGGCTTGGCCCTTGTATTATACCAGTATGGGGAGAAAAAATCTACCTCTCCCCCGCCCCTTTTGGGGGTGGGTGCGGCAAGATGGATGGCACCCGCCTTGACTTGCTAGGTGCGAGGTGGGAACAGCGAGAATGGCTAGAGGCAAGGGTCCCGCCCCCTAAACCATAGCCCTTGGTGGGCTCGCGGGGGAGAGACCGTCTTGCGGCCTCTAGCCCCGAGCAGTTAGCTCGCGGGGGCGAGACCGGCCTGCGGCCTCTCGCCCTATGCGGTTAGCTTGCAGGGGCGAGACCAGACTGCGGCCTCTCTCCCCGGGAGGCTAGCTCGCGGGGGCGAGACCGGCCTACGGCCTCTCGCCCCGGGCGGTTAGATCGCGAGGGCGAGACTAGCCAATAGCCTCTTGCCCCGGGTGTCTAGCTCGTGGGGGCGAGACCGGTCTATGGCCTCTCGCCCCGGGCGGCTAGATCTTCGGCTGGGTTCACCTGCTCGTCTCGGGTATTCGGGGGGGGGGGGGGGGGGGGGGGGCGGGTAGGGGTCATGGCTTAGCCTCCGTTCCCCCTGGACCCCTCATGCTTTTACCGTTACGCCCTCGGGGTGGAATTACCTCTTCCCCCCTGTGTGTATGTTTCCTATTGGCTTAGGGCCTATTTGTCCTAGGGGTATTTGTGACCTTTTGGTCCTGAGGCTTGGAAAAACTATAAATAGACCCCCTTGGGTACCTTTGGAGGGAGGAGTTTTTTGGGCTTCCTCCTCCTTAGGATTCTTCTTGGTTGAGTGAGAGAGTTCTCCAAGGTACCCAGCTCAGCCATTGGTGAGGGAGGGGAAGTGATCTTGTGACCTTTCGGGTGTGTGGTGGGACCTCCATGCTAGAGCTGAGGGTCTGTTCCTAGTTTCCCAAGTCTTTGGTCCGTGACGTTCCCCCGAGTGTAGTAGGTGTGAGGTCACCCCTCTTTTGGGACCCCGAACTCCACGAGAGGTCAAATTTGTCTTCAACATTTTGGTGCGATGAGCGTGGAGAGTGACTGATGCGTTGGACGACAAGTGTACCGGTCGCACAAGTAATATAAAATGGGCGAATTTTCCCAAGTATCAATCTCGAGGGAACACAGTAAGGTGGAGTTAATTTTGAGGAGGACCTGAGATTGAAGTCCTTTGGTCGGCGTTAATGATGGGGGTTTTGATATTGCAATAAAAGAAAATGAAGGAGAAGACCGAGAGCAAGCACCGACAAGGTATAGGCTTCGCGAGCATGGCCAGAGCTTCTCCCCTTGGTGGAAGAGGAAGGGAGGAGGTGGAAGGGAGGAACTTTTCCCTAAAACGCGGATGGATTGGCTGGAATGAAGCTGTCATTTAATGGTGAAAATCTGTGCTTTAAATAGAAAAATATCAGGAAAATGGTCACGCACGGTCCCGCGCGCGACCGTGCGCTAACCGTGCGTAATTAACTTGCAGATCTTTATCGCGGAAGAAGATGCATTGACCCATGCATTTAACTCGCGCACGGGCAATTCCGCCCGTGCGTGAAGGAAATCACACGGGTAACGATAGAACACAGAAATACAGGAGAAAATAGAGGAACCATGCGTTTTACTCGTGCACGGGCACGTTTGCCCGTGCGTGAAGGAAACACACGATTTACCCCAGAATGCAGGAATACAGAGAAAATGTGCAGACCGTGCAATTCCTTCTCGCACGGTTTGGCCGAAACTGTGCGTGAACAAAACGCACGGGTAGAAACAGAAGTCCCCAGAAAAGCCTTGTGAAACGCACGATTGCACTGAAATCATGCACGAAGAAATGCGCACGACTGTGCGTTTTACACAGAACTGGAAAATGAGTCCGGGACGTCCTGACTATTTGCACAGCAATAAAACCAAGCCGGAGCACAAGCTCCCAGCAACAACACACAACATAAAATAAATAAAAAGAACCATGGGGAGAACCATGTGCTTACCCCCAACAAAAGAATGCGCAATTAAACACCCTTGGGCAAAAATAGTGCACTTAGCGTGATAAGTAGAATAAATGAAACATCATCGATAACATACTAAAAGTGATGTGCAAGTGCGATAAAACTAGCCCAGATGAGTCCGAAAAACACTATAAATATCGGACTCATCACACCCCCAGAATTACCTGTTTGCGCGTCCCGAGCAAATACAATCTATGCAGATAGGGAAAATAATCTAGCTAACATAGAAATTGAAATACAGAGTACCATGCGAAGTCGCATGCTCGTGCGCATAAAAATATAATAGAAGAAATTTTTAAGTATGCAGAATAGTTTATACTTTTCATAATGCGTATCAAAACTTTATTACTACTCAAAAATGGAATCACGGTGAATCATCCGGTAACGAATAGGAAGAAAGTAGGCAGGACACTAAGGTGAGCTTTGCTAAAGACCGGGGCTCAGGATCACCTCCAAATGAATCCACCAATGTCGGGGACCATACGCTTGCCCGTTCACACTCTCTCCACGACACCAGTTTGACTCAAGCGTGAATCCGTAGGACTTAAGGATAAGAGATGGGGCATGGGTTACGGTGAGGTAAAGAACGATAAACAGGAAGGCTATGCACCTAAACCAAATGAGCTATCATAACAAGAAATCCAACCGCTAATCCAAAATACAAACGAGTACACCACACCCCCAGACTTAACTTTTAACATATGGGAGTGTGCACCGTCTACTCCAAATATAAACACATCTCCAAAAAGATTGTCAATCAAACTTTTTCTTTTCACTTTTCATTTTCAAACAATTTTTTTTGTAAAATCATTTTCATTTCTTTTAAGAATATCAGCATTTTCTTTCAACAATATCAGCAAATGGAAGCTTTGGAGAACATCTACATATTCACAAAGAATATCACCACATCAGACGCCAACCTGAAAATGTAAAACACTAAAGCTCGACTTGGGTGTGCGACTAGGATCGGCTATGAGGCTTTGGTGAAATAATGGTGGAGCTAAATCAAAAGAAGGGTAGGCACAATGGGGCTAGCGAGGATAAGACGTTAGGAATGGTAGAAAGCTCAACCTGGCAAAAATGATGACCTACATCACGCTCACGCTAGACTAACCATGCACCAATGCTTCGAGAGTATCTTGGGGAAAGTTCTTAGCCACCGAGAAAGATGATCCTTCCTCCTGACTCGAGCAAAACGAGTCTAGTGACGACGACACACATCCCTACACTACTGTTTGATTCACACCCGATTCACCAATTTTTGAGTAGAATAAGAAGTATCTATGCAAATAGAAAAGTATAAAACTATAAGCATACAAAAAAATTAAATCTATTCCAATTTCTACACGAGACGAGAGCAATTGACTAGAAGCACAGCAAGGTCAACATTTTGCTCCGTCCCACAATCCTAAGCAGCACAATAATTTTCCCAAATCTAACAAAGACACGAGTTTAACTCGTAGCACGCAAAAAGCAAAGCACGTGCTCATGTGGGTGCAGTGGTGTGCAATGCAATGGACTAATCAAAATAAAAACAATAAAAGCTTCTAGTATGCACATGATATGTGCACGTGAGTGGGTAACAATGCGGGGCTCTCCCCCAGACTTAATCTAAGCAGCACAAAATAATGATATGATAGTGAAAATCAAAACAGAAAGCTAAGGGAGAAGTTACCCAATGCTCAGCTAGTGAGCATACCAGAAGACGCATGAAAAACCTGAAGCAGACCCGCCATACGAAAAATCCCAACCCCGCCAATACGAAGTTGTCATGAATATCTACAGGGGTGAGCTCCGCAATAACCAAAGAAAAATATACAAACTACAAAGAAATACTAAAACTAAATAGACATGAAAAACAAAATGCAGGAAATGAAAGATAAGTACTGGGGTTATTGTCATCCCAGCACAACTTATTCGATTATATACAGTTCTAGCTAATGGGCCTATGAAATAAGAAAATCACAGGTAACTGTCCTAATATCCGTTGCGGTAACGCGTACCAATATGGAGATAAAGAAGTTACCCCTCTGCCTAAATAATCATACCTTCTTCTCACAGGCAGAGGAAATAGGAAGTAAGAAGAGGAGGAGCACTGTTCCTCACACGTCTCACCACAAAATATATCCTTGCCCAATAAGGTATCTTCAACCACAGGTATGTAGGAGGCGACGACAACGACAAAAAAGCCAGGTGCATCGACAAACTCACATACCCGTGGAGATTCCACCCGCACAGGCTCAGATAGAGAAGATGGATCATGAAATAAAAGAGAAGAAGAACTAAAATAATTAGAAAATGGGAGAGTGACTCCGGTTTCACTCTCAGCAGGATCCGAACATAGATCATGGTCGGTGTCATATGAGTCATAGCGAGGGGAATCCGTGTAACGATCCCATCCGTTAGATGACGTATAGTAGAAGTTCCGGCCGGGGCCCCACACGATATGCCACCAACAGACGGTGAGGTCACAGGATAATACCAAACTAAACACGAATCCTAACTCAGAGCATTCTAGCGGAAGCTTTAAGTTGTAATTTGAACTCTAACCAGGAATGTCCAATATATAAACCACCTTTATATATAACCACGGAATGTACACAAATACATAGAGTTTGGCCTTAAGCCCTTACAGTTCCTCTTTTCACATCGTATGGTTTACAAACCTCGGCACACAGGCCGGCCATACATGAGTAAAAGAAAAATAAGCAAAAACATTCGCTTAGCCTTCAAGGGCTAGCCGCAGCAGCAGCAGCAACAGCAGTAGGGCTTCAGCCCTTCACCTACCACTTGGCTCTCCAGCACCTGCATGGGAACAAACCACCCAACCGGTGGCAAACAATGCAACGGTCAGCATTCAGCTGACCCAATTATAACAATCCTACCCCTTTCTCGGGGCATGAGCATTCTTTCCCTGCAAAGCATGGCATCATCATATAGCAACTATGTGCGCGCAGGCACATTCAAGCCATCACAACTATAGGCCTCACGGCCCGACAGTCCGTGCACTCAGGGCACATTCTTAGTGTACCGGAATACCAGGGTCAACACCACCGTCTACACGGTATTTGAGCATTCTAGTCTTTCCGGCGCGCGGGCCTTAGACTCTCATTAGGCGCTCTAACAAAACCTATAACCAGGTTTCCAAGTCGGACGGACCTAACACAGGTACGGATCAGCCACCCCCCGTTGCTCAAGTCGCCGTGCCACCTCGAATATGGAAGTATCCATGGCTATTTATAGGCGCGGGTCAGTTTCACCTTTCCTGTTCGGCAATCTGCCTTTTCATCGAGTTGCAGCCCAACGGCTCAACCGCTCATAAAGTGGCAACGCACGGCCACAAGAGTTGCATCCAACCCTCTTTATTTCCTGGGCATCATCCAGTACTTCCTGCTGCACCAAGCAATA
Source organism: Platanthera zijinensis (assembly GCA_039513925.1). Lineage (NCBI taxonomy): Eukaryota > Viridiplantae > Streptophyta > Magnoliopsida > Asparagales > Orchidaceae > Platanthera > Platanthera zijinensis. The sequence goes on from CM077083.1 coordinate 42,076,226, forward strand.
GGTAGGCATAAGGCAACACAAGCCATAATCACGGAGCCTTCTCCGATATGCAAACAAGCATCACCAATCCAGACCATGTCCAGATGGGTTTCACACAGCATGCCTAGAGCAGTACTCCAATTCCGGCCTCTAACAAGGGGGACTTCACATATCTACCCCAAGGGACACCACAACCCACCGCACACTCGCGGGGAAGGGTTTTCCCTATGCAATGCAGAAAAGAAGGACTTCACATGTCCAAGAAGGGAGATCGTTACCCTTGTCGATCTCTTGGGAGCCATCGCAAACTAGCCGGTGAGAAAGAACCGCAGCAGCCTTGCCTTCACAACGCCGGCTTCGGATCACGAATCGGACCACGGGAACTCCGCCGGTGGCTTGATCTCCTCCTCCTTCTTCTTCCTCCTCTCTCTTTCTCTCTTCCTTAAGCACATGAAGAATGAAGTCTTCCTCAGCCTTCACGAATTAAATCCAGCCAGGAAATCACCTGAGCCCTTGGATCAAAAGAGAGAAATCTGAACGGCCACGATTTGCCCAAAAACTCAATTTTTGGCTGACACGGCCTGTGACACGCCCGTGTCACAGGCCGTGTACCCTTAAGCGGCACACGCGGTATTCGAACCGACTGAGATTTACCAGAACACGGTCATCGACACGCCCGTGTCGAACCTGACACGCCCGTGTCATTCCTGAGACACGCCCGTGTCACCCCTGCCTCATCGAGCTGCAAGCAGTACACGGGTAGGCACACGGCATTGGACACGCCCGTGTCCAACCTGACACGCCCGTGTTCAAGGCTTGGTTCAAGGCCGTGTAATCTTCTGACTCGGACCTCATTTTATTTGTGTGACACGCCCTGGGACACGCCCGTGTCCCAGACCGTGTACCCCCGACACGCCCTGGGACACGCCCGTGTCCCAGGCCGTGTAACCTGACCTGCACCTCAAACCCAATTTGAGTCTTTTTGGGGGTCTTTTTGGGGTGTTACAATCCTCCCCCCTTAACAAAATTTCGTCCCGAAATTGCACGGTAAGGAAACAAGAACCAACAATACTATAACTGGAGAATTCTGATATAACAAAAGTACACGATCTACAGTTTATACAAACAGCTGTTTCTCGGCTCGATCCTCGATCCGAATGGGTCTAACCCTCGTCGTTAGCCCATACTCGACCGGTACCCGATCATTCTCCACTACTTGAGCTGGATCCTTCACTGCCTTACGAAGGACTGAGATGTGAAATACATCATGTAATCCACCCAAGTCTGCTGAAAGTGCTAGTCGATAAGCAGCTTCCCCAACTCGCTCCACCACCTCAAACGGACCAAGATACCTCGGACTTAGCTTTTTCAAACGCCGAATCCTGGATACGCCTTTGAAGGGTTTGATCTTCAAATATACCCAATCACCCACCGCGAACTCCACGTTCCGATGTTTGGCATTGTAGTACTTTGCTTGACGATCTTGGGCTATCAATAGCCTCTCTCGAATAGAGCGTATGAGCGAGGTAGCTTCTTCGACTTCCTTTTTCCCACTCAGCTTAGATTCGCCTGCTTCTGCCCAAGCTAACGGTGTACGGCATTTACGACCATATAACGCCTCAAATGGTGCCATACCAATACTTGCTTGGTAGCTATTATTATAGGCAAATTCGACAAGAAATATATAATCTTCCCATCTCTTACCAAAGTCTAGGGCGCACATGCGGAGCATATCCTCCATCGTCCTGTTGGTTCGTTCAGTCTGGCCATCCGTTTGGGGATGAAAGGCTGTACTAAACGCTAACTTTGTACCCAACATTTGATGAACGAGCCACCAATCATTCGATGTGAACCGCCCATCACGGTCACTAACGATGCTCCGAGGAACACCGTGCAGTCGAACAACTTGCTCCACATAAAGCTTGGCCAAGGTTTCCACTGAATCGTCTCTTCTGTTTGGAAGGAAGTGCGCCACTTTTGTCAACCGGTCCACAATCACCCAGATTGAATCATGACCGCGTTGAGATCTCGGCAACCCGTGCACGAAATCCATCGAAATGTCATCGAACATCCACTCCGGAATAGGTAACGACTTCAGGAAACCGCCAGGCTTCTGGCATTCTGCCTTCACCAACGCACAGGTATTGCATTCAGCCACATAACGTGCGACATCTTTCTTTAGTCCGGGCCACCAGAACAGCTTTTTCAGATCTCTGTACATCTTTGTGCTCCCTGGGTGAACTGAGTACTTTGCAAAGTGAGCTTCGTACATCACCTCTTCCCTCAATTTACCCACACTCGGGACGCACACTCGACCATTTCTTCGTAATAAACCGTTATCCCAAGAGAATTGGTCATCCGGCCCATCTTTTGCATAGCGCTGGAGACTTTCATCAAGCTCTGTTGCTCGCCGAACTCTGTCCGTAAGGTCATATTGAACCTCCGTCCAGTTCAAGCATGCATCGGTTGACGAACCCTTGTCAACACAAGATATCTCCAACGCTTCCAATTCCTGGATTAAATGCTGATCATGCCTCTGCAACCAGCTTGCCCGTACCGTAGTCTTCCGACTCAAAGCATCAGCGACCACATTTCCCTTCCCTGGAGTATAGTGAATCTCGAAGGTGTAGTCCCAAAGGAACTCCATCCATCTTCGTTGTCGCATATTCAGATCCTTCTGATCCAACAAATACTTTAGGCTTTTATGATCTGTATAGATATCCACTTTAACGCCATATAGATAGTGCCGCCACAACTTGAGCGCAAAGATTACCGCCGCCAACTCCAAATCATGGACGGGGTAATTCCGCTCATGCACTTTCAACTGGCGCGAGCCATAAGCAATCACTTTACCAAACTGCAGAAGAACACAGCCTAAGCCGCTCACGGAAGCATCACTATAGATCTCATACCCATCGGTACCACATGGCGATGTCAACACAGGCACCGTGGTCAAACGACTCTTCAAGTCTTCAAAAGCTCGCCGCACTCCGGCGTCCGAATGAACTTTTGATCTTTTCTTGTCAGCGTGGTCAGAGGTAAAGCAATCCGTGAGAAGTTTTCCACAAACCGTCTATAGTAGCCCGCAAGTCCAAGGAAGCTCCTGACCTCGGCCACTGAAGACATCACTGGCCAATCTCGAATGACACTTATCTTCAACGGATCCACCGCGATACCTTCTCCGCTTACCACATGGCCTAAAAAGGCTACTAAAGAGAGCCAGAACTCACACTTTGAGAACTTGGCATAAAGCTTATTCCTCCGCAGGGTATGCAAGACCAACCGCAAATGGTTTGCATGATCCTCTTCCGACTGAGAGTATACTAAGATGTCATCGATAAACACAATAACGAACAAATCCAAGTACTCTCGGAACGTTCGATGCATTAGGTCCATAAATACCGAAGGCGCATTACATAGGCCAAACGGCATTACCGTGAACTCATATGACCGTAGCGTGTTCCAAACGCCGTCTTGGGAATGCCACCTTCCCTAATCCTCAGCTGATAATATCCCAATTTCAAATCCAATTTGGAATAGACTGTTGATCCTGCCAACTGATCAAAGAGGTCATCAATCCGCGGAATCAGATATTTGTTTTTCTCCGTCAGCTTATTCAATTCGCTGTAGTCAATACATAACCGTAAGCTACCGTCTTTCTTTTTCACAAATAGAACAGGCGCGCTCCAAGGTGACATACTTGGGCGTATATATCCCTGCTCCAACAACTCTTGCAATTAGACTTTCAACTCAGCCATCTCTTTTGGCGCGACGCGATATGGAGAGCGGGCCACAGGTTTCGCACCTGGCACCAACTCAATAGAGAAGTCAATCTCCCGCTGGGGTGGTAACCCAGGAAGATCTTTAGGAAACACATCGACAAACTCTGACACAACTAGTACTTTACCGACACTGGCCTTTGGCTCAACAGCCTGAATTAGCATGAAGAATAACTCCGCGCCCTTCCGAACAGCATTGACGACTTGGAGTGCAGACAACAGAGTCCCGCCAACTCCTCGCATACCAGCGAACTTCATCACAAGTCCGGTATTCTGGCCCAGTGTAATCTCCTTGGAGTTGCAATCAATAAAGGCACGCTGCTCCGAGAGCCAGTCTATACCAAAGATCACATCAAACTCCGATAACGGTAGCACAGCTGCACTCAAACCGAAATCCCGACTTCCTATTTGCACATCCACATCGCAAGCCCTATCCGCAAGCATCACACAGCCATTCGGCAATAGCACCCTTGTACTATCCACCGTCACATGACTTGGTACCCCAATTCGAGATACGAAATCCTCAGACAGAAAAGAATGTGAAGCACCCGTATCAAACAGGGCTCTCGCCAAATTATTCCGAATCAGGACAAAGCCTGCAGCACACACATCATGCACAAGCTATACATAACCAAAAACAATAGCACATAAGCAAGTAAACTAAATCAACTCGTACCTGTGACGACATCACTTTGCTTAATCGCTTCCTGTTGGCCAAGCTGATAGATTTGGGGCTGTGCCTGAGACGCAGATAAATCAACAACCGCTTTGCCCTTCTCAGCATAAGACGCACCCATCTTCTTGTCCCCTTTGGGCTGAACAACCCGACAGTCACGAGCTATATGCCCCACCCGGCCATAGTTATAGCATGTACGAGAATCCGGCCTTGATGTCGCTCCCGACACAACGGTCGTAGTCACTTGCCCAGACGGCTTGGACCTCTTGCCCCCTTTCTTCTGGTAAAACGATTTGCTCGGGCGAGGTGCTTGAACCTCTGGCTTTGACACAACCAAGCCTTTGCTCCCTTGCACACGCCGCATGTCCTTCTCCAACACACACGCAGTATCAACCAACGCCTGAAACCCTTGGTTCACTGAACTCGAAAGCAGGAATCGCAACTCATCCCGCAATCCTTCATAGAACTGATTCGTTTTCCTTTGGTCATCCGCGAAGATTGTTCTCGCATACCGTCCCAACCTGGTAAACTCATGCAAGTAGATATCCACGCTATCTTCCCCTTGCTTTAACCGTTGGAACTCATTTTCTATAGCAATGCGTTGCGCCGCTGGGACATGTTTTGCCAGAAATATCCGAGAGAACTCCTCAATCGACACTTGCGTTAATTGCCTGCCCGCCAAATGGTGTACCTCAACCTCGTCCCACCACAACCGCGCCTCTCCTTCAAGCATGAAGGTGGCCAAGGTGACTTTTAGAGTTTCCTCCGCCCTGATTGCTGTCATTATCCTCTTGACACGCGATAACCAATCTTCTGCCTGCGTTGGGGATCCCATTCCCGTAAACGTAGGAGGACTGAAGCTCATGAATTGCTTCAACTGTCGGTCAGCTGTTCGTGGATCTATAGCCTCAACCGGCTCGGGTCTTACCTCAACACGAGCTGGCACTACTGCTGGCTGCGCTTGCCCGGACGGCTGAATCATGGCAAATAGCGCCTCAGCAACTAAGTGAACAGTTTCCGCAGATGGAGGAGGTGTTGGCACCTCAGCTGGTGCCGCACTCTCATCAGAGCGCTGGGGCTCAGACTGCCCAGCACCACTACGCGTCACCTATAGGTGGACAAGACACACATTAGCGAACGTATGCAAGCAAAATAACACAAAAAGGAACGCGCAGATTCCTCAAAAAAGATTTTATACATTCCTTAGTGGACATTCCAGAGTTCATAGCGTTACAGCAGGGCGCATAAACATGCGCTCGCCACCCCATAAAAGAATTTGTCCACGAATTCGATAGAGGAAGACCGAACGAAGCTGATACCAAAATGTAACGATCCCATCCGTTAGATGATGTATAGTAGAAGGTCCGGCCGGGGCCCCACACGATATGCCACCAACAGACGGTGAGGTCACAGGATAATACCAAACCAAACACGAATCCTAACTCAGAGCATTCTAGCGGAAGCTTTAAGTTGTAATTTGAACTCTAACCAGGAATGTCCAATATATAAAGCACCTTTATATATAACCACGGAATGTACACAAATACATAGAGTTTGGCCTTAAGGCCTTACAGTTCCTCTTTTCACATCGTATGGTTTACAAACCTCGGCGCGCAGGCCGGCCATACATGAGTAAAAGAAAAATAAGCAAAAACATTCGCTTAGCCTTCAAGGGCTAGCCGCAGCAGCAGCAGCAACAGCAGTAGGGCTTCAGCCCTTCACCTACCACTTGGCTCTCCAGCACCTGCATGAGAACAAACCACCCAACCGGTGGCAAACAATGCAACGGTCAGCATTCAGCTGACCCAATTATAACAATCCTACCCCTTTCTCGGGGCATGAGCATTCTTTCCCTGCAAAGCATGGCATCATCATATAGCAACTATGTGCGCGCAGGCACATTCAAGCCATCACAACTATCGGCCTCACGGCCCGACAGTCCGTGCACTCAGGGCACATTCTTGGTGTACCGGAATACCAGGGTCAACACCACCGTCTACACGGTATTTGAGCATTCTAGTCTTTCCGGCGCGCGGGCCTAAGACTCTCATTAGGCGCTCTAACAAAACCTATAACTAGGTTTCCAAGTCGGACGGAACTAACGCAGGTACGGATCAGCCACCCCCCGTTGCTCAAGTCGCCGTGCCACCTCGAATACGGAAGTATCCATGGCTATTTATAGGCGCGGGTCGGTTTCACCTTTCCTGTTCGGCAATCTGCCTTTTCATCGAGTTGCAGCCCAATGGCTCAACCGCTCATAAAGTGGCAACGCACGGCCACAAGAGTTGCATCCAACCCTCTTCATTTCCTGGACATCATCCAGTACTTCCTGCTGCACCAAGCAACAGGTAGGCACAAGGCAACACAAGCCATAATCACGGAGCCTTCTCCGATATGCAAACAAGCATCACCAATCCAGACCATGTCCAGATGGGTTTCACACAGCGTGCCTAGAGCCGTACTCCAATTCCGGCCTCTAACAAGGGGGACTTCACATATCTACCCCAAGGGACACCACAACCCACCGCACACTCGCGGGGAAGGGTTTTCCCTATGCAATGCAGAAAAGAAGGACTTCACATGTCCAAGAAGGGAGATCGTTACCCTTGTCGATCTCTTGGGAGCCATCGCAAACTAGCCGGTGAGAAAGAACCGCAGCAGCCTTGCCTTCACAACGCCGGCTTCGGATCACGAATCGGACCACGGGAACTCCGCCGGTGGCTTGATCTCCTCCTCCTTCTTCTTCCTCCTCTCTCTTTCTCTCTTCCTTAAGCACATGAAGAATGAAGTCTTCCTCAGCCTTCACGAATTAAATCCAGCCAGGAAATCACCTGAGCCCTTGGATCAAAAGAGAGAAATCTGAACGGCCACGATTTGCCCAAAAACTCAATTTTTGGCTGACACGGCCTGTGACACGCCCGTGTCACAGGCCGTGTACCCTTAAGCGGCACACGCGGTATTCGAACCGACTGAGATTTACCAGAACACGGTCATCGACACGCCCGTGTCGAACCTGACATGCCCGTGTCATTCCTGAGACACGCCCGTGTCACCCCTGCCTCATCGAGCTGCAAGCAGTACACGGGTAGGCACACGGCATTGGACACGCCCGTGTCCAACCTGACACGCCCGTGTTCAAGGCTTGGTTCAAGGCCGTGTAATCTTCTGACTCGGACCTCATTTTATTTGTGTGACACGCCCTGGGACACGCTCGTGTCCCAGGCCGTGTACCCCCGACACGCCCTGGGACACGCCCGTGTCCCAGGCCGTGTAACCTGACCTGCACCTCAAACCCAATTTGAGTCTTTTTGGGGGTCTTTTTGGGGTGTTACAATCCGAGAGCTCGAGGTCCTCGGTTGTGGTTTGGACCTCCTCATCCATCAAGGAAGTGGAAACTTCCTCAACAAAGAAGATCTCCTCATTAACACACCTCGGTGCGTCCTCATGTTCAAAGACGTAATACTCTCCATTAATGAGAATAATATCCTCGTCACACATGGGCACATCCTCAGGCTCAGAATCACACTCTGGTCTAACATCATCAACCGACTCACTAAAAATAGGGATAGATAATTCTTGCAAAGAAGGCGGAGGAACAACAGTATCAGAGAAAATATGCGCGGGTTTCTCTAGGGGTGAGTCAACAAGAGGGGAGGAGTGCATGGGGAAAGATGGCGCCACAATGTCATCACACCGATCAGTAGAAAGCTTGATGGGTATATCTGCAGTAGTCCCCCATAGACAAGGTGGTACTGCGAATACATCATCAGAAGCAGAAGGAGCAGCCATTTAAGAGGGTGATAGAGTGAATCAGATACCCGGTTCATCATCCTCCTCCAACTGGCCCTGAAAATCTGCGCAATCTTTCAACACCTGGTCGGTGCTATGACAATACAAACATCGTTTTCCATTACTCCTCGGTCCAGGTTGGATCGGAGAGGAATAAGAAAAAGGTGAAGGCATAGAAGAGAAGTGACCATAAGACCTGGGTATAGTGTATGAAGTACCATAAGAGGACGGTGCTCCATACACTGAACCACTAGAATTATGCGCCCAATCTTCAGTGGGGCACTCATCACTACCATGCTTATAATCCCCGCACCATCGACAATGGATATTCATATAAGAATACATGGTGCAACCACAAATAATTCACCAACAGAATTTTCTAAGCAAAGAATTAACTATACACTAGCAGATAAAAGAAAATGAATGTCTGCTGCTGAAAAATCAAAACGATAAAAGGAACAAGAAAAAGTAAGCGACAAAATTTAAAAGCTAAAGCAAAAAATAAACATGAAATATACAAATGGAAAGGGCTTCTATCTCCTATCTCCCTCTCCAAAAACTCGCACGACTGTATTCCTCGGCAACGACGTCAAAAACTTGATACGAATGTGACGGCAAGTGTACCGGTCGCACAAGTAATATAAAATTGGCGAATTTTCCCAAGTATCGATCTCGAGGGAACACAGTAAGGTGGAGTTAATTTTGAGGAGGAACGGAGATTGAAGTCCTTTAGTCGGCGTTAACGATGGGGGTTTTGATATTGCGATAAAAGAAAATCAAAATACTAACAACTACTCCTATGCAACGCCGCTATGCGAAGCTTCGCTAGGCGGGATGGAAGACTACACGGGCCGCTATGCACCGAATAGCTTGGAGGATGGACGAGTACTCAAGCGTAAGAACTGAGAGAACAGTGAGGGTCCCAAGCACCTCTTCGCAACGCATGCCACTAGCAATCGCTAGTGCGGCCAACAACAATTGAAGGCGAAGAGTGGAAATAGGCGCACCTCAAATAAATATAACGAAAATACAAACAATCATATAAACATGATTAAGCGTAAACGTTAATTATAATAAGCGTACTTCATCAAAAACAGGAGATCAAGCTAAACTATCAACAACAAGAAGAGAAAAGTGTGCGAAATCGACCAGATCCGAAGTCTCGCCAAGGATTCACGGAAGGAATCACTAGGTTGTCAATCCGCGTCCTAGCTTGGTCCTCAGCTACGTCCGGGGTAGAGGAGGCTGTCACTAACTCCCAATAGCCCGTTTTCTTCGTGTCATGATGCGGAAGAAGGATGGAACAACTTCTCCAAGCTCAGTGGAGAAAGCTAGATCAAAACTCTCCTTGAAGCTCAAGGATGAAGGAGGAGGCCGAGAGGAAGCTCTGACTTGGATTTGGCAATGAATGCTTGCCCGGATCTCCTCTCCTTGATGAAACGGTGGAGTTTCACCCTAGAAATGCGAAGGGAAGTGGCTGGAACGAAGCTCCTGGTTAATGGTGAAAATCTGCGCTTTAAATAGAAAAAGATCAGAAAAATGGTCACGCACGGTCCCGCGCACAACCGTGTGCTAAATGTGCGTTATTAACTTGCATATCTTGATCGCGGAAGAAGATGCGTTGACCCGTGCGTTTTACTCGCGTCCGGAAAATTCCGCCCGTACGTGAAGGAAATCGCACGGGTAACGACAAAATACAGAAATATAGGAGAAAATAGGGGAACCGTGCGTTTTACTCGCGTACGGGCGCGTTTTCCCATGCGTGAAGGAAACACACAATTTACCCCAGAATGCAGGAATAAAGAGAAAATGTGCAGACCGTGCAATTCCTTCTCGCACGATTTGGCCTAAACTGTGCGAGAACAAAATGCACGGGTAGAAACAGAAGTCCCCAGAAAAGCTATGTGAAACGCACGATTGCACTGATACTGTGCGCGAAGAAATGCGCACGACTGTGCATTTTACACAGAACTAGAAAATGAGTCTGGGACGTCCCGACTACCTGCACAGCAATAAAACCAAGCCGGAGCACAAGCTCCCAGCAACAACACACAACATAAAATAATTAAAAAGAACCATGGGGAGCACCATGTGCTTACCCCCAACAAAAGAATGCGCAATTGCACACCCTTGGGCAAAAATAGTGCACTTAGCGTGATAAGTAGAATAAATGAAATATCATCGGTAAAATACTAAAAGTGATGTGCAAGTGCGATAAAACTAGCCCAGATGAGTCCGAAAAACACTATAAATATCAGACTCATCTGTGACTAGCACAGAAGATCTCAGGAGAGTGTCATGACTTGAGATCAGGGAGGTAGTGATGATCTCGGCGAGCTCCCCACCCCAGGACCCTTCGTAGGAAGGGAGGAGTTCTTGGATTCAATCTCCGTCATCATGTAGATGCTGCGAAGTATTGCCCCTCGGGCTAGCAGCTCAACCCCCAGCCCTTAGGGACTAGCTCCCAAGGGTCTCGGCGAGCTGACCTAGAGTGGTCTCGATGAGCTGCCTCCTAGGGGAATGGGCGAGATGACCCCAGCAGGGGTAGAAGGAAGTGCACCAAGAAGACGGCCAGGGAAAGAAAGGATGGGATAAGGGGTCGAGCGAGACCTCACTGGCCGGGAGTTATTCCCCAGTACAGCAAGTGCGAGCCCTCCAGGCGAGCAGGTCGTGCGAGTAGAGGTGTCAAGAGCACCCCTCAGGGGGTCACCCTTCAGCGAGCTTATCATCTCAGCTCCTGTTCCCGAGGGGTTCAGAGAGCCTGACATGGCTTACTATACCGGAAAGGATGACCCCGTCCAACACCTGCAGTGGTAAGAGGATGCCGTCTCCATCAGGCCGATGATGGATGCCTTCAAGTGTCGCCTCTTTGCGATCACGTTGAAGGAGAAGGAAAGGGACTGATTTCATCAACTTCCTCCGAGGTCGATCTATGGGTTCGAGGACTTGAGCCAGAGCATTCATATTCGCTTCTCCACCTTCAAGAAGAGGAAGAAGAGTCCTGAGTCCCTCTTCCTGATAAGATAAAGGGCCGAGGAGTCGCTGGCCCATTACGTTGATAGGTTTCAAGAGGAGATCCTGGATATCTAGGAGATGCCAGGGTATGCCCTCCAGATGGCATTCGCAGTAGGGTTGTGCGAGGGGTTCTTCAAGATGAGCCTGACCTGAAAGGCCCCCCTTTCCTTCGAGGAGCTGATGGAAAGGGCAGAGGAGATAGCCATGGAGGCGGCCAACCCGGCATTTGTCAAGAAGTTGGCGAAGCTAACAGAGACATATTCGAAGGAGCAAGGTGGCTCGAGACATCAAGAGGGAAGACGGAGAGAGGAGCAAAGAGCATAGGGGGTCCAGGTGCAGAAAGCCCGGAGCCAGGTTGGAGGAAGCAAGGAGGGCCTGCCCAGGGTCCAGGAAGAGCTCTAATACAAGGTGGAGGGAACTTTAATGGGGGCCAAGGGAGGTTCAACTTCGAAAGGCAAGCCCTAAGACAGGTCTTACCCCCACCAGAACAAGCCTTGGCAATATACGAAGGAGGAAGAGGTAATGGGAGAGACTGCTTGGCCCGCCGAAGGAGGGGGAGGAGCATTGTCGTACTGTGACTTCCACCAGGCAGAGGGTCATGCCACGGCTACCTGCCACAATTTCCTGGAAATGAGGGGGGGGGGGGGGGGGGGGGGCGAGAGGCCCTGCCCAGCCTCAGCCGCCGGCACAGGTTGAAGGGGTTCTACCTAGAGTTGGGGGAGAAGACTTATGTGAGGACCGGGTTGATGTGGGAACCCGAGGGACCTTGTGAGTGATCCACGATGGAGTGGAGATCAAGCTGTTAGAAACGAAAAAGAACAAACCGGAATTGGATTAACAGAAATTTTATTATCCAAAAAATGTATATATTACAAAGGTATGACCTCCCTTTTATAGAATGGAGGAGAAGGAAGAGAATACAAACTAGAGATGTGGGACTAAAAAATTACAGGACTAAGCGACTATACAAAAACAACCCGCACAAGCCGCGCGGTTAGATGAGAAGGGCTAACCGCTCGACTACCACCAGAGAGAGAGAGAAGTCTTCATTGGAGACCGCTAGACCGCCTAGTCTCCAAGTCGCCTGCAGCAAACCGCTAGACCGCTCATAATCCAGACAACAACAACCCAACAACCAAACCGCTGAAGGGAAACTTCCATACCGCGCGATCTTCAACCCTCCAAGACAGACCGCCAGACCGCCCAGTCACCAACTCCAACACTCCCCCTTAAGCTGGAGCATATATATCGATCATGCCCAGCTTGTCGCAAATATGAAGAAACAAGATAGATACTGGCTTGGTGAAGATGTCAGACAGCTCTTTATCAGAACTGGCGAAGGGAGTGGAAATTTGTTCCTTCAAAATCTCTTCACGAATGAAATGACAGTCGACCTCAATGTACTTGGTTCTTTCATGGAAGACCGGATTCTTGGAGATGTATATGACAGCCTTGTTATCACAGAACATAGGTAGAGGATGGTTGTAGACCCCTCCTAAATCCAGCATGAGAGCCCGTAACCACTTTAACTCACAAGTGGTCGACGCCATACTACGATACTCTGCTTCTGCATTGGACCTGGAAACAACAGACTACTTCTTGCTCTTCCAGCTCACTAGATTTCCGCCAATAAAGGTGCAAAAACGCAAGGTAGACTTGCGATCCCCTTTGTCATCAACATAACTTGTCTCTTAGTAAGCTTTAACCCTCAGATGACCATTCTTTTGAAAGAGTAATCCTTTCCCAGGCATTGCTTTGACATACTCCAAGATTCACAAGACGGACTGTAGATGGCACTCCCTAGGAGCTTGCATGAATTGGCTCACCTTGCCACCCGTATAGGAAATGTCGGGCCTGGTCACTGTGAGATATATGAGCTTACCAACAAGATGTATGTATCGCGTAATATCTGAAAGAGGAGGAGAATCATTTGTCCAGGTTTTGTCTTCTCCCGTTGCCATGGGGCATCAGACAGGTTTTGCTCCAGTCAACCCTGCCTCTTTTAATAGATCAAGAGCATACTTACGCTGGGAGAGGACTAAGGAGTTGGGCTTCCGAGAGATTTTTGTAACACCCCAAAATGTTGTAGGAGCGACGAGGATCGAATTTGGCCAAGACAGATTTTTGGTGCAGGTGACACGGGCCCCGACACGGGCGTGTCGGAGGCCGTGTCGGGCGTGTCGAGCTCGGGCCGTCGAGCTGGCCGTGTCGTCGACCAGTGCAGGTCGACGATGGTCGTGTGGTGGAACACGGCCTAGGACACGGGCGTGTCCCAGGCCGTGTCACACCTGGGCTGTGCGGTTGGGTACACGGGTAATGACACGGGCACAAACACGGGCGTGCCAAATTTGACACGGGCGTGTCTGATGCCGTGTCACCAGGCCGTGTACCTCTCTGACTGCGAAGTGTTGATTTATTGCACACGGGGGGCGTGACACGGGTCCCGACACGGGCGTGTCGCAGGCGACACGGGCGTTTCGGAGGCCGTGTCACATGCCGTGTTGCTGGTTTTCAATCTTGGTCGAGACGGCGAATGAGCTACACGGCCAGGCACACGGCCGTGTGCCAACCCATGTTCGGCCCAGATTTTATGATTTTGGATTTAATCCGGACCGTTCGTTTCCTTGGCTTTGGATCCGACGGTGGGGGGCCGCTCCTGGATGGTTATAGTCGGGAAATAGGGTTTAGAAACCCATTTTCCATTGGCCAATCTCTCTCTAAAAGTTAGAGAGAAGGGAGAGCAAGGAGGAAGGAGGAGTCCAAGATCCGGCCGCCGGAAGTGCTTCGGAGCTCCGAATCGCGATCCGAGTCCAGATCCGCGAAGGCGACGCCGTTGCGGTGCTTTCCAACCGTATAGTTTTCGATGGCGCCGCGGAAGAATGCAAGGGTAATGATTTCTCATCCTTGGGCATGTGAAGCCCTCTTTTCCTTTGCATAGGAAGCCCTCTCTCACGAGTGAGCGAAGAGTTGGAGCGTTCCTTGGGGTAGATATGTGAAGTCCCCCTTGTGTAGAGTCCGTATGCGAAAACGGACGTAGGCATTGTGTGTGAAGCCTATTCGTACATATTGGTCCAGATCGGTGATGTTGCATTGCATTTGAACCGGGAAAGAATCCGGATGTTTGGGTGTTTTCGGGTTTTCTACGTGGTAGATTGCATCAGGGAGCCTTGAAGATTAACTCCAAGGTGCACCCGGAAAACTGGGCAAAAGCGGGTTTTGCCAACACGGTGGCCGGGGGCCAACGTGAACATAACCAGGTTATGTGATTATTGTGGTGGAAACGGGACTCGGTGAGTCTTGGCCTGCGCATATGGCTTAAATTGCCGTTGCGGTATGAGCACGGGTCAGGCGGAACCGTACCCGGTCTATGTCATTCGGTAGGACTGTTGGCATGGATGAGGATCTTCGGCGGTCTATGGCTTAAATTGCCGTGACCAAGGCCAATAAGACAAATTGCTCATATGGATGACCGCCCAAGAGGCGGTGGTGGATTGGGAACGTCTATGGCTTGAATTGACGTTACGTTGGCCGGTTCGCCGAGAATGTTCCCTGAGTGCACGGGGTGTGTGGCCGTGCGAGCCTACGCCTGTGGTGAAAGTGTAAATACTTTATATAATTGCCTATGCTAACAAAGTGCAGGGAAAGAGCATTGCCGCCCCGATTGTGGGGGCGGGATCGTTATAATTTGGTCAGCATTATTGACCGTTGCTATTGTTTGCCACCGGGCGGTGGTTTGTGGCTTGCAGGTGCTGCGGAGCAGAGCGGGAAATAGCGGGCTAAAGCCCTTGTTGCTGTGCCAGCCCTCGAAGGCCTAACTGTTTATTTTCCTTTCCCGTTTGTCATGTATGGCCGGCCTGCGAGCCGAAGTATGAAAACACTTCTTTTGTTAAGTGAACAGTGTAAGGCCTTAAGGCCATTTCTCTTGTGGTGTATGTGAACATTCCCGAGTTTGTAGTGGACATTCATGCTGTTGTGGCTGGGTTCTTATTTCTTTTGCAACTTAATAAATTGCTTCCGCTAGGTGTTGTGTAGGACGACATGATTGGTTGAATGGTTTCAACGCGTAACCAACCGGTCTGTCCGTAGTATATGGCGTCGGGCCCCGGCCGGACCTACTGCTATATGCTATGCGACGGATAGGGGTGTTACAATTTTGATCCCCAGAAAGTACTTCGGAGGGCCCATATCTTTCGTGACCAGATGTTTACAAAGATGCTGCTTTGTCAAGGCTACCCCTTCCTGGTCATCGCAAGTGAGAAGAATATCATTGACGTACACAACCAGAACCACCAGACCCGAGGAGGTTTTACGAATGAATAGTGAGTGATCGACAATGCTTCGCGCAAAACCCACGACCTCCACAATGCCGCTGAACTTGTCAAACCAAGCCCGAGGGCTCTTCTTGAGGCCATAGATTTCCTTCTTCAGCCGACATACTCGTGTCTCCCCCTGAGCAACATACCCAAGAGGTTGCTCCATGTTGACGACCTCCTAAAGATCACCATAAAGGAAGGCATTCTTGACATCCAGCTAGGAAATAGGCCAATCTCTATTGACCGCCATAAAGAGGAGAACCCGGATAGTGCTAAGACGAGCCACAGGAGAGAAGGTGTCAAAGTAATCAACCCCATAGGTCTTAGTAAATCCCTTCGCAACAAGGCGGGCCTTATAACGATCCATATGGCCGTCCGGGCCAAATTTGACCACAAAGACCCAGCGACAGCCTCCAACATCTATGCCGAAGGGAGGAGGAACAAGAGTCTAGGTACCCCGCTTAATGAGGGTCACCATTTCCTCATCCATGGCCGTATTCCAATGAGGAATATAAAGAGCCTCTTGGTAGGAATGGGGTGTGGCAGTGGCAGAGATAGACAGTGTAAAGGCCCTGCGAGAAGAGGAAAGACGATCATATGAAACAACAGCAACAAGGGGGTGTAGGGTACACGTCCGCACCACTTTGTGAAGAGCAACATGAAGATCCAGGTCGGCGTGTCCCTCGGCATCCAGAGCACTATGGCGGAGAGAACTGGCCCGGGAGTAGAGGGAGACGGTTTCGGAGAAGAGGGAGAGGGAGGTGGAGAGAGAGGAGTGGACGGAGACGGTGTAGGAGGTGAGAATGTAGTAGGAGACAAGGGGACGAAGGGGACATCAGGAGTATCAGAAGTCGGAGGAAGAAGTGTGGAGTCATCCGAGAAGTAGGAGGCATTCTCGAAGAAGGCGACGTCAGCGGAGACGAACTGCTTATGAAGAACGGGGTCAAAGCAACAATATCCTTTCTGAGTTGTGGAGTACCCCAGAAAGATGCATTTGGTGGAGCGAGGGGAGAGCTTATCATGAGTGGCAGATGGAGCATGCACAAAGGCAGTGCACCCAAAGATTCGAAGAGGGAGAGGAAAAGGCTCCTTTCCTAGATACAGAATGGAGAATGGGGTATGCCCGTGGAGGACCGTGGAGGGAATGCGATTGATGAGGTAGCAGGCAAGGAGAACAACATATCCCCAATAGGAGCGAGGAACATGCATCTGGGTCATCAAGGTGCGAGCGACATCGAGGAGGTGACGGTTTTTGCATTCTGCCACCCAATTTTTACTGTGAGATATAAACACAGCTAGTCTGATGAATAATGCCATGTTGCACACAGAAAGAGGTAAAAGCATGACTCAAATATTCTTTTGCATTATCTGAGCGAAAGGTTTTAATACAAACACCAAATTGAGTTTTAATTTATTGATTAAAAGAGAGCCATACATCAAAAAGTTCAGAGTGATCTCGTAAGAGATACACCCAAGTACATCTAGAAAAATCATCAATAAATGTAACAAAATAAGAACTACCCCGACAAATGGTGAGGGTAGGAGCAGGTCCCCAGAAATTGGAATGGACTAGATCAAACGGACGGGTAGAACCCTTACCTTGCTTCGGCATTAAGGAGGAACGGTGATGCTTGCAACGCTGACAAGCGTAGCAGTTGAGAGGAGTATTAGAAGGAGGGAGATGGGGCAGAAGCTGATGTAGAAGCCGTGAAGGAGGATGACCGAGACGGAGATGCCACTGGAGAAGATCCATACAAGAAGAGGAGAAGGCAGACAAGGCAAAAACGTTGTCGAGGAAGTAGAGGCCGCCACTCTCAGTATCAGTAGCAATTGTCCGTTGGGAGATCGGATCCTGAAAGAACATGAAGTCAGAGTAAATGTCACAGAGCACTGAAGCTGCTTGCATAAAGAGGTAACCGATAATAAATTGCACGGAAACTTGGGCACATAGAGAGTGTCTGCTAGGCAAAGAGACGGAGTAAAATGAACCACTCCCGACCCATGAACCGGGGAGGGAGAACTGTCTGCAACGAGGACCGGGGCAACCGATCATGCTGTTTGAGGAGAGAGAAGCAATGAGGATTGCCCGTCATGTGTTTAGTTGTACCAGAGTCGATAAGCCATTTACCTTGAGTCACCACGTGGGCACTACCTGATGATGTGACCACGATGGCTGACGGCTTGGAAGAGGAGGCCAAAGAGTCACCTGAGGGGCGAAGATGGGGATTCTTTATCCAACAGCGATCCACAGTATGGCCGGTGCGTCCATAGTGAGAGCAGAGGTAGCGGGAAGGAGCACGTCCGCCGGACTGGTGACCGGGCTACCATAGCCACTCCGCTGAGTTTGGTGAGCATAGTTGTCCGATGGAAGAGGAGCAGGCATAAGAGGGCACTGAAGGAGAGAGGTGATAGCGGTGATGCGGGCAGCGGTGGCATCTAAGGTAGGAGATTCTGCCTCACCCAAAATTTGCTGGCGGATCATATAATAAGTATCAGGAAGCCACAGAAGATAGCACACAACCAGAAGCTCCTGGAAGTGCTTGTGTTGTTGAGAAAAATCCGCAGAAAAGGGGCATTTCTGAAGAATCTCAGCCCGGAGAGCCTGAACCTGTTGGTAGGCATCAGTAGGAGACAAGGTAGGACAGGCAAAGAGGTACGTATATAACGTATAGATGCGGGATGTCTGAGCCCCCTTTTAGTATAGAACAACACGATGAAGCCAAGCTGCCTTGACCGTCTCATCATGATGCATGACAGGAAGGCATTCATCGGATAGGCTGTTAGCTAGCCAAGTATGCACAAGCGCGTCGCTCGCATTCCATATAACACCACAAAAACCCTAAGTACAAAAAAGGGGTTCAGGCTGGGTGACACGACATGGCACACAGGCGTGTCCCAGGGCGTGTCAGGTGCACACGGCCTGGGACACGGGCGTGTCCCAGGGTGTGTCTTGCTCGGGCGGCATTGAGTGGAGTGGCGTTGAGTGGAGTGGCATTGAGTGGCGTTGAGTGTGGTACACGGCCTGTGACACGGGCATGTCACAGGGGCATGTTGAGCACACGACCGAGGACACGGGCGTGTGCCTTAGCCGTGTCCTTCTCGGGTGTTTTAGCCTTGTGTTGATGAGGTTACACGACCATCCACATGGCCGTGTACTGGTTTACACGGGCGTGTAAGGGAGTGACACGGGTGTGTCGTGGCCCGTGTTCTATTCCAGATTGAGTCGGTTCCTGAACCGCTCAAGGAACACGGCCTTTGACACGGGCGTGTCACAGGCCGTGTAAGCTTTTTTTAGATGCTTTTCCTAGCAGATCTTGGCCGTTCATTCCCTTCTATTTGGATCCTGTGGTCCCAGTACTTCAATGCTCTGATAAGGCCGAGAATGGAGATGAATATCTCATTCTCATCTTAGACTTTCTCTTTCTAAGTGAAGAGAGAGAGGAGAGCAAGGAAGGAAGAAGGACAAGCTTTCCGACCGCCGGTGGAGCTTCAGCGGTTCGTTTCGAGAGCCGAGTGCAGCGTTGTGGAGGCAAGGCCTCCGCGGTGTTTTCCATCCAGCTAGTTTTCCATGGCACCGAAGCGATCGACAAGGGTAATGGTCTTTCTTCCTTGGGTAGGTGAAGCCCTTTGTTTATGCATGTATATCTGTGGAATTCTCCATGAAAAGATGGAAGAGCGTAAGTGATTCCAGTGGTTGAGTCTGCATCTAGAGCCGGAACTGTGTAGTACGGCATATGCATGCTGTGTGAAGCCCATCTGGATGGATGTCTGGATTGGTGATGCTTCGAACCGGAGAAGACTCAGTGTATACATCGGTTAACCTACGGAGATTGGAGAGGACGATTGTGATGGTGAGAAGGAAGCTTTGTATAGCTCCTTTGGTTGTATGCTCGGCGCGAGCTGTATTAATGGAATGGAAAGTGGCACTATGTGCCGGCATTGAGGAGGAATGCGAGAACCTCTGAGTGGGTAGGACACCCACCAAGTTCATTGATCGGATTGTTGTAAGCGAACACCTCTGAGTGGATGGGTATGAGAGGTCGCCAATAGGTGTTTGACGGCTGTTGCCCATAGCCAACAAGTTAAGAACCTCTGAGTGGGTGGGATACCCAACAAGTTCCATGGTAAGATCGGGTGAGCGGTCGATTGGTAGCAATGCAGCGGGGCAATTTACCTAGGCTTATTACACTACGCGGGTAGGTCGACTGATAGAGCTCACAATTTGTTATGAGGTGCGTGCCTCTGAGTGGACGGGTGTGTGAGGTCTTCAACAGGGGTTTGGAGGCTTAGGCCCGGCCAACAAGTAAACACCTCAAATTGGTGGTGGAACCATGAGGAGCTTGGTACACGGTAAGTGGACCCTGAGTCTACGGGACGTCTTGCACGAAGGCCGACATTTTTGATGATAATGTGTATTGTATATATGTGTTGAGATTGGAATACATGCAGGGAAGGAACCACTGCCCCGGGTAAGGGTTAGGGTCGTTATAATTGGTCAGTTGAATGCTGACCGTTGCTTTGTTTGTCACCCATAAGGTGGATGTCTCTATGCAGGTGCTGCCCTTGTAGATGCTGAAACGGATTGAGCGGACTGAAGCCCTTGCTATTGTTGTTAGGCCCTCGAAGGCCGTGCGAAGCTTTGGATTTCATGTGTGGCCGGCCTGCGTGCCAATGTATGAAGTCGTATGTTTGTAAAGAGAAACTTGTAAGGCCTTAAGGCCGTGAGCGGTGTGCTTGTTAACATTCCTGGTCTTGTATATAAATGAGTTATTTATGTAGTAGTGGACATTCATGGATTGAGTTCGTGCAACTTGTAAGCTTCAGCTAGAATGCTATGAGTTAGGATGCGTGTTATTTTGGTATTAACTTGTGACCTCGCCGTCTGTTTGTGGCATATAATGTGGGGCCCCGGCCGAACCTTCTTTTATATGTTATTAAACGGTTCGGGTTGTTACATTTTGGTATCAGAGGCCCTCTCAGTTTTCCGCTTTCAAATTCGTGGCCGAATTATTTTGTTGGGTGGCGAGCACATGTACGTGCGAACCGTTTTAACATAATTGAACTCAAGAATGTCCACTAGGAATGTGCGCGTGTGTATTCGGTATGTTTGCCGTTTTGGATTGGATGTTTATTATTACTATCTTGTTCACCTATAGGTGACAAGGAGTGGAGCGGGGCAGTCTGGGCCCCAACGTTCAGATGAGAGTGCGGAACCAACCGAGGTGCCCACACCTCCTCCTTCTGTGGAAACTGTACGCCTAGTTTCGGAGGCGGTATTTGCTATGATTCAAGCACAACCACTTAGGCAGGCAAGGCCTGTCATGGAGCCAGTTCGGGTTGGTGCAAGGCAAGAGCGGGTGGAAGCTTGAGTGGACGAGCGAGCGACTGACGAGCAATTGAAGCGGTTTATGGATTTTCATCCACCTACGTTTGTCAGGTCGCATTCCCCAACGCAGGTGGAAGATTGGCTTACAAGAGTGAAGAGGATCCTGACAGCACTCAGGATTGATGAGGGGCAGAGAGTGACATTAGCCACTTTCTTACTGGAAGGAGAGGCGAGACTGTGGTGGGATGACGTCGAGATGCACCAGTTGGCAGGCAGAGGCCTGGGAGATATTTCGATGGACGAATTCTCCAGATTGTTTTGGAAAAAATATTTGCCAGTATCGCGGAGAATTGCGATGGAGACCGAATTTTAACGTCTAGTACAGGGCGAGAAGACTGTGGATGACTACCTTCATGAATTTACCAGGCTGGGACATTATGTGGGTTCGACTTTTGCGGAAGAAGCGTGGAAGACGAACAGATTTTATGAGGGACTCCGAGATGAGTTGAGATTGGCGCTTCCGAGTTCAGTGAACCAAGGCTTCCAAGCCTTAGTAGATACGGCCTGTGAGCTTAAAAAAGATTCGAAACGAGTACATGACAAGAAGAACTTGGAGGCGGACAAGTCGGAGTTCAAAGTCCCGCATTCCGAACAGTCGAAGTTCAGGAAACGGGATAAGAAGAAGCCTGCTGAACAAACGTCTTCGGATGTTGCTTCGGGCGCGACGTTTGGTCAAGGACATGTTGAGTCGCGTACCTGTTTAAATTGTGGAAAGCAGGGGCATATAGCCCGTTACTGTTGGAAAGGCCCGTCAAAGAGTGAGTAAAAGACAGGTGCGTCCTATAAGGAAAAGGGTAAGGCAGTGGCGGAATCATCTACATCCAGGGCGCCACCGCGAATGTACAATCTCGGAGTGTAGGAGCCGTAAAGCTCACATTATGATGTGCAACAGCCTCGAGTGTTTAACCTTGAGTTGCAGGAGGCTGTTAAGAAGCTACTTCGAGACTCAGGTGAGCGAAATAAAGTGGAGGGTACACTTTATTGCTTTTTGCTGTACTTTGTTTATTATATGTATGTGTGTTTATGAAAACACTTTTGTTGGTGCGAGGACGTGGGGAGAGTAACCCCGAATCACCGTGTGAATTTGTACCAAGGAATGGTTGTAATGTTGGATATGTTGCGCTAAATTTCGGGAAGAAATTTCTATAAGGAGGGGAGGATTATAACACCCCCAAAACGCTAAGTCCCAAAAGGCGTTAAGGCTGGGTGACATGGCCTGGGACACAGGCGTGTCCCAGGCCATGTCAGGTGAACACGGCCTGGGATACGGGCGTGTCCCAGGGTGTGTCCTGCTCGGCGGCGTTGAGTGGAGTGGCGTTGAGTGGCGTTGAGTGTAGTGGCGTTGAGTTGCATTGAGTGTGGTACACGGCCTGTCACAGGGGCGTGTCACAGGGGCGTGTTGAGCATACGGCCGAGGACACGGGTGTGTGCCTTAGCCGTGTCCTTCTCGGGTGTTTCAGCCTTGTGTTGATGAGGTGACACAGGCATCCACACGTCTGTGTACTGGTGGACATGAGCGTGTCAGGGAGTGACACAGGCGTGTCGTGGCCCGTGTTCTGTTCCAGATTGAGTCGGTTCCTGAACCGCTCAAGGAACACGGCCTGTGACACGGGCATGTCACAGGCCGTGTCAGCTCTATTTAGATGCTTTTCCAAGCAGATCTTGGCCGTTCGTTCCCTTCTATTTGGATCTTGTGGTCCCAGTTCTTCCCTTCTTTGATAAGGCCGAGAATGGAGATGAATATCTCATTCTCATCTTAGCCTTTCTCTTTCTAAGTGAAGAGAGAGAGGAGAGCAAGGAAGCAAGAAGGAGAACATTTCCGGCCGCTGGTGGAGCTTCAGCGGTCCGTTTCGAGAGCCTAGTGCAACATTGTGGAGGGAAGGCCACCGCGGTGTTTTCCATCCGGCTAGTTTTCCATGGCACCAAAGCGATCGGCAAGGGTAACGGTCTTTCTTCCTTGGGCAGGTGAAGCCCATTGTTTATGCATATATATCTGTGGAATCCTCCATCAAAAGATGGAAGAGCGTAAGTGATTCCAGTGGTTGAGTCTGCATCTAGAGCCGGAACTGTGTAGTATGACATAGACATGCTGTGTGAAGCCCATCTGGATGGATGTCTGGATTGGTGATGCTTCGAACCGAAGAAGACTCCGTGTATACATCGGTTAACCTACGGAGATTAGTAAGGACAATTGTGATGGTGAGAAGGAAGCTTTGTATAGATCCTTTGGTTGTATGCTCGGCACAAGCTGTATTGATGGAATAGAAAGCGGAACTATGTGCCGGTGTTGAGGAGGAATGCGAGAACCTCTGAGTGGGTAGGAAACCCACCAAGTTCATTGATCGGATTGTTGTAAGCGAACACCTCTGAGTGGATGGGTATGAGAGGTCGCCAACAGGGGTTTGGCGGTTGTTGCCCATAGCCAACAAGTTAAGAACCTCTGAGTGGGTGGGCCACACAACAAGTTCCGTGGTAAGATCGGGTGAGCGGTCGATTGGTAGCAATGCAGCGGGAGATTTCCCTAGGCTTATTACACTACGTGGGTAGGTCGACCGATAGCTCTCACAATTTGTTATGAGGTGCGTGCCTCTGAGTGGACGGGTGCGTGAGGTCTTCAATAGGGGTTTGGAGGCTTAGGCTCGACCAACATGTAAACACCTCGAATTGGTGGTGGAACCATGAGGAGCCTTGTACACCGTAAGTGTGCCCTGAGTGCACGGGACGTCTGGCACGAAGGCCGGCATTTGTGATGATAATGTGTATTGTATATATGTGTTGAGATTGGAATACATGTAGGGAAGGAACCACTGCCCCGTGTAAGGGGTAGGGTCGTTATTATTGGTCAGCTGAATGCTGACCATTGCTTTGTTTGTCACCCATAGGGTGGATGTCTCTATGCAGGTGCTGCCCTTGTAGATGCTGAAATGGATTGAGCGGGCTGAAGCCTTTGCTGTTGCTATTAGGCCCTCGAAGGCCGTGCGAAGCTTTGGATTTCATGTGTGGCCGGCCTACGTGCCGATGTATGAAGTCATATGTTTATAAAGAGAAACTTGTAAGGCCTTAAGGCCGTGAGCGGAGTGCTTGTTAACATTCATTGTCTTGTATATAAATGAGTTATTTATATAGTAGTGGACATTCATGGATTGAGTTCGTGAAACTTGTAAACTTTCTCTAGAATGCTTTGAGTTTGGATGCGTTGTATTTTGGTATTAACTTGTGACCTTGCCGTCTATTTGTAGCATATAATGTGGGGCCCCGGCCGGACCTTCTATTATATGTTATTTCACGGGTCGGGTTGTTACATTCCAGTCATCAAACAAAGGGGAAGTGGGAGGAGGAGGGTCATCAACGAGATGGTGGCGTTTGCATTGCGAGCGAAGGAGAAAGGTGAAGGAGACACTCCAATCCGGGTAGTTGGAGCCGAAAATCTTTGAAACTGTTCTAAGGTTCCCGGAAGGAGTAGGAGGAAGAGGCAGAGGCGGATTGGCGACAGGAGTGGTGGCAGTAGAAGCATCAGAAAGAGCCATAGGAGAAAAATAAGGAAGTCGCATGATTTTGAGACAAGCCGCGCGAACAGGGAGAAAATGCGGCGGCTAGGAGAAAGAGAGTTTTAGCGGTCACAGTGTTAGACACCAGTGGCAAGAAAAACCACGACCAAGCCGCAGAACCAAGCAGAGGGAAAGAAGTCGAGCGGCTAGAAAGCAGCCCGTGCGAACAGAACGAAGAGAGACTGCGCGAACAGAAAGGAGTCCGCGGGAAAATGAATAGGGCGTGCGAGCAGAATAGAGGTCGCACAAAGAGTCCGCGCACACAGAGGGCATCGACAAGAAGAAGAGAAAAGAGACCGCGCAAACAGACAGCCAGAGAGGAACAAGCCACGCGGAAAGATAGAGGAACCAAATCAGGCGGAAAAGACGAGTCCTCTAATACCATGTTAGAAACGCACAAGAACAAACCAGAATTGGATTAACAGAAATTTTATTATCCAAAAAATGTATTTATTACAAAGGTATGGCCTCCCTTTTATAGAATGGAGGAGAAGGAAGAGAATACAAACTAGAGATGTGGGACTAAAAAATTACAGGACTAAGAGACTATACAAAAACAATCTGCACAAGCCGCGCGGTTAGATGAGAAGGGCTAACCGCTCGGCTACCACCAGAGAGAGAGAAGTCGTCTTGGGAGACCGCTAGATCGCCCAGTATCCAAGTCACCTGTGACAAACCACTAGACCGCTCAGACTCCAGATAGTAACAACCCAGTAAACAAACCACTGAAGGGAACTGCCAAACCGCGCGGTCTTCAACCCGCCAAGACAGACCGCCAGACCGCCCGGTCACCAACTCCAACAAAAGCCCAAGCCATCTGAAGAAGCCTTACCTCGGTGAAGTTCTATATTTTTCTTATGGATGTATTGAGCCTTGCCCCTGACCAGTTGAGTCGGGGGGGGGGGGGGCGGTCATGTAACCAATCTTTTTTACCCGTTTGAGGATGTTGGAATTGATAAAGCTTCTGAGACATGCCCAGTCCCACCCCCCCGAGAGAATCTCCTTATGCTAGGCTCTCAATAGCTGGATGAGTCGAAGGTACCTCGAGGAGGCTAAGTCCTCTTTGCTCTGAGACGGTCCCGCTGCCAGGCTCTCACTAGCTGGCAGGGCCGGTGGTACATCTCGTGGATGACCTGTTCTCTATGCTCCGAGACGGTCCCGCTGCCAGGCTCTCACTAGCTGGCAGGGCCGGTGGTACCTCTCGAGGATGCCCTGTTCTTTTTGCTTCGAGACGGTCCCCCTGCCAATCTCTCACTTGCTAGCAGGGCCGGTGGTACCTCTCGTGGATGCCCTATTTTCTTTGCTCCGAGACGGTCCTGCTGCCAGGCTCTCACTAGCTGGCAAGGCCGGAGTACCTCTCGTGGATGCCCCATCCTTTTTTCTCCGAGATGGTCCCGCTGCCAGGCTCTCACTAGCTGGTAGAGCCAGTGGTACCTCTCGTGGATGCCCCTGTTCTCTTTGCTCCGAGACGGTCCCGCTGCCATACTCTCACTAGCTGGCAGGGCCGATGGTTCCTATCGTGGATTCCATGTTCTCTTTGCTCCAAGACGGTCCTACTGCCAGGATCTCACTATCTGGCAGGGTTGGAGTACCTCTCGTGGATGCCCCGTCCTTTTTGCTCTGAGACAGTCCCGCTGCCAGAATCTCACTAGCTGGCAGGGCCGATGGTTCCTCTCGTGGATGGCCCTGTTCTCTTTGCTCCAAGACAGTCCCGCTACAAGGCTCTCACTAGCTGGTAGGGCCGGTGGTACCTCTCATGGATTCCCCTGTTCTCTTTGCTCCGAGACGGTCCCGCTGCCAGGCTCTCACTAGTTGGGAGGGCCAGAGTACCTCTCATGGATGCCCCATCCTCTTTGCTCCAAGACGGTCCCGTTGCCAGACTCTCACTAGCTGGCAGGGCCGGAGTACCTCTCGTGGATGCCCTGTTCTGTTTACTCCGAGATAGTCCCGCTTCCAGGCCCTCACTAGCTGGCAGGGCTGGAGTACCTCTCATGGATGCTTTGTTCATTTTGCTCTGGGATGGTCCCGCTGCAAGGATCTCACTAGCTTGCAGGGCTGGTGGTACCTCTCGTGGATTACCCTGTTCTCTTAGCTCCGAGACAGTCCCGTTTCCAGGCTCTCACTAGCTGGCAGGTCCGGAGTACCTCTCGTGGATGCCCAATTCTCTTTGTTCTGAGAAGGTCTCGCTGCTAGGCTCTCACTAGCTGGCAGGGCTGGAGTACCTCTCATTGATGCCCTGTTCTCTTTGCTCCGAGACGGTCCAGCTGCTAGGCTCTCACTAGCTGGTATAGCCAGAGCACCTCTCATGGATGCCGTGTTATCTTTGATCTGAGACGGTCCCGAAGTCAGGCTCACGAGCTGGCAGGGCCGGAGTACCTCTCGTGGATGACCTGTTCTCTTTACTCCAAGACGGTCCCGCTACCAGGCTCTCACTAGCTGGCAGGGTCGGTGGTACCTCTCGTGGATGCCCATGTTCTCAGTGTTCCGAGATTGTCCCTCTACCAGGCTCTCACAAGCTGGCAGGGCCGATGGTACCTCCCAAGGACCCCAAGTATTTCTTACCCCGAGGACGACTCGTCACCCAGGCTCCCATTAGCTAGTTTGGCAGGTTAACCCCTCGGGGTGGCCAAGTGTTTCTTACCCCAAGGCCGTCTTGTCACCCAGGCTCCCTTTAACTGGCTTGGTAGGTTGACCCCTTGGGGTGGTCAAGTGTTTCTTACCCCGAGGCCGTCTCGTCACCCAGGCTCCCATTAGCTGGCAGGACAGGTTGACCCCTCGGGGTGGCCAAGTGTTTTTTACCCCGAGGTCGTCTCGTCACCCAGGCTCCCAATAGCAAGCTTGGCTGGTTGACCCCTCAGGGTGGCCAAGTGTTACTTACCCCGAGGTCGTCTAGTCACCAAGGATCCCATTAGCTGGCATGGCAGGTTGACCCCTCGGGGTGGCCAAGTGTTTCTTACCCTGAGGCTGTCTCGTCATCGAGGCTCTCATTAGCTTGCATGGCAGGTTGACCCCTCGGGGTGGCCAGGTATTTCTTACCCCGAGGCCATCTCGTCACCCGGGCTCCCATTAGCTGGCTTGGCAGGTTTACCCCTCAGGATGGCCAAGTGTTTCTTATCCCGAGACCATCTCATCACCCAGACTCCCATTAGCTGGCTTGGCAGGTTGACCCCTCGGGGGGCCAAGTGTTTCTTACCCCGAGGCCGTCTCGTAACCCAGGCTCCCATTAGCTGGCTTGGCAGGTTGACCCCTCAGGGTGGCCAAGTGTTTCTTACCCTGAGGCCGTCTCGTCACCCAGGCTCCCATTAGCTTGCCTGGCAGGTTGACCCCTCGGGCTGGCCAAGTGTTTCTTACCCCGAGGCCGTCTCGTCACCCAGGCTCCCATTAGTTGGCATGATAGGTTGACCCCTCGGGGTGGTTAAGTGTTTCTTACTCCGAGGCCGTCTCGTCACCCAGGCTCCCATTAGCTGGCTTAGAAGGTTGACCCCTCGGGGTGGCCAAGTGTTTCTTACCTCGAGGTCGTCTCATCACCCAGGCTCCCATTAGCTGGCTTGGCAGGTTGACCCCTCGGGGTGGCCAAGTGTTTCTTACCCCGAGGCCGTCTCATCACTCAGGCTCCCATTAGCTAGAATGGCAGGTTGACCCCTCGGGGTGGCAAAGTATTTTTTACCTCGAGGCCGTCTTGTCACCCAGGCTCCCATTAGCTGGCTTTGCAGGTTGACCCCTCTGGGGGGCTATGTTTTCTACTCAGAGTGGCTAAGTGTAACACCTATATCCATCACTTAGCATATTGCAGTAGGTCCGGCCGGGGACCGACGCCATATACCACAGACAGACTCGTGGGTTACTAAATGAAACCATTCTTCCAATCACATATCCTACATAGAGTACATTTTAGCAGAAGCAATTTAATAAGTTGCAAAGAAAGAACCCAGCCAAAAGCATGAATGTCCACTAACAAACCCAAATAAGAATGAACGTACAAATACACCAAGTACTGGGCCTTATGGCCTTACAAAAGTTCACTTAAATAAAATGTGTCTTCCATACAGCGGCATGCAGGCCGATCACACATGAGAATAAAGTAAACAATACACTTCGGCCTTCGAGGGCCAGCACTGCAAAAAGGGCTTTAGCGAGCTATTTGCCACTCGGCTCCGCAGCACCTGCAAGAAATATTCCACCGCATTGTGGCAAACAAAAGCAACGGTCAGCTAAAGCTGACCAAATTATAACGACCCCACCCCTTTACTTAGGGTGGTGGTGCTCCTTCCCT
This sequence comes from Platanthera zijinensis, assembly GCA_039513925.1. NCBI lineage: Eukaryota > Viridiplantae > Streptophyta > Magnoliopsida > Asparagales > Orchidaceae > Platanthera > Platanthera zijinensis. Next base: position 42,104,984 of record CM077083.1, read on the forward strand.
GTAATGCAATAGTATAAACAAACCGGATAACGAAAGTACAATTTAAGCACACTTCACCACATGCGTAGGCATACACGGCTACATGCCCCGTGCTCTAAGGGCACTTACACGGTGAACTCAATCCACCACCGCCTCTAGGACGGCAAATCTCGTGAGCATTTTGGTCCTTCCGGCCTAAGCCTAAGACCCTTCATCTATGCCAACGGTAAGTGCCACGTACATTAGGTCTCTTTAACCAAACGACACAGAGCGGGTACGGTTCCGCCTAACCCCTTGTTCACACCGCAACGTCAATTTAAGCCATATGCGCGGGTCAAGCTTCCCCGAGTCCCAAAGAGATTACACAAATCTTATATAACCCATTTATGTGCAAGTTGGCTCCCAGGCCACCAAGTTGGCAGAATCACGCTTCTGCCCAGTTTTTCGGGTGCACCTTAGAGTTAATCCTGAAGATTCCTTGAGTCAATCAATCGCGTAGAAAACCCGAAAACAACTTTCGGCACAGAGTCTTCTCCGACCATTCATGCATAATAAAACATCACCGATCCAGAACAACTTATCCGGGTAGGCTTCACACACCATGCCTATGTCCGTACTTCGATTCCAGACTCTACATGCAAAACAACGAGGACTATTCATATCTACCCGAAGGAACACCTCAAACTCACCTCATACTCACGAGAGCGGGCTTCCAATGCAAAAAGTAAAGCGGAATTCACATGTCCAAGAAGAGAATCGTTACCCTAGTATTTCTCTTCAACGCCATGAAGATCTAGTCGGATGGAAAGCACCGTATCGGCCTCGCCTTCGCAGATCTTGACTCGGATCGACAATCGGCGATCCGAAGCTTCTCCGGCGGCCGGATTTCCTTTTCCTCTTCCTCCTTGCTCTCCCCTCTCTCTAAAGACTTAGAAAGAGAATGCTCTCTTGAAATGATGGTTTAGAAACCCTATTCCCGGCCTAACTCCAATCATAGACCAACTTGTGCCCTCAGATCCCAAAATAAGGAAACGAACGGCCACGATTCACACTGAAACTCAAATTACTGGGCCGAACACGGCTTGCGACACGCCCGCGTCCAAGGCCTTGTTCTACACTGGCCGTAAACCAGGAAATCCAAAACAGGACATGGCCTATGACACGTCTTGTGACACGCCCGTTTCACCCATGGATACGGCCGTGTCATGGGCCGTGTGCCTCACTCGACGCTGAAACCGTCGCATCACGAACAGGATACAGGCTTAGACATGCCCGTGTTAACTTCGACACACCCGTGTCAATCAGTACATGCCCGTGTTCCGGGTCGTGTCCCTTAATCGACATAGGACCAAAACTTCCAGAATAGGACACGACCATGTGACACGCCCGTGTTATTGACATGCCCTGGGACACGCCCGTGTCCCAGGCCGTGTTCCAATCCTCAACGATCGTCGTACTTGCCTCAACGACCCAAGCACGACATGGCCATGTGATACGCCCATGTTACAGACCGTGTTCACCTTACCAAGACCCAAACTTGGCTCAAACGCCACCCGTTCCTCTTTTGAGTTTCGGGGCGTTACAATTCTCCCCCCATAAATGAATATCGTCCCGAAATTACAGAAAGGAAAACTAAGTTCTCAAACTTAAACGGTACCTGAGAAGAAGAGTTCGGGATACTCCTCGATCATGGTCTGTTCTCGCTCCCATGAAAGCTCCTCACGGCCGCAGTTGTCCCATCGGACTTTGACCATCCTGATGTCCTTGTTACGCAGTCGCTTAAATTTCGAGTCCTCAATGCGTACGGGCTTGACCTTCGTCATCAACCCAACTTCAATCGGTACTTGATCGACCGCGATCACTTACAAAGGCTCTTGCACCGCTTTCCGCAATGCCGATATGTGGAATACGTCATGTAGACCACTAAGTTCCGCTGATAGCTTCAGTCGGTAGGCTGCTTTGCCAATCCGCTCCAGAACCTCAAACGGTCTAAGGTACCTCGGGCTTAGCTTCATTAAGTGCCGTACCCGTGAGACACCTTTGAACGGTTTGATCTTCAAATACACCCAGTCGCCAACAGCGAACTCCACATTCCGATGCTTGACATTATAGTATTTAGCTTGCCGATCCTGAGCGATTAGCAACCGTTCTCGAATTGTTCGTACCAACAACATTGCATCTTCCACCTCATGCCTCTTGAAAAGCTTCGTCTCACCCATTTCTAACCATGAAAACGGCGTGCGACATTTTCTACCATAAAGAGCCTCGAAGGGCACAATCTAAATGCTCGCTTGGTAACTGTTGTTGTATTAAAATTCCACCAAGTACAGGTTATATTCCCACTGCTTCCCAAAATCCAGGACGCACATGTGGAGCATGTCCTCCAACGTCCTTTTTACTCTCTCGGTCTGACAATCCGTCTGCGGATGAAAGGCCGTGCTAAAACTCAACTTGGTTCCTAACATTTGCTGCACCGACCTCCAGTCGTTGGACGTGAACCGTCCATCTTGGTCACTCACGATTCTGTGGGGCACACCGTGTAGTCGAACAATGTTATCCACATGCAGTTTCTCCAGTTTCTTCACCGAATCATCCTTCCTATTCGGAATGAAGTGCAACACCTTCGTCAAATGATCTACGATCACCCAGTTGGAATCATTCCCCTTCTGCGATCTTGGCAAATCGTTCTAAAAGAGAAGGGATAGATACTACTCTAGAGGGGGGTGAATAGAGTAATCAAAAATTGCACTTAGCAAAGTTGACTTTCTACTCAACTCCCTTGGAGTTAAATGCGGAATGAAAGTTATAGATATTTAAGATTAAACCTTAGAGCCTAACACAAGTGTTGTGCACAAACTAAAGCTAACTGTAATTACAGTTTAGCTTTGGATCCTATCCAGCAACTAGAAAACCTAGTTAAGATCTAATCACAGCCACAATACAAGTAATTAAACAAGGCAATCCAGACGACACAAGGAATTTATAGTGGTTCCCCAAACAACTTGGGTACGTCCACTCTTCTACCAACAAGGTAGGAATCCACTCAGGTTTTTGATCAGGTGCCCTGCCACCAACAAGATCTGCTTCAGGTAGATCAAGAGACCCTTTAGACTTTTGATCAGGTGTCTAAAAACCGAACACAGGTTTTTGATCAGGTGCCCTGCCACCAAGGGTTACTTTTGAAGGGAGTAATAACCCTGTACAGGAGGGGGAAAAGGGGTTAAGGTGTCTTCTCTATTTTACATAGATTAGAGAAGCGCAATAACTTGCACTGAGCTAGAATGCTCTAAAAGAATCAAGGCTCCCCCTGGCTCAAAGAACGTCCAGGTGAAGTCTTGCTTCAGTGCAGAAACACTTCAGTAAATACTGAAGGAAGAACTACAAGAAGATATAAAATAAGAAATGAAAATCTTCTAGCAACTATCTTCTTCTTCAAAAGATCTCTGAGTCAGAACTTCCTGGAACAGGAGAACTCAGGTTGAAGAAGAGCAGAAGAGCTAACACTTCTCAGTTGAGTGAAGATTGCTGAGAGCAGTTAAACTTGTTCTTGCTGTAAGCTTGCTGAATGAATATGATCTGAGAACTAGTTGATCTCTTTTCTATGTGGACTAGTTGATTTCTTCTTCAAAGAAGTCTTTATATATCAGCAGCAGCAACGACTCTAATTGAGTTTGAATCTTGTCTTTTTCTGAACTCTGCAAGCTGGGCTGCAAAAAGCATAAAGCAAAACAAAAAATACTGCAGGCAGATATCCTATAAAAGGATAAAGCTTTCTAAGAAGCTGCAAATACTTCTAATGAAATAATATAAGAGAAAGTCACATCAGAAAGAACTCTTTACGGCCAAGGAAGACTTTTTGAGTCTAACGGCTATAAAGGATAGCTTGGCAGATAAAGCAGATTGCATACCTCAGCTATAAGACAAACAACTTTGTCAGAAAAGATTAGCTCATGCATATAAAATAGAACTGATATTGCATGGAGATAATGTCACAAATTATTCAGATAATCTTTTATAAAATATGCCAGAATAGATATTAAATTAGTCACATCACAGAAGACGACAAAACTAAATAAAAGCATACAGCAAAACGTCGAACGACCCTCGGAGATCGTCGAACGGCGCACGGAGATCGTCGACCTATCGGACAGATAGTCGAACGATTCAGATAGTCGAACTATCAAAGAAGATAGTCGAACTACCTCGGCAGATAGTCGACCTATAAGAACAGATAGTCGAGCTATCAGATAGTCGATCTATCAGGACAGATAGTCGAACTACCAAACAAAAACAGATAGTCGACCTATCAAGCAGATAGTCGACCTATCATAGAAAACAGATAGTCGACCTATCAATAGATAGTCGACCTATCAAACAAAACAGATAGTCGATCTATCAACAGATAGTCGAACTATTAGATAGTTGAACTATCCAAGCAGATAGTCGAACTATCGAAGCAACACAGATAGTCAACCTATCAACAGATAGTCGAACTATCAAAGCGACACAGATAGTCGACCTATCAACAGATAGTCGAACTATCAGATAGTTGAACTATCAGGACAGATAGTCGAACTATCAAAGATGACAGATAGTCGACCTATCAACAGATAGTCGAGCTATCAGATAGTTGAACTATCAGGACAGATAGTCGAACTATCAAAGCAAACAGATAGTCGACCTATCAACAGATAGTCGAACTATCAACGCAGACAGAACGTCGACCAACTGATAGACGATCGTCGATCAGCCGATAGACGATAGTCGAGCGACGTTCGACTATAGTCGAACAAAAAACTACTTAACCAAATATTCACCTGGAAAAGCAATTCTACACAACTAGGAAATCTAAACTATCAACTAACCTTTGACCATAGATAAATCTTGGGTCAAGAGACAGAAAGAGAGGACTGAACTCAAATCAAAACCTAGGGTACCAACACGTTCACAAAATCCATAGAAATGTCGGCGAACTTTCACTCTGGGATAGGCAAAGACTTTAAGAAACCTCCGGGCTTCTGGCACTCCGCCTTCACAAAGGCCTACATTTGACACTTCGCCACGTAAAGTTCCACGTCCTTCTTCAATCCTGGCCACCAGAACAACTTCTTCATATCCTGATACATCTTCGTGCTCCTCAGGTGAATCGAGTACTTGGTATGATGCGCCTCGTACATCAATTCATCCCGTAATTTACCCACATTAGGGACGCACACACGACTATCCTTCCATAACAATCCATCAACAACATTAAACTGGGAATTTGACCCATCCAAAGCCTCATCCAAGATTGGCTTAATGCTGCTATCCAACTCTAGTACATGCCGAATCTGATCAGTCAGGTCATACTGCACCTCTGTCCAGTTTAGCTGTGCTTCGACACTAGTCTGCTTGTTCACACAAGAGATCTCTAATGCCTCCAGCTCCCGAATCAACCGCTCGTCATGGACCGACAACTAGTTGGCCCGCGTAGGAGCCCTGCGACTAAATCCGTCGGCAACTGCATTGCCTTTCACAGGTATATAGTGAATCTTGAATGTGTAGTACCCCAGGAACTCCATCCATCTCCATTGCCGCATGTTTAGATCTTTTTGATATAACAAGTATTTCAGGCTCTTGTGGTCGGTATAGATATCGACCTTCACCCCATATAGGTAATGTATCCATAGCTTCAGAGCAAATATCACGGCCGTTAACTCCAGGTCATGGACCGGATAATTTCTCTCATGCACCTTCAGCTGGCACGATCCATAAGCCATCACTCTCCCGTGCTACAGTAGAACATAACCCAAACCACTGCCCGAAGAATTACTGTAGATCTCAAAGCCTTCGGTCCCAACTGGCAAACCCAGAATAGGCATCGTTGTCAACCTTATCTTCAGCTCCTCGAAAGCTTCCTCGCACTCTGACAACCACACAAACCTTTGATCTTTACTTGTCAAAGTCGTGAGGGGTAACGCAATCCGCGAGAAGTTCTCTACGAAGTGCCTGTAGTAGCCGGCAAGCCCCAAAAAACTCCGGACTTCTCCTACTGAATACAACACAGGCCACTCACGTATCGCAACTATATTCGCTGGATCCACCGCAATCCCTTCTCCACTGACTATATGACCAAGGAACGCCACCGAGGACAACCAAAACTTGCATTTGGAGAACTTTGCGGTTACTCCTCAGCGTCTCCATCACCAAATGCAAATGCTTGAAGTGATCCTCTTCGCAATGTGAGTACACCAATATGTCATCGATGAAGACGATCACAAAGTGGTCCAAGTACTCTCTAAACGTTCTATTCATCAGATCCATGAACACTGATTGCGTATTAGTCAGCCCAAACAACATGACAGTAAACTCATAATGCCCATATCTCGTGCGGAACGCTGTCTTGGGGATATCACTTTCCCTTATCCTCAGCTGATAATACCCATACTTAAGATCAATTAGAGTACACCGATGAACCAACCAACTGATCGAACAGATCATCAATCCTTGGGATCGGGTACTTGTTCTTCTCTGTTAACTTATTCAGCTCTCTGTAATCGATACAGAGCCGCAAACTTCCGTCCTTCTTCTTAACAAAGAGGACTGGTGCGCTCCAAGGCAACGAACTTGGACGCACAAAACCTTGCTCCAAAAGCTCTTCCAGTTGAACCTTCAGTTCCGCCATCTCCTTAGGCGCTAACCGATACGGAGAGCGTGACATGGGTTTGGCACCTGGCACTAGCTCAATTGTGAAGTCAATCTCTCGCTGCGGTGGGGCTCTAGGGAGATCGTCAGGGGATACGTCGGGGTACTTGGATACCACTGAGATACTGTCCAAAGTAGGCTTAGGCTTCGAAACCTCCACTAGTATGAAGAACAGCTCTGCACCGACACGAACTGTCTTAATCACCTGAGGAGCAGACATCAACGTCTTGCTCGACCCTTTCAAGCCTGCAAAGTTCGTCTTACTACACGTTCCAAACTTGACCTCCTTGCGATTACAATCAATGTATGCCTGCTGCTCCGAGAGCCAGTCCATACCTAATATTACGTCGAATGCCACCAGCGACAGTAACGACGCTTGCAAGTCGAACTCCTGACTCCCAATCCGTATCTTTACGCAACAGATTCTATCCGCACGCATCGAACACCCGTTCGGCAACAACACATCCAGTTTGTCCTTCAAAATCGAAGAAGGTACTCCGATACGTGATTTAAATTATTCAGACAAAAAGGAGTGCGAAGCTCCCGTATTAAAGAGTGCTCTCGCCGGATTATCGAAAATCAACACAAATCCTAGTATAAACAGTAGTAAGCTAACATGCGTAAGATAACAAGTATTTAAAGCTAACTTGTTATAAATTTAAATCGTACCTGTTATACATCCGCTTGTTTTATGGCCTCCTGCTGGCCAGGTTGTAGACTCTTGGTTGAGTTTGAGCATAATTGGATGCGGTTGACTCCACCGCCTTCCCCTTTTCCTCATTGGTTGCTCTTATCTTCCTCTTGGAATTTGGATGTCCGCTCCAATAGTCACGGGAAAAATGCCCCGGCTTCCTACAATTGAAGCATGCTCCTGGGGTTCGGCCTGTAGTTACCCAGAAGCCCCAGAAGAAGGGGTTGGACCTGAAGTCCTAGCCTTCTTACCGAACTTACGATAACAAGACTTTGAGGTAGTCAGCACCTTGAACTCTGTCCTCTTAGCACCAGAGTCCTTCTTCGCCTGCACATTCTTCATATCTTTTTCAAAAGATTGGGCCGTGTTTACCAAGGTTAGAAAACCCTTCATCGACCCTGAGATCAGTAGGCTTAAGTCATCCTTCAGATCTTCATAGAATCGGTTTGTCTTTCGCTCCTCATCGACGAATGTAGCGCTTGCATACCGACCCAAGCGTGTAAATTCGTGGAGGTACTCGTCCACGCTTTTCTCTCCTTACACCAGCTTCTGAAACTCGTTCTCCATCGCAAACCTCTTAGCCGAGGGAAGGTAGCTTTCCAAGAACAGTCTCGAAAACTCCTCCATCGAGACGTCTGTGAGTTGCCTCCCCCCAAGTGGTGTAGTTCCAAACCTTCCCACCATAGCCTTGCATCACGGTCCAACAATAAAGTGTCTATAGTCGACTTCTGCCACTCCACTGTCTCCGTAGCTGTCAGGACTCTCTTAATCCAGGAGAGCCAATCTTCAGCTTGGGTTGGGGTTCTCATCCCCGAGAACACCGGAGGATTGAAGTCCATAACTTGCTTCAGCTGCTTTTCAGTTGCTATCCTGGGCATCACTGGCTCCACTAACACTTGCTCTACCCTCCTCGGTTCCGCCGCTTGAAGCGGTACTTGCTCCGTAGCAGGGGCAGGCTGCTGCACTTGTCTCGCAGGCTGAGCATTGATCATAACGAACACGGCTTCAGCCACCAATCGAATGGTTTCTGCCGAGGGAGGTGTTGCAGGCTCAACATTTGGTGCGCTACTTGCCTCAGAAATCGGATGTTCTAACGGCCCTGTACTATTCCTGGTCACCTATAGTTGTACAAAACACCATTAAGTGACCGAACAATATTGCAAAAAGTAATTATAGGAACACGCAGGTTCCTCAAACATGTGTATTTTCATTCCTAAGTGGACATTCATGGGTTCTTTTTATGTTATAACGATGACACACACATATGTGCTCACCACCCCTTAAAAGAATTTGCCCACGAATTCATTTAAGCATGACCAAAACCGGTAGTCTGATACCAAATTGTAACACCCCTATTCGTCTCATCGCATATACCAGTAGGTCCGGCCGGGGCCCAATGCCATATACCACGGACAGACCGGTGGGTTACTAAATGAAACCATTCTTCCAATCACACGTCCTACATAGAGTACATTCTAGCGGAAGCAATTTAATAAGTTGAAAAGAAAGAAGACAGCCAAAAGCATGAATGTCCACTAACAAACCCAAATAGGAATGAACGTGCAAATACACCAAGTACTGGGCCTTATGGCCTCACAAAAGTTCACTTAAATAAAATGTGTGTTCCATACAACAACACGCAGGACAGTCACACATGAGATTAAAGTAAAAAATACACTTCGGCCTTCGAGGGCCAGCACTGCAATAAGGTCTTTAGCCCACTATTTGCCACTCGGCTCCGTAACACCTGCAAGCAACATTCCACCGTACGGTGGCAAACAAAAGCAGCGGTCAGCTAAAGCTGAATAAATTATAACGAATCCACCCCTTTACTTGGGGTGGAAGTGCTCCTTCTATGCAATGCATTAGTATAAACAAACGGGTTAGCGAAAGTACAATTTAAGCACACTTCACCACATGCGTTGGCATACACAGCCGAACGCCCCGTGCTCTCAGGGCACTTACACAGTGAACTTGGTCAACCACCGCCTCTAGGATGACAAATCTCGTGAGCATTTTTGTCCTTCCGACCTAAGCCTAAGGACCTCCATCTATGCCAACGGTAAGTGCCACGTACATTACGTCTCCTTAACTGAACGACACAGAGCGGGTACGGTTCCGCCTAACCCGTTGCTCACACCGCAATGTCAATTTAAGCCATATGCGCATGTCAAGCTTCCCCGAGTCCCAAAGAGATTACACAAATCTTACATAACCCAGTTATGTACAAGTTGGCTCCCAGGCCACCAAGTTGGCAGAATGATGCTTCTGCCCAGTTTTCCGGGTGCACCTTGGAGTTAATCCCCAAGATTCCCTGATGCAATCTACCACGTAGAAAACCCGAAAAAAACTATTGGAACAGAGTCTTCTCCAACCATTCAAGCATAATGAAACATCACCAATCAAGAACAACTTGTCCGGGTAGGTTTCACACACCATGCCTATGTCCGTACTTTGATTCCGAACTCTACATGCAAAATAATGGGGACTATTCATGTCTACCCGAAGGAACACCTCCAACTCACCGCATACTCGTGAGATCGGGCTTCCTATGCAAAAAGGAAAGGGGACTTCATATGTCCAAGAATAGAATCGTTACCTTAGAATTTCTCTTTGGCGCAATGAAGATCTAGTCGGATGGAAAGCACCGTATTGGCCTCGCCTTCATAGATCTTGACTCGGATCGAGAATCGAGGCTTCGAAGCTTCTCCGGCGGTCGGATTTCCTCTTCCTCCTTGCTCTCCCCTCTCTCTAAAGACTTAGAAGGAGAATTCTCTCTTGAAATGAGGATTTAGAAACCCTATTCCCGGCCTAAATCCCAACATAGACCAACCTGAGCCCTTGGATCCCAAAATAAGGAAACGAACGGACACGATTCGCACTGAAAGTCAAATTACTGGGCCGAACACGGCTTGCGACATGCCCGTATCCAAGGCCGTGTTCCACACTCGTCGTAAACCAGGAAATCCAGAACAGGACACAGCCTGTGACACGTCTTGTGACACGCCCGTGTCACCCATGGACACGCCCATGTCATGGGCCGTGTACCTCACTCGACGCTGAAACCATCACATCCCGACCAAGACACGGGCTTAGACACGCCCGTGTCAACTTCAACACGCCCGTGTCAATCAGCACATGACCGTATTCCGGGTCGTGTCCCTCAATCGACACAGGACCAAAACTTCCAGAAGAGGACAAGACCATGTGGCACGCCGGTGTCACCGGCCGTGTGCTTGACATGCCCTAGGACACGCCCGTATCCTAGGCCGTGTTCCCAGCCCTCAACGATCGTCGATCTCGCCTCGACGACCCGAGCACGACACGACCATGTGATACGCCCGTATCTCAGGCCGTGTTCACCTTACCAAGACCCAAACTTGGCTCAAACGCCGCCCGTTCCTCTTTTGAGTTTCGAGGCGTTACACTAAGTATCTTTGTAACCGTGCGAGAGGATTGCTCTAAGCGAATATATTGGGTTGTATGTTTCTTTCTGAGCATGGAACACGCTCGAAAAGAGTGCGGATTGTGTACAACTCCGTATTTGCAAGCATGGGGTTCTCCTGCAGGCATATGACCAGCTATGCTTTTTAAGCTTTTGAAGAGGTTTTGCACTGTTGGTTGCCAATTTAGGCTTGGCCCTTGTAATATTCCAGTAGGGGGAGAAAAAATCTACCTCTCCCCCGGCCCCTTTTGGGGGGCGGGTGCGACAAGATGGCCGGAACCCGCCCCGGCTTGCTAGGTGCGAGGTGGGAACAACGGGACTGCCTGGAGGCTAGGGTCCCGCCCCTACTCCCTAGCCCTAGGTGGGGCGAGACTGGCCTATGGCCTCTCGTCCCAGGCGGTTAGCTTGTGGGGGCGAGACCGGCCTGTAGACTCTCACCTCGGGAGGTTAGCACGCGGGGGCGAGACTGGTCTGCGGCCTCTCGCCTCGGGCGGTTAGCTCGCGGGAGCAAGACCGGCCTGCGACCTCTTTCCCTGGGCAGCTAGCTTGTGGGGGCGAGACCGGCCTGTGGCCACTCATCCCTAGCGGTTAGCTCGCGGGGGCGAGACCGACCTATGGCCTATCGCCCCGGGCGGCTAGCTCGCGGGGGCGAGACCGGCCTATGGCCTCTCACCCCGGGCTGCTAGATATTCGGTGGGGTTCACCTACTCGTCTTGTGTATCTGGGGGAGGGGGGGTAGGGGGCATGACTTAGCCTCCGTTCCCCCCTAGACCCCTCTTTTGGCAATGCTTTTACCGTTGTGCCCTCGGGGTGGAATTACCTCTTTACCCCCCGTTGTGGATGTTTCCATTAGCTCAGGGCCTATTTGTATTAGGGGTATTTGTGACCCTTTGATCCCGAGGCTTGGAAAAACTATAAATAGACCCCCTTGGGTACCATTGGAGGGAGGAGTTTTTTGGGCTTCCTCCTCCTTAGGCTTCTTCTTGGTTGAGTGAGAGAGCTCTCCAAGGTACCTAGCTCAGCAATTGGTGAGGGAGGGGTAGTGCTATTGTGACCTTCCGGGTGTGTGGTGGGACCTCTACGCTAGAGCAGAAAGTCTGTTACTAGTTTTCCAAGTCTTTGGTCCATAACGTTCCCCCGAGTGTAGTAGGTGTGAGGTTCCCCTCTTTTGGGACCCCGAACTCCACGAGAGGTCAATTTTGGCTTGAACAGTGATAGTACCACATGATAAGTAAAGTAGGGACATTAGAGTTTAAGACTCAAGTTGCTACTCTCGCATTATACTCTTCCTTTAACTGCTTCGGGTATCCTCGTTCCTTTACTGAATTTATACCTAGGGTCAATTTTGCCCAGGATATGCTAAGAATCGTCTTGTTAAGTAAAGTTTCCTAGTTAGGTTTGCCTAACTCATTAATATAAGGATTATATATTGTGATATTTACACATGAGCACACCACAGCTTCCGCTGCTTAGTTTGTCCCCAAACAAATGCTCGGGAGGGGTGACCCAGTATTATGGACTTACTTCTTTATGATCGTGGTCTGATCTGGTAATAGTTTGTAAGAACCCTTTTTTTGCTTCGCCACCGGGTCTTACGGCCAGAACTGCCGCCTTACGGTGACTCCAACTACCATGTTTAACTCCACCGCACGGCGCCGATCCTGCTGGCTAAAACGATCACATCACAGTAGGCCAACAAAAGAGAAGTAAATGAGTAATATAAGTTCACAGATCATAGCTCACAATCAATATATATAAAAGAGCAATAGTCCATAATGAGTACAAAGTATGAAAAAGTGTAGAAAAATGGGTTATTGGGTATTGTATCCACACTAACCTAGATTTGTGTGCACTCACTCATGAACTAAGTTGAATTAATTATGTATTTGATGTTATTCTTTAGTTGAGTGTTTGCAGGTCATTATTGCTAAGTGTAGACCAATGTCAGTTTACAATGAGTCACTAAATATATGACCATACAATGTAATCCCTCATTGTGTGACCCATGGTGTTGACTCATGTGTAACCTCTCTATTGGGATGCACTTTATTTTCAAGTATTAAAGCAATGGAAGAAAGGAAGGGTTGCTAGTTTTCAACAAAGAAGAATTAGTTTTTCAGAGAAGAATTTACTAAGTACTTTTCTCGAGAAGATGAAGTGTATTTCTCAAGAAGTCTTAGTATAGTTCTCTAAAAAATAAAGCTGTTCTCGAGAAACCTTATGAATTCTAGGAAAATTCTCGGAAACAATCTTTAAGTCTTTTTCTCGAGAAAGCCCTGAAGAATTCTCGAGAAGCCAAGTTTAGTTCTCGAGAAAGCAAAGCAGTTCTTGGGAAGTCAAAATTGTTTCTCGAGAAGCTAAGTATTTTTCTCGAGACATGAAGTTCGTTCTCGAGAAATCAGTTCTTTAGTTCAAAAAATTTGCGTTAAATATTTTCTCGAGAAGGCTATGCCATTTCTCGAGAAAGCAAATCCTTCTCGAGAAATCATATGTCTTCTTGAGAAATAGGGTTGCAGAAAACTTATTTTTAAACCGTCTGATGAGATTTCGATATAACCTAAGTTCCTCATGATTGGTCCACGTGGATCCTTCCTTAATGATTTCAGACTGTTAGACGATGTCATATAAGAAGTCCTTTTAGAGAATCAATAACCCTAATAACATTATTCAGAATCGCATTCACAATTTTTAAATCGGGAGAAGCCGCGCTGTCATCGTCGTTCTTCATTTTCGCTCCTCTCTCGATCTAACGATTCCAAGATGGAAAGATTTGACAGATCATAGATTAAAGTTCTTCAAACATCTACTTGATTGTATCGGGTCCTAAGCATTTCATTTCAAAGTTTTCTCGCGATTTCTTCCTCAACTTCTTCACAGAGATTTTCAATTTTCAAGAAGGAAGAACCTTGGAGATTTCAGATCTGAAAGTATTAAGTTTTTATTATTGTTGTAACAATTATTTTAACTCTTATAGGAGATTTGTCTCCGAGTTTGTAGGAGCTTTATTATCCGAGTTTGTAGGAGCTTTGTTCTCCTAGTTTGTAGGAGCGTGTTATCTCCGAGTTATAGGAGCGTTGCTTTGATTTATAGGATTGTTACAATCCGAGATTTAGTGAAGTAGCTGAGGCTAGCCGTGGTGCTAGAGAGACGAGGTGGAAAGTGGACGTACACATGATTGGAGAACCACTATAAATTTCTTGTGTCGTCGTGGTTATGCTTTGTTATTTTCTGTGTCGATTACTCTCAAGTTTTTATTCCGCAAAAGTCGCAGAACTCACCTATTCACCAACCTCTAGGTGATTTCGGTAGGCAGCTAGATACTTTAATTGGTATCAGAGGAGGTTGTTCACAAAAAGGTTCACACTTTGAACATATCTACTTTTAGTTGTCGTTGAGATTATGAAGCATGGATAGATCCAAGGACATTATAAAGCATCCGGTGTGCACCAAGGATAAATTTCCCATTTGGAAAGAGAGAGTCAGATTATTCATGGAAGTTGTTGATCCCCGCATATTCATGATAGTGGAAGAAGGCCCTCATGTTCCCATGATAGCTTCCACTATCGATCCATCCAAGAAGGTATCGAAGGAACTAATGGATCTCAACAAAGATGAGATTGCCCTTGTCTCTCTAGACAAGAAAGCAAAGAATATCATCGCAAGTGCAGGCGATGATTCAATGTTGCAGAACCTGATACACTGCAAATCTGCCAAGGAAATGTGATAGTCTATAATCATCCTGATGGAAGGCATTGAAGAAGTAAGGGATGACATAAGATCCCTTCTGAACCAGAAGTATGAGGCCTTCAAGCAAGGCCCCATGGACACAATAACAGATACATATGAGAACTTTTTCAAGATCGTCAATGACCTGAAGAACTACTGCCAGGTTTTCACAAATGGAGAACTAAATGACAAGTGCCTAAGATCCTTAACTAAGGAATGGGATAATGAGATTTGTGCTATCAGGGAGTTTGGGAGACTGGCTGACACTGACCCCCATAACCTCTTCGGGAAGCTTATGTCCTATGAGCTTCAAATCAACTACAGAAAAGCTAAAGAAGAGGGAAGCAGATCTTCATCAAAGTAGAAGTCTGTTACACTAAAGGTAGATAGCTCAAGAAAGGCTAAAGCAGCATCTCCTTCTCCCACTCAGGAAGAAAGTGAAGAAGAAGAATCAGAGCCAAGCACCTCGGGCTCAGATTTATCTTATGGAGAGTTCTCTGTTCTCTCAAGACAGTTCAAGAAGTTTCTCAGTAAGAAGAAACAGACTAAAGATCACGTCACGATGGTGATCATCAAAAGAAACATTACACAAATGACAGGTATAAATCTAAAAAGAACAAACATAATTCTACTAATATTGTGTGTTATTGCTGTAATAAGACATGTCACGTGATTGCCGACTGCCCTCATAAGAAGAAGGAGGGTGGAAGAAGAGAAAAGCATAAGTCCCCCCACGGTAAAAAGAAGGAGAATAGCTTCATAGCAAAGAAGTAGAAGAGCTTTAGTGAAACTGACTCATCCGAGTCAAGTGAGGATGAAGAAGACTACTTCGGGCTCATGGATCACTCCGATGAAGAAGAAGCTGACCCCCAATATCATGGGGATTCTAACACTATTCTTTCAGAGTCTGATTCTCCAGACCATGCTCATGAGCACTATTCCTCTGATGATGAATCAGAACTCATGGCTCAGTATAAAGAGCTGATCAAGGTCTATGACCGGTGTAGAAAAGTTATTAGAACTCAGGACAAGGAGATCAAATCCCTTAAGCCTGAGGAGATCACTCTAAGGGAGGAAGCCGTAAGAATGAACTCACTCATAGAGGAACTCTACGCCCTGGTCGATGAAAACAACAGTTCACACGAGCTCCTTAACCAAAAAGATAAAATCATCGAGAAGTTGGAAGGACAGCTTTCCGCTGAAAAGAGACTTGTTGAAAGTTTCTCCAAGCCCAAGACAATCCTTCCACTTGTTGCTGTATTCTCTGTTTAGGCTATAGGAGCTGGCTTAGGTCATGTGATTGCTCCTAGTAAACATTCCAGGAGGGCCAAGACTAACAGGAAAAATAAGGCTGCTACAAAAGCAACCGCCGAAGAAAAAGGGAAGGGGCCTCTCATTCAGACTGCGTTTAAGAAGGTTATTTTTCCTTCTTATGAATTTGATTTTGAGAGCTCCTATGGTCACTTGACAAGACCAATTCAGTATAGCACCCCCCCCCCCCAAACCTTAGGCCCGGACGGGCTATAGGCGATACTACTAGCCCAAGACGTCCACCCAATGCTCCTTAAGGCTAACAATCCACCTTATCTAAGCACTAGTTGTCCGCCATGCTCGGCTAGAATCACAACATTCACAACATATCAGAGATTTGCGGAAGCATTAAAAGGAAAAACATTATCAAATATATATATCATCATATATATTTACATGAATACTAGGGCCATCGCCCACATTCTATATATAAGCCTGCAGGCTGTACAATTTCTACATATAGCTTCTCTCTCTCTCTCCCTATCCTACACACTGGTACTCATGTCTCAAAACTTCTAAGACGCCAGTGGTGCTTCTGCTCGAGTAGTCCTAACTGCTGGAGCATTCTCCTGCGGTAGGGGGTCACTACGACGCTCCATTTCCTGTGAGTGGTGTAACATCCCTCAAACTTATAGAACCCTAAGAGTGGTTTTGTCATGACTAGGTCATGATAAAACCCTAAGAAGACCAAATGAACCTAAGCATGAAGGAGAAAACTACCTTGGGCTACAAATAGTAATTTTCAATTACCCACCATAGGACTTTACTTTAGGGCATCAACTTGACTCCATGACCCCACCATGGCACCCCTAACCCTAGGGGAGGCCAATGAGTCACAAAGGACCCATTGGGGGCAATCAAAGTGGTCAAGTTGACCTAAGTCCACCCTAACCCTAAATGGGTCAAACTGACTTACATAGGGTCAATTGACCTTCCCTTAGCTAAATGGACCCTACCTATACCTTCCTAACCCTTAAGGGAGGTCAATGGGTCACTAAGGATCCATTTGGGTCAACTCTAAAGGTCAAGTTAATCAAAGTCAACCCTAGCCTTAAAATGGTCAAAGTGCGCTAATTAAGTGTCAAGTGGCCTCCAAAGTGACAAACAAACCCAAGCCAACCCTTCCTAGACCTTAGTGGAGGCCAATGAGTCACAAAGGACCTAAAGGGGTGAACCCAAAAGGCCAATTTGACTAAAGTCAACTCAACCTAGGTTTAGGTCAAGTTAGCTCAAGTTGACCGAACCTAGCCCAATCCATTTGGGCTAAGCCAAATTGGAATGCCCCATCAGCCTTAGGGGCTGATAGTTACCTAAAATACCACCTAAATTCTATAAATGATGACTAGGAGAGAGAAAGCTCCATTTGCCCTTGAATGGAGGAGAGAGAAAGAGAGGAGTGAAGGCCATTCATTGCCAAGGGAGGCAAGGGCCTCCTTTCTTCAATTCTAATGGCCTGATACATCTCCCCCCTTCAATTTAGAGGAGTCAAACAGCCATAACCAGCCCCCTAGTTGACTGTATATAGAGCTTTTAATAATGGTCAAAAATGTCCATTAATGGCCATTGAAGCTTGACTCCTCCCCTCCCCCATTTGTTTATTTTAAAAGCTTCCTTTAGAAGATTTACAGAAAAATACAATTCGACGAATGCAGAATTCTATTAGACGAAAGCTGAGTTCTGTTCGACGAACGCCGAGCTTAGTTCGACGAACTCAGAGTTCTAACTCTGAGTTTAGCTCGACAAACTCTGGGCTCCGTTCGACGAATGCTAATCATATCTCAGCAGCTCAGCTCAACGAACTACAGGCTCCGTTCAACGAACTCCAGGCTCAGTTCGACAAACTCTGGGCTCTGTTCGATGATCTCCAGGCTCAGTTCAACTAATACTTTTCAGTGTTCAGACGATGTTATTTACTGAATGAGGAATGATTTTAAATGACTTAATTTCAGTCAGTTACACTATGGTATTTAAAGCTAAATATTCCTAAAGAATATAGCCGTTTCTGGCAGCATTAAATATGGATTTATCACGGAGTTATTAATATAATTAATTACCATGGCAGTTATAATTCTCAGAGATGCTTTAGGCGTTTCAGAATGGTTTTAATTCAAATATTTGAATTCTCCTCAGGCATTCTATATATACTTTCAGAAGATTACTGCTAAAGTGTTAATAAACTAATCAATAGATCAATATAGATAAACACATATTCATCAGCTTTTCTACTTCAGTCTCTGCAAGTGCAAAGTCTTCATCAGTCAAATACAAGAAGGCTTATACCCTGAAGAAAAGCCTCCCCTCCTGATCTCAAATCTCTACTCAAATCAGAGGGAGCTTTTTTCTTCATCATCCACTAAGTCTTCTCAGAGATATTTGAACGAGAAGACAACATCAAGTTTTAGTTTACCTCCTAAACTGTCTACAGGGTTATAACTCCCTTCAAAAGTTGACCTCTTGGTTCCTGAGTCACCTAATCAAAAGACTTAAGCTTGGTTTTTGGGCACCTGATAAAAAGCTCAAAGGGTTACAAGATCTCCCTTAGAAAATAGATCTTCTGGTGGCAGACACCTGATTAAAAACCTGTAGTGTATTCCTACCAGGGTGGTAGAAGAGTGGATGTACCCAGATTTATTGGGGAACCACTATATTTTTCCTTGTGTTGTCTGAGATTACTTTACTTCCTTTATTTGTGTGCTGTGATTGTTCTTTATATACATATATCACTAACTTTAAATCCGCTATAAAAATAAATTAAAGTTTTTTAATATACACTATTCACCCCCCCTTTAATATAAATCAGATCTATCCCTCACTTTCAATTGGTATTAGAGGTTGGTTCTTTTGTTTTACAGGCTAACACCTGAACTAACAGATCTGATAGATCTTATTTTCTCTAGTTTGTTTTTCTCATCATGGCACAAAATAAAGAGTATTCAAGCACAAGACCTCCTGTGTGCAATCTAAATAAGTTTGCATTATGGAAGGCAAGGACTAGGTTATACATGAACTCTATTGATGAGGATATCTATAACTCTATTTTGACAGGTCCACCTTTACCATTGGAAAAAACAAGTACCAGTGCTATACCACCACCTGAATGGACAGAAGCCTAGAGGAAAGCAAAAATTGTTGATGCCAAGGCTATGAACATTTTAGCCCAAACAATGTCAGATGACATTTTCTAGAAGGTTGCTGAATGCACCTCAGCCAAAGCTATCTCGGAATCTCTCAATGCAATGGTAGCTAGATCAACTGATGAAAGAAAGGGCATAAGATCCCACTTGATTTCTCAGTATGAGAATTTTAAAAAGTGAGAAAGTGAGTCAGTTGTAGATATGTACACAAGACTTAGTCTCATAATTAATGAGCTAAAATCTTTGGAAAAGTACATTACATTGACAGAGGTCAATGATAAGATTATCATGTGTTTCCATAGCACATGAGATTCAAGAATCTGGCCAATTAGAGAAGCCAGGAGTGTAAATGAGATTTCAATTGAGACTTTGTTGGACAAACTCAAATCTTATGAGCAGCTCATCAAAATAAGGGAAGCTGATCAAAAGACTCTACCATCAGTGAAGATGCAAAAGTGCATTGCTTTCCAAGCAATTGAAGGAGAACAAGGTCCACTGAATGAAGATCTTATGGGTCTCCTAGCTAAAAGATTCTACAAGATAGCCAGAAAAGACTTCAGGAGAAGATCAACTAGAAACCAAGACAAACCAAGGTATGATAAAACTCCAATTAAAGAAATTGTTTGTTATGGTTGCAGGAAACCAGGACACATTCTTCCAGAGTGTCCTGAAAATCAAAACAAGGATAAGAAGAAGGAGAAAGACTACAAGAAGCACTTCAACAAACCCTCTTCGGGTAAACACAAAAAGAAGGAGAGAGGCTTTATTGCTGAAACTTGGAGTGATTCAAAAACTGAATCTTCATCCAGTTCAAGTGAAGATGAAGTGGAAGCAAAGGCCAAACAAGTCTGTTTGATGGCAATAAATGCATCATGCAATAATTTTGATGCTGAATCTGAGTCTGAAGAAGACCAGGTAATCTCTACATTTGATTTTACTTCAGATTAGTTTAACATAGATTTTAAATTACTATGTAAAGATTTGATACAATCTGAGAAGGAAATAAAATTTCTCAGAGAGAAATTAACTGAACTAAATAATTTATCTTCAGAAAACCAAAAACTTAAAGAAGAGTTAAAAATTCTTAATGAACATGTAGTTTTCCTAGAAAATAAATTATCTGAGGCAAAGTAGTTTCAAGAATCAATTAATGGGAGAAGCATCAAACTGATGAATATCACAAGCACAGCCAATGCTAGGCTAAATGACAAACTAAGCTTAGGAGCTTCATCAAGTCAACCTGATCTTTTACAGAAAAATATTTTAACTACACCTATTAAATTTACCTCAACTAAAGGAAAAGAAACGTTAGAAGATTTAGATAAGGCTACAGAAGTTTTACAAAAAATAAATCAAAATAAGAACTTTCACAAAAATTATGTTCAAAATAATTCATCGAACCGAGCTCGACGAAATAAATACTATTCGTTGAATAGAGAACGATGAACTATGAACGCAGGGCTTGAGTATAATTATTCAAATGGTGCTCGACGAAATCAATATGATTCGTAGAACTGCGGTCGACGAACGTGGAACACAAAAAATGAACATTATTCTGTGAATGGAGCTCGACGAGCTCACTTCCATTCGTCGAACTCAGATCGACAAACTGAATATAATTCATTGAACCTAAATTTTAAAAACTGAAATTTCAATTCTTTTCACAAGAATAATCAGACACAAAGATTTATAAATTTTTCTACTCAGTGAATTATTCCTCCTAGAAGATATCATCCACTTGGTTATAAGGATCAACCTGAGTGTTCTTATATTTCAAATTATTATGAAAGAAAAATATGACCCAAGGTAACCTGGGTCAAAAACACCTAATTTGTTTTATGTAGGAAAAGAACTATCCTACCATAGAGGAACATTGGTATTTGGATAGTGGATGCTCAAAATATATGATAGGTAGAAAAAAAAATTTAAGTGACTTCAAAGCAAAACTTGGACCTAAAGTCATCTTTGGAGACTCCAATTGTGGACAGACAGAAAGCTAGGGAATTGTCAAGGTTGGAGCAGTTACCTTCAGGAAGGTAGCTTATGTGAAAGGTGTCAAGCATAACCTTATCTCTATAAGTCAATTATGTGATGAAGGTTATAAGGTATCTTTTAACAAGTCATTATGTTTTATTACATCTGTTAAAAACAAAATAGTTTTAACTAGGATTTGACAGGGTAACATTTACTTAGTTAATTTTAACTTTGCAAAATAGGAAATTTGTTTTCTTAATCAGATTAGTAAAACTAATGATCTTTAGCATAAAAGATTAGGACACATAAAACTTAGGACTATTGCTAAATTATCTAAGGTCAACCTTATCAAAGGACTACCTTCTGGTTCTTACAAGAAGGAAGGACTTTGCAGGGCTTGTTAATTGGGCAAGCAAAATAAAAATAGCTTTAAATTCATTTGTAAAAGTGATTCACCCAGGATTATGTATTTGCTACATATGGACCTTTTTAGACCTATTACAGTACAAAGTTTGGGAGGAAAGTCATATACCTTAGTTGTTGATGATTTCTCAAGATTCACCTGGGTGTTCTTTCTTAAAAACAAGTCACATAACTGAAAGTAAGAGAAAGATCTACCTTGACTCAAGAGGGGTGGTGAATAGAGTATTTTAAAATAATGTTTACAATTAAAAATTGTAAGGCAGTGGAAGATTTAATTTAATTATATGTGTAAGGTGCTTGTAGAAAAACAAAGTTAAAGCAAGAAATAAGAATCACACAGCACACAGCAATATCAAACACACAGCAACCAGAAGACACAAGGATCTATAGTGGTTCCCCAAAAACTTGGGTACATCCACTCTTCTACCACCCTTGGTAGGAATCCACTGCAAGATGAGTTGATCAGGTGTCCTGGGCACCAATGAGCTTTTGATAAGGTGCTAAAAAACCAGTTCTAGATTTTTTGATAAGGTGTCTTGCCACCACTGAGTTTTGACAAGGCTCTCAGAACCAGATTCAGAACTTTTGAAGGGAGTTTTGATAACCCTTTTACAGCAGGAAAAGAAAAAGAAAGAGATCATGATGTCTTCTCTGTCTCAAATCACTGAGAGAAGACTAGTGGATTGTTGATGTTGTCAAAGCTTCCCCTGAGATGTAGAATGGTTCAGGAGTGAAAGCTTTGCTAGGGTGATAGGCCTTCAAAAGCTTCAGATCTCCAGCAGAAGATGATTCCAGCAGATGCTGAAATATTTGGTGTCTGGAGTCCTTGATGATGAAGCCTTTGAACACTTGAAGATTCAATAGATTTGTAAATCACAGAAGTTGAAATCTTGATCAGAGAAATTATGTTGTTCAATCTTCTGTAATGTAATCTAATTCTTCTGTATATCTTTGTATTGTCTGTATTGATCACTGTATCTTGTGTGTCTGATTTTCAAAATGAAAACTGAAAAAGTACTTCAGATATTCTCTTAGACGGCCGTTTAATCAGTCATAAATGGCTTCCATAATAGACAACTGTATCTGGGGAAAGTCCTAAGCAATATTTAATTTAGTCTTTCCTTGAAACTTGCATCAGATTGATTGAAACGGCTAGGAAATCCTTTGCAATCAATACAGGAATTAATTCTGATTATAATCCATAAATGTCCCTGAATTTGAATTCTGAAGGCGTCGATCTCTCACAAAAAACGTCGATCTGAGCTCTACGATCGTTGAACTGAGCTCAGAGATTGGATTAAAACAGCAGAGAGAAAATGTCGAACTGAGATCTACGATCGTCGAACTGAGCTCAGCGACTGGGAAAGTAACTGAAGACAGATCGTCGATCTGAGCTCGAAGATCGTCGACCGGAGTTCGACGACTTAGCAGGGTTGAGCTTAGAGAGCGTCGAACGGAGTTTGACATTTCATCGAACTGAGTTCGAGGAAAATTGTCTTTTTCTCAGCTCTAAGTCTTGATCTTTGAATGGTCCTGGGGGCAACTTCAAACCTAAGTTCTAAGCCCTAGACTCATTCTAATTTGACTTTTTCAACTATACATCTAGGTCAAACCAATTTCCTAAAAACATAGTGATCCTTGCCCAAATTAGTAATAGGGTGTTCCAACAATCTCCCCCTATTTGGGTTAGGATTACTATTTACAGGACTCAGTAAGAAATACAAAAGCATATACAGAAAAGCAAAATTTAAAACAACAGAGCAGAACATATGACATAGCAGCATTCAGATAGAATATCAACAAATGATTAAAGATGAATATACTGCCTGCTTACAGAGATCATTTTCTTTCACTGCCTTTCTTAAATACAATCTCTCTGTTGGGATTGAGAGCCTCTTTCTTTGATCTTCTGTCATCTTCTGCATCTAAGGAGGTTTGGGATCTGGGCCTTGGAACTACAGCCTCAGGATGCAGTTTCATGTAATCCTTTGGGTCAAAGAACTTCCTTGAAGCATATTTCTCCAGCTCTGCCTTTCTTTGCTTTGAAAGAGTAGAGATGTTGGAGGTATCTTTACCTTGTTCTCTGGACTTTTTCAATTAATCTAGAGCAGCAAGTTCCTTCATCCTGGCAGTCCATGATAGAGGATTGTTTTCTGGATCCTCAAAAGGAATTGAAGGTTCATATTTGTTTATGGTTTCTGAAGTAGTAGATGTCCTTGTAACAATAATATCCCTAAGTTTGTAAGGGAAAGGACCTTGAGTTGAGTCCATATGCCCTTGTCCTTCCCTTTGCTGTTTGGAATAGGTTCTATAATCTCTCTGACTTCCTCTTTGTTGTCCTCTTCTTGAATGATAACCTCTTTGATACTGTCCTCTGGGCTGATATCTTTGGGAAGATTGGGAGGAGCTTTGCTTTGAATCAGAGGTTTAAAAGGCTGAGCCTCCACCTGATCCTGAGTCTGGAGGAGGAGGAGGAGGCTGATCCTGGGAGGACCCTTTCTTATACTTATCTAGTTTACTTTTCTTTTTCATAGCCTTTAACTGATTTTTGGAATATTGCATCCAGGACTCTGTTATCTGGCAGTCATGTAGAATGTAATAAGGTATGTCATTAGCATCTTTGGACTTTGCAGGAGGAACTTTCATCATAGCTTTGCTTCTAGCTTTCCTGTTTTTGGCAATGGTGCCAGCAGAGTCATCAGATTCAGTACTGAACTTGTGACTATCATAACTCTGTGGTCTGTCATACAGATCATCTATTCTCTTGATGTATTTCTCTTGGATTTTTGATTTCTCAGGAGCTACAGGAGCAGGAAGTGTTGGGACAGCAGGAGGAACTTCAGTAGGAGCAGATGAAGTAACAAACACTTGAGGAGCAGATGAAACAATAGGAGTCTCAGAGACTTTTTCTTCAAAAAAACTAGCCAATTCTTTAGCAGCAGCAGTATCAGCATCAGCAGACAGCATTTCAATGTCAGTAGATTCAACAGATATAACAGCAGCAGCAGCAATAGTACAAACAGAAGCAGCAGCATCCTCAGCCTTAAGAGAATTGACATATGATATAATCAGGCTGGGATCACATTCTGAAATAGGCACAATGGCCTTAGTGAGGTCTTCTACTCCCTGAGTTGGTAAATTTTTTCTTGTGAAGAATATCAAAAGCACACAACAGTGACCTGAGGTCCACTGTAAACACTGGTACTAGAGCAGCAGCAGGCACTTCTTCAGCTTCATGAGTCATCTCCCCCTGCCTTGATTCAGTCAGGACTTGATCAAGGCACTCCATAGAAGGAATTTCCTGAGGAGAGGAGATAGCAGACAGCCTATCAGATAGCTCATTTATAGATTTGAGGAGTGGAGCCAAGGAGGTCTCCAGCAAGGCTACTAGCTTGGGGGCCAGTATCCCATAAAGCCTATCTGCCAGAGCTGAAAGATCCACTTGCTCAAGGGATACTTGAGTAGAGGTGGAGGAAGAGGTGGCTGGAACTGATGGTGGATGGACTGCAGTTGATGCTGTGGTGGATGGTAGAATTGATGGTTGAGAGATAGGGATGGTGGAGATGGATGGTATAGGAGTGGAGATGGATGGAGTGAAGGATGGTTGGGAGTGTATATCTTGAAGTAGTTGTTGGTAGGAGGAGGTAGAAGGAAGCTCAGGAGGAGTGGAAGGGGAATCATCCATGAAGGAATCTTCCAATATGTTGAATGATGGAATGGTAAGAGATGGATAATAGTGGAGTGGGTGGAATGTTTCTGAAGTGGCTGGAGGTGAAAGAGGTGATGAGATGGTAATGGAGGAAGAGATGGTTATGGTTGAGAAAATTGTTGTGGTTGATGTGGAGATGGAGGTAGAAACAAGTGGAGGAGAAGGAGGAGAGGAGGCAGACAATTCTTCTGGAGCCGGCGAGGAAGTGACTGCAGGAGTCCTTGTGCCTGAAGCTATGGCAGTCCTGGCAGGATTTATAATTTGCCTGTCCCATTTCCCAAATAGGGTACAGGTTAATCTCTTAGATGCATTGATGTGCATCCCATTGGAAACCAGTAATTCAGGGCACCTGGAATGCAGGAAAACCCCTAGAATCCTCCCAAAATTGTCAAAAATTTTGTTAATTTTCTTCTTGATCAAATCAAAGAAGATAGTTCCCCAATTCAGATGTTTCTTGTCAACTATTGCTCCCATTAAATAGAACTGATACCTTGAGATGGTATCATGTGATGAATGCTTGGCTAGCAGCACTATGCCCACAACATCAACCAAAAATCTATATTCAACAGATAGATTCTTTTTCAACAGCTTATTAGGGTTTACTATAGAGTGACCCATTCTATCTAACATGGAATCAAATTCTTCACCAGACATACTAGGGGAATCATCTTCAGAACTTAAGTTGAATAACTCAGTCAGAAGAATAGGGGACAATGGTACCTGGGTCCCGTTGATCGTGCCGACAATAGTATTCTCATCCTCATTGTTTGCGGTAAAAACCCATTCCTTTATTTCGTCAGCCGCAATCTTCATTCTTGTTGACATAATATTCTCTAGTTGTTGTTCCTTGAAGAGTTCTAGAATATCTTTGAATATTTGATCGCTCCCGGCGAATGAATCCATATCAATATCAAACCCAGTACCAAACTTCATCTTTGCAAGCGCAGCAACATTCACGGCCATTGAGTACCTGCAAGAAAGTACCAAACATAACCAAGTGTAGTAGAGTTTGGAGGGAAGGAAAGAAATTGCAGAGAGTATGAATGCGAAATCGAAGAACGACGACGAAACATGATTTTTATATTAGGGTTCGACGGCGGAAAGGAAGGATGGTTAAACTCCGTTCGACGATCTGGGCTTCTAATGGAATCTGAAGAGTCTTCAATAACGTCGATCTCCGTTCGACGATACTGGAGAGCGTCAAACTCTGTTCGACGATCGTTGACCAGAAGAAGATAGCCTAGCGCTGCCTGGAAAACGCCGAACTCCGGTCGACGCTTATTGGAAAGCGTCAATCTCCGTTCGACGATTTTTGGAAAAACGTCGAGCGCAGTTTAGAGACAAAACAGAACCTACAGACAATAGAAAATATAAGTTTTTAACCTAGTCTTGGTCTGTTTTTAGATTTTCAAAATCTTGGAATTTATTTTAGACAGCCTCCATCTAGTATTCCTAACTAATTGAGGAAGAAGGTATGTTTCTTCTCATCCAAAGGCTTGGTGAAAATATCTCCCCTTTGCAAATCAGTTGGGATATATTGTAGTTCAATTTTATTCTTTTCAACATTATCTCTTAGAAAGTGATGCCTAATCTCTATATGTTTTGCCCTACTATGGAGGACTGGATTTTGTGTTATGGAGATAGCACTAGTGTTATCAGAAAAGATTTTTGACCCTTCTAAGTTGTAGCCATTGTCTAGAATCTGGTTTTGAATCCACATAATTTGTGAGCAACAACTTCCTGCTGCCATGTATTCAGCTTCAGCAGTTGAAGTAGACACAGATGTCTGTTTCTTACAAAACCAGGAGACAAGTCTGTCACCAAGGAACTGACAGGTTCCACTGGTGCTTTTCCTGTCTACTTCGCATCCAGCATAATCAGCATCTGAAAATCCAGTTAATTCAAATCCTGAGTCTTTTGGATACCAGAGTCCTAGATTTGGACAACTTTTCACATACCTGAGAATCCTCTTTACTAAAGTTAAGTGTGACTCTCTAGGGCTTACTTGGAACCTAGCACATATGCATGTAGCAAATATTATATTAGGTCTACTAGCTATAAGGTACAATAGAGAGCCAATCATTGCTCTATATGTTGTCTGATCAACATGTTTTCTATGTTCATGAGCATCTAATACAACATTAGTAGGCATAGGTGTTTTCATACAAGATGCTTAGGACATACCAAATTTCTTAACAAGTTCCTTTGCATACGTGGTTTGAGAAATGAATATTCCTTCAGCATGTTGTTTGACTTGCAATCCTAGAAAGAAGGAAAGCTCACCCATGCTACTCATTTAAAATTTAGAGTGCATCAAATTGGAAAACTTTTTTCACAGGTTTGAATCAATAAAACCAAAAATAATATCATCTACATATATTTGTACTAGTAGAGTATGGGACCTATGGGTTCTAATAAAAAGAGTTTGGTCTTCTCTACCCCTAATAAAATCATTTTCCAGAAGAAAGCATGTTAGGGTCTCATACCATGCTCTAGGAGCTTGCTTGAGACCATATAATGCTTTATGCAATTTGAAAACATGATTAGGATAAGTTGAAGAGATAAAACCTGGAGGTTGCCTAACATAGACTTCCTCTTTGATGTCTCCATTGAGAAAAGCACTCTTCACATCTATTTGGTAGACCTTGAATCCCTTGTGAGCAGCATAAGCTAGGAATATTCTGATGGCCTCTAACCTTGCAACTGGTGCAAAGGTCTGGTCATAGTCTATTCCTTCTTCTTGGGAGTAGCCTTGAGTAACTAGCCTGTCCTTGTTCCTTACAATGACTCCCTGATCATCCAACTTGTTCCTGAACACCCATTTTGTTCCAATAATGGAGTGATCCTTAGGCCTTGCCACTAGTTCCCAATCTTTATTCCTCTAAAATTGATGTAGTTCCTCTTGCATAGCAATGATCCAGTGGGGATCTTATTCTGCATCTTGAATGGATTGAGGCTCAACTTGAGATAGAAAGCAAGTGTGCATCAGGTTCTGGTTGACCTGATTTCTAGTTTGCACACCAGCTGAGATGTCTCCAATTACTTGGGTGGTTGGATGATCTCTTGTTGTTACTAGATCAACAGTGGGTGTTGATTGTTCACCAACCATTATTGTTGTTTCCTCTTGTGAAACAACAACTGGCACTTTTAGATGTTGCACATCCTCTTCATCATCATTGCTCTCATCCTTTTGCTGGATAGGTGGAAAAGCTGTATCCTTTTCTTTAACCTGTATTCTGTCCATACTTTCTGAAAGAGAGTGTACCTGCAATGGTTCGATGGTAGAAGCAGACTTCTCCTTTTAAAACATGTTAGTCTCATCAAAAGAAACATGGACAGATTCTTCTATTTTAAGAGTGGATTTATTATATACCCTATAAGCCTTACTTATCATGGAGTATCCCAGAAACACCCCTTTATCAGCTTTAGCTTGGAATTTTGCTAAATATTTCTTGTCATTATTGTGTATATAACAAATGTAGCCAAAAATTCTGAAATAGTCTAATTTAGGTTTCTTCCCTTTGAGCAATTCATAGGGAGTCTTGCCCTTCAGTTTATGTATTAGGCTTCTATTCAACACATAGTTGGAGGTGTTCACTGCCTCAGCCCAAATGGATAGAGGTAGGTGAGCATTTGTCAATAATGTAGTAGCAGATTCAATTAGGGTTCTATTTTTCCTTTCAGCTACCCCATTTTGTTGAGGAGTTCTAGGAGCTGAGAAAGTATGCCTGATCCCTTCACTCTGACAGAACTCTTGCATAAGAAGAGAATCAAACTCTATCCCATGATCACTTCTGATCAGGGCAATGTGAGTATTGAACTCAATCTGTATACATTTGAGAAACTCTGTCAAACACTTAAAGTTATCAGACTTCTTCCTCAGAAAGAATACCGAAGTGAATCTAGAGAAGTAATCTACAATCACCAAAGTATAAGATTTCCCTCCTAAGCTTTGTACTGTAATGGGTCCAAAAAGATTCATGTGTAACAAATACAAAATCCTAGGTGAATCACTCTTATTAAGTGACTTAAAACTATTTTTAGTTTGCTTTCCTAATTGACTGGCCCTGTAGAGTCCTTCCTTCTTGTAGGGGCCAGAAGGTAGTCCTCTAACAAGGTTGTCCTTGGACAACCTAGCAATGGTTCTAAGGTTTAGGTGTCCTAGTCTCTTATGCCATAGATCATTATGCTTGCATACTGAATTAAATAAGCAAATGTCTGTATGGGTTGAAAGAAAATCTACAAGATAGATGTTATATTTCCTTTTACCTGTTAACATAGTTGTGTTATCCTCTGACTTGATCTTGCACAGGTATTTGTTGAAAATCACCTTATATCCTTCATCACATAGTTGACTGATGCTGATCAGGTTGTGCTTCAGTCCTTCCACATATGCCACCTTCTTGAAAGTGACTGAACCTATCTGAACAGCACCATATCCTTTTGTTTGACCAAAATTTGAATCACCAAAAATTATTTTGGGTCCAAGTTTGGTTTTGAAGGATGATAGATTCTCCTTGTTCCTTGTCATGTGCTTTGAGCACCCACTATCCAGATACCATTGTTGGACCATCTCTGGATAGGTCTTCACCTGCACATAAATAACTTATATGTTTTTGACCCAGTTTACCCTGGGTCTAGGTTTGATAGCCTTTAAATTCAGAAATGAAAGACATCCCTGGCTGACTCTTATATCCTTCATGATGGTATCTCCTAGGAGGTACTATCCATTCAGTATAAGGGTTGAAGCTTTGGGATGAGGGACTTCTAGGATTGACTTGAGATTTACCTCTGAAAGAAGGTTCAAAGCTCTGAGCTCCGTTCGACGATCGTCGACCTGAGTTCGACGATCTTGGGTCAGATCGTCGAGCTCCGTTCGAAGATCAACTATACCAGAGTTCAGAGTTCAGAAGTCGTCGATCTGAGTTCGACGATCCAGCTTTGGATCGCCAAGCTCTGTTCGACGATCGTCGAGCTCTATTCGACGTTTTCTGTTGAACTTGATTTTCCTTAGATAAATCTGGATTCTTCCTAGCTACCTCTACAACACCCTTTCCTTTATCAGAAATAAATTTAATCGGGGTTGTTAATACTATAGGTTGGCTGGATGAAGCACCCAAGCCCAGTGTACTGTTGAATCTTGAGTTCACTATGCTTGTAATGTCCATCAGTCTGATGCTTCTCCCATTAAGGGATTATTCAAACTGCTTGGCCTTGGATAGTTCACTTTTCAGTGCTGCTATCTCCTCCCTATAGCACTCTAACTCCTCAGAGAGTTTGAGGTTATTTGATTTTAGGACAGTGTAGTCAGATAATTGATTTCTGAGAGAGATTATCTCTTTCTCAGACCTTAGCAAATCTAAACACAGTGTCTTAAATTCAATTTTAAAGTCCTCAGAAGTAAAATCAAGAGTTTATTACCTCATCCTCTTCAGATCCAGTTTCAGCTTATGAATAGGACTCTTGTTCTGCATCAGAGTTTTGCTGGGAGGCATTGATATCCATCATGCAAAATTCTTTTTCCTCAGCATCATCCTCATCATCACTTGAGCTGGATGAGGCTTCTGATTCTTCTTCAGTGTCACTCCAGCTTTCAGCTACAAATCCTTTCCTTGTATGTTAATTTTTGTTGGATGAGGATCTGTTGCTGTTGTTCTTTCTGGAGTCCTTGTCTCTTCTTCTCTCATTTCTGTCCTTCCTGTCCTTGTTTTTATTCTCTGGATAGTGAGGCACAATGTGGCCTGGCTTCTTGCATCCAAAGCAGATGATTTCTTTGTTGTTGGACTTATCATATCTAGGCTTCTCATGCCCTTTGAATGACTTCTTTCTTAAGTCCTTCCTGGCCATCTTATAGAATCTTTTGGCCAGTAGACTTAGGAGCTCTTCATTTCCTGTAGCTTTGTCTTCAGGCTTCTCTTCTGTAGCTTTGAAGGCTATGGTCTTCTCCTTTCTGATGACTGGAGAAGTAGCCTTTTGTTCTTCTTCCCTATTCTTGATGAGCAGCTCATAAGATTTGAGCTTGCCAAGAAGAGCCTCTGTGGTAATTTCACTTAGGCTTCTGGCATCTTTAATTGGCCAGATCCTTGAATCCCAAGTACTGGGAAAGCACATTAGAATCTTGTCATTGAGTTCAGTGAGTGTGATTTCCTTATCCAATGACTTTAACTCACTGACTATCAGATTGAGCCTAGTGTACATGTCTGCAACTGATTCAGCTTCACCTTTCTTGAAGTTCTCATATTGGGATATGAGATGGGATCTCCTGTCCTTTCTTTCATCAGCAGATCCTGATACAATTTCTGAAAGCTTATCCCATATGTCTTTAGCTGAGCAGCATTCAGCAGCCTTCTGGAATATCTCATCAGACATAGTTTGAGAAAGAATATTCATGGCCTTTGCATCTGCAGTTTTCCACTTCTTTATTTCAGCATCTGTTCCTGAGGGAGGTGGAACATCACTTGTGCTTGTGGTCTCTAGAGGTCTTGGACACACTGTCAAAATAAGAATTGAAGATATCCTCATCAATAGAATTCATGTATAATCTAATCCTTGCCTTCCAAAGTGCAAACTTGGAAAGATTGCACACTAGAGGTCTGGTGCTAGCATAGTCTTTGTTTTGTGCCATGGTTTTTGAAAATAACTATAATACAGAAAATAATACCCCTCTATATAAGATTGATCTTTTCAGAGATCTTTTGGAATCAGGACTTAGCCTGTAAGAACCAACCTGCCTTTGATACCAATTGAAAGTGAGAGAAAGATCTACCTTGACTCTAGAGGGGGGGGGTGAATAGAGTATTTTAAAATAATGTTTACAATTAAAAATTGTAAGGCAGTGGAAGATTTAATTTAATTATATGTGTAAGGTGCTTGTAGAAAAACAAAGTTAAAGCAAGAAATAAGAATCACACAGCACACAGCAATATCAAACACACAGCAACCAGAAGACACAAGGATCTATAGTGGTTCCCCAAAAACTTGGGTACTTCCACTCTTCTACCACCCTTGCTAGGAATCCACTGCAGGATGAGTTGATCAGGTGTCCTGAGCACCAATGAGCTTTTGATAAGGTTCTCAAAAACCAGATCTAGATTTTTTGATAAGGTGTCTTGCCACCACTGAGTTTTGACAAGGCTCTAAGAACAAGATTCAGAACTTTTGAAGGGAGTTTTGATAACCATTTTACAGCAGGAAAAGAAAAAGAAAGAGATGATGATGTCTTCTCTGTCTCAAATCACTAAGAGAAGACTAGTGGATTGTTGATGTTGTCAAAGCTCCCCCTGAGATGTAGAATGGTTCAGGAGTGAAAGCTTTGCTAGGGTGATAGGCCTTCAGAAGCTTCAGATCTCCAGCAGAAGATGATTCCAGCAGATGCTGAAATATTTGGTGTCTGGAGTCCTTGATGTTGAAGCCTTTGAACACTTGAAGATTCAGAAGATTTGTAAATCACAGAAGTTGAAATCTTGATCAGAGAAATTATGTTGTTCAATCTTCTGTAATGTAATCTAATTCTTCTGTATATCTTTGTATTGTCTGTATTGATCACTGTATCTTGTGTGTCTGATTTTCAAAATGAAAACTGAAGGAGTATATCAGATATTCTCTTAGACGGCCATTTAATCAGTCATAAATGACTTCCATAATAGACAACTGTATCTGGGGAAAGTCCAAAGCAATATTCCATTTAGTCTTTCCTTGAAACTTGCATCAGATTGATTAAAACGGCTAGGAAATCCTTTGCAATCAATGCAGGAATTAATTCTGATTATAATCCATAACTGTGCTTGAATTTTAATTCTGAAGGCGTCGATCTCTCACAGAAAACGTCGATCTGAGCTCTACGATCGTTGAACTGAGCTCAGAGATTGGATTAACACAGCAGAAAGAAAACGTCGAACTGAGCATTATGACCGTCAAATTGAGCTCAGCGACTCGGAAAGTAACTGAAGACAGATCGTCGATCTGAGCTCGAAGATCGTCGACCGGAGTTCGACAACTTAGCAGGGTTGAGCTCAGAGTGCGTCGAACGGAGTTCGACATTTCGTCGAACTGAGTTCGACGAAAATTGTCTTTGTTTCAGCTCTAAGTCTTGATCTTTGAATTGTCCTGGGGGCAACTTCAAACCTAATTTCTAAGCCCTAGACTCATTCTAATTTGACCTTTTCAACTATACATCTAGGTCAAACCAATTTCCTAAAAACATAGTGATCCTTTCCCATATTAGTAATAGGGTGTTCCAATAATAACTTTAAAGTTCTTACAGACTTTCTTAGGAACATCAAGATTGAGTACTCTACTCAGATTGCATTGATCAGAAGTGATCATGACACTGAGTTTGAATCTCTTCTGATGAAATAATTCTGTGAGTAGGAAGGTATCATGCATTATTTTTTTACTCCTAGAACTTCTCAACAAAATGGGGTAGCTGAAAGGAAAAATAGAATCCTAATTGAATCTGCTGTAACATTACTTGTAGATGCTCACTTTCCCATATCCTTTTGGGCAGAGGCAGTAAACACAACAAATTATGTTCTTAATAGAAGTCTAATTCCTAAACTAAAGGTTAAGACTCCCTATGAATTACTTATAAATAGGAAACCTAAAGTAAATTACTTTAAAGTTTTTGGATGTATATGTTATATACACAATAATGAAAAGAAATACTTAAGGAAATTTGATGCCAAAGTCGTAGAGGGAATATTTTTTAGATATTCTCAAGTTAGTAAGTCTTATAGGGTATTTAATAAATCTATTCGTAGGATAGAAGAGTCAATACATGTATATTTTGATGAAACCAACATGTTTTACAAGGAGGGGGACACCTCTACCATATACTCATTTCAGGTACCAAATCTGTGTGATAAAATGGGTATATCAATCCTAACACAAGAGGATACATTACATCATTCTCAATAGGTTGCTGATGATATCAGTGATGAAGAAAATCATGAAATGTATGCTGAAAAAGCTATGGTCAATGAAATTACACAAGAGAAATTAGCACCAGAAGAAGTTGAAGAACACACTCTACCTGCTTATTTTGTCACACTTAGAGATCATACTAGATCTCAAGTGATTGGAGACATATCAGTTGGTGTTCAAACAAGGCATCAATTGAATCAAGATCAGATGCATGCTTGTTTTATTTCTAAGAATGAACCTCAATCCATCAAAGATGTAGAATAAGATCCCTACTGGATCATTGTAATGCAAGAGGAACTCAATCAGTTTGAGAGATGTAGAGTTTGAGATTTAGTTCCAAGACCCAAATACTATCTAATCATTGGAACCAATGGGTCTTCAGTAATAAGTTGGATGCTCAAGGAATCATTGTAAGAAATAAAGCAAGATTGGTAGCTCAAGGATATTCACAGGAGGAAGGCATAGACTATGATTAGACTTTTGCTTCTGTTGCAAGATTGGAGGCTATCAGAATATTTCTTGCATTTGCAGCATTCATGAAATTCATAGTATATCAGATGGATGTGAAGAGTGTTTTTCTAAATGGAGAACTCAAAGAGGAAGTTTATGTTGAACAAACTCCAGGTTTTATCTCTCCAACTCATTCTACTCATGTTTTTAAACTTAACAAATTCCTTTATGGTCTTAAACAAGCTCCAAGAGCTTGGTATTTGACCCTTGCTAGTTTTCTTTTAGAAAATAAATTTGGTAGAGGCATGGTAGATAAAACATTATTTTTTAGACATCATAAATATACAATTTTACTAGTTCAAATATAGGTTGATGACATAATTTTTGGTTCTACTTATTCCAAACTTTGCAAAGGGTTTTCTGACCTAATGCATTCAAAGTTTGAAATGAGTAGCATGAGTGAATTATCCTACTTCCTTGGTTTATAAGTGAAACAAACTCCTGATGGTATTTTTATATCCCAATCTAAATATACTAAAGAGTTGATTAAAAGATTTTGGATGTCAGATGCCTCAGCTATGAAAACACCCATGCCTTCTAATGTTGTAGTTGATAATGATGAACATGGAAAACCTGTTGATTAGAAAATATAAAAGACTATTATTGGGTCCTTATTATATTTAACAACGAGTAGACCTGATATTATGTTTGCAACCTGTATTTGTGCTAGGTTCCAAGTAAATCCTAAAGAAACTCATCTAATTTTAGTAAAAAGAATTTTGAGATATATAAAGGGTTGTCCTAATCTAGGACTCTGGTATCCTACTGAGTAAGGATTTTCATTAACTGGATTCACATATGTTGACTATGCTGGATTCAGAGTTGACAGAAAAAGCACATCAGGAACTTGCCAGTTTCTTGGTGCTAAGCTTGCATCATGGTTTTTGTAACGACCCCATCCTTTAAATGACGTATAGTAGAAGGTCCGGCCGGGGCCCCACACTATATGCCACAAACAGACTGTAACACCTCTACCCGTCAAGAAGAATATAATAGAGGGTCCGGCCGGGGCCCCACACCATATTCCACAAACAGGCGGAGACGCTACTAAATAATATCATAACCGACGCATCCTAACACAGAGCATTCTAGCGGAAGTTTCACGGTTGAATTATTGAACTCAAGATAAACAACATTGTCCACTAACATAGGAATGTATATATATATACATCAAAAGAGTCTGGCCTTAAGGCCTTACAACAGTTTCTCTTAACAAGAGTGTGGTTTCCATAC
This sequence comes from Platanthera zijinensis, assembly GCA_039513925.1. Lineage (NCBI taxonomy): Eukaryota > Viridiplantae > Streptophyta > Magnoliopsida > Asparagales > Orchidaceae > Platanthera > Platanthera zijinensis. The sequence goes on from CM077083.1 coordinate 42,140,725, forward strand.
ATCGGCACGCAGGCCGGCCACACATGAACAAAAGAAACAAAACAATGCCTTCGAGGGCAGCAACGCAGCTTTGGGCTTCAGCCCGCTAAGTCCCGCTCGGACCAACTCCTCCAGCACCTGTAAGAACCAATCCACCAAACGGTGGCAAAACAGGGCAACGGTCAGCATTCAGCTGACCAATTATAACGACCCTGCCCCTGGCACGGGGCAGCGGAATTCCATCCCTGCATAACATTCATCATCTTGATATATAGCCATTCAAGCAAGACGTGTACGCCCGCACCGTCATACATATCACAAACTTCGGCTCGACGGCCCGACGCTCCGTGCACTCAGGGCACATTCACACCGTTCAGAGGTCCCAGACATAACGGCGCACTATGAGCATTCTAGTCTGATCGGCTCACCGGCCGTCGACTCTCGCTATGTGATCCTAACAGGGCCTTAAGCACCCAAGGTTAGACAACCATAACGCGGGTACAGATCCACCTTTCCCGTTGCTCACATCGTCAGACTCACGCCTGGACTGACGCAGGTACAGTTTCACCTTGCCCGTTCCACCATTTCCTAGTTGCAGCCTCACGGCTCAACTTTCCACCAGTAGCACTCACGGCCACAAGAGAGTCCAACTCTCATAATTTCCTGGACTTCCTCCAGTACTTTTATCCATCATGCATACAAGCAATCATCACGGAGCCTTCTCCGATATGCAACCAAGCATCACCAATCCATACCATGTCCAGATGGGCTTCACACAGCATGCCTAGATCCGTACTCCAATTCCGGACTCTAACAAGGGGGACTTCACATATCTACCCCAAGGGACGCCACAACCCACCGCACACTCGCGGGGAAGGGTTTTCCCTATGCAATGCAGGAATTAAGGACTTCACATGTCCAAGCAGGAAATCGTTACCCTAAGAGTTCGCTTCGGAGCCATGGAGAGAAATTTGAGACGGATGAAAGCCTTCGCAGCAGCGTTGCCTTCGCAAATCCGAACTCGGCTCGCGATTTGGACCACCGTAGCACCACCGGCAGCCGGACTCCACTTCTTCTTCCTCCTTGCTCTCACCTCTCTCTTAAACTTTAGAAAGAGAGTATGATTTTAGAAATGAGACCTCTTTTCCTCCTTTCCCGGCCTTATCAGCCCAGGAATGAACTCCAGCCACAGGATTCTACTTAAAGAAAATGAAGGGCCAAGATCCACTGAAAATTCCCTTGAAATTTGGCCGACACGGCCTGTGACACGCCCGTGTCACAGGCCGTGTACCCTTAAGCGGCACACGCGGCAGTCGCACCGACTGAAATATTCGAGAACACGGGCATCGACACGCCCGTATCGAACCTGACACGCCCGTGTCAGTCATGAGACACGCCCGTGTCTCCTGTTACACAGTACTCACCGATCTCCAAAACCAGTACACGGGTCGGAACATGGCAACTGACACGCCCGTGTCCAGCCTCACACGCCCGTGTTCCCGGCCGTGTTCAAGGCCGTGTCCTGCTCTGACTTGAATAGGCCAATTTCGAAAATTAATTCGAACACGCCCTGGGACACGCCCGTGTCGAAGGCCGTGTCCCAGGCTCGACGATCGTCGACTCTCAAACGTCGACTAGCCTGAACACGCCCTGGGACACGCCCGTGTCCCAGGCCGTGTACACCCGACACGCCCTGGGACACGCCCGTGTCCCAGGCCGTGTCTAACAGCCTCCAACCCAAAATTGTGTACAAACATATTTTGAGACTTTTGGGGTGTTACAATCCTCCCCCCCTTAATAAAATTTCGTCCAGAAATTTGAAAACAATAGGGAGAAAATACCAAAACATTTATATGTTTCTACTATATATACAATGAGTGAACAAGCTACGAAAATAACTCGGGAAACTCGGCTCGCATGGTCTGCTCGCGCTCCCATGTTAGCTCTTCTCGGCCACAATTGTCCCACCGGACTTTGACCATCCCGATCACCTTGTTCCGCAACTGTTTCTCGGCTCGATCCTCTATCCGTATAGGCTTCACCTTTGTCGTTAGCCCATACTCAACCGGCACTCGATCACTTTCAACTATATGAGCTGGATCTTTGACTGCTTTGCGTAACACTGAGATGTGAAACACGTCATGCAATCCACTCAATTCCGATGAAAGAGCTAACCGATAGGCAGCTTCCCCAACTCGCTCCACCACTTCAAACGGACCAAGGTATCGCGGACTTAGCTTTTTCAACCGCCGGATCCGAGATACGCCTTTGAAGGGCTTAATCTTTAAATAGACCCAGTCACCCACCGCGAACTCCACGTTCCGGTGCTTAGCATTGTAATACTTGGCCTGCCGATCTTGGGCTATTAGGAGCCTCTCTCGAATAGAGCGTATTGTTGAGGTAGCATCCTCGACTTCCTTTTTGCCTAAAAGTTTAGTCTCGCCAGTTTCTGCCCAAGCTAGCGGTGTACGACACTTGCGACCATACAGCGCTTCAAATGGGGCCATGCCTATACTCGCTTGATAGCTATTATTATAGGCAAAATCCACCATAACAAGATGTTCTTCCCACTTCTTACCGAAGTCCAGGGCGCACATACGGAGCATATCCTCCATCGTTCTGTTGGTTCGTTCAGTTTGGCCATCCATTTGCGGGTGAAAGGCCGTACTGAATGCTAACTTCGTGCCCAACATTTGATGAACTAATCTCCAATCCTTTGAAGTAAAACGCCCATCTCGGTCACTTACGATGCTCCGGGGAACACCGTGCAATCGAACTATCTGCTCCACATAGAGCTTTGCCAACGTTTCCACTGAATCGTCCCGCTTGTTTGGTATAAAGTGAGCCACCTTTGTCAACCGGTCTACAATCACCCAGATTGAGTCATGGCCACGCTGAGATCTCGGCAATCCGTGCACGAAATCCATAGAAATATCCTCAAATTTCCATTGCGGAACCGGCAACGACTTCAGGAAACCACTCGGCCGTTGACATTCTGCCTTTACCAAAGCACAAGTACGACATTTAGCCACATACGCAGCTATGTCCTTCTTTAAACCAGGCCACCAGAACAGTTTCTTCATGTCTTTGTACATTTTTGTGCTCCCAGGGTGAATTGAATACTTTGTAAAGTGCGCTTCATACAACAATTCTTCCCACAATTTACCCGCACTAGGGACGCACAATCGGCCATCTTTTCGTAACAAGCCATCATCCCAGGAGAACTGATCACCAGATCCCTCCTTTGCATAGCGTTGGAGACTTTCATCCAACTCCGTTGCCCGCCGAACCCTGTCAGCAAGGTCATATTGAACTTCCAACCAGTTCATGCTTGCCTCAGTTGAAGAATCTCTTTCCACACAAGATATCTCCAAGGCTTCCAACTCCTGGATTAACCGCTCATCATGTATCCGCAACCAATTTGCCCGTACTGGAGTCCGACGACTCAAGGCATCAGCGACCACATTTCCCTTTCCGGGAACATAATGAATGTCGAATGTAAAATCCCCAAGGAATTCCATCCACCTCCTTTGTCGCATATTCAACTCTTTTTGATCGAGCAGATACTTTAAGCTTTTATGATCGGTATAAATATCTACTTTCACGCCATATAGATAATGCCACCACAACTTTAGTGAAAAGATCACCGCCGCCAACTCCAAATCATGGACGGGGTAATTACGCTCATGCACTTTCAATTGACGTGAACCATAAGCGATCACCTTGCCAAACTGCAGGAGAACGCAGCCTAAGCCGCTTCCTGACGCATCGCTATATATTTCAAATCCATCTGTACCACATGGCGACGTCAAAACAGGCGCCGTGGTCAAACGACTTTTCATCTCCTCAAAAGCTCGTGCGCACTCCGGCGTCCAAATGAACTTCTGATCCTTTCTCGTCAACGTAGTCAGAGGCAAAGCAATCCGGGAGAAGTTCCCCACGAACCTCCTATAGTAGCCCGCCAGTCCAAGGAAACTCCTGACTTCGGCCACTGAAGACAACACTGGCCAATCCCGAATGGCACTTATCTTAGCCGGATCCACCGCTATGCCCTCTCCACTTACCACATGGCCTAGAAAAGCCACCGACGAGAGCCAGAACTCACACTTTGAGAACTTGGCATACAGCTTATTCCTTCGCAAGGTATGCAATACTAATCGCAAATGGTTTGCATGATCTTCCTCCGATTGTGAATATACCAGGATATCATCAATAAACACAATCACAAACAAATCCAGGTATTCGCGGAACGTACGATGCATGAGATCCATGAATACCGAAGGCGCATTACACAAGCCGAACGACATCACTGTGAACTCATAATGACCATAGCGTGTGCCAAACGCTGTCTTGGGAATGTCACCTTCCCTAATCCGCAACTGGTAATACCCGGACTTCAAATCCAACTTCGAATAGACGGTTGAGCCTGCTAGCTGATCGAACAAGTCATCGATCCTAGGAATTGGATACTTATTTTTCTCCGTCAGTTTATTCAGTTCGCGATAATCAATACATAGTCGCAAACCCCCGTCTTTCTTTTTCACAAAAAGAACAGGCGCGCTCCAAGATGACATACTTGGGCGTATATATCCCTGCTCCAACAACTCTTGCAACTGAACTTTCAGTTCGGCCATTTCTTTTGGCGCTACCCGATACGGCGAATGGGCCACGGGTTTTGCACCCGGCACCAGCTCGATAGCAAAGACAATTTCCCTTTGGGGAGGTAACCCCGGAAGGTCCTTTGGAAACACATCAGCATATTCCGACACAATAGGCACTTCACTCACACTGGCCTTCGGCGCCACCGCCTCTATGAGTGTGAAGAACAACTCCGCACCCTTCCGAACTGCCTTAACAACTTGGAGAGCGGATAACAACATCCCACTCATCCCTTGCATACCAATGAACTTGGTCTCTCGTTCGGTATTTTGCCCAAGTGTGACCTCTTTTGAAGTGCAATCAATACAGGCACGCTGCTCTGAAAGCCAGTCCATACCAAAGATTATATCAAACTCTTTGATCGGCAATACTAGTGTTTCCACCTTGAACTCCCGACTTCCTATCTTGACCTCAAGACCGCAAGATCGATCCGCGCACATCAAACATCCGTTAGGCAACAACACCTTTACACTGTCTGTCTTGGTCCGGATAGGCACCCCGACACGCAAGACAAAATCCTCAGACAGAAATGAATGTGAAGCACCTGTGTCAAACAGTGCTCGCGCCGGATACTCTCGTATAAGGACAAACCCTATAACATGACAATTAAAACAAGCACAGCACACCAGAAGTAAAACATTAAAACTTAAGCGCACCTGTGACGACATCAGCCTGCTTAATGGCCTCCTGTTGTCCAAGGTTGAAGACCCTGGGCTGCGCGTGCGAGGCAGAAGACTCCACCACAGCCTTCCCCTTCTCCGCATAAGACGCTCCCGTCTTCTTATCACCCTTTGGAGGACCAAATCGGCATTCACGTGCGAAGTGTCCAACCTTCCCGCACGTAAAACAAGCACGAGCTCCATTCCCAGATGTGTCCGTCACAGTCGCAGAAGGAGTTTGTCCAGAAGACTTAGACTTCTTATTCCATTTCCTTCGATAGCCAAACTTGTCCGGACGCGGCGGCTTAAACTCCGGCTTCACAACCGCCAAGTTTCCCTTTGCTTGCCCCCGTTTCATGTCCGTCTCAAAAGAACGAGCCGTACAGACTAAGGCTTGGAATCCCTGACTCACAGAACTCGAGAGCAAATACCTTAGCTCATCTCGCAGTCCCGCATAAAACCGACTAGTCTTACGCTCTTCTTCGGCGAAGATCGAGCCCGCATATCTTCCTAAACGGGTGAACTCATGCAGGTAGTCATCCACACTTCGATCTCCCTGTGCTAACCGTTGGAACTCCATTTCCATCGATATCCTTTGCTGCATCGGCAGATGTTATGCTAAGAACAACCGAGAGAATTCTTCCATTGTAATCTCTGCCAATTGCCTGCCGGCCAAGTGATGCAGTTCAATCTCATCCCACCACAATCGCGCCTCTCCTTCCAGTAGGAAAGTGGCTAACATGACTTTCTGTTCCTCCTCAACCCTGATAGCTCTCATAATCCTTTTGATTCTTGCAAGCCAATCCTCTGCTTGGGCCGGTGTACCCGCCCCATGAAACTGCGGAGGGTTAAAGCTCAAGAATTGCTTCCATTGTTGATCTGCTACCCGCGGATCAACTTCGGCTTCTACCGGTTCTTGCCGTACCCCAGCTTGCGCTGGCACCACTGCAGGACGTGCCTGCCCCGCTTGCTGAGCATTCATCACCGCAAGTACCGTTTCCGTGATAAGACGGACTGTTTCAGCGGATGGAGGAGTTGTGGGCACCTCGGCTGGTGCCGCACTCTCAACAGAACGTTGTGGTTCGGACTGACCCGCAACACTTCTGGTCACCTATATGTGTAAAACACACAGGTTAACGACCAATAAAAACGGCAATCATACAAAGAGAATACACAAGTTCAACAAACAAGTGTATTTGCATTCCTAAGTGGACAATCTTGAGTTCAAATTAAGTGTTATAACGACGGCACTGACACGTGCTCGCCCCCTCTCAAAAGAATTCGTCCGCGAATTCGGAAGAGATCGACCAACAAGCTGATACCAAATTGTAACACCTCTACCCGTCAAGAAGAATATAATAGAGGGTCCGGCCGGGGCCCCACACCATATTCCACAAACAGGCGGAGACGCTACTAAATAATATCATAACCAACGCATCCTAACACAGAGCATTCTAGCGGAAGTTTCACGGTTGAATTATTGAACTCAAGATAAACAACATTGTCCACTAACATAGGAATGTATATATATACATCAAAAGAGTCTGGCCTTAAGGCCTTACAACAGTTTCTCTTAACAAGAGTGTGGTTTCCATACATCGGCACGCAGGCCGGCCACACATGAACAAAAGAAACAAAACAATGCCTTCGAGGGCAGCAACGCAGCTTTGGGCTTCAGCCCGCTAAGTCCCGCTCGGACCAGCTCCTCCAGCACCTGTAAGAACCAATCCACCAAACGATGGCAAAACAGGGCAACGGTCAGCATTCAGCTGACCAATTATAACGACCCTGCCCCTGGCACGGGGCAGCGGAATTCCATCCCTGCATAACATTCATCATCATGATATATAGCCATTCAAGCAAGACGTGCACGCCCGCACCGTCATACATATCACAAACGTCGGCTCGACGGCCCGACGCTCCGTGCACTCAGGGCACATTCACACCGTTCAGAGGTCCCAGACATAACGGCGCACTATGAGCATTCTAGTCTGATCGGCTCACCGGCTGTCGACTCTCGCTATGTGATCCTAACAGGGCCTTAAGCACCCAAGGTTAGACAACCATAACGCGGGTACAGATCCACCTTTCCCGTTGCTCACATCGTCAGACTCACGCCTGGACTGACGCGGGTACAGTTTCACCTTGCCCGTTCCACCATTTCCTAGTTGCAGCCTCACGGCTCAACTTTCCACCAGTAGCACTCACGGCCACAAGAGAGTCCAACTCTCATAATTTCCTGGACTTCCTCCAGTACTTTTATCCATCATGCATACAAGCAATCATCACGGAGCCTTCTCCGATATGCAACCAAGCATCACCAATCCATACCATGTCCAGATGGGCTTCACACAGCATGCCTAGATCCGTACTCCAATTCCGGACTCTAACAAGGGGGACTTCACATATCTACCCCAAGGGACGCCACAACCCACCGCACACTCGCGGGGAAGGGTTTTCCCTATGCAATGCAGGAATTAAGGACTTCACATGTTCAAGCAGGAAATCGTTACCCTAGGAGTTCGCTTCGGAGCCATGGAGAGAAATTTGAGACGGATGAAAGCCTTCGCAGCAGCGTTGCCTTCGCAAATCCGAACTCGGCTCGCGATTTGGACCACCGTAGCACCACCGGCAGCCGGACTCCACTTCTTCTTCCTCCTTGCTCTCACCTCTCTCTTAAACTTTAGAAAGAGAGTATGATTTTAGAAATGAGCCCTCTTTTCCTCCTTTCCCGGCCTTATCAGCCCAGGAATGAACTCCAGCCACAGGATTCTACTTAAAGAAAATGAAGGGCCAAGATCCACTGAAAATTCCCTTGAAATTTGGCCGACACGGCCTGTGACACGCCCGTGTCACAGGCCGTGTACCCTTAAGCGGCACACGCGGTAGTCGCACCGACTGAAATATTCAAGAACACGGGCATCGACACGCCCGTGTCGAACCTGACACGCCCGTGTCAGTCATGAGACACGCCCGTGTCTCCTGTTACACGGTACTCACCGATCTCCAAAACCAGTACACGGGTCGGAACATGGCAACTGACACGCCCGTGTCCAGCCTCACACGCCCGTGTTCCCGACCGTGTTCAAGGCCGTGTCCTGCTCTGACTTGAATAGGCCAATTTCGAAAATTAATTCGAACACGCCCTGGGACACGCCCGTGTCAAAGGCCGTGTCCCAGGCTCGACGATCGTCGACTCTCAAACGTCGACTAGCCTGAACACGCCCTGGGACACGCCCGTGTCCCAGGCCGTGTACACCCGACACGCCCTGGGACACGCCCGTGTCCCAGGCCGTGTCTAACAGCCTCCAACCCAAAATTGTGTACAAACATATTTTGAGACTTTTGGGGTGTTACACAGACGGTGAGGTCACAGGATAATACCAAACCATACGAATCCTAACTCAGAGCATTCTAGCGGAAGCTTTAAGTTGCAAATTTGAACTCTAATCCGGAATGTCCAATATATAAACCACCTATATATATAAAACCATGGAATGTACAACAAAGGTTTGGCCTTAAGGCCTTACAGTTCCTCTTTACATACAACATGTTTTACAAACCTCGGCGCGCAGGCCGGCCATACATGAGTAAAAGAGAACAAACAAAACCATTCGCTTAGCCTTCAAGGGCTAACCGCAGCAGCAGCAGCAACAGCAGTAGTGCTTCAGCCCATCACTTACCACTTGGCTCTCCAGCACCTGCAAGGGAACAATCCACCCAACCGGTGGCAAACAATGCAACGGTCAGCATTCAGCTGACCCAATTATAACAATCCTACCCCTTTCTCGGGGCATGAGCATTCTTTCCCTGCAAAGCATGGCATCATCAAATAGCAACTATGTGCGCGCAGGCACATTCAAGCCATCACAACTATCGGCCACACGGCCCGACAGTCCGTGCACTCAGGGCACATTCTTGGTGTACCGGAATACCAGGGTCAACACCACCGTCTACACGGTATTTGAGCATTCTAGTCTTTCCGGCGCGCGGGCCTAAGACTCTCATTAGGCGCTCCAACAAAACCTATAACCAGGCTTCCAAGTCGGACGGACCTAACGCAGGTACGGATCAGCCACCCCCCGTTGCTCAAGTCGCCGTGCCACCTCGAATACGGAAGTATCCATGGCTATTTATAGGCGCGGGTCGGTTTCACCTTTCCTGTTCGGCAATCTGCCTTTTCATCGAGTTGCACCCCAACGGCTCAACCGCTCATAAAGTGGCAACGCACGGCCACAAGAGTTGCATCCAACCCTCTTCATTTCCTGGACATCATCCAGTACTTCCTGCTGCACCAAGCAACAGGTAGGCACAAGGCAACACAAGCCATAATCACGGAGCCTTCTCCGATATGCAAACAAGCATCACCAATCCAGACCATGTCCAGATGGGCTTCACACAGCATGCCTAGAGCCGTACTCCAATTCCGGCCTCTAACAAGGGGGACTTCACATATCTACCCCAAGGGACACCACAACCCACCGCACACTCGCGGGGAAGGGTTTTCCCTATGCAATGCAGAAAAAGAAGGACTTCACATGTCCAAGGAGGGAGATCGTTACCCTTATCGATCTCTTCGGAGCCATCGAAAACTAGCCGGTGAGAAAGAACCGCAGCAGCCTTGCCTTCACAACGCCGGCTTCGGATCACGAATCGGACCACGGGAACTCCGCCGGTGGCTTGCTCTCCTCCTCCTTCTTCTTCCTCCTCTCTCTTTCTCTCTTCCTTAAGCAAAATGAAGAATGACTTCTTCATCATTCCTTCACGAATTTAATCCAGCCAGGAATCACCTGAGCCCTTGGATCTAAAGAGAGAATTTGAACGGCCACGATTTGCCCAAAAAACCCAATTTTTGGCTGACACGGCCTGTGACACGCCCGTGTCACAGGCCGTGTACCCTTAAGCGGCACACGCGGTATTCGAACCGACTGAGATTTACCAGAACACGGGCATCGACACGCCCGTGTCGAACCTGACACGCCCGTGTCATTCCTGAGACACGCCCATGTCATTCCTGCCTCATCGAGCTGCAAACAGTACACGGGTCGGCACACGGCATCGGACACGCCCGTGTCCCACCTGACACGCCCGTGTTCACGGCCGTGTTCAAGGCCGTGTACTTCTCTGACTCGAATAGGCTATTTTCGAAATTTAATTGCGTGACACGCCCTGGGACACGCCCGTGTCCATGGCCGTGTCCCAGGCTCGACGATCGTCGACTATCGATCGTCGACTAACCTGAACACGCCCTGGGACATGCCCGTGTCCCAGGCCGTGTACCCCCGACACGCCCTGGGACACGCCCGTGTCCCAGGCCGTGTCAAACAGCCTGCACCTCAAATAAGTTTGAAAACTCATTTTGAGATTTCTGGGGTGTTACAATCCTCCCCCCCTTAACAAAATTTCGTCCCGAAATTTGCACGGTAAGGAAACAAGAACCAACAATGCTATAACTTGATAACTCGGTTATAACATAAAGTACACGGTCTACAGCTTATACAAACAGTTTGGGAAATTCAGCTCGCATGGTCTGCTCTCGCTCCCATGTTAGCTCTTCACGGCCACAATTGTCCCAGCGGACCTTGACCATCCCGATCACTTTGTTCCGCAACTGTTTCTCGGCTCGATCCTCGATCCGAATGGGTCTAACTCTCATCGTTAGCCCATACTCGACCGGTACCCGATCATTCTCCACTACTTGAGCTGGGTCCTTTACCGCCTTACGAAGGACTGAGATGTGAAATACATCATGTAATCCACCCAAGTCTGCTGAAAGTGCTAGTCGATAAGCAGCTTCCCCAACTCGCTCCACCACCTCAAACGGACCAAGATACCTCGGACTTAGCTTTTTCAAACGCCGAATCCTGGACACGCCTTTGAAGGGTTTGATCTTCAAATATACCCAATCACCCACCGCGAACTCCACGTTCCGATGTTTGGCATTGTAGTACTTTGCATGACGATCTTGGGCTATCAATAGCCTCTCCCGAATAGAGCGTATGAGCGTGGTAGCTTCTTCGACTTCCTTTTTCCCACTCAGCTTAGATTCGCCTGCTTCTGCCCAAGCTAACGGTGTACGGCATTTACGACCATACAACGCCTCAAATGGTGCCATACCAATACTCGCTTGGTAGCTATTATTATAGGCAAATTCGACAAGAAATATATAATCTTCCCATCTCTTACCAAAGTCTAGGGCGCACATGCGGAGCATATCCTCCATCGTCCTGTTGGTTCGTTCAGTCTGGCCATCCGTTTGGGGATGAAAGGCCGTACTAAACGCTAACTTTGTACCCAACATTTGATGAACGAGCCGCCAATCATTCGATGTGAACCGCCCATCACGGTCACTAACGATGCTCCGAGGAACACCGTGCAGTCGAACAACCTGCTCCACATAAAGCTTGGCCAAGGTTTCCACTGAATCGTCTCTTCTGTTTGGAAGGAAGTGCGCCACTTTTGTCAACCGGTCCACAATCACCCAGATTGAATCATGACCGCGTTGAGATCTCGGCAACCCGTGCACGAAATCCATCGAAATATCATCGAACTTCCACTCCGGAATAGGTAACGACTTCAGGAAACCGCCAGGCTTCTGGCATTCCGCTTTCACCAACGCACAGGTATTGCATTTAGCCACATAACGTGCGACATCTTTCTTTAATCCGGGCCACCAGAACAGCTTTTTCAGATCTCTGTACATCTTTGTGCTCCCTGGGTGAACTGAGTACTTTGCAAAGTGAGCTTCGTACATCAACTCTTCCCTCAATTTACCCACACTTGGGACGCACACTCGACCATTTCTTCGTAACAAACCGTTATCCCAAGAGAATTGGTCCTCCGGCCCATCTTTTGCATAGCGCTGGAGACTTTCATCAAGCTCCGTTGCTCGCCGAACTTTGTCCGTAAGGTCATATTGCACCTCCGTCCAGTTCAAGCATGCATCGGTTGACGAACCCTTGTCAACACACGATATCTCCAATGCTTCCAATTCCTGGATCAAATGCTGATCGTGCCTCTGCAACCAGCTTGCCCGTACTGGAGTCTTTCGACTCAAAGCATCAGCGACCACATTTCCCTTCCCGGGAGTATAGTGAATCTCGAAGGTGTAGTCCCCAAGGAACTCCATCCATCTTCGTTGTCGCATATTCCGCTCCTTGTGATCCAACAAATACTTTAGGCTTTTGTGATCTGTATAGATATCCACTTTAACGACATATAGATAGTACCGCCACAACTTGAGCGCAAAGATTACCGCCGCCAACTCCAAATCATGGACGGGGTAATTCCGCTCATGCACTTTCAACTGGCGCGAGCCATAAGCAATCACTTTACCAAACTGCAGAAGAACACAGCCTAAGCCGCTCCCTGATGCATCACTATAGATCTCATACCCATCTGTACCACATGGCGATGTCAACACAGGCTCCGTGGTCAAACGACTCTTCAAGTCTTCAAAAGCTCGCGCGCACTCCGGCGTCCAAATGAACTTTTGATCTTTTCTCGTCAGCGTGGTCAGAGGTAAAGCAATCCGTGAGAAGTTTTCCACAAACCGTCTATAGTAGCCCGCAAGTCGAAGGAAGCTCCTGACCTCGGCCACTGAAGACATAACTGGCCAATCTCGAATGGCACTTATCTTCAACGGATCCACCGCGATACCTTCTCCGCTTACCACATGGCCTAAAAATGCTACTGAAGAGAGCCAGAACTCACACTTTGAGAACTTGGCATAAAGCTTATTCCTCCGCAGGGTATGCAAAACCAACCGCAAATGGTTTGCATGATCCTCTTCCGACTGAGAGTATACTAAGATGTCATCGATAAACACAATAACAAACAAATCCAAGTACTCTCAGAACGTTCGATGCATTAGGTCCATAAATACCGAAGGCGCATTACATAGGCCAAACGGCATTACCGTGAACTCATAATGACCGTAGCGTGTTCCAAACGCCGTCTTGGGAATGTCACCTTCCCTAATCCTTAGCTAATAATATCCCGATTTCAAATCCAATTTGGAATAGACCGTTGATCCTGCCAGCTGATCAAAGAGGTCATCAATCCGTGGGATCGGATATTTGTTTTCCTCCATCAGCTTATTCAACTCGCGGTAGTCAATACACAACCGTAAGCTACCGTCTTTCTTTTTCACAAATAGAACAGGCGCGCTCCAAGGTGACATACTTGGGCGTATATATCCCTGCTCCAACAACTCTTGCAATTGGACTTTCAACACAGCCATCTCTTTTGGCGCGACGCGATATGGAGAGCGGGCCACAGGTTTCGCACCTGGCACCAACTCAATAGAGAAGTCAATCTCCCGCTGGGGTGGTAACCCAGGAAGATCTTTAGGAAACACGTCGGCAAACTCTGACACAACTAGTACTTCACCGACACTGGCCTTTGGCTCAATAGCCTGAATTAGCGTAAAGAATAACTCCGCGCCCTTCCGAACAGCATTGACGACTTGGAGTGCAGACAACAGAGTCCCGCCCACTCCTCGCATACCAGCAAACTTCGTCACAAGTCCGGTATTCTGGCCCAGTGTAATCTCCTTGGAGTTGCAATCAATAAAAGCACGCTGCTCCGAGAGCCAGTCCATACCAAAGATCACATCAAACTCCGATAACGGTAGCACAGCTGCACTCAAACCGAAATCCCGACTTCCTATTTGCACATCCACATCGCAAGCCCTATCTGCAAGCATCACACAGCCATTCGGCAACAGCACCCTTGTGAAAGTGAAGGGATAGATACTACTCTAGAGGGGGGGTGAATAGAGTAATCAAATTTTGCACAATACAAAACTTAACTGTCTACCCAACTCCCTTGGAGTGAAGTGCGGAATGAAGAGATTATAGATCTTGATTTAACCTTAAAGCCTAACACAAGTGATGTGCAAACACAAGCTAACTGTAATTACAGTTTAAGCTTGGAAAACCTAAACAGCAACTAGCAACCTAGTTATATCTATTCACAGCCACAGTACAGGAAATATAATAAACAAGCCAGACGACACAAGGAATTTAAGTGGTTCCCCAAACAACTTGGGTACGTCCACTCTTCTACCACCAAGGTAGGAATCCACTACAGGTTTTTGATCAGGTGCCCTGCCACCAACAGGATCTTCTTCAGGTAGATCCAGAAACCCTTTAGACTTTTGATCAGGTGTCTAAAAACCAAGCACAGGTTTTTGATCAGGTGCCCTGCCACCAAGGGATACTTTTGAAGGGAGTAATAACCCTGTACAGGAGGGGGAAGAAGGTTAAGATGTCTTCTCTATTTTACAATAGATTAGAGAAGCACAAAAAGCTTGCACTGAGCTAGAATGCTCTAAAGAATCAAGGCTCCCCCTGGCTCAAAGATGTCCAGGTGAAGTCTTGCTTCAGTGCAGAGAAAACTCTTCAGAAAGTTCTGAAGGAAAGAGCTACAAGAAGAAAGTAAATAACAAAAAGAAATCTCTTCAAGCAGCTATCTTCTTCTTCTTCTTCTTCAAAGAAACTCTGAGTTGAACTTCCTGAAAGCAGGAGAACTCAGGTGAAGAAGAGATGAAGATCTTAACACTTCTCAGTTAGATGGAGTTTGCTGAGAGCAGGAAGCTTGAGCTTGATGAAGGCTTGAGTGCTTTTGAATATGTGTGTAACACTTGCTTCTGTTAACTAGCTTGAATCCTTCTGCAAAGGGTTCTTTATATAATCATCAGCAAGCAACGGCTCTCTTCCATTTGAATTGTTTGTCTTCTTCTAAGCCTTGAGACCTGGGCTGTAAATATCAAGAAGACAGAAATATCTCTGCAGCAAAACATTCTATAAAAAGGAATAAACCTCTTTCTAAGAAGCTGCAGGCTTAAATCAAATAATCAGATAGACTAAATAAAGTCACATCAGAAACAATCTCTTTATAGCAAAAGAAGACTTTTCAGTCTAACGGCTATAAAGGGCTGTCAGCAGATAAAGTAAATTAAGATGACAGCTAATAAGACAAACAACTTTATCTTAAAAGATTTTAACTCAGGCAATAAGAATAGAGCAAATAATGCCTGGAAACTTTATCATACAGCTTAAAATAGAGTGCCAGAAAATGTATTAAATAATTAAATATAATAAATAAATACAAAATACAGAGGCAGACAGAAAACGTCGAACGACCTTAGAAGATCGTCGAACGACGCACGGAGATCGTCGAACTATCAGGCAGATAGTCGAACGATCCAGATAGTCGAGCTATCAAACAGATAGTCGAGCTACCGCAGCAGATAGTCGAACTATCAGGACAGATAGTCGAACTATCAGATAGTCGATCTATCTAGGACAGATAGTCGAGCTATCAAGCGCACAGAGATAGTCGAACTATCGAGCAGATAGTCGACCTACCTCAGAAAACAGATAGTCGAACTATCAAAAGATAGTCGAACTATCAAAACAAACCAGATAGTCGATCTATCACCAGATAGTCGAACTATCAGATAGTCGAGCTATCAGGACAGATAGTCGAACTATCAAAGCGGAACAGATAGTCGAACTATCAACAGATAGTCGAACTATCAGCGCAGAACAGATAGTCGAACTATCAACAGATAGTCGAACTACCAGCGCAGAACAGATAGTCGAGCTATCAACAGATAGTCGAACTATCAGCGCAGAACAGATAGTCGAGCTATCAACAGATAGTCGAACTATCAGCGCAGAACAGATAGTCGAGCTATCAACAGATAGTCGAACTATCAGCGCAGACAAAGCGTCGACCAACTGATAGACGATCGTCGATCAGCCGATAGACGATAGTCGAACGGCGTTCGACTATAGTCGAACGAAAAACCTACTTAACCAAATTCTCAATTTGGAAAAGCGAGGACCCTACAGCTAGACTCCTAACCATTGACCATAGATATTTCTTGGGTCAAGGGCACAAAGAAGAGGACTAAACTCAAATCAAACTAGGGTACCAACAATCTCCCCCTATTTGAGTTAAGTCTCTCAAAAACTAAACAGCTAGCAATAGAATATTAAAAATAATTTCAGCAGATAGATAACAGTAAACTGGCAGATTATCAATCAGATAAACAAATAATCAAATATATCACAGCACTTTAATCAAACTATTAAGAATCTTTAGGGTCAGGTAATGGATCAGAAGAACTAGTGACAAAAGAAATTTTTCGAAGAGGGTCATCTGATTCCTTCTTTGACATCTTTAAATCCTGCACTCCAAGGATCTTTAGTTCTGTAGATCTGGGGACAACAGCTTCAGGATGTTTTTCCATGTACTTTGCTGGATCAAAAATCTCAGGATTGACTTGGAATTTCTCAAATTCTTTCTTTCTGTACGCTGACATGGTAGTAAAGCCAGACGTATCTTTACCTTCGGCTCTTGCTTTTCTTATTTGGGCTGCTCCTACAAGCTCTTGAAAGCGAGCCATCCTAAAATTAGGATCGAGCTCAGGATTTTCATATACGGGCTCAGGGGAAGCAGCATCAGCTATTATATCTAGATAAAAACATTAGAATAAACTTAGCAGAAGGGACTTGCTAGAAGGTTTTAAAACGCTGTAAACTATTTACCTTTCGAAACACTTTTCTCAGATTGAACTGGAGAAGGAGGTGGGGAAAAAGTTGGTCTTTGGGCCACAACCTCCTTCATTGGTCTTTGAGAACCATAAGATGATTTGCTTTGAGAACTTTGATGACCTTGTCTTGGTTGGGGCTGAGCAGACGCAGATTTTGCATAGGCGGCAGATTGATTAGCAGGTAGATTCCCAGAGGCTCCTGCACCTGGAGGTGGAGGAGGACCTTTGGGAGTCCATCTGGAGACTGTACTGTCATACCTCTTAGTTCTCTTCCTTTCTTTTTGCTGATTTTTCGAAAACCACATCCAATGCTTAAAATCCTTGGATTTGGGGTCAATGCCCTTCAAAATGTAGTAGGGAGTGTCATTATCCTTATTTGGAGGTGGAGGAGGAGCAGCTTTTCTTTTCTTTGCAGCAGATTTCTTTTTCTTAGACTTTTCAGAGATATCAGAATCATCATCATCATCAGAATGGGATGATGGAGGGTTCTCATACGGATCATAGGCTTCTGAGACAGCCTTTTCTTTAAGCTTTGAGGCAGATTTCTCTTTTTCTTCTTCCAGGGCATCCAAAGCCAGAAGGGAGTCTAAATCTAAACCAGGAGAGTCATCCCAGATGGATGACTTTTCAAATTGCAAATCTTTCTCTTTTTCTTTTAAGGATTGAACTCTTAATTCCCATGCTGCTCTTGCTTGAGCTTCTTCCAAGCTCAGAACAGAAGAGTCAACTTTGACTTCCTCTTTCTCAGACTCATCTTCTTTATTATCTAAGAAGGATTCCAACTCAGGGTCTACTTGAGTAGCAGGAATACTTGGGTCAGCCTCAGAAACTACTGCTATGATTTGAGCAGTTAAATCTTCTTTAATAATATCTGTAAAAATTATGAATACATATCTGCTAAATAAGCTTGAATCATTCCTTCAAGGTATTCACAGACTATCAAATTAATAGACTCATCAACAAAACGAATGAAAGAGTTACCTTCATATTTAACCATTTCCCATGATTCATTCAGATAAGAAGTTATGATTCCTTCCAGGAATCTGGCAATCATAGGAGAGGTTAGATCTTCTAAGCATACTTTCACTGCAATCTCAGATAACAATATTCCATCTGCTATTTCTTTCTCAGTCAAAACTGGAGCTACAACTTGCTCAACTGGAGCAATCTCTTCCTCAGCTGGAGTTACCACTTCCTCAGCTGGAGCTACCACTTCCTCAGCTGGAGCTGTCTCTTCCTGAACAGTCATAACAACATCTGGAACTTCTTCTGGCTGGGCAGACAAGACTGAATCTTTCACAACAAGAGGAGAGGCAGGACGGCCTGAGACATCTTCATTGAACATCTCCCCCTGCCTGATTTCAGTGGGTACTGAAACCAGGCCCCTAGAGGAAGATGGCTCAGCTGATTTGGAGAGGGATTTGATGGAAGCAGATAAGAGATCAATGGAGACAGCAAGGGGAGCGATTGCCTCTTCAATCATGGTTTTGATTGATGGGGTAATCAGCTCTACAATGCGCGAGATGAAATCAGGAGTGATTTCAAAAGATGATGAATGAGAGGTGGATGGAGCTACAGCAAATATGGTAGATGTGCTGGGATGGAGGATGGTGTGAACAGGGGATTGAGCAGGAGATGGAGCAGGTGATGGAGCAGGAGAATTTTCTGGGGAATGAATTGGAGATACAGGAGGAGTAGGGAATCTCTCTGATCCTAACAAATCAAAGCTAGGAGCAGATATCCTAGCCAGATGAGCAGGTAGAGGAGAGGCTGGAGGAGACAGAGGAACAACCATAGTTGTTTCAGGTGCAGCAGAAGAAGAAGGTCGTACCTCAGCTGAAGTTGATGGTACTTCAACTGAGGCAGACGGCAAAGCAGAGGAGGAGGAAGGGAGAGCTGAGCCAGCTTCAATAGGTTGAGGAGTGACTGATGCAGTCCTTGTGTCCTCAGATTGTGCTGGAGCAGATTTCACGAATGTCCTCTTCCACTTTGAGAACAGATGGGGATCCATCTTCTTGCTGGCATTGATGGTAGTTGCGGCAGAACTCAGCAGCTGGGGGAATTTCTCCTTAAGGAAAATTCCAATAACCCTTCCCAGGGTGACTTCCTTCTTTCCTGTCTTCTTCCTGATTAAATCAAACAGAACTGCAGCCCAATCGATCCTTTTCCGATTAACTATTGCACACATAAGTGTGAATTGCTGCCTTGTTATGTTATCATGGGCAGAGTGCTTGCCCAGAAGCACTTTTCCGACTACCTCAGCGAGGAACTTGATCTTGAAGGGGAAGTTTACCTTGAGCAGCTTGGTGGGAATGCCCTCGGCATGTCCCAGCTCAACCAGCATTCGTCCAAACTCCTGAGCGTCTTGCTCATAATCTTCTTCACCAATAACTAAACCAAAAACATCAGAAAGAACGGCCGGAGTCAGGATAACTTCTACTCCGCCGATGGTACCGATCATCGATTCGTCTGTGGAAGACGACGTGAAAGCCCATTCTTTTATTTCTGGAATGTTGATCTTGATCCTTTCAGACATCAGCTTCTCTAAACCTTGATCCCTGCAGAGCTGGAGAATTTCCACGATTCCTGCATCGCAACTGCTGAAGGCTTCGAAATCCACACTGAATCCGGCATCAAACTTTACTACGGCTAGAACAGCTGGGGAAATCGCCATGGATTCGCCGGAGAAAGCACGAGAAAGCTGGAGAGAGAATGAGAAAGACGAAGCGCCAGAAAATCGCAAGCGGGAAAGCAGAATGCGAAAGGGCACGCTCCGTCGACGATAAAGCACACGATCTTTTAACCTAGGTTGACTATCGGCTTTATATTGGACCGGAAATAGTCGATCTATTAAAAAGATCTTGAACCGATTGTCGAACGGCCGTTCGACGATCGGCTCAGAAGCAGAATAGTCGAACCATCGTTCGGCTAATTCTGGCTTCACAAGCAACAAGCTGTCGTCGAGTAGAGATCGACGATAAGCTCAGCCTGTTCGATGATGGTCGAACGTCGATCGACGATCTTCAAACAGATAAGCTATCATTAACCAGAGGTCGACGATAGGCTCAATCCGTTCGACGATCTTCGATCATCGTTCGACGATCTTCAAGCAGACCTCAACATAGGCAGATATCGTCACACTTAGTCTCGTCCATTGATCATGCCTAGTTGGACTAAAAAGAACAGATGCTTCTGTTCATCTAAAGGCTTGGTGAATATATCACCTCTCTGAAACTCAGTGGATATGAACTCAAGACAGATCTTGTTCTTTTCCACACAATCTCTCAGGAAATGGTGCCTAATCTCAATGTGCTTCGTTCTAGAGTGGTGCACTGGATTTTGTGCAATAGAAATAGCACTGGTACTATCACACATGATCTTGGTGTTCTTGTGTGAGTAACCATAATCCACAAGCTGGTTTTGAATCCACAGGATCTGTGAACAACAACTGGCAGCTGCTATATATTCAGCCTCTGCAGTTGAAGTTGAGACAAAAGCCTGCTTCTTACAGAACCAAGAGACCAATCTCTCTCCCAGGAACTGACAAGTTCCTGAGGTGCTCTTCCTGTCAACTCTGCAACCAGCATAATCAGAATCAGAATATCCAATTAATTCAAACTCTGACTCAGCTGGGTACCAAAGTCCTAGATCTGGACATCCTTTCAGGTATCTCAGGATTCTTTTTAGAAGAATCAGATGAGATTCCTTGGGGTTGACCTGGAATCTAGCACAAAGGCATGTAGCAAACATTATATCTGGCCTACTTGCAGTTAGATATAATAGGGAACCAACAATGGCCCTATAAGTCTTTTGATCAACTGGCTTGCCGTGATCATCAGAATCAATAACTACATTAGTAGCCATGGGTGTAGGCATTGCTGAAGCATCAGCCATCCCAAATTTCTTTACCAATTCCTTGGCATATTTGGATTGGGAGATGAAGATACCATCAGCATCTTGCTTAACTTGGAGACCAAGAAAGTAAGACAGCACACCCATGCTACTCATCTCAAACTTAGAGTGCATCAAGTTGGAAAACTTTTTGCATAGTTTGGGATCAGTGGAGCCAAAGATAATATCATCTACATACACCTGAACTAACAGGATTGTGTCCTTGTGATGCTTGACGAAAAGGGTTCTATCAACTACTCCCCTAGTGAAGTTGTGCTCTAACAGGAAACTAGCTAAGGTCTCATACCAGGCCCTAGGAGCTTGCTTTAGTCCATAAAGAGCTTTTTGCAACTTAAAAACATGAGAAGGCTGAGTTGATGAAACAAACCCTGGTGGTTGTTCAACAAACACCTCTTCCTTAAGCTCACCATTTAGGAATGCACTTTTGACATCCATTTGGAACACCTTAAACTTCATGTAGGCTGCATAGGCCAAGAAGATCCTTATTTCTTCTAGCCTTGCAACAGGAGCAAAGGTTTGGTCATAGTCTATACCTTCCTCCTGTCTGTAGCCCTGAGCTACAAGCCTAGCCTTATTCCTTACTATTATTCCATTTGCATCTAACTTGTTTCTATACACCCACTTGGTGCCTATGATCAGTTGGCCTTTAGGTCTTGGAACCAAAGTCCAAACTTTACATCTCTCAAACTGATTGAGTTCCTCTTGCATTGCAATGATCCAGTGGGGATCTAGTTCTGCATCTTTAAAGGTGAGGGGCTCAACCTGTGAGAGGAAACAAGCATGCATCACATCCTGTCTTAATTGATGTCTTGTTTGCACACCAGCTGATATGTCTCCAATCACTTGAGATGTAGGGTGATCTCTAAGTGTGACAATATCAGCAGGTGGGATGTGATCTTCAGCAACAGTTGGGATTAATTCCTCAGGAGGAATTTGATCTACTGTTGGTGGAACAACAACAACTTCAACAGCTTCAGCAATGTCTTCATCACTGTCTGATTCAGTGATCTGAAGAGTTGAAAGTTGAAGGATTTCTTGAGGGGCATCATGTACCTGCAAAGAACTAGATGAAGGAGAATTTTCCTTCTCCTTGTAAAACATCTGAGACTCATCAAAAGTCACATGCACAGATTCTTCTATCTTACAGGTTGATTTGTTATAAACCCTATAAGCTTTGCTTACTTGGGAATATCCAAGCATGATTCCCATTGAAGCTTTTGCTTCAAATTTTCTAATATATTCTTTATTATTGTTATGAATATAAACAGTACAGCCAAAAATTCTAAAGTAATTAATTTTTGGTTTCTTTCCTTTAAGCAACTCATAAGGAGTTTTACACTTAAGTTTGTGTATCAAACTTCTATTCAAGACATAGTTAGCTATACTAACAGCTTCTGCCCAATAGGATAGAGGCATGTTAGCATCTGCCAACAATGTGCTAGCAGCTTCAATTAGTGTTCTATTCTTCCTTTCAACTACCTCATTTTGTTGGGGAGTTCTAGGAGCTGAGAAGCTATGTTTGATACCTTCTCTCTCACAGAATTCTTGCATGAGAAGAGAGTCAAACTCAGTACCATGATCACTTCTGATCAAGGCCACATGAGTAGAGTACTCAGTCTGCACACAAAGTAGAAAGTCTGTAAGGGCTTTGAAGTTATCAGACTTAGTTCTCAAAAAGAAAACCCAACTGAACCTAGAGAAGTCATCTACAATTACTAATGTGTAATACTTCCCTCCTAAACTCTGTACATTTATTGGGCCAAAAAGGTCCAAATGTAATAAATACAGGATTCTAGGAGAATCACTTTTATTTACAGATTTAAATGAATTCTTGGTTTGCTTGCCTAGCTGACAAGCCTTGCATAGACTCTCCTTCTTGTAGGGGCAAGAAGGTAAGCCTCTAACAAGGTTGTGCTTAGATAACCTAGAGATATTCTTAAGGTTTACATGACTAAGCCTTTTATGCCATAAAGAATTATTATTAAGGGTTAATTCATTAAACAGGCAAATTTCAGAGTGAGATGAATTAAAATCTACTAAATATATATTGCCTATTCTATTACCTATTAAAACAACATTATTATTTAAAGTAATATTGCAAGAGGAGTTAGAAAAAGAAACCTGGTAGCCAGCATCACATAGCTGGCTAACTGAAATCAGATTATGCTTCAGTCCATTGACATAAGCAACTCTCTTGAATGTAACAGCTCCAATCGTGATCTTGCCATATCCTTCTGTCTGACCACAGCTGGAGTCTCCAAAGATAACCTTTGGGCCGAGCTTAGCTTTGTACTTTGACAGAAGCTCTTTGTTTCCTATCATATGCTTAGAGCATCCACTATCCAAATACCACTTATTTTGAGTGATTGGATAGGCCTTCACCTGCAAAACAATTATTTAGACAGAGTGGACCCAGGTAACCTTGGGTCCCTTGTTTTTCACATAAGAAAAACTGGAAATATAAGAGAATGCAGGCTGAGGGTGATAACCTAGTGGGTGAGATCTCCTAGGTGGAATTCTCCATGCAGATGATGGGTCAACAAACCTAGGGTTTCTATTTACATTTAGGTTTCTATGATACTGATTATGATTTTGAAAATCATGTTGAAATCGTCGATCGACGTTCGACGATGGGCGCTCAGATCGTCGAGCTTCGTTCGACCATGGAGCATCCGATCGTCGAGCGGCGTTCGACGCTCTTTGCATTTCTTTGAAAAACTTCTTTCTCTTTTCTCTCTTAGCTTTATTTAGGGTTTTATTTACAAGGTTTACTTGCTCAGTGTTCTTCTTTCCACTAGCTGAAATGAAGTTCACTGGAGTTGAAAGGTTATTTTTAAGCAAGACTGGGGGTTCACTGGGAGAAGCTCCTAAGCCTAGTTTATCATTACCTGACCTAGTGTTAGTCATGCTGGTAATTTCTAACAGCTTAAGGCTTCTACCATTAAGGGATTCTTCTAATCTCTTAGACTTAGCTAATTCTACTTTAAGAAATTTAATTTCTTCACTACAAGTAGTGAGATCTTCTTTTAACCTAATGTTTTCAGAGGCTATTGATTCAGAGTCAGCTAGCCTATTTCTAAGTTCTTTTATTTCTTTTTCTGAACTAATCAAATCTAAACACAGAGATTTAAAATCTAACTTAAACTCTTCTGAAGTAAAATCATAAGATGAAAGTACCTCATCTTCAGTAGGCATTTCTTCATCAGAATCAGAACTCTCTGCAGCAGAGTGGTTGCTGCAGGCATCTATTGCCATTAGGCAAATTTCTTTGGCCTTCTTCTCTTCCTCATCTTCACTGGAGCTTGATGAGGATGATTCTTCATCAGAATCACTCCAGGTTTCAGCAATGAAACCTCTCTCCTTCTTCTTGTTTTTGTAGGAGGATGGCTTGGAGTGCTTCCTGTGTTGTTCTTTGTCTTTTCTCTTTTCCTTGTTCTTCTCCTCTGGACACTCTGGCAAAATGTGTCCAGGCTTCCTGCAACCATAGCAAATAATTTCTTTAGCAGGAGATCGATCATACCTTGGTTTGTCTTCATAGCGTGAAGACTTCTTTCTGAACTCCTTTCTCCCCATCTTGAGAAACCTCTTGGCAAACAGTGCCATAAGTTCCTCATTGGATTGGCTGCCTTCAGAAACATCTGCAGCCTTAAGAGCTAGAGATTGCTCTTTTCTTGTTGGAGTGGGGGTCTTGGCTTCAGCTTCTGCTTCTCTGGTCTTCAGCACTTGCTCAAAAGATTTGAGCTTGCCGAGGAGAGCTTCAGTTGAGATCTCATTGGTACTTCTGGCTTCTTTGATGGGCCAGATTCTTAGATCCCATGTGCTAGGGAAGCACATAAGAATCTTATCATTGACCTCTGTCAATGATATGTCCTTGTCCAGGGTCCTCAGCTCATTGATGATTGAGCTGAGCCTGGTGTACATAGCTTCAACTGATTCAGCATCAGTCTTCTTGAAGTTCTCATACTGTGAGATAAGGTTGGACCTCCTGTCCTTCCTTTCATCAGCTGAACCAGCTACAATCTGGTTCAGTGTGTCCCACATGGCCTTAGCTGAGGAGCAGTCAGCCTCCTTCTGGAACACCTCATCAGACATTGTCTGAGCCAGTATGTTCATTGCCTTGGCATCAGCAATTTTGGCCTTCTTGTATTCATCATTATAGTCTGGAGGAGGCACTGCACTCATATCAGATGATGAGGCAGTGGCTGCAGCAGGTGCTCTTGGGGGACCTGACAAAATAGAAGCAAAAATACTCTCATCAATAGAGTTCATATATAATTTAATCCTTGCTTTCCAGATGCCAAACTTTGCTAAGTTGCATGCTGGAGGTCTGGTGCTAGAATAATCCTTAGACTGGGCCATGATAGTGAATATCTATAAGCTCTTGGTATCTATCAGGATCTTGTGACTTAGGTGTTATCCTATACAGTCAGTCAACCTCCCTTTGATACCAATTGAAAGTGAAGGGATAGATACTACTCTAGAGGGGGGGGGGGGGTGAATAGAGTAATCAAATTTTGCACAATACAAAACTTAACTGTCTACCCAACTCCCTTGGAGTGAAGTGCGGAATGAAGAGATTATAGATCTTGATTTAACCTTAAAGCCTAACACAAGTGATGTGCAAACACAAGCTAACTGTAATTACAGTTTAAGCTTGGAAAACCTAAACAGCAACTAGCAACCTAGTTATATCTATTCACAGCCACAGTACAGGAAATATAATAAACAAGCCAGACGACACAAGGAATTTAAGTGGTTCCCCAAACAACGTGGGTACGTCCACTCTTCTACCACCAAGGTAGGAATCCACTATAGGTTTTTGATCAGGTGCCCTGCCACTAACAGGATCTTCTTCAGGTAGATCCAGAAACCCTTTAGACTTTTGATCAGGTGTCTAAAAACCAAGCACAGGTTTTTGATCAGGTGCCCTGCCACCAAGGGATACTTTTGAAGGGAGTAATAACCCTGTACAGGAGGGGGAAGAAGGTTAAGATGTCTTCTCTATTTTACAATAGATTAGAGAAGCACAAAAAGCTTGCACTGAGCTAGAATGCTCTAAAGAATCAAGGCTCCCCCTGGCTCAAAGATGTCCAGGTGAAGTCTTGCTTCAGTGCAGAGAAAACTCTTCAGAAAGTTCTGAAGGAAAGAGCTACAAGAAGAAAGTAAATAACAAAAAGAAATCTCTTCAAGCAGCTATCTTCTTCTTCTTCTTCAAAGAAACTCTGAGTTGAACTTCCTGAAAGCAGGAGAACTCAGGTGAAGAAGAGATGAAGATCTTAACACTTCTCAGTTAGATGGAGTTTGCTGAGAGCAGGAAGCTTGAGCTTGATGAAGGCTTGAGTGCTTTTGAATATGTGTGTAACACTTGCTTCTGTTAACTAGCTTGAATCCTTCTGCAAAGGGTTCTTTATATAATCATCAGCAAGCAACGGCTCTCTTCCATTTGAATTGTTTGTCTTCTTCTAAGCCTTGAGACCTGGGCTGTAAATATCAAGAAGACAGAAATATCTCTGCAGCAAAACATTCTATAAAAAGGAATAAACCTCTTTCTAAGAAGCTGCAGGCTTAAATCAAATAATCAGATAGACTAAATAAAGTCACATCAGAAACAATCTCTTTATAGCAAAAGAAGACTTTTCAGTCTAACGGCTATAAAGGGCTGTCAGCAGATAAAGTAAATTAAAATGACAGCTAATAAGACAAACAACTTTATCTTAAAAGATTTTAACTCAGGCAATAAGAATAGAGCAAATAATGCCTGGAAACTTTATCATACAGCTTAAAATAGAGTGCCAGAAAATGTATTAAATAATTAAATATAATAAATAAATACAAAATACAGAGGCAGACAGAAAACGTCGAACGACCTTAGAAGATCGTCGAACGACGCACGGAGATCGTCGAACTATCAGGCAGATAGTCGAACGATCCAGATAGTCGAGCTATCAAACAGATAGTCGAGCTACCGCAGCAGATAGTCGAACTATCAGGACAGATAGTCGAACTATCAGATAGTCGATCTATCTAGGACAGATAGTCGAGCTATCAAGCGCACAGAGATAGTCGAACTATCAAGCAGATAGTCGACCTACCTCAGAAAACAGATAGTCGAACTATCAAAAGATAGTCGAACTATCAAAACAAACCAGATAGTCGATCTATCACCAGATAGTCGAACTATCAGATAGTCGAGCTATCAGGACAGATAGTCGAACTATCAAAGCGGAACAGATAGTCGAACTATCAACAGATAGTCGAACTATCAGCGCAGAACAGATAATCGAACTATCAACAGATAGTCGAACTACCAGCGCAGAACAGATAGTCGAGCTATCAACAGATAGTCGAACTATCAGCGCAGAACAGATAGTCGAGCTATCAACAGATAGTCGAACTATCAGCGCAGAACAGATAGTCGAGCTATCAACAGATAGTCGAACTATCAGCGCAGACAAAGCGTCGACCAACTGATAGACGATCGTCGATCAGCCGATAGACGATAGTCGAACGAAAAACCTACTTAACCAAATTCTCAATTTGGAAAAGCGAGGACCCTACAGCTAGACTCCTAACCATTGACCATAGATATTTCTTGGGTCAAGGGCACAAAGAAGAGGACTAAACTCAAATCAAACTAGGGTACCAACACCTTGTACTATCCACCGTCACATGACTTGGTACCCCAATGCGAGATACGAAATCCTCAGACAGAAAAGAATGCGAAGCACCCGTATCAAACAGGGCTCTCACCAAATTATTCCGAATCAGGACAAAGCCTGCAGCACACACATCATGCACAAGCTATACATAACCAAAAACAATAGCACCAGCAAGTAAACTAAATCAACTCATACCTGTGACGACGTCACTTTGCTTAATCGCTTCCTGTTGGCCAAGCTGATAGATTCGGGGCTATGCCTAAGACGCAGAGGAATCAACCACCGCTTTGCCCTTCTCAGCATAAGACGCACCCGTCTTCTTGTCCCCTTTGGGCTGAACAACCCGACAGTCACGAGCAATATGCCCCACCCGGCCACAGTTATAGCATGTACGAGAATCCGGCCTTGATGTCGCTCCGGACACAACGGTCGTAGTCACTTGCCCCGATGGCTTGGACCTCTTGCCCCCTTTCTTCTGGTAGAACGATTTGCTCGGGCGAGGTGCTTGAAACTCTGGCTTCGACGCAACCAAGCCCTTATTCCCTTGTACCCGCCTCATGTCCTTCTCCAACGCACACGCAGTATCAACCAACGCCTGAAACCCTTAGTTCACTGAACTCGAAAGCAGGAACCTCAACTCATCCCGCAGTCCTTCATAGAACCGATTCGTTTTCCTTTGGTCATCCGCGAAGATTGTACCCGCATATCGTCCCAACCTGGTAAACTCATGCAAGTAGATATCCACACTATCTTCCCCTTACTTTAACCGTTGGAACTCATTTTCCATAGGAATGCGTTGCGCTGCTGGGACATGTTTTGCCAAAAATATCCGAGAGAACTCCTCAATTGACACTTGCGTTAATTGCCTGCCCGCCAAATGGTGTACCTCAACCTCGTCCCACCACAACCGCGCCTCTCCTTCAAGCATGAAGGTGACCAAGGTGACCTTGAGAGTTTCCTCCGCCCTGATCGCTGTCATTATCCGCTTGACACGCGATAACCAATCCTCTGCCTGCGTTGGGGATCCCATTCCCGTAAACGTAGGAGGACTGAAGCTCATGAATTGCTTCAACTGTCGGTCAGCTGCTCGTGGGTCTACAGCCTCAACCGGCTCGGGTCTTACATCAACACGAACTGGCACTACTGCCGGCTGCGCTTGCCCGGTCGGCTGAATCATGGCAAATAGCGCCTCAGCAACTAAGCGAACAGTTTCCGCAGATGGAGGAGGTGTTGGCACCTCAGCTGGTGCCGCACTCTCATCAGAGCGCTGGGGCTCAGACTGCCCAGCACCACTACGCGTCACCTATAGGTGGACAAGACACACATTAGCGAACGTATGCAAGCAAAACAACACAAAAAGGAACGCGCAGATTCCTCAAACAAGATTTTGTACATTCCTTAATGGACATTCCAGAGTTCATTAGCATTACAGCAGGTCGCACAAACACGTGCTCGCCACCCCACAAAAGAATTCGACCATGAATTCGAAAGAGGAAAACCGACAAAAGCTGATACCAAAATGTAACGACCCCATCCGTTAAATGACGTATAGTAGAAGGTCCGGCCGGGGCCCCACACTATATGCCACAAACAGACGGTGAGGTCACAGGATAATACCAAACCATACGAATCCTAACTCAGAGCATTTTAGCGGAAGCTTTAAGTTACAAATTTGAACTCTAATCCGGAATGTCCAATATATAAACCACCTTTATATATAAAACCATGGAATGTACAACAAAGGTTTGGCCTTAAGGCCTTACAGTTCCTCTTTACATACAACATGTTTTACAAACCTCGGCGCGCAGGCCGGCCATACATGAGTAAAAGAGAACAAACAAAACCATTCGCTTAGCCTTCAAGGGCTAACCGCAGCAGCATCAGCAACAGTAGTAGGGCTTCAGCCCATCACTTACCACTTGGCTCTCCAGCACCTGCAAGGGAACAATCCACCCAACCGGTGGCAAACAATGCAACGGTCAGCCTTCAGCGGACCCAATTATAACAATCCTACCCCTTTCTCGGGGCATGAGCATTCTTTCCCTGCAAAGCATGGCATCATCAAATAGCAACTATGTGCGCGCAGGCACATTCAAGCCATCACAACTATCGGCCACACGGCCCGACAGTCCGTGCACTCAGGGCACATTCTTGATGTACCGGAATACCAGGGTCAACACCACCGTCTACACGGTATTTGAGCATTCTAGTCTTTCCGGCACGCGGGCCTAAGACTCTCATTAGGCGCTCCAACAAAACTTATAACAAGGCTTCCAAGTCGGACGGACCTAACGCAGGTACGGATCAGCCACCCCCCGTTGCTCAAGTCGCCGTGCCACCTCGAATACGGAAGTATCCATGGCTATTTATAGGCGCGGGTCGGTTTCACCTTTCCTGTTCGGCAATCTGCCTTTTCATCGAGTTGCAGCCCAACGGCTCAACCGCTCATAAAGTGGCAACGCACGGCCACAAGAGTTGCATCCAACCCTCTTCATTTCCTGGACATCATCCAGTACTTCCTGCTGCACCAAGCAACAGGTAGGCACAAGGCAACACAAGCCATAATCACGGAGCCTTCTCCGATATGCAAACAAGCATCACCAATCCAGACCATGTCCAGATGGGCTTCACACAGCATGCCTAGAGCCGTACTCCAATTCCGGCCTCTAACAAGGGTGACTTCACATATCTACCCCAAGGGACACCACAACCCACCGCACACTCCCGGGGAAGGGTTTTCCCTATACAATGCAGAAAAGAAGGACTTCACATGTCCAAGGAGGGAGATCGTTACCCTTGTCGATCTCTTCGGAGCCATCGAAAACTAGCCGGTGAGAAAGAACCGCAGCAGCGTTGCCTTCACAACGCCGGCTTCGGATCACGAATCGGACCACGGGAACTCCGCCGGTGGCTTGCTCTCCTCCTCCTTCTTCTTCCTCCTCTCTCTTTCTCTCTTCCTTAAGCAAAATGAAGAATGACTTCTTCATCATTCCTTCACGAATTTAATCCAGCTAGGAATCACCTGAGCCCTTGGATCTAAAGAGAGAATCTGAACGGCCACGATTTGCCCAAAAAACCCAATTTTTGGCTGACACGGCCTGTGACACGCCCGTGTCACAGGTCGTGTACCCTTAAGCGGCACACGCGGTATTCGAACCGACTGAGATTTACCAGAACACGGGCATCGACACGCCCGTGTCGAACCTGACACGCCCGTGTCATTCCTGAGACACGCCCATGTCATTCCTGCCTCATCGAGCTGCAAACAGTACACGGGTCGGCACACGGCATCGGACACGCCCGTGTCCCACCTGACACGCCCGTGTTCACGGCCGTGTTCAAGGCCGTGTACTTCTCTGACTCGAATAGGCTATTTTCGAAATTTAATTGCGTGACACGCCCTGGGACACGCCCGTGTCCATGGCCGTGTCCCAGGCTCGACGATCGTCGACTATCGATCGTCAACTAACCTGAACACGCCCTGGGACACGCCCGTGTCCCAGGCCGTGTACCCCCGACACGCCCTGGGACACGCCCGTGTCCCAGGCCGTGTCAAACAGCCTGCACCTCAAATAAGTTTGAAAACTCATTTTGAGATTTCTGGGGTGTTACAGTTTTGCAATAAGAAAACATCTATGTCTACTTCAACTGCTGAAGCTGAACACATTGCAGCTGGTAGTTATTGTTCACAGATTTTATGGATTCAAAATCAGCTTCTAGATTATGGTTATAATTTAAATAATTCAACTATTTTCTGTGATAATACTAGTGAAATTTCAATTGCACAGAATCCAGTCCTTCATACTAGGACTAAGCATATAGAAATTATGCATCATTTTCTAAGAGATAATGTTGACAAAAATAAAATTAATCTTGTTTTTATTTCTACAAATTTTCAAAGAGCTGATATTTTCACTAAATCTTTAGATGAAAAGAAACATATATTCTTCTTAAATAAGTTAGGAATGATAAATGGAGAATCATTAAATTGATTTTTGTTCTGAGATCGACGAACTGTACACCTTTCGTCGAACGGAGTTCGACGAACTGTGAACTTTTCGTGAAACATTCGTCGAACGGAGATCGACGAATTTTCTATAAGAAACTTTCATCGAACGGAGATCGACGTTTTAGTTTCTAGTACTTTTCTTCGAACGGAGCTCGACGAAATGCATATCTTTCGCAAAACTTTCGTCGAACGGAGATCAATGAAATGTATTTGTTTTAAGAAATTTTTCAACGAACAGAGTTCGATGTTTCACTTTTCGTCGGACGGAGTTCGCCTTTTCGACTTCTGAAAACTTATAATTAGGTTTTCATCGAACTCTATCCCGCGCATTTCCATTTCCCATGCACTTGATCTCTCTATTTCGCAGGAAAATGGAAATTTCTCAGGCGACTCTCTCTGTGATGAAATTCGATGCCGGATTCGACATCGATATGGACTCATTCTGCCACTCAGATCAAATCTTCCAAGATATTTTGCAACTGTTTGAAGCTCAACAACTGCGCAATCTTATGACCACCAGGATCAAACTCCCTGTCATAGAGATAAAAGAATGGGATCATACTGCAAGGATTCATGATCTTACAACTATTACTGGATCTATCTCAGGCAATCAGGTTACACTTACCGCAACAATTTTATCTGAAATTTTAAGTTTAGTTAATGGAGAAGATGACATAGAATTGTCTAGTTCAGAAATAGATGTTATAATTGATAGAATGGGACATAATCAAGGAAACCCTAACCACTTACTGAAGAAATTTTTTTCTATAGAATATAAATTCATAGCTGATGTAGTTGAAAAGGTAATTTTGGGCAAACACACTGCACATAATTATGTGACCAGGAACCAATTTATTTTGATGTGCGCTCTGGTGGACCAAAAAACTGTAAACTGGGGAATAATATTGTTTGATTCAATTAAAAAGAAGATTAAGAAAAAAGATGTTAGTTATGGGAGAATCTTGGGAATTTTTCTCCAAACCAAATGCCCAGAGGTTTTGGTATCTCCAACAATGCATATCAATGCATCTAAGAGGCTAACCTCTGCTCTCTTTGGAAGATGGGAGAGGGTGATCCCTATGCCATCTAGGGCTACCTCCTCTAGGATTACTTCTGAAAGCACAAGGGCTGTTCCATCAACTCTCTCAACCCTAGAAGAGGCTCCTGCTCCTCCTAATTCTTCTCCTTAACCATCTCCACATCATTCCCCTAGGCAGCTATCTCCACCTTCTCAAATACCTGCTATATCTGAAGAAATTCCATCATCAAATCCACATGTTGATTCCCTAGTTCCTCAGTCACCACTACCACCAAATTTATTTGAAGAAATTCCTTCCACTTCATTTCATACAGAATCTACAATTCATCTGTCACCACCTTCATCTCCACTACTTTCATCTCCTCCTCACTTCTCTGTACTACATTCATCACTACCACATTCAGTTATACCTCATATATCTCCACCACACTCACCTATCCAGGACATTATTACAGATGAAATTCCCCCTGTCATCCCTCCTTCATTTATTCCTCAATCATTCACTATCTGTCCAACCTGTTGAAGCCAAAATTGACCTCAACGGGAGTTCAAAATAGGGATGCAGCCAACACCTACTTCTCTCGAGTCCCGACCCTCGATTGGTTGCTAAGTACCTAGGACAGACCCAAAGCCTCAGCAGGGGAGGTCCCACCGCACACCCGGATGATCTCTGATAGCTTCCCTTCCAAAGCCAGAAGCTGGGCTAGGAGCTCCTTAGAAAGCACTAGAAATTTGGAGAATAATGAGAGTCCCCTTTCTAAGGAGACCTTGTGGGTCTATTTATAGTCTTTTGCGGACCTGAAGTTACTGAAATACCCCTGACTTGTCTGCCAATAGCCAAATCCCACTGTTTGTAAAGTACTAAATACAGCCCCTGGGGTGTATGGGTAATTTTATCCGAGGGCGATTAAGTAATTTTAACCTGAACCCTGGGCCCCACTCGGCGAGAACCCTATGCCGAGAAACCTCTCGCCTTCATTTGGAGGGAGCTAAAAAGAAGTGTCGAAAGTCTCAAGCTGAGCCGGCCTCCGCCTTCTACGAGACGCAATCCTTCTCGCCGACTCTGCCGGAAGCGGATCCCGGCTGACCAATGGTGAACGCTCTCGCCCGTTTCCAGGCGAGAGCTCCTCTAATCTTGACACTGTCATTGCTGGATGCGACGTTGAGTGAGTGGAGATCACCCAACGCCCTTGTTGCTGACTACGATGTTGAGTAAGTGAAGCTCACTCAACACCCTTGCTGCTGACCACGACGTTGAGTGAGTGGAGCTCACTCAGCGCGGTGTTGAGACCACTCAATGCCTTCTTGCCCGCTTCTGGTCACGGGCGGGATCTCGCCTGCTCCTGTGCGGGAGCTCCTCCGACACGAGAGCTCTTCTGGTCTTCAGGCCCAAGTTAGCCTAAGGCTGGTCCAACCTCGACCGTTTATGCCTCTAGGTGCCACCCAGTGAATATAGGGTTGTACCTGGGTGCCACCCATCGAATATAGGGTTGTACACAATCCCCGCTCTTTCAGAGCTAGCCCTGCGCTCGAAAAGACACGTCCAACCCAGTAATATTTGCTGGGCATGTGTCATTTCAAAAAAGGAGAATCTTTTGGTGGGCCATACCATGGCTATATATATGTGTGGATAGACGACCGTAAAACTGTTCCCGAGTCACCGCTCTCTACCTGAGCTCTCGCGAGATCTCGTCATGCGTTCCAAATGCATTGACAAGCCGCTCCCGCAAGACCTCCAAGACCGCATCAACGCGGCCCAGGTGCGAGCCCTGGTGAACAGGGCTGTGGTTGCCCCTTGGCTGGCGAAAAATTCGTCAGCCGCTAATCCTTCTCCGCTAAAGAAGAAGAAAGAGAAGAAGAAAAAGAAGGCGAAGGTGGTCCAGCGGGACCTTTCCCGTGAGAACAGGGACTTGCCTACCCCGACTCCTGATTGAGTGGATGGTGCTTCCCCTCCGCAGAAGGTATGCCTCTCTGATTTGCTGAGCCCCAAGATTGCGAGTCAACTACGATCTGAGCATACGCAAGGGTTGGTAACTGGTGCAATATCTTTCGCAGGAAGCGGCTCGAGGTGATGATACCGGGTCACCGCTGGTACCTCCAGACCCGTCGCCTTAACCTCCCGAGGATTGAACACGGGTAATAGAGGTCACTCCTCCGGCTGCCTCTTGGAGAACCGCGGGTATGCTTTTTTCTGTTACCCCCTTCTGACCATTTCACTCGCAGCCAATACCTATTGTCAAGCTGACTTCTCACATCCTCAGCTTCCGCCGACCCGGGTCTCGCCACCCGGGAGGGTGAAATAATTACTTCTAATCTGCTCGGCCAAGCGGCTAATCCCACCCTACTGGCGCGAGGGGTGTCTACTGGCCCCTCCATATCCCAAAAGAAGGTCAGCCATCTTGCGAGAGAGAATGATTCCCCCATGCTTCCGTCCAGGCAGGGATCACTGTGCGCGAGGCTTTTCACCCGAGACGCGGAAAGCCACTCCACCTCCTCTATGGGACTGAGGGGGGGGGGGCGGGCCTTCTCGCCAGCCATAGGCAAGTGGCTCTCGTCAAGCGGAAGGTAAGCGAAACATTACCATAGTTCTTACTCAGTTCTCGCTGTAACCACGAATGCTATTTTCCCAGAGGATCCATACTTGCGAACTGGGGCTGATGAAGATGATGAAGACGATGATGAGGAGGGTCAGGAAGAGGACGGCGAGAGATCTCCCCTTTTTTTGTCTGGCGAGATGGAGGACATTGTAAATGACGTTGGGAGCACGTAGAGACGAGGGAAGAAGATTACTGCCCTCCTGTCGAAGCTTGTATGGCAGGAGCGGGCCCGCTCCACTGCGGAGAAAGAATTCCGCAAGATGGTGGAGCATAGGATCGAGGCCCTTAAGCGCGACTATTTCTTTTGTGAGATAAGGCGGACGGGTGGGCCTACCGCCGAGTCCTCCCCTTGGAGGTGTATCGCACAGATTCGAGACCAGGCTCGTCAAATCAACCTAGGGTGTACCACCCTGTCTTCCTAGTACAACCCGTTGACGCCCCCGAGGACCAGACGACGGGAGCAGGTACAATGGAGATGGGAGCCGTACTGATCGCCGAAGCCTCTCCCCTTCTTTCCTCTCGGCCTTCCCTTCCCCCAATGTACCCTGTTTTTTGATGTTCTGGACTGTTCGCTTGTAACCTTTCAATCATTGTTTATTATTATTGTCGTTTCTTTTCCTTTTTAACTCTATCCCGGTGAGAGCGATCCCTGCTCTGGTTTTCATTTTATGCTCCACGCGGCCGTTTCGAAATGCTCGCGCAAGTCTGAACCTTCGGCCGGTCGCTGTCATCCCAGGCCGGAACTTGAGGCGTCACTCTCTCGGGGCATAACGCCTGTACCGCCGCCGCTATTTTCATTATATATATTTTTTTCTTTTTTAGAAAAGTCATCATTACCGCGGCTTCCTATGAATAGAAGAGTTCACCAAACACATTTATTTCTCGGATCCGGAACCCTCATTCCACTCCTCGTTGCTTTCGCGACTTCCCGAGAACTTCCCCTTGCTCCCGCTTTCTTCTCTTGTTTTCGCCTAACCTTCGCTCTCGCACATTCCTTTGAGATCTCGCCTTCCATCCCTTCGACAAAATACCGAGCGAAAACGAGGGGCGTTCACATTGCGCGGAAGCCTTCCGAAAGCATCAGTTTCCCACTTATCGCCTAACCCTTGAAGAGTACAAACGGATCCCTTGTTAGTATGTTCCCGCCGACTTCACTGCGAGAAATCCCGGCAACCAAGATAGGGTAAAAACCACGGGAGAGGGGGAGCTCGCCATCCCCCCTCGAACACTTCGAGGTTAGCTTTCTCCTTCCACTCTGACCGGAGATGCGCCAGGCCCTCCGTTACTATGGAGTGGTCCCCGCGCAGCTAAACCCTAACTCGGTCACCATCCTTGTAGCATTCATCTGCTACATGTGATCGGAGAAGATCGAGTTCAGCCTCTCGATTTTCCAAAAGTTGTTCATCTTTTGCGCGAAGGGAGGGGTAGTCTTCTTCTGTGGGCAACTGCTCAAGACGTCGGTCTCGCCAACAAGCATCATCATTGGGGCGAGAAGTTTATCTTCATCTCTGGCGACTTCGGCAGTGTTCCTCTCGCGCTTGTCCAATATGAGGATTCCGCCTACAAGCCGCCCACCCTGGGATCGCGCGAGAGCGCCATTCTGGAGTTCTTCAGGATGAAGGAATTTGATGTCCCATTCCTACGACGGGACTTCGACTCTCTCCCTCCCGTTCCTCCCGGCGAAGGTACGGTCCCGTCCTCAACCTGATATTCCCCTTCTAAATTTCAATACATTATTTTGCCGCCCTTATAGGAGAGCGAGAAGTTCCTCTGCACCAACCCTTTGCCGAGACTCAAGGTACCGAGGGCCAGGCTGTGAGAGATCCGCTGGCTCTCGTGAAATCCACGGCTCAGGCTTGCCGGGACGAGCCTCCCCCGCCTCCTTCGACCAGTGCCATGAAGCGAAAGCCCGGTGCCTTTTCGTCCCAGCCCCTAAAAAGACCGAAGCCAACCGCGACCGATAAAGGGAAGTACGTGATGACTACGCCCGCCCGACCTCTCGCACCCGGCCGGTCCTTCGAGGAGGTCCTGCAAGTGGCCAGTGAGATGATCGTTGCATCCAGGAATAGCGTCGGGGCCCCTGCCAAGAACCTTCCAGCCGCAAGGGGGGCTGGTGGCGAGGGGGTGGCAGTCGAGACCTCCACTCAGTCTCCGTCCAAGGAGGTGTCAAAGGGGCACAGGAATTTTGGCCTCGGCGTGAAGTGCCTCGACGCTGAGGGGAAGCCCTTGCTGCGGTGTGACCCTGAGACCAACCAAGTCTCCATCTCGACCCTCCTCCCGAGCTGGGCGGGGCGCGACCATGTCACCGGCGAGGCTTTCGCGCTGGGCTACGACCTTTACAGCCGGGAGTACGCCGACCTCTATGATCAGCTGCCCACAAGGCTCCTGTACTTTGACTCTGTCCGGGCTCTGATGCATGGGTTAGAGCTTGTGCACATGTGCGCACGCCGAAGCATTACCATCGACCGCAACTTCGGTGAGATGCTCAAGGCGCAGGACTAGGAGGTGGCCTAGGCGGCAGTTCTGAAGCCACAGCTGGCGGATGCTATGGGACGCCTTTCCTCGTGCCCAGCAGAGGAGGTAAGTGAGATATTTCAAGCACTCACTCTCATCGCTGTAATCCATAGGTCATATTGATGTTGATTTGTTTCTCCCTTCTGCAGGATTCTGCTCAGAATACAGCCCTTCGCGCGTAGCTGACCTAGCTACGATATGAGAACATCCTGCTAAAGGACAAGCTCCGGCGCACAGAAACAGCTGTGGTTCCGCCTCTCCCATTGCTGGACGAGAGGCTGAGGAGCCATCACTTCTCGGAGTATGACATCGACAAGCTTCTACATACCAACACTCAAGCAACGGTCAGGCTGACCCTTGAGATATTGTGGGATGTGGGATGTCTAAACGAGAGTGGCAAGATCGTCAGCGCTCCTCAGCTTGTTCCTTTTCTCTTCGAGCCTATCCAGAAGCCCCCAGGAGCTCCCGAATCTCCGCCTCCGGATGTCCCGAGATCCCCCATGGCTGCTGGCGAGACATTTGGGGAGAGCTCGGGCGAGAGCTCCCATAGTAGCTCAAGCGGTAGATCGAGCGGATACAACGCTTCTCCCTGATGGGTTTCCTTTTCTCTTTTTGTTTCTGTAATGAGCGAGACACTCTAACTTTTTGTAATCACATTTGGATGTATAAATTGTTAGTGTTTGAAAGAGAGGGGATAAGATACTTATTACTCTAGAGGGGGGGGGGGTGAATAGAGTATTCAAAAATTAAAAGACTCTAAACACTACTCTTGAGCAAATTACGGAATTAAAATATAAAATCTTTAAATCTACAGCCTAATCAGAGTGTAGTGAATAAACACAAGCTAACTGATGTTTCAGTTGAGCTTTATACCTAGCACAACAACTAGCAACCTAGTTATATCTATCATAGCCATAGATAAATGATTAAAGTAAACAACCAGACAACACAAGAGATTTATAGTGGTTCCCCAATTGGGTACATCCACTCTTCTACCACCTTGGTAGGAATCCACTACAGGTTTTTGTTCAGGTGCCCTGCCACCAAAAGATCTGCTTCAAGTAGATCTAGAAACCCTTT
Source organism: Platanthera zijinensis (assembly GCA_039513925.1). NCBI lineage: Eukaryota > Viridiplantae > Streptophyta > Magnoliopsida > Asparagales > Orchidaceae > Platanthera > Platanthera zijinensis. Next base: position 42,179,398 of record CM077083.1, read on the forward strand.
GAGCTTTTTATCAGGAGCCAAAAATCCAAACACACAGGTTTTTGATCAGGTGCCCTGCCACCAAAGTTTCACTTTTGAAGGGAGTAATAACCCTTTTACAGGAGGTTAAGAGAAAGAAATGAAGGTGTCTTCTCTGTGTTCAGGGAAGCTAGTGGATTGCTCTGAGAAAATCAAAGCTCCCCTGGCTTAGAGAATGTCCAGGAAGAAGCCTTGCTTAAGGGTGTAGGAACTCCAGATTGCTTTGAGGCTTTTTTGATGCAGCTTTGAAGAAGACTCAAGATGTTGATGGTTGTTCTTCTTCAGCAGCTTTGAAATCTGGAAGGAGAGTTCTTCTTGAAAACTTGATCACTGAGTGTTGATTTTCCTGTAGACAGGATGAACTAAGGAAGCAGCAGAAGAACAAATCTTTTTCTCTTGAGAGCTCTTGTTCTCTCACAGTTATTTTTTCTTTTGTTTCTGTGTCTGTATCTCTATTGTCTTCAGCCGACTACTTTAAAAGATAGAAACTTCTCTTGTGTGACACGGTCTCGAGCCCTGCACAAAAAGTCTTTCCTAATAATAAAATAAGACAAAATATGGAAACCTGTACCAGCAATCTCTTTTTCATTCCCAAAAAGGAATTAAAGATAAAAGAAATATCCTTTCAATTTGACTTAACAAACTGGCACAGTAAATTAAGCCTAACGACTATAAAACAGCTGTACACAATCCGCTCTTTCCTTTAATAAAACAAACAACTTTATTCGGTCAAATTCTTTTTAATCAATGCATAAGAAATATTGCAAATAGGCAATAGAGTATAGGCATTCTAATAAGTAAAATATTTGAATAGAATATGATTTAAATAAGATTGAATATTACAGGAAATCTTCTGAAATGAATATTGATAAAGGCAGACAGAAATCGTCGAGCAAAGAACGAAGATCGTCGATCTGGACAAGCAGATCGTCGACCTGAAGAAAGAACAAGCAGATCGTCGATCTCACTTCAGAGTACTTATAACTCTGAGATCGTCGATCATCATTCGAAGATCGTCGAGTGACAATCGACTATCGTCGAGCACAATTCTACTAAACAGAATTTCTATTTCTATCAAATCTCAACTATCCTATGTGGGTCTATCCTATGGTAGACTAACAATTAGTCGAACAATTGACCATAGATAAATCTTGGGTCAAATAAATTCTAAATGAGATGACATGGTCCAAATCAAAAACTAAGGAACCAACAGTGTTTGTACCCCTCCTTTTTCCTTTCTTTTTTTTTTGTTGATAATGAATGTTGCTCAAGAGAGCTTCCGCCGAGGCCCCTGGCCCCTCTAGGATAGTCTCCCTTAGCGGTAGATAGGTGAGAACCTGCCGAAAACTCGAGTCTTAGACACATCGTTCCCGCGTTCTGCCGAGAACCATTTGTCGTGAGTGTCGTTCATAGGCCTTTTTAGGGAAGACCGCCCCTCCTTGCCTTGCGTGATCGATCGGGTCTCCTTGCCTAGACCCGCCGGAAAATTCATTTGGCGAGATCCCACAGCTAGGATCTCCTGGCCGAGACCTCTCCTGGCCGAAACCTATCCTGGCCAAGACCTCTCCTGGCCGGGACCTCTCTTGGCTGAGACCCTTTTGGGTCTGCATTCAGGGTGTGTCTTTTTCCTATCCTAGAACATCCATGTCGGAACATTTATAAACACCAAACCTATCCACAACAGGAGAGCCCTCGGACATGCCAGCTAGACGTGAGCCTGCGCAGCGGGTCTACCTCGGGTCGAGCCTAGCTAAGAGTAGTGTAGAAGTAACAAAGGATCAATAACCAAGAACCAAGGACCAAGCCTCTCCCCCACAAGCGAGCCTTTGGACATGCCAGCTAGACGAGAGCCTCTGTAGTAGGTCTACCTGGGGCCGAGCCGAGCTCGGGGTGTTGATGAAGATCTCATAACCAAAAACTCTCCCCCACAGGCGAGCCTTCAGACCTGCCTGCTAGATGAGAGCCTGCGCAGCGGGTCTACCTGGGGCCGAGCCGAGCTCGGGGTATTGATAAAGATTTCATAACCAAAAGCTATCCCCCATAGGCAAGCCTTCAGACCTGCCAGCTCGATGAGAGCCTGTGCAGCGGGTCTACCTGGGGCCTAGCCGAGCTTGGGGTGTTGATGAAAATTTAATAACAAAAACCTCTCCCCCATAGAAGATCCTTCGGACCTGCCAGCTAGATAAGAGCCTGCGCAGCAGGTCTACCTGTGGCCGAGCCGAGCTCGGGGTGTTGATGAAGATCTCATAATCAAAACCTCTTCCCCACAGGTGAGCCTTCAGACCTGCCAGCTAGATGAGAGCCTGCGCAGTGGGTCTACCTGGAACCGAGCCGAGCTCGGGGTGTTGATGAAGATTTCATAACCAAAACCTCTCCCCCACAGGCGAGCCTTTGGACCTACCAGCTAGATGAGAGTCTGCGCAGCGGGTCTACCTTGGGAGGAGCCGAGCTCGGGGTATTGATGAAGATTTCATAACCAAAACCTCTCCCCCACAGGCGAGCCTTCGGACATGCCAGCTAGATGAGAGCCTGCGCAGTGGGTCTACCTGGGGCCGAGCCGAGCTCGGGGTGTTGATGAAGATTTCATAACAAAACCTCTCCCCCCCAGGCGAGCCTTCGGACTTGCCAGCTAGATGAGAGCCTGTGCAGCAGGTCTACCTGGGGCCGAGCCGAGCTCGGGTTGTTGATGGAGATTTCACAACCAAAACCTCTCCCTAATTCTGACATTAAAATGAATACAATCACCTCCTCCCCCTCATGGGTAGAAGCGATTTAGATCATCACCGCTCCAAGTGTGGCTCAAGGTCCTCCCTTCCACATCCTGGAGGTAATAACCTCCTGTTCTAAGGGCCTCTTTTACTATGTAAGGCCCTTCCTTGTTTGGGTTGACCTTGCCCACGGGGGCTGACCTTCCCGCCGCGTCAACCTTTTTCAATACCAGATCTCCTTCGACGAACTGCCTGATCCTGACATGCTTGTCGAAGTATTTTGCCATACGACACTTGATCTCTTCTTGCCTGATGGTTGCGACATCCTGCGCTTCTTCCATCATGTCTAGCGGGAGGCGCAACCCCTCCTCATTTTCCAACCTCCAAGCCTCATCTCCTTCCCTTGTGGTTGTGATCCGTAGGGACCGAACCTCGAATTCCATTGGGAGGACTGCCTCACACCCGTGAGAAAGCTTGAAGGGGGTCTCGCCCGTGGCCGTGTTCGGGGTCGTCCTCAAGGCCATAGAACCGAGGGGAGCTGCTCCACCTAATTTCCCCTCAAATTTTCTACTTTTTTCTTGAGTAAGTTCACAATTATTTTGTTTGCTGCTTCCACCTGACCATTGCTCCGTGGGTGGTGGACAGAGGCAAACCTGAGATCTATCCCCAGCTGGGCGCAGAAGCTGATGAACTCTTCACTGGCAAACTCGGGTCCATTATCTGTCACTATTTCTTTGGGTTGACCGTATCTGCATATGATCTCTCCCCAGACGAAGTTCCTTATGACTTGTGAGGTGAATTTGGCCAAGGCCTTAACCTCCAGCCACTTTGAGAAGTAATCAATCATGACTAGGAGGAACCTTCTTTGCCCACTAGCTAGAGGAAAAGGTCCGACCAAGTCCATCCCCGAGATGTCGAAAGGCCATGGCTACGAAATGCTCCTGAGCCTTTGAGCAGGCAGGAAATGGAGAGGGGCGTACAACTGACATTTCTGGCTTCTCTTTTCAAACTCAGCTGCGTCCCTCCTCAGGGTCGGCAAGAAGTACCCCTGCCTTACCACCCTTACTTCAAACGTCTTTCCTCCCGAGTGGCTGCCGCACTCGCCCAAGTGCACCTCCCCCAGGATCTTCGGGACCTCTTATTCGATCGCACATCTTGCCCAGAGCCCTGACATCATCTTATGATGCAACCCCCTTCCAACATCAGGTAGTGAGCCGCTTTACGCCTGAATCTTTTTGCATCCTTAGTCTCCCCTGTCACCTTGCCCGTGGTTAGGAAGGTTACCAACGGATCCACCCACGAGGATCGCAAACCTATCTCCATTAACTCCCCTTCCTCGATCGCTAGTCTGAACAGTTCTGTCAGGGTCCCGCCTCCCCGGGGTCCAAACTTCGCCAATCGATCGGCGGCCGCACTCTCCTCCTGGGGGATGTGCTGGATTGAGAATGATTAGAAACCTCTGATGATTGCCCTTACCTTGGAAAGGTACTTTATGAGGGTAGGCTCCCGAGCTTCAAAGTCTCCTCGAATCTGCGATGCTACCACCATCGAGTCAGTGAAGGCCTCCATGTCTCGGATCTCAAGCTCTCTCGCCAGACAAAGGCTGGCTATCACGGTCTCATATTCTGCTTGGTTGTTGGTTACCAGAAAGTGGTAGGCAACCACCTGCTCTATGACGACCCCCTGGGGGCTTATCAGCACTACTCCTCCCCCAAGAGAAAGATTTCTCGAGGCCCCATCAACCATCATCTTCCATGCCCCCTGCGGCTGTTGGTCCCCCTCCTTGACCTCGACTACATAATCTGCTAGAAAATCCGCCCCCGCTTGCGCCTTGATGGAAAGCCTCGACACGAAGGAGATGTCGAACTCGCTTAGTTCGATGGACCACTTGGCAAGTATTCAAGAGTGCTACACCCCTTCAAAGATCTTACGCAGAGGATGGTCGGTCACCACCTTAATCGAGTGTGCTTAAAAGTACGGTCGAAGTTTCCTGGCCGAAACAACCAGAGTGTATGCTAGCTTTTCCAGGATGGGGTAACAGAGCTCTGCCTTCTTCAAAATCCGTCTCACGTAATAGATATGAAATTTCTTCTTTCCCTCTTCCCTGAACAGAACAGAGCTCACGACCTCTGCTCCTACTCCTAGATACAGGGCCAGGTCCTCTCCTTCTTTTGGTCTTTGAAGTAGAGGAGCGTGGGAGAGCTGTCTCTTCATCCCTTGGAAGGCCTCTTCACATTCGGCGATCCACTCAAACCTTTGGTTACACCTCAACACCTTGAAGAATGATGAACACTTGTCACCTGATCTGGAGAGGAAACTGCTTAGACTGGCCAACTTTCCTGTCTAGCGCTGGATCTCCTTGGCATCGCGAGGTGATTCCAAGTATAGATGGCCTTCATCTTATCCGGGTTAGGCTCTACCCCTGCCGGGGTCAAGATATGCCCAAGGAACTTCCCTCGGCTTGCCCCAAAGACACACTTCAAGGGGTTCAACTTCATCTTGAATCTCCACAGGGTAGCGAAGGTCTCTTCTAGGTCCCATAGGTGCGAGTTCACACACTTGCTTTTCACCATCAGGTTGTCGACATAGACCTCCATGTTTCTCCCCCTTTTACCCTGGAAGACTCGATCCATCATGCGTTGGTAGGTATCCCCTGCATTTTTCAATCCAAAGGGAATCATTTTATAGCTTAAGCACCCCTCCCTAGTGATGAAGGAGACGTCCTTGACATCGGTAGGGTGCATCCGGATCTGGTGGTAACCTGAAAAAGCATCCAAAAAACTCATAACAGAAAAACCGACGGCTGAATCAACCAGCGCATCGACTCGAGGTAGAGGGTAGCAATCCTTAAGGCATGATTTATTTAATAAAGAGAAATCGATACACATTCGCCAGTTCCCGCCCCCTTTTTAACCATTACCATATTTGAGATCCAGCCTGGATACTGGATCTCTTAGATGAAGCCGGCTTCCAGGAGCTTCCTGACCTCCTCGCAGATCGGCTCCTCAAGCTTGGTGGCGATGGTCCTCATCTTCTGGCATATGGGGCAAGTCCGTGGGTCCAGGTTCAGGCGATGACCAGCCACATCCGTGTCAATGCCCGACATGTCCGCCGCGCTCCAGGCGAAGATGTCGACATTGCTCTGGATACAAGCTCTCATCTAATCCTATTCCTCGGGACTTTGACCCCCACTGATCCGCACCTTCCGCACCTGTCCTCCACTGGTGAAGGCCTCCATTTCCACCACTTCTTCAGCCGTCTCCAGCCGTGCCTGCTCCCAGCCGACCCTTGCTTCTTCTTCGGGCTCCATCTCCTCCCTTCCTGTTTCAACCTCCGTTGCCTTCTCCAGTCTCCCATGCTCAACTCTTGTTGCTTGCTCCTCCACTACCTCCATCGCCTCCTCTAGGCTCTCCTACTGCTGCTCGACTTCCACCCCCATCCGGGCCTCTTGCTCAACTTCTCCCTGCTCCTCCGCGCTCTCCCTTATTGCCTCCCCTAGGCTTACCTCCTCTTCCGTGATATCTTCTCCTTGCTCTGCTAGCTCCCTCTCAAGCTCTTCTGCCTCTGCCATCCAAGACACAGTGTTGACCGCCGTTACGTAGCACTGCCTCGCCACCTTTGGGTCTCCCCTAATCCTGACCTTCACCCCTCCATTATTAAACTTGAGATATTGATGAAACAAGGAGGGGACGCAGCGAAAGGCGCTGATGAGGGGACTCCCAAAGATGGCGTTGTAGTTACTCGGGGCATCCACGATCATGAACCTGCAGTTCCGCGACACACCTCCCAACTTCACGTGCAACCCTACTCCTCCTTCAACTTCTTTCCTCTCGCCCAAGAACCCAAAGAGCGGTCAATCTGAGGCTAGGATCCTCTTCCCCTATACCTTCATCTCATCGAAAGCCTTCTTAAAGATCACATTAACAGAACTCCCGTTATCCACTAGTATCCTTTAGACTGTGAAGTTCTCCACTCCTGTCTGAATCAGGAGGGCATCGCAGAACGGATTATCAAAGTCTGGCATGTCAGCTGATGAAAAGGTGATTTTTTCATCTGGGGGGGGGGCAGAGAGGTCGAGGCGACCCCTCTTCGGAACATGGTCTGAAGGCTACCCTTGCGGGTTGCCTCAATCCCTACTCCCCTGTGGATCACCCCGATCCCTCCTCGGGTTCCCACATCTGCTCTATCCTCACACCTATCTTCCTCCTCCCTCTGCTGCACTTCCACAATCCTTACCGGTGGATCCTGCCTCCCCATTCCTCTAGCTTCCCTCATCTCTAAGAACTCCGGGAAGGTGGCCGTTGCGTGACGTTCCTCCTGGTGGAAGTCACAGAAGGGCAACGCCACCCTGCCTCCTCTTTCTTCTCCACCTCCCCTTCTTCCAGCCCCTCAAACTCCTCTTCTTCCTCCTCTTTCTCTAGCAACCTCCATTGTTTCCTGCGGCGGCGGGAAGTGATCCCTCGGTCCCTGCCTCCACGCCTGCTGATCGAACCTCCTCGGCTCCCGAAGGTTATCCCTTCCCTGAAAACCTCCTCCTTCACCCTGGGGGCAACCCTCATGAGGCCTCCAACCCAACCAGTTGTTTGGCTCCCGGGCCCCCCATCCATGTTGCTGTCCCTATCCTTGAGGTTCTTCCCTCATTCTCTCTTCTCTTTTCTCCCTCTGCCTTCCCGCTGCAGGTTCCTTCACATCATCCTCCGCCAACCTGGCCAACTTTCTGGCAAATGACGTATTCTCCCTTTTGAAGTCTATCTCTTTCGTCGCCCTCTCTATGAGCTCCTCGAAGGAGAGGGGGGGGGGGGGGGGTACTCTCTTCAACTCCATACTGAAGAAACCCGGCCTCAGTCCCAGGGTGAATGCGAGCATCAACGCATACCCTAGGACCTCCTAGACCAGGAGAACCTCTTCTTGAAACCGGTCGACGTAATGACCCAGCGTCTCCTCCGGCTTTTGTCTTACTGTAAATAGGCACTCCGCCTCCTTCTTCTGCTTTTTTGACGTTGAGAACCTTAATAAAAACCCCCTGCGTAGATCTTCAAAGCTGTATATTGAGCTAGCCAGCAACTGGTGGAACCTGTCCCAGGCCTTCTCCTTCAACGTGATGGCGAACAACCGACACTTGAAGGCATCTAAAATCTGCCTGATCGAAACTACATCCTCGAACCACTGTACATGCTGCACAGGGTCATCCTTCCCCGAGTAATAAGACATGTCCGGCTCCCGGAACCCCTCTGGCACCGTAGCTGAGATGATGAGCTCGCTGAAAGGGCTCTCGCCTCCTAGCTGGCGGAAGGGCACGTCTCGTGGCCTCGGCTAACTGGCCCGATCTACGAGACCGCACCCAGGGAAGAGTTCCCGCACAGCCGCCTCCCTCTCGCCTAAATCTGTCGGAATCTCCTTTCCGGGGCGCTGGCCGGGGAAAAGTTCCCGCGCGGCCATGTACCTCTCACCGACCTCCATCGGGATCTCCTTCCTGGGACACTGCCCAGGAGCATTCATGCCCAAGAGCGGGACCACCTCCACCGGAACTGGAGGTGTCGCCCACTCACTCCTCACTAAGAAGGCCAAGATAATGGTCTGCTGGACCTCTGGCCTGAAGTCCTCTAGCATCTTCCTTATTGCTTCTTCTCCCCGGGTGGGGAATCCTCCTGAGCCAGACCCTTGACCGTCACCTCCATTCATGGGACAAAACTCAAGGCTTTCCTGTATCGTCTGCCTTCCACGCTCTCCGCACCAGAATTGTTGAAGCCAAAATTGACCTCAACGGGATTTCAAAACAGGGGTGCAACTAACACCTACTTCTCTCGAGTCCGGACCCTCGATAGGTTGCTATGTACCTAGGACTGACCCAAAGCCTCAGCAGGGGAGGTCCCACCGCACACCCGGAAGATCTCTGAGAGCTTCCCCTCCAAAGCCAGAAGCTGGGCTAGGAGTGATGGGCTAAAACCCGAACAAGCAAGTGTACCTGTCGAATCGTAGTATCAAGGTCATATTTAAACTTGGGGTTGTCAAGTACTGCTACTCACGCTTGAACTATTATCCTACCGGAAAACTGTTGGGATTTGAGAATTTTTTAAATGTCAAATAAAAGATAATTTTTAGACGAAAGAAAACTTATAATAAAAAGATAGCATTCGATCGAAGATTCACAATAAAACGAAATGAGAGGGATGAAAAGGAATAGTTTAAATTTGCAAATCATACTCGACCGTGACGGATCCGATATTAGGAAATAATCTCGCGAGAGCATTAAATCCCTTGACTTATAGATGTTTTGACCGAAATCTCTTTCAAGTCAAAAAGGCCTAAAGTCGCATTATCGAGGTGACCCGCACTATTGGATTTGACTCCAATCCGGAAGATTTACGTCATCCTATCTCTAGGGTTGCGTTCAACTCCTTCCTTCTTTGAGTTATCTTTTACATTCACGAGCCTCTCGGCTTCTTAAATATGAGATCCAAAGCCTACTACCGTATACCGGAAATACGGAGTCGACAAAATAAAGATCAAAGAAGGATCGAGTAAAATTAAGCAAAAATTAAACTATGAAATAAAAGAAACCCTCATCTCATTTTATGGTTCCTCACGATCGAAGGCTAAGAGAAATTAGCTACTAATAATTGAAAGGAAAGACAAAATAAGAAAAGAGAGGAACATTTTCATTACTTGCAAAAAGGGAAGAGTATATAAAATATTGAAAAGACAAGACTATATTATGAAGAAAACTTGCAATAATGAAAAAGCTATAACAATAATGAAACTAAAATAACAACTCACAAGCACTCTCCACTCTCCAACTCAACACTCAAATTTAACTTAAAACTCCACTTCCCAAAAAATTAACACTTTGGCTTGAGGGATGGGGTGGCTTTTATAGGAGATGGAGAAGCTTCTAGATGATAGGAAATGAAGGGGACATGAAGGGTGGCCGCCCATGGGCTTTGGAGAAGGTTCATGCATGAATTAAATGAAGGGAGAGAGAGGGTATGATGGTTGCATTGTATAACATTTAATGGAATGAAAATAGGAGATATTTAACAAACAAGGGGGATGAAAGTGGAGGGTGTCCGACCAAGTGCATGGGGAGATGCATGCATGGCATTAAATGAGGGAGAGGAGAGAAAATAACAAAAGGAGAGATGTGGGAGAAAATAACAAAAGGAGAGAGATGGGGCCGACCAATGCATGGATTAAATGGGCTTTGTAGTGGGCTCGGGTAGGATGAAATGGAGCAGCTAGGTGGGCTCGAGATACTTGCATTGGAGGGCTCGGGTTTGCTTGGTAGGTGGCCAGGCAGCTCATGTAGAGGAGGGATCGGGCTGCTCCAATGGAGGGCTTTATTCTTCATGTGCTCGGGTTGCATGGCTTGAGGGCTCGGGTTCTTCATGTGGGCTGGCCGAGCATGAATGGGGGGCTGCATCATGATATGGGCTGCACCATAAGTGGCCGGGCAGCATGCATATTGGACTTGAACCTACAAATAATAAGATAAAACTAACATTAGACACTTTAACAAAACACATAACATTTCATGATATTAGTTAATAAAATTAAGCAAAACTAAACATAAAACATAACAAGAACAAAACACAAAAGACATATAATAATAACTAGAAATATTTATAATAACAAACATAAATGATTTTAAGTGAGAAATAACATAAAATAAACAAAAATATAAATAAACTTAGGGATTTCTTAAACTAAATTATACCAAAAAATGATGACTAAAAGTAGTCATCAAATTCCTCCATGTTAGAGCTTTTGCTTGCCCTCAAGCAAATGAAAATTAAAGAACTAGGGAAAGAAAACAAAGTAGATTTAGGTTTCATAATTAAGAAAAACAAAACATAAAAAATTAAACTATCTTAATTTTTCTGCTAACAACTAGTGGGGTGAGAAGTGCACAATAGAAAATTTGAAAGTGGAGACCTAAAATTATCATTAGAACATAAAAGAGAGTTACACATTTCTAATCCCTAAAACAAGGCATCAAAAATAAATGTAAATAAGGAAAACAAAAGTAGAGGTTCTAAATAAATGGCGCATTAACGAACTACTAGGTTGCTAGAATAACTATTAACTCTAAATCACCTCAAGATAACCTCCAAAGAAATCCATCAATGATGGTGGCCATAGGCTTGTCCGTTCACACTTCTCCACTACGCGAATTTACATTCTAAAGATTAATAGGACTTCTAATACGTGTTAAAACTTGGCTTAGGTAAATGATTAGGAAATGAAAATAAGGATAAACATGAGGGATTAAACACTAAACCAAGGCTGAGCTCAAAAATATAAAAACATGAAGAGAAATGTTAAGTACTTTAAACAAACAAAAGGCCATAAATTTTTACTTTAATAATTTGGCCACAATTAAACTTCATTTTTCCCTTTTTTCCTTTCTTTTTTTTCTTTTTCTTTTTTTTTGATTTGATAACATTTTGATACTAACATTTGTCATAAGAGAGAGCTCCAAAAATAGGCTTTAAAATTTCCTTTTCATTTCAAAGATAATACCCCTTCACAAAAATGATTTTTAAGCTCAATGTTTTAGTGTGAAAATAGGGAAGGAATTTTTGCTTTGGTGAAAATAATGAAATGAAAGGTGGAGCTAAAAACAAAGAAACATAGAAAAAGGCCCAAAATTGTTTTGCAATGGTAAATTTGTTGGTGGGAAAGAAAAGCTCAAACTAGTCAAAGGGTGTTCTAAATCATTTCTAAAGTACGTAAAAACGATGCACATGCTTCGAGAGTAGCTAGGGAAAAGTTCTAGACACCAAGAAAGACTACCCCACGAATGAAAAGAGCTAATATTACCAAGCAACCATTCGTAAGCAACTAACCGAATAAAAAGACATAACTACAAATTGCTAACTTATAACATAAAAAACGGATGCCTATATTTAAGAATAAGAAATTAGTAAAACTAAGCTATGTTAAAATGATAAATTTAGAAAACCGTTTCAAAAAAATCTAAATAGAACTACAAAACCGCACGGCCCTACACATCACTACAAAAAACATAAAAAAAGATAGAAAATAATATTTGATTTTGATTTTCAAATAGATTTTAGCATTTTGTGGATTTTTTATTTTCTAATATTTTTTGGGTTTTGTATTTTATAATTTATTGAATTTTTGAAGAAGTTAAAATAAAAAGCAATACTATTAAAAAAAACTTAAGAATAACTATAATAATTTTTTTGGAAATTAAAACATTTTTTTGTAAAACATTTTTTTAGAAAGAAAAAAAAAGAAACTAACTAAACCCTCCCCCATCCTAAGATTCTTCATTGTCCTCAATGAAAGAAACAAAAAACAAGAAAGAGAAGGAGACTGAGAACGAGAGAAAAATAAAATGCAGTAAAGTAAATAAGCAAAAAAAAACAGGACTTCCCCGGGTTTGTGAGATGTAGGCGGATGCCGCTCCCCCATGCTTGCTTTTTAGTGCACTTGATCGTCAGCAGGTTTTACTTGATCCATCTTTATATCAGCAGCGTTGGAGCGGCGATCACAAACTTGTACTTGAGCCACCGGGAGGAAGAGAAAAAAAAAACAGAAAATACTTGGGCAGGCTCCCAAGAATGTTCTTTATTTTACAATAAAAAGAGTCCGAATACTAATTAAAAGTTTCATAATAATAATAAGAATAAGAATAAGTCCAAAAATAAAATAAAAATGTTCTACAACAAGATAAATATTTAAGAGTCCAAGAAAAGATCCTCCGTTGCAGGAGACATAGAATCATTTGAAAAATAAAGTTTAAGTCTATGCACATTTACTTTAAAATCACCCTTATCAGGGTGCGAAAGCAACACAGTTCCATAAGAATAAACGTCCTTGACCGTAAATGGTCTAGACCATCTAGATTTCGGTTTTCCAGGGAAGAGACGTAAATGCGAATTAAAAAGAAGAACTTGATCGCCAGGTTTAAATGTTTTAGGATGGCGCAAGTTCTTTATCGTGATAAAATTTTGTGCGGTCTTTATCAATTCTATTATTTTCATAAGCGTATGCTCGCCACTCATCAAGCTCATTTAGTTGGGTTTTTCTATGCTCACCGACCGAGTGCGGATCGAAATTAAAAACTTTAACGCCCAATACGCACGGTGCTCTACTTCTACCGGGAGATGACATGATTTTCCGTAGACTAGTCGGAAAGGAGTATAACCAATAGTGGTCTTGTACGCTGTCCGATAGGCCCAAAGAGCATCGTCTAACTTTAAAGACCAATCCTTACGGGAAGTAGAAATGGTTTTCTCCAAAATTATTTTAAGCTCTCGATTGACTACCTCGACCTGACTGTTAGTTTGGGGGTGATAAGCAGTTGATAGTTTATGCGTAACCTCATATTTAGTTAAAGTTTTAGCAAGTTGAGTGTTGCAAAAATGACTTCCCCTATCACTAACGATCGCTCGAGGAAAACCAAAACGAGAAAATAATTTTTTAAGAAAGGCAACTACGACGCGAGCATCATTTCTTGGTAAAACTTGGGCCTCCGTTCACCTGGAAACATAATCTACTGCGACTAGAATATATTTATTTCCTATACTTTAGGGAAATGGGCCTACAAAGTCAATGCCCCATAAATAAAAAACTTCGCATTCCAGAAAATAATTTTGTTCCATTTAATTTTTTTTAGATAAGTTTCTAGTCCGTTGGCATCGATCACACCCGCTCACAATGAGTTGCGCATCTTTAAATATGCTTGGCCAATAAAAGCCAGCACTAAGCACTTTGTGGGCGGTGCGGTTTGCTTGAAAATGCCTGCTAGTCGGACCTTTAAGAACATGCTTTAAAATTTGTTGTCCTTCTTCTTGGGAAACACATCTTCTAACCACCTGATCCGCACAAATGCGAAATAGAAAGAAATCCTCCCAAAAATAATACTTCAACTCCAAAAAGAATTTCTTCTTTTGGTGAGAAGAGTATTCTTTTGGAAGGGCCCGGGCCACAAGATAATTGGCCAGATCGGCAAACTAGGGGGTAGAAGAAGAAATGTTTAAAATTCGTTCATCCGGAAAAGAGTCATTAATAAAATTTTCATTTAAAATATCAAGTTTGGGATTTTCAAGATGAGAAAGATGATCAGCCACTAGGTTTTCTCGCTCCTTTCTTATTCCGAATCTCCAAGTCGAATTCTTGAAGTAAGAGGATCCAGCGAATAAGACGCGGCTTGGCATCCGGTTTAGAAAGGAGGTATTTCAAAGCAGAATGATCAGTAAAAACAATAACTTTAGCAAGAGTAACGTACGGTCGGAATTTATCAAAACCAAAAATAACAGCTAAGAGTTCTTTCTCCGTCGTGGTATAATTTTCTTGAGCAAAAGTTAGAGTTTTACTAGCATAGAAAATCGGATGAAAGTTCTTAGCAATTCGTTGTCCTAGAACCGCACCTACCCATGATTACTCGCATCACACATTATTTCGAATGGTAAATCCCAAACTAGGGCGATCATAATAGGAGCATTTATAAGTTTGGATTTAATTAATTCAAACGCAGCGAGACAAGATTCATCAAAAATGAAAGGAGTTTCTTTTTCGAGAAAGTGGGTGAGAGGCTTAGTAATTTTTGAAAAGTCTTTAATGAATCGTCGATAAATATCCGCGTGCCCTAAAAAACATCTAATCGCTTTAATATTTGTAGGCGGCAGTAACGTTTCAATTACTTCAATTTTTGCCTTGTCCACTTCAATTCCCTTAGCAAAAATTTTGTGGCCAAGGACTAAGCCTTCACGTACCATAAAGTGGCACTTCTCCCAATTTAAAACTAAGTTTGTTTTTTCGCAGCGTTGTAAAACTTTTTCAAAATTTTCTAAACATAAGTCAAAGGAGTCGCCAAAAACAGAAAAATCGTCCAAAAACACTTCCATAATATTTTCTACGTATTTATCAAAAATAGCAAGCATACACCGCTGAAAGGTAGCGGGTGCATTGCATAACCCGAAAGGCATTCTACGATAGGCAAAATTTCCGAAGGGGAAAGTGAATGTTGTCTTCTCTTGGTCCTTGGTTGCGATAGGGATTTGGAAGTATCCTGAAAGACCGTCAAGAAAACATTAAAAACTATGCCTGGATAAGCGTTCTAAAATTTAATCGATAAAGGGAAGGGGGAAGTGATCTTTATGAGTGGCATCATTTAATTTATGGTAATCGATGCACATCCTCCATCCCGTTACTGTCCTTGTTGGAATTAAATCGTTATTTTCATTTGTTACTACCGTGATCCCACCCTTCTTAGGAACAACCTGGACCGGACATACCCACTGACTATCAGAAATAGGATAAATTATCCCCGCATCTAATAACTTAAGAACCTCACCCTTCACAACCTCTTTCATATAGGATTAAGACGACATTGAGGTTGGACTACACCCTAAGAATTATTTTCAAAAAATATTTTATGAGTACAAAAAGAAGGGCTTATGCCAGAAATGCCGGAAATTTGCCACGCTATAGCTCGGCAATGCTTGTGTTATACTTCAATCAACTGATCATTTTCAGATTTAGAAAGATAGGCCGAGATTATAACAGGCAATTTAGAATTTTTTTCAAGAAAGGCATATTTTAGATGGTCAGGGAGTGGTTTAAAATCAAGATGGGGCGGTTCATCATAAGAGTTTTTCAAATACTTTTCTTTTTCAAAAATAAGATTTTCATACTTTTTTCTACCAAAGGCAGAATCATTTTCAAAATTTGCTTGTAATGCCATAACCGTGTTTTCAAAATCATATGAAGAAATTTCAGAAAAAGAAGAGGAAAATTCATTTGAAGAGATGTTAGAAAGAGAAAGTGAAGAATCTTCATTTAAAACATCAAGAAAGAAGCATGAATCATCATTTTTTAAAGAGTTTTTCATTGATTGATTGATAGAAAATGTGACCTCATCATCTCCCACACGCAAAAACAACTTTCCGTTACCAACATCGATGACCGCTCGAGAGGTGGCTAGGAAGGGTCGACCAAGTATAAGAGGGACCTCGACGTCCTCTTCAATATCAAGAATGAAAAAATCCACCGGGAAGATGAATTTGTCGACCTTTACTAGCACGTCCTCAATGATACCTAAAGGATACTTAATTGACCTATCAGCTAACTGAATACTCATTCTTGTAGGGCTAAGAGTGCCCAATCCTAGCTTTTTGAATAGAGAAAAGGGCATCAAATTGATGCTCGCTCCTAGATCCGCTAACGCATGTTTAACAAACAGATCACCAAAAACGCAAGGAATGGAAAAACTACCCGGATCGTTTATCTTTTTAGGAAGATTAGAGTTTTTAACGACCGCTGAGCATTCTTCATTTAAGGTTACATGCGATAAATTTTCCAATTTTGTCTTGTTCGTTAATAGATCCTTAAGATATTTTGCATACTTAGGCATTTGACTAATCGCTTCACTAAATGGCAAATAAATATGAATTTGTTTGAACATTTCAAGGAAGCGTTAGTACTGATCGTTTAATTTTTCTTTCCTAAGTCGAGCCGGTTAAGGAGGTGGCGAAAATTTCTTTATAATAACGAGAGCATCATTTGAATGTCATCATTTTCTTTTTTAAATCAGAAAAAACAGAAATATCTTTTTCTTTATCAAAAGTAGATTTTTCATTTCCAAAAGTTAATTTATCATTTTCCGTGGGGATAATTGTTTCCACAATAGGAGGGACAATCACCTTTGGCTCTTCCCTTGTGGTAGGCTCGTTAATAACCTTACCGCTCTGAAGGAAAATCGCATTTACGTGCTCCCTTGGGTTAGGTTTAGTGTTCGAGGGAAGAGTTCCAGGTGGTCTCTCAGAAAAGGCCTTGGCAAGTTGCCCGACCTGGTTTTATAAACTTTTCACAGACCCAATTAGACTTCTAATATTAGCTTTGTTCGAGCTTATATATTTAGAAAGGATCGCTTCCAAAGGGGAAGGTTTTTGAAAGTTTTTGTTTTTTGTGGTGGTGGTGTAAAATCGTGCGGTGGGCGTACGACATTAGAATTATAACTCCAAGAAAAAATAGGATTGTTACCCCATCCAGGGTGATAAGAGTTTGAAGAAGAATTAAAACCAGGAGGTACAGAAAAATTAAAAAAAGCAGAAAAATTATTGGCAAAATTATTTTGAGCAGGACTGGGTATGTTCCCCAAATAATCCACCTGCTCGGCAGCAGTAACAACATTCACATTTTCAAATACCTTAGCAGCGGAGGCAGTAGTCATTTCCTAAATCTTCTTGTTAAGTATTTCCACTTGCAGCGACAGTTGCGTCACCGAATCCACTTCATTGATACCTGCAGGTTTAGATGGGCGAGTCCTAGATGAATTCCACTAATAAGTGTTCATCGCCAAGTCCTCGATGAGCTCAAGAGAGGCTTTCTGAGTTTTGCGGTCTAAAGAACCAGCGGAAGCGACATCTATCATTTGCTTAGTTTCTTGATTTAGCCCATTATAAAATGTCTGGACCTGTAACCATATAGACAGAGCATGATGTGGGCATCTTCTCAAAAGTTCTTTGAACCTCTCCCAAGTGTCATAGAGGGTCTCAGAAGAAATTTGAGAGTACGAAGTTATATCATTTCTTAGCTTAGCAGTTTTTGTAGGAGGGAAATATCGAGCAAGAAATTTTTCAACTAGAATGTTCCAAGTAGTGATTGATCCTCTTGGAAGAGAACTCAACCACTATTTGGCTTTGGTACTTAAGGAGAATGGGAAGAGTCTTAGCCTTAGAGCATCGTCTAAAACACCATTAATTTTAAAGGCGTCACAGATTTCAAGAAAACTAGCAATATGTAAGTTCGGATCTTCATCTTGTAATCCATCGAACTGTACATATTGCTGCACCATTTGAATGATGCTAGGCTTATGCTCGAAGTTATTGTTCGCAATTACAGGTCGAACAATACTTGTTTCTGTTCCCTCCAGGTTTGGTCGAGCATAATCGGACATGGTCCTTTGCTGAGCAATTTCTGGGTTAGGGTCTCCAATTTCATAATTAATATTACAATCACCGTAGGAATCCTCAACCGCTGTTTGAGAAGTGGAAGCCCCGAATCGTAGTTATCTCTGAAAGGAGCGTTCGATTTCTGGGTCCAAATCAACAAGTAGCGACGGATTCGTGCGAGTCATGCACTAAAAAAATGAGAATGGAGAGAAGAGAAGAAAGGAAATAAAAACTTGAATATGAGAAAGAATTTTTTTTTTGATTTTTACAGAAGTAATAGCGAAAGCGTTTTCAAAATATTGACGAAGAAATCCCCGGCAACGGCGCCAAAAACTTGATGGGCTAAAACCCGAACAAGCAAGTGTACCTGTCGAATCATAGTATCAAGGTCATATCTAAACTCGAGGTTGTCAAGTACTGCTACTCACGCTTGAACTATTATCCTACCGGAAAACTGTTGGGATTTGAGAATTTTTTAAAAGTCAAATAAAAGATAATTTTTAGACGAAAGAAAACTTATAATAAAAAGATAGCATTCGATCGAAGATTCGCCATAAAACGAAATGAGAGGGATGAAAAGGCATAGTTTTAAATTTGCAAATCATACTCGACCGTGACGGATCCGATATTAGGATATAATCTCGCTAGAGAATTAAATCCCCTGACTTATAGACGTTTTGACCGAAATCTCTTTCAAGTCAAAAAGGCCTAACGTCGCTTTATCGAGGTGACCCGCACTATTGGATTTGACTCCAACACGAAAGATTTACGTCATCCTATCTCTAGGGTTGCGTTCAAATCCTTCCTTCTTTGAGTTATCTTTCACATTCACGAGCCTCTCGACTACTTAAATATGAGATCCAAAGCCTACTACCGTAGGAAATACGGAGTCGACAAAATAAAGATCAAAGAAGGATCGAGTAAAATTAAGCAAAAATTAAACTATGAAATAAAAGAAACCCTCATCTCATTTTATGGATCCTCACTATCGAAGGCTAAGAGAAATTAGCTACTAATAATTTAAAGGAAAGACAAAATAAGAAAAGAGAGGAACATTTTCATTACTTGCAAAAAGGGAAGAGTATACAAAATATTGAAAAGACAAGACTATATTATGAAGAAAACTTGCAATAAGGAAAAAGCTATAACAATAATGAAACTAAAATAACAACTCACAAGCACTCTCCACTCTCCAACTCAACATTCAAATTTAACTTAAAACTTCACTTCCCAAAAAATTAACACTTTGGCTTGAGGGATGGGGTGGCTTTTATAGGAGATGGAGAAGCTTTTTGATGATAGGAAATGAAGGGGACATGAAGGGTGGCCAGCCATAGGCTTTGGAGAAGGTTCATGCATGAATTAAATGAAGGGAGAGAGAGGGTATGATGGAAGCATTGTATAACATTTAATGGAATGAAAATAGGAGATATTTAACAAATAAGGGGAATGAAAGTGGAGGGTGGTCGGCCAAGTGCTTGGGGAGATGAATTCATGGCATTAAATGAGGGAGAGGAGAGAAAATAACAAAAGGAGAGAGAGGGGAAAAAAATAACAAAAGGAGAGAGAGGGGGCCGACCAATGTATGGATTAAATGGGCTTTGTAGTGGGCTCGGGTAGGATGAAATGGAGCAGCTAGGTGGACTCGGGCTACTTGCATTGGAGGGCTCGGGTTTGCTTGGTAGGTGGCCGGGCTGCTCATGTAGAGGAGGGCTCGGGCTTCTCCAATGGAGGGCTTTATTCTTCATGTGCTCGGGTTGCATGGCTTGAGGGCTCGGGTTCTTCATGTGGGCTGGCCGAGCATGAATGGGGGGCTATATCATGATATGGGCTGCACCATAAGTGGCCGGGCAGCATGCATGTTGGGTTTGTAACCAATAAATAACAAGATAAAACAAACATTAGACACTTTAACAAAACACATAACATATCATGATATTAGTTAATAAAATTAAACAAAACTAAACATAAAACATAACAAGAACAAAACACAAAAGACATATAATAATAACTAGAAATATTTATAATAACAAACATAAAAGACGTTAAGTGAGAAACAGCATAAAATAAACAAAAATATAAATAAACTTAGGGATTTTTTAAACTAAATTATACCAAAAAAACGATGACTAAAAGTAGTCATCAAGGAGCTCCTCAGAAAGCACTAGAAATTTGGAGAATAATGAGAGTCCGCTTTCTAAGGAGACCTTGTGGGTCTATTTATAGTCTTTTGCTGACCTGAAGTTACTGAAATACCCCTGGCTGGTCTGCCAATAGCCAAATTTCTGCTGTTTGTAAAGTACTAAATACAGCCCCTGGGGGTATATGGGTAATTTTATCCGAGGGCGATTAAGTAATTTTATCCTGAACCCTGGGCCCCACTCGGCGTGAACCCTATGCCGAGAACCCTCTCGCCTTCATTTGGCGGGAGCTAAAAAGAAGTGTCGAAAGTCTCAAGCTGAGCCGGCCCCCGCCTTCTGCGAGACGCAATCCTTCTCACCGACTCTGCCGGAAGCGGTCCTGGCTGACCGATGTTGAACGCTCTCGCCCGTTTCAAGGCAGGAGCTCCTCTAATCTTTACGTTGTTACTGCTGGACACGACGTTGAGTGAGTGGAGCTCACCCAACGCCCTTGTTGCTGACAACGGCGTTGAGTGAGTGGAGCTCATCTAGCACCCTTGCTACTTTCCACGGCATTGAGTGAGTGGAGCTCACTCAGCTCGGTGTTGAGACCACTCAACGCCTTCTCGCCCGCTTCTGGTCACGGGCGGGATCTCGCATGCTCATGGGCAGGAGCTCCTCCACCGCAAGAGCTTTTCTGGTCTTCAGGCCCAAGTTAGCCCGAGGCTGGTCCAACCTCGACTGTTGATGCCTCTGGGTGCTACCCAACGAATATGGGGTTATACCTGGGTGTCATCCAGTGAATATGGGGTTGTACACAACCTGTGCAAACAGATTTACTCCCTCTTCTTCTACTTCAAATCTAACATCAACATCTACTCAGAATCCTACTGAGTTTATGTATTTGGATTTTTCATCCAATGCTTCATATCTCCTTGAATTCATTACTCCCACTCTCAGGAAGATCATAGATGAAGCCTTGGATCCACTTGTTGTTTCTATCTCAGATATTTCTTCCAAGCTAGCCTCTTCCCAAACTGTCTCTTCTTTTGGGGGCCTAGATTCAGGTCTCCCTAGATCTAGGCAGGGGAAATGCTTCATGAAGAAGTTTTAGTTGCAGAAGTAGTCTCAGCCAGAGCAGTAAGAGCAACAGTATTTGATGTTATTCTAGATACAAAGATGATCAGTTCAGTTGAAGAAGCAGAAGTAGCAGAACCAGAAGTTATTACTGATGGTGATATGTTTATCCATCCCACATTCAATTTGCAATCTCTATTATCAACTTTTGACATTCTGCATAATTCTATTAATAGTTTATCAGTTTTGGAAGAAAATCTTTCTAAAGTAGTAGTTTGTTATACTGCTCCTGTTGATCCCATTACTCTATAACAACTTAGATCTAGTTTCAAAGCTGTTTCTACCAGTATTATTCCAGTTTCTCAGCCTACAATAACTATTGATAATATAGTAGATTTTTAGGGCAAGTTTCCTCCCCTCCTACTTTTGCATGGGATGAAATCCAATGCCAAATTTTGAGGATCTTCTTAATGAAGATATGGAAAAAGAAGATGATAGTGTATATACACACGTTGATACAAAAGATATACATACACAGGCATAAGATCAAATTGTTGATAATTCTTATTTATTTAAATAGATATATGATCTATATGATCAGCCTACAGAGCAATCTGATGATGATGTAGATTAAGATGATTCAGAAGACTCTGGATCTAAGAAAAGAAAATTAAAGAAAAAGGCTCCAGTTAAGGTTGCTCCTCAACCTTCCTCAACTGCAGATGTTCCATACTATATTCTGCATGGGATACCTCTAACTCCAAATCTTTCCAATTGGATGAGGTACTCTAAGAATGAACAGAAAAATAGGAAGAAGATGAGGAGATATTCTTCACCTCCAAGGTCTAGGAGAGGACCTCCTCCTCCTCCTCCTCCTCCAATAGCAGGGTCATCTGGTAATATTTCTTCTTCTCAAAAGCCTACTTCTCATCATTATTCAAGATCTTCTCAGGACAGACAGGATAGATCTTCAAGTTCAGATTCTCATAGCAGCCAGCAACAGTAATCAAGTCAAAGCAGTCAGCAACAATAATCAAGCACAGAGAGGCCACCTTCACTAGTATATGATCCAGAGATGGATCCAGATTTTAGAATGGCAAGGTTTAAAGAGCTGGTTGCACTTTCCCAGATTAAGAAAGCTAGAGAAGAAGGCAAGGACACTTCATAGTTCACCACCATGTCCTCATATATGCAAAAGGAGCTTGACATATATTCAAAGAATATCTTAATCAATGTGGACAAGTACATGAATGTGCATCTAGAAGCAGTAGTTCTCAGAACCACCACTTTGAAGATTATTGGCTCTCAGTATTTAAAGATGAGCCAAAGGGAAGCTGAAGATCCAAACTAAAAGCTAGTATTCACCAAACCATCTTCAACTTCTCCCTCTAAAGATCCTAAGAAAGACTCTTGATTTCTTATTTTATGTCTTTAAAATGTGTTATTGTTTTAAACTCTCAAAGCACTTTTTATATCTGCTGAAAGTTTTATTTTTGCTAGATATTTTCTGCTTTGTGTTTTTCTACCTTAGATAGTATCCTCACCCAAATAGGAGGAGATTGTTGGAACCCTACTACTGATTTGGGCTAGGATCACTATCATTTGTTTAGAATGATTAGTTTGACCCAATATGTATTGTCTAGGGTCATAGGTTTATTTCCAGGATTGCTCCTTAAGAAGATTTCAAAAGAAATGCAGTTCGACGAATACAAGATTCTTTTCGAAGAAAGCTGAGCACTGTTCGACGAACGACGAGCTCAGTTCGATGAACTCAGAGTTCTAACTCAGAGTTTAGCTCGACAAACTCTGGGCTCCGTTCGATGAATGCTAATCATATCTTAGCAGCTCAGCTCGATGAACTCCGGGCTCCGTTCAATGAACTCCAGGCTCAGCTCGACGAACTCCAGGCTTTGTTCGACGATCTCCAGGCTCAGTTCGACTAATACTTTGTAGTGTTCAGGAAGTGTTATTTACTAAAGGCATAATGATTTTAAATGACTTAATTTCAGTCAGTTACACTCTGGTATTTAATGCTAAATATTATTAAAGAATATAGCCGTTTTTGGCAGCATTAAATATGGATTTATCACAGAGTTATTAATCTAATTAATTACCAGGGTAGTTATAATTCTCAGAGATGCTTCAGGCATTTTAGAATGGTTTTAATTCAAATATTTGAAATCTCCTCTAGCATTCTATATATACTTTCAGAAGATTGCAGCTAAAGTGTTAATAACCTAATCAATAGATCAATATAGATTAACACATATTCATCAGATTTTCTGCTTCAGTCTCTACAAGTGCAAAGTCTTCATCAGTCAAATACAAGAATACCTACACCCTGAAGAAAAGCCTCCCCTCCTGATCTCAAATCTCTACTCAAATCAGGGGGAGCTTTTTTGCTTCATCATCCACTAAGTCTTCTTAGAGATATTTGAAAGAGAAGACAACATCTAGTTTTAATTTACCTCCTAAACTGTATACCGGGTTATAACTCCCTTCAAAAGTTGACCTCTTGGTTCCTAAGTTAGCTGATCAAAAGACTTAAGCTTGGTTTTTGGGCACTTGATCAAAAGGTCAAAGGGTTGCAAGATCTCCCTTAGAATATAGATCTTCTGGTGGCAGGGCACCTGATCAAAAACCTGTAGTGGATTCCTACCAGGGTGGTAGAAGAGTGAATGTACCAAGATTTATTGGGGAACTACTATAAATTTCCTTGTGTCGTCTGTGATTGATTTACTTCCTTTATTTGTGTGCTGTGATTTTTCTTTCTATATATATATATATCACTTACTTTAAATCTGCTATAAAAATAAATTAAAGTTTTTTAATATACACTATTCACCCCCTCTAGTGTAAATAAAATCTATCCCTCACTTTCAGTGCAGTTGCAGAGCACCAAATGAAACCACCACCGGCAATGGCGTCTCGTCGATCAGCAAGGCTTCATGCCTCCCAAAAGATCGACTTCTCCCCCTCTCCCTCTGTGCTAGTTTATTAGATCAACTAGGGGAGACATCAGGCTCAATTGAGCCCGATTTAGAGAGCAATTTTGAAGAATTTACTTGATATTTGAGTGGTTGCGGTTTCGCCAGAAATGGCCCCTCTAGCGGTCGTGTCACCACAAATCGATAGCCCCCACCTCAACGAAGGTGGTGGTGGTGGTGGCCGGCCAGAGAGGTGTCTGGGTGGCCCGAAAATTGGCCTAGAAGTTGCTCCAGGACGGGTTGATCTGGACTGTTGGGGCACTGAGGACGATGACGGGCAGCTGCTGGATTTGTGCCAAGATTCGTACGCCATCTGATATAGTTTAGGAATATATTATTTCATTTTATTTCATTTCTGTCATAGTTTCTATGTTGTTTGGTTTTAAATATTAAAAATACTTAGAGGCAAATGCAGAGGAAATGTTCTATATGAAAATTATAGCCCTTGATGTCTACTTTATTTTAAAATTAATTTCAACCTATTTGGGGTATGACCACAACACTCAAAATGGTGGAGACTATACATAGGGCTAGTCTGATATTAAATTGAGTGCCCCCACCAAACTAATTCTCCAAATGACTTGAAATTTGGGATGGGAGCCACTATTACCTTTACTTATAACATATCCAAAAATGGGAATTTTTGGAGGACATTGTCCTATAGTTTTTTTTTAAAAAAAATTAATAATATAGTATGGATTAATTAAGGTGTCTAATGACCTCAAACTCAACCAAGATTTTGGTGGATGGTCCTTAGGATCAATATATGTCAATGGTAAAGATATAAACCCATTTGGGGTTGATTTGATTAGGTATTGGTGTGAGCAAAGTTGGGTCCCTTAAGGGTAAATTAGGTCAAAGGTGCACTAGGTGGAGTGAGTGACCATTTCTCACCGATTGTGGTGAAACTTTGGCCATTGACTTATAGTCACTTTTAACTCCCACACCTGTGGTTTTTGGTGGTTTGGGGTGGATATGCCCACAAACCTTAATACAACCGTAGGGTTGTCCTTTTGAGTATTGAGAAAGACAGGGGGTCATATGCCCTTGGATCAACTTGAAAATTTGTAGAATACTTCATAGGGTGGTAATAAGTCCTAGATAATTTTATTGGAATTTTTAGGAATATTTATCCCCTCTGAGTTAATTAAGGATTAATTAGGGCACTTTATTTCAAAATATAATTTCATGTTCAAATATTCTTGGATGCTCGTGAAACTTGGGCAGGGAGCCTATTTCGATGTTATTGTTCTCTGATAATTTTGCTAAGAATTTTGGATTGATATATTTGGTACTTTATTCACAACCTCAATATTTGCCTTAATTATAAGAAAATTAATTATTGATTTGTTACAAACTGGAAAATTTTGAAACTTGGGCATAGGACTTTGTAGGGCATTATAATGTTCTGTAAATTTTTATAGAATTATTGGTAGGCAGTTCATCTAGGAACATACATAAAGTGCCCCATGTTGAATATCATTAAGAAATTTATTTATTTGACCAAATGGACTTATAAAATTATGATTTTTGGTCAGTACACATTTATGGTCATTGCTAGCATCTAGTAAATTATTTATAATTTTTTGATGAATAATATTAGTACATCCCTATTTATCCTATTATTATGGTAGGTTGTTCCATATTTTGTTTAGAAGACAAAACATTATTAGAAATTAGATAACTTCAATATTTAATGTTATTTTGATGACATGCACCTGTCATAATTTTTATAAGGCCATACCTACACAGAAAAGAGTACTTGTAGTTCAAAAGCTTTGTTAGCCTTATTTTGCAAAAAATTAATTAAATAACAATTAAGTTAGGAAAAATATTATATTATGGGTTTATTCCTTAAACATCATGATAGACCCCCAGTAATAATCTTAGGTCAATCAGATGAATATTTGAATGAGTCACCACTCATACTCATCACGTAGGTTAGTCGGTCTACACATAGTAGAAACCATAAAGGTAGAGTAATATGTGAAACCTGTTATGGGAAAGGGAAGTTGGTGTACCTGGTCTGGATGAGAATGAATAGGGTCACCAATAGAAGGTAGGATTTGTGAGCCCGGTTGTGCAAGGGCAGAGTAGCGCTCGGGATCGACGATGAATCGTCTTTCCCTAGAAGAGTCAAAATACATTAGGGTTAGATTCAGTATAACACTAAGTGGGATTGGGTTGGGTAGATACTAATAATAATTACTATACCAAAAGGAGCTTTGGGCTTCAGCCCATCGTAGTTCCTAGTTCCCCCGAGAGCACTTTACGGGGAATGCCCTAGGCAGTCCAAGGTTAACCTTAAACTGTAAGACTAAAATGAATACAAGAGTAATTTGAAATATACTAGGACTTCACTTTCACTCACCCCGATACTTCGGGAGGCTAGTTTGGTTAGGTTATCCGAGCGGTAGGCTCGGTGGTTGCGGAAATGAACAGGTTAGTCCGGGGAGCCAATGGATCGGGAATTCATGGTTGCATGTGCTTAAAAGTGGTGGGTCTCCGGTATTTGACGTTCATTCACACCGAAGTCAGTACGCTAACTCGGCGGGTGTGGTTTACATATATCCAAGGGAAAGAATGGCTGTGGGTCTGCATAGTATACGGAGACCCCGGTGTGTCCTTCATGGGCGTACGTAAGGACTAGGCCTGGTTGTGTGAATTCTCGTCTAGGAGTGGTGTTGCCCGACCCACTGTCTTTATCTGCCACGGTGGAGGCTCTTGGAAGTGATAGTAGATTCTAAAATGGGGAAACTAAAGGTCTATACGCATAGAGTCGTGGGCATGTGTTGCACTTGCGTGAATCATGGCATAACATATCACTACACACATACTCGCATACAACCTGACACCCCATCGTATAAATTGGTATGGGACTTTTTATACGATGGGAGCCTTGCAAAGGACCCCTTAACTTATAAGTTTGTATGGGCATTCTTATAAGTTAAGGTTACCTATTTCTTAGTTTAGTTTTCATACATTTACTGCTCTACTCTATTTATTTACATTACTGCTTACTTTTTATAGAATTGCTAGCTTGCTCTTCCTTTTATAAATCTATAGATGCTACAATATACTTGCTATATTGTCCCACCGTCACCTACTTTGTTTACTCTGCACCCTCAAATGCTTCCCTATCCCTCCTCCTGCACGGTGCCTAGGAGTCGCGTGGGCGAGGCAGGGATGATAGTTGGCTTTATCTTTATGACTAACGGTCAGTGGACCAAACATTTTAGGGGCTCCGGATGGGAGACAGGGAGCAGTAGTAGGAGATGCAGCACCAGCGGAGCACGTTGCACATGGAGGTGGGCCAGTCTAATACAGGAGCACCAGTCTCTGGCTCCATGAGTGTTAGCTTTTATTAGCTTCCGCGAGAGGGTTGTTGTGAGGATTTGTTATACCGGGCATAAGCCCATTTCAATTACTACTTATTGATCTATTTCAATACTTTTATTATCATATGGACATTGCTGTGATTTCTATTTCATATGTTGTATGTGATTGTTGACTTCAATTAATCTTATTTGTACTTCTTGATGATCTTCATTGCCGGCAGAATCAGTGTTTTGTAGTGGCGAACCTCCCGAGTGTCGGTGTCACCACAAATCTCCGGTTCTGGGCATAAGACCCGGTACCGTAGCAAAAATAAAGGGGTCTTACAAACTGGTATCAGAGCGAAAATCGATCGAAAGAGAAGAAGTCCACAAAAACCCTCGACCACCCCGCGCGAGCTTAGTTTGTGGACAAACTAGCAGTAGAATCAGTGGTGTGCCCACAAGGGAGAATCACATGCAAAAGTCCACTTTTCATTAGTTCCACTAGCATATTAACTAACAATTGGAATTTTCCTTGTAGCCTGTAACGAACCCTACTCCTCAGCAGGGTACACCTCAGGAACAAAACATGGTTCCACCCTTGCCGGCTCCGACTCTGTTCCAGCAGACGGAGATGGGGCAGACATTGACAGCCATTCTATAGGCCTTCAGGGCTCACCAGGCTCCAGCCCCACATCCAAATCCCGAGGCTAACTGGCTGAGTGTCTTCCGAAAGATTTCTCCTCCATCATACCTTAGCATGGAGTCAGCAGTCCATACGGAGGAGTGGTTGGACATTATCTACGAGATGCTGGCTAGGATTCGATGCCCGATGAAGGAGGCAGTGGCTTTGGAAGTTTCCTGCTTGGAATCGCATGCGAAGAGATGGTGGAAGTCACTATTAGGCACCACCTTCACTGGAGTGGAATGCACGGACATTTCCTTGGAAGAGTTTGGAGCAGCTCTATTGGAGCATTTTGTACCTCAGTCGGCGATGGATGAGCTGGAGGACAGGTTACTGCAGTTGAGGCAAGGAAGCAGGACGGTGTTGGAGTACTACCGGGAGTTCACACACTTAGCCCATTTTGCTGACTCATATCAGCTAGATGACGCGGGCTACGTGAAGAGGTTCTATAAGGGCCTTTATGATGACATTAGGTAGGCCATCCTCTTTGTTTCTGATGGGAGCTTGGTCAGGATATTGGAAATGGCAAAGAAGGTAAAGGCAGAATAGCTTACAGTGCAGGTCCGGAAGAGACTTACTAATGACTTAGTGATTGGTGGTATGAAAGACCAGTCTAGAGGTCGTGTCATTGGGGAAAGAAGGAATGGGGATCAACCCCGCCAGGAGGACAGTGTAATACCCCAAAAAGACTCAAAAATGGTTTTGAGGTGCAGGTCATTTTACACGGCCTGGGACACGAGCGAGTCCCAGGGCGTGTCGGGGGTACACGGCCTGGGACACGGGCGTGTCCCAGGGCGTGTCAAGCAAATAATATGCATTCTGAGTCAGAAGATTGCACGGCCTGGAACCAAGCCTTGAACACGGGCGTGTCAGATTGGACACGGGCGTGTCCGATGCCGTGTGCCTACCCATGTACTGCTGGTTGAGTTTGGAGCTCGATGAGGTAGGGGTGACACAGGCGTGTCTCATGATTGACACGGGCGTGTCAGGTTCGACACGGGCGTGTCGATGCCCGTGTTCTGGTAAAGTTCAGTCGGTACGAATACCGCGTGTGCCGCTTAAGGGTATACGGCCTGTGACACGGGCGTGTCACAGGCCGTGTCAGCCAAAAATGTGTGTTTTTGGGAAAATCGTGGCCGTTTAATTTCTCTCTTTGGATCCAAGGGCTCAGGTGATTCCTGGCTGGATTTAAACAACAGAGACTTGATGAAGAAAGGCATTCTTCATTTGGTTAAGGAAGAGAGAAAGAGAGAGGAGGAAGAAGAAGGAGGAGGAGATCAAGCCACCGGCGGAGCTCCCGTGGTCTGATTCGTGATCCGAGGCCAGCATTGTGAAGGCAAAGCTGCTGCGGTTCTTTCTCACCGGCTAGTTTACGATGGCTCCTAAGAGATCGACAAGGGTAACGATCTCCCTTCTTGGACATGTGAAGTCCTTCTTTTCTGCATTGCATAGGGAAAACCCTTCCCCGCGAGTGTGCGGTGGGTTGTGGTGTCCCTTGGGGTAGATATGTGAAGTCCCCCTTGTTAGAGTCCGGAATTGGAGTACGGATCTAGGCATGCTGTGTGAAGCCCATATGGACCTGGTCTGGATTGGTGATGCTTGTTTGGATATCGGAGAAGGCTCCGTGATTATGGCTTGTGTTGCCTTGTGCCTACCTGTTGCTTGGTACAGCAGGAAGTACTAGATGAAGTCCAGGAAATGAAGAGGGTTGGATGCAACTCTTGTGGTAGTGCATTGCCACTTTATATGCGGTTGAGCCGTTGGGCTGCAACTCGATGAAAGGCAGATTGCCGAACAGGAAAGGTGAAACCAACCCGCGCCTATAACTTGCCATGGATACTTCCGTATTCGAGGTGGCACGACGACTTGAGCGACGGGGGGTGGCTGATCCGTACCTGCGTTAGGTCCGTCCGACTTGGAAGCCTGGTTATAGGTTTTGTTGGAGCGCCTAATGAGAGTCTTAGGCCCGCGCGCCGAAAAGACTAGAATGCTCAAATACCGTGTAGACGGTGGTGTTGACCCTGGTATTCCGGTACACCAAGAATGTGCCCTGAGTGCACGGACTGTCGGGCCGTGTGGCCGATAGTTGTGATGGCTTGAATGTGCCTGCGCGCACATAGTTGCTATATGATGATGCCATGCTATGCAGGGAAAGAATGCTAATGCCCCGAGAAAGGGGTAGGATTGTTATAATTGGGTCAGCTGAATGCTGACCGTTGCATTGTTTGCCACCGGTTGGGTGGATTGTCCCTATGCAGGTGCTGGAGAGCCAAGTGGTAAATGAAGGGCTGAAGCCCTACTGCTGTTGCTGCTGCTGCTGCGGCTAGCCCTTGAAGGCTAAGCGAATGTTTTTGCTTGTTTTCTTTTACTCATGTATGGCCGGCCTGCGCGCCGAGGTTTGTAAACCATACGGTGTGGAAAGAGGAACTGTAAGGCCTTAAGGCCAAACTCTATATATTTGTTGTACATTCCGTGGCTATATATATAAAGGTGGTTTATATATTGGACATTCCTGGTTAGAGTTCAAATTACACCTTAAAGCTTCCGCTAGAATGCTCTGAGTTAGGATTCGTGTATGGTTTGGTATTATCCTGTGACCTCACCGTCTGTTTGTGGCATATAGTGTGGGGCCCCGGCCGGACCTTCTATTATACGTCATTTAACGGATGGGGTCGTTATATTTTGGTATCAGCTTCGTTCGGTCTTCCTCTATTGAATTCGTGGTCGAATTCTTTTATGGGGTTGCGAGTGAGTGTTTATGCGCCCTGCTGTAACGCTAATGAACTCTGGAATGTCCACTAAGGAATGTACAAAATCTTGTTTGAGGAATCTGCGCGTTCCTTTTTATGTTGTTTTGCTTGCATATGTTCGTTAATGTGTGTCTTGTCCACCTATAGGTGACACGTAGTGGTGCTTGGCAGTCTGAGCCCCAGCGCTCTGATGAGAGTGCGGCACCAGCTGAGGTGCCAACACCTCCTCCATCTGCGGAAATTGTTCGTTTAGTTGCTGAGGCTCTATTTGCCATGATTCAGCCGACCGGGCAAGGGCAGCCGGCAGTAGAACCAGTTCGTGTTGCTGTACGACCCGAGCCGGTTGAGGCTGTAGATCCACGAGCAGCTGACCGACAGTTGAAGCAATTCATGAGCATCAGTCCGCCTACGTTTACGGGAATGGGATCCCCAACGCAGGCAGAGGATTGGTTATCGCGTGTCAAGCGGATAATGACAGCGATTAGGGCGGAGGAAACTCTAAAGGTCACCTTGGCCACCTTCATGCTTGAAGGAGAGGCGCGGTTGTGGTGGGACGAGGTTGAGGTACACCATTTGGCGGGCAGGCAATTAACGCAAGTATCGATTGAGGAGTTCTCTCGAATATTTCTGGCGAGGCATGTCCCAACGGCGCAATGCATTGCCATGGAAAATAAGTTTTAACGGTTAAAGCAAGGAGAAGATAGCATGGATATCTACTTGCATGAGTTTACCAGGTTGGGACGGTATGCGGGAACAATCTTCGCGGATGACCAAAGGAAAACGAATCGGTTCTATGAAGGATTGCGGGATGAGTTGAGATTCCTGCTTTCGAGTTCAGTGAACCAAGGGTTTCATGCGTTGGTTGATACTGCTTGTGCGTTGGAGAAGGACATGCGGCGGGTGCAAGGGAACAAGGGCTTGGTTGTGTCGAAGCCAGAGGTTCAAGCACCTCGCCCGAGCAAATCGTTCTACCAGAAGAAAGGGGGCAAGAGGTCCAAGCCGTCTGGGCAAGTGACTACGACCGTTGTGTCGGGGGCGACATCAAGGCTGGATTCTCGTACATGCTATAACTGTGGCCGGGTGGGGCATATAGCTCGTGACTGTCGGGTTGTTCAGCCCAAAAGGGAAAAGAAGACGGGTGCGTCTTATGCTGAGAAGGGCAAAGCGGTGGTTGATTCCTCTGCGTCCCAGGCACAGCCCCGAATCTATCAGCTTGGCCAACATGAAGCGGTTAAGCAAAGTGACGTCGTCACAGGTACGAGTTGATTATAGCTTACTTGCTTAAGTGCTATTGTTTGTGGTTATGTATAGCTCTTGCATGATGTGTGTGCTGCAGGCTTTGTCCTGATTCGGAATAATTTGGCGAGAGCCCTGTTTGATACGGGTGCTTCGCATTCTTTTCTGTCTGAGGATTTCGTATCTCGCATTGGGGTGCCGAGTCATGTGACGGTTGATTATACAAGGGTGCTATTGCCGAATGGCTGTGTGATGCTTGCGGATAGGGCTTGCGATGTGAATGTGCAAATAGGAAGTCGGGATTTCGGTTTGAGTGCAGCTGTGCTACCGTTATCGGAGTTCTATGTGATCTTTGGTATGGACTGGCTCTCGGAGCAGCGTGCCTTTATTTATTGCAACTCCAAGGAGATTACACTGGGCCAGAATACCGGACTTGTGACGAAGTTCGCTGGTATGCGAGGAGTTGGCGGGACGTTATTGTCTGCACTCCAAGTCGTCAATGCTGTTCGGAAGGGCGCGGAGTTATTCTTTACGCTAATTCAGGCTGTTGGGCTAAAGGCCAGTGTCAGTGAAGTACTGGTTGTGTCAGAGTTTGCCGATGTGTTTCCTAAAGATCTTCCTAGGTTACCACCCCAGCGGGAGATTGACTTCTCTATTGAGTTGGTGCCAGGTGCGAAACCTGTGGCCCGCTCACCATATCGCGTCGCGCCAAAAGAGATGGCTGAGTTGAAAGTCCAATTGCAAGAGTTGTTGGAGCAGGAATACATATGCCCAAGTATGTCACCTTGGAGCGCGCCTGTTCTATTTGTGAAAAAGAAAGACGGTAGTTTACGGTTATGTATTGACTACCGCGAATTGAATAAGCTGACGGAGAAAAACATATATCCGATTCCGCGGATTGATGACCTATTTGATCAGTTGGCAGGATCAACGGTCTATTCCAAGTTAGATTTGAAATCGGGATATTATCAGCTGAGAATTCGGGAAGTTGACATTCCCAAGACGGCGTTTGGAACACGCTACGGTCATTATGAGTTCACGGTAATGCCGTTTGACCTTTGTAATGCGCCTTCGGTATTTATGGACCTAATGCATCGAACGTTCCGAGAGTACTTGGATTTATTCGTTATTGTGTTTATCGATGACATCTTAGTATACTCTCAGTCGGAAGAGGATCATGCAAACCATTTGCGGTTGGTCTTGCATACCCTGCGGAGGAATAAGCTTTATGCCAAGTTCTCAAAGTGTGAGTTCTGGCTCTCTTCAGTAGCCTTTTTAGGCCATGTGGTAAGTGGAGAAGGTATCGCGGTGGATCCTTTGAAGATAAGTGCCATTCGAGATTGGCCAGTGATGTCTTCAGTGGCCGAGGTCAGGAGCTTCCTTGGACTTGCGGGCTACTATAGACGGTTTGTGGAAAACTTCTCACGGATTGCTTTACCTCTGACCACGCTGACGAGAAAAGATCAAAAGTTCATTTGGACGCCGGAGTGCGCGCGAGCTTTTGAAGACTTGAAGAGTCGTTTGACCACGACGCCTGTGTTGACATCGCCATGTGGTACAGATGGGTATGAGATCTATAGTGATGCCTCCGGGAGCGGCTTAGGCTGCGTTCTTCTGCAGTTTGGTAAAGTGATTGCTTATGGCTCGCGCTAGTTGAAAGTGCATGAGCGGAATTACCCCGTCCATGATTTGGAGTTGGCGGCGGTAATCTTTGCGCTCAAGTTGTGGCGGCACTACCTTTATGGCGTTAAAGTGGATATCTATACAGATCACAAAAGCCTAAAGTACTTGTTGGATCAGAAGGATCTGAATATGCGACAACGAAGATGGATGGAGTTCCTTGGGGACTACACCTTCGAGATTCACTATACTCCCGGGAAGGGAAATGTGGTTGCTGATGCTTTGAGTCGGAAGACTCCGGTACGGGCAAGCTGGTTGCAGAGGCATGATCAGCGTTTAATCCAGGAATTGGAAGCATTGGAGATATCTTGTGTTGACAAGGGTTCGTCGACCGATGCATGCTTGAACTGGACGGAGGAGCAATATGACCTTACGGACAGAGTTCGACGAGCAACGGAGTTGGATGAAAGTCTCCAGCGCTATGCAAAAGATGGGCCAGATGACCAATTTTCTTGGGATAACGGTTTGTTACGAAGAAATGGTCGAGTGTGCGTCCCGAGTGTGGGTAAATTGAGGGAAGAGTTGATGTACGAAGCTCACTTTGCAAAGTACTCAGTTCACCCAGGGAGCACAAAGATGTACAGAGATCTGAAAAAGTTGTTCTGGTGGCCCGGACTAAAGAAAGATGTAGCACGTTATGTGGATGAATGCAATACCTGTGCGTTGGTGAAAGCAGAATGCCAGAAGCCTGGCGGTTTCCTGAAGTCGTTACCTATTCCAGAGTGGAAGTTCGATGACATTTCGATGGATTTCGTGCACGGGTTGCCGAGATCTCAACGCGGTCATGATTCAATCTGGGTGATTGTGGACCGGTTGACAAAAGTGGCGCACTTCCTTCCAAACAGAAGAGACGATTCAGTGGAAACCTTGGCCAAGCTTTATGTGGAGCAGGTTGTTCGCCTGCACGGTGTTCCTCGGAGCATCGTCAGTGACCGTGATGGGCGGTTCACATCGAATGATTGGCGGCTAGTTCATCAAATGTTGGGTACAAAGTTAGCGTTTAGTACGGCCTTTCATCCCCAAACGGATGGCCAGACTGAACGAACCAACAGGACGATGGAGGACATGCTCCGCATGTGCGCCCTAGACTTTGGTAAGCGATGGGAAGATTATATATTTCTTGTTGAATTTGCCTATAATAATAGCTACCAAGCGAGCATCGGTATGGCACCATTTGAGGCTTTATATGGTCGTAAATGCCGCACACCGTTAGCTTGGGCAGAAGCAGGCGAATCGAAGCTGAGTGGGAAAAAGGATGTCGAAGAAGCTACCTCGCTCATACGCTCTATTCGGGAGAAGCTATTGATAGCCCAAGATCGTCAAGCAAAGTACTACAATGCCAAACATCGGAACGTGGAGTTCGCGGTGGGTGATTGGGTATAGTTGAAGATCAAACCCTTCAAAGGCGTGTCCAGGATTCGGCGTTTGAAAAAGCTAAGTCCGAGGTATCTTGGTCCATTTGAGGTGGTGGAGCGAGTTGGTGAAGCTGCTTATCGACTAGCACTTTCAGCAGACTTGGGTGGATTACATGATGTATTTCACATCTCAGTACTTCGTAAGGTTGTCAAGGATCCAGCTCAAGTAGTGGAGAATGATCGGGTACCGGTCGAGTATGGACTAACAACGAGGGTTCGACCCATTCGGATCGAGGATCGAGCCGAGAAACAGTTGCGGAACAAAGTGATCGGGATGGTCAAGGTCCGATGGGACAATTGTAGCCGTGAAGAGCTAACATGGGAGCGAGAGCAGACCATGCAAGCTGAATTTCCCGAGTTGTTTGTGTAAGCTGTAGACCGTGTACCTTTTGTTATAACAGAGTTATCAAGTTATAGCATTGATTTTCCTTGTTTCCTTACCGTGCAAATTTTGGGACGAAATTTTGTTAAGGGGGGGGGGGAGGATTGTAACACCCCAAAAAGACTCAAAAATGGTTTTGAGGTGCAGGTCATTTTACACGGCCTGGGACACGGGCGTGTCCCAGGGCGTG
The DNA here is from genome assembly GCA_039513925.1 of Platanthera zijinensis. NCBI lineage: Eukaryota > Viridiplantae > Streptophyta > Magnoliopsida > Asparagales > Orchidaceae > Platanthera > Platanthera zijinensis. The sequence goes on from CM077083.1 coordinate 42,214,887, forward strand.
TCAGGGGTACACGGCCTGGGACACGGGCGTGTCCCAGGGCGTGTCAAGCAAATAATATGCGTTCTGAGTCAGAAGATTGCACGGCCTGGAACCAAGCCTTGAACACGGGCGTGTCAGATTGGACACGGGCATGTCCGATGCCGTGTGCCTACCCATGTACTGCTGGTTGAGTTTGGAGCTCGATGAGGCAGGGGTGACATGGGCGTGTCTCATGATTGACACGGGTGTGTCAGGTTCGACACGGGCGTGTCGATGACCGTGTTCTGGTAATGTTCAGTCGGTACGAATACCGCGTGTGCCGCTTAAGGGTACACGGCCTGTGACACGGGCGTGTCACAGGCCGTGTCAGCCAAAAATGTGTGTTTTTAGGAAAATCGTGGCCGTTTAATTTCTCTCTTTGGATCCAAGGGCTCAGGTGATTCCTGGCTGGATTTAAACAGCAGAGACTTGATGAAGAAAGGCATTCTTCATTTGGTTAAGGAAGAGAGAAAGAGAGAGGAGGAAGAAGAAGGAGGAGGAGATCAAGCCACCAGCGGAGCTCCCGTGGTCCGATTCGTGATCCGAGGCCAGCGTTGTGAAGGCAAAGCTGCTGCGGTTCTTTCTCACCGGCTAGTTTACGATGGCTCCCAAGAGATCGACAAGGGTAACGATCTCCCTTCTTGGACATGTGAAGTCCTTCTTTTCTGTATTGCATAGGGAAAACCCTTCCCCGCGAGTGTGCGGTGGGTTGTGGTGTCCCTTGGGGTAGATATGTGAAGTCCCCCTTGTTAGGGTCCGAAATAGGAGTACGGATCTATGCATGCTGTGTGAAGCCCATCTGGACCTGGTCTGGATTGGTGATGCTTGTTTGCATATCGGAGAAGGCTCCGTGATTATGGCTTGTGTTGCCTTGTGCCTACCTGTTGCTTGGTGCAGCAGGAAGTACTGGATGAAGTCCAGGAAATGAAGAGGGTTGGATGCAACTCTTGTGGTAGTGCGTTGCCACTTTATGTGCGGTTGAGCCGTTGGGCTGCAACTCGATGAAAGGCAGATTGCCGAACAGGAAAGGTGAAACCGACCCGCACCTATAAATTGCCATGGATACTTCCGTATTCGAGGTGGCACGGCGACTTGAGCAACGGGGGGTGGCTGATCCGTACCTGCGTTAGGTCCGTCCGACTTGGAAGCCTGGTTATAGGTTTTGTTGGAGCGCCTAATGAGAGTCTTAGGCCCGCGCGCCGAAAAGACTAGAATGCTCAAATACCGTGTAGACGGTGGTGTTGACCCTGGTATTCCGGTACACCAGAATGTGCCCTGAGTGCACGGACTGTCGGGCCGTGTGGTCGATAGTTGTGATGGCTTGAATGTTCCTGCGCGCACATAGTTGCTATATGATGATGCCATGCTATGCAGGGAAAGAATGCTAATGCCCCGAGAAAGGGGTAGGATTGTTATAATTGGGTCAGCTGAATGCTGACCATTGCATTATTTGCCACCGGTTGGGTGGATTGTCCCTATGCAGGTGCTGGAGAGCCAAGTGGTAAATGAAGGGCTGAAGCCCTACTGCTATTGCTGCTGCTGCTGCGGCTAGCCCTTGAAGGCTAAGCGAATGTTTTTGCTTGTTTTCTTTTACTCATGTATGGCCGGCCTGCGCGCCGAGGTTTGTAAACCATACGGTGTGGAAAGAGGAACTGTAAGGCCTTAAGGCCAAACTCTATATATTTGTTGTACATTTCGTGGCTATATATATAAAGGTGGTTTATATATTGGACATTCCTGGTTAGAGTTCAAATTACACCTTAAAGCTTCCGCTAGAATGCTCTGAGTTAAGATTCGTGTATGGTTTGGTATTATCCTGTGACCTCACCGTCTGTTTGTGGCATATAGTGTGGGGCCCCGGCCAGACCTTCTACTATACGTCATTTAACGGATGGGGTCGTTATAGACAGGCAGGAGCAAAGGAACCAGGTGGTGTTAACTCCTCAGCCCTTGCAGGTATTAGAGATGCCGAGGGCAATGGAAGAGGCACAAACATGCTTCTGATGCAACAGGCTGGGGCACTTCAAGGGGAACTGCCCCATTCGGGAAGCACCCCCACTAGCACTTCAAGATGCACAACCTGCATGGTAGTTTGGTGGTCGAGGATGCGGCTGAGGACGTAGATTTCAGGGCGGAGACTGCCAAGAGGATAGAGGGCAGGAGTTTGCCTTGGACCTGGCCCAGCCCCGGAACCCGTAGAGAGTGATAGCAGGTACGCCAGTAAATTTTAAGTTTCTTTCCCTCCTAGAAGCTAGATTTCACGAATATAAACAGTAGAATTAGGGAAAGATTCTGAAACTAGATATCTAAGAGGAAAAACTTTACTAACTCAGGGATAGTGATGGTGTGTGGCAAGCCTTCCCACACCCTATTCCACACTGGAGCATCCCATAATTTTCTCTCGGAGGAGTTCGTCAAAGACCTGGACCAGATCGAGAACTTTGAGGGAGTCGTTAGGAGGGTGCGCCTCCCCAATGGGTTGGAGATCTAGTCTATGGCCAACTGCATTAATAGAGTTACCATTGATGGTGTAATCTTAAAGGCCCCGACAACGATCCTGAGGATGCAAATTTTGATCTCGTCCTAGGCATGACAAGGCTCACCTTGAACCATGCGTAGATTGATTGCCCAGCAAGGAGGGTCGTGTTGAGATAAGACGACACTTACCCGACTTTCAAAGGTATTTTCCTAGCTTCCCGTCTTCTACTCTCTTCTATTCAGGCTGTCAAAGCCCACCTGTAGGGAGACGAAGTCTATCAGGTCCTGTTTAAGATGGTAGAGGCTAAGGATTCAATTATTAATATCCCGATAGTGCGGGACTTTGCTGATGTATTCCCGGAGAAGTTGTCAGGATTGCCGCCGCATTGAGAAAAGGACTTTAAGATACAGCTACTGCCGGGGGCTAAGCCGGTATCCAGAGCTCCTTATCAGATGGCCCCGAAGGAGTTAATGGAGTTTCGAAGCTAGCTGCAGGAGCTGGTGGAAGCCGGATTTGTCCGACCAAGATCTTTTCCATGGGGAGATCTGGTGTTGTTCGTGAAGAAGAAGGATGGGATACTCTGACTGTGCATCGATTACAGGGCACTAAATAGGTTGATGCTCTAGAACACGTACCCACTGCCAAGGATTGACGAGCTATTTGACCAGTTGGAGGGAGCTCACTGGTTTTCAAAGCTAAATCTGAGGTCAGGATACTACCAGCTGCTGATTCCGGAGAAGGACATCCCGAAGACCGCTTTCAGCAGTACATACGGGTTGTACGAGTTCACTATGATGCCCTTCGAGCTCACGAATGCACCATCCACATTCATGAGTTTAATGAATCGGGTATTCGAGCCTTATCTGGATTTATTTGTCATAGTATTTATTGACAATATCCTCATTTACTCAAGGACCAAGGAGGAGCATGCTTGACACCTGGTACTGACATTAGAGAAGCTCAGGGAGCATAGTCTGTACACAAAGTTCAGCAAATGCCAGTTTTGGCTGAAGAAGATGGCTTTCCTGGGCCATATTATCAGCGGAGCAGGTCTGGCAGTGGATCCAGCAAAGGTTCAGGAAGTACGAGATTGGCCGCCGCTGAAGACGGCCAGTGATGTGAGGAGTTTCCTAGGACTTGTCAGTTACTATCGGAAGTTCATAAGGGATTCTCCTGGATAGCTCTCCCGCTCACATATCTGATGAAGAAGGAGATTCCTTTTGTTTGGAAACCGCAGTGCGAAGCTGTCTTCCAAGAGCTGAAGGGTCTGCTCACCTCAGCTCCTATCCTTGCCCTTCCATATGGGAAGGAAGGATTTCAGGTTTATAGATGCGTTGTACCAAGGGATGGGTGCCGCCCTGATGCAGAATGGGAACGTGATAGCTTATGCCTCCAGATAGCTGAAGAAACACGAGAAGAACTACCCACTTCACGACCTGGAGATGGGATCGGTTATCTTCACTCTGAAGATCTGGCGGAACTATCTCTAAGGAGTCCATTGTGACATTTTCTCAGATCACAAAAATTTGAAGTACGTGGACACACAAAAGGGGCCGAATATCAGACAAAGACGCTTGGTAGAGTTCTTGTCAGACTACCAGTATACCATGCACTATCATCCCGAGAAGGCCAATATGGTAGCAGACGCTCCGAGCCAGAGAGCCACTAAACTAGGACCAGGACCTCAGATGATGGCTATAGAGCTGGTACAGATGTTGTGTAACGACCTTAGCCGATACAACGTGATAATATCATGGCTCCGCACGAAGCGACGCTACCAGGCTGTAGCCCGAGCACCCCAACCCGTCTCTGGTCCACCGGCAGGTTGTTGGTGGCCACAACCTCCTTTTGATGAGGCAAACTAGATAATCAAGCATGCATTACTGGGACTATCCTGGAGGTCACCCATCCCAGTACTACTCCATCCCGAGCACGCTTAACTATGGAGTTTTTAACCTCCTCATCACCAATTGGGCTGCAACTAAGTTGGTGATGAGGAGTTGAAAAACTCCATAGTTAAGCGTGCTCGGGCTGGAGTAGTACTAGGATGGGTGACCTCCTGGGTAGTCCCCGTGGTGCTCCCTTGACTATCGAGTTTTCCTCATCAAAGAGAGGATGAGGCAAACTCGATAGTCAAGCACGCACCACAGGGACTTTCCAGGAGGTCACCCATCCCAGTACTACTCCAACCCGAGCACGCTTAACTATGGAGTTTTTCAACTCCTCATCACCAATTAAGCTGCAGCTTAGAGGCCCGCGGCGTAACCGCGCAGCTTGTCTCGCCCCACGACATCGCTATAGGACTGCAGTCCATGCCACCCAAACCCATCTCAGGCCTATTTCTCAACACGACGGTTTTTGAGCATGCCAGGTTTTGAACCCAACATCTCCTTAACAAGGCACCTTCAACAGTCCTCATCACTAACTGAGCTGAGCTCAATTGGTGATGAGAAGTGGAAAAACTCCATAGTTAAGCATGCTTGGGCTAGAGTAGTAATGGGATGGGTGACCTCATGGGAAGTCCCCGTGGTGCGCACTTGACTATCGAGTTTGTCTCATTAAAGGGAGGTTGTGGACACCAACAACCCGCCTGGATGGAGAGGGGTTGGGGTGCTTGGGCTGCATCCCAATAGCGTCGCCTAGAGTGGAGCCGTGACATTGTCACGTTGAATCGGCTAGGGTCGTTACAATAAAAAGTGCACTTTTTATTGTAACGACCCTAGCCGATTCAACGTGACAATGTCACGGCTCCGCTCTAGGCGACGCTACCGGGCTACAGCTCAATTAGTGATGAGATGTTGGAAAACTCCATAGTTAAGCGTGCTCGGGCTGGAGTAGTACTTGGATGGGTGACCTCCTGGGAAGTCCCCGTGGTGCGCGCTTGACTATCAAGTTTGCCTCATCAAAGGGAGGCTGTGGCCACCAACAACCCGCCGGTGGGCTGGAGAGGGGTTGGGGTGCTTGGGCTACAGCCCGGTAATGTTGCATAGAGCGGAGCCGAGACATTATCACATTGAATCAGCTCGGGTTGTTAAATGTTGAGAGAGATGCAAATATCTCTCGTGTCCGAGGATGATCCGGAGCTGTATGAGGAGTACCTGACATCGATAAGTACCACTGACGACATCTAGGATCGCATGAGGGATGGGCAGAGGCTGGATGCGAGGATGGAGCCTATGTTTAGGGCCTTGGAGGAAGGCATGATAGGGGATTACTCACTGAGAGATGGGCTATTATGCTTTAGAGTCTTAGTTTATATACCAATAGGAGGCCGAATTCGGGAAGATATCATGACCGAGGACCACTACAACAGATATTCAGTGCACCCGGGGATCACGAAGATGACAGCGAATCTTAATAGGACGATGTATTGGGTAGGCATGAAAAAGGATATTACATACTTCATGATGCAGTGCGAGTCTTGCCAACTCATAAAGGCGGAGTGCAAGAGTCTGGCCGAATTATTGCAGCCACTCCTGATGCTGGAACAAACAATGCCGGTCCCTCCTAAAGCTCGGATCTAAGGTTGCAGCTCACACCTACTCTCTTTGGATCGCACTCTAGATAGGAATCTCGAAAGAAAAGACCGCGGGCTTTAGCTCGGAGGTCCCACCTTTTACCCGGAAGATTTAGAAATTCTCCCCCTCCCTAGCCAATGCTAAGCTAGGTTCCTTTATGGAAGAAAAGATGGGTCAACAACCCTTCTATCAGGAACCTTACCGGTCTATTTATAGGCCTCAGAATTTGAACTGCAAATAACCAAATTGAACCACTCATGAAATTACCAAGATACCTTGGGTCAGGTCTGCCAACAGCCAAACTCCGCTGTTATGAAGGGCTATGTGCAGACCACCAAGGGCAAAGGAGTAAAAACCTCTGGGGCTAGAAAATGTGAACCGTCTACCAACTGAACCGGCCCTCGTCCAATTGCTGGACCGGTCCCAAGCCCCCTGCCAAACCAGCGCTTGGCGAGAGCGCCGCCTCCCGGGCGAGAGACCCCCTCTGAAGCCCTCCCGCCTAGCGAGATGGCTCTCGTCCACGCTAGCGGGTCCGTCCTAGGACCCTCTCGCCTTGCGAGCGACCGACGCCACGTGAGTGCCATCCCCTTAGACCCACTCGTCGAGCGAGTGTACCCTGCTAACCTTGCTCCCTCAGCCGAGGAGCCCTCTCATGCCTTCCCTAAGAAACACATCCCTCCTACTCCCGCGCCTCCCAGAGAAAAGGAGGTGGAATTCTTGCTCATCTCTATTTCCATTTATTTCACCCTTATTCGCCTTCTCATTTACAATTTGTTTTTTGAAGGACCTCACGCCTTCTCATCGTCCCGAGAGCACGCGAATCCATACTGCCTCAACCATCCACCCCTCCATCTACTCCTTATGCTAGGAAGGACGACCCTTCCAATGTAGCTGGGACCTCTCGCAGTCCTGGTAAGAATCCTTCCCCCTCAGGCCTATGCCCCGCTCGCCACTCATATACCACTGTGAGGACCTTTCCTATTCCGTCCCTCTTCTATGTAGGGATATAGGTGGACTTACCCGCTGAGGACTCGCCCGCTGAGGAATACTCTAGGAAAATGGTCGTCTTGCCCCCTCCTCCTATATACGAGATCGAAGACTACTTTGGCAACCCCATGGACCTACTAGAGATTAAGTGTAGGGTAGCTGAGATGTTCCGGAAGCATGCACGCATTATCAATTAGTTGGAGAGGGATAAGCAAGCTGCTGACCGGCGGATCGATTGGCTGGAGGTGGAGTGTGCTCGCCTGACTTCAGAGATTGATGCTAATATTGAAATAGACGAGACCGACCCCCATGCGATCCTGAACAAGGTCAACCAACAGCTCCGTCTCGCGTATCATGGCGTTGACATGGCTCACGCTTTTCATCTTCCCAGTCAGCCTCCTTGTACGATGTCTCACGACGGAGGTCGCTGGAGATGGCACAAGAACTGAAGAACTCTCGTCCCGTATTGCGTCTCGCTTCTTTTTATTCATGGTTCTGTAATAATATTTTCTATGCTGCCGCCTCGCCTAAACTTTGAGTCCTGCGAACGTGTTGCCCGCCTCGCGCGGGATGGAACACTTTAATAATTATTTGATTTTTCTCTCGTGATTATTCTATTTATCATGACACTTGGCACTTATCACTCATTTATGTTTAGTTAATTTTGCTCTATTTACTAATCCATTTTCCTTTCATCGTACCACCCCGCCTTGCTGAGGGCCCACGCTGGGCTACGTTAATCAAGGTCAGGAGAGAGAAAAAGTCAGCCGCCTCTTCCCCTTCCTCTGCATAATTTTTCCCGCCTATACATATCTCTTGGACTAATCATACTTGACATAAATACCCCCTACCCCGGGTCAGGGCTATGCTCACACCACTGTTTCACCCCAGCCCTCATCCTTTTTCATCATTCACCTCGTGTGCTGCTCCCGCTTCTGCTCCGTCTTGCTCCCCCATATTTAGACTGTCTCTCTTGTTCTCCCTGCCTCCCCCTTTAATCGTCTCGCTTAGGAATGGTAAAGAAGAAAGTTGAAGAGGGCAAGGGACGCAGCCGGTGCGGGAGGCGATTCGCCGACCACGATTTTCCTCCCGGCCAAATTTTTGAAGAGGAATATAATACCTTCACTCGCGAGTTCCTAACAGAGGGGTTCGAGTTGCGTACCACCAAAGTAGGCGAGTCCATCAACACGTTTTACTCCGGAGAACTCGCCTTCCTCGTCTCGCACTTCGATGCGGGGTTGAGGTTGCCCCTCTGACCGGAGGTTAAACAGGTCCTAAAATATTTTGGCGCAGTTCCAGCACAGCTAAACCCCAATGCCATCTCGGTACGGGTCGCCTTTGCCAGCTATATGCGCCGGGAGCATATCGAGTTTTGCTTGACCGTCTTTTGCAAGCTATTCATCTACCACGCCAACCATGACGAGGTGTCCTACTTCACCGGGCAAGGTCTCAAGGTCTGCGAGATGCCCAACAAAAACCATCACTGGCTCACACGCTTCTTCTTCATCCGGGGAAACATGGGGGGCATCCCGCTCGTGCCCGTGTCGCCCGTCGAAGTGTTCTACGTTACTCCTCAAGTTGGCGGTTTGGACAAACTTCTTTACGACTTCCTTGCCTGCAAGAACTTTGAAGTCCAGTTCCCGAGGCGCGGCCTCGACTCCCTCCTCCCCATGCTTCCTAGCGAAGGTATGCTCGCCGTCTGGTCTCTCCTTCATTATTTCATCTCGCCTCTAATATTTCGTCTCTCCTATAATAGGAGAGAGGAACGTCCCCGTTCATACACCATATAAGAGAAACATCAAGCCATTTAAGGATGTCGCTCTCGCCACCATGGCGGTTGAGGCGGAAAAAGAGTCCTTGACCTCCTCTCTCAAGAAAAGGCCCGCTGAAGGCTCCGCCCCGTCTCGCCTTAGCCCCACAAAAAAGTAGAAGATGAAGAAAGTGGCGTACCTCCCTACCGAGAAAACGAAGAAGGCCCCCAAGGAGATGGTGGAGGTGTCGGGATCCCTGAGCCCCATCTCTTTAGGGTCCTAGTCTCCCCGGTCACCTCCTCGGACATCTTCTCAACGGGCTGTCTCGCTGACTGGCGAGGCGGCACCGCCCCCAGAGAATGCCAGCACCTTGCTTCAGTCATCTAGGTCCCCCTCTCGCGAGGTTGGTTCTTCCAGTCGCCCAGCCCCCTCTGCACATCAGAATTTCAACATGGGCCCCGTGGTTCCAGATGCAGCCAATGACCCGACTTTGATATGGGACAAGGGGGAGAACCGAGTATACATCTCAACCCTCCTTCCATCATGGAAAGAGAAGGACCAGCCCACGGGCCATGCCTTCTCTTTGGGATTTGGCCTTTATGGGGGTCCAGAGTCAGATCCTGTCGACGAGTCCTCCTCGTGAGACTTAGTTCTGAAGGCTGCACACTCCCAACTGCGCACCATGGAGCTTTCGCACCGGTTATCGCACCGCCTGATTTTCAACAACCAAAACTGGAAAGAGTCCGAGGTGACCTTGGCATCAGAACGCGAGAGGTCTGGAAACCTCGAAAAGAGGTTGGCTGTGGCAGAAAGCCTTCTTGCCAAGGCTCAGGGTGGCGTGGTGAGTTTCCTCCTACCTTTAGTTCACTTCCCGTATATTTGACACCAACTAACGAATAGGCCTCCTACAGGATGCCGAGATGACAGATAGGTTGCACTTGCGTATAACGGACCTGGAGGCGGAGGTTAAGGACTTGATGTCTCAGATTATCCAGCTTCAGGATGCTGCCCCATCGCCTTCTCGCTTGGTGGTTCCCCAACCTCTTCCTCCTCATTATTCCCATGAGGAGGTCGAGGAACTTTGCCCAGATGCCAACATCAGGACTGCCGAGCTGATCATAAAAACGATGAAAGAAATGGGGGTCATCAAGGAAGATTGCGAGGACGTCACCGCCCGCGACCTCGTGCTAGAGATCTATGGCGAGGAGGGGGATGGCTCGCCTTCTAGCACGAAGGAGTAAAAGGTTTCTGGAGAAACCCTAGGGCTCCCTTTCTGCTTCTCTACTATTGTACTCATTTCTGTATTAGACATGTTATATATTTTTTGTAATGAACTATTCCCCCAAATAAGTTATACCTTGGTGTGTTGTTGCGTTTCATTATTTACGAGATGATTCTTAGGTTTACTCATGCTTGCGAGATGGGGTAATCCCTCATCTCTCCCCCTGGCTGAAGAATAAGCTTTGCCCGGAGTGCGAGTCACCACGCTCCCATCGCTCTCGCGCGCTGGGCTGTCATTCGTTCCTCTTGCATCATTTATGGATATCCCCGACGCGAGTGATCTTGAGGGGTAAACTTTTCTCCCCCTTTCTCTTTTTTCTTGGGCAGGATTTTCCTTCCTCCCAATAAAACCATGGATCTCCATCATCTAATCGACCTATAGTATCTTTTCTTTAAGAAGTTCCACAATTTTTTTTTCCACTTAACCGGTCCACGACCCCGTCCAGCTTGGTGGGCCTGGTCAGCATGTCCTCCTAGGGCCTATTCTCCAAAACTAACTCCAACCACCGAGTGATCCTACAGCCCTGCAAGCTTGATGAGAGCCTGGTTAGCGGGTTTTCTCGGGGTCTCCTCTCCAAAACCAACTCCAACCACCGAGTGAGCCTATAGCCCTACCAGCTTGATGAGAGCCTGGTCAGCTGGTCTTCTCGGGGTCTCCTCTCTAAAACCAACTCCAACCACCGAGTAAGCCTACAGCCCTGCTAGCTTGATGAGAGCCTGGTCAGCAGGTCTTCTCGGGGTCTCCTCTCCAAAACTAACTCCAACCACCAAGTGAGCCTACAACCCTACCAGCTTGATGAGAGCCTAGTTAGTGGGTCTCTTGGGGTCTCCTCTCCAAAACCAACTCCAACGACCGAGTGAGCCTACATCCCTGCCAGCTTGATGAGAGCCTGGTCAGCGAGTCTTCTCGGGGTCACCTCTCCAAAACAACCTTCGACCACCAAGTGAGCCTATAACCCTGCCAGCTTGATGAGTGCCTGGTCAGCGGGTCCTCTCGGGGTCTCCTCTCCAAAAACAACTCTAACCACCGAGTGTGCCTATAGCCCTGCCAGCTTGATGAGAGCCTGGTCAGCGGGTCTTCTCGAGGTCTCCTCTCCAAAACCAACTCCAACCACCGAGTGAGCCTATAGCCCTGCCAGCTTGATGAGAGCCTGGTTAGCGGGTCTTCTCGGAGTCTCCTCTCCAAAACCAACTCCAACCACCGAGTGAGCCTACAACCCTGCCAGCTTTATAAGAGCCTGGTATGCAGGTCTTCTCGGGGTCTCCTCTTCAAAACCAACTCAAACCACCGAGTGAGCCTACAGCCTGTCCAGCTTGATGGGAGCCTGGTCAGCGGGTCTTCTTGGGGTATCCTCTCTAAAACCAACTCCAACCACTGAGTGAGCCTAAAGCCCTACCAGCTTGATGAGAGCCTGGTCAGCGGGTCTTCTCGGGTTCTCCTCTCCAAAACCAACTCCAACCACCGAATGAGCCTATAGCCCTGCTAGCTTGATGAGAGACTGGTTAACGGGTCTTCTCAGGGTCTCCTCTCCATAACCAACTCCAACCACCGAGTGAGCTTATAACCCTGCCAGCTTGATGAGAGCTTGGTCATCGGGTCTTCTCGGGGTCTCCTCTCCAAAACCCACTACAACCACTGAGTGAGCCTACAACCCTGCCGGCTTGATGAGAGCGTCGTCAGCCGGTCTTCTCGGGGTCTCCTCTCCAAAACCAACTCTAACCACCGAGTGAGCCTACAACCTTGCCAGCTTGATGAGAACCTTGTTAGCGGGTCTTCTCGGGGTCTCCTCTCAAAAACCAAATACAACCACCGAGTGAGCCTACAACCCTGCCAGCTTGATGAGATCCCGTTCAGCGGGTCTTCTCGGGGTCTCCTCTCCAAAACTAACTCCAACCATCGAGTAAGCCTACAACCCTGCCTGTTTTATGATAGCCTGGTCAGCGGGTATTCTCGGGGTCTCCTCTCCAAAACCACAGCAATCTTATCTCATGGAGAAAAACACCTTGAATTGCATTGCATCAGAAAGCCGTGCCAAGTTTACAAGTATTAGAAAGGCAAAATATCCAATTTCAGAAGAAATAAACAATAGGTATGAAAGAGACAACATCAAGAGTAGAATCGCTTTAGGTCATTGCTGCTTCGGGCGCGATCAAGGGGTACCCCGTCCACATCCTGGAGGTTGTACCCTCCTGACTTCAAGACCTCCTTTATTATGAAAGGGCCCTCCTAGTTGGGGTTGAGCTTCCCTACGGAGGCCCCCCTGCCCGCTGCATCTACATTCTTGAGGACCAAGTCTCCCTTCTCGAATTGCTTAATCCTGATGTTCTTATCAAAATACTTGGACATTCAGAGCTTGACCTCCTCCTACTGGATTGACGCTAGCTCTCTGAGTTCTTCAACTAGGTCGAGGGAGAGCTTCTGCTCCTCCCCATTGTCTGCTTTCCATCCTTCATCTCCCTTCCTCGCCGCTACCACCCTGGGGGATTCAACCTCGAACTCCACAGGTATAACGACCTCCGAGCCGTGGGACAGTTTGAATGGCGTCTCTCTCATGGTAGTATTTGGTGTAGTCCTCAAAGCCTAGAGGACGGAAGGGAGCTGCTCCACCCAACTTCCCCTTAAGTTCTCTACCTTCTTCTTCAAGAGATTCACGATGACCTTGTTCGTGACTTCCACCTGCCCATTGCTTCGAGGGTGGTGAACCGAGGAGAACTGAAGGTCTTTTCCAAGCTAGACACAGAAGTCCACAAATTCTCTACTAGCAAACTATGATCCATTATCCGTGACAATGGCCAAAGGGAGCGCATGCCGGTAGATGATCTCTCCCCATACCAAGTGAACGACTTATTTCAAGAGCCTAGACACCTAGAGGGGGGGGGGGTGAATAAGTTCTAATTTTCTTTTATAATTCAGGCAATTAACTAGTATTAACACAGCATAGGAAATACAATCTACAGTACAGAAATCACAGCACTGCAAATAGCAGATTTATAGTGGTTCCCAAGTTATGGGGACATCCACTTTCCCCCTTCGCCTATCCAGTAGAGAACTGGATTCAGCCCAACTTCCTTCCACTAGCTCATATCCATAGATCTTACAACTCAGAACCATATTGGCTCCTACAGCACAGACTTATACAAATCTTACCTTAGATTCTTCCCAAGAGTCCTACCTCAGGCCTCAGCCCTACTTCAGCCTTTATCACTAGGCTTACAACTCAGACTATCACCAGTCCTACACCTCAGGCCCTCAGCCCTACCTCAGCCTTTATAATTATTGGCTTACAACTCAGATCTTACAAAAGATCCTACAAGAAATTAATTTTTTTAAGAGATACAAAGATATCACCAGATAGATCTCTCTATCGGTGTGAGCTTCTTGATCAGTTCTTGAATAAAATGAATCTTCAGATTCAACCTAACTTAGCTGTTTCAAAGCTTCTTGATAGAACAAAATAAGGTTGAACTTTACTTGATATAGAAGTTGATCTCTTGTCAGCTCCTTCCTTGAATTCAGAATAAGATCTGAATCTTCTCTTGCAGACTGCTCTTAATCTGCCTTCTTATGGGTTTCCCCTTTTCTTGTTGTAAGATTCTCTTTCCTGTAATAGCTTGATTACTTCCTTAGTTCTGTTGTTTTTCTGGTTGTCAAGGATCAGTCCCTTATATAGAGTTTCCTCATGATTACCGGCTGATCTGGTTTGTAACAACCTTCTGACAGTTCTGACAAAGGTGTCAGACCTATTGGTTATGACAGCTGTCGAGTCACCAGTTGATAATACGTTTTGTAGCCTAAACTATTATCGTATTTTCTATTTTATATTGTACAAATTATGTCTATTATTAGTTTATTTTTATCATTTTTATGTAAATATTATTGTCACTGACTTTTTCTTATCTTTTTGCAGGTTTCCAGAAAATTGGCCAAAATGACCTGTCACGCCCCCCTGTCACGCCCTCCCTGGGCGTGACCTAGGGCGTGTCACCCGATCCCGAGGACTCCTGCTGGAAGGGACAGAAAATGGTCAAAAACCGATGTCACGCCCCCTGACACGCCCTCCCTGGGCGTGTCACCAGGCGTGACCAGGGGCGTGTCGCCCTCTGCCGCAAAGCCTGCCGCCGCATTAAATGTCGTTCCGCCTTAGCACGTAAACAGTACTGTCACGCCCCATGTCACGCCCGTGACATGGGCGTGACACCCTCCTTTTTCGGTGACTGATGGATTTCCGACCAATGATTTGGACATGACGTGCCTGTCACGCCCCCCTGTCACGGGTGTGACCTAGGGCGTGTCCACCGACGTACCGAAGCAATCATCCCTCCCGCCAGAATCCATAGCCCGAGGTCAACATAGTACTGTCACGCCCCCTGACACGCCCCCCTAGGGCGTGTCGAAGGGCGTGACCAACCCGAGAAAAATTTCTATAAATTGAGACCTCCCCCTCTCCATTTCAGCAAGCTTTGGTTGAGAGGGGGAGGTGCTGCCCCTTTGGTTCTTGAGTTTTTTTATGCTTTCTCTCTCTCTTCCTTTGTAATTTTTGCTTAATCATGGTTTAATATTTAGTTGCCCTAGCTTTCTTTGTAATCTTTAGTGTTGCATAGTGCTTAATATAGGGCTAGAATAGGATTTCAATTTCATGCACTTGTAATTTTATTTTCAATAGTGTAGCTTGCCCCTTTGAATTAATAAAAGTGTTTTTTTTGTTTAGCTTGTGTTCTTTATATGCTTTTCTACTCATCTCCCCTCCTCCACTCCATTATGATTAACTAATCCTCCTTGTACTCGATCTTGATGATCCGAGGTTAGAGCGATTATGTTATGATGTTTTAATTAATCTTTTCTTTTTAGGATAGGGCCTTGAATTACTCTTGATTAATCACGGGTTGGAGGTATATTTTCGATATATACTCTCTGCCTTTGCTTTCATTCTGGGCTAGCCAAGAGGCCGAAAGAATGAAGTGAGTATTCAAGAGTAAAGGGAGTTGTACGCACCCCTCGAGAGAGGCAGACGTCCAAATCTCCCGGATTGGAGTAAAATCCAATAGTGGGGTTCACCGCGTAAAGCGAGTTTTAGGCCTCCTATTTAGACGAGAGTCGGTCGGACCTTCCTAAACTCAGATGGGCACGACTTCGAGAGAAGCGTGTTCAAGCTTTAGGAACCTCCACGGTCAAGGACCTTTATCCTATTAAGTTCAGATTTTTATCGCATTTTCTTAATCGTCTTTAGCCGAGGTGAATCTTGATTGGGTGCATTTCCATTTCATATTTTCTACCATTCGTAGTAATCGCCTATCTTGTGCTCTTTAATTAACTGCAGTAGTTTCCTTTCTAGCATAATTCTTTGCTTAATAGCTTAACTTAATTGCGGTAGTTCTCTTTCTAGTATTGCTTTAATTCCTCCCTTGCACTTAGATTTTCTAAAACCCTAGTTTTTCCGTCGATAAGATAATAGCGTTCGTGTGAGTAAGCTTAGCCAACAGTTCCCGGATTTCAATACGACACTTGTGTCCCCTTGCTACAATTCGATAGGTATACTTGCCTCATCGAGTTGCTAGTTCGGTTGCGTTTATTTTCTTCGAACCCTAGCGCACAACAAGTTTTTGGCGCCGTTGCCGGGGACCCAACTTCCGTTGATATTTTGAAAACACGAACCTATTAATTTTATCTCTTCTCTTTCTCATCCTCTTTCTTTAAAATTTTAAAAAAATCAAAAAAATTTTATCACCGCTCTTAATAGAAACCAACCTCACAATTTTTCTACGCCACCTAATTCTCTCGAAAAGGGCAAAGGGCTTTAAGCGCCACTGTCTTGTCTAGTACCTTCCGAACCCTTCACGGGGTAGTCCTTGGGAAGTTCGGGAGTTAATCTATAAAAAAAATCTATTTCAAAAAGAAAAAAATTTCTAATTTTTTTTTCTAGTTTATCCTTTTTCTCTTCTTCTTCTTCTTTTCTGTTCTTTTAGTGCATGACCCGCTGGAGTCCGTCAGTTATTTTGGACTTGGACCATGAAATTGAGCGTACTCTTCGGAGAAGATCGCGATTTCAAGGTCCTACTATCCAAGTGCCGGTTGAGGACTCCGAGTCATTTGCTACTTTAAGAATGGAAGAACCCAACGTAGATGAGGCCATGCAAAGGACTATGTCCTATTATGCACGACCGAACCTCGAGGGAACAGAATCAAGTATAGTCCGCCCTGCTATAGCAAATAATAACTTCGAACTAAAGCCTAGCATAATTCAAATGGTGCAGCAATATGTGCAATTTGACGGACTTCAACATGAAGATCCGAACGCACATATAGCTAGCTTTCTTGAAATTTGCGACACCTTCAAGATAAATGGTGTCACAAATGATGCGATCAGGCTGAGACTCTTCCCCTTCTCTCTAAGAACTAAAGCTAAGCAGTGGCTGAACACACTTCCGAAAAATAGCATAACCACTTGGAATGAATTAACTGAAAAATTTTTGGCGAAGTATTTTCCGCCAGCTAAAACTGCAAAACTTAGGAACGACATCTCTGCCTTCGGACAAATAGACTCTAAAACCCTATACGAAACTGATGAGTTGTAATTATACCTATATTTTCGTATTTTATTTAAGTCCGTTTCGTTTATTTTTTGTCTTTTTTATTAGTTTAATTCAATAAATTGCTTGTTTTTGTAAATATTATTTCTAACTTAGCTTAATTTTTATTCCAGGAAAATTCCAGAAAAAAATTCCAGAAAAGTCAGAAAAATTGCCTGACACGCCCGTGTCAATTGGCCGACACGCCCGTGTCACGCCAGCCCGACGATCGCCGACCACAGATGCCAGCTCGACGATCGGCCACCATCAAACCCAGCCCGACACACCCGGCGTCACGCCCGTGTCAAATGCTTGTCACGCCCGTGTCGAGGCCGACCCGCAAGCTTGGTCAACATGTCAACTCTGCCGACATCGAACTGCCAGCTCTCCTGGTCACGCCCCCCTGTCACGCCCGTGACCTGGGGCGTGACCGCCACGTTTTCGCCCCGAAGTCAAAGCTCCAGTCAAGTCAACCGGTCAGCTCGTGAATAGTAGTGACACGCCCCCCTGTCACGCCCGTGACCTAGGGCGTGACCAACCCGAAAAAATGTCTATAAATAACAGCTTCCAGGAAGCTTATTTTGTCCACCTTTTTTGACCACTTTGCTTAGGGGAGGTGCTGCCCAATTGGATTTCAAACCTATGTAAGGAGATTTTCTCCCCCCTCTCTCTCTCTTAGTTTGTATTAGGGTTTTTAATTTAATGAAATATGAATCTTTTTCTCTCCATTTGTTTGATTAATCCATTTGAATGCGCCTACTTAAGTAATTTTTCGTTCCTCTTTTTGTATTTCTTTTATGTTTTCATTTTTTTTGCTTTCATAACTTAGTTAGATTTAGGGTTTATCGGCTTTTCTAGCCGTTGTGCCGTCCGTCTAGTTTTCATTTCCCGCACCTTTTTTGATTTAGCTTTTCCTCTTTTTCCTATTTTTTTCATTCATAAGGCTTTATAAAAACTCTCCTAAAAGTGCTATTTTCATTTTTCTTTAACTTAGGCTCTTTAGGATTGTAAAACTTTTTGTCCCCTTTTTGTTTTATTTTCACTTTTTAGGAGTTTTTATAAAAATATAGGAATGAAAATATAGTCGTTATAATTTTTCGCTCACTTTGTTTTATCTTTTTAATTTCAAAACTTTTAGTCCGGTTAATTTTTATTTCATCTTTTTATGCATTTCTACCGCATTCTAGCGGTAGAAATGCAGTTGTTTTAATTTTTCGTCAACTTTCATTTTGCGTTTATTTGCAAAACCTTTTAGCTCGGTTAATTTTTATTTTCACTTTTTATGCATTTCTACCGCATTCTAGCGGTAGAAATGCAGTTGTATTAATTTTTCAGCAACTTGGTTTTTTCTAATTTTTGCAAGTGTGCGTGTGTGTATGAGTTAGGTTTTACTGCTTTATTTCATTTCTGTAGAGTGCGTGTGTGCGTATGCATTTATTTCCGCCTACTCGTTAAGAGTTAAATGGCGCCCTGCTTTCATCTTCTTCCTACTCACTTGAGTAGGAAAACTTAGTGTGTGTGCGTGTGTTCACTTTTCTGTAGAGTGCGTGTGTGTGTTTTACCTTCAAGTAGAGTGTGTGTGTGTATGAGATAAATTTACTCCCGCCCACTCAATTGAGCCGGGACTTGCAATTTTATCGCTTTCTTCAATTATGTAGAGTGCGTGCGTGTAGGAGATAATTTTACCGCTTTATTTTATCGCTTTCTTCAATTAAGAAGAGTGTGTGTGTGTGTGCATTTATTTCCGCCTACTCGTTAAGAGTTCAATGGCGTGCTTTTATTTCCCGCCTACTCATTTGAGTAGGCCTTGCTTTATTTAATTTTCTTTATGGTTTTGAAGTGTGCGTGAGTGCCTGCATCAATTAGCTTTCAATTTATCTAATCGCCTTTTTTATGTTTTCTCTTATAAATGTTCAGAACCTAAATTTACACTCACGCTTCACTTAAAAACATAAAGCCGTCCCCATACCGATGAGTGGCTAATTTCTTTTAGCCTTCGGCATCGAAGAGCATTGGGACATAAAAAATGATTTGAAATAATTAAAAAACTTTATTTTTATTTTAATTTAAGGACTTAAGGTTTACCCCGGGTTAACGACGCATAGGACCACATAATCGATGTGTGGGCTCTATTTCCGTTATCCATACGCGACGCCGAGAGGCTGCACGTATGGACCGATCCCCCTTGGGTAAAGAGAACCGCGTACGCCCCCTCGAAAGAGGAGAAACGTAGTTCTGCCGGATTGGGTTCCCCACCCAATAGCGGGGTTCTTAGCGTAATGCGGACGTTAAGGGGAATCCTTCGTCGGACTCACGTTCGGTCGAATAGCCTTAGCGCCCAGGTGAGCGATATCCCTAGACCAAGGTGAGCTCATATTCTTGGAACCTCCACGGCCAAGTGCCTTTTATTAATTTAAAAACAAGGTTTAATAATTGTTGAGAGTTATTTTAGTCTTAATTCGATTCGATGCCGAACGTTAACCCGTCATCGAACTAACTTAGCAAAATTCTGCTTTCTTCCTTTCCGTTTTTATTAAACAAAAAAATCCCACCTTACTAATAGTAAGATAATAGTGCTCCCGGAAGAGTAGATATAATCAACGCGTCCCCGAGAATAATACGACCTCGGTATTCTCCCGAATACCGAGTACTACTTGCGATAGGTGCGCTTGCCTCCTTTCGTTAGAAAACTCGATCATCTAACCGGCCCGCGGAATCTGACCATTTCGAACCACCCACAGTAGGTCTCTGTTCCGCGGCCATCAAGTTTTTGGCGCCGTTGCCGGGGAATCTTGTTGTTATATTGAATCCGGACTCTATTAATTTTACTTTATTTTCAAATAAAAAATTTTTATACAAAAAAAAAAAAAAATCCCCCCCCCCGTTTTCGTTTTTTTTTGGGTGTATGACCCGTGGACAACCTTCGAGTTCTGAAAATCTTGACTTCGACCCCGAGATCGACCGCTCTCTTGCGCGTATCCGATCTCTCCGTCGAATTCCTTTTTCAGACCCCGTAGAATCTATCGGAGAACCCTCTCCTTCTTCTATGGCCGACCCCCCTAATAATGCCCAACCGGTCGAGCGTACTATGTCTTATTACGCTCGGCCCAATTTGGATGATACGGGGTCGAGTATTGTTCGGCCCGCGGTGGCCAACAATAATTTCGAAATTAAGTCAAGTGTGATTCAGATGATCCAAAATGCCGTGCAGTTCGACGGACAGCCGGATGAGGACCCCAACAATCACTTGTCTAATTTTCTTGAAATTTGCGATACTTTTAAAATTAATGGCGTCACTGATGACGCCATTCGTTTGCGCCTTTTTCCGTTCTCTCTTAAGTCCAAGGCTAAGGCGTGGTTACTCTCCCTCCCGCGGGGATCCATCACGTCCTGGGCGGAGTTGGCCGAGAAATTCCTTACGAAGTATTTTCCGCCCGCCAAAACTGCAAGATTGCGGGCGGACATATCTTCGTTCGTCCAAAACGACTCCGAGTCTCTTTACGAGACTTGGGAACGCTTTAAGGAGTTCCTCCGCCGGTGCCCGCACCACGCTCTGCCAACGTGGTTGCAGGTACAAATTTTTTATAATGGACTGAATAGTCAGACGCGTCAAATGATTGACGCGGCTGCCGGGGGCACTCTGAACAATAAGACCCCCGAGGCCGCCCAGGCCCTTTTCGAGGAAATGGCGGTGAACGCCTACCAGTGGAATGTCCCGCGGGCGCGCCCTAAGCAGGCGGGCATTTTTGAAGTGGATGCCACAGCTCAGTTAGCCCTCCAAGTGGAAAGGCTAACTAAGCAGGTGGCGGAGATGTCTGTTTCCTCCTCCACTCCGCCTTGTTTTCTCCCCCCCTCCAACGTCTGCGTGGTCGACGAATTCGTGGACTACATGGGAAATCCGGTGCGTCCCTCATTTCAAAACAACCCTTATAGTAGCCACTATAATCCGGGTTGGAGGAACCATCCGAATTTCTCCTGGAGCAACCCGAACAACGCGCAGCGTCCCCCTCCCCCTCCTTTTGCGCCGACGCTTCCTCCTCCCCCTCCTATGAAGCCATCCCCGGTGGAGGAAAATTTTAATCGTTATGTCGCGTCCAACGAGTCTAATATCCGGAACATCACCGGATCGCTAAAAAATTTAGAACTCCAGGTTGGACAGCTGGCGCGACTCATGTCAGAACGCGCCATGGGGGCACTGCCAGGGAACACGGAGCCCAATCCAAGGGAATCCGCCAACGCTATAACCCTCCGTAGCGGTAAGGAGGTGGTCGATCCAAAACGGATCGATCCTCAGGTACAAATTTCACCTCCTTCCCCTCTTCCCTCTTCTTCGTCTACGCAGCCTCTACCAATTTTAAGTGAAAAATCTATTTTAAACAAGGCGTTGCCCTACCCGCATAAATTAGATAAAGAGCGAGTTAATGCGCAATACGAAAAATTTATTTTATTACTTAAACAAATTCACATTAATGTTCCTTTTTGCGAGGCTATCTCGCAAATGCCTAAATATGCGAAATTTTTAAAAGAACTACTTTCTAATAAACGCAAACTCGAGGATATTTCGCATATATCTCTCAACGCTGTCTGCTCGGCGGCTCTTACTAGTAAATTGCCCTTAAAACAAAACGACCCGGGACGGTTCTCCATCCCGTGCCTTTTTGGCAATGTATTAGTAAAATACGCTTTAGCAGACCTAGGCGCGAGCATTAATTTGATGCCGTTCTCGCTCTTCCTTCGTCTAGGTTTGGGTACTCCTGTTCCTACCAATATGCGCATCCAACTAGCGGATCGCTCGGTTAGATTCCCCATCGGGGTTGTTGAGGACGTCCTTGTCCGAGTAGACAAGTTCACCTTCCCGGTGGACTTCGTCATCTTGGACATCGAGGAAGACGCCAACGTACCAATAATACTTGGTCGCCCTTTCCTCGCAACCTCGCGTGCGTTAATTGATGTAAGTAATGGTCAGCTTCTCCTTCGGGTAGGAGACGACCAAGTTACTTTTTCTATTAACCCCTCTATGGAAGAATCGTCGCCGAGCGACGATTTCTGCTATTCTTTAGATTCTTTTTATGGAGATAGTTCTTCCCCGGTTTTCGAGTCCGATTTTTTAAACGAAAATTTTTTTTCTCTCGAAAATTTTTATTGCGATGAGGACGAGTCTACGAACATGCCTTTTGAACCAATTGGTTCGAAAGACATTAGCACTAAAACCTCACTAGAAGAACCGCCCATCCTAGAACTCAAACCATTACCCGAATCCCTAAAATACGCCTTTTTGGGGAAAAATGATACACTCCCGGTAATCATTTCTTCGTATTTAAGCGATTCGGAGACCTCCGATTTATTGGAGGTTTTGCTTAAACATCGCCACGCAATTGCGTGGCAAATTTCTGACCTAAAGGGGATTAACCCTTCCTTCTGCACTCACAAAATTTTCTTAAACGATAATTGCCGCACAACCATTCAGCCGCAGCGGCGTCTTAACCCAAACATGAAAGACGTCGTGAAAGCTGAAATAATTAAATTATTAGATGCGGGGATTATTTATCCCATCTCTGATAGTGCGTGGGTTAGTCCCATTCATGTCGTGCCCAAGAAGGGCGGTCTAACCGTAGTGGCGAATGAGCACAACGAGCTCGTCCCAACTCGTACTGTTACGGGTTGGCGCGTGGTCATCGATTATCGCAAACTTAATGATGCCACCCGCAAGGACCATTTCCCACTACCGTTCCTTGACCAAATTCTCGAGCGTCTTTCCGGTCATCCTTTTTATTGTTTTCTCGATGGTCTATCGGGGTTTTTCCAAATCCCCATTTCCCCCGAGGACCAAGAGAAAACAACTTTTACCTGCCCCTTTGGCACCTTCGCATATCGAAGAATGCCATTTGGCCTCTGCAATGCGCCGGCTACATTCCAACGATGTATGCTAGCGATTTTTGGCGAGCTGGTAGAAGATATTATGGAAATATTTATGGATGACTTTTCTGTATTCGGATGCTCATTCCCGAATTGTCTTCGTAATCTTGATCGTGTCCTCCAGCGATGCGAGGACACGAATCTTGTTTTAAATTGGGAAAAATGTAACTTTATGGTTCGAGGAGGTTTGGTCCTCGGCCATAAGATTTCGATTAAGGGGATAGAGGTCGATAAGGCTAAAGTAGAAATTATTGAAAAACTTCCTCAGCCGACAAACATAAAATCCATTAGGAGTTTCTTAGGCCACGCGGGCTTTTATAGGCGTTTCATTCAAGATTTTTCAAAAATAACAAAGCCGCTTACTCACCTCTTGGAAAAGGAATCGCCTTTTGTGTTTAATAGCGACTGCGAGTCTGCATTTAATTTTATAAAACAAAAGCTTATCAATTCTCCAATTCTAGTGGCCCCTAATTGGTCCCTTCCGTTCGAAATCATGTGCGACGCTAGTGATATTGCCTTAGGCGCCGTTCTTGGCCAACGCGTAGAAAAACATTTTCATCCTATTTATTACGCTAGCAAGACGCTCACTTCCGCACAAGTGAATTACACAACGACGGAAAAGGAACTCTTAGCCGTCGTTTTCGCTTTCGATAAGTTTCGCTCGTATCTTACGCTATCTAAAGTTATCGTTTTTACCGATCACTCCGCCCTTAAGTATCTACTAGCCAAAACCGATGCAAAACCCCGCCTTCTTCGATGGGTTCTCCTCCTTCAAGAGTTTGATTTGGAGATCCGGGATAAGAAGGGCGCGGAGAATCTTGCGGCAGACCACCTCTCCCGTTTAGATAATTCCGGTGCGGAAGCGCTCGTCGAATCTGAAATAAATGACAGATTCCCCGAGGAACGTCTTCTCGCCATTCGTTCGTCTTCGTCATCTTCCCCTTGGTTCGCAGATTTTGCGAACTATTTAGTCGCGCGGGTTCTTCCAAAAGAATTTTCAAGTCATCAAAAGAAGAAATTCTTTTCCGACTTGAAAAATTTCTTTTGGGATGACCCGTTTCTTTTTCGTATCTGCGCGGACCAAGCGGTTCGAAGATGCGTCGCGGGAGTGGAGTGCACACAAATATTGAGGCACTGCCACGAGGGTCCAGCCGGGGGGCACTATCAAGCCAACCGGACCGCTAGGAAGGCGCTAGAGGCGGGCTACTTTTGGCCCACTCTCTTCAAAGACGCGCACAATTTTGTGCACGCATGCGATAGCTGTCAGCGGTCGGGTAACATCTCACGTCGAGACGAGATGCCCCAAAATATGTTTTTAGAATGCGAAGTTTTCGATTTATGGGGGATAGATTTTGTAGGCCCCCTACCTCCTTCTTATAAAAATTCGTATATTTTAGTGGCGGTCGACTACGTATCAAGGTGGGCGGAAGCGCAAGCTCTCCCCACCAACGATGCGCGAGTCGTCGTTACATTTCTAAAAAAATTATTTTCTCGCTTCGGCACACCTCGCGCAATTGTTAGTGATAGGGGAACGCATTTCTGTAACACTCTAATGGCTAAGACGTTAGCTAAATACGGAGTCACGCACAAACTTGCCACCCCCTACCACCCGCAAACAAGTGGCCAAGTTGAGGTAGTAAATCGAGAAATAAAACGCATATTGGAAAAAACCGTTTCACTTAATAGGAAAGATTGGTCCGCTAAGCTTGACGACGCGTTATGGGCGTATCGTACGGCGTACAAAACCGCTACTGGTTGTACCCCGTTTCGATTAGTCTATGGCAAAGCGTGCCATTTACCCGTAGAATTGGAGCACCGCGCACTTTGGGCACTAAAACTCTTAAACCTCGACTCCAACTTAGCCGCTCAGAATAGAAAACTGCAACTAAACGAGCTCGATGAATGGCGTGCGAACGCTTACGAGAGCAATAAGTTCTATAAGGAGCGTTCTAAGTTTTATCACGATCGAAAAATTAAAACCCCAAAAATCTTTTCTCCGGGCGATCTAGTCCTTCTTTACAATTCACGTCTTAGGCTTTTCCCGGGTAAGCTAAAATCGCGATGGTTCGGCCCCTTCAAGGTTGAAGAGGTTTGGCCATATGGGACCGTACTCGTCTCCCACCCCGAGAAAGGCACTTTTAAGGTGAACGGTAATCGGTTAAAGTCTTATATAGCGGGCGACCCTGTGATCAGTAGGAGCGAAACCATAACCCTTCTCCATATATAAACCCGCCACTATAGTCAAGCTACGCGACTATAAACAAAGCGCTCCTGGGAGGCACCCCACGTCTATCTTTTTTTTACGTCTTTATTTATTATGTTTTCTATTTTTCTAATAACTGCAGGGTTTCTAGTGGGCTTCCCCGCGCGCGGATCAGGGACGTTTTCTGCCCCCCTCTTTTTCCCTTCTTTGTACATATTTCTGCTATCTTGTTCCTCATGCTTAGCATACAACATTGGGGACAATGTTGGATCTAAGTATGGGGGTGTTTTCATATTTTCGTACTTTCTTTTTCTTTCATTTACAAAACAAAACAAAAACAAAAAAAATTATATAACACAAAAATCAAAAAAAAAAAAAAAGTAACAAAAAGAAAAAAAAAAAATATATATAACACAAAAACACAAAAAAATTTTACTTTTAATTAAAAATTTTTGAAGTTTCATTTTTGAAACTTTTACTTATTTTTAGCTTTGTCCGCGAGATCCGGCTCATCGAGCCATCCACATAACGAGTCATCTCGCGGCAGCCTAGTTTTTATTTTTGTAAATATTCTTGTAAATATTTTTTGTAAATAAATTTTATAAGTACTTTTTGTAAATATTCTTTCTCTTTCCCCTCTCCCTTTTTCGCTCTCATCCTTGTAAAAATTTTTAATTTTTCCCAAATTTTTGTAAATAGAATGAAATTTTCATTAAAAATACAAAAAAATTCACAAAACTTAAAAAAAAAAAAAATATATATATCCAAAAAATTTTTTTTTCTCGCTTTTTTTTTCTTTTCTTTCTTTTTAGTATGTATATATTAAATATATAAATACAAAAATACAAAAAATTACAAAAAAAAAAAGGAACATAACTTCAAAAAAAAAAAAAATTTTTCAAAAAAAAATTATTATGAAACAAATAAATCAAACATTTCATTCTTAAGTTTCTTGCTATCCAATACTTTCGTTTTGAGTTTATTTATATGCGAATTTGATAAATTCTTTGTTCACTATTCGTTTGTTAATTATAGATTGAAAAATCTAAATAGCCGGGGTTAAGTTTTAAAGAATTTATTATACTTTGTTAAAAATAGGGGACTTGCTTTAGGCACTACTTCTAATTTTTCATAGATAGGAGCATGTGTACCATGTTAGAAAATAACGACTATAGAATTCAATTATGCTTGCTTTTAGCTTTCTGAAAAATTGGAACGTACAATTTATAAAGGTTGCTCTCAATTATTTTTCAATTAAAAATCTAGTTCTCTTTTCTCCCCTTACTTATCATAACCGACTTGGTATGATAAAATTATTTTCCCAAAAAGAAAAAGATCTTATGTCAATGGGAATAAGATTTCATTCCGTAAACATAGGCACCCAATAAATTAAAAGATTGTACGTTACGGAGTAAGAGGATAAAATTCACTACTCCAACACATATACATTGGGTTATTTTTATGAAGAAAGAAAACATTTTATGTTAAGGAAAATAAGATTTCGTTTTCCTTTAACATCCAAATCAAAAAAAAAAAAAATGGAGGTTCGAGAGAAAAAAAATAACCTCGCCTCAAAATCCAAGCATCTTCATAAACCAACATCAACCCCTCCCTTAGCCATTTTCATGATTCTAGAATTAATTCAAAAATTTTTTGAGAGCATAATTCGTAAATTGCATTATTTCCGATAACACTCCTATAAGCTAAAGTTCGTATAACTCCAAACTATTTTCTGTTAATCTAGCCAATACAATTATTGCTTTCTATTTGATTACATCAAGAAGTCTTTTGGCCAAAACTTTTGCCCTGTTTAAATCATCAAAATAATTTTAGGACTTAACTCTTATACCCCGTATATTTTTATTTGATCTCTCTTATAATTAATTTAGCGGTAGCGGAACTTAGGTTTTTTTTACTATTCCTTATAAGTTCACCTCAAACTTTTGCTCTGGAATAGCAAAAGCTTAAGTATGGGGGTGTTTGATGAGTTGTAATTATACCTATATTTTCGTATTTTATTTAAGTCCGTTTCGTTTATTTTTTGTCTTTTTTATTAGTTTAATTCAATAAATTGCTTGTTTTTGTAAATATTATTTCTAACTTAGCTTAATTTTTATTCCAGGAAAATTCCAGAAAAAAATTCCAGAAAAGTCAGAAAAATTGCCTGACACGCCCGTGTCAATTGGCCGACACGCCCGTGTCACGCCAGCCCGACGATCGCCGACCACAGATGCCAGCTCGACGATCGGCCACCATCAAACCCAGCCCGACACGCCCGGCGTCACGCCCGTGTCAAATGCTTGTCACGCCCGTGTCGAGGCCGACCCGCAAGCTTGGTCAACATGTCAACTCTGCCGACATCGAACTGCCAGCTCTCCTGGTCACGCCCCCCTGTCACGCCCGTGACCTGGGGCGTGACCGCCACGTTTTCGCCCCGAAGTCAAAGCTCCAGTCAAGTCAACCGGTCAGCTCGTGAATAGTAGTGACACGCCCCCCTGTCACGCCCGTGACCTAGGGCGTGACCAACCCGAAAAAATGTCTATAAATAACAGCTTCCAGGAAGCTTATTTTGTCCACCTTTTTTGACCACTTTGCTTAGGGGAGGTGCTGCCCAATTGGATTTCAAACCTATGTAAGGAGATTTTCTCCCCCCTCTCTCTCTCTTAGTTTGTATTAGGGTTTTTAATTTAATGAAATATGAATCTTTTTCTCTCCATTTGTTTGATTAATCCATTTGAATGCGCCTACTTAAGTAATTTTTCGTTCCTCTTTTTGTATTTCTTTTATGTTTTCATTTTTTTTGCTTTCATAACTTAGTTAGATTTAGGGTTTATCGGCTTTTCTAGCCGTTGTGCCGTCCGTCTAGTTTTCATTTCCCGCACCTTTTTTGATTTAGCTTTTCCTCTTTTTCCTATTTTTTTCATTCATAAGGCTTTATAAAAACTCTCCTAAAAGTGCTATTTTCATTTTTCTTTAACTTAGGCTCTTTAGGATTGTAAAACTTTTTGTCCCCTTTTTGTTTTATTTTCACTTTTTAGGAGTTTTTATAAAAATATAGGAATGAAAATATAGTCGTTATAATTTTTCGCTCACTTTGTTTTATCTTTTTAATTTCAAAACTTTTAGTCCGGTTAATTTTTATTTCATCTTTTTATGCATTTCTACCGCATTCTAGCGGTAGAAATGCAGTTGTTTTAATTTTTCGTCAACTTTCATTTTGCGTTTATTTGCAAAACCTTTTAGCTCGGTTAATTTTTATTTTCACTTTTTATGCATTTCTACCGCATTCTAGCGGTAGAAATGCAGTTGTATTAATTTTTCAGCAACTTGGTTTTTTCTAATTTTTGCAAGTGTGCGTGTGTGTATGAGTTAGGTTTTACTGCTTTATTTCATTTCTGTAGAGTGCGTGTGTGCGTATGCATTTATTTCCGCCTACTCGTTAAGAGTTAAATGGCGCCCTGCTTTCATCTTCTTCCTACTCACTTGAGTAGGAAAACTTAGTGTGTGTGCGTGTGTTCACTTTTCTGTAGAGTGCGTGTGTGTGTTTTACCTTCAAGTAGAGTGTGTGTGTGTATGAGATAAATTTACTCCCGCCCACTCAATTGAGCCGGGACTTGCAATTTTATCGCTTTCTTCAATTATGTAGAGTGCGTGCGTGTAGGAGATAATTTTACCGCTTTATTTTATCGCTTTCTTCAATTAAGAAGAGTGTGTGTGTGTGTGCATTTATTTCCGCCTACTCGTTAAGAGTTCAATGGCGTGCTTTTATTTCCCGCCTACTCATTTGAGTAGGCCTTGCTTTATTTAATTTTCTTTATGGTTTTGAAGTGTGCGTGAGTGCCTGCATCAATTAGCTTTCAATTTATCTAATCGCCTTTTTTATGTTTTCTCTTATAAATGTTCAGAACCTAAATTTACACTCACGCTTCACTTAAAAACATAAAGCCGTCCCCATACCGATGAGTGGCTAATTTCTTTTAGCCTTCGGCATCGAAGAGCATTGGGACATAAAAAATGATTTGAAATAATTAAAAAACTTTATTTTTATTTTAATTTAAGGACTTAAGGTTTACCCCGGGTTAACGACGCATAGGACCACATAATCGATGTGTGGGCTCTATTTCCGTTATCCATACGCGACGCCGAGAGGCTGCACGTATGGACCGATCCCCCTTGGGTAAAGAGAACCGCGTACGCCCCCTCGAAAGAGGAGAAACGTAGTTCTGCCGGATTGGGTTCCCCACCCAATAGCGGGGTTCTTAGCGTAATGCGGACGTTAAGGGGAATCCTTCGTCGGACTCACGTTCGGTCGAATAGCCTTAGCGCCCAGGTGAGCGATATCCCTAGACCAAGGTGAGCTCATATTCTTGGAACCTCCACGGCCAAGTGCCTTTTATTAATTTAAAAACAAGGTTTAATAATTGTTGAGAGTTATTTTAGTCTTAATTCGATTCGATGCCGAACGTTAACCCGTCATCGAACTAACTTAGCAAAATTCTGCTTTCTTCCTTTCCGTTTTTATTAAACAAAAAAATCCCACCTTACTAATAGTAAGATAATAGTGCTCCCGGAAGAGTAGATATAATCAACGCGTCCCCGAGAATAATACGACCTCGGTATTCTCCCGAATACCGAGTACTACTTGCGATAGGTGCGCTTGCCTCCTTTCGTTAGAAAACTCGATCATCTAACCGGCCCGCGGAATCTGACCATTTCGAACCACCCACAGTAGGTCTCTGTTCCGCGGCCATCAGAAACCTGGGAGAGATTTAAAGAATTATTAAGACGATGCCCACATCACGCGCTGCCTGTATGGTTACAAGTGCAGACGTTTTATAACAGGCTAAATCAAAGCACGAAGCAAATGATAGACGCAGCTTCTGGCGGTACTTTAAATCATAAGACCCCGGAAGCCGCTCTTGAGTTTTTTGAGGTCATGGCCATGAACACTTATCAGTGGAATGTGCCTAGGTCCCACCCGAACAAGCCTGCAGGTATCTATGAAGTGGACAACGTCTCCCAGCTCGCTCTGCAAGTAGAAATCCTAAGCAAAAAAATCACGGAGATGACTGCTGCCTCCGCCCCTCAGGTATGGGAATCTGCAACCCCTACTCCAGAACATTTAGATTATGTTAATAATATGCCTAGAACTGCTTTTAATAATTTTTCTGATGTGAATTTTCATCCGCCTGGTTTTAATTTTCCGAATAGTTATAACCCTGCTTTAAGAAATCATCCGAACTTTTCATGGAGTAATCCATCGAATGCGATGCACCCACCCCCGCAAAATGATTTTTCTGCACCACCACCACCACCACCACTTCTTCAAAATTACCCAAAACCTCCAAGCTTGGAGGAATTACTTTCTAAATACATCACCACAAATGACGCTACCATAAGAACTTTAACCGGAAGCGTAAAAAGTTTAGAAAATCAGGTAGGACTGCTCGCGAAAATAATTTCTGAGCGACCCTCAGGGTCTCTTCCTTCCAATACCGAACCCAACCCGAGAGAGCAAGCGAAAGCTATAACTCTTCGGAGTGGGAAGCAAGTCTCCGGTATGGTAAGTAAAGAGCCCGAGGCAAGCTCCGCTCCCGCCTCTAAAAATCAAAGCTCCGCTCCCGTTTTTAAAAATCAAAGCTCCGCTCCCGTTTTAAAAATTCCGCCATCTGCTGAAGAAGTAATCACCCCTATTTTAGAAAATAATCTCACTCCACCAACCATCTTCAAAAATAATTCAACTCCTCCATACCCCTCTGAACTTAATAGACAACGTCAAGATGATCAGTACTCCCGCTTCTTAGAAATCTTCAAACAAATCCACATTAATCTTCCCTTCCACGAGGCTATTTCGCAGATGCCGAAATACGCCAAATATCTTAAAGACCTCCTCACAAACAAGAAGAAGTTAGTGAATCTTTCGAACGTCACGATAAACGCCGAGTGCTCCGCCGTTTTAACAAACGGTTTGCCGAAGAAAATCAGTGACCCGGGTAGTTTCTCTATCCCGTGTGTCTTCGGTGATCTTTTTGTTAAACACGCGTTAGCCGACTTAGGCGCGAGTATAAACCTGATGCCCTTTTCGTTGTTCAAAAAGTTAGGGATTGGTAGCCATAACCCCACGCGTATGAGTATCCAGCTAGCCGATAGATCCGTCAAGTACCCGTTAGGAATAGTGGAGGACGTTCTAGTGAAAGTCGACAAGTTCATCTTCCCGGTGGACTTTGTCATTTTGGACATCGAAGAAGACGTCGAGGTTCCCTTGATCCTTGGCCGACCCTTCCTTGCCACCTCCCGAGCCATCATTGACGTAAGCAATGGTAAGCTCTTTCTTCGAGTAGGCGACGACGAAGTCACATTTTCTATCACCCCTTCGATGAAGAACACCTTAGCGAACGCTGACTCATGTTTTTTCGTAGACGCCGTGAGTGATGATTCTTCCTACTGCCTCTCCGACTTTGAAAAAGAATTTTCTACTTTTTGCTCCTCTTCTCTTACAACGGAATCACTGCAAGGAAGTGATGAATCTTCTTATTATCTTTCTGAGTTTGAAAAAGAATTTATATGATTTTTGTTCTTCCTCTATTCTTCCCACTGAATCGCTACAAGAAGCCGTCATGGCTGCTAGCCCCACCCCTTATTACGTTCCTTATAAAAAAGTTTATGAAGATATTATTTTTGAAAAAGAAAGAATCTCAAAATCCTCTTATGAAGAACCCCCTACCCTAGAACTTAAAGAACTTCCCGAACACCTTAAGTATGCTTTCTTAGAAAAAGACTCCAAGTTACCAGTTATCGTTTCGGCCTACCTCACGGATACGCAGAACGATAAACTTCTTCTAGTTCTACGTAAGCATCGCCGGGCTATTGCTTGGCAAATTTCTGATATCAAGGGCATAAGCCCATCTTTCTGTACCCATAAAATTTTAATGGAAGATAATTCGCGTAACTCTATCCAACCTCAGCGCCGTATAAACCCAAACATGAAAGAAGTTGTTAAGGGCGAGGTTATGAAACTATTAGACGCAGGAATTATCTACCCTATTTCGGACAGTAAGTGGGTTAGCCCCGTTCAGGTAGTTCCAAAGAATGGAGGGATAACCGTAGTTAGTAATGAGAATAATGAATTAATCCCGACGCGGACGGTGACGGGTTGACGTATGTGCATAGATTACCGTAAGTTAAATGACGCCACCCGCAAGGACCACTTTCCTTTACCGTTTATCGACCAGATTTTAGAACGTCTCTCCAGCCATAGCTTTTATTGTTTTCTCGATGGCCTCTCGGGGTACTTTCAAATACCCATCTCTCCCGAGGACCAAGAGAAAACTACGTTTACTTGTCCCTTCGGCACCTTCGCGTACCAAAGAATGCCGTTTGGATTATGCAATGCGCCAGCTACATTCCAGCGATGTATGCTCGCAATATTTGACACGTACGTAGAAAGCATTATGGAGGTATTCATGGACGATTTCTCCGTGTTCGGCGATTCCTTCGATAGATGTTTAGAAAACCTCGAAAAAGTCTTAGAACGATGCGAAGAAACTAACCTTGCCCTAAATTGGGAAAAATGCCATTTTATGGTGAGGGAAGGTTTAGTTTTGGGTCATAAAATTTCTGCTAAAGGTATCGAGGTAGACGTTGCCAAGATAGAAGTTATTGAGAAGTTGTCGCCGCCTACAAACATAAAAGCTATAAGAAGTTTCCTAGGGCACGCTGGTTTTTATCGTCGTTTTATAAAGGACTTCTCCAAGATCACTAAGCCCCTCACCCATCTCTTAGAAAAAGACGCTCCATTCATTTTTGATGACTCTTGTATTCCTGCCTTTGAATTAATTAAAGAAAAGTTAATTAACGCACCGATTATGATAGCTCCGGTGTGGGACCTTCCTTTCGAGATTATGTGCGATGCGAGTAGTTTTGCCGTGGGAGCCGTATTAGGTCAACGCATATCTAAAAACTTCCACCCCATCTATTACGCTAGTAAAACCCTCACATCTGCACAAGAAAATTACACCACAACCGAGAAGGAGCTCTTAGCTGTAGTATTTGCGTTTGATAAATTCCGCCCTTACATTACTCTTTCAAAAATCATTGTTTTTACGGACCACTCGGCCCTCAAGTACCTTCTTGCCAAAACGAATGCCAAGCCTCGCTTGATTCGCTGGGTCTTACTCCTCCAGGAGTTTGACTTAGAGATCCGTGATAAGCGAGGAGCCGAGAACTTGGCCGCAGACCATTTATCAAGATTAGATAACCCCTTTATAGAAAAATTAAATGAAAAATCTTTTAATGATTATTTTCCTGATGAGAAGCTGCTTTTAGTTAACACATATACTTCTCCTTGGTTCGCGCACATCGCCAACTATCTAGTGGCCCGGGTGCTCCCAAAAGAGTTCTCCTCTCAGCAAAAGAAGAAATTCTTTTCTGAGCTAAAGAACTACTTCTGGGAAGACCCGCATCTTTTCAGAATCTGTGCGGATCAAGTGATAAGGAGATATGTTTCTTATGAGGAAGGAATCGATATTCTAAAACATTTGCATGAAGGCCCGACAGGTGGGCACTATCAAGCTGCTCGCACCGCTCATAAGGTGCTTTGTGCGGGTTTTTACTGGCCTAGCCTGTTTAAGGACGCGCAAGCCTTTGTGAGCAGGTGTGATAGTTGCCAACGATCGGGCAACATCTCTAATAAAAATGAAATGCCGCAAAATTATTTCTTAGAGTGCGAAATTTACGACCTCTGGGGAATTGATTTTGTTGGCCCCCTTCCTTCTAGCTTCGGAAACAAATATATTTTAGTTGCTGTTGATTATGTTTCACGATGGGCTGAGGCCCAAGCTCTTCCTACGAACGACTCCCGAGTTGTAGTCACGTTTTTTAAAAAATTATTTTCTAGATTCGGTACGCCTCGCGCAATCGTTAGCGATAGGGGTTCCCATTTCTGTAACGCACAATTTTCAAAAATCCTTACTAAATACGGTGTTACGCATAAACTGTCCACTGCCTACCACCCCCAAACTAACGGTCAAGTCGAAGTAGTTAATAGAGAAATAAAAAGAATATTAGAAAAGACTGTTTCAACTTCTAGAAAAGACTGGTCAACCAAACTTGACGATGCTCTATGGGCCTACCGAACAACGTACAAAACCGCCCTCGGATGTACGCCGTATCGGCAGGTCTATGGAAAATCATGCCATCTGCCCGTAGAGTTAGAACACCGCGCCTTTTGGGCCTTAAAATTTTTAAACTTCGATCCCCACTCAGTCGGTGACCTTCGAAAATTTCAACTAAATGAACTCGACGAGTGGCGCTCTTATGCTTATGAAAATAATAAACTTTATAAAGAGCGGATGAAGCGTTTACACGATAAACACTTAAGGCACCCTAAAAACTTTAAGCCGGGCGACCAAGTCCTTTTATATAATTCTCGTTTACGTTTATTTCCAGGCAAATTAAAATCTCGCTGGTCTGGCCCGTTTTCTGTTTTAGAAGTATTTCTTTATGGAACTGTTTTAATTTCTCACCCTGATAAGGGTAATTTCAAAGTGAATGGTCAGCGTCTTAAACTCTACTTTTCTGGTGATGATGATGTCAGTCCAAACATTATTAAGTTTCTGCTTCACGAACTCTAACTTTGAACTCTTAATTTTTGTTAAAAAAAAGACAATTTTATTTCGGGACAACAATATTTTTGGACAAAATTATTTTTTGATGCGTCGAGCTCAACGACGCTTTAACCAAAGGGCGCTCTTGGGAGGCAACCCAAGTTATCTTTTTCTGTTTTCTTTATTTTACAATTTTTGCCTCGGACGGCTCCGACAAGCTGAAGCTTCTGCGATCGCCTGCTCCAACATTGCTGAATCCATCACAAAGTCCAAAGAAGACATTCGGAGGAGCGGCATCACTCAGCTTTCGCAGCAAATAAATCCGGGGAAGTACCTGTATTTCAATTCTGTCTTTCAATTCTGTACTTTATTTTTCTCTCCTTCTCCAATCCCCTTCTTTAGCCATTGAGGACAATGTCTGTTTTAAGCTTGGGGGAGGACTTCCTCCTTCATTTTTGCCTAGTGTAAATATTTTTCTTTTTGTATATATTTTAAATATTTCCAAAATAAAAAAAAATGAATATCTTAAAATTCCAAAAAAAAAAGAGAAAAATTTCTAAAAATCCAAAAAAAAGAGAATATTTCTCAAAATTAAAAAAAAATATATGTGTTTTTGAATAGTTTAGACATTTTGGTATTTCAATAGTACCACTAGTTTTTAGTTTTGTTTTACTCAAAATCTCCTATAAACAACTTAGTTAATTATAATATTTCTAATCGTCCTTTTTAATTATGTTTCACAAGTAAAATGTTGGTCATGCCGTGTTTCTAATTCACGGTAGCATGTTAAGGTGAAATATTTTTCTAAAACTCGCATTTCTATTTTGGTTTTTTGTTGTTTATTTCCTTTACTTTCTTAAAAATTCATCATCCACTATTTTCTTTTTCGTTTTTGAATAATTTTTGTAAAGTCAACTTTTGAATAACGTAGTAGATGTGAACGATCCAAGTCACCTATTATTTCTATTTTCAAGTTAATTTCATCAATCTTCTTTTATTATCTAGGACTCGCTTTTTGAAAATTTTTCAAACCTTTGTTTTAAATAAATTCAAAAGCGTGAAAATGATTTAGGCCGTTTTTGTTTTCGTTTGAGCTTTCCTGCCAACCTAAAAACTTTTACCACTAGTTAGCCGTTTTTGAGCCTTTTTTCCGATTACATTTGATAGCTCCTCCCTTCATTTAAGTTTCACCAAAGCCAAAATTTCCAACCTATCGAATCACACTAGCCTTTTTGAGTTTCATAAATTAGTTTGACGATTTTGATAGGATATTTTGTGATTTTTATGGGAGAAAGATTTTTGAAAAAAAAAGTATGCTCAAAAGTGATGTTCATTTCTGTTTGGCCAATTCAAAGGGAAAATAAAAATATTTATGGCCTTTGTTTTGAAAAAAAAAATGAAAAAAAAAGAAGAAGAAAAAGAAAAAAAAATGTGTATATATTTTTATGAAAGTTTTTGAAACTCTTTGCTTTGGTTTAGTGTGATTTTAAAACCTTCACGTTTATCTTTGAATTCCACTCCTGATCATTTTCCTAAATCAAACGTTTCTGTCCTATTTAAGTCCTTTTGATTCATGCTTTTTGATTTTTATTTAACAACTAAGAAAAGAAAAACAGTAAATTAGTTTTAGTTTTGGATTTAAACCTAGATTTTTGTTAATTAAATTGATATAATTATAATGCGTTGCTTGGATCTAGTAACAACTTAATGCGTGTTTTTCATTTTCGTTGCTTTGCTTAAGTCCATTTAAAAAATCTCGTTAAAATTTTGGATGATTTGTTTTTATTAAGTAAAGTTTATAAAAGTTTTACCATACCTAAATAATTGTTTTAGACTTACATTTCACCTTTTCCCTACTAAGAATTTCGCATAGTACTTGTGTTGGCATAATTAGAACTTTTTGATTAGTCCTTTTATAAATATCTAGTTTTTATATTTTTGCTTGGGGACAAGCAAAGCTTAAGCTTGAGGGAATTTGATAATACGTTTTGTAGCCTAAACTATTATCGTATTTTCTATTTTATATTATACAAATTATGTCTATTATTAGTTTATTTTTATCATTTTTATGTAAATATTATTGCCACTGACTTTTTCTTGTCTTTTTGCAGGTTTCTAGAAAATTGGCCAAAATGACCTGTCACGCCCCCCTGTCACGCCCTCCCTGGGCGTGACCTAGGGCGTGTCACCCGATCCCGAGGACTCCTGCTGGAAGGGACAGAAAACGGTCAAAAACCGCTGTCACGCCCCCTGACACGCCCTCCCTGGGCGTGTCACCAGGCGTGACTAGGGGCGTGTCGCCCTCTGCCGTAAAGCCTGCCGCCGCATTAAATGTCGTTCCGCCTCAGCACGCAAACAGTACTGTCACGCCCCATGTCACGCCCGTGACATGGGCGTGACACCCTCCTTTTTCGGTGACTGACGGATTTCCGACCAATGATTTGGACATGACGTGCCTGTCACGCCCCCCTGTCATGGGCGTGACCTAGGGCGTGTCCACCGACGTACCGAAGCAATCATCCCTCCCGCCAGAATCCAGAGCCCGAGGTCAACATAGTACTGTCACGCCCCCTGACACGCACCCCCTAGGGCGTGTCGGAGGGCGTGACCAACCCCAGAAAAATTTCTATAAATTGAGACCTCCCCCTCTCCATTTCAGCAAGCTTTGGTTGAGAGGGGGAGGTGCTGCCCCTTTGGTTCTTGAGTTTTTTTATGCTTTCTCTCTCTCTCCCTTTGTAATTTTTGCTTAATCATGATTTAATATTTAGTTGCCCTAGCTTTCTTTGTAATCTTTAGTGTTGCTTAGTGCTTAATATAGGGCTAGAATAGGATTTCAATTTCATGCACTTGTAATTTTATTTTCAATAGTGTAGCTTGCCCCTTTGAATTAATAAAAGTGTTTTTTTTGTTTAGCTTGTGTTCTTTATATGCTTTTCTACTCATCTCCCCTCCTCCACTCCATTATAATTAACTAATCCTCCTTGTACTCGATCTTGATGATCCGAGGTTAGAGCGATTATGTTATGATGTTTTAATTAATCTTTTCTTTTTAGGATAGGGCCTTGAATTACTCTTGATTAATCACGGGTTGGAGGTATACTTTCGATATATACTCTCCGCCTTTGCTTTCATTCTGGGCTAGCCGAGAGGCCGAAAGAATGAAGTGAGCATTCAAGAGTAAAGGGAGTTGTACGCACCCCTCGAGAGAGGCAGACGTCCAAATCTCCCGGATTGGAGTAAAATCCAATAGTGGGGTTCACCGCGTAAAGCGAGTTTTAGGCCTCCGATTTAGACGAGAGTCGGTCGGACCTTCCTAAACCCAGTTGGGCACGACTTCGAGAGAAGCGTGTTCAAGCTTTAGGAACCTCCACGGTCAAGGACCTTTATCCTATTAAGTTCAGATTTTTATCGCATTTTCTTAATCGTCTTTAGCCGAGGTGAATCTTGATTGGGTGCATTTCCATTTCATATTTTCTACCTTTCGTAGTAATCGCCTATCTTGTGCTCTTTAATTAACTGCTGTAGTTTCCTTTCTAGCATAGTTCTTTGCTTAATATCTTAACTTAATTGCGGTAGTTCTCTTTCTAGTATAGCTTTAATTCCTCCCTTGCACTTAGATTTTCTAAAACCCTAGTTTTTCCGTCGATAAGATAATAGCGTTCGTGTGAGTAAGCTTAGCCAACAGTTCCCGGATTTCAATACGACACTTGTGTCCCCTTGCTACAATTCGATAGGTATACTTGCCTCATCGGGTTGCTAGTTCGGTTGCGTTTATTTTCTTCGAACCCTAGCGCACAACACCAGTCATGACAGCTGATTCCTTACAGACTTTACAACTTAGCATAACCACTCAGCAAACTGCTTCACATGTGTCGACACAAATAGACTAAGTGTCGACACAAGTCTTGATGATGTCGACATAACACTCCATGTGTTGACATAGTCATTCTTCAGCTATTCGACACAACTTCTGTTTGTTTGTGTCGACACAAGTCATGTGTGTCGACAAAACAGCTCCTGGTCTTGACATAACTGATGCTGGCAGATGGCGTTGAGTGTATTTCCAGCTATCGTTGAGTTTGTGTCGACACAATGCCTGTGTGTCGACTCAACTTTTTGTCTTGACATAACTGATGCAGACAAATGGCGTTGAGTGTATGTCCAGCTGTCGTTGAGTGTGTGTCGACACAAGTCCTGTGTGTCGACACAAGTCTTCAGACCTAGTATAGCTGTTGCTGTAAGATGGCATTGAGTCTGTGTCGACACAAGTCCTATGTGTCGACACAAACCTTCTACAGGTGTCGACACAATTCCTGAGTGTCGACACATGCCTTTCTTCTGATGTCGACATAACACCTGGGTATTGACACAACTTCTGCTTTAGGTGTCGACACAATTCCTGCCTTAGGTATCGACACAATTCTGGGTGTCGACACAACTTCTTCTTCAGGTGTCGACACAATGCCTGGGTGTCGACACAGGCCTTGCTTCTAGTGTCGGCACAACTTCTGGGTGTCGACACAATTCTTCACAAGTGTCGATACTTGTACTTATAAAAATTTCTTGCAAACCTTACACCTGCACAATGAAACTCAAACATCCATCAAATACAAATTGATGTATATCACAGAGTAAGATGAGGCTTCTCTAAATCTGGTACATATTTTTCAGTGTACCGAACAATCTCCCCCTATTTGGAGAAGTCATAACCCTTAGACAAAGATATACATCTCTCATAATAAAGCACATAAAAAATAGATGTACATTCATTTCAGTGCAAGATAACATATAAACAATGTAAACAACTAAAATCAATAGTTAAGCTGATTTTATTTATCAATCAGAAAGTTCTAGGTTTACATGTTTTTCCTTAGAACAAAAGCAAAAAGTTACATTGTTCTACACATAAGCCTATCTATCTTATGATTGACTAGACTCCTCAATTACAATGCCTTTTGTAACACCTCCCCTGTAATGACCATATAATATGGGTCCGGCCGGGGCCGCACAACATACGGACGTCACAGCTTTAGTATTAAAAGATGATATGAAAACTACCCAATCTCAAAACTCCAGACAAACACAGTGGAAACAGAACGCTAACAGACAGAAGTTATCCACTAGCAGTAGAGTATCAGATGGCCTTAAGGCCTTACACAATAATAGTCCAAATAAAAATTTGCCAAGCACTCCTAGGCTACCTCGGCATGCAAGCCGGACATAAACATAACAAGAGTAGCAAACACAAAAGGAAAATCCAAGCACAGCAACACTTCATGAGGCTTAGGGCTTTTCGCCCGGCACGCTAGCTCCTGCTTGCGATCCTTGCCCTGTAAGGATTTGAAGTAACGTGGGTCAGCAAAGGCTGACCTCTACTGTGTAACAAACATATCTCCTCCCGGCCGTCCCTAACGGACCCCGGGGTACCACTCCACCTACAAGTTAGCACTTCGTATACCAAAAGAGCATATATATTAAAGCGGTAAAACAGGCTTGGATGTCTCATACAGCATACATGTTTTCTATGTTTTGTACAAAGTGAAAGGGGCCTACTATGCAACATGAATGCAACCCGGGTTTCACCCAAGGCACCCTAGCTCGTATGCATCTAGCACAACATCAAACACTGGTACTTTCGTTTCCCCATTGGCTTAAAGTCGCAAACAAAAGGGAACCACCATGTCCCTAACGACACACACGCCATCACACGGAACCTTGTAAAGGCCCCACCCGCACAAGGGTCATAAACCCCGGGCTTGCCCGCACATTCTGACTTCACTCGTCAGGGTTCCGTCTCACACTGACCGATTTTAAGAAGCCTTGCTGGACCCCACCCGCTCATGGCTACATTGCCCGGGCTTGCCCTTCGCTCGGCATTCTCGTCAGTCCCACACAAGGGGCTAGTCTCACCGGGACACTGTCCCCACATAACTTACACGTCACGGGATAGCCAGCCGACAACGGAAACATGGCCGCGCCTTTGCACAGCACAAACAAAGGTTTCCCCACCCTAATCACCATTCACACCGTATCTTTCCTGTGCTCCAATGAAACCATCTACCGCACAAAGCGGAGCTAACCTTGTCCGGTTCCGACTACGAGTACTCACTCAAATAAAAGGTGGAAAACACATACACACAACGACGTCTTGGCGCAACGGATTTCTACCGAATCCTCAAATCTCGCTATGCAACATCACCGGGTCGGACTAACGGTCGCGACCACGGCTTCACCCACAATGCCTAATCCGCTAACGGAGTGGATCTCTAATGCAAGCATGTCGGGATGAACATACTCAACCCGGAGGTTCCTCTTGAACCTAGGCTGCACGAATCCCTCTCATTTGAGAGATCCGGTGCTCAAAACACGAAAGGAAGGGGATGCTATTCATGCATCCTAAATCCTAAAAACCGAGAGCAGAAGTGTCGTTACCTTCCGTCCCCTCTTCCTAGCCATGGAGAAGATTTGCTCGGTTGAAAACAACCGCAACGCTCCCACCTTTGCGGATCTGAACTCCGCTCGCAAAACGGACCTCCGAAGCTTCGCCGGCGGCCGGAACTTGGCCTCCTTGCTCTCCCTTCTCTCTAGAACTTAGAGAGATAAAATAAAGTGGGGAATGAGGGTTTGGAACCCTATTACTGGCCTTAAACCGCCAAGGGAGGCTCCCCACCGTTGGATCTTCCCAAGAAAAGAATGAACGACCACGATCGGAACCCAAAATAAAAAATTTGGGCCGAACACGGGTTGCAACACGGCCGTGTGCAGGGCCGTGTCAACCATTCGCCATCATCCAAAAATTCCCAACCAGGACACGGCCTGGAACACGGCCTTTGACACGCCTATGTCAGACCCGACACGGCTGTGTCACTAGCCATGTCAAGCTCATGTACCAGACTCCTCCAAACTACCCAAGAAGTACACGTCCCTTGACACGTCTTCAAACACGCCCGTGTCACGGCTGACACGCCCATGTCAAGTCCCGTGTCACGGCCCGTGCCCCCCCTCAACGCCATGAAATCGTTGAGTGCTCGACACGCCCTGAGACACGCCCGTGTCTCAGGTGACATGCCCGTGTCGTACCTGACACGCCCGTGTCAAAGCCCGTGTTCTCACTCAACGATCGTCGACAGAAAAACATCGAACCCGAGCACGACACGCCCTGTGACACGCCCATGTCACAGGCCGTGTCAGCCTACCCAGAACCCACTTTAGCCAAAAAATAACGCCATCGGTTCCTCTTCCAAATTTTGGGGTGTTACAACTCTCCCCCCCTTAAAAATAATTTCATCCCGAAATTTAGAACATGGAAAGTAAACAAAACTAAACGGTACCTGAGGAGAAAAGCTCGGGGTACTCCTCCAGCATGGCCTGCTCTCGCTCCTATGAGAGCTCCTCGCGTCCACAGTTGTCCCAACGGACCTGTACGAGTCTAACCTCCTTGTTCCGCAATTGCCGAACCTCTTAATCTTCTATCCCGATTGGATGAACTCGCGTCCTCAAGTCTTCCTCTACCGGCACCGCCGTCGGCTCAATCACCACGCTGGCTTCTACCAAAGCTTTCCTCAAGACGGAGACGTGAAATACGTCGTGTAATCCATTTAGCTCCGTGGACAACACTAACCGGTACGCTGTCTCTCCCACTCGCTCGATGACCTTGAATGGTCCCAAAAATCTCGGTCTCAGCTTCTTGAGTCGGCGAATCCGTGAAACGCCTTTAAATGGCTTGATCTTAAGATAAACCCAGTCTCCCACCGCGAACTCCACATGCCTGTGGCGAGCGTTGAAATACTTAGCTTACCGATCTTGAGCTACCTTCATGCGCTCTTGAATGGTTCGCACGAGCTCACTAGCGTCGGCTACCACCTCTTTTCCCAAAAGTTTGGTGTCTCCCGCCTCTGTCCAAGACATCGGTGTTCGACACCGCCTCCCATACAAAGCTTCGTATGACGCCATCTTGATACTAGCTTGGTAACTATTGTTATAAGCAAACTCCACCATGAAGAGGTGATCCTCCCACTTCTTGCCGAAGTCAAGAGTACAAATCCTTAGCATATCCTCCATAGTACAGTTCGTTCTCTCGGTTTGCCCATCGGTTTGAGGATGAAAGGCCGTACTGAACTTGAGTTTTGTGCCCAAGCTCTTCTGCACCAACCGCCAATCCTTAGACGTGAAACGTCCATCCCGGTCGCTGACTATACTCTTCGGAATCCCATGAAGCCGTATAATGTTGCGGATGTATAACTCCACCAACTTTTCCACACAGTCCTCCTTCCGGTTTGGGATGAAATGTGCCACTTTGGTCAAGCGGTCAACAATCACCCAAATGGCATCATTGCCCTGCTGCGATCTAGGCAACCCATGCACAAAATCCATGGAGATGTCATCAAATTTCCATTCGGGGATTGGAAGTGGCTTCAAGAACCCGCCCGGCTTCTGACACTCGGCCTTCACCAAGGCACAAGTTTGGCACCGACTCACAAACAAAGCTACGTCCCGCTTCATCCCAGGCCACCAATAGGACTTCTTCAAATCCAAGTACATCTTTGTACTACCCGGGTGAATGGAGTACTTAGTGAAGTGGGCCTCAAACATCAACTCCTCGTGGAGCTTGCCGAACTGCGGTACACAAATCCTTCTGCCATTCTTCAGAATCCCATCAACCATCTCCCAGGCATTACCCTTGCCCTTTAGAGCTTCCTCCACGAAAGGTTGGAACTCCGCATCTACACAGATCGCTTCCAGAATACGGTCGCATAAGTCACTCTGCAGCTCAATCCAGTTTAACCGAGCCACGCTAGACTCGCCTTTTGCCACACATTCCAAACCAAGGGACTCCCAGTCCCGCCTTAACCGCTCATCGTGAGCTTCAATCCAATTTCCTTGCCCCGAATATTTCCTACTCAAAGCATCCGCCACCACATTGTCTTTCCCCGGCGTATACTGAATCGCCACCTCGTAGTCCCCAAGGAAATCGACCCACCTGCGCTGCCGCATATTTAGGTCCTTCTGATCTAGGAGATACTTCAGACTCTTGTGGTCCGTGAAGATCTCCACCTTTGCACCATAAACGTAGTGCCTCCACTACTTCAAAGAAAAAATTACCGTCGCCAACTCCAAATCATGGACGGGGTTATTTCTCTCATGAGGCTTCAGCTGCCTCGACCCAAAAGCTATCACACTACCATGCTGCACCAACACGCACCCTAAACCGCATCCGGATGCGTCGCTGAAAATCTGGAATCCTTCGGTCCCCTTTGGTAGACTTAGGATCGGCGCCGTTATTAGCCTCTCCTTCAGGGTTTCAAACGCCTGATTGCACTCTTGAGTCCATACAAACTTCTGATCTTTGTGAGTTAGTGAAGTGAGTGGTAGAGCTATCCGCGAAAAGTTTTCCACAAACCTTTGGTAGTACCCGGCTAGTCCAAGAAAACTCCGGACTTCCGCCACGGTCCTCAAAACTGGTCACTCTCTGATGGCTTCTACTTTCGTTGGATCCACTGCCACACCATCCCCACTGATTACATGGCCCAAAAACGCCACCTTCTCCAACCAAAACTCGCATTTCGATAACTTCGCATAAAGCTGGTTCTCTCTCAACACTTGTAACATTATCCGCATGTGCGACTCGTGCTCTGCTTCTGACTTGGAATACACCAATATGTCATCGATAAAGACGACTACGAACCAGTCCAGGTATTCGCGAAACACTCGGTTCATCAAGTCCATGAACACGGACGACGCATTCATCAACCCGAACGGCATCACTGAGAACTCAAAATGACCATACCTCGTACTAAACGCGGTCTTGGGTATGTCTTCGTCTCGAATCCGCAACTGATAGTATCCGGACTTAAAGTCCAATTTGGAGTACACCACCGACCCCACCAATTGGTTGAAAAGGTCGTCTATCCGAGGAATCAGATACTTATTCTTGATCGTCAATTTGATCAACTCTCGGTAGTCTATGCACAAACGAATTCTACCGTCCTTCTTCTTTACGAATAAAGCCGGCGCACTCCACGGTGAAGAGCTGGGTCTGATATACCCTTGCTCCAAAAGCTCCTGCAACTGAACCTTGAGCTCGGACAACTCCTTTGGTGCCATCCTAAAGGGTGGACGTGACACCGGTCTAGCCTCGGGCACTAACTCGATGGAGAAATCAATCTCCCGCCGAGGAGGTGTTCCCGGTAGCTCCTCAGGAAATACATCTCCAAACTCCGCCACCACGGGCACTTCTCCAAGAGACATCCTGGAAAGTCTAACCTCCAACAATGCTACTAGAGCTACACCTCTCTGGTTAACAGCT
Source organism: Platanthera zijinensis (assembly GCA_039513925.1). NCBI lineage: Eukaryota > Viridiplantae > Streptophyta > Magnoliopsida > Asparagales > Orchidaceae > Platanthera > Platanthera zijinensis. Next base: position 42,259,518 of record CM077083.1, read on the forward strand.
CGCACTAGTTGAAGTGCCGAAACTAGGGAACAGGACACTCCATGCAGGCCCTCAAACTTGACTTCTGCTTGCCCCACGCCCCTCAGGGTTAGATTCTACCTCAATCCATGATAGAAGAGATTTTCCCGCTCTTCATCGTCTGCCATGGTCGTTCCCGCATAACGACCCAAGCGAGTAAATTCCTGAACATATTCATCCACTAACTTGTCCCGCTGCACCAGATGTAAAAACTGCCTCTGGAGGGCTAACCTTGTTGATGCGGGAATGTACTTCTTCAGAAAGGCATTCCCAAACTCCTCGATGGACGGTATGCGTCCTAGAAATTGCCTGCCACTATGGCTCACCCACCATAACTTGGCATCTCCCTCCAACATAAAGGCTGCGAACTCTGCCTTTTTCTCATCTGGCGCCTCTGCCGCCCTCAGAAGCTCTTGAATTCTAGCCCACCAATCCTCTGCATCTATTGGTGTGCCGATTCCCTTGAAGGTTGGAGGGTGGAAACTCAAAAAGTACTTCATTTGCCGGTCCCCATGCCCGACAACAACTCTCTCAGCCTGCGGCTCTTCCCGCATGGCTTCCTCAACCGGCACGGTCGCTGCCGTGTCCGGGGTAGCAGAAGTTGCTACTTATACAACGGGAGCTGCCACTTGTGCTGTCGCTGTAGCTTGGGCCGCCACCATCGCTTCTGCAAGCATACGACAGAAGTCGGCCGGTGTGACCCCCATCCCTAGCGGACCTTGCGCAGTCGCACTACTTGCCGAGAGCTCTTCTCTTGGCCTCGAGGTCCCAGCCTCGTTGCTTGCACTCTAAACACAAGCAAGAAAACGCAAATCAGTCTCTAATCGCAAGACTCGAACACAAGGACACTCATGGTCCCGCGATACTCCTATGTGGATAACTTCTTATACACGACTCGACTTATACTTTCGACCGCGAAACTTCTCATTGGAACGCTCAACCTCCCTCTGATACTAAATTGTAACACCTCCCCTGTAATGACCATATAATATGGGTCCGGCCGGGGCCCCACAACATACGGACGTCACAGCTTTAGTATTAAAAGATGATATGAAAACTACCCAATCTCAAAACTCCAGACAAACACAGCGGAAACAGAACGCTAACAGACAGAAGTTATCCACTAGCAGTAGAGTATCAGATGGCCTTAAGGCCTTACACAATAATAGTCCAAATAAAAATGTTCCAAGCACTCCTAGGCTACCTCGGCATGCAAGCCGGACATAAACAAAACAAGAGTAGCAAACACAAAAGGAAAATCCAAGCACAGCAACACTTCATGAGGCTTAGGGCTTTTCGCCCGGCGCGCTAGCTCCTGCTTGCGATCCTTGCCCTGTAAGGATTTGAAGTAACGTGGGTCAGCAAAGGCTGACCTCTACTGTGTAACAAACACATCTCCTCCCGGCCATCCCTAACGGACCCCGGGGTACCACTCCACCTGCAAGTTAGCACTTCGTATACCAAAAGAGCATATATATTAAAGCGGTAAAACAGGCTTGGATGTCTCATACAACATACATGTTTTCTATGTTTTGTACAAAGTGAAAGGGGCCTACTATGCAACATGAATGCAAGCCGGGTTTCACCCAAGGCACCCTAGCTCGTATGCATCTAGCACAACATCAAACACTGGGTACTTCCGTTTCCCCATTGGCTCAAAGCCACAAACAAAAGGGAACCACCATGTCCCCAACGGCACACACGCCGTAACACGGAACCGTGCAAAGGCCCCACCCGCACAAGGGTCATAAACCCTGGGCTTGTCCGCACATTCTGACTTTGCTCGTCAGGGTTCCATCTCACACTGACCGATTCTAAGAAGCCTTGCTGGACCCCACCCGCTCATGGCTACATTGCCCGGGCTTGCCCTTCGCTCGGCATTCTCGTCAGTCTCACACAAGGGGCTAGTATCACCGGGACACTTTCCCCACATGACTTGCGCGTCACGGGATAGCCAGCCGACCACGGAGACATAGCCGCGCCTTTGCACAGCACAAATAAAGGTTTCCCCACCCCAATCACCATTCGCACCGTATCTTTCCCGTGATCCAAGGAAACCATCTACTGCACAAAGCGGAGCTAACCTTGTCTGGTTCCGACTACGAGTACTCACTCAAATAAAAGGGGGAAAACGCATACACACAACGGCGTCTTGCCACAACGGATTTCTACCGAATCCTCAAATCTCGCTATGCAACATCACCGGGTCGGACTAACGGTCGCGACCACGGCTTCACCCACAATGCCTAATCCGCTAACGGAGCGGATCTCTAATGCAAGCATGCCGGGATAAACATACTCAACCCGGAGGTTCCTCTTGAACCTAGGCTACACGAATTCCTCTCATTTGAGAGATCCGGTGCTCAAAACACGAAAGGAAGGGGATGCTATTCATGCATCCTAAATCCTAAAAACCGAGAGGAGAAGTGTCGTTACCTTCCGTCCCCTCTTCCTAGCCATGGAGAAGATTTGCTCGATTGAAAACCACCGTAACGCTCCCACCTTTGCGGATCTGAACTCCGCTCGCGAAACGGACCTCCGAAGCTTTGCCGGCGGCCGAAACTTGGCCTCCTTGCTCTACCTTCTCTCTAGAACTTAGGGAGATAAAAGAAAGTGGGGAATGAGGGTTTGGAACCCTATTCCCGGCCTTAAACCGCCCAGTGAGGCTCCCCACCGTTGGATTTTCCCAAGAAAAGAATGAACGGCCACGATCGGAACCCAAAATAAAAAATCTAGGCCGAACACGGGTTGCAACACGGCTGTGTGCAGGGCCGTGTCAACCATTCGCCATCATCCCAAAAATCCCAAACAGGACACGGCTTGGAACACGGAATCTGACACGCCCGTGTCAGACCCGACACGGCCGTGTCACTATTCGTGTCAAGCCCGTGTACCAGACTCCTCCAAACTACCTGAGAAGGACACGTCCCTTGACACGTCTTCGAACACGCCCGTGTCACGGCTGACACGCCCGTGTCAAGTCCCGTGTCACGGCCCGTGCACCCCCCCTCCCCCCTCAATGCTATGAAATCGTTGAGTGCTCGACACGCCCTGAGACACGCCCGTGTTTGAGGTGACACACCCGTGTCGCACCTGATACGCCCGTGTCAAAGCCCGTGTTCTCACTCAACGATCGTCGACAGAAAAACGTCGAACCCGAGCACGACACACCCTGTGAAACGCCCATATCACAGGCCGTGTCAGCCTACCCAGAACCCACTTTGGCCAAAAAATAACGCCATCGGTTCCTGTTCTAAATTTTGGGGTGTTACACCTTTTCTAGACATAATCTTTGCCTACACAATAGTGAAAAGGCTTGGGGAAGTACCTGCTAGGCTCCAGAGCATTAGCAGTTAACTTCCCAGCTTTTGCACTTCTTTTGTACTAAAGAATGGCTTCTTTCCTGGCTTGATACTTATTCCATTCTTGCTCAGAATACCATTTGCCCCTATCATAGGTCTTATCCTTTACAGCCTTCCAGGCAGTCAAAAAATATTCCTGGAAGTAGGACTCCATTGCTCAAAATCTGGATTCAACTCAGCCTGTTCTCTGAACCTTTTCTTGGATAGATATGCTTCCTTCTGAGCTTCCTTGACAGCATCTGACATCTCTACTTTTTCAATAATCACATTTTATGCCTCCTGTTGAGGGTTGTATATTGTCTACACTCCTTGTTGAACCATATCAAATTCAATAGGAGGGTAAATAACCTATGCAACTTCATGCTGATCTCCTTCAATATTAGCAGGTTGCACTCTAGACTCGGCAACATTGTGATCATCACATAAAGGAGGAAAGCCAAGTGTAGCTCTTATGGAATTAGAGATCCATTTTGCATGATCAGAGCTAGCTTTGACTAACAATCTCTCCCCCTTTATGACTTATCTAGTGATATGATCTCTCAGATCAGTCTTTTGAAATCTTATCTGATAAGCCCGATATTTTGTACCTTCTTAATAGTAAGCCTTGAACTTAGTTAGGTACTCAGAAATGATCTTTTGAGAGGCTCCAATAGCTGTGTGGACAGCATCTAGATCTTCTTGTAGGTTCTTCAATATTTCAGTTTTCAAATCTATTGAAATACTTCCCAGTTTTTGATGATTTCTGTATGGGAGTCTTTAAGGTTTTCATTGGACCTGAATTGATTTTCAAAAACATACCCTTGCTTTGTGGCAATGTCCTCAACCTCAGTCTTCATTAGCTATTGTTGCTCAGCTAAATATTCTACAACATTGCCTCCCTTATGGAAGCAATCTGTCATCTCTTTCTTGTGCAGATTGACTTCAAATCTGATTGACTTTATGTCCTGAGCCAGCTAAAACTGCAGTTTCTTATTTGACTCATTCACATACTTTTCTAAAGACTGCCTTTGTTCATCCAATTTTACTTGCATTTGGACTAGTAATGAACTGAAGTCCATGTTTGGAGCAGGTGATTGTATGACTGTGTGCAAGGCTTTCTTGTAGCCTGAGCTCCTTTTCCTATTTAAAACATTTTTCCCTTCTTAGCCATAGAGGCTTCCTCATCATCAGAGGGTTGTGATGAGCTTTCTATGTCTACTATGTCTTTATTAGATGTGTTAGTCAGTAGCTCCTCCCCCTCAATTCTTGGCAGGTCTTTTTCTATCTGTGATTGCTCCCCTTCAGTCCTTATAGCTGGTAAATCAGGTAATAGCTCTTCCATTGTTACCTCTTGCTGCATCTGTATAGGAGGAACAAGGTTAGTTTGAAAAAAAAAGGTTCTCCCTGGACATCCAGTCCAGGGCCTGTTCTATAAAGGAGATACTTACTTGCTCATTCTGCACATCTTGTGCCTCCTTCTCAGCAATGTCCAGTGCTTCTTTATTTGTATCTGATACAATATCCATTACTATATCAGATGCATACTCACTCCCTAGAGTAGCAGCATCAATTCCTTCCCCTTGATCAGGTAGCTCAGAAAGTATAGTATCTTGTGTTGTTGGTTCTGGAGTTTCTCCCCCTGGAGTGGAGACTACCTGTTTCTCTGGGAGCACACTACTCTTTACTTGATCTTGAGCATCTTTTTGTGGCCTGTCTTCATCTGAACTGAAGACCACTTCCTCTTCAGAATCACTAAAGGATTCTGCTTGTTGAATAACTTCCTTCTTCTTCTTTTCTTTCTTGGTCTGTTTTTGTGGAGTAGAAACCTCCTTGGTTAATACTCTATCCCACCTGGACATAATTCTAGTGTCCATTCTCTTCATATGGTTGATTTTAGTTCCTGTAAGTTGGCTCATTACATCTGGTATTGCTATAGCTAGACATAAGCTTAGAATTCTTCTCAGATTTGGTTTCTTTATTCCTTCTTGTATTTTGTCAAATACTATAGATGCCCAGTCTGTTTTTGTAGTGAAGATGACCCTTGTCATTAGAATGAACATGGAGACTGATACTCTGTCATTTCCACCAGTCTTACACAGAATTACCTTGCCTAGGATTTCAGATAGAAACTTTCCTTGTGAATTCATCCCTTTCCTGGTAATGGATGATCCAACTTTGATATTAGGGCTTAGCCCGCACCAGCTCAATGCATCTTTTGTCATTGATGGAATGATGTCATCGTCATCCTTAACCTTAAGAAGTTGGAGTGATTTCCTAATCGTCATCAGTGTAATTTTCACTCAGGAATCTTGTACTATGGCTTGGATCTTCTTCCCGTCTATGTCCACAGTGGCTGATGAATAAAATTCCATGACTTCCTTCTTACAGATCTTAGTCGATTCTGAGACCAAGAATTCTAAACCATTCTCTATAATTAGGGTAATTACACCCTGGGTTTCTGGAGACGCTGTCGTGAATCCACCACGAACCAGCTCATAGCCTTTGTTCACCTTGTCTTCCTTGATGGGCGCCATTGATGAAAGGGAGAGAGAGAGAAGAGAAGAGAATTGAATAACGAAGTCGACACAAGGTCTAGAGTCGAGAAATCTGAAGGTGTAGTCGACCAGATTTTGTCTTAACCTATTTATAGTCTAGGTGTAAAGGGGAGTTCAAAAGACGCTCCTTAGTAATAATACTAGGTCTCGACAATACTTATATGTGTCGACAGAAAAGATCTAGGTCTCGACAATACTTAGGTGTAGTCGACACGTCTATGTGTCGATATACTTATGTCAGTGTCGACATGGACTGGTCATGTCTCGACACATAGTGTCGACTTTGATTTTTGTGTTTCGACACAAAAATCAGTTAACTTAAAGTCTCGACATAGTTGTGTCGACACCCATACTTCTGTCTACACAGATACTGTTTCTGTGTTGACTCATTCTTTTTCTTTGTCGACACAACATACTGAGTGTGTCGACACAATTTGTTTGTGTCGACACAAACTTTGTACTTAGACAAATTTCCTGAGAAAAATTGTGCTTACATATTCTACTTAGGAATGCTTGAGCTGACCTATTTTAGGTTCAACATACCTAATTAAATTTTAAAATGATTGAATTTAGTTTCATCCAGAGGTTTTGTAAAAATATCAACAATCTGACTATTTGTGTTTACAAATTCTAGATTAATATCTTCCTTCTCCACATGTTCTCTTATAAAATGGAACTTAATTTCTATATGCTTGGTTCTACTGTGAGATACAGGGTTCTGAGCAATAGAAATAACACTTGTAGAATCACAAAATAGTAGAATTCTACTTACCTTGATGTCATAATCTTCAAGTTGGTGCTTTATCCACAATAATTGTGCATAGCAACTACCTGCAGCTATATATTCAGACATAGCTGTTGATATAGCTACACTGGTCTACTTCTTGCTGTACCATGACACCAGCCTTCCACCTAGAAACTGACAGGTTCCTGTAGTACTCTTCCTGTCTTCTTTGCATTCTGCAAAGTCTGCATCTGAGAAACCTGTTAGTATAAAATCTCTATTCTTAGGGTATCAAAGACCTAGATTAGGTGTGCCCTTAAGATATCTAAAAATTCTTTTAACTGCATTATAATGAGATTCCTTTGGGCAAGCTTGGTACCTAGCACAAACACATGTATCATACATGATGTCAGGTCTACTAGAAGTCAAGTAGAGTAGGGAACCAATTATCCCTCTATACAAAGACTCATCAACAGGTTTCCCTATCTCATCTTTGCCTATAGGCATACTTGTTCCCATTGGAGTTTTCATGGTGGAGGCTGAGTCCATACCATATTTCTTAATCAACTCCTTGATGAACATAGACTGGGATATGGACAATCCACCATCAGTCTGTCTTACTTGAAGTCCCAAGAAGAACTTCAGCTCACCCATACTGCTCATCTCAAACTTCCCTTGCATAAGTTTTGCAAACTTTCTACAAAGGTTATTTTCAGTAGATCCAAAGATAATGTCATCAACATATATCTGGACTAGGATTATCTTGCCTTTAGATTCCCTAAAGAATAGTGTTTTGTCTATCTTTCCTCTAGAGAATTTATTCTCAATAAGAAAAGCAGACAAGGTTTCATACCAATCCCTAGGGTCTTGTTTCAGACCATATAGGACTTTCCTAAGCCTATATAGATAATTAGGATAATGAGAATCTACAAAACCTGAGGGTTGATCAACATAGACTTCCTCTATTAAGTCACCATTCAGAAATGCTGACTTTACATCCATCTGATATACCTTGAACCCTTGATAGGCAACATAGGTCAAGAATAACCTTATAGCCTCCAGCCTTGCCACTGGGGCAAAGGTTTGATCAAAGTCAATCCCTTCCTCTTTCCTGTAGCCTTTAGCTACTAGTCTGTCCTTGTTCTTGATTATAGTGCCATTCTTATCAATTTTGTTTCTGTAGATCCACTTGGTTCCTATAATGTTGTGACCCTTTTGTTTAGGAACCAGTTCGAATACTTTACACCTTCTGAATTTATTCAACTCTTCTTGCATAGCATCAATCTAGTTTGTGTCTAGCATGGCTTCTTAAAACTTCCTGGGTTCTATCTGTGATAAGAAACTTGAACATAAAACTGTGTTCATGTTCTTACTCCTAGTTAGTACACCTTGAGTTGCATCACCAATGATTTGATGAGCTGGATGATCCTTTAGGTGTCTTATTGCTGGAGGAAATCTGCTACCCTCTTGGCCTTCTTTATTTTCCTCAACCTGATGCTCCTCATTGTCTTCTTCATCCAGTGATTCTTGTTCTCCCCCTGGACAGCATGCATCCTTTTCTTTATCCAGCCTAGCAGGTGCTTCTTCATTGATTGTCAGCTTGTCCAGACTGTCTGTTAGACCTGTAGAACTAACTGAATAACTAGACAATTAAATGTTAATCAATTTAGACTCATCAAATACAACATGGACTAATTCTTCTACAACTTGAGTAGTCAAGTTGTAGATCCTGTATGACCTACTATTATTGATGTACCCAACAAATATCCCTTCTAGGGATTTGGCAGCAAACTTAGTTTGGTAGTTCTTACCATTAACTAGGACATAACACTTGCTACCAAAGATTCTGAGGTAGGAAATGTTTGGCTTTCTGTCTTTCAAAATCTGATAGGGAGTCATCTTAGGTTTCTTATTGATGGAGGCTCTATTGAGTACATGACATGCAGTATTTACTTCTTCTGCTCAGAAGTATTCAGGGAGAGTAGTGTCACTAAGTAGTGTTCTACTTGCCTCAATTAGAGTCCTATTCTTCCTTTTAGCAACACCATTTTGCTTAGGTATTCTAGGTGAGGAGAACTCCTGATGGATCCCTAGTTCTTCACAGAACTTTGTCATACATTCAGACTTAAATTCAGTTCTATGGTCACTTCTGATTTTGACCACATAATTGTTAAATTAATTGTGAACTTGTCTAACAAAGGTCTGAAAAATAGTAGGAGTTTCAGATTTCTGCCTCAAGAAGAAAACCCATGTGAATCTAGAATAGTCATCCACAATAACAAATGTGTATACTTTCCTACCAAGACTATGAACTGGCATAGGACCAAACCAATCCATATGCAAGAGATATAAACATCTCATTGAATCTTTGGTATCTAGTGCATGGAAAGAGGACTTAGTGTGTTTGCCCTTTTGGCAAGCTGAACACACTCCCTCTTTAATGCACTTGACTTGAGGACCATTCCTCACTAATCCCATGCTAAACAGTTGTCCAATAGACTTATAGTTCAGATGAGCTAGACTCTTGTGCCATTTGACACATAGTGAATCTTTCTCTCCTACAACTAGGCACATGGGTGAGTTGTTAAACTCACAATCTAGGTTTAGAAAATATACATTCACTTTCCTAGTGCCAGTCAAAATGATCTCTTGATCACTTGACCTCCTTATTTGGCACTCCTTTTTGAAGAAAAAAAAGGTCATAACCTAGATCACTAAGTTTACTTATGCTAATCAGGTTATGTTTTAGACCCTTCACATAAGCCACTTTAGTGATAGTAATTGAATCACTAGAAATGTTACCAAATCCTTTTATGATTCCTTTTTATAATCCACCAAAGATTACTTTGGGTCCATTCTCTATTGGTACATAGTCTCTCAACATTCTTCTTGTTCGAGTCATGTGTCTGGAACATCCACTATCCAAGTACCATATAAGGGTATGGACACTTGGATTCACCTGCATCAAATAAAGAATCACTCATCCTTAGAACCCAAATTAGTTTTGGGTCCTAGGTTCTTGTTAGTTTGAAAACTATCATGTTTACCTACAGCTTTTCTGATAGGTAAACCTTTCTTGGTTTTAACACTTGTGTTAAACCAGCAATCCATAGCAAAGTTGCCTACCGTGCAACAACACCTGTCACAACCCGCATTTTCTCCGAATTAAAGAATTATTAGAGTATGAGAAAACACGTGTCATGATGCCACGTCAAGCAGGGGATAACTGCTGACGCTCAAGCAAAACCATCTACTATACTTTATGAAAGAAATTCATGAGTTTAATGATTAGAAAATCAGTTATATTTTAGAGGCCGTATCCCTCGGCTCGGTGGATCACCTAGTCCACAGTTAAAAACTATACTTAAGCGCTGCGGAAAAATACTTTATTCAGGTTTGACATCCTAAGAAGTGCATAAGAGCCCTAAGAGGACCACTTATGCTATGCAAGATTCTACATTTAATTTATATTATATATAAGAAAACAATCTTTATACGTTGTTTGGAAAATAGTGATTTACTTTTATAAAACATGCTGATCATGCAATATACTTACAATAATAATTATAGTTTTAAAATAACTAGCGACCTAGCATAAATCCTCCCCAGAGTAAGTAGACTATCTCCAGAAAATGGTAGCAGCAAAAGTAATGTATCTAGTACAAAGGTAACCACTACCAGTAGGCGCCAATAACCTGACACGAACCCACTGGCAAATATGTATGTCTGTAAGAAAAGTGCAGAAAACTACCTCACTAAACAAATCCAGAAGGATCTCTAAGGTCCAAGAAACCACCAGCAACACCACCGCAACCTAGCCCCCAAACTGGCTAATACTCAGAACTTGAGGCATTCAAAAGAAGAAAGAATACCTCAGCAAGCAAAACAAGGAAAAACTACATGAAAGTGTCTACCGGATGATAAATGAAAGAGGAAAAACACAGCAGTAAAAGTCACAACTTCCCTAAGGCAAGACAACAAGGAATGCACTACGTACGAGGAAACAACATCAACCCTGCTCAGAAACTAAATCCTGCAGAGTCTACTAAGCTACCAAGAGCCCAAAATGCTGCAATCTACCAAGGAAGAAACATCTAACACCCTAAGCTGTGGGAGGTGGTAGTAGCCAAAAAAACAAACAACATGGATCCGGGTTGGAGGCAAACTCAGTCCCCCAACCACCGTTTCCAAGCCAACAAGCTCAAGGGTGTACATATGAAAGCACAAGGGACCTTCCACCCCCTTGCCCAGCCCGTACCTGGAGCAAGATAGAAGAATAAGGGTGGCCTTGGATAAATTACACAATACCTCCCCCATGAAGAGATTCAACCCACCACTACTAACCATGACCCACGATTCGGCCTTAAGGAAAGAAAAACATGGCCGACAAGGAAACTCAAAAAAATATAAACAAGGAATTCACTCGGGAACAAAAATCGAGGTAAGGGAAAAAGTGTTGAAATGACTCAACACGGCTTGGCGTTGAGTGGGACCCACTCAATGCCTAACCAGACCTTGGCGTTGAGTGAGTTAGCCTCACTAAGCGCCAGAACAGCCATGGCGTTGAGTGAGGATCACTCACTCAATGCCCTCCGTAAGAACAGCTCTGGCGTTGAGTGAGCTATCCTCACTCAACGCCAAAATAGCCATGACGTTGAGTGAGGTCCACTCCCTCAACGCCTTCAGCAAAAGAGGCAGTTGCGTTGAGTGAGCTAACTTCACTCAACGCCAAAATAGCTATGGCGTTGAGTGAGGTCCACTCCCTCAATGCCTTAGCACTAAACACAAAATCCAACGGTGGCGTTGAGTGAGTCCACCTCTCTCAATGCCAAAAAATCTTTGGTGTTGAGTGAGGTCAACTCAATCTACGCCAAAGTACTTACCCGCAGGAAAACCCTAAACCAACACCAATAGGAAGAGGTCGGCGGGAATCCAGAATGATTCTCGCCGAATCGGCGGGAATCCAGAATTATTCTCGCCGAATCGGCGGGAATCCAGAATGATTCTCGCCGCATCGGCGGGAATCCAGAATGATTCTCATCGAATCGGCGGGAATCCAGAATGATTCTCGCTGAATCGGCGGGAAATCCAGAATAATTCTCGCCGAATCGGCTAGAATCATTGACGATACTCGTCGAAATCGGCGAGAATCACCTAGTGATTCCCGTCGATTTTGACTTAGACAAAAATTCTCACTCAAACGCCTCACTACTTCGCCACCAAAGAACAGACCAAACTATGGCTTTGAGTGTGTGCACCACACTCAACGCCAAGCCTGGGCGGCTTTTGGCTTTGAGTGTGTGCACCACACTCAACACCAAATCTCGAGAACCCACCAAGATTGGTTCTAACCTGAGCCCTACAACAACAACCTCCCTCACTCTCTCTCTCTCATCTCCACCCACAAAAGCACCCAACCAGAACTACAAATCTGGAGTATAAATGGTGAAAACAACCAGCAGGGTTAGCAAAACAGCACAAGGAGGGGAAAATCAAACAGAATTTTAGGGTTAGCTTAAAACCACTGCACAGAATTTTAACAAGCAGAAGAGAGATACTTGGCTTCTATCCTAGGGCTAACCGGGTAGTTAAGAAGGAAAAAAAATCAAAAAGCAAGTGCAAAAACCATTTGCCTCGGTTTCCGACAAAGCTTGGTCGGCTTTCCCTTAACTGCACACGGCACCAGCACCAGCAACACCCTAACAGCAAAAATCCCGAACTTTAATGGCGGAAAAGGGCCAAAAACAGAATTTCGGGCCTCCTAAAAACTCCACAAAAATCAAATCTCTTACCGTAGAAATGAAGGTCTAAGAGAGAGCAATCCAAATCCATCCACGAACACTCCCGGAATCACCGTCCGAAACCTAGGGCAGCCCGTCGATTCCGCCTCTGCTTTCCGCGAACTTCTAACCAAAGCTTTATAAATAAGCCTTACCATGCCTGAATAGCCTAACCGTCTCCCAAGCCACCAGTTCACTTTAACTAAGAGGGTTACTAATTAGATTTTACTAATGGCACACCCAAAACGACGCGAAAACCAAACTATCTCGGAATTCGACGAAATTCACACCGTAGCTAAATATCCACGCTACGAACGCAACGAAGAAGTCGAAACTAACTTTCGACGAATCGAACTCAAGTTATACCCACCCGAAGCCAAAACACAAGCATCCCCCGAGAGGCCACACCGGGTCACCCAAAACGACTCGGCTTGCTCGGGAGATCTTGCCAACAGGCTAAAAAATAGGGCACTCAGTTCTAAGGAGTTAAGACCACACTCCACCGATGGCACAAGCCAAGAAAATGCGTCGATGTAATGCCAAATGAGAATTTAATAATCGTAGCAAAAATCGGGGGCGTTACAGTCACTCCCCCTAAAAAAAGTTTCGTCCCGAAACTTTACGCACGACAATTCTACTATAGAAGGAAAGTAATAATCCAAACATTACAAAAAGGAAACAACCAAACCAATCAGGGAAACAGTTGAGGGTGAGCCTCCCTCATTGCCGACTCTAGCTCCCAAGTCGCGCTCTCCAAATCCTGCTTCTTCCATAGAACTTTCACCATCGGAATGGACTTCCTTCGCAGCACCCGTTCCTGAGTATCCAAAATACGAACCGGCACTTCAACAAAAGAGAGGTTGGGCTCCAACTGGGGCACAACGTCCAAAACTTGCCCACTGCTGTGCACACACTTCCACAATTGACTAACATGGAAAACATTATGAAAACCTGGGAAGTTTGCTGGCAAATCCAACCTGTAAGCTGACACGCTAATCCGCTTCAAAATCTTAAATGGGCCCACATACCTCGGGTCCAATTTCCGATTCTTACCAAACCTCTTTACACCCACCATCGGGGAAACCTTAAGAAATACAAGGTCCCCTAAAGAAAACTCCAAGGCAGACCTACGCCGATTGGCGTTCTTCTCGTACCTCTCATGAGCTATACAAAGCTTCTCTCGAATAAGCTTCACTGCGAATTCCATTTCCTCAAGCGCATCAGGACCCAACAAAGGCCTCTCACCAGCCTCAGCCCAAAACAACGGAGTTCTGCAGCGCCTCCCATATAAGGCTTCGAACGGAGCCATCTGCAAGCTCTCCATATAACTATTGTTGTATGTAAATTCCATAAGTCGCAGCCGCTCATCCCACGCTCCACCGTGGTCTAAAATGTAGCATCAGATCATATCCTAAACTATCTGGTTCACCCGCTCTGTCTGCCCATTGGTTTGTGGGTGGTAAGCAGTAGAATACCTCAGATCCGTACCCAAACCCTCCTACAGACTCTGCCAAAAACGAGAAGTAAACCTGGAGTCTCGATCAGAAATGACGCAAACCGGCACACCGTGCAGTCAGATGACTTCATTCAAGTACAACTCCACTATCTTCTTCATCGGGTAATCAATCCTATATGGCAAGAAGTGAGCACACTTCGTCAGTCTATCCACTATGACACAAACAGAATCAAATCCCCTTGGGGATTTTGGTAAGCCCGTGATGAAGTCCATAGATATACTTTCCCACTTCCAAGTCGGGATCTCAAACGAAGTCAACTTGCCACAAGGCCTTCCATGATCGACCTTCAAACTCTTGCAAGTGTGGCACTCAGCAACAAATCGGGCTATATCACCTTTCATGCCATACCACCAAGCAATTTGCTTTAAGTCACGATACATCTTCATAGATCCTGGATGGTAGGCAACGCTGGATCCATGAGCCTCTCTGCAAACCATACCACTAATGTCCCCAATAGTGGGGATGCAAAATCTGCCACGGTTCTTCAAAGTTCCCGCATCATCGATGGAATAATCCGGCAACTCTCCTCTCTCAGTCCTGGAGAATAAGTGTAGAAGATCCGGATCATCCTTCTGGTGCAGTCTGGTCAAAGAAATCCAAGACGGCTCTGCCACTGATAAACTACTCTACAAGCCACAACATCCTACTGATATATCCATAAGGAGGAACTCCTCCACAAACCATCGGTGGTGAGATTAAAGATCTTTCCGGTCTTTTGGCTCAAGGCATCGGCCACCACATTGGCCTTGCCTGGATGATACTGGATCTCTACGTCATAATCGGCCACATACTGTAGCCACCGACGTTGGCGCAGATTTAACTCCTTCTGTGTGAACACGTACTTCAGGCTCTTATGGTCGGTGAAGATCTTGCACTGAGCCCCATAAAGTAGGTTTCTCCACAGCTTCAACGCATAAATAACCGCTGCGAACTCGAGGTCATGCGTATGATAATTCTTCTCATGATTCTTCAGTATCCTTGACCCATAGGCAATTACCTTACCAACCTGCATTAATACGCATCCCAGACCTACATGCGAAGCATCCACGTATACATCATAATCCACACCCTCAGTAGGAAGGGTCAGAATGGGAGCAGTGCACAATCTCTTCTTTAACTCCAGAAAGGATTCTTCGCACTTCTCGCACCAAACAAAAGCCACGTTCTTCTGAGTCAGCTTGGTCAAAGGAGCAGCTAGGGTAGAGAAACCATCCACAAACCTCCTGTAGCCGGCCAACCCTAGGAAGCTCCTGAACTCCTTAGGCGTGCCCGACCTACTCTAATCCATCACTGCTGCGATCTTTTCTTGGTCGACCGAGAACCCATCCTTATTCACCACGTGGCCCAGAAATGAGACCTGAGGTAACCAAAATTCGCACTTGCTCAACTTGGCGAATAACTTGTGGTTCCTCAACTCCGATAGAACCAAGCGCAGATGCTGCTCATGCTCCTCAGCGCTGTGAGAATAAACCAACACGTCATCGATGAAGACCACCATGAACTTATCTAGGAAATCCTCGAACACCCGGTTCATCATATCTATGAACGCTGGTGGTGCGTTGGTCAATCCAAACGACATCACTAAGAATTCAAAATGTCCATGCCTCGATCTAAATGCAGTCCGTGGAATATCTGCCTCACGGATCCTGAGCTGATGATAGCCCGAACAAAGGTTGATCTTGGAGAACACCGTGCTACCGCGCAATTGGTCAAATAAATCATCGATTCTCGGTAGAGGGTACCTGTTCTTAATTGTGACTTTTTCCAACTCCCTATAGTCGATGCAAAGCCGCATTGACCCATCCTTCTTTTTCACAAATAGAATAGGAGCACCCAAGGCGACGAACTCTGCCTGATAAACCATTTCGCCAACAACTCATCTAACTGGACTCGTAACTCCTCTAGCTCATGAGGGGCCATCTGGTACGGCGCCTTAGCAATAGGACGCGTACCCGGCTCCAAATCGATCACAAACTCAACATCCCGCTCGGGAGGAAGACAAGGAAGGTCATCAGGAAAAACATCGGCGAAATCACAAACAACTGGAATCTCCTCCAAGCACGGTACACTAACAGCGGTCCCAACCACCGAGACCAAACAAGCAAAATAATCCAAAAGAAACAGCTTCTGAGCACATACCGCAGAGATGATAGTAGAATCCTGGCTCAGATCTACACATACGCTTCCGGGCTGACCGTCGTCCCTGATGAAGTCCAAGCGCTTCCTTTTGCACTGAATAACCGCATCATACCTAGACAGCTGGTCCATGACCAGAATAATATTGAAGTCCTCCAGATCAATCATCTTCAGGTCTGCCTTCGCAAGGAAGTCCCCCAACAAAACAGGGCAATCTAACATGCCCAAATCTGACAACACAGATTAACCAGAGGGGAACTTGACATGGAAGGTATCCATAACTCGATCTAAAGTCAACCGATGTCGCTCCACAAAGGCTCTAGCCACGAACGAGTGGGTAGCGCCGGAGTCAAACAGAACACGCGCCCAGCGGTTCTTTACCTTAAACTTCCCTATAGGAACATAAAACTAAGGAACTACCACAAAAATACAACAAACATTCTAGCAAAACAAGAATAAAACCTTCAGGATGGAAAGACAACTAACCTGTGATGACCTGAGTCGAAGCTTGAGCCTGCTCGGAAGAGATCAAGTTCAGCTTTCCCTTTCCTCTGTCCACACGCTGAGGTGGAGGTAATGCCTGTAGTGGAACTGCATGAAGGGCAGGTTGGACCTGAGGACACCTAGACTTGATGTGTCCCTTCTGCCCACACTGAAAGCAGACATTATCCTTAGACCAGCACTGGGCCGCGTCATGCCCGGGTCGCTTGCAAACAGAACAGGAGACATCTCTCCTAGGAGCACCCTGAATCATATGAACCTGCTCCTTCCTCTGAGCTGCTGCCTTCTTGAAACATCTCTCGACAGGGTGGCCTGATCGGCCACAGAAGCTGCACACCACTTTGCTCTTCTTTCCCGGAGCCGCACCGGGTACCTGGGGTTTCTTCTCCTCCACAGACTTCCTCTTGTCCTTCTTCATTTGCTGGCCTCTACTCTTTGCGGTCTCAATAGCCTCCACCTTCAGAGCAGCCTCCACTACTCCTGCATAAGTCTCTTACCCATAAGCATTGGTCAACTACTGCACCTCGCTCCTCAAGAAACCGAGAAATCTCTTAACTCGATCAGCCTCAATGCTGACCAATCAAGGGGAAAAATAGCTCAACTTGCTGAAATCTATCTAATACTCACCCACCGTGAGTTGCCTTTGCTTCAGATGGAGGAAGTCGTTCATGAGGAGGTCACGCTCGACCGAGGGTAAGAACTTCCTCAATAGCATCTCCTTGAACATTTCCCAAGAGCATCCAGCTACCAAGCTCTCCTTCTCTCTCAGCCACCAACTCTTAGCCAAACCTTTAAGCTGATAGGCGGCTATCATCACCCTCTGGTCATCTGCAATCCCAAAGTACGAGAACATCTCCTCCATGGAGATCAGCCAATCGTGTATGACCATAAAGTCTGCCTTCCCATCATAAGTGGGAGGGCTCAGCCTCTGAAACTGCGAGATGAAGGCCATCTCTGTTGGTACCACCACTAGAGGTCTTAAGGGTGCAGGAGGAGGAGGGACAGCTAACCCCCCTGCAGGACCTTGCACTCCTTGAGTCTGACCTGCCACAACCGCCACCAGGGACTTAATCTGGGCCTGCATCTCTACCATCTGCCTGCTCATGGCATCGCTACTCTACCGCAGGCTCTCGATTACCGCGTCATTCTGAGCTCCAGATGACTCACCCTCAGACAGGGGAGTAGATCTAGTCGAAGGACGTCTCGCCATCCTAAAGTCATAGCAACACTTGTTAGATTCTAATATAACGGCTAGACCCAACTACAAGTACAGACAATACATATATAGATATGAACTTAAAGCTGCTAAACTTGCTCTGGGAGTTTATCTTTTTACAAAAATTGATGTCATGTCCTAACCTTGGATGGTAAACCACCACCATACTAATTCTTGTGCCTAGATCGGGAATGCAAGACTTTATATTATTTTTGACTCGAAAACTTATGTGTGTACATATGTCATCCTGCCAGTCTTTAGCTTGGCACGTTATGCTTATGCAATGTTATGCTATGCATGTTTGTGCTATGCATTCTAAAAAGGCCCTAATGCATGTTATGAGCGGCGTACACATGAAAATGTTATGCATCCCATACTACATAACATCCTCATTCAACGAAAAGAAAACGAGCTAGTCGCAGCCATGTGATGAGGTTATGCATCCCATACTACATAGCCCTCACATGTTGCCCCTATTGTGGATCCATATACGAACACATATTATGCATCCCATACTGCATAATATGCCCCGTATAATTCATGTTATGATATGAGTGTAGTGTTCGTGCTTTTGCCCAGACATGCTGATGACATATCGGTGTGTGAATGACATGATGCTGAACTACTAAAGCAATCAAAGGAAGGTTGCCCAACTAACTTGTCAAGCAACCTCCCTCTGATACCAACTGTCACAACCCGCATTTTCTCTGAATTAAAGAATTATCAGAGTATGAGAAAACACGCGTCATGATGCCACATCAAGCAGGGGATAACTGCTGACGCTCAGGCAAAACCATCTACTATACTTTATGAATGAAATTCATGAGTTTAATGATTAGAAAATAAGTTATATTTTAGAGGTCGTATCCCTTGGCTCGGTGGATCACCTAGTGCACAGTTAAAAACTATACTTAAGCGCTGCGGAAAAATACTTTATTCAGGTTTAACATCCTAAGAAGTTCATAAGAGCCCTAAGAGGACCACTTATGTTATGCAAGACTCTACATTTAATTTATATTATATATAAGAAAACGATCTTTATACGTTGTTTGAAAAATAGTGATTTACTTTTATAAAACATGCTGATCATGCAATATACTTACAATAATAATTGTAGTTTTAAAATAACTAGCGACCTAGCATAAATCCTCCCCAGAGTAAGTAGACTATCTCCAGAAAATGGTAGCAGCAAAAGTAATATATCTAGTACAAAGGTAAACACTACCAGTGGGCGCCAACAACCTGACACGAACCCACTGGCAAATATGTATGTCTGTAAGAAAAGTGCAGAAAACTACCTCACTAAACAAATCTAGAAGGATCTCTAAGGTCCAAGAGACCACCAGCAACACCAACGCAACCTAGCCCCCAAACTGGCTACTGCTCAGAACCTGAGGCATTCAAAAGAAGAAAGAATACCTCAGCAAGCAAAACAAGGAAAAACTGCATGAAAGTGTCTACCGGATGATAAATGAAAGAAGAAAAACACAGCAGTAAAAGTCACAACGTCCCTAAGGCAAGACAACAAGGAATGCACTACGTGCGAGGAAACATCATCAACCCTGCCCAGAAACTACATCTTGTAGAGTCTACTAAGCTACCAAGAGCCCAAAATGCTGCAATCTACCAAGGAAGAAACATCTTACACCCTAAGATATGGGAGGTGGTAAGAGCAAAAAAAACAAACAACATGGATCCGGGTTGGAGGCAAACTCAGTCCCCCAACCACCGTTTCCAAGCCAACAAGCTCAAGGGTCTACATGTGAAAGCACAAGGTACCTTCCACCCCCTTGCCCAGCCCGTACCTGGAGCAAGATAGAAGAATAAGGGTGGCTTTGGCAAAATTACACAACACTTCCCCCATGAAGATCTTCAACCCACCACTACTAACCATGACCCACAAGTCGGCCTTTAGGAAAGAAAAACATGGCCGACAAGGAAACTCAAAAAAATATAAACAAGGAATTCACTCGGGAACGAAAATCGGGGTAAGGGAAAAAGAGTTAAAATGACTCAACACGGCTTGGCTTTTAGTGGGACCCACTCAACGCCTAACCAGACCTTGGCTTTGAGTGAGTTAGCCTCACTCAGCGCCAGAACAGCCATGGCATTGAGTGAGGATCACTCACTCAATTCCCTCTGCAAGAACAGCTCTGGCGTTGAGTGAGCTATCCTAACTCAATGCCAAAATAGCCATGGCGTTGAGTGAGGTCCACTCCCTCAACGCCTTCAGCAAAAGAGGCAGTAACATTGAGTGAGCTAACCTCACTAAACGCCAAAACAGCTACGGCGTTGAGTGAGGTCCACTCCCTCAACGCCTTAGCACTAAACCACAAAATCCAACGGTGGCGTTGAGTGAGTCTACCTCTCTCAACGCAAAAACAACTTTGGCGTTGAGTGAGGTCAACTCACTCTACGCCAAAGTACTTACCCGCGGGAAAACCCTAAACCAACACCAACAGGAAGAGGTCGGCGGGAATCCAGAATGATTCTCGCCGAATCGGCGGGAATCCAGAATGATTCTCTCTGAATCGGCCGGAATCCAGAATGATTCTTGCCGAATCGGCGGGAAATACAGAATGATTCTCGCAGAATCGGCGGGAATCATTAACGATACTCGTCGAAATCGGCGAGAATCACCTAGTGATTCCCGTCGATTTTACTTAGACCAAAATTATCACTCAGACGCCTCACTACTTCGCCACAAAAGAACAGACCAAACTATGGCTTTGAGTGTGTGCACCACACTCAACGCCAAGCCTGGGAGGCTTTTGGCTTTGAGTGTGTGCACCACACTCAACACCAAATCCCGAGAACCCACCAAGACTGGTTCTAACCAGAGCCCTACCACAAAAACCTCCCTCACTCTCTCTCTTGGCTCCACCCGCAAAAGCACCCAACCAAAACTACAAATCTTGAGTCTAAATGGTGAAAACAACTAGCAGGTTGAGCAAAACAGCACAAGGAGGGGAAGATCAAACAGAATTTTAGGGTTTGCCTAAAACCACTACACAGAATTTTAACAAGCAGAAGAGAGATACTTGGCTTCTATCCTAGGTCTAACCGGGTAGTTAAGAAGGAAAATATCAAACAACAAGTGCAAAAACCACTTTCCTCGGTTTCCGACGAAGCTTGGTCAGCTTTCCCTTAACTGCACACGGCACCAGCAGCAGCAACACCCTAACAGCAAAAATCCCGAACTTTAATGGCGGAAAAGGACCAAAACCAGAATTTAAGGCCTCCTAAAACTCCACGAAAATCAAATCTCTTACCGTAGAAATGAAGGTCTAAGATAGAGCAATCCAAATCCGCTCTCAGAATCAAAATCCGTCTACGAACACTCCCGGAATCACCATCTGAAAGCTAGGGCAACCCGTCGATTCCTCCTCTGCTTTTCGCGAACAGGAGCAGCGGTTTCGGTCTTGGGAAGAAAAAAGAGAGTGGGCCTTCCAAGCTCTAACCAAAGCTTTATAAATAAGCCTTACCATGCCTGATCAGCCTAACTGTCTCCCAAGCCACCGGTTCACTTAAACTAAGAGGGTTTCTAATTAGATTTTACTAATGGCACAACCAAAACAACGCGAAAACAAAACTATCTCGGAATTTGACGAAATTCACACCGTAGCTAAATATCCACGCTACGAACGCAACGACAAAGTCGAAACTAACTTTCGACGACTAGAACTCAAGTTATACCCACCTGAAGCCAAAACACAAGCATCCCCCGAGAGGCCACACCGGGTCACCCAAAATGACTCGGCTTGCTAGGGAGATCTTGCCAACAGGCTACAAAATAGGGCACTCAGTTCTAAGGAGTTAAGACCACACTCCATAGATGGCACAAGCCAAGAAAACACGTCGACGTAATAGCAAACAAGAATTTAATAATCGTAGCAAAAATCGGGGGCGTTAAAACACCAACACTCATATCTGTTGTACCTTCTCTTAGGTACAGACTTCACAACCTTGTTGCCAGCAGTTCTTTTGAGTGTAGGTTCTGGAGCAGCAAACCCAAAGAATTCCTTTTGAACCTGATGGGCTTGCCTATAGAGTGGCCTACTGGCATTTGCACACTTGCCAATGTGATCTTCATACTTACAGTGACCATGAGTAATTTCATGATCATACCTGTTTGTAGGTTGCATCACCTTCCTAAAGAAAATAGAGGGTTTAGAGGCTAGTGGCTGAACAGGGGCCTTACCCTTTCCATGTGAATTGGTGGCCCTTGTTCTTCCCTTAAAGCCTAGACCAATCTTACCTTTTTGAGAAATGAAGTTATCTATTAAAGGCAAGACTGATTTTGGCTTAGAGAATTTAGCCACTAACTCTTTTTCTTTCTGAAGTCTTGCCTCCAGATTCTTGATATGATTTTCCTTGAAAGAGATTGTGCCCATCTGAATGACAGTTATTTTATTTAGTTTGGCAACCTCTTTCAGTTTAAAATCAATCAGCTTGGCTAATTCAGATGCTACCTGCTTAAGAGATTCAATCTCCTTGGCCTACTCCTTGACAAGAAGCTTGCTTCTCTTTAGAGCTTGCAACAACCCACAATACTCATCAATGAGTTGGTGTACATCCCCTTCAGACTCAGAACCATCCACATCTCTTGATGTAGATGCTTCTGATTCTAATCTAGTGAAATAATCAGAAGCTAAGGGAGAATTGTATACCTTGCTTGGACCAGGCTGATCCTGGTGTACAACCTCGGGCTCACGAGAAAGGGCTCGGCGGATATGGGGATTAGAGGAGTCCTCAGGAGGAAGCATGGATCCACTCGCGCTAGGCGAGAGGGGCCCAAAGATGGATCCACTCGCGCTAGGCGAGAGGGGCCCAAAGATGGATCCACTCGCGCTAGGCGAGAGGGGCCCAAAGATGGATCCACTCGCGCTAGGCGAGGGGGGCCTAGGTTGGGTCCGCTCGCGCTGGGCGAGAGGGACCCTAGAAAAGGCCCATTCCCCTGGCAGGCGGGAGGTCGTAGGAAAGCTTTTTGGCGACAAGGGGTCTCGCCTACGAGATGGCGCTTTCAGCCGCGAGATGGCCCTCTCGCCGAGCACCGGTCCGGCAGAAAGAGTAAAGGCCGGTTCAACAACTGGGTGGGAACCGGTTCAATTGACAAACGGTTCATCTTTTTTTAGCCTCCGAGGTTTTTTACCCTTTTACCCTGGGTGGTCTGCCTTTAGCCTTTCCCAACAGCGGAGTTCGGCTGTTGGCAGACCTAGCCCAGGGTATCTTAGTAATTTCACAGGTGCTTGTTTTGGTTATTTGCAGTTCAGATTCTGAGGCCTATAAATAGACCGGTAAGGTGTCTGAGAAAGAGGCGTTGAACCCTTCTCTCTCTCCTACTTAGACACCTAGCTCAGCATTGGCTAGGGAGGGGGAGAATTCCTGTTTCTCCTGGGTAAGAGGTGGGACCTCCAAGCTGAAAACCCCCGGTCTTTTCCTCTAAGGGTTCTGTTGAGAGCGTGGTCCAGAGAGAGTAGGCGTGAGCTGCAGTTTTAGATCCGAGCTTTAGGAGGAATTGGCCCTGTCGGTTCCAACATTTATGGTGCGGTGAGCGTGGATCGCAGCCTGCGTCGAAGAACTTTGGATCACCTCATGGCAGGAGACTTAGGAGGAGGAGATGAGGGCGGAGGAAATGAGGGCGGGTCCCAGAACCCAGGAGGATATGTTGGGAGGGAAGAATTCATGGCGTCCATCGGGGGCATCATGGGGATGTTGCAGCAGATCTCGCAGCGAGGCGAGTGCGTGACCCCTCTACCTCAGGGGCCGGGCCTCTCGCCTCCGGAAGGAGCCGTCTCGGCAAGGGTGGGCGAGGATGCGCCAGGAGGGCGGCCCGGAAAGGAGAAGGTGGTGGAAGGAAACGGGCGAGATCTGGCAGGAAGGGAGTTGTTCCCCAGCCCGGCGAGCGCCGTCTCGCCAGTGGACCTCGTCGCGCGAGTGGAGACGGCGAGACCCCTAGCGAGAGGATCGCCCTTTTGCGAGCTGGTTCTTTCGGCTCCCGTCCCGGAGGGGTTTCGTGAGCCCGAGATGATCTATTATGTGGGAAAGGATGACCCCCTTCAACACTTGCAATGGTTTGAAGATGCGGTCTCCATCAGGCCAATGACCGACGCCTTCAAGTGCCGCCTCTTTGCAATCACCCTGAAGGACAAAGCTAGGGATTGGTTTCACCAACTCCCGGCAGGATCAATATATGGCTTTGAGGACTTGAGTAGGAGCTTCCAGCTGCGCTTCTCGACCTCAAAGAAGAGGAAGAAAAACCCGGAGTCCATCTTCCTGATCAAGCAGAAGGCCGATGAGTCATTAGCCCAGTACGTGGATCGTTTCCAAGAGGAAATTCTGGACATTCAGGAAGTGCCAGGATTCGCTCTTCAAATGGCCTTTACGGTGGGGCTCAGGGAAGGCTTCTTCAAGATGAGTTTGACCAGGAAGGCACCCTTGTCGTTTGAAGGGTTGATGGAAAAAGCAGCCAAAGAGATAGCGATGGAGGCGGCAAATCCGGCATTTGCCAAGAAGCTAGCACGGTTGACGGAAGTGGAGTCGAGAGAGCCGGGAGGAGCGAAGCAGCAGGAAGGAAGAAGGAGGGAGGAGCCAAGGGGACCGGCACAGCAGGAGTTGGCTTGGAGGCAGCCAGGAGGCCCTGTTCAAGGGCAAGGAAGAGGTCTTCCCCTGGGGGGAAGGAATTACTACCAGGGAGGACCAGGGAGGTTTCAGCAGCTGGGGTGGGGACAAGGCCCGAGGCCACTCCCACCCCCGCCTCAGCAAGCTATGGCTATAGGCCGGGGAAGAGGAAGGGGAAGAGAGCGAGGAAGGGGAGGAGTAGGAGCAGGGAGAAGGAGGAATCACCAGGAGGGAAGGCGGGAGGGGGAGGTAGCTACGCCATTCTGTGACTTCCATGAGGAGGAAGGTCACGCAACAGCTACTTGCCCAGAGTTTCTAGAGCTGAAGGAGAGAAGAGGAGCGGGAGAACAGCAGCAACCAGCGCGAATAGTAGAGATGACCGGAGCGGGGGAGGAAGATAGATGCGTAGATCGGTCGGATGTGGGGGACCGAGGGGGGATCGGGGTGATTCATGGTGGAGTAGGGATGGAAGCCGCCCGAAAGGCCAGTCTTCATACAATGTACCGTCGAGGTGTCGCCTCGACATCGCAAGCCCCCCCCCCCGGATGAGAAGATCACCTTCTCTAGGAAGGATTTGCCAGATCACGAAGATCCGTTCTGCGATGCATTGGTGATTCGAACAGCTATAGAAAATTTCACGGTATCAAGGATCTTAGTGGACAATGGAAGCTCGGTTAATGTTATCTTCAAAAAGGCGTTCAATGAGATGAGGGTGGAAGCCAGGAGGGTGTTAGCAGCCGATGGACCGCTGTTTGGATTCTCGGGAGAAAGGAAAGAAGTAGAAGGGGGAGTCGGTCTTCAGGTAACTCTGGGGGGGCTGTCCAGGAACTGCCGTTTCGTGATAGTGGACGCTCCCAGCAGCTACAACGCCATCTTTGGGCGCCCCTTGATTAGTGCCTTCAGATGTGTGCCATCATCTTTTCATCAGTGTTTGAAACTCAATTCAGGAGGGACCCAGATCAGGGTAAGAGGAGATCCGAAGGCGGCCCGGGAGTGCTACGTGACTGCAGTAAACACTATTTCATGGAAGGGTGACGCGGAAGAATTAGAGAAGAGGATGGAGCAACAGGAGCAAGAGGAGAATGGAGTTGAGGAGTTGGGTGGTGGCATTGCGGTGGAGCCAGTAATGGCAGGAGAGCTGAGGGTCGGAGGACAGGAGCAAGAGGAAAATGGAGTTGAGGAGTTGGGTGGTGGCATTACGGTGGAGCCAGTAATGGCAGGAGAGCTGAGGGTCGGAGGACAGGAGCAAGAGGAAAATGGAGTTGAGGAGTTGGGTGGTGGCATTGCGGTGGAGCCAGTAATGGCAGGAGAGCTGAGGGTCGGAGGATAGGAGCAAGAGGAGAATGGAGTTGAGGAGTTGGGTGGTGGCATTACGGTGGAGCCAGTAATGGCAGGAAAGCAGGAGCCCGGAGGAGGAGAGGAAGAAGTGGGAAGGAAGAAAAGGAAGATAGGAGAGATGGAAGATTCGCCGCTGGGGAGAGGATCTGAGGCAGTGGGAGAGAGATTCAGGAGGGAAGTAACTATGGCAGTCAAGGAAGGAGCGGGCGGAGGGCAAGAGCTCGGGAGGCAGGAGGAGAGGCTAGAGATGGAAGAGAGGACTCCGATAGATCAGGAGGAGGAAGAAGAGCCCTCAAGGCTGAGGGCTGCAGTCGAAGTGCGGGAGATGAACATCTTAACAAAGGAAGGAAGGGAAGAAAAGATTAAAGTTAGTGGTGAGCTCGGCCCTGAGGACCAGGAGAAGATCAGGAGATGCGTGCAGGAGAACATTGATATTTTTGCTTGGAGCGCAGCCGACATGCCAGGGATCGACGCAGACGTGGCATGTCATCGTCTCAACCTTGATCCCTAGATTCGTCCCATCCAGCAAAAGAAGAGGGCTATCGCTTCCAGGATGGCCAAACCGATCAGGGAGGAGGTGGAGAAGCTGCTCCAAGCAGGATTCATATCGGCGAACAAGTATCCAGGGTGGGTGAGCAATGTTGTAATGGTAAAGAAGGGGGAAGGGAAATGGAGAATGTGTATCGACTTCTCTCTTTTGAATAAAGCATGCCCCAAGGATTGTTATCCTCTGCCTCGAATCGACGCGCTGGTTGATTCAGCCGTCGGTTTTTCACTAATGAGTTTTTTAGATGCTTTTTCAGGATATCATCAAATACGCATGCACCCTCCGGACATCAAGGATGTCACCTTCATCACCGAGGATGGGTGTTTCGGCTACAACATGATGCCTTTTGGGCTGAAGAACGCGGGGGCCACCTACCAACGAATGATGGATCGGATTTTCCGAAAGCAAAAGGGACGGAACCTCGAGGTCTACGTGGATGATTTGATGATCAAAAGCCAAGACCTCAAGTCCCACATCGCGGATCTAGAGGAAACGTTTGGGACCATAAGAAAGTACAAAATGAGGCTCAACCCGTTGAAGTGCGTATTTGGGGCTAGCAGAGGAAAGTTCCTAGGACATCTCCTCACCCCATCGGGAGTAGAGCCTAACCCAGACAAGGTGAAAGCGATCCTAGAACTGGAGTCCCCGACAAATACCAAGGAGGTCCAACGTCTCACCGGCAAGTTGGCGGGGCTTAGCAGGTTTCTCTCTAGAGCAGGAGAAAGGTGTTCACCTTTCTTTCGGACATTGAGGGGGGGGAAGAAATTTGAGTGGACCTCCGAGTGCGAGAAGGCTTTCCTAGCCCTTAAGCAGCAGCTTACCAAGGCGCCGCTACTCCAAGGCCCAAGAGAGGGAGAGGTTCTATTCTTGTACCTGGGAGTGGGAGCAGAGGCGGTGAGTTCGGTTCTCATAAGAGAAGAAGGAAAGAAGCAATTCCCAGTCTATTACGTAAGTAGGGTCCTCAAAAAGGCGGAGCTAAAGTACCCTATCCTGGAAAAACTAGCTTTTGCGCTCGTCATCTCCGCCCGGAAGCTCAGACCCTATTTTCAGGCCCATACAATCCAAATAGTGACGGACCACCCTCTCCGCCGTATTCTGGAAGGGGTGGAGCATTCGGGGAGGTTAGCTAAATGGTCGATAGAGCTCAGCGAGTTTGATCTCTCTTTCGTGCCTCGGATGGCCGTCAAGGCTCAGGTCGTGGCGGATTTCTTGGTAGATTACGTGGTGGAGGTCAAGGAGGCCGAAACGTCTCCCGTAGTGGCTTGGGAGATGCTCGTAGACGGGGCCTCGGGAAGGAATTCTTTTGGGGGAGGGATGGTTTTGACAAGCCCTGAGGGGACGCGGATCGAACAGGCCCTGAGGGTTCATTTCACCCTCACCAACAATCAAGCAGAGTACGAGGCCATTATAGCAGGGCTGAGGTTGGCCCGTGAGCTCGGCATACAAGACATCAAGGTATTCACTGACTCTATGCTAGTGGCAGGGCATATCCGGGGAGAATTCGAAGTAAGAGAAGCCACCCTCCAGTTATACTTAACAAGGGTAAAGGGGATCATTGGGCAGTTCCGCAGTTTCTCGATTCAACATGTCCCAAGGGAGGAAAATACTCAGGCAGACCTGCTCGCCAAACACGGCCCTCGGGCCGGAGGAACCACGATGGAGCTCTTCAGACCCTCCATCGAAGAAGGAGAACTGATGGAAGTGGATCATCCGAGGTCCTGGATGGATCCGATTACCACCTACTTGATGACGGGACGTTTACCTGAAGGGGAGCTTGAGAAGAAGCAAATCCGGTACAAGTCAGCGTACTACCTGCTTAAGGAGGGGGTCTTATATCGCAAGACGTTGTCAGGACTGTTGGCTCGGTGCATATCTGAGGAGGAGGTCGTGAGGGTGCTAGAGGAGATTCACTCCGGGGAATGTGGCAGCCACTCCGGGAGTCGGACCTTGGAGGGAAGGGTGTTGAGGCAAGGCTATTTCTGGCCCACCCTTAGGAAGGATGCCGAGGAATTCGCGAGAAGGTGCAGGAAGTGCCAGGAGTTCGCTCCTCTCCAGCTTCTCCCGGCCCAGAGGTTACGCACAATTACAGCTCCGTGGCCCTTCGCCATATGGGGGCTAGATCTGGTGGGTCCGTTCCCTCAAGCCAGTGGCCAAAGGAGATTTCTGCTAGTCATGGTAGATTATTTCTCAAAGTGGCTGGAGGTGAAGGCGTTGGCAAAGGTAACGTCCCAGGTGGTCAAAAGCTTTGTATGGGGGGAAATCATCTGTAGGCATGGGCTCCCTTTGGCTATTGTCACGGATAACGGACCACAATTTGCCAGCAGAGAGTTCGTGGATTTTTGTGTACAGCTGGGCATAGACCTTCGTTTTGCTTCGGTGCATCATCCTCGAAGCAATGGGCAGGTGGAGGCTGCGAATAAAGTCATCGTGAATCTCTTGAAGAAAAAGGTAGAAAACTTGAGGGGAAATTGGGTGGAGCAGCTTCCCTCCGTCCTCTGGGCTTTGAGGACCACGCCAAGCTCGGCCACGGGAGAGACGCCGTTCAAACTTTCTCACGGTTCCGAGGCCGTCATACCTATCGAGTTTGAGGTGGAATCTCCCAGGGTGGTAGCCGCAAAAAAGGGAGACGAGGAATGGCTGGCAGACAACGAGGAAGAACAAAGGCTCTCCCTCGACTTGGTGGAGGAGTCTAGAAATATGGCATCTATCCGACAGGAGGAGGTCAAGCGCAGGATGTCAAGATACTTTGATAGGCACGTCAGAATCAAGCAGTTTGAGAGAGGGGACTTGGTCCTTAAGAAAGTGGATGCGGCAGGAAGAGGGGCTTCCGTCGGGAAGCTCAACCCCAACTGGGAAGGTCCATTTATTGTAAAAGAAGTCCTGAAATCAGGGGGTACCACCTCCAAGATGTGGACGGGGCACCCCTCGATCGCGCCCGAAGCGGCGACGATCTAAAGCGATTTTATCCTTAATGCCTTTCTGTTGTGGTCATTTTCTATTCTGTACGGGATGGTGGTCTTTCACTTTTTCAATACTAACAAACTTAGCATGGCCTTCTGGTACCGCCACGCAATCGCAGGTAGCCATCATCTCAAAGCAAGAGGATTCTGTTTTGGAGAGGAGACCCCGAGAAGACCCGCTGTCCAGGCTACCATCGAGCTGGCAGGTCTGTAGGCTCACTCGGCGGTTGGAGTTGGTTTTGGAGAGGAGACCCCGAGAAGACCCGCTGTCCAGGCTACCATCGAGCTGGCAGGTCTGTAGGCTCACTCGGCGGTTGGAGTTGGTTTTGGAGAGGAGACCCCGAGAAGACCCGCTGTCCAGGCTACCATCGAGTTGGCAGGTCTGTAGGCTCACTCGGCGGTTGGAGTTGGTTTTGGAGAGGAGACCCCGAGAAGACCCGCTGTCCAGGCTACCATCGAGCTGGCAGGTCTGTAGGCTCACTCGGCGGTTGGAGTTGGTTTTGGAGAGGAGACCCCGAGAAGACCCGCTGTCCAGGCTACCATCGAGCTGGCAGGTCTGTAGGCTCACTCGGCGGTTGGAGTTGGTTTTGGAGAGGAGACCCCGAGAAGACCCGCTGTCCAGGCTACCATCGAGCTGGCAGGTCTGTAGGCTCACTCGGCGGTTGGAGTTGGTTTTGGAGAGGAGACCCCGAGAAGACCCGCTGTCCAGGCTACCATCGAGCTGGCAGGTCTGTAGGCTCACTCGGCGGTTGGAGTTGGTTTTGGAGAGGAGACCCCGAGAAGACCCGCTGTCCAGGCTACCATCGAGCTGGCAGGTCTGTAGGCTCACTCGGCGGTTGGAGTTGGTTTTGGAGAGGAGACCCCGAGAAGACCCGCTGTCCAGGCTACCATCGAGCTGGCAGGTCTGTAGGCTCACTCGGCGGTTGGAGTTGGTTTTGGAGAGGAGACCCCGAGAAGACCCGCTGTCCAGGCTACCATCGAGCTGGCAGGTCTGTAGGCTCACTCGGCGGTTGGAGTTGGTTTTGGAGAGGAGACCCCGAGAAGACCCGCTGTCCAGGCTACCATCGAGCTGGCAGGTCTGTAGGCTCACTCGGCGGTTGGAGTTGGTTTTGGAGAGGAGACCCCGAGAAGACCCGCTGTCCAGGCTACCATCGAGCTGGCAGGTCTGTAGGCTCACTCGGCGGTTGGAGTTGGTTTTGGAGAGGAGACCCCGAGAAGACCCGCTGTCCAGGCTACCATCGAGCTGGCAGGTCTGTAGGCTCACTCGGCGGTTGGAGTTGGTTTTGGAGAGGAGACCCCGAGAAGACCCGCTGTCCAGGCTACCATCGAGCTGGCAGGTCTGTAGGCTCACTCGGCGGTTGGAGTTGGTTTTGGAGAGGAGACCCCGAGAAGACCCGCTGTCCAGGCTACCATCGAGCTGGCAGGTCTGTAGGCTCACTCGGCGGTTGGAGTTGGTTTTGGAGAGGAGACCCCGAGAAGACCCGCTGTCCAGGCTACCATCGAGCTGGCAGGTCTGTAGGCTCACTCGGCGGTTGGAGTTGGTTTTGGAGAGGAGACCCCGAGAAGACCCGCTGTCCAGGCTACCATCGAGCTGGCAGGTCTGTAGGCTCACTCGGCGGTTGGAGTTGGTTTTGGAGAGGAGACCCCGAGAAGACCCGCTGTCCAGGCTACCATCGAGCTGGCAGGTCTGTAGGCTCACTCGGCGGTTGGAGTTGGTTTTGGAGAGGAGACCCCGAGAAGACCCGCTGTCCAGGCTACCATCGAGCTGGCAGGTCTGTAGGCTCACTCGGCGGTTGGAGTTGGTTTTGGAGAGGAGACCCCGAGAAGACCCGCTGTCCAGGCTACCATCGAGCTGGCAGGTCTGTAGGCTCACTCGGCGGTTGGAGTTGGTTTTGGAGAGGAGACCCCGAGAAGACCCGCTGTCCAGGCTACCATCGAGCTGGCAGGTCTGTAGGCTCACTCGGCGGTTGGAGTTGGTTTTGGAGAGGAGATCCCGAGAAGACCCGCTGTCCAGGCTACCATCGAGCTGGCAGGTCTGTAGGCTCACTCGGCGGTTGGAGTTGGTTTTGGAGAGGAGACCCCGAGAAGACCCGCTGTCCAGGCTACCATCGAGCTGGCAGGTCTGTAGGCTCACTCGGCGGTTGGAGTTGGTTTTGGAGAGGAGACCCCGAGAAGACCCGCTGTCCAGGCTACCATCGAGCTGGCAGGTCTGTAGGCTCACTCGGCGGTTGGAGTTGGTTTTGGAGAGGAGACCCCGAGAAGACCCGCTGTCCAGGCTACCATCGAGCTGGCAGGTCTGTAGGCTCACTCGGCGGTTGGAGTTGGTTTTGGAGAGGAGACCCCGAGAAGACCCGCTGTCCAGGCTACCATCGAGCTGGCAGGTCTGTAGGCTCACTCGGTGGTTGGGGTTGGTTTTGAAGCATACCCTCATGGGTGGGGACTTCCTACAAGGAGAACTCATGATTTAGGGAAACAAAGGCAGGATCCTTATTCTTAAAAGAGAGGGGAGGCGTTGGTCTCTCAAGGTCGTCTCGCGCCTGGGGGGGGGTCCAAAAGTAAGGCGAGTGGAAGGGACACCATCCCCGGGCGAGTGTAACGAGAACCCGACTACCCACGCCCAGAGCAAGGGGCCAGCTCTTCGGCCAAAGGGCGAGAAGAAAAGCACCCTCGTCTCGCAGGTATAACTAGTCATAAAAGCAATTTAAGAAGCCCACTCGCGCCAGGAGGGATCAGAATCAAGGCGAGAGGAAATGACACATCCTCGGTGCGAGAGCATCAAGGGCTCACCCACTCGCATCACAGGTCAAGCCAGCCTTTCTAGCGACAGGCGAGGTGAATCGTGACCCGTCTCGCAAATAAAGGGAAAAACTCCAACCACGGGAAAAAGGCAAAGGCAGAGAGAAAAAAAAAGGGAGGCAAGACATCAAGCACAAAAATGTGTATATATATATATATGTAGAAAAGGCCTTAGTACAAAAACGCCTTAGTACAAAGTGTGCAAAAAAAAAAGGGGGCGGACTATATGTAACCCTATTCTTCCGCACTGGAGGACGAACCGCTTTCCTCCTCGCCATAAATTTCTGGCACCAGGTGGCGGGCGGTAACATCCTCACAGCCTTCTTTGACGACTTCCATTTCCTTCATCATCTTTATAACCAGCTCGGCGGTCCGGATGTTGGCATCTTTGCAGAGCTCCTCCACCTCGGCATGAGAATAGTGAGGTGGAGGAGGTTGAGGGATCACCCCGCGGGATGGCGAGAGGGCGGCCTCCTGAAGCCGAATGATCTCGGATTCCATGCCCTTAATTTCTTCCTCTAGGTGGGCTATGCGCGAATGCATCCTATCGGCAGTCTCGGCATCCTGCGAAGGGATTATTCGTTAGAAAGAAGTTAAGGAAAAGCAAAGAAAAGGAGGGAGTTAAGGGTTGAGTGCTTACCACACCACCGCGAGCCTTGGCGAGGAGGTTTTCAGCCGTGGCCAGCCTCTTTTCAAGATCTGTAGACTTCTCACGCTCCGCCGCTAAGTTGGCCTCCGATTCTCTCCATTTCTGATTGTTGAAAATTAGGCGACGCGAGAGCTGATGCGAGAGCTCTAGCGAGCGCAGATGAGATTGTGCGGACCTCATGATCAGGTCCCGCGAGGGCAGTTCAGCGGCGGGTCCTCGCTCTGAGCCGCCATAGAGTCCGAAGCTCAAAGAGAACGCGTGGGCCGTAGGATGGTCTCGCTCTACCCAAGAGGGAAGGAGAGTGGAGATGGAGACCCGATTCACCTCCTGGTCCCATATCAGGGTAGGGTCATCAGCTGCATCTGGGACCGAAGGACCCATGTTGAAATTAGGGTGGGTGGAAGGAGCCGGGCGGCTGGAGGAACTTGCCTCGCGAGTCGGGGATTTGGAGGACGAGGGGAGTTTGTCAGCGGGAAGGGCAGATTGGCCCGTCTCGCCAATTGGCGAGACGGCCCGCCGATGGGGAAGCTGAGAAGGTGACTTAGGAGATTGGGATCCCAGGGAAATAGGAGACAGAGAGCCCGACACCTCCAGCACCGTAGCACGAACTCGTTTCGCTTTTCCCGAGGAAGGAGGCACTCCTTTCTTGGTCTTCGTCTTCTTTGAGGGGCTTGGGCGAGACGGAGCGGGGTCTTCGGCAGTTCTTTTCTTCAGGGGGGGGGGCAGAGTATCCTTCGCCGCTTCGGTTGCCATTGTAGCTAGGGCAACCTCCTTGGAGGGCTTGATGCTACTTTTGTAAGGAGGGCGGACAGGAACAGTTCTTTCTCCTATAAGGGCGAGGCGAGACGTTTATAAATGCGGTTCGAAATAAGAGACAGAAATAAGGAAAAAAGAGAGGGAGGGTTTACCTTCGCCCGGAAGCACGGGGAGGAGGGAGTCGAGACCACGCCTCCAGAATTGAACTTCGAAGTTCTTGCCAGCGAAGAAGTCGCAGAGGAGCTTGTCCGTGCCGCTGACCTGTGGGGAGGTATAGAAAATTTCGGCTGGTGACACAGGCGCTCGCGGGATGCCCCCCATGTGGCCTCGAATGAAGACGAAGCGAGTGAGCCAGTGGTGATTCTTGTTGGGCGTCTCGCACACTTTGAGCCCTTGCCCCGTAAAATAGGACACGCCGTCGGCGTTGGCATGGTAGATGAAAAGCTTACGGAAGCAGTTCAGGCTGAACTCGATTCGCTCCCGACGCATATAGCAGGCGAAGGCCACAAGGACCGAGATGGCGTTTGGGTTCAGTTGCGCGGGGACAGTGCCGAAGTATTTTAAGACCTGTTTCACCTCTGGCCAGAGGGGCAACCTCAGCCCCGCCTCGAAATGCGAGACGGGGAAGGCGATTTCATCAGGATAAAAAGTATTAATCGATTCGCCCACCTTTGGGGGGCGGGACTCGAAGTCCGCCGGCAAAAAATCCCGAGTAAAGGCGTTGTATTCCTCCTTGGAAATCCGCCCGGGAGGAAAGTCGTGGTCACTGAATCGCTTCCCGCATCGGCTTCGCCCTTCGCCTTCCTCAATCTTCCTTTTTCCCATGGTAGGCCGAGAAGGCGAAAGGAGAAGGCGAGAAGAGTGGGCGAGATGAAGCGCCGGCGGAACTTGCTCGCAATAGGAAGAGAAAAGAGGGGTAAAGTGGGGGGCGCCGAGGTCACGAAAGCATGATCCGGGCCCTGGAGGTAGGGTGTATTTATAGCCTGTTAGGTAAGTAGGAAAAATAAGAGGAAGCAAAAAAAATATATAATGCCGAGGAAGGGGAAGAGGCGGCCGTCCTTTTCTCTCTCCTAGCCTCGATTGGCGTGATCTTACGTGAATCCTCAAGCCGGGGGCGAGACAGTACCATCGAAATATGAAAATAAAACGGTCTATTATCAAGGAAACTATTAAAAGAAGTTATTAAAATTGTTCATCTCGCGTACAGCGAGCAGCCCATTCATGGGACCTGGAAGGTTCGGGCGTTAGCCGCGAGAGGAAACATTATTACAAAACACAGCAATACAAAGAAACTAAGGGCGCGAGACGGCGCGAGAGACTCAGTCCCTATGCCATCGCCAGCACCCCCCACCACGGCCCCTTGTGCAGGGAGGACGGTGGGGAAGGTGAAAGGCGCGAGCCGCGTCTACGCCACGGCGCGCGAGACGGAGCTGTTGGTCGACCTCGCTCAGAATCGCCTGGGGATCCGTCTCGTCTATCTCGATATCGGCATCAATTTCGGAGGTCAAGCGAGCAACTTCCACCTCCAGCCAGTCGATCCGCCGATCTGCAAAATGCTTGTCCTTTTCCAGATCTTGGATTATCAAGGCATGCTTCCGGAGCATTTCCGCCACCTTTCGCTTCATTGTTAAGGGATCCATAGGATCGCCAAGGTAATCTTCGATCTCGTCCAAAGGAGGAGGAGGTGAGGAGGCTACTCGCCTCAAGCGCTCCTCAGCAGGCGAGTCTTCAGCAGATGAGTCCACTCGCACATCTGCAAAGTAAAAAGCAGAATAAGAAGGGTCATAATCAAAGGTATGCGGCGATAGAAGCCGAAAGCCCAAGGCAACAAAGTCCTAACCAGAGTGGCGAGAGGTCCCAGCAACATGGAAAGGCTCGCCTTTTTTCCCACCAAGAGTCGAAGGAGGAGTGGAGGGAGGAGGCGAGACGGAATTTGGACGATGGTCGGCGAGGTGAGCTTGTGTGCTACCAGACTGATGGGGAGGCGCATGACTTTTCTGAAAACCGACAGCAGAAGGAGTAATGAAGGATAGATAACAAACGAGGGAGGTACACAATGATCTTACCTCTTTTCCCTTAGAAGGCGGTGAAGTAGGAGGGATGCGTCTCTCCGGAGGGTCTGGAAAGGGTTCTCCCGACGGGGGAACAAGATCAGTTGTCCTCGCCTTCTTCGGGCGAGAGGAAGAGGGCAGCGGGGAGGAAGAAGTGCGAACGGGAATGAGGTTTAAGGCCGCCGCGCTTGCCTTATTCCGCTGGCGCACCAACGCGATACGATCGCGGAAGCTCTTGCTAAGAGACATAGCAGCGGAATTAAAGGGGGGTAAAATCAAGAGAAGAGGTCTCTTGCACTCAAGAAGGATCCCGGTATTTATAGGCTCAGGAGGGAAGAGAATCCCACCTAAAAAGGAAAAAAAAGATTCCGCCATAAAGTCGCTAAGATGACGTGAGCCTCGGTTGGACTTCTCTTTTCGAGCTTAGACAAACTCGAAAAGAGCGGGGATTGTGTACAACCTCGGGCTCACGAGAAAGGGCTCGGCGGATATGGGGATTAGAGGAGTCCTCAGGAGGAAGCATGGATCCACTCGCGCTAGGCGAGAGGGGCCCAAAGATGGATCCACTCGCGCTAGGCGAGAGGGGCCCAAAGATGGATCCACTCGCGCTAGGCGAGAGGGGCCCAAAGATGGATCCACTCGCGCTAGGCGAGGGGGGCCTAGGTTGGGTCCGCTCGCGCTGGGCGAGAGGGACCCTAGAAAAGGCCCATTCCCCTGGCAGGCGGGAGGTCGTAGGAAAGCTTTTTGGCGACAAGGGGTCTCGCCTACGAGATGGCGCTTTCAGCCGCGAGATGGCCCTCTCGCCGAGCACCGGTCCGGCAGAAAGAGTAAAGGCCGGTTCAACAACTGGGTGGGAACCGGTTCAATTGACAAACGGTTCATCTTTTTTTAGCCTCCGAGGTTTTTTACCCTTTTACCCTGGGTGGTCTGCCTTTAGCCTTTCCCAACAGCGGAGTTCGGCTGTTGGCAGACCTAGCCCAGGGTATCTTAGTAATTTCACAGGTGCTTGTTTTGGTTATTTGCAGTTCAGATTCTGAGGCCTATAAATAGACCGGTAAGGTGTCTGAGAAAGAGGCGTTGAACCCTTCTCTCTCTCCTACTTAGACACCTAGCTCAGCATTGGCTAGGGAGGGGGAGAATTCCTGTTTCTCCTGGGTAAGAGGTGGGACCTCCAAGCTGAAAACCCCCGGTCTTTTCCTCTAAGGGTTCTGTTGAGAGCGTGGTCCAGAGAGAGTAGGCGTGAGCTGCAGTTTTAGATCCGAGCTTTAGGAGGAATTGGCCCTGTCGGTTCCAACACCTGGTACTGATCATTTTCTGACATGACCATCAGCCCTCTACAGCAATGGTCTTCCCCTCTATTTATGGAGTCCAGCATTTGTAGGAATTCTAGTTCCCTAGAATCCTCTTCTTCTGAGAATAGCCCAACATATGCTTCTGCAACATCTTCTTCTCCTGATCTTGAAGATGAAGAGTCTGTCCAACTCTTCATTTTCTGAGCAACAAAAGATTTCTCCTTCTTGCCCTTCAGTTGATGCTTCTTCTTGTCCTTAGATTCAGTCCTCTTGTCTGGACAATCAGCTATGACATGTCCTGTCCTGTTGCAACAATAGCAAACAATCTTAGAGTTAGTTTGTTTACTAAGTTTTGAGGCATACCTGTCTTCCTTGGGAGTCTTCTTTTTCTTGTAATACTCATCCTTGGAAAATGATGTTGATGGTCTGGTTCTCCACTTCTTCTTTTCATGAACCTTTGGAACTGCCTTGTAAAGGCAGCAAAGTCCTCATCAGAGGTGTGGCTGTCTGATGAAGTAGTATCAGGAATTCCTTCTTCTGCCTCAACACTCCTTCTGGGTGGAGAAGGAGAATTTCTCCTGCCCTTTCTTGTGCCTTCAGCCTTGAAGGCTACTAATTTGTCCTTGTACTCAGACTTGCTGCTCTTCTCTTCCTCCTTCCTAGCAGTAAGTTGTATTTCATATGATAATAGCTTTCCAAACAATATGGGAGGAGGTGTATCAGCAAGCTTGGCCACCTCTCTGATGGAACAAATCTTTGTGTCCCGGTCCTTTGTCAGAGACCTGAGAAACTTGTCATTCAGTTCATAAGTGCTGAAGACTCTTCCATAGGTCATCAGCTCATTAACTATCCTGAAGAACTTTTTGTAACATTCAGCTATGCTGTTAGTCTTGGCTTGTCTAAAGCTCTCATATTCATGATTCAGCATAGATTTCCTATCTTCTCTGACTTCTTCAGTTCCCTCCATATAGACAATTAGGGTGTCCCACATTTCCTTGGAGGTTTTACAATGCACCATATTCTTAAATGTGGCATCATCTATAACACTTACAATAATGTTCTGTGCTCGTTTGTCTAGTGTTGCCAGAATGATCTCATCCTTTGTCATTTCAGAATAGTTCTTAGGGGTTCTAACATTTGCATCCAGAGTTGATACCTTCATTGGAATGAAGGGTCCTTTTTGTACAGTAATGTAGATTCTTGGATCAGAAGCTTCCATAAACAATCTAACCCTTTCCTTCCAAATGCAAAAGCATTCTTTCCTGCAGATAGGCAGTTTCATAGATCCAAACTCCTTTTGATTCTCATTTGAACCCATTCTTGAAATCTGTTAATTGCCTTGGAGATACACTCAGACTGTTAGGTCAATCTTTGAGCAACCTCCCTCTGATACCACTTGAAAGGTTTTTTTTAGAGCCTAGACACCTAGGGGGGTGAATAGGTTCTAATTTTCTTTTATAATTCAGCCAATTAATTAGTATTATCACAGCACAGGAAATACAATCTACAGTACAGAAATCACAGCACAGCAAATAGCAGATTTATAGTGGTTCCCCAAGGTATGGGTACATCCACTTTCCCCCTTCGCCTATCGAGTAGAGAACTGGATTCAGCCCAACTTCCTTCAACTAGCTCAGATCCAAAGATCTTACAACTCAGAACCAGATTGGCTCCTACAGCTCAGACTTATACAAGTCTTACCTCAAATTCTTCCCAAGAATCCTACCTCAGGCCTCAGCCCTACCTCAGCCTTTATCACTAGGATTACAACTCAGACTATCACCAGTTCTACACCTCAGGCCCTCAGCCCTACCTCAGCCTTTATAATTATAGGCTTAAAACTCAGATCTTACAAAAGATCCTACAAGAAATTAATTGTTTAAGAGATACAAAGATATCACCAAATAGATCTCTCTATAGGTGTGAGCTTCTTGATCAGTTCTTGAATAAACTGAATCTTTAGATTCAACCTGACTTAGCTATTTCAAAGCTTCTTGATAGAACAATATAAGGTTGAACTTTACTTGATGTAGAAGTTGATCTCCTGTCAGCTCCTTCCTTGAATTAAGAATAAGATCTGAATCTTCTCTTACAGACTGCTCTGGATCTGCCTTCTTAAGGGTTTCCCCTTTTCTTGTTGTCAGATTCTTTTTCCTATAATAGCTTGATTACTTCCTTAGTTCCGTTGTTTTTCTGGTTGTCAAGGATCAGTCCCTTATATAGAGTTTCCTCATGATTACTAGCTGATCCGGGTTGTAACAACCTTCTGATTGTTCTGACAAAGGTGTCAGACCTGTTGGTTATGATAGCTGTCGAGTCACAAGTCATGACAACTGATTCCTTAAAGACTTTATAACTCAGCATAACCACTCAGCAAACTGCTTCACATGTTTCGACACAAATAGACTAAGTGTCAACAAAAGTCTTGATGATATCAACATAACACTCCATGTGTTGACATAGTTATTCTTTAGCTACTCGACACAGCTTCTGTTTGTATGTGTCAACACAAGTCCTGTGTGTCGACACAACTTCTCCTGGTCTTGACATAACTAATGCTGACAGATGGCGTTTTGTGTATATCCAACTGTCGTTGAGTGTGTGTCGACACAAGTCCTGTGTGTCAACACAACTTCTGGTCTTGACATAACTGATGCAGACAAATGACGTTGAGTGATTGTCCAGCTATCGTTGAGTGTGTGTCGACAAAAGTCCTTTATGTCGAC
Organism: Platanthera zijinensis; assembly: GCA_039513925.1. NCBI lineage: Eukaryota > Viridiplantae > Streptophyta > Magnoliopsida > Asparagales > Orchidaceae > Platanthera > Platanthera zijinensis. The sequence goes on from CM077083.1 coordinate 42,299,042, forward strand.
ACAAGTCTTCAGACCTAGTATAGTTCTTGCTTTAAGATGGCGTTGAGTATGTGTCGAAACTAGTCCTGTGTGTCGACACAAACCTTCTTCAGTTGTCGACACAATTCCTGAGTGTCTACACATGCCTTTCTTATGATGTCGACATAACCCCTAGGTGTCGACACAACTTCTGCTTTAGGTGGCGACACAATTCTTGCCTTAGGTGTCGACACAATTCTGGGTGTCGACACAGATTGTTCTTCAGGTGTCGACACAATGCCTAGGTGTCGACACAGGCCTTGCTTCTAGTGTCGACACTACTTCTGGGTGTCGACACAATTCTTCACAAGTGTCGACACTTGTACTTATAAAAATTTCTTACAAACCTTACACCTGCACAATGAAACTCAAACATCCATCAAATACAAATTGATGTATATCATTGAGTAAGATGAGGCTTCTCCAAATCTGGTACATATTTTTCAGTGTACCCAACACAAAGTTTTTGACTACCTGCGACGTCACCTTTGCCAATGCCTTCACCTCCAGCCACTTTGAAAAATAATCCATCATGACCAGCAAGAACTTCCTCTGGCCACTGGCTTGGGGAAACGGGCCCACCAGATTTAGCCCCCATATGGTGAAGGGCTAATGAGCCGTAATCGTGCACAATCTTTGGGCTAGGAGGAGTTGAAGAGGGGCGAACTCCTTACATTTTCTGCATCTCCTTGCAAATTCCTCAACATCCCTTCTGAGGGTAGGCTAAAAGTAGCCTTGCCTCAACACCCTTCTCTCTAGGGTCCGACTTCTCGAGTGGCTCCCACATTCTTTCGAGTGAATTTCCTCTAGCACCCTATCGGACTCCTTCTCAGATACACACCGATCCAGTAGGCCTGATAATGTATTTCGGTATAAGGTTCCCTCTTTTAACAGGTAATATGCTGATATGTACCTGAATCGCTTCCTCTCATGGTCTCCCTCGGGTAGACGTCATGATGTCAAGAAGGTGATAAATGGGTCCATCTAGGACCCCTGCTGGTCCACTTCCATCAACTCCCCCTCCTCTATGGAAGGCCTGAAGAGCTCTATCATATTTTCTTTAGCCCGAGGGCCGTGCTTATCTAGCAGGTCCGCCCGAGTATTTTCTTCCCTTGGGACATGTTGAATTGAAAAGCTGCGGAATTGTCCGATTACACTCTTCGCCTTCATCAAGTACAATTGGAGGGTGGGCTCCTTCACTTAAAATTCCCCATTGATGTGCCCTGCAACTACCATAGAATCAGTAGAGACCTTAATGTCCTATATGTCGAGCTTACGAGCCAGCCTGAGCCGCGCTATGATGGCTTCATAATCTGCCTGATTGTTGGTGAGGGTGAAGTGAATATTTAGGGCCTGCTTGATTCTGGTTCCCTCGAGACTTATTAAAATCATCCTTCCTCCAAAAGAGCCTCTTCCCGAGGCCCTATTTACGAGCATCTCCCAAGCCACTACAGGAGATAATTCAGCCTCCTTGACCTCGACCACGTAATCTGCCAAGAAATCTGCCACCGCCTGTACCTTGATAGCCACCCAAGGAATGAAAACGAGATCGAACTCACTGAGCTCTATCAACCACTTGGCTAACCTCTCTGAATGCTCCACCCCCTCTAGAATGCGGTGGAGGGGGTGATCCATCATGACCTGGATAGAATGAGCTTGGAAGTACGACCTGAGTTTCCGGGCTGAGATGATGAGGGCGAAGGCTAGCTTTTCAAGGATATGGTACTTTAGCTCCTCCTTTTTGAGGACCCTGCTTATGTAATAAATTGGGAACTTCCTCTTACCTTCTTATTGCACAAGGACCGAACTCATTACTCTTGTCCTTACCCCCAAGTACAGGAATAAACTCTCTCCCTCTCGTGGCCCTTGGAGTAGCGGTGTTTGGGTGAGATGTTGCTTCAGAGCTAGAAAAGCCCTTTCACATTCAAAGGTCCATTCAAATTTCTTCCCTCCTCTCAAAGTTCAAAAGAAGGGGAGCACCTCTCTCCTACCCTAGAGAGGAACCTACTGAATCCCGACAACTTGCTAGTGAGGCGTTGGACCTCTTTGGCATTCTTAGGTGATTCCAACTCCAAGACCGCTTTTACTTTGTCTGGATTAGGCTCTACTCCTAATGGGGTGAGGAGGTGTCCTAAGAACTTCCCCCTGCTGGCCCCGAATACGCATTTTATAGGGTTGAGCCTCATCTTGTATTTTCTTACGGTTCTAAAGGCTTCTTCTAAATCCAAACCGTGAGACTTGAGATCTTTGCTCTTGATCATCAAGTCGTCCATGTAAACCCCAAGGTTCCGCCCCTTCTGTTCCCGAAAGATCTGATCCATCATTCCTTGGTAAGTTGCCCCCGCATTCTTCAACACGAAGGGCATCATATTGTAGCTGAAGCACCCATCCTCGGTGACAAATGTGACATCCTTGATGTCTGGGGGGTGCATGCGTATTTGGTGGTACCCTAAAAAGGCATCTAAAAAACTCATTAGTGAAAAAATGACGGCTAAATCGACCAGCGCGTCGATTCGAGGCAGAGGGTGACAATCCTTAGGGCATGCTTTATTTAAAAGAGAGAAATCGATACACATCCTCCACTTTCCTTCCCCTTTCTTCGCCATTAAAATTGCTTACCAACCTCGGATACATATTCGCAGATATTAATCCCGCTTGGAGTAGCTTTTCTACCTCCTTTCTGATGGGCCTTACCATCTTGGAAGTGATGACCCTCTACTTCTGTTGGATGGTACGAATCTTGGGGTCAAGGTTGAGACGATGGCACGCCACGTCCGCGTCGACCCTTGGCATATCAGATGCCCTCCAGGCGAAGACGTCGATGTTCTCCTACACGCACCTCCGGATCTCTTTCTTGTCCTCGGGGCTGAGCTCTCCACTAACTTTGATCTTTTCCTTTCTCCCATCCTTCGTGAGGATGTCCATCTCCAGTACCTCAACTGCCCCCTTCAGCCTCGAGGGCTCTTCCTCTCCCTCCTACTCCCTGAGCTCACGCTAAATGACCTTTCGCTCTTCAACGGCTGCAGCTACTTCCCCTAAGAATCTCTCCCCCTCTTCCTCAAGACCTCTTCCCAGCGATGATCCTCCTCTCCCTTCCGACTGAGCCTCCATACCGGACGACTCCCCCACCTCCCCTATCTTTATTTTCCTTCCTCTGACCCCTTCTACCTCCCCACTGACCTCCTGCATCCCTGCCATTACTGGCTCCCATGCAATGTAACTCTCCACTTCTACAGCCTCAATCTCGGCTTCCTCCTCTCCTCCTGCCACCTGCTCTCCTGCCATTTCTGGCTCCCCCGTAATACCACTCTCCGCTTCTATAGCCTCACTCTCCTCTTCCTTCTCTCCTCCTGTCGCCTGCTCTCCTGCCATTTCTGGCTCCCCCGCAATGCCATTCTTCACTTCTACAGCCTCACTCATATCTTGTTCCCACTGCTCCATCCTCTTTTCCAGCTCCTCCGCGTCACCTTTCCAATAAATGGTGTTCACCGCCATCACGTATCACTCTCTTACTGCCTTCGGATCTCCCCACACCCTGATTTTAGTCCCCCTGAGTTGAGCTTCAAGCATTGATGGAAGGATGACGACACGCATCTGAAGGCGCTGATCAAAGGGTGTCCAAAGATAGCATTATTACTGTTGGGAGCGTCCACTATCACAAAGCGGCAATTCTTGGACAGCCCTCCCAGAGTCACTTGGAGCCCCACTCCTCCCTCGACCTCTTTTCGTTCTCTTTAGAACCCAAACAGCGGTCCTTCCGCCGCCAACACCCTCCTGGCCTCCACTCTCATCTCGTTGAATGCCTTCTTAAAAATGACATTCACTGAGCTCCAATTATCAACCAGGATCCTTGACACCGTGAAGTTCTCAATGGCGGTCCGAATCACTAACGCATCGCAGAAGGGATCCTCGTGATCCGGAAGGTCCCTCCTGGAAAAAGTAATCTTCTTATCTGGGGTGGGGCTTGTGACGTTGAGGCCACGCTCCGACGGTACATGGTATGAAGGCCGACTTTGCGGGTAGCCTCAATCCCCCCCCCCCCCCCCCCCCCCCCCGTGGATCACCCCGATCCCCCCTCGATCTCCCACATCTGATCGATCCACACACTGGTCCTCCTCCCCGGTTCCAGTCACCTCTACTATCCTTATTGGCAGCTACTGCTCCCCTGCCCCCTTTCCCCTCTTCAATTCCAGAAACTTTGGGCAGGTAGCCGTCGCGTGGCCTCCTCCTCGTGGAAGTCCCAATATAGCAAGGCTACCTCCCCATCTTGCCTCCCCTCTTGGGGGTTCCTCCTCCTCCCTGGTCATGCTCCTGCTCTTCCCCACTCTCTTCCTCTTCCTCTTCCCCGGACAATGTCCATAGCTTGCTGAGGCGGGGTGGGAGAGGTCTAGGACCCTGTCCCCACCCTAGCTAATGGAATCTCCCTAGTCCTCCCTAGTAGTAGTTCCTTACCCCCTGGGGGAAACCTCTTCCTTGCCCTTGAACAGGGCCTCCCGGCTGCCTCCAACCAAACTCCTGATGCACCGGTCCTCTTCGCTCTTCCCTCCTCCTTCCTTCCTACTACCTCGTTCCTCCTTGTTCCCTCGACTCCACCTCTGTCAACCTTGCCAACTTCTTAGCAAACACCGAGTTTGCTGCCTTCATCGATATCTCCTTTGCTGCCTTCTCCATCAACCATTCGAACGATAACGATGCCTTCCTAGTCAGGCTCATCTTGAAGAAGGCTTCCCTCAGGCCCACTATGAAGGCCATCTGGGGAGCAAATCCCGACACCTCCTGCATATATAGTATTTCCTCCTAGAAGCGATCCACGTACTAGCTAAGGATTCATCGGCCTTCTGCATGATCAGAAAAATGGACTCCGGATTCTTCTTCCTCTTCTTTGAGGTCGAAAAGCATAACTTGAAGCTCCTGCTCAAGTCTTCGAAACGATATATCGACCCTGCCGGGAGTTGATGAAACAAGTCCCAGGCTTTGTCCTTCAAAGTGATGGCAAAGAGGAGACACTTGAATGTGTCTGTCATTGGTCTGATGGAGACCGCATATTTGAACCACTGCAAGTGCTGAAGGGGGTCGTCTTTTCCCACGTAATAGGTCATCTTGGGCTCATGGAACCCCTTCGGGATGGGAGCCAAAAGAATCAGCTCGCAAAAAGGTGACCCTCTCACTGGGGGTCTCGCCACCTCCACTCGCGCGACCATCTCCCTTGGCAAGACGGCACTCGCGGGACTGGCAAAGAGTTCCCTGCCCTTTAGGTCTCGCCGACTTCCTTCTACCGCCTTATCTTTCCCTAGTCTCCCCCCCGACGCATCCTCGCCTACTCTTGCCGAGACAATCCCCTCCTGAGGCGAGAGACCAGACGCCTGAAATGGAGGGGTCACACAATCACCTCGCTGCAAGATTTGCTGCAGCATATCCATGATGCCTCTGATGGATGCCATGAACTCCTCTCTCCCAACGTATCCTCTCGGGTTCTGGGACCCGCCCTCGTCTCCTCCTCCAAGATCTCCTGCCATGAGGTAGTCCAAAGTTCTTTTGTATAAGATGCGATCCACGCTCACCGCACCAAAAATGTTGGAACCAACAAAGTCGGTCCCTCCTAAAGCTCGGATCTAAGGCTGCAGCTCACACCTACTCTCTTTGGACCATACTCCCTACACAACTCTCGAAAGAATAGACTGTGGGCTTCAGATCGGAGGTCACACCTCTTACCCGGAAGAATTAGAAATTCTCCCCCTCCGTAGCCAATGCTGAGCTAGGTGCCTTAGTGGAAAAAAAGATGGGTCAACAACCCTTCTATCAGGCACCTTACCGGTCTATTTATAGGCCTTAGAATTTGAACTGCAAATAACCAAATCGAAACACTCATAAAATTACCAAGATACCATGGGTCGGGTCTGCCAACAGCAAGACTCCGCTGTTCTGAAGGGCTATGTGAAGACCACTATGGGCAAAGCAGTAAAAACCTCTGGGGCTAGAAAATGTGAACCGTCTACCAACTGAACCAGCCCTCGTCCAAATGCTAAACCGGTCCCAAGCCCCCTGCCGAACTGGCGCTTGGCGAGAGCTCCGCCTAGCGGGCGAGAGCCCCCCCTCTGAAGCCCTCCCAGCTAGCGTGATGGCTCTCGTCCACGCTAGCGGGTCCGTCCTAGGACCCTCTCGCCTTGCGAGCGACCGACGCCACGCGAGTGCCCTCCCCTGAGACCCACTCGCCGGGCGAGTGGACCCTACTTGGGCCCTTCTCACCTAGCACCTTACCCTCCCCTAGGGCTCTTCTAGCCACTTTTCCCTAAGTCTTCTGCCCCTGCAAGCCCGAGGTTGTACAACATGCACCTGACATAATTTTACTAAGGCCATACCTAGACAGAAAAGAGTACTTATAGTTCAAAAGCATTTTTGGCCTTATTTTGCAAAAAATTAATTAATAACAATTTAGTTAGGAAAAATATTATATTCTGGATTTATTCCTAAAACATCATGATAGACCCCCAGTAATAATATTAGGTCAATCAGATGAATATTTGAAGGGGTCACCACTCATACTCATCACGTAGGTTAGTCCGTTTGCACATAGTAGAAACTGTAAAGGTAGAGTAATATTTGAAACTTGTTATGGGAAAGGGTAGTTGGTGTACCTGGTCTGGATGAGAATGAATAAGGTCACTGGGAGAAGGTAGGATTTGTGAGCCCGGTTGTGTAAGGGCAGAGTTGCGCTCGGGATCGACGATGGATCGTCTTTCCCAAGAAGAGTCAAAATACATTGGGGTTAGATTCAGTATAACACTAAGAGGGATTGGTTTGGGTAGATAACAATAATAATAAGTACATTGCAAAAGGGAGCTTTGGGCTTCAGCCCATCATAGTTCCTAGTGCCCCCGATAGCCCTTCACGGGGAATGCCCTGGGCTGTCCAAGGTTAACCTTAAACTATAAGACTAAAATGAATACAAGAGTAATTAGCAATATACTAGGACTTCACTTTCACTCACCCCGATACTTTGGGAGGCTAGTTTGGTTAGGTTATCCAAACTGTAGGCTCGGTTGTTGTGGAAACAGACAGGTTAGTCCAGGGAGCCAATGGCTCGGGAATTCATGGTTGCATGTGCATAAAAGTGGCGGGTCTTCGGTATTTGACGTTCGTTCACACCGAAGTTGGTACGCTGACTCGGCGGGTGTGGTTTACATATAGCCAAGGGAAAGGCTGGTTGTGGGTCAACATAGTACGCGGAGACCCTGGTGTGTCCTTCAAGAGCGTACGTAAGGGTTAGGCCTGGTAGTTTGAATACCCATCTAGGAGTGGGGTGGCCCGACCCATTGTCTCTGTTTACTATGGTAGAGGCTCCTGGGAGTAATGCTAGCTTCAAAAATAGGGGAACTAAAAGTCTGTACGCATAGAGTTGTGTGCGTTTGTTGCACTTGCATGAATCATGGCATAATATATCACTACACACATACTTGCATACAACCTAACACCTCATTGTATAAATTGGTATGAGACTTTTTATACGATGGGAACCTTGCAAAAGACCCCTTAACTTATAAGTTTGTATGGACATTCTTATAAGTTAAGGTTACCTATTTCTTAGTTTACTTTTCATATATTTATTGCTCTACTCTACTTGTTTACATTACTACTTACTTTTTATAGAACTGCTAGCTTTCCCTTCCTTTAATAGATCTATAGATGCTACAATATACTTGCTAGATAGTCCCACCATCACCTGCTTTGTTTACTCTCCTCCCTCAAAAGCTTCCTTATCACTCCTCCCGTACGGTGCCTAGGAGTTGCGGGGGCGAGGCGGGGATGATAGTTGGTATAGTCTTTATGACTAACGGTCGGTGGACCAAACATTTCAGGGGCTCCGAATGGGAGTCAGGGAGCAGCAACAGGAGATATAGCTCTAGCGGAGCACAGTGAATATGGAGGTGGGCCAGTCTAGTATGGTAGCACCAGTCTTTGGCTCTGTGAGTGTTAGCTTTTCATAGCTTCCGCGAGAGGGCTGTAGTGAGGATTTGTTGTACTAGGCATAAGTCCGTTTATATTCCTACTTACTAATCTATTTCAATACTTTTATTATTATGTGGACATTGCTGTGATTTCTATTTCATATGTTATATGTGATTGTGGACTTTTACTTACTCTTATGTGTACTTCTTAATGATCTTCATTGCCGGCAGAATCAGCATTTTATAGTGGCGACCCTCCCGAGTGTCGTTGTCACCGCAAATCGGTGGTTCTGGGCGTAAGACCCGGTGGCGTAGCAAAAAAAGGGGTTCTTGCAAATTGTTATTAAGATAATCGTTAGTCATAGAGCTAAGCAGAAACAAATCTCGTTCCCGGATCCATATCCTGGGGACGAGCACACACACACCCAGCAATACAAGATAGCCGAAGCATGAGAGGGTTAGCACAAGATTTCATATTTTTAAGCTAGGAGCAATGATAAAGGAAGGGCAGCATTATATAACTGAAATGACAGCATCAATAACATCAGTTATAATAAGGGCTATACTAGCACATCAACATATCAGGTATTCACAACCAATATCCTATCACATGCATTCACAACTATGCACTTATCACATGCATTCATAGCAGAGCAAAACACCCTATGTCGACATAGTATTGACCGCTTCTGTTCCAGCAGGGTAGCGAGCCCCGCGGGCCTTACCGACGTGGCCGTCGGTGACAGTGGCAAGTCCTACCACTTCTGGGGGTGGTCATACTATACATCCCCAAGCCCCAACGTACAACCACATGTACTATTGGATGTGAGTGACATCCGGTGATACAATATTTTGGTCGATCAGTAGAGGAAACCTAACGGCCGGTTACCCGTGGTGCCCATCTCCCTGTCTCCTTGAGTCGTCGAACTTCCCGCACCGGTACGAACGGTCTGCGGAAGTAATTGACCCGCCACGATTTAACGCAAGAAATTTACAAGTAATCAAACCGTTAATTTTTCTTGCACGCACCGGGTCTGTGGCGGCCTACCCTAGCATGCTTCAATCTTCGGGGAGTAATGCTCAGCTCAACTTTATAAAAGGAGCATGGGAGCACTTTATTTGGGGATAAACATGGAGGAATACCTCAACTCTAGTTATCTCCAACTAAAGCTCGACCTTAATAGACAACTGCTCGTTAGAGCAAGACCCGGGCCTAAAAATAATAAATTGCAGAAATGAAAAGCGGTAATTAAAGCTACTGATAATGAAATCTGCCTAATTTAAGTGCTGGAATGATATGTGACCTATACGAAACTTGAGTAGTACTAAATTGAAAGTACTGTATGGAACTTGAACAGTATGAGAATGGAGTTGAATTGAAAGTAATGAATTGAACTTGACCAGTACAAGACTGGAGTTGAATTGAAAGTACTGAATTGAACTTTACCAGTACGAGAATGAAGTTTAATTGAATGTACAGAATTGAACTTGACCAGTACGAGACTGGAGTTGAATTAAAAGTACTGAAATGAACTTTACCAGTTCGAGACTGGAGTTGAATTGAAAGTACTGAATTTAACTTGACCAGTACGAGACTGGAGTTGTATTGAACATACTGAATTGAACATGACCAGTACAAGACTGGAGTTGAATTGAAAGTACTGAATTGAACTTAACTAGTACGAGACTGGAGTTGAATTGAAAGTACTGAATTGAACTTGACCAGTACGAGACTGAAGTTGAATTGAAAGTACTGAATTGAACTTGACCAGTATGAGACTGGAATAATCATAAAGAAAATGCTTAGTAGTCCGTTCACTCCATTCAGGAGGCTTTAATTCCATCTCGGTTCTCAGGAGGTATTATCAGTTCTTTCTCGATTTTCAAGATTTCCTTGGGTTACACCCATTATTAAGATCTGATAATTTAATTATCTTTTTATTATCCGTCGAGAATAATCAGGAACTTGCGACTCATACTCTACTTTCCGAGTCTGTTCAAAATACCCGAGGGTCGAGGCGCTCAACGGTTTCACAATATCTCGAAATGCTTGGAGCTTGACCACTTACCTCGACCACTCTTATTGCAATTTGAATTTACTATTCAACTTATGAAGGGTATTGCTGATGCAATCTCGACAAGTGCACTGATTGTAGTCAAGTAATAAACTAGGGGAGTTATCCTCCGAGTATCGAATCTCTCGAGGAGTTCAGGTAGGGAGTGTTTTATTTCTCGTTGGAAAGTGATTGCAGATGCGGTAAAGGTTTGGGGGTGAGTTTTTGTTCTACAACTACTAAAATCAATTACGCGAGCCGCCTTCACCGCTTCGCAAGGGTGGAATACTCCGATGAGTATTAGGGTGTGCGATCGTAACTGTTGAGGGTCGAAAGCACCTCTTCGCCAAGCCAGCCCCTAACACACATTAGTGCGGCACATCACCAAACAACAAACCAAAGCAGGCTAAGGAAGAAAAACTAAACTAAGAACTACAACAACATTTACAATAATAAACCAGCATAAATATTGTTAAGTTCCTAGCAAGATTGGCAAACATATGAAGCAAAGAAACACATCCAAATGTGAGAAAAATGGAGATTTACAACCCAATGCGTGAAGGCTATCCATGATTCTCGGCCGGCGTCAAAGGTTGTCGGTCTTCATCCGGGCTCGGTCGGTGGTTGATGTCCGAGGAAGCTTGAAGTGCTGTCACCTACTTCAAAGGCTTTTTTCCCCATCTTCTTCACGACCCGTGAAGGTTGATGGTCGACGGAAAACTCTCCAATGATATAGAGAAGGAGCTCCAAATGCTTCGCCTTAGAAGGAGACTAAGGAAACGGCGGAAGATATTCGCTTGTGGAGAAGTTTGGAGGAGAAATGGTGGTCAAACGAGCTCTCCAAGGGGGAGAGAGGAAAAATCTCTAGAGGGAGATTTTCCCACTCAAAAGGGCGGAAATGGAGGAATTTTCCATCTTCAGTCAACTCATGAACTTAAATACTAGAAGGCTAGAAAAATGGTCACGCACGGTCTGGAGCATGACCGTGCGTTTACCGTGCGATAATAATTTTTAGGATAAAGCTTGTGGATGAAGATGCGTTGACCCATGCGTTTTACTTGAGCACGTACGCTACTGCCCGTGTGTGAAGGAAATCATACGGGTAACAACAGAGCGCTGAGAATCCAGGCAAGCAGGTGGAACCGTGCGATTTACTCGCGCACGGGCACTTCTGCCAGTGCATGAACAAATCACACGATTAACCACAGAACGCTAAAAACTAAACCGCTACCGGAAAACCATGCGTTAACCATGCGTGAAGATCGTCGAGCTCAGCTCGTCGATAGTCGTCGAGCTCCGCTAGACTATTTTCTGTTCAAAAAAATGCACGATCGGGCATAGAGCGTGCGCTAAGGAAACACACGAACGTGCATTTTCCACAAATTAGAATTCCTGTCTTGGGGAAAATGCACCACCTACACAGCAAGAACCAAAACTGGAGCACAAGCTCCCAGCACCAATACACATCACAAAACAACCAAATCCAAATGACGAGTACCCCAGTACTTACCCCGACATGCCGGTGCAATTTGCAAACCAAAATGAGCCAAAACAGTGCAACAATGGCTAAGTGAAGCCCTAATCAAATATATGACTTTTCCTAATGAAATATTAGTGCACAAGCGAGATAATAAGCCCAGATGAGTCAGGAAAACCCTATATAAATCAGACTCATCACACCACCAGACTTAAATATTTGCTCATCCCGAGCAAATCATCCCAAACGCGGATGAGAAAAATAGCATAGCTAGCCAAAAACTGTGTAGCGAAGTACCATGCGAAATCGCATGCTCATGCTCTTAGGAATACTGTAGAAGGAATTTTGGTCATGAACTAATAGCCTATATATTTCTAAAGGCATATAAAAATTTTATTACTACTCTACTATAGAATCGTGGGGAATCATTCGGTCACGCGCAAGGAGAAAGCAAACAAACACTGAGTTGAGCATTGCCAAAGTAAGGGATTGGGATAATCTCTAAAGGAATCCACCAATGTCGATGACCATAAGCTCGCCCATTCACACTCTCTCCACGCCACTAATTTGACTCAAGCACGAATCCATAGGACATGGAATATAATGGAGGCTTTGGAGAAGGTGGGGTATACAAAGATAAACAAGACGAAAACACACAACAAAAATGAGATCGCCCGGAACACTCACAGCTACACTCAATAATAAACACGCACACCGCACCACAAGACTTGGACTTTTGACGGTGCATGCACGCCCATAACGAAGAGAATATAACAAAATTTCACAACACCACAACAAAAGAATTTTTTTTCTTCTCTTTTTTTTTTAAATTTTCTTTTCCTTTTTTTTAAAAACCAAATAACAAAAATGAGCCGAAAACACGACAACACCACAAGCGGCACGAAGCTCCCGCATAAGAACCACACATAACTAAAACAAAACTACAATAAACAAACCAACCGAGCGACCACATTCGGGTGTACGAGAAGGGAGCGCTATATGGCTTTGGTAGCGAGGCGTAGGGATACCAAAGGAAAGGACAGGCTCAACGGGGATAGCAATGGATATGCGTTAGGAATGGTACAAAGATCAAACTAGAACAAAGTGATGACATACATCACGCACGCACTTGACTAACCATGCACCCATGCTTCGAGAGTAGCTAGGGGTAAGTTCTTAGCCACTGATAAAGACAATCCCTCCTCCCCACTCGAGCAATATAAGGCTAGCGATGTCAGCACACATCCCCATGCTATCATTTGATTCACACCATATTCGACATAGGCGAGTAGAATAAACAAGATTTACGCCCATAGAAATAAAATACGCTATAAGCATAAAAAGAATCTAATTCTATATGTATTCCTAAATGAGACATGAGCACTCGATAAGGAGCACTACTGGAGTCAACATTTTACTCCGCCTCGCAATCCTAGGCCAGCGCCAAAATTTTCCAAATCACACACTAGTGACGATAAAACTCACGGCGTGATCCTGTTCAAGCACACAATCAAGTTTGGTACAGTGGTATGGAATGACAAACAACACATACATCAAATGAATATAATCTTCTAGCATGAAAAAGGTAAAATGCACGTGCATGAGTACCCCGCTTAACTCTCCCCGCCAGACTTAGTCTAAACATCCTAATACAACAATGTGATCATGAAACTAAAAAGCAAGTAAGGAGAAGGGGTTACCCAATTCGCAGAAATGAGCATACCAGAAGATTGACGTTAATTTTTGTCGAAAGTCCACGACCCGAATGAACTCCACCTGCAAAAGAAAATACCTCCAAGCACAACAAGCCATACTAAAGAATATGGACATAAAAACAAACTAAAACCAAATAATGGGTTATATCCTTGGAGCCACATTTCTTTAGCGTCCTTAAGGTCGACCAAATACCTGTATTAACAGTTTTATATATAGTTAAAAAGCATAAGTGCAGTACGCTCGATTAAATAAAAAACAACGCACACAGCATTAAGCAAATATTATACTAGAAAAGAAGAAGAAGGGGCCCCGGAGATCCGTCACATCTCAGCTAACCACTGCCTTGTGATAGATCCCCCCTGACACGCGAGACGAGGGAGAAGAGAAGGCTTTATGGCCCAGGGAAGACAAATCTTCCCTCTCCCTAGCCTCTTCCTTCTCGCACCGGCGGGCAAAATCCAGCGCCCTGCGCGTTCGCAGTTCATTTTTTTGCAATTCAACAGATGGATATTGCCAAGATGGTACAACCACTCCACCCAATTTAGAAGTAGCTCTAGCTTTTCTGTCTGGAGGCCTTTCCTCACCCGCGGCGGGTGATAGATCAACCCAAGTAACCTGTTTTACAGTTTTACAAACATAATTTGATTCATGATAAGTTTTTGATTCTATTTCATGCACGCTTTCAACAGTCGTGCTGCGATCCTTAGTCTCAACAACGTGACTCTCACTCCAATCACTACTACTCTTCTCATCTGAACTCGCTTCACTCCAAGCAACTACACTCTTGTTTCTCCTTTCTGCAGCATACCTGTCTCAACATCAATTGGCAAATTATCAGATAACACAACATTTAAATCCTGCGGTTTTCCGAGCACATTCAGCATCATAGAGGTAAGTGATGGCGGTAAAGGTGCATAAACCTTGGATGCCAAGGTGATGCCGCTCGCGTTAATCTGCAACGTCTCTCCACTAGCTTTCAGAAAGGGAACCCCTAAGATGGGTTTTGAAGCATTCTCCATTAGTCCTAGCACCTGGAAATCAGTGACTACCGCAACCCTGTTCAACATCACTTCCATCACCTTTATCTCACCGTCGGTCTTCACTACCGACCAATCAGCTAGCACGAGTGATTTCCTGACATTCGACTCGATATTTAAACTAAATTTTTCAACATCTTGCAAAGCAAGAATGTTGTAAGAAGATCCGGAATCACATAGGGCCACTGTCTCTACCTCATTTATTTCACAATTCACAACCACATCATTTTTAATAATTAATCTGTCTCCCCAACACACTTCCCTTGCTCACGGGGATTTTTTTCCGTATCGCTCGGGAGGGTGCCACGAGTACGCTTGAAGAACACTTGGTCCAGTTGCCCTAGCTGCGTCTCCAAGTTTCTCATGGAGGCGGTCTAAGTTGCCATGTTGAATTGGGCCATCTCAATGAATTTCTCCATCATCTCTTCTAACGCACTCTTTCACGTCCCCTGCGCGTTCAGATTATAACCTTGCTACGGCGCTCGTTGCTGGCTATGAGAAGCTTGAGCATCAAACTGATGCTGGCCTCCCTGCCACCATTGACCAGGATAATTTTTATTCTAGGAGAAATTCAAATGATTTCTCGTATTTGGGTTATAAGCATTTCTATAAGGAGCAGTGCGGTTCTCATTATTTATAAATATCACACTCTCTTCAGCAGATATACCTGAGGGATCAGCACAAGCTTCTCAAGCTGGGCACTCATATGTATGATGGTCGGTGTTTCCACAACCCTGGCATGAAATAGCCATCACTTGAGCTGTAGGAGGGGTTGATCGGGTCAGCAACATCCTTCCATCCATAGTAGGATGGCTAGCCTCAGCTTGCGGTTGCACCATATTTAACTCGAACAAATTTCTCGCACCTCTAGGTGTTTTTCTTCTAGCATTCCAATACGTGCTATGAGAAGCGGTGTCATGAAGGAGCCGCAAAGCCTTGGCAGGAGTCAGGTTCATTATAGTGCATCCAGCCGACGCGTCGATCATAGCCCTATAATTAGGCTCAACAACAAAATAAAATATTTCAACCAGATTCCACGGCTCACAGCCATGCTGAGGGCATCGACACTGCAGATCAACAAACCACTCCCAGGACTCAGATAATGTTTCCTGGTCCAGCTGTCGGAAGGTGGCTATCTCCCTTTAGGCATTCACTATTTTGTCCACCGGGTAGAATTTGGCTAAGAACTTCGAGGAAAGAGCCTCCCAAGTAGTCACAGTTTCGGGAGAAATAGTATGGAGACAGGTTTTCGCCTTGTCCCTTAGCAAAAATGGGAATAGCCTTAGCTTCACCACTTCATCTGTAATGCCGGCGTAGCGGAAGATGCCACAGATCTCTGAGAATTCTGCCAGATGGAGCTGCGGATACTCACTTGGCAGGCCTGAAAACTGCGTGTTATTGCGGATCATGTTGAGGATGGCGTGCTTTTTCTCGAAATGGTTATTCACGATGGCCGGACTGAAACAAGGTTAAACACTTCTGGCGGTAGGGGTCGTGAAGTCGTGCATTGTCCTAATGCGGAGTCGGACCTCCTCCTGGTCCTCAATGACCCGTTCACCAAGGTCATTTCCTCCTTAATCTAAATCTTCCATTCTTTCTCTTCCTTCAGCAGCAGCAGCAAGCCGTCGGGCTCGCCTCGCTCGTGCAGTTTCAAAATCAACTCCAGGATCTTCACCCCTATCTCAGGGGTTTGGATCTGTCATACAACACACAAAAACTAATCAAAAGGACAAAAGAACTTGCAACAACTTTTCAAATATAAAAAATACACTCACCAGTTTCACTCCCCGACAATGACGCGAAAAACTTAATGCAATCTCGGTAAGTGCACCAATTGTAGTCAAGTAATAAATTGGGGGAGTTATCCTCCGTGTATCGAATCTCTCAAGGAGTGTAGGTATGGAGTGTGTTCTTTCTCATTGGAAAGTGATTGCAAATGCGGTAAAGGTTTGGGTGATGAGTTTTTGTTCTACAACTACTAAAATCAATTATGCGGGTCGCCTTCACCGCTTCGCAAGGGTGGAATACTTTGATGAGTATTAGGGTGTAATTTCCCAAAAACCAAATAAGGTCACATGGCCTAGGATCCGGGCGTGTCCAGGGCCGTGTCCTGCTCTGTGTTAGTCTGGCTGTGTCAAGGGTGGTACAGGGCTGGAAACACGGGTATGAATAGTGCTGACACAGGCGTGCCGATTGGTGATACAGGCGTGTCAAATACCCGTGTCCTGCTCTGGTCATGTCAGGCGGTGCCGACTGAAGTACACGGCCAGGAGCACGAGCGTGTACTGGTCGACACGGGCGTGTCAAAGTTGATACGGGTGTGTTGGGGACCCGTGTCCCTTTCGGGATTTGTTTGTCCTGTGTCGATTGAGGGACGCCCCTCAACATGGGCGTGTACTGATTGACACGGGAATGTCAGGAACTTGATACGGGCATGTCTAAACCAATGTCCTGGTCTTGTTTGAGTCGGTTGTGTGCTGCTTTAGGTACACGGCCTATGACTCGGGCATATCACAAGCAGTGTTCTTCCAAGGAAAGTCATTTTCAGAGCAAATTAGAGTCGTTCATTTCCTTTGATGAAGATATAACGGCCCTGGGTATTTCCTGAAGGGATAAGTGCGGGAAATGATGAGTTAATTCTCATTCAAGACTTATCATACTCTTTCTAAGAAGAAGAGAGAGGAGAGCAAGGGGAGGAAGAAGAAGAGAAGTCTGGCTGCCAGTGGTGCTACGGTGGTCCAAACTGCGAGTCGAGTCCAGATCTGCGAAGGCAAGGCCATTGTAGTGACTTTCATCCATCTCGCTTTTCTCCATGGCACCGAAACATCTTCCAAGGGTAACGATTTCCTTTTTGGACAAGTGAAGTCCTTCTTTCCTGCATCTGCATGGAATCCTCCACCAAAAGGTGGAAATCGAAGTGATTCCCTTGGGATGTTGTGTTTCATCCCTTATTTTGTTGCATTAGAACTGAAAGTGAGTAGTACAGTTAGGCATGCTGTGTGAAGCCCATCCAGACAGGTTGGTCTGGATTGGCGATGCTTTGTTTGCAAATCGGAGAAAACTCCGAGTAAATTGATGTTGAGAGTTGGTACTTGGTGTTCAACTTTTGTGGTCGTGAGTGCTATTCTGTGTGAAGTTGAGCCGTTTGAGTCTGATGAATTTGAGTAACGGAAAAGGTGGATCTGTACCCGCGTTATGGTTGTCTTACCGTGGGTGCTTAAGGCCCAGTTAGGATCACATAGCGAGAGTCTATGGCCTACACGCCGTAAAGGCAAGGAATGCTCATCATGGACCATCATGTTAGGACCTCTGAACGGTGGTGGAACCCTAGTTTTCCGGTTCACCAATAATGTTCCCTGAGTGCACGGAACGTCGGGCCGTCGTGCCAGCATTTGTGATATGTATTGATATGTGCGGTTGTGCACATCCTTGGTGGATTGTTATACATATATGCTATGTGAATAAAATGCTTTGCCAGGAAGGAATTCTGCTACCCTGTGCTAGGGGCAGGGTCGTTATAATTGGTTAGCTGAATGCTGACCGTTGCCCTGTTTGCCACCTCTTGGTGGATTGCCTTTTTGCGTGTAATGGAGGACCAAGCGGGAAATAGCGGGTTCAAGCCCTGGTTGCGCTGTTGGACCTCGAAGGCTATGTTTTGTTTACTCTTGTTCTTGTGTGGCCGACCTGCGCGCCGATGTTTATAAACCACATTTTTATTAAGAGAAACTTGTAAGGCCATAAGGCCAAGTACTTTGTGTATCTTGTATACATTCCTATTTTCTTATTAGTGGACAATCCTTGTGATTCTTGAGTTCAAGTTTTCAACCATGAAGCTTCCGCTAGATTGCTCTGTGTTAGGTTTCAATGGTCTTTGATATTATTTAGTAACTTCTCCGCCTGTTTGTGAAATATGGTGTGGGTCCCCGACCGGACCCTCTATCATATTACACGTGACGGGTAGGGGAATTACAATTTGGTATCAGAGTGAGGTTTTGATCCTCCGACCTGTGGGTTATGGGCCCACCATGCTTACGCGAGCCAATCCTCCAATTTGGTATCAGCATGTTGGTCTATCTCTTCCGAATTCGTGGTCGAATTCTTTTGAGGGGTGGCGATCATGTGTAAGTGATGTCTTTATAACACATAAAATGAACTCAAGAATGTCCACTTATGAATGAAAATACACTTATTTGCTGAACTTGTGTGTTACTTTTTATATGTTTTCTGTTTGATTGGTCGCTAAATTGTGTTTTTACACATATAGGTGACTAGAAGTGTTGCGGGTCAGTCAGAACCTCAACATTTCTTTGAAAGTGCGGCACCAGCGGAGGTGCCCACACCTCCTCCATTTTCCGAAACTGTACGTTTATTATGGAGATAGTACTTGCTGTTATGAATGCTCAGCAGGCTTGGCAGGCTCGGTTTGTAGTGGTGCCAATGCATGCTGGGTTAAGGCAAGAACCGGTGGATGTTGTAGTTGATCTGCGGACAGCAGATCAATAATTAAAGCGGTTCATGAGCTTCAATCCTCCTCAATTTACTGGGACGGGCTCCCTATCCCAAGCGGAGGATTGGCTCGCAAGGATTAAGAGAATCTTGATAGCTATCAAAGTTGAGGAGGAACATAAAGTAACTTTAACCACTTTCCTACTTGAGGGAGATGCTCGGTTGTGGTGGGATGAGGTGGAACTGCATCACATGGCAGGAAGACAGTTGACGGAGGTCTCGATTAAAGAGTTCTCTCGGTTGTTCTTAACAATTCTCTGCTGCATCGGCAGATGCTTTACTAAGAACAATGATGAGTCTCATTTATATAGGGTTTTGCGGGCTCATCTGGAATAGTTTTCTTGTTTTTGCACACCACTTTTGCGATATTTTCTCTATTATTTCCCTCCTTATGCGCATCGATGATTCTGTGCTTTTCTCGCCCTTGGGTGGGCAATTGAGCATTTGATTATTGGGGGTACCCACGTGGTGCTCCCCATGGGCTTATTCCGGTAGCTTTTTCTGCATTTATGTTTTGCTGGAGGGTCCTCCATTGCTTAGTTCTCCTTGCTTGCAGGTGGTCAATTTTCCCTATTTTAGATTTATGATTTGAGGAAAATGCACGACCGTGCATTTTCTTGGCGCACGGTTAGTTTTGGTCATGCGTTTTCCACAGGTTATTCTGGAAAAGTGACCAGCCCGTGCGAATGCTTCAAGTACGGTTTCATCGAAACTGTGCGCGAAGGAAATGCATAGTTGGCCTGTAGCCTTCTTGTTTTTCCTGCGATTTGAGCTTACTGTAATTACCCGTACGAATTACTTGACGCATGGGCGGATCGCCCGTGCACGAAGGAAACACACGGGTCAACACTTCTTCCTCTCAAGATTTTGCGTAAAGGTAATACCGCACAGTTCGCGCACGGTCATGCGTTGAACCGTGCGAGACCAATTTTCTGATAATTTTCTATTTAAGTTGCAGATTTTGCCATGGCCGGGAGGATTCCGTTTGGCCCGCCTTTTCTGCTCCCTTGAGCGGGAAAACCACTCTCCAACCCCTTTTTTCTCTCTAATCCTGGGGAAGCTCTTTCAGCCACCATTTCTCCTCCGAAAGCTTACAAAAGCTCCCTCTCCGACCATCTTCATCTTCTCCGCCCTCCAAGTTACAAACCGAGCTACCTTTTTCTGTACTAGAGAAGCCCTCCGTTCAGATCCAACCGGGCGACCGTGAAGAAGATGGGTTAGAAAAAGGAAGTGATAGCCCTTCTGGATCCCGGACGCCTTCCGAAGACCGAGCTAGGACGAGGTTTGACAACCTTTGCTTCTGGCCGAGAATCTTGGAGAGATTCTGTGCGCTCGGTTGTATTTCTTCACTTTTGCTAAACTTGCCATGTTCTGATCCTGTGCTAGTAACTTGTGACTTGATAGCATTGCTGCTTGAGTTTCATCTGAGTTTGTTAATAATGCTTTAATCTTTGGTTGTGTTTGAGCCATTCTAGCCTTTGCTAGACGTGAGCGCTTAGAAGAGGTGTTTTAGACCCTCATTATTTCTTTCACTTCCGCTATTACTATTCGGAGTGATTCATCCGGGCGATGCGGTGAAGGCAACCCTCGTTAGTTCTTTAATATTTTAGCATAGGATATCCAAATCAATCACCTCCTTGTTCACTTAGCACTTGCACTCGTTTCTCTAGATGCTAAAACCAATGCTCCCTACTTGAGTTCCGCGAGAGACCGATACTCGGGGATGCTACTCCTCATAATTATGATTTGGCCGTGAACTGTAGTTATACCACTAGCGCATCAATTTTTGGCACCGTTGCCGGGTAGCGCAACCGTTGCGTGTGGTTTTTGACGTTTGGTGAAAAGTCTGTAGGTGTTCAAGTGCGTTTTAATTTTGTTTGTTTTATTAGTACATGCCAGATCTGAACCCCGCAGAAAGGGTTGAAGATTTAGGAGTTGACGCTGAGACTACAAGAGCTAGAAGAGCTCGGTTGCACGCTGTTGCTGTAGAAGAGAGAATGGACAATCCGGTCCATGGTGGAAATGGTCAGGGAGATAGAGTGGTTGATTCCCACGAGGTGGTCCAACCTCAATGTAAGAGTAGCGAACAAGCGATTAAAAACACTCCAGAAATTTGAATAATTGAAAGTTTTATTATCCAAAAAGTTATCATTTACAAAGGTATGCCATCTCTTTTATAGAATGGAGGAGAGAAGAGAGAATACATATACATAATATGGGACTAAAAAAGCAAAATATAGAGCTGGGCGGCTATAATAAAGAGACCGATCAGGCCGATAAGGCAGGGCGGTTAGACAACACTAACCGCTTAGCAACATAAGAGACAGGAGAGAACATGTTGTCGTAGTAGACCACAAGACCGCAAGGATACCAACAGCAACAGTCTTGACATCAATCCGCTGGAGATAAGCCGCCTGACCGCGCGGTTAACAACCCGCTTATTTTTAACCGCCAGTCCGCTCAGGCATACTTCAATACTCCCCCTCAAGCTGGAGCATAGATATCAATCATGCCTAGCTTGTCACAAATGTGGAAGAAGGAAGTAGAAACCAGCTTTGTGAAGATATCCTCCAATTCATTGTCGGAGGTGACGAACGGAGTACAAATCTGTTTCTTCAGGACCTCTTTCTGAATGAAATGGTAGTCAACTTCTATATGTTTTGTTCTCTTATGGAATACCGGATTTCTGGATATGTATATGGCGGCCTTGTTGTCAAAGAACAGAGGAAGAGGATAGTCGTAGATCTCTCTTAAGTCAAGCATAAGAGCATGCAACCATTTTAACTCACAAATGGTTGACGCCATACTCTGATATTCGACTTCTACACTGGGTCTGTAGACAATAGACTGTTTCTTGCTCTTCCAGCTCACAAAATTTCCTCCAACAAAAGTCAAAAGCCAGCTGTAGATTTGCGTTCACCTTTATCATCCACATAGCTAGAATATGAGTAGGCTTCAACCTTTAGATGACCATTCTTCTTAAAAAGTAACCCTTTTCCTGCTGAAGCTTTGACGTACTCTAATATCCTCAAGGCAGACTGAAGATGGCATTCCCTAGGAGCTTGCATGAACTGACTAACCTTGCCTACAACATAGGTGATGTCTGGTCTAGTCACTGTGAGATAAATGAGTTTGCCCACCAGACGTCTGTACCTCGAGACATCGGATAGAAGAGGCGAGTCATCTGTCCATGTTTTGTCTTCTCTAGTAGCCATGGGACACCGGGCCGATTTGGCACTAGTCAATCTTGCCTCTTGTAGAATATCAAGAGCATACTTTTGTTGAGAAAGAACCAAGGAGTCGGGCTTTCGAGAGATTTATATCCCCAAAAAGTATTTCGGGGAGCCCATATCCTTTGTGACCAGGTGTTGACGAAGGTGTTTCTTTATCAAGTCCACACAAGGCGGGTCATCGCCAGTAAGAAGAATATCATCCACATATACCGCCAAAACCACCAGTCCCAAGGCGGTTTTGCGAATAAATAAGGAGTGATCGGCCGAACTCCTTGTAAAGCCGATAGCAGCCACACTGCAACTTAACTTGTCGAACCACGCTCGAGGGCTATGTTTTAGGCCATAGATGGCCTTCCTCAACCGGCATACATGTGTCTCCCCCAGAGCAACATACCCAGGAGGTTGCTCCATGTAGACGTCCTCTTGAAGATCCCCATAGAGGAAGGAATTCTTGACATCAAGCTGGGAAATAACCCAATCCCTATTGACGGCCACAAAGAGAAGAACACGGATGGTGCTGAGGCGAGCGAACGGAGATAAGGTATCAAAGTAATCAATCCCATAAGTCTGAGTATAGCCTTTCGCCACTAGCCGGGCTTTGTAGCGATACACAGTACCGTCTGGGCGAAACTTCACAACAAACACCCAGCGACAGCCAACTACATCAGTACCAACTAGTGGAGGAACAAGGCTCCAGGTTCCCCTCTCAGTAAGAGTGGCAATCTTTTCTTTCATGGAAGTTTTCTAGTGGGGAATAACAAGAGCCTCCTGTTAGGTGCGAGGAGTGGTAGTAGACGAGATAGCCAAAGAAAAGGACCTATGAGAAGGAGTTAGCCGATCATTGGAAACAACTGCCGCAAGCGGGAGTTGAGTACACGCCCGCACCCCTTTGCGGAGAGCAATGGGAAGATCCCGGTCGACGCATTCCTCTGTGACCGGAGCATCCGTGGCGGAGAAGGCTGGCCCGGGACTAGAGAGAGACGGCTGCAGAGGGGAGGGAGAAGGTGGAGGGGATGGAAAGGAGAGAGGAGGAGACGGAGGAGGAGATGAAGTAGGAGGAGAGACGTTGATAGGAAGGGAAGGAATGGAGGTGGACGGTGGTGAATCAGATAGAGCAGGGAGAAGAGGAGATACAAGAGAGAAGTAGGACGCATTATCGAAGAAGGTCACATCTGCAGAGACAAATTGCTTGCGTATAACGGGGTCAAAGCAACAATAGCCTTTCTGAGTTGTATAATAACCCAAAAAGACACACTTGGTGGAACGGGGGGGGGGAGCTTGTCGTTGGTAGCGGAAGGAGCATGCACAAAAGTTGTGCATCCAAAGATATGGAGAGGGAGAGGAAATAGTTCCTTGCCCGGGTAGAGAATGGAGAATGGGGTCTTGCCATGGAGAACCGTAGAGGGAACTTGATTGATAAGATAGCAGGCGAGGAGAACAGCATAGCCCCAATAGGAGTGAGGTACCTGCATCTACGTCATGAGAGTGCAAGCGACATAAAGGAGGTGACGGTTTTTACGCTCCGCCACCCCATTTTTCTGAGATGTGTAAACATAGCTGGTCTGATGAACAAGACCATGTTGCATACAAAAGAGGAGAACTCATGACTAAGATATTTTTTAGCATTATCAGAGCGCAAAATTTTAATAGAAACATTAAACTGAGTTCGAACCATACAATAAAATGATTGCCATACAGAAAATAATTCAGAGCGATCTTTTAATAGATACACCCAGGTATATCGAGAGAAATCATCAATAAATGTTACAAAGTAAGAACTACCCCGACCAACAGTGAGGGTAGGAGAAGGACCCCAGACATCAGAATACATGAGATCAAACGGACGAGTGGAGCCACGACTCTACTTTGGCGGGAAGGAGGACTGGTGATGTTTGCCAAGCTGACACGCATCACAGTTGAGCGGAGGACTAGTCAGAGGTAGGCAGGGCAGAAGCTGACGAAGAATCCGAGGAGGAGGATGTCCAAGTCGAAGATGCCATTGAAGCAGATCTGTAGAAGAGGAGGAGAATGCAGACAGAGAAGAAACATTGTCGAGAAAGTAGAGGCCGCCACTCTCAGTCCCCGTAGCAATCGTCTGTTGGGTGCTCGGGTCCTGAAAAGAACAAGAAGTGGGAGTGAATAAGATGGAGCACTGAAGTTGCTTGCATAATGTCGTAACAGATAACAAATTGCACGGGAACTTCGGGACATAAAGGGTGTCCGCCAAACAAAGTGACGGGGTGACTTGAACCACGCCCGTCCCGAGAACCGGGGAAGGCGAGCCATCCGCAACAAGAACGGGGGGCAACCGATCATGCGTTTCGAGGAGAGAGAAGAATTGAGGGTCGTCGGTCATGTGATTCGTCGCACCAGAGTCAATCAGCCATTTACCTTGGGTAACGACATGGGCCACCCCAAGATGAGGATGTTTTTGCCAGCAGCGGTCAACAGAATGACCAGTACGACCACAATGAGAGCAGAGGAACCTGGACGAACCGCGCCTGCCTGACTGGCTGCGGCCACTGGGGCCACCCCATTAAGCTTCGTGAGCATAAGAGTCCTGGGGAGGAGGGGAGGACAACAAAGGACGTTGGAGCAGCGAAGTAACAGCAGCGATGCGAGCCGCGGTGGAATCCAAGGTTGGTGACTCCGCCTCGCCCAAGATTTGCTAGCGGATCAGATCATAAGTATCCGGAAGTCGCATAAATAACAAACAACTAGGAGTTCCTGGAAGTGCTTGCACTGCTCGGCCAAGTCCGTGGAGAAGGGGCGATTCTGGAGGATTTCTGCACTAAGAGCTTGAACATGCTGATAAGCCGCAGCAAGAGACATGGAAGGGCGGGCGAAGAGGTCCACATAAAGAGTATAAATGCGGGACGTTTGGGCCCCCTTCGAGTAGAGAGCAGCGAGGTGAAGCTAGACAGCCTTAATCGTCTCATCATGGCGTATGACGGGAAGGCATTCATCAGAGAGGCTATTGGCCAGCAGAGTGCGGACAAGCACATCACTTGCATCCCAATCCTCAAAGTGAGTAGAGTCGGGAGGAGGAGGGTCATAAGTGAGGTGATGACGTTTGCGCTGAGAACGAAGAAGAAAGGTGAAAGGAACGCTCCAATCCGGATAGTTGGAACCAACTAGTTTAGAAACCGTGCCAAGGTTTCCAGAAGGAGTAGGAGGAGTAGGAGGATGGGCCACTGTAGTGGTGGAGGTAGAGATGACGGGGGTGGAGATATCAGAGTTGGTCATTTGAAGGAGGAAACAAAGAAAGCCGCGCGAGTAGATCAGAGGTCGCGCGGATAGAAAACAGGGAAGCCGCGCGAGTAGAACAGAGGTCGCGCGAGTATAAGGTGTCCGCGACAACAGCAGCAAGAGAGAAGAAATAGCAACAAAAAAGAGAGGAAACTACAACGGTCACAGAGTCAGCACTCCAGCGGCAAGAAGGGACACGACTAGGAAGCAGATCAAAGCACAGGGGCAGAGGTAGCGCGAACTAGGAAGTTCGCGAGAAAAAGAGAGGAGATCGCGCGAACAGGAAAGAGTTCGGGCGAACAAAGAAGAAGTCGCACGAACACAAAGGGTTTGAGCGAACGAGAAGAGAGAGCGGAGAGACCGCGAAGAAAGGTCGAAGAAACGAGGGAAAGAGGTCGCGCAAACAGGGCAGGGACAAAGAAAGGAAACCGCACTGATAGGTAGGAAACCGGGCGAATAGAGAACGAAGCCGCGTAGAGAGAAGAGACGAAGGATTCAGGTGGAATCAGTTGTTTCCTCTGATACCATGTGAGAGTAGCGAACAGGCAATTAAAAACACTCAAGAAATTTGAATAATTGAAAGTTTTATTATCCAAAAAGTTATCATTTACAAAGTTATGCCCTCCCTTTTATAGAATGGAGGAGAGAAGAGAGAATACATATACACAATGTGGGACTAAAAAAGAAAAATACAGAGCTGGGCGGCTAGAACAAATAGACCGATCAGGCCGACAAGGCCGCGCGGTTAGACAACACTAACCGCTCGGCAACACCAGTGACAGAAGAGAACATGTTGCAGTAGTAGACCGCAAGACCGCAAGGATACCGACAACAACAGTATGGACATCAATCCGCTGGAGATAAGATGCCTGACCGCGCGGTTAACAACCCACTGATTTTTAACCGCCAGTCTGCCCAGTCATACTTCAACACTCGAGTAAGGATGATGAGGGATTTCACAACTCCTATGACGGGGAGTGTTTATCCTATGTTTGGGCCAGCTATCGCCAACCACAACTTTGAGATCTAGCTGGTAATCCTAAATATGATTATGAACAACACCCAATATTCCGAGCTACCGAGTGAGGATCCTAAGCTTCATCTAGCTGAATTTTCGAAAATATGCGGGACCTTCCGTTATATGGGGATCTCTGATGAAATTGTGAAATTAAAGTTGTTCCCTTATTCGTTGCGGGATAGGGCAAAGACTTGGCTACATACAATCGCTCCAGGAACTGCAACAACTTGGGAAGCCTTGTCTTCCTTATTTTTGGCTAAATTTCATCCTGTCGATAAGATTGTTAATGCACGCAGGGAGATAGCCATATTTCGACAACAGGATCAGGAGAACCTTTACGAGGCATGGGAGAGGTTTGCCGATTTGCAGCGCCGGTGTCCGCCACACGGCTGTGAGCCCTGGAATTTGGTAGAGATATTTTATTTCGCCGTTGAACCCAATCTCTGGGAAATGATCGATGCTGCTATAGGGGGGATGATTATGAATTTGTCCCCTGTGGATGCGCTGAGGCTTCTAAGAGATACGGCCTCCCACAACACTTATTGGACCGCTGGGAGGAACGCCTCAAGAGGGGCGAGAAATTTTTTCGATGTGAATGTCGTTGCGCAACACGCTGAACCTTGCCAACCTTCTTTGGAAGGAAAAATGATGTTGAAAAGATCTACCCCACCGCCAGTGCCCGTGCTGAACATCTCGTGCCAAGTTTGTGGAAACTCCGGGCACCACACTTATGAGTGCATTATGGGGGAGCATGCTAGTGATCAGGCAGGTATGAGCTTTGAAGAACTATTAATTTTATTAATTATCAAAACCGCCCCGCCGCTTATAACAATGCTTATAACCCAAATGCGAGAAATAATCCGAATTTCTCGTGGAATCAAAATGCTCTTGGTCAAATATGGCAAGGTGGCCAGCATCAATTTGATGATCAAGCTTCTGGTAGTCAATCGCGACCATCTAAGGCGGGTTACAATCAAAACATGCAAGGGGCACGCAAAAGCACTTTAGAAGAAATGATGGAAAAGTTCATGGAGATGGCTCAGTCGAACATGGCCACTCAAACTGCCTCCATGAGGAATTTGGAGACGCAGCTTGGGCAGCTTGCCCAGGTATTCTCCGAACACACTCGTGGCTCCCTCCCAAGTGAGCCGGAGAAAAATCCCTGTGAACATGGGAAGAGGTGGGCGAGAGCAGTGGCAATGAATTAGCCGTTAAGTGCGAGATAAATGAGATAGAAACGGTAGCTGTTTGTGATTCTGGTTCTTCGTGCAACATCCTTGCCTTGCAAGATGTTGTGAAACTGGATTTAAATATCGAAAATAGTATCCAGAAATCACTTATGCTTGCCGATGGTTCGGTTGTCAAAGCTGATAAGGTAGTTACAGATGTGGAAGTGAAACTTAACAAGGCTGTTGTAGTCGCCGACTTTCAGGTACTGGGACCGGAGGGAAATAACTCAAGACCAATTTTGGGGGTTCAATTCCTGAAAGACAGTAAGGCAACATTATACTTTAATGCTTGCGGAATTACCTTAGCTTCTAAGGTTGAATTACTATCTCCGCCATCACTTCCCGCTCTTGTCCCATGTAAATCTGAAAATCTACAAAACGTTAATGCTTTGCTATCTGACAAATTTTCTAGTGCTGATAAGGCAGATGTGGTGCTTAGCGAGCAAGGTATAACTATGCAAGTGAAGAAGTTGCTGAAGCCCGATGCAAAATCAAGTTCAGAGCTGCTGAGTGTAGAAAGAGATAAAGTTAAGAAGGAATGCGGAATGGGCACGGCTACTGAGAGCGTGCGGAAAGTCAATTTAAAAACTGCTACTGGACTGAGTAAATGTTGTAAAACTTTTAAGCAGGTGACATGGGTTGACCTTCCACCCTCTGCAGGTAAGGAAAGGATGCCCTCGGTTGTGGTTGGTGATCTGTATGTTATAATATCGGGCGTGAAATTACCGCCCTGGCGCTCTCCTACTGTTGAGCTGCGAAGAAAGGAGTTGTTCTTGCGCAAGGAGCAGATTTTTTACTCACCGACGCAGTAAGGAGGAGGGTATGGGCGAGGGAGATTTATCTTCTTTGGGCCCTAAAGCTTTCCCCTCTTCCTTATCCCGCGTATCGGGTGAGATTCATCAAAAATCAACGTTTAACTGAGAAGTGGAGGATCTCCGGAGCCTTCTCCTTTGTCCTTCTGCTTCTGTTGATCGTTTTGCTTAATGCTATTCTCGATTTTGGATTAGTTTTCCTGTTGGCGTGTTATGCTTTTGTGACCTAAACAATATTATATAACTTCTAATACAGGTATTTGGTCCACCTTAAGGACGGTAAAGAAAAGGGCTATTGGGAGACAACCCGAGTTTGCCGCCTTTAGCCTTGTATTGAGGCTATTGCTTGCCTTTCTTTTATTTATTTTCTTCTTTTTGCTCGTGCTGCCTGTTATTTGCTTGGTTGGAGATGTGCTTCTTGAAGGTGATCTTGTCTGGACCGTGAGCTTATTGATCAAGTTTAACGCCAATCTTCTGGTATGCTCATCTTCGGAGCATTGGGTAACTTCTCCCCTTATCTCATTTTGATTTTAACTTCAACATATTGCTATGCTTCTTAGCTTAAGTCTGGGGGAGAGCTTGTCGATGTTACCTTTGTACGTGCACTTCATTTGCATGCCAGTGGTTATTTTTAATTTATTTGTTAGTTCATTGCATTGCGCATCGTTGCACCCACATGAGCGCGTGCTTAGCTTTTAGCGCGCTGCGAGTCAAGCTTGCCTCTTTCGTTAGATTTGGGAAAATTTCCATGCTGACATAGGATTATGAGATGGAGTAAAATGTTGGCCTTGCTGTGTTCCTAGTCAAGCGCTCCCGTTTTATGTAGAAATTGGATTAGAATTAATTTTTGTGCATACTTTTAGTCTTATATTTTTCTAATTGCGTAAATTCTTTTATTCTACTCAAAAATGGGTGAATTCGGTGCAAATCCGACGGTAGTTTAGGGATGTGTGTAGACAACCGTTAGATTTGTATTGCTCGAGTCAGAGGGGTGGATAGTCTTTCTCATTGGCTAAGAACTTGCCCCAAGCTACTCTCGAAGCATTGGAGCATGGTTAGTTAAGCGTGAGCATGATGTAGGCCATCATTTTTGCCAGGTTGAGCTTTGGAACCGTTCCTAACGTCTTATCGTCGCTAGCCCCGTGTGCCTACCCATCCTTTTGGTTCAGCTCCACATTTTATTCACAAAAGCCTAGTAGCCAAACCTAGTTGCACGCCCAAATTGAGCTTTTCCGTTTTCTGATTTCTCGTTTGGGGTGTTTGTTAGTTGTTGTAGTTGTGAAAAATGCGGATGCCTTTCAATGCTTGTATTTGCTGGAATTAGAAAAAGAGGGTTTAAAAAGAAAATTTTATTAAAATAAAAGGTGAAAAAGAAATGAAAATGAGAAAAGAAAAGTTTGATTGAAAATCTATTTTGTGTTAAAACAGTTTTTGGTGTAGGCGGTATACATACCCACGTTTTAAAAATCAAGTCTGGGGGTGTGGTGTACTCACATTTATTATGGTTAGCGGATGTATTCCTTTTGTGCTAGCTCGATTGGGTTTTGTGCTGAGCCTTCATTTTTATCCTTGCTTACCTCACCGTAACCCAAGCCCCATTACCACCCGAAGTCCTACGGACTCACGTTTAAGTCAAACTAGCGCCGTGTAGAGGGTGCGAACGGGAAAGCATATGGTCACCGACATTGGTGGATTCCTTTGGAGTCTGTCTTGAATCCCAGTCTTTGACAATACTCTCCTTAGCGGTTAGTCTATTTTCTCCCTACGCGTGACCAGAGAATTCACCGCAATTCTGTTTTTGAGTAGTCATAGAATTTTTGTTACGCAGGCTGAAAAGTATAAATTATTTTTTATGCTTAGAAATTTTCTCTACTATGTTTTTATGCCCACGAGCATGCGACTTTGCATGGTACTCTGAATCATAATTACTGTGCTAGTTAGTCATTTTCTAGTCTGCAAGGATCTTCTTTGCTCGGGAAGCGCAAATGGGTAAGTCTGGGGGTGTGATGGGTCCCGTTTATATAGGGTTTTGCGGGCTCATCTGGGTTGGTTTTCTTGTCTTTGCACACCACTTTTGCGCTATTTTCTCGGTTATTTCCCTCCTTATGCGCATCGTGGATTGTGTGCTTTTCTCGCTCATGGGTGCGCAATTGAGCATTTGATTATTGGGGATATGCACGTGGTGCTCCCCGGGGCTTGTTCCGGTAGCTTTTTCTGCATTTATGTTTTGTTGGAGGGTCCTTCATTGCTTAGTTCTCCTTGCTTGCAGGTGGTCATTTTTCACCATTTCAGAGTTATGATTTGAGGAAAACGCACGACCGTGCATTTTCTTGTCGCACAGTTAGTTTTGGTCGTGCGTTTTCTACAGGTTATTCTAGAAAAGTGACTAGCCCGTGCGAATGCTTCACGCACGGTTTCGATGCATGAAGGAAACGCACGATTGGCTTGTAGCCTTCTTGTTTTTCCTGCTATTTGAGCTTAATGTGGTTACCCATGCGAATTGCTTCACGCACGGGCGGATCGCCCGTGCGCGAAGGAAACACACGGGTCAACACTTCTTCCTCGCAGGATTTTGCATAAAGGTAATATCGCACGGTCGTGCGTCGAACCGTGCGAGACCAATTTTCTGATAATTTTTTATTTAAGTTGAAGATTCTGCCATGGCCGGGAGGATTCCATTTGGCCCGCCTTTTCTGCTCCCTATAGCGGGAAAACCACTCTCCAGCCCCTTTTTTCTCTCTCATCCTGGGGAAGCTCTTCCGCCCACCATTTCTCCTCCGAAAGCTTGCAAAATCTCCATCTCCGACACTCTTCATCTTCTCCGCCCTCCAAGCTACCAACCGAGCTACTTGTTGTTATGTTAGAGAAGCCCTCCGTTTAGATCCAACTAGGCGACCACGAAGAAGACGGGTTAGAAAAAGTAAGTCACAGCCCTTCTGGATCCCGGATGTCTTCCAAAGACCGAGCTAGGACGAGGATTGACAACCTTCGCTTCTGGCCGAGAATCTTGGAGAGCTTCTGTGAGCTCGGTTGTATTTCTTCACTTTTACTAAACTTGCCATGTTCTGATCCTGTGCTAGTAACTTGTGACTTGATAGCATTGCTGCTTGAGTTTCATCTGAGTTTGTTAATGATTCTTTAATCTTTTGTAGTGTTTGAGCCATTCTAGCCTTTGCTAGAAGTGAGCGCTTAGAAGAGGTGTTTTCGACCCGCATTAGTTCTTTCGTTTCCATTATTACTCTTCGGAATGATTCATCTGGGCGATGCGGTGAAGGCGACCCACATTAGTTCTTTATTATTTTAGCTAAAACCCATGCTCCCTACTTGCGCTCCGTGAGAGATCGATACTCGGGGATGCTACTCCTCATTATTATGACTTGGCCGTGAACGGTAGTCTTACCTCTAGCGCATCAAATAACCGAGAGAACTCTTCAATCGAGACCTCCAGCAACTGTCTGCCTGCCAAGTTATGTAGTTCCACCTCATCCCACAACAACCGAGCCTCTCCCTCAAGTAGGAAAGTGGTTAAAGTTACTTTCTGTTCCTCCTCAACTCTGATAGTTGTCTAGATTCTCTTAATCCTTGCGAGCCAATCCTCCTCTTGGGCTGGGGAGCCCGCCCTAATAAATTTTATATGGAGTTGGAGTTCCAACGGTTGACTCATGGAGAACATAGTGTGGATGACTACCTTCATGAGTTTACGCGTTTGGGACGGTATGTGGGTACTATATTCGCCGAAGAGGAGAGTAAGACCAGTCGGTTCTATGGGGGACTATAGGATGAGCTACAGTTTCTGCTATCGAGCTCTGTGAACCAGGGGTTTCAAGTGTTGGTCTGTACGGCTCAGTATTTGGAGACGGACATGAAAAGTGGGCAGGGCAAAGGGAACTTGGCTGCTACAAAGCCGGAGTTCAAGACACCGCGTCCGGAGAAGTTTGGGTACCGAAAGAGATAGGGTAAGAAGTCCAAATCTGCTAGAAAAACTCCTTCAGTGGTTGTTTCGGAGGCATCGTCTGGTTATGGTCCTCACACTTGCTACACATGTGGCAAGCCGGGACACTATGCTCGGGATTGTCGAGTTGGCCCTCCAAAAGGCGAGAAGAAGCCGGGTGCATCCTATGCAGAAAAAGGGAAGGCTGTGGTGGAGTCTTCTACATCGCAGGCGCAACCCCGAATTTTCAATCTTGGACAACAAGAGGCCATCAAGCAGGCCGATGTTTTCACATGTACGAGTGGTTTATAGTTTTACTTTATGCTTTATGCTGTACTTGTTTTAATCTTAGAGCGTTAGGTTTTGTCCTTATATGGGACTATCCAGCAAGAGCACTGTTCGATACAGGTGCTTCACATTCGTTTCTGTCTGAAGATTTCGTCTTGCGAATCGGGGTGCCTATACGGACCACGACAGACAGTATGAAGGTGTTACTACATAATGGATGTTTGATGTGCACGGATAAATCTTGTTGTGTTGAGGTAAAGATAAGAAGTCGGGATTTCAAGGTGGAAACATCAGTATTGCCGATATCAGAGTTCGATATAATCTTTGGTAAGGACTGGCTTTCAGAGCAGCATGCATGTATTGATTGCACTTCAAAAAAAGTTACACTGGGGCAGAATACCGAACAAGAGACTAAGTTCAATGACATGCGAGGGACGAGTAGGATATTGATATCTGCTCTCCATATCGTTAAGGAATTTTAGAAGGGTGCGGAGTTATTCTTCACACTCGTAGAGGCTGTGGAGCTGAAGGCCAGTGTGAGTATGGTGCTAATTGTATCGGAATATGCTAATGTGTTTCCAAAAGACCTATTGGGGTTATCTCCCCAAAGGGAAATCGACTTCGCTATCGAGTTAGTGCCAGGTGAAAAACCTGTGGTCCGCTTGCCTTACCAAGTAGCGGCAAAGGAAATGGCGAAACTGAAAGTTCAATTACAAGAATTGCTAGAGCAAGGCTATATACGCCCATTTCAGACACCTTGGTGCGCACCGGTTCTATTTGTGAAAAAGAAGGATGGTAGCTTGCGTCTATGCATTGACTATAAAGAACTAAACAAGCTGACGGAAAAGAACAAGTATCTGATTCCACGGATTGACGACTTGTTTGATCAGTTAGTTGGCTCAACTGTATACTCCAAGTTGGATTTGAAGTCAGGTTATTATCAGTTGAGAGTTCGTGAAAGTGACATACCCAAAATAGCATTTTTAATACGCTATGGTCACTATGAGTTCACGGTAATGCCATTTGGGCTGTCAAATGCGCCATCGGTATTTATGGACTTAATGCATCAGATATTTAGGGAATACTTGGACCTCTTTGTGGTCGTCTTTATTGACGATATCCTCGTATACTTCCAATCCGAAGAAGATCATGCAAATCATTTGTGGATGGTGTTGAGTCCCTGAGGAAGAATAAGCTCTACGCAAAGTTCTCTAAGTGTGAATTTTGGCTGTCGTCAGTGTCTTTCCTTTGCCATGTGGTTAGTGGAGAGGGCATTGCGGTGGATCCTTCCAAGATAGTTGATATACGGGAATGGCCTGTTCTAACTATAGTAGCAGAAGTCAGGAGTTTCCTTGGGCTTGCGGGCTACTACATGCGCTTTGTAGAGATCTTCTCGAGGATAGCCTTGCCTCTCACCACATTGACGAGGAAAGATCAGAAGTTCGTTTAGAAGCCCGGGTGCGCACGAGCTTTCAAAGAGCTAAAAAGTCGTTTGACCACGACGCCAATCTTGACATCGCCATGTGGTCTGGACGGCTTTGAGGTTTATAGTGATGCATCAGGGAGAGGCTTAGGCTGCGTTCTTCTATATTTCGGAAAGGTGATAGCATATGGCTCACGCTAGTTGAAGGTGCACAAACGGAATTACCCCGTCCATGATTTGGAGTTGGCGGCGGTGATATTCACACTTAAACTATGACATCATTACCTATATGGCGTGAAAGTGGATATATTCACGGACCAAAAGAGCCTGAAATATCTGTTGGACCAGAAGGAGTTCAATATGCAACATAGAAGGTGGATGGAGTTTCTTGGTGACTACACCTTCCAGATTTATTATACTCCCGGTAAAGGGAATGTAGTCGCGGATTCCTTGAGTCGTAGGACTCCGGCAAGGGCAAATTGGTTGCTAAGGCATGATGAAAGCCTAATTCGAGAACTGGAGGCATTAGATATTTCTTGTGTTGAAAAGAATTCCACTGCAAATGAGTGCTTAAACTGGATGGAGGTACAGTGTGACCTGGCGGATAGAGTTCGGCAAGCAACAAAACTTGATGAAAGTATACAACGCTATGCATCGGAAAGTGCGAATTTTCAGTTTTTGTTTAGTGACGGCATTTTCGTAAGGACGGTCGTTTGTGTGTCCCAGATAGGGGTAAACTTCGTGAAGAAGTGATGTATGAAGCCCACTTCACAAAGTATTCAATTCACCCCGGGAGGGAGCACGAAGATGTATAAGGATCTGAAGAAAATTTTCTGGTGGCCTGGGATGAAGAAGGACATAGCGCATTATATTGCTAAATGTCAAACATGTGCCTTAGTAAAGGCTGAATGCCAAAAACCGGGAGGTTTTCTGAAGTCGTTGCCTATCCCTGTGTGGAAATTTTATGATATTTCCATGGAATTCGTGCATGGGTTGCCGAGATCACAGTGTGGAAATGATGCGATTTGGGTGATTGTGGACCGGTTAACTAAGGTATCGCACTTCATCCCGAACCGGAAGGACGATTCAGTTGAAAAGTTTGCAAAGATGTATGTGGATACTATTGTACGATTGCACGGTGTACCCCGTAGCATTGTTAGTGATCGAGATGGACGTTTCACTTCGGGTGATTGGAAATTAGTCCACCAACTGTTGGGTACGAAATTACATTTCAGCACGACCTTTCATCCTTAGACGGATGGTCAGACCGAAAGGACCAATAGGACATTGGATGATATGCTTCGAATGTGTACGCTGGATTTCAGAAAGAGTTGGGAAGATCATCACTTTATGATTGAGTTCGCCTACAATAATAGCTACCAAGCTAGTATTCAGATGACGCCCTTTGAGACTTTATACGGTAGGAAATGTCGTACACCTTTGGCTTGGGCGGAGACTGGAGAAAAAAAATTATACAAGCGAAAGGAGATGGATGATGCCAACTCAAGCATATGGTTGATACGAGAAAGACTATTGGTGGCTCAAGACAGGCAGGCTATGTATTACAATTCCAAGCCCCGAAACATGAAGTTTGCGGTGGGCGATTGGGTATACTTGAATATTAAACCCTTTAAAGGTGTGTCCAGGATACGGAGTCTTAAAAAGCTCAGCCCGAGGTATCTGGGACTTTTTAAGTGGTAGAGCGTGTTGGTGAAGTTGCCTATCGGTTAGCACTTTCGTTGGAGCTGAGTGGTTTATAAGATGTGTTTCATGTCTCGGTGTTGCGGAAAGCGGTGACAGAGCCATCACAGGTGGTTGTTGCAGATCAAGTAACAGTCGACAGTGGGCTAACGACGAAGGTTAGACCTATTTGGATCGAGGATACGGCGGTTAAATAGTAACGAAAAAAAACTATCGAGATGGTCAAGGTCCGGTGGGACAACTGTGGTAGTGAGGAGTTGTCATGGGAGAAGGAACAAACCATGCGTATTGAATTTCACGAGCTGTTTACGTGAGGCTGTTGTAACCTTTTGTTTTGAACAAAGTGAACATTTTGTAAAATATTTTGTTTACTTCAAACTACGTGCTTTAGCAATTTCTGGACGAAATTCTCTTAAGGGGGAGAGTTATAATGCTCCAAAACCCAAATTAGGTCACACGGCCTGGGACACGGGCGTGTCCAGGGCCATGTCCTACTCTGTGTTAGCCTAGCTATGTCAAGGGTGGTACACGGCTGGAAACACGGGTATGAACAATGCTGTCACGGGCATGTAGATTGGTGATACGGGCATGTCAAATACCCGTGTCCAGCTCTGGTTGCGTCGGGCGGTGCCGATTGAAGTACACGCCTGGATCATGGGCGTGTACTGGTCGAAACGGGCGTGTTAAAGTTGACATGGGTGTGTTGGGGACCTGTGTCCCTTTCAATATTTTTTGGTCCTGTGTCGATTGAGGGACACGCCCTTCAATACGGGCGTGTACTGATTTACACGGGGGTGTCAGGAACTCGACACGGGCGTGTCTAAGCCCGTGTCCTGGTCTGGTATGAGTCGGTTGTGTGCTGCTTTAGGTACACGGCCTGTGACACAGGCGTGTCACAGGCCGTGTTCTGCCAAGGAAAGTCATTTTCAGTCCAAATCAGAGCCGTTCATTTCCTTTGATGAAGATCTAACGGCCCTGGGTATTTCCTGAAGGGATAAGTGCGGGAAATGATGAGTTAATTCTCATTCAAGCCTTATCATACTCTTTCTAAGAAGAAGAGAGAGAGGAGAGAAAGGGAATGAAGAAGAAGAGAAGTCTGGCCGCCAGTGGTGCTACAGTGGTCCAAACTGCGAGCCGACTCTAGATCTGTTAAGGCAAGGTTGTTGTAGTGACTTTCATCCGTCTAGTTTTTCTCCATGGCACCAAAACATCTTCCAAGGGTAACGATTTCCTTCTTGGACAAGTGAAGTCCTTCTTTCATGCATATGCATAGAATCCTCCACCAAAAGGTGGAAATCGAAGTGATTCCCTTGGGATGTTGTGTTTCATCCCTTGTTTTGTTGCATTAGAACCTGAAGTGAGTAGTACGGTTAGGCATGCTTTGTGAAGGCCATCCGGACATGTTGGTCTGGATTGGCGATGCTTTGTTTGCAAATAAGAGAACACTCGGAGTAAATTGATGTTGAGAGTTGGTACTTGGTGTTCAACTCTTGTGGCCGTGAGTGTCATTCTGTATGAAGTTGAGTCGTTGGGCTGCAACTGTGGAATGCATGTGTGGCGAACGGGAAAGGTGAAGCCGTGCCCGCATCAGTCTAGGCTTGAGTCTGATGAATTTGAGCAACGAGAAAGGTGGATATGTACCGGTATTTTGGTTGTCTAACTGTGGGTGCTTAAGGCCCTGCTAGGATCACATAGCGAGAGTCTCTGGCCTGCGCGCCGTAAAGACTAGGAATGCTCATAATGGACCGTATTGTCTGGGACCTCTAAACGGCGGTGGAACCCTTGTTTTCCGGTTCACCAATAATATGCCTTGAGTGAACGGAACGTCGGGTCGTCATGCC
Source organism: Platanthera zijinensis (assembly GCA_039513925.1). Classification (NCBI taxonomy): domain Eukaryota; kingdom Viridiplantae; phylum Streptophyta; class Magnoliopsida; order Asparagales; family Orchidaceae; genus Platanthera; species Platanthera zijinensis. Next base: position 42,336,521 of record CM077083.1, read on the forward strand.
GGCGTTTGTGATATGTATTGATCTGTGCGGTTGTGCACATCCTTGGTGTATTGTTATACATATATGCTGTGTGAATAAAATTCTTTGTAGGGAAGGAATTCCGCTACCCCGTGCCAGGGGCAGGGTCATTATAATTGGTCAGCTAAATGCTGACCGTTGCCCTGTATACCACCGCTTGGTGGATTGACCTTTTGCAGGTAATTGAGGACCAAGCGGGAAATAACAAGTTTAAGCCCTGGTTGTGCTGTTGGCCTTCGAAGGCTATGTTTTATTTAATCTTGTTCTTGTGAGGCTGGTCTGCGCGCCGATGTTTGTAAACCACACTTGTTAAGAGAAACCTGTAAGGCCATAAAGCCAAGTACTTTGTGTATCTTGTATACATTCATGTTTTCTTATTAGTGGATAATCTTTGTGATTCTTGAGTTCAAGTTTTCAACCATGAAGCTTCCGCTAGAATGCTCTGTGTTAGGGTTCGATGGTCTTTGATATTATTTAGTAACTTCTCCGTCTATTTGTGAAATATGGTGTGGGGTCCTAGCCGGACCCTCTATCATATTACACGTGACAGGTAGGGGAGTTACATAGGGTGTGCGGTCGTAACCATTGAGGGTTGAAAGCACCTCTTCTCTAAGCCAACCCCTAACACACGTTAGTGCGGCGCATCACCAAGCAACAAACCAAAGAAGGCAAAGGAAGAAAAACCAAACTAAGAACTACAATAACATTTACAATAATAAGCCATCATGAACATTGTTAAGTTCCTAGTATAACATCCCATTTCTGGCTAGACCCCTAGGAGTTGGTCTGTGTGATAGAACCCTAGGAAACCCAAGAATTGAAGTCCATCGACCAAGATTTCGAGTCACGGGTTGGTCACGCCCGTGACCAACCCGTCACGCCCGTGACCTAGGGCGTGACCACCTTCTACGATCGTCGATATCAGGAAGATGATCGGCGAACTCAGAATTTGCATCACAGGTCTGTCACGCCCGTGACCTAGGCCGTGACCCCCTTTGACAATCGTCGATCTCAGGAAGATGATCAGCGAACTCAGAATTTGCATCACGGGCCTGTCACGCCCGTGATCGACATGTCACGCCCGTGACCTAGGGCGTGACCCCCCCCCCCCCCCCCTTTGACGATCGTCGACCTCAGGAAGATGATCAGCGAACTCAGAATTTTCCACACGGGCCTGTCACGCCCGTGACAGAGGCCGAAACGTCGGTTCAGGCCCGAAATTATTCAAACACGCGTTATAATAAATTCTGGTATGGGAAGTTACACCAGGAGTATTTATGGGTCATTTCCTTCTCTAATTACTTAATAAAATGAGGAAGTGTTGTTTAAATAGGAAATCGCCACCTGGACACATCTTTTCATCTTCCACCTGTTCCTCTCCCTCCACCATAACCGAAATGCTATTAAGAGGAGAGCTTTCATGGCCTTAAATGCTTTACCCATTCCCCTCCCCATTTGGTGATCTATAAAAGCCCCTAGAGCAAGATGAGAAGTTTACACTCTTGACCAAATGGATTAGATTATTGTTCTTGCTGTAGGAGAAGTTCGACAACGCCACCACCGCGCCATGGCAACCCTACGTTCATGTCGCCTCCAAACCGCGAACAAGGTCCTCCTCTACTTCTTCTCTTATTAGTAGATCTTAGGATCTTAGAAAGGAAGTTCGTGCTCAATGGAGCCGAACCTATCTCACATTTTCATGGAAAAAACCATGAAAAATATATTTTCGGGTACGCCGAAAACTTCCACCTCCGGCGGCCAAACCACCGTCGACCGATAGCCATCGCCTCGACGGAGGTGGTGGTGGTGGGGGCTGGCCAGGGAAGTGATCGGACGGATGGGGATGGATCGCGGAAGTACTATAGGAAATATTCGTTATTTCTGAGTTCAGTTTTCTGGTTCTGTAGAAGATGAACAGTAAAAATATTTTAATAATTTAAAAGTTATGTATATAGTATATAAGGAAAAGATACATTAAATAGGGGCATTTTGATGCTGCAAAACGAGCCACTTAGAGGCCGATTTAGGAAAAATGGCCAGTCACGAATGTTTTAGCCCTTCGAGTCTAGATTAATTTAAAATTATATTCAACTCGTTTGGGTAAGTGGTTTGACCGCAGAACCCGTTTTTGTGGGGGCTATACCTAGAGTTTGGCAGAAACTTAAATGAATCCCCACTCTTCGTCCCTTGTCCAAATGACCTGAAATTTGGGCAGGGGGTTACCCTTGGGCATACCTAGAGGCTGTCCTAAAATGGGAATTTTTGGAGATATTTTGCATAAGGTTTTTGTTTTATTTTAATAAAGTTAGAGTAATTTATCCAAGTGTTCAAATGACCTCCAAACCCTCCCAAATTTTGGTGAGTGGTCCCTGACTATAAAACCTAGCTCTGTACAAAATTCCAACTTATTTGGATGAGTTTTAGGTAGGAAACCACCTATCCTTAACTAGGCATTAATGAGGCATTTTTGAGTAAAAAGTGCACTAAGAGATTGGAACGGTCAAATCACCTCAATAGAGCCTGATATTTTGACCACTGACTTAGAAGGGTTATTACAACCCACTTGGAGAACAATGGTGTGGTTTAGGGTTGATTTACCCTAGGATCCAAACTCAAACCCTAAAGCGAGGGTTTTGAGGGTTGTGAAGGACATGGGGGGCAAATACCCTCGTATTGCCTTGAAATTTAGAAGAGTCGACATTAGCATAATATAAATCATCTTGATGGAATCTCGGAGGATTTGGAGATAGGTAGATACCTCAAAACCCTAACCTTAGTTCTAGGGAAAAATCTCAAATAAGTAAAATCTATCACTAAACATTATCTAAAAGCTGTGAAACTCGGGTAGAGTGAGTTTTGGAATGGGTAGAATCTATAGCAATTTTACTACAATTTTATGATGTTTATTTCTAACACCTAATTTGTAAAGTTTGTTATAGCCCTAATTGATGTTTTAATTGTTTAGATCTTTATGTTCATTGAAACCCCATGAAATCCTGGAAGTAAATGTTTTAGGTCAGAATGGTTGCTCCTGAATGTTTGTATAATTTTTAGTTGCGTAAATCAAGTACTTTATTTACAAATGTTAAAAAGGGGTTTTATGGTTTAAAAATTAATTATGGATGATATTGCTGTTGAAAAATTATGAGACTTAGGAATTGAGACATTCAGGCCATTATATGCTTGTAAAAACTTATTCATGATTTTTAGAATCCAAGTTACAGCACTTTCTTTACAATTCCACCTTATAAAAATTTTTGATAATTAATTGATTCAGAGAATAATACTTGCTGAAAAATTATGAAACTTGGCCAATGCTATTTTTAAGATTGTATCTGCATAGTATAATTAATTTATAATTTTTGGATGGATATTATCTGTACTTGATTCACAAATAATGAAAGATAGAAAATATTGCTAAAATAGTTTTATTGCCCTTTTGATGATAGAAAATTTGTGATACTTTGGATTTACCATATTGAGATAGCAAAATATTTATAATAATTTTGTTGGAAATCTTGCATGAGTACTTAGGGTAGTTCATGTTCAAACCGGTAGCCCTTGGAATTTTTGAGAAAATTAATTAAATGCCAGATAAATTAGAAAAAATTATAGTTTTCTTATTATAGGCTAATCATATCATGATATACCTCCAGTAAATAAGTTAGGGCATTTGGATGAGCATTGGATCATTTCCTAACCGGTTTGACATATAGCATAGGATAATTTGCAATTAGCAATTTGAGTTAATAGACATAGGATATGATGGGCACAACATTGGAGTTAGTTAAATCTGATGAATTGGTTGGATGTGAAAGTGTTCACCATATAAGGATGGGAAGGCTAGTGAGAAGTGGTGTTGGCTAGAGTTAAGAGGTGCTCGGGTTCGACGAAAGATCGTCTTTCCGGAAGAGAGGAAGGTTAAAAATCACACTGAGTTAGTCTATCGTAATATGAGAAGGGAATGGGTAAAGAGAATCAACCAATAACAATAAGTGCCTTGCGAAAGGGAACGATGGGCTCCACCTACCATCATAGTTCCTATTGTCCTTTGAGAGCCCTTCACAGAGAATACCAGGGGCAGTCCTGGGTTAACGTAAACTGTATTAACAAGCTGAAAAGAGTAACTTAGTAATTAGGGTTACACATTTCACAAACACTGTTAGCACAGGAAGATAATTGGGAGCTTCGGCTCGATTAGTTAAGAGACGGATGGAATGGTCCGGGGAGCTTTGACTTGATTAGTTAAGAGACGGACGTTTTGGTCCGGGTAGCTTCGGCTCGGTTTTTGTTTGAATACGTTAAATTTGCATGTGCATAAAAGGAAAGAAAATTAAGGTGGTGGGTCTTCAGTATTGGAGGGTCGATGCACCGACGCCAATACACTGACTCGGAAAGTGTGGTTAGCACTTCGCCAACAGAAGTCCGGTGAGCCAGCCGGCAAGAGTACGCAGGAGTCTGTTTTGTGCACCAAGCGTTGAGGCGTACGATAGGTCTGACCGGTAGTGCTTTACTAGTTTAGAGGTGGGCGAGGCCCAACCCACCGCTTCCGTCTTCCACTACGGAGGTATCCTGGGAGGTAACAACTCTGAAAGGGGGAACTAAAGGTCTGTGTACACAGAGTCGGGTGTGTGTGTTGCACTTGCATGGTCCAACATAACCACTAGCATGTCATAACATAATCGATTCATTTAACCTTTGACACCTAAGGTATAAGTTGAATGGGACGCTTATATATTAGGACTTGCAAAATGACCCCTTGGTCTATAAGCTTGTGTGGGAAAGTTTATAAATTAAGGTCAATTTTTGATATATGTATATACTGCTGTTTGATAACCAACACCCCAACGTATAAATTGGTATGGGACTTTTTATACGATGGGAGCCTTGCAGAAGACCCCTTGGCTTATGTGTTCTCACATAAGTGAAGGTAACTTTTCATATTTCGTCTTATTGCCATTATTTATTATAGAATTGCTAGATTAGTTACGCTGCCACCTGATTCTTTTGATTTAATCTCCACCTTCATGTCCTTCCCTTTCTTCCTCTCCGATCGATACTTAGGAGCCATGGGGGAAGGGGTATGGGATGATAGGGCTTAGTCTTTATGACTAACGGTTTTCGAACCGCATCATTTTAGGGATTCGTGTAACACCCCAAAAAGACTCAAAATTGGTTTTGAGGTGCAGGTCATGTTACACGGCCTGGGACACGGGCGTGTCCCAGGGCGTGTCAGGGGTACACGGCCTGGGACACGGGCATGTCCCAGGGCGTGTCACGCAAATAAAATGCGATTTGAGTCAGAAAATTACACGGCCTTGAACCAAGCCTTGAACACGGGCGTGTCAGGTTGGACACGGGCGTGTCCGATGCCGTGTGCCTACCCGTGTACTGCTTGTAGCTCGATGAGGCAGGGGTGACATGGGCGTGTCTCAGGAATGACACGGGCATGTCAGGTTCGACATGGGCGTGTCGATGCCCGTGTTCTGGTAAATCTCAGTCGGTACGAATACCGCGTGTGCCGCTTAAGGGTACACAGCCTGTGACACGGGCGTGTCACAGGTCGTGTCAGCCAAAAATTGAGTCTTTTTGGGGTGTTACAATCCTCCCCCCTTAACAAAATTTCGTCCCGAAATTTGCACGGTAAGGAAATAAGAACCAACAATGCTAGAATTTGATAACTCTGATATAACAAAAGTACACGGTCTATAGTTTATACAAACAGCTCGGGAAATTCAGCTCGCATGGTCTGCTCTCGCACCCATGTTAGCTCTTCACGGCCACAATTGTCCCATCGGACCTTGACCATCCCGATCACTTTGTTCCGCAACTGTTTCTCGGCTCGATCCTCGATCTGAATGGGTCTAACCCTCGTCATTAGCCCATACTCGACCGGTACCCGATCATTCTCCAATACTTGAGTTGGATCCTTCACCGCCTTACGAAGGACTGAGATGTGAAATACATCATGTAATCCACCCAAGTATGCTGAAAGTGCTAGTCGATAAGCAGCTTCCCCAACTCGCTCCACCACCTCAAACGGACCAAGATACCTCAGACTTAGCTTTTTCAAACGCCGAATCCTGGACACGCCTTTGAAGGGTTTGATCTTCAAATATACCCAATCACCCACCGCGAACTCCACGTTCCGGTGTTTGGCATTGTAGTACTTTGCTTGACGATCTTGGGCTATCAATAGCCTCTCCCGAATAGAGCGTATGAGCGAGGTAGCTTCTTCGACTTCCTTTTTCCCACTCAGCTTAGATTCGCCTTCTTCTGCCCAAGCTAACGGTGTACGGCATTTACGACCATATAAAGCCTCAAATGGCGCCATACCAATACTCGCTTGGTAGCTATTATTATAGGCAAATTCGACAAGAAATATATAATTTTCCCATCTCTTACCAAAGTCTAGGGCGCACATGCGGAGCATATCCTCCATCGTCCTGTTGGTTCGTTCAGTCTGGCCATCCGTTTGGGGATGAAAGGCCGTACTAAACGTTAACTTTGTACCCAACATTTGATGAACGAGCCGCCAATCATTCGATGTGAACCGCCCATCACGGTCACTAACGATGCTCCGAGGAACACCGTGCAGTCGAACAACCTGCTCCACATAAAGCTTGGCCAAGGTTTCCACTGAATCGTCTCTTCTGTTTGGAAGGAAGTGCGCCACTTTCATCAATCGGTCCACAATCACCCAGATGGAATCATGACCGCGTTGAGATCTCGGCAACCCGTGCACGAAATCCATTGAAATATCATCGAACTTCCACTCCGGAATAGGTAACGACTTCAGGAAACGGCCAGGCTTCTGGCATTCTGCTTTCACCAACGCACAGGTATTGCATTCAGCCACATAACGTGCGACATCTTTCTTTAGTCCGGGCCACCAGAACAGCTTTTTCAGATCTCTGTACATCTTTGTGCTCCCTGGGTGAACTGAGTACTTTGCAAAGTGAGCTTCGTACATCAACTCTTCCCTCAATTTACCCACACTCGGGACGCACACTCGACCATTTCTTCGTAACAAACCGTTATCCCAAGAGAATTGGTCATCCGGCCCATCTTTTGCATAGCGCTGGAGACTTTCATCAAGCTCCGTTGCTCGCCGAACTCTGTCTGTAAGGTAATATTGCACCTCCATCCAGTTCAAGCATGCATCGGTCGACGAACCCTTGTCAACACAAGATATCTCCAATGCTTCCAATTCCTGGAGTAAACGCTGATCATGCCTCTGCAACCAGCTTGCCCGTACCGGAGTCTTCCGACTCAAAGCATCAGCGACCACATTTCCCTTCCCGGGAGTATAGTGAATCTCGAAGGTGTAGTCCCCAAGGAACTCCATCCATCTTCGTTGTCGTATATTCAGATCCTTCTGATCCAACAAATACTTTAGGCTTTTATGATCCGTATAGATATCCACTTTAACGCCATATAGATAGTGCCGCCACAACTTGAGCGCAAAGATTACCGCCGCCAACTCCAAATCATGGACTGGGTAATTCCGCACATGCACTTTCAACTGGCGCGAGCCATAAGCAATCACTTTACCAAACTGCAGAAGAACGCAGCCTAAGCCGCTCCCGGAAGCATCACTATAGATCTCATACCCATCTGTACCACATGGAGATGTCAACACAGGCGCCGTGGTCAAACGACTCTTCAAGTCTTCAAAAGCTCGCGCGCACTCCGGCGTCCAAATGAACTTTTGATCTTTTCTCGTCAACGTGGTCAGAGGTAAAGCAATCCATGAGAAGTTTTCCACAAACCGTCTATAGTAGCCCGCAAGTCCAAGGAAGCTCCTGACCTCGGCCACTGAAGACATCACTGGCCAATCACGAATGGCACTTATCTTCAACGGATCCACCGCGATACCTTCTCCACTCACCACATGGCCTAAAAAGGCTACTGAAGAGAGCCAGAACTCACACTTTGAGAACTTGGCATAAAGCTTATTCCTCCGCAGGGTATGCAAGACCAACCACAAATGGTTTGCATGATGCTCTTCCGACTGAGAGTATACTAAGATGTCATCAATAAACACAATAACGAACAAATCCAAGTACTCTCGGAACGTTCGATGCATTAGGTCCATAAATACCGAAGTCGCATTACATAGGCCAAATGGCATTACCGTGAACTCATAATGACCGTAGCGTGTTCCAACCGCCGTCTTGGGAATGTCACCTTCCCTAATCCTCAGCTGATAATATCCCGATTTCAAATCCAATTTGGAATAGACCGTTGATCCTGCCAGCTGATCAAAGAGGTCATCAATCCGTGGGATCGGATATTTGTTTTTCTCCGTCAGCTTATTCAATTCGCGGTAGTCAATACATAACCGTAAGCTACCGTCTTTCTTTTCACAAATAGAACAGGCGCACTCCAAGGTGACATACTTGGGCGTATATATGCCTGCTCCAACAACTCTTGCAATTGGACTTTCAACTCAGCCTTTTCTTTTGGCGCGACGCGATATGGAGAGCGGGCCACAGGTTTCGCACCTGGCACCAACTCAATAGAGAAGTCAATCTCCCGCTGGGGTGGTAACCCAGGAAGATCTTTAGGAAACACGTCGGCAAACTCTGACACAACTAGTACTTCACCGACACTGGCCTTTGGCTCAACAGCCTGAATTAGCGTGAAGAATAACTCCGCGCCCTTCCGAACCGCATTGACGACGTGGAGTGCAAACAACAGAGTCCCGCCAACTCCTCGCATACCAGCGAACATCGTCACAAGTCCGGTATTCTGGCCCAGTGTAATCTCCTTGGAGTTGCAATCAATAAAGGCACGCTGCTCCGAGAGCCAGTCCATACCAAAGATCACATCAAACTCCGATAACGGTAGCACAGCTGCACTCAAACCGAAATCCCGACTTCCTATTTGCACATCCACATCGCAAGCCCTATCCGCAAGCATCACACAGCCATTCGGCAATAGCACCCTTGTACTATCCACCGTCACATGACTTGGTACCCCAATGCGAGATACGAAATCCTCAGACAGGAAAGAATGCGAAGCACCCGTATCAAACAGGGCTCTCGCAAAATTATTCCGAATCAGGACAAAGCCTGCACACACATCATGCACAAGCTATACATAACCAAAAACAATAGCACAGAAGCAAGTAAGCTAAATCAACTCGTACCTGTGACGACGTCACTTTGCTTAATCGCTTCCTGTTGGCCAAGCTGATAGATTCGGGGCTGTGCCTGAGACGCAGAGGAATCAACCACCGCTTTGCCCTTCTCAGCAATAGACGCACCCGTCTTCTTGTCCCCTTTGGGCTGAACAACCCGACAGTCACAGGCGATATGACCCACTCGGCCACAGTTATAGCAAGTACGAGAATCCGGCCTTGATGTCGCCCCCGACACAACGGTCGTAGTCACTTGCCCAGACGGCTTGGACCTCTTGCCCCCTTTCTTCTTGTAAAACGATTTGCTCGGGCGAGGTGCTTGAACCTCTGGCTTTGACACAACTAAGCCCTTGTTCCCTTGCACCCGCCGCATGTCCTTCTCCAACGCACACGCAGTATCAACCAATGCCTGAAACCCTTGGTTCACTGAACTCGAAAGCAGGAATCTCAACTCATCCCGCAATCCTTCATAGAACCGATTCGTTTTCCTTTGGTCATCCGCGAAGATTGTTCCCGCATACTGTCCCAACCTGGTAAACTCATGCAAGTAGATATCCACGCTATCTTCCCCTTGCTTTAACCGTTGGAACTCATTTTCCATAGCAATGCGTTGCGCCGCTGGGACATGTTTCGCCAGAAATATCCGAGAGAACTCCTCAATTGACACTTACGTTAATTGCCTGCCCGCCAAATGGTGTACCTCAACCTCGTCCCACCACAACCGCGCCTCTCCTTCAAGCATGAAGGTGGCCAAGGTGACCTTTAGAGTTTCCTCCGCCCTGATCGCTGTCATTATCCGCTTGACACGCGATAACCAATCTTCTGCCTGCGTTGGGGATCCCATTCCCGTAAACGTAGGAGGACTGAAGCTCATGAATTGCTTCAACTGTCGGTCAGCTGCTCGTGGATCTACAGCCTCAACCGGCTCGGGTCTTACAACAACACGAACTGACTCGACTGCCGGCTGCGCTTGCCCGGTCGGCTGAATCATGGCAAATAGAGCCTCAGCAACTAAACGAACAGTTTCCACAGATGGAGGAGGTGTTGGCACCTCAGCTGGTGCCGTACTCTCATCAGAGCGCTGGGGCTCAGACTGCCCAACACCACTACGCGTCACCTATAGGTGGACAAGACACACATTAGCGAACGTATGCAAGCAAAACAACACAAAAAGGAACGCGCAGATTCCTCAAACAAGATTTTGTACATTCCTTAGTGGACATTCCAGAGTTCATTAGCGTTACAGCAGGGCGCATAAACACGCGCTCGCCACCCCATAAAAGAATTCGTCCACGAATTCGATAGAGGAAGACCGAACGAAGCTGATACCAAAATGTAACGACCCCATCCTTTAAATGACGTATAGTAGAAGGTCCGGCCGGGGCCCCACACTATATGCCACAAACAGACGGTGAGGTCACAGGATAATACCAAACCAAATACGAATCCTAACTCAGAGCATTCTAGCGGAAGCTTTAAGTTGCAATTTGAACTCTAACCAGGAATGTCCAATATATAAACCACCTTTATATATATAACCACGGAATGTACACAAATACATAGAGTTTGGCCTTAAGGCCTTACAGTTCCTCTTTTCACACCGTATGGTTTACAAACCTCGGCGCGCAGGCCGGCCATACATGAGTAAAAGAAAACAAGCAAAAACATTCGCTTAGCCTTCAAGGGCTAGCCGCAGCAGCAGCAACAACAGCAGTAGGGCTTCAGCCCTTCACTTACCACTTGGCTCTCCAGCACCTGCATAGGGACAATCCACCCAACCGCTGCAGCTCAGTTGTTATGAAGGTTGAAAGAACTCCATAGTTAAGCGTGCTTGGGCGAGAGTAGTACTGGGATGGGTGACCTCCTGGAAAGTCCCCGTACGGCCAAACTTAACTGTCGAGTTCGCTCATCAAAGGGAGGCTGTGGCCACCAACAACCCGCCTGTGGAGGGAGAGGGGTTGGGGTGCTTGGGCTGCAGCCCGGTAGCGACGCCTAGAGCGGAGCCGTGGCACTGCCACGTTGGATCGACTAGGGTCGTTACAATAAAAAGTGCATTTTTTATTGTAACGACCCTGGTGCGTACGTAACAGCGTTACGGCTCCGCCCTCTAGGCATCGCTACCGGGCTGCAGCCCAAGCACCCCAACCCCTCTCCCTCCACAGGCGGGTTGTTGGTGGCCACATCCTCCCTTTGATGAGCGAACTCGACAGTTAAGTTGGGCCGTACGGGGACTTCCCAGGAGGTCACCCATCCCAGTACTACTCTCGCCCAAGCACGCTTAACTATGGAGTTCTTTCAACCTTCATCACCAATTGAGCTGCAGCTCAATTGGTGATGAAGGTTGAAAGAACTCCATAGTTAAGCGTGCTTGGGCGAGAGTAGTACTGGGATGGGTGACCTCCTGGGAAGTCCCCGTACGGCTCAACTTAACTGTCGAGTTCGCTCATCAAAGGGAGGATGTGGCCACCAACAACCCGCCTGTGGAGGGAGAGGGGTTGGGGTGCTTGGGCTGCAGCCCGGTAGCGATGCCTGGAGGGCGGAGCCATAACGCTGTTACGTACGCACCAGGGTCATTACAATTCGTGGATACCAGCACGGGGGAGCAGCCCTAGAGATCGGTGCGCTTGGAGATGGGGCAGTCTAGCTCCGGAGTTCATACAGCCGGGACCGTGAGTCTCGACCTTAAGTAGATGTTCTGTTTTTGCTTCCGCATGAGTGATTTGTGGTGAGGATATGATGTACCGGGCATAAGCCCGTATTTTAGTACTCTTATATATTATTCTATGAACACTCCTTTCGTGGAGACTTTTATTTCTATACATGTGATTTCTGTGGACTTGCTTTTAATTTATTGTGCTACCTTTCTGTGATCGAATTGGCCGGCAGAATCGGCGCTTTGTGGTGACGACCCTTCAGGACGTGAAGGTGTCACCGCAAAGCGGCGATCCTGGGCCTAAGACCCCGGTGTTTAAAAAGAAAGAAAAAATGGGGTATTACACCTAGCAAGCTTGGCAAACATCCGAAGCAAAGAAACACATACAAATGAGAGAAAAGAGGAGATTTACAACCCAACACGTGAAGGCTAGCCAGGATTCTTGGCTGGAGTCAAAGGTTGTCGGTCTTCGTCCGAGATTAGTCGGTGGTTGACGTCCGAGCAAGCTTGAAGTGTTATCACCTACTTCAAAGGCTTTTTCCCCGTCTGAAAGTCACTCTAGTGTCAACTACCTTCACCTATGGGGGGATAGGTGATTTGTAGTCGTTTTGCGGAATTAAAAATTTACCTGCATAATAAAACAAAACAAGCACAACACAGAAACACATAGGCAGTTATAGTGGTTCCCCGATTTGGGTACGTCCACTCTCCCCCTTCGACCTATCTCCCAACAAGGGACGACTCGGTCACTTCACCAATAGGATTGAAATCCAATCCTTTCACTATGGAAGAAACCCTTCCACCCGAAGAGTTACTACTCCTCCACCACGGGTTACACCCAACCCTTACAGTGAGGAACCAAAGTTCCTTTACAACAAAAGTAAAAATAGAATGTACATAATACAAACTACGTATGGAGCGCTCGGTGTCCCTCTTCGTTCGATGAAGCGTTCTTGAAGAAGACGAAGAGTCCACGACCTAAGCACTCTCTTGGAGAGGATCTCCTCGAGATCGGCTGCGGCAAGGATTGCGGCGGCGATGCTTTTGAGATCCAAACTTCGTAACAAAGCTAGGAAGGTCTACCAACGATCTTACTTGGATCGATCGTCTCAATCGATTCAGAAGGGGAAAGTATTCCCGTTCAACAAACCAAGAGACAAAAGATCTCAAGAAAGAAATGTGAGACGCGTTGCTTGGCTGATTTTCTGTCGTCGGGAGATCAAGAAAAATCCAAGACCAGCGGTGGCGATAACCTTTCGAGCGGCGACGGAGGCGGAAGAAGTTCCTCGATGAGCTAGGTCAAGTCGGCGGCTCGTTTCTTTTTCGCGTGTAGGGATTATCTGTAATGTTCAAAATAAGCGAGTATTTATACTGTAGATCATCCTTTATGACCGTTGTGGGCCCCACCAGAAGAAACCCTAATTTCGGTTCAAACAGCGCCTGAACATTTGGTCCGGTCCAGCGAGCCAACGGAATTCGCCTAAGGCAAATTCGGCGGGAATCATTGGTGATTCTCGACGAATCGGCGATAATAACTTATGATTCCCGTCGAATTCTCCTTAGAAGAATTCTAGCTGAACAATAAGCCATCCAGAGAGAATCGGCGAGAATCACAATCCATTCTCGACGAATCGGCGAGAATGCAAAGTCATTCTCGACGATTCGGCGAGAATCACTTAGTGATTCTCGTCGATTCTGCCTTAGCTGAATTCTAGACGGCGTTGAGACAGCCGGATGCCTTTGGCGAGAGTAGGCTAGTGATTCTCGACGATTCGACGCGAATCACTAGTGATTCCCGTCGAATCGACGAGAATCACTTAGTGATTCTCGTCGAATTTTCCTTAGACGATTTTTCGTCTATCTTCCCGTGAGCTGGTCTTTGACCCATCCTTGCTCCTTTTCTTCTCTTGATCTATCTCAGCCCTGTACTTGAAAATAAGTACACTCCAATAGAGAGACTACACGTGAGCCAACACACTGATATGCTCAACGAGGGATTACGTTGCGCAGACTCGTGTATATTGACCTACTGCACCCTGACATTCGTGTGTACTTGTCGTGGAATAACTGCAAGCACAACTTGATAGAAAATCATCAAATACATTATCTATTCACCTTAGCTTGTTCAGGGGCTTCTTCAAATCAGATGCATTGTGGATACAATACCCAACAATCTCCCCCTATTTGAAGAAGCCTAAACCCTACAAGCTAAGGTGAATTGGACATATGGGAATGAAAATCATAACCGTAGAATCCAGTTGAGAGAGAAATTCATTACCATTTTCTTGAGAGCATACTTGGAGCCACCTTAGCCGAGAGGGTAATCTCCCCCTTTTCGGCTTCTGCAAATCTGGGACTTCACTGGGAGCCACATGCTCCCCCTAAGATCTTGCATCCATGCTCGAGCTTGAGTTCCTTGCTGATGCTCCCCCTTGATCCAAGAGCCTTGAGCCGCACAGTCTTCATTCTTCATAGTTCAGCATGCCGAGTTCGGTTTTGAAGAGACTGAACTTGGCCTCGTCTAGGGGCTTTGTGAAGATATCTGCAACCTGCTTATCCGTGGGGACATAGCAGAGAGATATGTCTTTGTTTTCCACATACTCCCGAATGAAATGATAGCGCACTTCAATATGCTTCGTTCAGCTAGGCGACACAGGATTGTTTCGCAATTGCTATTGCTCTCGAGGATTTACAATACATCGGAACTTATCTGAACTGCAAGTCATAATCCTTGAGCCGATTTCTGATTCATAGAAGTTGTGCGCAACAGCTGCCTGCTGAGATGTACTCAGATTCAGCTGTGGAGGTTGCGACACAATTCTGCTTCTTACTGTTCCAAGAAATAAGCCTTATTCCGAGGAATTGACACGTCCCGGAAGTGCTTTTCCTATCATCCTTGCTTCCTGCAAAGTCAGCATCTGAAAAGCCTATCATCTCGACATCATTGTTTCTTGGGTACCACAAGCCAAGATTTGGTGTACCTTTAAGGTATCTAAGAATCGTCTTTGCAGCGACATAATGAGATTCCTTAGTGTTCACCTGATATCTTGCACAAACATATGTGGAAAACATAATATCCGGTCTACTAGCAGTAAGATAGAGCAGGGATCCAATTATGCTTCTGTACTTGGTTTCATAAAAAGGTTTCCCTTTCTCATCCTTATCCAGAGACACAGTAAATCCCATTGTAGTCCTCATAGAGGTTGCACTCTCCATTCCGAATTTCTTGAGGAGTTCATTTGTGAACTTTGTCTGAGAGATGAAAATCCCATCCTCATACTGTTTCACTTGAAGTCCCAAGAAATACTTCAGCTCTCCCATACTACTCATTTCAAACTTCCCTTGCATAAGTTTGGAAAACTTCTTGCAAAGGTTGTTATCCATTGACTAGAATATTATGTCATCGACATAGATTTGCACCAGCAAAATCTTTCCTTTGACTTCCCTAAGAAACAATGTCTTATCTATTTTTCCTCTAGAGAACTTGTTCTCAAGAATAAAACCAGACAGAGTCTCATACCAAGCTCGAGGAGCTTGTTTTAAGCCATATAACGCTTTATTAAGAAAATAAACATGATTGGGAAATGTGGGATTAACAAAACCTGGGGGTTGTGTGACATATACTTCCTCTTTCAGGTTTCCATTGAGGAATGCATATTTCACGTCCATCGGATAGACAGTGAATCCTTTGTGCGAAGCATACACCAGGAACAACCTGATCACCTCGAGCCTTGCCACTAGTGCAAAGGTCTGGTCGAAGTCAATCCCCTCCTCCTGTCTGTAACCTTGAGCCACCAGCCTGGCCTTGTTTTTTATGATGACACCGTGTTCATCCAGTTTGTTTCTGAAGATCAACTTGGTGTCGATCACATTCTAGTTCTTTGGTCTTGGAATAAGCGTCCAGACGTTGCATCTTTAAAATTGATGCAGTTCATCTTGTCTGGCTAGTATCCATGCAGCATCTTTGTTCGCTTCGTCAAACTTCTTTGGCTCAACCTATGACAGAAACTAAGCTGCAAAATCTCGTTAATTGTACCTCTTCGAGTTCTGACACCGTCACGAGGATCTCCGATGATCTGATCTCTAGGATGATCCCTCACGTGTTGGAGCTCTAGGAGTCTGGAATCTGGAGCTCTGACGTCTTCTCGGGCTTCTCCTTCTTCCGGAACATTTTCTCCATCCTTCTCGTCAACTTCTCCAGCTGACGTCGAGATGGAAACCTTGACGTACTTGGGAGTAACATCCTTAGTGTTGAAGCCAAAATTGACCCCAACGAATGTTCACGAACCAAAGTGTAGCCAACGCCTACTTCTCCCAAATCTCGACCCCTGACTGGCTGCTAAGGTTCTAAGACTGACCCAAAGCCTCAGCTGGGAGGTCCCACCTCACACCCGGAAGATCTCTGAGAGCTTCCCCTCCAAAGCCAAATGCCGGGCTGGGAGCTCTTCAGAAAGCACTAGAGTTGGAGAATAATGAAAAAGCCTGCTTTCCAAAGAGCCCCTATGGGTCTTTTTATAGTCTTCCCCTGACCTGAAAATACTGAAATACCCCTGGAGGGTCTGCCAATAGCCAGATCCCGCTGTCATCCTGGGGGCATACAGGTAATTTTACCCGGGGATAATAATATTAAAATAATCTTTTCCTGGGGGCTGGGCCCCACCACCTGGACCTGCTTGGCGAGAACCCCGGGCGAGAAGGCTCTCGCTGAGCCCCGGCTTGGCTTATCTTGGCGAGATCTCCCGCCGAGAGGGTTCTCGCTCCCGGAATTCTTGATGCCACTGTCGCTGGACGCGGCGCTGGGTGAGTGGAGCTCTCTCAACGCCCTCTCGCTCGCCCCCAGGGTGAGTTCCTTCCAGGCGGGAGCTCTACTTCCCCGAAGGCTACGGCCGACCTGAAGACCCGAGTCCTGGCGCAAACGATCTCTCCTACTGGTTGGCGGGAGCTCCCTAAGGGCGAGAACTCTGCTAGTCTGCCCTTGGGCTAACCCGGGACTAGCCCAACACCGACCCCTGAAGTCTGTCTTCTGGGTCCTACCCAGCGAATATGGGGTTGTACACAATCCCCGCTCTTTTCGAGCTAGCTCTGCGCTCGACAAGACAAGTCCAACCCCAAAATATTCGCTGGATACGTGCCTGATTGCCAAGAGAATCTTTTGGCGGGCCCCACTGCGGCTATAAATACACGTCGTCGGGTGGATATAAGTCTTGCCTCCGATCCACTGCTTCTTTACTGAGCTCTCGCCTTGGGCTTTCTGTGCGAGACCAAGATGCATGCTAAGCGCGCCGGCAAGCCACTTCCGCAGGACCTTCAGGATCGGCTGGCCGCGGCTCAAGCACGAGCCTTGGCTAACTGCGCTGGGGTGGCGCCCTGGCTATCGAGGAAATCTCCAAACGCCGGTCCTTCGGAGCCGAAAAAGAAAAAGGGAAAACGAAAAGCGAAGGTGGTCCGGCGAGACCTTGCTTGTGAGAACAGGGACCCACCTTCTCCTACTCCCAATCCCGCGGAGGCCCCCTTCCCGCAGAAGGTATGCCTTCCGGCCAAGCTTACCGAGATGCTTATGCTACATGCCCGACAGCTAACGTGGCCTCTCGCAGGAATCCCTTCCTAACGACGACGACGGGTCCTCCCCGATTCCCCCTGATTTGTCAGCTCCCCCTCCCGAGGATCTAACGAGGGTCTCGGGGGAAATTCCTCCGGCCGGGACCCAGGTGATAGGTACGCTTTCCGCTACTTCTCGCTAATTCAATCATGCCTTTCCCTTTCTGAACTGCCTTCTCGCAGAGCCAGCTTCCGCTCTCCCGGGTTTCGCCACCCGGGAAGGTGGAGAGAGAACCGGTGCGGCGCTTTCTTCTGCGGCAAATCCCGCCCTGCTGGCGGGAGGGGTGGCCCTCGAGCCCATCACTACCCCTAAGGATGCCGATCATCCCTCGGGAGAGGACAACCCTCTCTACGCTTCCGGCCTGGCCGGGACCCCTGTGCGTAAACCCTTTTGCCCAGGGCGGGGTAAGCCTCTCCACCTTCATTATGGCACCGACGGAGGGGTCGGGCCTTCTCATCTGTTGCCAGTCAATGGCTCTCGCCAGGCTACAGGTATGCGAGATACTTTTGTCGACTGATCATTAAGCCTTAATCATGACCTTGAGCGCACTTTTCGCAGGGGACCCCAGATCTCGGCCGGGAGCTAACGAGGAGGGAGAAGAAGAAGAAGAATAAGAAGAAAAAGAAGACGAAGAAGAGGAGGAAGACGATTCCCTTCCTCCTTCATCTGGCGAGATAGAGGAAACCTTGAACGGCGCCGGGAATGCGATGGAGCGGAGGAAGAAGATCTCAGCAATTTTGGCTAAGCTCATCCGGCCAGACCGCGCCTATGCTGCCGCGGCAAGAGCGTTCTGCGAGTCCGTGGAACAAAGGCTGGAGGCCCTGGAACGGGATTTCTTCTTGGGCGAGGCTGATCGGCCGGGAGGACCTTCCGCCCAGTCTTCGCCAGGGAGATGCATCGCGTAGATCCGGGATCACGCTAGGCGGATCAACCTGGGGTGCACCACGCTGTCCTCTTACTTCAACCCGCTGGCCCCTCCACGAACCAGGCGGCGAGAAAGAGGGCGATGGCGCTGGGAGCCGTATTAGTTCTTCTAGGTCTCGCCCCTTCTTCCTCTTTAGCCTTCCCTTCCTCCGTGTACCCTTAACGAATGTAATAACTGCTATTGTTAACTTTGTCCAGCTCTCGGCCGCGAGAGCACGCTATTACTTATTTCTCCCCTCTTTACGCTGTGAATTTTAAGAACCTACTAGAATTAGGTCACTTGCGCCAAAGCTAAGAAGCTTGAGCCAAAAACTAGAGGCTCGCGCCTATGAGAGACGATCGTCGACTGCTGTCATTCTGAGGGGGAAAACTGAGGCGTCGCCGGTTCAGATCTTGACAGCTGCGCTCCGCCGTCATTTTCTCTCTCTATCGGACGGAGCCTCCATGATCATGGTTCCCTATAAATAGGGATGCCTACCAACCACATTTATTTCTCCGATCCGGAATCTCAACCCCCCCCCCCCTTTTCTTGCTCTCGCGTTCTTGCTTCCGCTTTCACCCTTCTTCAGCTCTCGCTCTCACTTGCAAACCCACCATGCCTGGCGAGAACGAGGGTCGCGCCCACTGCGCGGAAGCCTTCCGAAAACACCTCTTCCCTTCCTGCACGCTCACCTTAGATGAATATAACCTGATCGTCAGCCGCTACGTTCCCGCTAGCTTCTCGGCGCGGAACCCGGGTAATCACGATAAGGTGAATACTCCGGAGGCGGGAGAGCTCGCCATCGCCCTCGAGCATTTCGAGGTGGGCTTCCGCCTTCCCCTTTGGCCGGAGGTTCGGCTTGCTCTCCGCTATTATCGGGTGGTTCCCGCCCAACTGAACCCAAACTCAGTCGCGATCCTCATAGCATTCATATGCTACATGCGATCCGAGAGGATCGAGTTCAGTTTGGCAATCTTCCGGAAGCTGTTCAACTTCCGCGCCAAGGGAGGGGTGGTCTTCTTCTCCGGGCAGCTGCTCAAGACCACCAGTCTTGCCAACAAGCATCATCACTGGGGCGAGAAGTTCGTCTATGTCAGCGGGGACTTCAGCAACGTCCCGCTCCAGCCTGTACAATATGAGAACGCCGCCTACAAACTGCCTACCCTGGGATCGCGCGAGAGCGCAATCCTAGAATTCTTTGGAACCAAGGAGTTTGACGTTCTCTTCCTCAGGCGAGACGTCGACTCCCTTCCACCCGTCCACCCGGGCGAAGGTACGGTCTCGCCCCTGATTCAATCCCTTGTCAATGATCTTCTTGTGCTGAAGTATTTTAACTTTGCAGGAGAGCGGGAGGTCCCCCTGCACCAACCCTTTGCTGAAGCCCGAGGTGCCGAGGGTCTGGCCGCGAGAGGTCCTCTCGCTCTCGCGGAGGCTAGCGCTGCCGCCTGCCGAGATGAGCCTGCTCTAACCTTGTCGACCGGAGCAAAGAAGCGGAAGGGCCCCGCTCCCGCCCCACGACCGCTGAAGAGGCCGAAGCCATCCGCTGCGGATAAGGGTAAGGGCTTGGCCGTCTCGCCTGCCCGGCCTCCCGCCCCGGGCGAGTCCTTCGAAGGACTGCTCCGGATGGCCAGCGAGATGGGCGCTGCTGCCAGGAGGCACACCGAGGCCGACGAGAACCCACCGGCCGCTGACGCGCCGGAAGGAGAGGGAGCGGTCGTCGAGACCTCCGCCCGGACCCCGCCCAAGGAAGTGCCAAAAGGGCACAGAAATTACGGCTTTGGCGTGAAGCACCTCGACGCCGAGGGGAAGCCCCTGCTCCAATGGGATCCCGAAGCCAACCTGGTCAAGGTTTCAACGCTCCTTCCCAGTTGGGTGGAGCGGGAGGAGGTTACTGGCAAAGCCTTCGCGCTTGGCTATGGCCTCTACAGCCGAGAGGACGCCAGCATCTTTGACCAGATGCCCACCCGGCTCCTGGTTTTCGATTCTATCCGGGCCCTACTGCGCGGGTTCGAGCTTGCGCATATGTGCGCGCGTCGAAGCATCAGCATCGACAAGAACTTCGCCGACATGTGCAAGGCGAGGGCAGAGGCGGTGGCCCGAGCACGCGCATCGGAGGCAGAGCTTGCGAATGCTCACCAGGAGTTGGCGAAAGCCCTAGAGGCGTTGTCTCCGCGTCCCGCCGTCGAGGTAAGCGAGATCTTCTCGGCCCCCCGCTCTCGCTTCTCGAAGTCTTATTTGCGCGATATTCACTGAGCTGATCTCTTCTTCACAGGATTCCGCCCAAGCCGCGGGGCTTCGCGCGGAGTTGGCTGATGCTCGATACGCGAATGTCCTGCTGAGGGACCAACTCCAGCGTGCAGAAGCAGCGAAAGGCCCACCTTCGACGCTTGACGAAAGACTGAAGAGCTGCCAGTTCTCGGTGTACGAGATTGACAAGATGCTGCAGGCGAATGCTCAGGCCACCGTCAAGTTGACCATCGAGACGTTGCGAGACGCGAAGCTGCTTCGGGAGGATGGCGCAACCATCAACGCTCGCCAACTCCTCCCCTGGCTGTTTGACCCAGTGCCGAAGCCCCCGGGCGCGCCGGACTCTCCTCCCTCAGATGTTCCGAAGTCTTCCACCGAGGCCGGCGAGACGTCCGAAGCGAGCTCTGGCGAGGACTCTGGCGAGAGCACCAGCGGGGATTACAGCGCATCCCCGTGAAGTGCCTTTTTGCTTTTGATATTCTTTTGTAACGAGCGAGAAGCTCTAAACCCCTGTAATCGTTGAGTATAATGCAATGTTTTATTTTTATTGCCGGTGTGTGTTCGAACGAGTAGATTAGTCAGCCGAGTGGCTTCCGCGCGGGCTTCCGCCGAGACCCTTAGTCTCTTTAAGTTAACTTTCCTTGGGGATCGACCGGGCGGGAGCCTTGCGCTATTGATTGAGCTATCTTGCCTAGGTCTGCCAGGGAGCCTTCTTTTGCGAGAACCCCCTAGCCGAGACCTTCGAGTCGAGGCTTCTTTCAGCCGAGACCCTTTTGGGCCGAGACCCTTTTGGACCGAGATCTTTGGGGCCTTGCCTCCGGTCCGGGCCAGAGTCTTGCCCGTATATCTTTTAACCAACTAGATGAAGCTAACCAGACCTCTCCCCCATAGGCGAGCCTTCGAACCTGCCAGCTAGATGGGAGCCTGCGCAGCGGGTCTACCCGGGGCCGAGCTGAGCTCAGGGTGTTGATGAATCTTTCCCAACCTCTCCCCCACAGGCGAGCCTTCGGACCTGCCAGCTAGATGGGAGCATGCGCAGCGGGTCTACCTGGGGCCGAGCCAAGCTCGGGGTGTTGATGAATCTTTCCAAACCTCTCCCCCACAGGCGAGCCTTCGGACCTGTCAGCTAGATGGGAGCCTGCGCAGCGGGTCTACCTGGGGCCGAGCCGAGCTCGGGGTATTGATGAATCTTTCCAAACCTCTCCCCCACAGGCGAGCCTTCGGACCTGCCAGCTAGATGAGAGCCTGCGCAGCGGGTCTACCTGGGGCCGAGCCGAGCTCGGGGTATTGATGAATTTTTCCAAACCTCTCCCCCACAGGCGAGCCTTCGGACCTGCCAGCTAGATGGGAGCCTGCGCAGCGGGTCTACCTGGGGCCGAGCCGAGCTCGGGGTGCTGATGAAGATTTTCAAACCTCTCCCCCACAGGTGAGCCTTCGGACCTGCCAGCTAGATGGGAGCCTGCGCAGCGGGTCTACCTGGGGCCGAGCCGAGCTCGGGGTGCTGATGAAGATTTTCAAACCTCTCCCCCACAGGCAAGCCTTCGGACCTGCCAGCTAGATGAGATCCTGCGCAGCGGGTCTACCTGGGGCCGAGCCGAGCTCGGGGTGCTGATTAAGATTTTCAAACCTCTCCCCCACAGGCGAGCCTTCGGACCTGCCAGCTAGATGAGAGCCTGCGCAGCGGGTCTACCTGGGGCCGAGCCGAGCTCGGGGTATTGATGAATCTTTCCAAACCTCTCCCCCACAGGCGAGCCTTCGGACCTGCCAGCTAGATGGGAGCCTGTGCAGCGGGTCTACCTGGGGCCGAGCCGAGCTCGGGGTATGGATGAATCTTTCCAAACCTCTCCCCCACAGGCGAGCCTTCGGACCTGCCAGCTAGATGAGAGCCTGTGCAGCGGGTCTACCTAGGGCCGAGCCGAGCTCGGGGTGCTGATGAAGATTTTCAAACCTCTCCCCCACAGGCGAGCCTTCGGACCTGCCAGCTAGATGGGAGCCTGCGCAGCGGGTCTACCTGGGGCCGAGCCGAGCTCGGGGTGCTGATGAAGATTTTCAAACCTCTCCCCCACAGGCGAGCCTTCGGACCTGCCAGCTAGATGAGAGCCTGCGCAGCAGGTTTACCTGGGGCCGAGCCGAGCTCGGGGTGCTGATGAAGATTTTCAAACCTCTCCCCCACAGGCGAGCCTTCGGACTTGCCAGCTAGATGAGAGCCTGCGCAGCGGGTCTACCTGGGGCCGAGCCGAGCTCGGGGTATTGATGAATCTTTCCAATCCTCTCCCCCACAGGCGAGCCTTCAGACCTGCTAGCTAGATGGGAGCCTGCGCAGCGGGTCTACCTGGGGCCTAGCCGAGCTCGGGGTGTTGATGAATCTTTCCAAACCTCTCCTCCACAGGCGAGCTTTCGGACCTACCAGCTAGATGGGAGCCTGCGCAGCGGGTCTACCTGGGGTCGAGCCGAGCTCGGGGTGCTGATGAAGATTCCGTCAACCGGACCTATTCTATCATGAAGATGAGAAGAAAGGGCCGGTTAAAAGAAAAGGCATTGTGATTGCATACTTAGAGAATCAATATTCTGAAATGAACTTATTGAAATGGCAATAGTTATTTACAACGTTACAATCCTTCCTTCCCCTCACGGGTAGAAGCGCTTTAGGTCATCACCGCTCCAAGTATGGCTCAAGGTATTTCCTTCCACATCCTAGAGGTAGTAACCTCCATTAACCAGAGCCTTCTCTATTATGTATGGCCCTTCCCAGCTAGGGTTGAGCTTGCCAACAGGGGCCGATCTCCCGGCCGCGTCGACCTTCTTCAGTACAAGGTCCCCTTCGACGAATTGCTTGACCCGAATGTGCTTATCGAAGTACTTGGCCATCCGCCGCTTTATCTCTTCTTGCCTGATGACAGCGACGTCCCGTAGCTCTTCCGCCATGTCTAGCGAGAAGCGCAACCCTTCCTCGTTCTCCAGCCTCCAAGCTTTGCTTCCTTCACCTGCGGCCGCGACCCGCGGAGACCGAACCTCGAACTCCATCGGGAGGACTGCCTCGCACCCATGAGAGAGCTTGAAGGGGGTCTCCCCTGTGGTCGTGTTCGGAGTTGTTCGCAGGGCCCACAGGACGGAAGGGAGTTGCTCCACCCAGTTTGTAAGACCCCCCTCCCGGAACACAACACACGGCACGAGGGGAGTCTTATGCCCGAAATAGCCGCCTTGCGGTAGCACTAACACTCGGGTTAGCCTTTACCATAAGACGCCTATTCCGCCGGCTACAATCCATATCACATAAACTATGCCAACCCAACCATAACAGAAAAGTAAAGCAGTTCAATTCACAACTAAGTTTAAGTCCAAAAGAGCGGAAGTTAACAAGCACATCAGGCTTGTACACAAGAATAAGAGTCTAGAAATGTTTTGCCAAACGGCTACATGAAAACACTCACGACTGTCACTGACGGTGCCGATTGCACCACCACTTCAGGTCCTATCGTCCGGGCCTGGCTGTCCTGCTGCATAGTCCGTTGCTGCTCTACCTGCGGGGTTTCCTCCTAAAAAGGAAGACGTAGCAACCGTTAGTCATAAGACTAAGTGGCTTCACATCCGCTCCCCCGGCGACTCCTCGGCACCGGGCGGAGAAAGGAACAAAGGTACAATATGTATATATATAAGTAAGTAAACAAGCAGGTGACTGTAAATATGGTGGAGTATAAACTACGCTACACAACTAGCAGTTCTACAAATATCTATAATATATGACAGCAGGTATAAGTAATCAGAATAGTAACTTAACTTATAAGAGTGCCCATACAAACTTATAAGTTAAGGATTGGCTTAACAGTAAAGTAACTCATCGTATAAGAGTGCCCATACAAACTTATACGATGAGGATCTTGTGTATGCAATGAATGACATGATATGAATGTTATGCTATGGCCGAATCATGCGCACGCACATGCAAGTTGCTATGTCGACACAGACTTGAAGTTCCCACTTTTCGAGCAGGTAGCTAACCTCTCAGGCGTCGTCCGTCGTGGCCAGACGGCGACAGTGGAGCGGGCGTCTCCACTACTAGGTGGTATCACACTACCTATCCTAGGCCCTCGTACGCCTCAACGCTAAGAACACAACAGCGGAGCTCACACGCGTACTACGGCTCAGAAGGGGTCTTGGGTAGATGTGCACCAAGAACACAGCCCAACCTGGCCTTTGATTTCGAACCGGATGGAACCTCGGAAACGCACGAGGTGCAAGCCCAACCGTTCTCATGGCGCGGAGGAGATCTCGGGTTATGGACACCAAGTATCTAACCCTACCGCCCAAGGCCTACCCATTGGCTCCCATCGGTGTGACGACTGGCGAACCCGTAGACCTGCCACAGTCATTATCTCAATATCGCGACACGATGAATCGTCGCACATCACATGCCCCAAAACAACTCACTCGATGCTACCCGTAGGGAGGCTACAACTCTAAGCATCGGTTGTTAATAAACCCCTTGGGCTCGGATTACGGTTACAAAATACTCTTCACATAGTGTTCATCATATTCACGCCCATCTATTCAATGAATTCACCTCAACACTTCGCATAATAGATATGTTCAACACCAAACTATATAAATATATTCTATACCAATCTCAACTCTTAATTTCTAGCCTTCTCATCCAATCCATTTCTCTACCAATAAATGGTTATTCCTTATTACACAACCAAATGGGTAACCATGCTAAATTACAGTAACTACAACATTATAAATATATGGGAGCAAGATAACAAATGAGCAAATCACAACCATTGCAAGAGTGCTAACATTATAAATTAACAAGTGCATTAACATAGGATAGCCCGATACTAAACCTGATGCTCAACCCCTCGTTGGAAAGGTATTCGCGAGGGCTACGACTTTCGTGTTGAGTCGATCGCCCAGATCTGGTCGCAACATACCAGAAATTCCACTCGAATACGTACAGGAAACAGTCTCCTGTACAGGATTTTCCTGAACGCAGCGGACTCGAACCAGCTTTCCCGTGGCTACATGTATTGCATGGAAACGTGCAACCACTCGTTGGAAAGGTAATTTCAAGGGCTACGACTTTCGTGTTGAGTCGATCACCCAGATCTTGCCAGAACACCTCTGAAATTGGCCACGAAGGTCGCCGCGTGCAGAAATCAGATTTCTGCACGCATCTTAAGGCGAGATGAACGGCATCCGTTCATCTTCTTCCTTGCAACGACCTCGCATAAACTTCTCCAGAAATCACACCCAACCTTATTTCTCCTTTCAAAGCCAAACCCTCAACGAAAACCCCTCTCATCTCCACTTTGAATGATGAGAAGGTTGAGGGAGACTAAGCCTAGAAAACCTAGGCATGGCTTATCCTAAGAACTCTCCTCCTCACCATCAAGACTCTATGGAGTCGATGTCTCTCCTAAAATAACTACAGATCTAGCACCAAGGGAGAGGGGAGAAAGCTCACCTCAAGTCCAGCGGTACCACCATGGCCGGCCATGAGCCTCGCACTCCTTCGTAGCGGCATTTCGTTTCCGCCAAGGATGGCCCGGCAATCTTCTTCCAAGGATGGCTCCGGCAAGCCTCTTCCTCCTCCAGCCAAGAAAACTCTCTCAGAAATTTCGGGGCAGAAGAAAGGGGATGAAATGCTAGGGTTTCAGATCTTTTTCGTTTTTATACACCGCAGACACGGGTAGGCACACGGCCGTGTTCCTACCCGTGTTCAGGTGACACGGCTGTGTCGCCTGCCGTGTTTAGGGCCGTGTTCATCCCAGAATATTTTTCTGCCATGTTGGGGTTGCGGTACACGAGTAGAGACACGGCCGTGTCTCGACCCGTGTCCTCAGCACACGGGTAGGGACACGCCCGTGTCCCAATACCCGTGTACCTCTCTGACTGATAAGCCTAATCTTGGCATGAGGCACACGGGTATGGACACGGCCGTGTCCATACCCGTGTCGGCAAAAATTACCATTTTGCCTTGTTTTCCTCATTTCCCGTACGTTCGCACCTGTTCACCCACACCCCCATTGGGCTCACCACAGCCCCCTAGACTTAAATACGCAATCAAGGGGCCTAGCGCGAATTGGAACGTTACAAATCCTATAAACAAAATAAAAGATTTCGTCCCCGAAATCAGGGTAAGGCTATGGGAGTGAAACACATAAAAGGGAACTATGCTTTCAAATAAAATTCTTACCTGGAGTAAATAATTCCGGGTAGCGCCCTCGCATTAAATCCTTTGGCTCCCATGTGAACTCCTCCTTCCCATGATTAGACCATAGCACTTTCACCAAGGGAACACTTTTGCGGCGCAAGGTTCTTGTCTCGTTATCAACGATCCGCACCGGCTCCAGTCGCACAGACCTATCAGACGCCACGACACCATCTGTCGTGGGGATATACTGTTCAGGCCACAACAAAGCCTTCCGAAGCGACGATACATGGAACACGTCGTGAAGGTTCTCCAGCTCCGGTGGTAACTCCAATCGATAGGCCAGAGGGCCAATCCTTTCCACTACGACATAGGGCCCGACATACCTTGGGCTGAGCTTCTTGACTCCACGTACCTGCGACACTCCGTGCATCGGTCGAATCTTCAGGAACACCTTATCACCCACTTGAAATTCCACCATACGGTGCCTTGTGTTGTAATATTTCGCCTGTCGGCTTTGAGCCTCTAGCATTCGATCCCGGATCAACCTAACCACCGCATCTGTGTCATCAATATACTCATTTCCCAATGTCTTCGGATCTTTGTCTTGCACCCAGGACAAGGGTATTCTACACCTCCTTCCATACAAAGCTTCATGAGGTGCCATTCTAATACTGGCTTGATGACTGTTATTATAAGAGAACTCCACGAGAAGTAAGAGTCTCTCCCATGGTTCTCCTTTATCTAGCACACACAACCTCAGAAGGTCCTCCAATGTTCGGATGGTTCGTTCAGATTGCCCGTCCGTTTGTGGGTGAAAGGCTGTGCTAAAGGCGAGGCGCGTGCCCAAATAAGCCTGTACAACCCTCCATTCTCTTGAAGTAAACCGACCATCCCGGTCGGAGACGATCGTCTTCGGCACACCATGGTACGACACAAATTGTTCCACAAAGAGACGCACTAAGACGCCCACCTGCGCCTCCTTCTTCATTGGGATAAATCGGGCTACCTTGGTCAACCGGTCAACTATCACCCACACAGAATCATTCCCCGAGCGCGAGCGAGGTAACCCGTGGACGAAGTCCATGGAGATGTCCTCAAATTTCCATTCGGGGATGGGCAACGACTGTAGCATTCCACCGGGGCTTCTGCACTCCGCCTTCACCATTTGGCAGGCCACACAATGAGTAACGAAGTACTTGACATCCCTCTTCATGCCCGGCCAACAAATTGTCTTTCTCAAATCGGTGTACATCTTCGTGATCCCCGGGTGCACCGAGTACTTGGAGCAATGAGCCTCCTTTAGAATATCCTCCCGAATGTTGTCACCTTCGGGGATGTAAAGCCGGCCACGAAAATGGACGAGGCCGTCTTTTAGGGAGTATTCTTCCATAGTCCCATCCTCCATTGACTTGAAAGCCGGGGTTAAAGGCGCATCCTTCTTTTGTTCCGTCCGGATCCGGTCTCGTATGTTGCAAACTATACTTATCGCGGTCAAATACTCGGTATACTCTTCCGATTGATTCTTAAAGACCAAAGTGACTTCCATCTCTTGCAGTGTCTGGATTAACTCCATCCTCATCAAGCGGGATTCCGTGCTCGTTCCCGGTGCCTTTCGGCTCAAGGCATCAGCTACGGAATTAACCTTCCCGGGGTGGTAGTTCAAGGTGAATTCGTAGTCGCACAAGAACTCCAACCACCGCCGCTGTCTCAAGTTTAACTCCTTTTGGGTGTGAACGTACTTTAGATTTTTGTGATCCGAGTAGATCTCGCAGTGGACGCCATATAAATAATGCCTCCAAATCTTCAAGGCAAATACCACCGCTCCCAACTCTAGATCATGCACCGGGTAGCTGGCTTCATGCTTCTTCAACTGTCTTGAAGCATAAGCGATCACATGCCCATTCTGCATCAACACGGCTCCCATCCCTTGATACGACGCATCCTTGTAAACTTGAAAGCCCTCCTTCCCAGATGGAAGAGCTAGGATGGGTGCAGTCGTCAATCTGTCCTTCAACTCTTGGAATGCAGCTTCGTACTGGGGTGTTCATTCAAACGGCACACCCTTCTTGGTCAGCGTAGTAAGGGGAAGGGCGATCTTCGAGAAGCCTTTCACGAACTTGCGATAGTACCCGGCAAGTCCAAGAAAGCTCCGTATGTCGGCCGCTGACTTCAATGGCGACCACTCCTTCACGGCCCGCACCTTGGCCGGATCTACTGCTAGCCCCGCCCCACTAATCACATGGCCCAAGAACGCGACCTCTTGAAGCCAAAACTCGCATTTGCTGAACTTGGCAAACAAAGTGTGCTCCTTTAACTTCCTCAGCACTAAAGTTAGATGTTCGGCGTGTTCTGCTTCAGTCTTGGAGTAGACTAGGATATCATCGATGAACACGATGACAAAGATGTCCAAATAAGGGCTGAACACCTTGTTCATCAAGCTCATAAAGGCGGAAGGGGCGTTTGTGAGCCCAAACGGCATCACGGTGAATTCATACAAACCATATCTCGAACTGAACGCCATCTTCTGAATGTCATCTTCTTGTATCCTCAGCTGATAATATCCCGAACGCAGATCTAACTTGGAGAACCAATACGATCCCACCAATTGATCAAACAATTCATCAATGCGCGGTAGGGGGTAGGTGTTCCGCACCGTTAACCGGTTCAACTCTCGATAATCAATGCATAACCGCAGGGTGCCATTCTTCTTTTTGACGAACAAAACGGGCGCTCCCCAAGGCGACGAGCTTGGGCGAACGAACCCTGCTTCCACCAACTCCTGAAGCTGGACTCTAAACTCTGCAAGTTCCTTCAGAGCCATTCGGTATGGAGCTCGCGAGACGGGCTTGGCACCCGGAATTAGCTTGATTTGGAAGTCCACTTCCCTATGCGGGGGTAGTCCCGGCAATTTCTCGGGGAATACCTCGAGAAATTCTCGCACCACCCGCACATCCTTGACCTCTAATGTCAATTTCTTCAACTCGAAGCAAATTACATAGACCTCGTCCTCTTCCATATGAGATTTCATAGCTTGAATTGAAGATAATAATTTACGGGGTGCGAATCTAATACCTTGGAAGATGACTTCCGAGTCTCCATGCCTCAACATAACTTGTTTCTCCGCACAATTGATCCTGGCGTGGTGCCAATTCAACCACTCCATGCCCAGGATGAGATCGAACTCCGGGATTCTTAACACTGTAGCCGGATTTTCAAAGGACTTTCCTCCAATAAGGGTGTCGAAGTCGCAACTTGCTGACGACGTCATCTCAGAGCCGTCCGGAAGGCGCACCCTTTGAGTAGTGCCCGTGAAGTGTTGCACTCCCTCCAAGTCCTTCACGAAGTCTGCCGAAATGAACGAGTGAGACGCACCCGTGTCAAATAACGTATAGGCGGGGCTCCCGCTAACCATGACGGTGCCTAGGTTCCAAAAAGGGTAATCACTATTCAGAATTGCGCGTATCATTTGTATCGTAAATCTAACAAGTCATATATTATTAATAAATTTTGCACGTACCGGTGATGACTTCCTGCGGATTTCTCTCCTGAGTCATATCCAATGCGAATACATGCTCCCGTGCATGTCCTTGATTTCTCCCTGGTGGTCCTCTTCCTCGGCCACGCATGTGCCCTCGCCCCCGTGGAGCTACTAGAGGGAGAGCAATAGGAGCATCCCCGATCAGTCGCGGGCAAACTCGTCGGACATGTCCCGGTTGGTTGCACTCAAAGCATATCACCTCACGTCGGCCCCCAGGTTGTTGATAATGTTGCTGCTGCGGTGGTGGAGGTAAAGCTGGTGGTTGCGGAATTGGGTACTCCACCCGATAGTTCCGGTTGACCCACCGACCGCCTCTGTGGTTTCCCCTTCCTCTGCCATGATCATTCCGCCTTCTATTACTAGGGCCAACTTCAATTACTCCTTCCGCAGGTCTCTTGCCACATCCCATGTGGTCCGCCTCCAGTCTCTTTGCCATGTCAATGATTTCTGCCAGGCTTGCATCGGCTATAAACAAAAGGGCCTGCCTCAGGGGGTCCCTTAATCCTTTGTAGAAGCGCTTCGCGTAGCCTCTATCGTCCAAATCGTAGGAATCGGCAAACCTAGCGAGGTGTTGGAACTCCCTCTGGTACTCCGTTACCGATTTCGATCCCTGCTTCAGCTGCAGAAATCTTTCTTCAAGTTCATCCCGAGCAGAAGAAGGGATGAAGTGATCCAGAAAGGCCTCGGTGAACTCGTTCCAACTGATGTCCGTGTACAACCGCCCTTGGAAGGTGGAGCCCATGAGGGACTTCCACCACCTTTTGGCGTGCAGCTCTAGCAGCGTCACTACCAATATCACCGCCATGCTGTTCGGACATCTTATGCCAGCCATCAATTCCTGCACGGTATCAAGCCATTCCTCGGTGCGCACCGGCGATTCTGTCCCAAAGATAGGCAGGAGGGGACAGGGCACGGAAGGTGCTCAACTAGTTGGAGCCTGGCGCTTGTTGTTGCACCGGAGCTTGCTGGGCTTTAAATGCATCCAATATGGCTGACAGCGTTTGTCCCAGTTCTGACTGGTGGAACTGTGAAGGGACGGAAGGGGTAGGAGTGCCCCCAACTGGCTCCACCTGCGCTGGGACCTATACGCAAGGTACAAATTAGGGTCAGGTTGGCTAAAACTAATGTCAAAGTTGGACAACTTAGTGCGAATTACATATGGGCACACCACAGCTTCCGCTAAGTCGGTTTGTCCCCAAACCGACTAATCGAACGGGAGTGGCCCATTGTTACCTGACTGCTCTAGTTGAAGATCGGCTAAGTCTGATACCATTTGTAAGACCCCCCCTCCCGGAACACAACACACGGCACGAGGGGAGTCTTATGCCCGAAATAGCCGCCTTGCGGTAGCACTAACACTCGGGTTAGCCTTTACCATAAGACGCCTATTCCACCGGCTACAATCCATATCACATAAACTATGCCAACCCAACCATAACAGAAAAGTAAAGCAGTTCAATTCACAACTAAGTTTAAGTCCAAAAGAGCGGAAGTTAACAAGCACATCAGGCTTGTACACAAGAATAAGAGTCTAGAAATGTTTTGCCAAACGGCTACATGAAAACACTCACGACTGTCACTGACGGTGCCGATTGCACCACCACTTCAGGTCCTATCGTCCGGGCCTGGCTGTCCTGCTGCATAGTCCGTTGCTGCTCTACCTGCGGGGTTTCCTCCTAAAAAGGAAGACGTAGCAACCGTTAGTCATAAGACTAAGTGGCTTCACATCCGCTCCCCCGACGACTCCTCGGCACCGGGCGGAGAAAGGAACAAAGGTACAATATGTATATATATAAGTAAGTAAACAAGCAGGTGACTGTAAATATGGTGGAGTATAAACTACGCTACACAACTAGCAGTTCTACAAATATCTATAATATATGACAGCAGGTATAAGTAATCAGAATAGTAACTTAACTTATAAGAGTGCCCATACAAACTTCTAAGTTAAGGATCGGCTTAACAGTAAAGTAACTCATCGTATAAGAGTGCCCATACAAACTTATACGATGAGGATCTTGTGTATGCAATGAATGACATGATATGAATGTTATGCTATGACCGAATCATGCGCACGCACATGCAAGTTGCTATGTCGACACAGACTTGAAGTTCCCACTTTTCGAGCAGGTAGCTAACCTCTCAGGCGTCGTCCGTCATGGCCAGACGGCGACAGTGGAGCGGGCGTCTCCACTACTAGGTGGTATCACACTACCTATCCTAGGCCCTCGTACGCCTCAACGCTAAGAACACAACAGCGGAGCTCACACGCGTACTACGGCTCAGAAGGGGTCTTGGGTAGATGTGCACCAAGAACACAGCCCAACCTGGCCTTTGATTTCGAACCGGATGGAACCTCGGAAACGCACGAGGTGCAAGCCCAACCGTTCTCATGGCGCGGAGGAGATCTCGGGTTATGGACACCAAGTATCTAACCCTACCGCCCAAGGCCTACCCATTGGCTCCCATCGGTGTGACGACTGGCGAACCCGTAGACCTGCCACAGTCATTATCTCAATATCGCGACACGATGAATCGTCGCACATCACATGCCCCAAAACAACTCACTCGATGCTACCCGTAGGGAGGCTACAACTCTAAGCATCGGTTGTTAATAAACCCCTTGGGCTCGGATTACGGTTACAAAATACTCTTCACATAGTGTTCATCATATTCACGCCCATCTATTCAATGAATTCACCTCAACACTTCGCATAATAGATATGTTCAACACCAAACTATATAAATATATTCTATACCAATCTCAACTCTTAATTTCTAGCCTTCTCATCCAATCCATTTCTCTACCAATACATGGTTATTCCTTATTACACAACCAAATGGGTAACCATGCTAAATTTCAGTAACTACAACATTATAAATATATGGGAGCAAGATAACAAATGAGCAAATCACAACCATTGCAAGAGTGCTAACATTATAAATTAACAAGTGCATTAACATAGGATAGCCCGATACTAAACCTGATGCTCAACCCCTCGTTGGAAAGGTATTCGCGAGGGCTACGACTTTCGTGTTGAGTCGATCGCCCAGATCTGGTCGCAACATACCAGAAATTCCACTCGAATACGTACAGGAAACAGTCTCCTGTACAGGATTTTCCCGAACGCAGCGGACTCGAACCAGCTTTCCTGTGGCTACAGGTATCGCATGGAAACGTGCAACCACTCGTTGGAAAGGTAATTTCAAGGGCTACGACTTTCGTGTTGAGTCAATCACCCAGATCTGGCCAGAACACCTCTGAAATTGGCCACGAAGGTCGCCGCGTGCAGAAATCAGATTTCTGCACGCATCTTAAGGCGAGATGAACGACATCCGTTCATCTTCTTCCTTGCAACGACCTCGCATAAACTTCTCCAGAAATCACACCCAACCTTATTTCTCCTTTCAAAGCCAAACCCTCAACGAAAACCCCTCTCATCTCCACTTTGAATGATGAGAAGGTTGAGGGAGACTAAGCCTAGAAAACCTAGGCATGGCTTATCCTAAGAACTCTCCTCCTCACCATCAAGACTCTATGGAGTCGATGTCTCTCCTAAAATAACTACAGATCTAGCACCAAGTGAGAGGGGAGAAAGCTCACCTCAAGTCCAGCGGTACCACCATGGCCGGCCATGAGCCTCGCACTCCTTCGTAGCGGCATTTCGTTTCCGCCAAGGATGGCCCGGCAATCTTCTTCCAAGGATGGCTCCGGCAAGCCTCTTCCTCCTCCAGCCAAGAAAACTCTCTCAGAAATTTCGGGGCAGAAGAAAGGGGATGAAATGCTAGGGTTTCAGATCTTTTTCGTTTTTATACACCGCAGACACGGGTAGGCACACGGCCGTGTTCCTACCCGTGTTCAGGTGACACGGTCGTGTCGCCTGTCGTGTTTAGGGCCGTGTTCATCCCAGAATATTTTTCTGCCGTGTTGGGGTTGCGGTACACGGGTAGAGACACGGCCGTGTCTCGACCCGTGTCCTCAGCACACGGGTAGGGACACGCCCGTGTCCCAATACCCGTGTACCTCTCTGACTGATAAGCCTAATCTTGGCATGAGGCACACGGGTATGGACACGGCCGTGTCTATACCCGTGTCGGCCAAAATTACCATTTTGCCTTATTTTCCTCATTTCCCGTACGTTCGCACCTGTTCACCCACACCCCCATTGGGCTCACCACAGCCCCCTAGACTTAAATACGCAATCAAGGGGCCTAGCGCGAATTGGGACGTTACACAGTTACCTTTCAGGTTCTCCACCTTCTTTTTGAGCAAGTTGACAATAATCTTGTTTGCCGCTTCTACCTGGCCATTGCTCCGAGGATGATGGACAGAGGCGAACCTGAGGTCAATCCCCGATTGGGTGCAGAAGTTGATGAATTCTTCGCTGGCGAACTGGGGACCGTTGTCCGTCACTATTGCTTGGGGTAGCCCATGCCTACATATGATTTCCCCCCAAACGAAGTTCCTGACGACCTGAGAGGTAACCTTGGCTAGAGCTTTGAATTCCAGCCACTTTGAGAAGTAATCAATCATGACGAGGAGGAACCTCCTTTGCCCGCTAGCTGGAGGAAAGGGCCCGACTAGATCCATCCCCCAAATGGCGAAAGGCCATGGCGCCGTGATACTTCGAAGCCTATGGGCGGGCGAGAGCTGGAGGGGAGCATGTACCTGACACTTCAGACATCTCTTTGCAAACTCAGCTGTATCCTTCCTCAAGGTCTGCCAAAAATATCCTTGCCTTATCACCCTTGCCTCCAATGTCCTTCCCCCTTAGTGACTGCCACACTCTCCAGAATGCACCTCTTCCAGGATCTTAGGGACTTCCTCCTCAGCTACACATCTCGCGAGGAGCCCTGAAAACATCTTCCGATGCAATCTCCCCTCCAGCATCAGATAGTGAGCCGTCTTGTGCCTGAAGCTTTTTGCATTTTTGACTTCCTCCAACAGCTCTCCTGTGGTTAAGAAGGTCACCAACGGATCTATCAATGAGGGCCGCCGACATACCTCCATCAACTCCCCCTCTTCAATGGCTGGCCGAAATAGTTCGGTTAGGGTACCCCCACCCCGAGGCCCGAACTTTGCTAACCGGTCAGCTGTCATGCTTTCCTCCCTGGGAACATGTTGAATAGAAAAGGAACGAAAACCTCCGGTGATGGTCCTTACCTTGGATAAGTATCTCGCGAGGGTGGGCTCCCGAGCCTCAAACTCCCCACGGATTTGTGACACAACTACCATCGAGTCGGTGAAGGCCTCTACATCCCGAATTTCCAGCTCCTTGGCCAACCGAAGGCCGGCTATCACGGCCTCATACTCCGCTTGATTGTTGGTCACAGGGAAGTGGAAGGCCACTGCCTGTTCTATGGTAACCCCTTGAGGGCTTACCAACACCACACCTCCTCCCAGGGAGTGCCTTCCTGAAGCCCCGTCGACGATCATTCTCCACGCTTCCTGCGACCTCGGCTCTTCTTCCTCGGCCTCGGTGACATAATCCACCAAAAAGTCTGCCACGGCCTGGGCTTTGATGGAGAGCCTTGGGACAAAGGAAATGTCAAACTCGCTAAGCTCGATGGACCACTTTGCCAACCTTCCCGAATGCTCCACCCCCTCGAAGACCTTGCGAAGAGGATGATCGGTCACAACCTTAATCGAATGCGCTTGGAAATACGGACGGAGCTTCCTTGCCGAAACGACCAAGGCATAAGCCAGCTTCTCCAGGATGGGGTAGCGGAGCTCCGCCTTTTTCAAGATTCGGCTCACATAGTAGACGGGTAGCTGCTTCTTCCCTTCTTCTCTAACCAAGACTGAGCTTACAGCTTCTTCCCCCACCCCGAGATATAAGGTCAGGTCTTCTCCCTTCTTGGGGCTTTGGATTAGCGGAGCCCGGGAGAGTTGCCTCTTCAGTCCTTGGAAAGCCTCTTCGCATTCAATCGTCCATTCAAACACTTGATTACCACGAAGCACCTTGAAAAAGGAGGAGCACTTGTCCCCGGACCGAGAGAGGAACCTGCTCAGTCCGGCCAACTTTCCGGTTAAGCGTTGGACCTCCTTGGCATTACGAGGTGATTCCAAGTCCAAGATGGCCTTTACCTTGTCTGGGTTAGGTTCTACCCCTGCCGGGGTCAGGAGGTGTCCAAGGAATTTCCCGCGACTGGCCCCGAAGACACACTTCAAGGGATTCAACCTCATCTTGAATCTCCGCAGGGTGGAAAACGTCTCTTACAAGTCCCGTAGGTGGAACTCCAGGCATTTGCTTTTTACCATCAGATCGTCGACGTAGACCTCTAGATTCTTCCCTCTTTGATCCCGGAAGACCCGATCCATCATGCGTTGGTACGTTGCCCCTGCATTCTTCAACCCGAAGGGCATCATCTTGTAGCTGAAGCATCCCTCTCTTGTGATGAAGGAAACATCCTTGACATCGGGAGGGTGCATCCGAATCTGATGGTAACCTGAAAAAGCATCTAAAAAACTCATGAGAGAAAAACCGACGGCTGAGTCAACCAGCGCGTCGATCCGAGGCAGGGGGTAGCAATCCTTAGGACATGATTTATTTAACAAGGAAAAGTCAATACACATGCGCCATTTTCCTCCCCCCTTTTTCACCATTACCACATTGGAGATCCAGCCTGGATACTAGATCTCCGAGATGAAGCCCGCCTCCAAGAGCTTCTTGACCTCTTCCCGGATCGGCTCCTCCAGCTTGGTGGCGATGGCCCTCATCTTCTAGCGTATGGGGCGAGTCCTGGGGTCCAGGTTCAGGCGATGGCAAGCCACGTCTGCGTCGATGCCCGACATGTCTGCCGCGCTCCAAGAGAAGATGTCGACGTTGCTTTGGATGCAGGCTCGCATCCGCTCCTGATCCTTGAGGCTTAAGCCTCCGCTGACCCTCACCTTTTGTACCTGCCCCGCTCGGGTGTGCACCTCCATCTTTATCACCTCTTCGGACGGCTCCAATCCCGTCCGTTCCCAACCTGCCCTTGCCTCTTCTGGCTCAATCTCTTCTCCTCCAAGCTCATCAACCTCCATCGCCTCCTCCAAGCTCTCACCTTGCCTCTGCTCTCCTTCTTCTGCCGCCCCTCTTGTTTCTTCCAGGCCAATTTCCTCTACCTCCATCTCCTCTGCCTCCAACTCCTCCGCTTCCTGCGGGCTCGCCTCCTACACCTCTTCCGCTTGCTTTTCGACAACCTCCTTCGCCTCCTCCAGGCTTGTCTCCCCTTCCCCAACACCTCCTTCCTGCTCAGCCATCTCCTTCTCCAGCTCTTCCGCTTCCACCATCCACGACACGGTGTTGACCGCCATCACGTAGCACTGCCTTGCCACCTTTGAATCCCCCCTGATCCTAACCTGTACCCCTCCATTGTTGAACTTGAGGCATTGATGGAATGAGGAGGGTACGCAGCGAAAGGCGCTGATGAGGGGACGTCCAAAGATGGCATTGTAACTACTTGGGGCATCCACGATCACGAACCTGCAGTTCCGTGAGACGCCCCCAAGCCTTACATGCAGGCCTACTCCCCCTTCTACTTCCTTTCTCTCCCCAGAGAAGCCGAAAAGCGGTCCATCGGAAGCTAGGACCCTTTTCCCTTCCACCCCCATCTCGTCAAAGGCCTTCTTGAAAATCACGTTCACCGAGCTCCCGTTGTCCACCAGTATCTGGGAGACGGTGAAGTTCTCCACCGCTATCTGGATCACTAACGCGTCGCAGAACGGATCCTCATAGTCTGGCATATCTGCGGATGAGAAGATGATCTTTTCTTCTGGGGG
This sequence comes from Platanthera zijinensis, assembly GCA_039513925.1. NCBI lineage: Eukaryota > Viridiplantae > Streptophyta > Magnoliopsida > Asparagales > Orchidaceae > Platanthera > Platanthera zijinensis. The sequence continues at coordinate 42,374,544 of CM077083.1, forward strand.
GAGCTAAGGAGGTCGAGGCGACCCCTCTGCGGAACATGGTTTGCAGGCTCCCCTTGCGGGTTGCCTCGATCCCTACTCCCCCATGGATCACTCTGATCCCCCCTCGGGTCCCCACGTCGACCCTGTCCTCACATATGTCCTCAACCTCTTCTCGCTGCACCTCCACGATCCTTGCGGGCAGATCTTGCCTCCCCGCACCTCTGGCCTCCCTCATCTCCAGAAACTCCGGACAGGTGGCCGTTGCGTGGCCCTCCTCCTGATGGAAGTCACAATAGGGCAACGCCACCCTGCCCCCTCTTCCTACTCCTCCTGCCCTTCTCCCGGCTCCCCGAATTCCTCTTCCTCTTCCCACCTCCATGGCTTCTTGTGGTGGTGGGAAGTGACCCCTCGGTCCCTGCCTCCATCCTCCTTGCTCCAACCTTCTCGGTTCCCGGTAAATGTCTCTTCCTTGAGGACCTCCTTGGCCCTGGGGGCGACCTTCCTTAGGCCTCCAACCCAATCGGTTGTTTGGCTCCCTGGCCCCCCCATGCTGCTGCCCCTGCCCTCGGGGTTCTTCTCTTCTCCTATCCTCTCTTTTCTCCCTCTGTTCTCTCAACTCCCTCTGTCTTCCTGTCGCCGGCTCCTTCGCATCGTCCTCGGCCAACCTGGCCAACTTTCTTGCAAACGCCGGGTTTGACCTCTCAAAGTCTATCTCCTTTGCCGCCCTCTCCATGAGCTCCTCAAAAGAGAGAGGGGGCACTCTCTTCAACTCCATGCTGAAAAACCCTGGCCTCAGCCCCAGGGTGAAGGCAAGCATCAGCGCATACCCCGGGACCTCCTGGACTAGGAGAACCTCCTCTTGGAACCGGTCGACATAGTAACCCAACGTCTCCTCCGGCCCTTGCCTCACTACAAACAGGCATTCAGCCTCCTTCTTCCGCTTCTTTGAAGTCGAGAACCTCAACAAGAAACCTCTGCGCAGATCTTCAAAACTGTAGATGGAGCTTGCCGGCAATTGGTGGAACCAATCCCTGGCCTTTTCCTTCAAGGTGATGGCAAAAAGCCTACACTTAAAAGCATCAGACATTTGCCTGATCGACACAACGTCTTCGAACCACTACACATGCTGAACCGGGTCATCCTTCACGGTGTAGTAGGTTATGTCTGGCTCCCGGAACCCCTCCGACACTGGAGCCGAGACGATGAGCTCGCTAAATGGGGTCTCGCCTCCCGCCTGGCAAGAAGGCACGTCTCGCGACCTCGGCTGGCTGGACCGATCCGCGAGACCATGCCCGGGGAAGAGTTCCCGCACTGTCGCCTCCTCGCCCAGATCCGCCGGAAGCTCCTTCTCGGGATGCTGGCCTGGGAAAAGCTCCCGCGCGGCTACGTCCCTCTCGCCTGCCTCCACCGGGACTTCCTTCCCGGGGCGTTGCCCTGGGGCGTTCTCGCCTAACAGCGGAACCGCCTCCACTGGAACCTGCGGCGTCTCCCACTACTTCCTTGCCGAGAATGCCAAGCTGATCGTCTGCATGACCTCTCGCCTGAAGTCTTCAAACATCTTCCTCGTCGCCTCGTCCACCCGGGTGGAGGATCCTCCTGCGCTAGATCCTTCACCTTCCCATCCTGCCATGGGACTTAACTCAAGATTTTCTTGCGCCGACTACTTCCACACTCACCGCACCAGAACTGTTGAAGCCAAAATTGACCCCAACGAATGTTCACGAACCAAAGTGTAGCCAACGCCTACTTCTCCCAAATCTCGACCCCTGACTGGCTGCTAAGGTTCTAAGACTGACCCAAAGCCTCAGCTGAAAGGTCCCACCTCACACCCAGAAGATCTCTGAGAGCTTCCCCTCCAAAGCCAAATGTCGGGCTGGGAGCTCTTCAGAAAGCACTAGAGTTGGAGAATAATGAAAAAGCCTGCTTTCCAAAGAGCCCCTATGGGTCTTTTTATAGTCTTCCCCTAACCTGAAAATACTGAAATACCCCTGGAGGGTCTGCCAATAGCCAGATCCCGCTGTCATCCTAGGGGCATACAGGTAATTTTACACGGGGATAATAATATTAAAATAATCTTTTCCTAGGGGCTGGGCCCCACCAACTGAACCTGCTTGGCGAGAACCCCGGGCGAGATGGCTCTCGCTGAGCCCCGGCTTGGCTTATCCTGGCGAGATCTCCCGCCGAGAGGGTTCTCGCTCCCGGAATTCTTGATGCCACTGTCGCTGGACGCGGCGCTGGGCGAGTGGAGCTCTCTCAACGCCCTCTTGCTCGCCCCCAGGGAGAGTTCCTTCCAGGCGGGAGCTCTACTGCCCCGAAGGCTACGGCCGACCTGAAGACCCGAGTCCTGGCGCGAACAATCTCGCCTACTGGTTGGCGGGAGCTCCCTAAGGGTGAGAACTCTGCTAGTCTGCCCTTGGGCTAACCCGGGACTAGCCCAACACCGACCCCTGAAGTCTGTCTTCTGGGTCCTACCCAGCGAATATGGGGTTGTACACTTAGCATTCTCATCGAGACTTAGCTGTTCAAGTCTTGCACCTGCATCTTCAATAATGCCACTAGAAGAATTGCTGTTAAGAAAGCTTCCTTCATCAAATACAACATTAATGGATTCCTCTACCACTAGGGTTTTCTTATTAAAAACCCTATATGCCCGACTTTGGCTACTATAGCCCATGAATATGTCTTCGAAGCATTTTTAACCAAATTTAGTACACGGGTACTTCCCGTTATTGAGTACATAGCATCTGCAGCCAAAGATCCTTAAATAGAACATGGTTGGTTTCCTACCTTTCAGTAGCTCATAAGGCGTCTTACGATGACTCTTGTTGATTAAAGCCCGGTTTTGTACATGACAAGCCTTATTGACAACCTATGCCCAGAAGTATCCTGGGAGAGAAGCGTCATTCAACATTGTCGTGCAAGCTTCAATGAGAGTTCTATTTCTCCTCTCCGCAACTCCATTTTGCTGAGGAGTGCGCGGGGAGGAAAACTCATGAAAGATACCATGTTCTTCACAAAATTCTGTCATAGCACCAGACTCGAATTCTTTTCCATGGTCACTTCTGATTTTGACCACTGAGCAGTTAAGTTCGTTCTAAATCTTCTTGACAAAACTAGTGAAGATGTCAAACGTTTCTGACTTTCATTTTAAGAAGAACACCCATGTAAACCGAGAGTGATCATCAACAATAACTAGCGTATATGACTTGCCTCCCAAGCTATGAACTTGCATTGGACCAAACAAGTCCATATGCAGAAGATAAAGACATCTGGAGGATTCTTTGTCTGCACTGCCCTTAAAGGTAGCCCGAGTCTGTTTACCCTTCTGGCACGCAGGATAGGGGCTATCTTTGATGTACTTAATAATGGGAGCATCTCTTACTAAATTTTTAGAAAACAACATATTAATAGTCTTGAAATTAATATGTGCCAACCTCTTGTGCCATTGTTCAAAAAGAGATGCACTGCCTTTTGCTACTAGGCACACTGGGGTAGAAGAATCTAAACTAAGAAAATCTAAACAAAAGATATTTCTGCTCCTAATGCCGGTTAATATCGTCTCCGAAGAGGCACACGATATTATTAAGCATTTATTCTTGCAGAACTTAACGTCATATCCTTTATCACACAACTGACTTACACTGATCAGGTTATTATTTAACCATTCAACATAGGCCACGTCAGTGATAGAGATTATATCGTTGGAAATCAGACCGACCTCCGGTGACTCCTCGATCTGATCCTCCAAAGATGACTTTGGGTCCATTTTTGACTAGAGAGTCATCACGCAGCAGGCTTCTAGTCCCAGTCATATGCCGGGAACATCCACTGTCCAAGTACCAGATTAAAGTTTTGGTGGCCTTTGGACATTCCTGCAAAACAGAATTAATTTCCCTTAAGAACCCAATCGAACTTGGGTCCTAGATTCCTTGTTAGCACACTCCCCCTCGGATGGTTAACCCTACGAGTGGTCGGTCTCGCATTGCTAACATGAGGAGTCTCGTTATATCTCGGATTAAACCAGCAATCCACGACAAAGTGACCAACTTTGCCACAGCACAAACAGTCAAATCTGTTGTACCTTTTCCTAGGCTCCTATTTCACCCTTAGAACGGTGAGTCCAGCCGGGGCCTTGGATCTGGAGGTGGGGCCATCATGATGACAGTAGTCACATGATTTCTTCACCTTCTGTTCCTTCAGTATAACAGGCTTGGATTTTGGTGCCTGCTTCCTATTATGGCCGCAAGAGAAGTGGCATAATCCTCCACTTGGATTTCCTCATAAGGTGCCTTAAAGACACTCTCACCGTAGTTGCGGGAGAAGGCCCAACAATCATACCGGCTCTTTGGCTTTTCAACCGAGGGCCGGAAGAAGTGGCCATAGGTTGACTCAAATTCCTGTTCATTGCAGGGAAAGCCAGGCTTCCTGAATTCAACAGGGTTGAGTGGGGCCTTTCCCATTTCTACAGCAAAGGCCTTCTTAGCAGCCTTATTTTTCCTCTGCTTTCTGTTTTCATGGATGTTTTACAAGGCGCACCCACATGCCCCAAGCCAGCGCCCTTAACCTGAGTAGAGAAGGTATCAACCAGTGGAAGAACAGTCTTTGGCATAGAGAAGTTTTTGACAATCTTCCTTTCTGCCGCAAGTTGTTCTTCCAACTTATTGATTTCTTCCTGTTTAAGGTCAAGGAGACTTAGAGACTCAGAGTGCTTAGAGACCAGGTCCAGGTGCTCCTATCGGAGAGAAATCAAGGTAGTAATCTCTTCCCTTAGGGAGACACCCTCGACCTTAAGGAATTTGACTTCCTTTTTCTTAGCCCTCAATCTCTTGCGGCATTCCTCGAAGGTGTTGAGCAGAAGCTCACACTGTTTGAGGAGCTCGGCTTCTCGGGAAGAAGGGCTATCCTCGAGATCATCATCAGGAGACACATAGTCAGAGTCAGAGAGGGGGGTACGAGCTTTTACCTTCCCAGTAAATGGGGGGCAGTCTCTTTCTGAGTCAGAGTGACCCACTAGCCCGAAGTAGGCTTCTTCATCATCACTAGAGTCTGAGGAATAAGACTCACTCAGTGTCTTTGGCTTTTCAGCGATGTAGCTTCTCTCTTTCTTCTTATCTCTAGAGGATCTGTGCTCCTCTCCCTTCCCCTTCTCTCTCTTGCCTTGATGGCAGTCAGCCACGACGTGTCCTGGCTTATTGCACCCAAAACAAATGATGTCAGCATGATGATGTTTGTTCGGTTTTTATTCATACCTGTCAGATTCTTATTCTGATTTCTAGAGGAGGAGCCGTCTCTCTTTCTTTGATTCCTCATCTTGAGGAACTTCTTGAATTCTCGGGTGATGAGGGAGAAGTCCTTTTCAGACAGCTCTGAGCTGTAGGAGCATGGCTCGGAGTCTTCCTCCTCATCCTTTTTCCACGAACGGGACGGGGCATCCCCCTTGCCTTTCTTGGAGTGAATGGCTTTTAGGGCCACAGTCTTTTCTTTTGCTGCGGCTTTCTCGGCTTCTTCTTCTGCTTTCCTCGTGTTCAGCTAAAGCTCATAGTACATAAGCTTCCCAAATAGTATCTGAGGATCAGTTTCTGCTAATTTGCAAAACTCTTGGATGGCGCAGATCTTCGTGTCTCATTCCTTAGTAAGGGACCTAAGGAATTTATCATTCAGTTCACCATAAGTGAACACTCTTCCATATCCCTTTAGGGCATTGACGATCTTGAGGAAATTCTCCAAGGTAACTCCGATCTCTTCCTTGGGCCCTTGCCTGAAGGCCTCATATTTCTGATTCTGGAGGGATCTCTGATCATCCTTCACTTCATCTGTGCCCTCCATCAGAATAATCAGACAGTGCCAGATATCCTTGGCTGTCCTGCAGTTGCAGAAGTTCTGCATCATGGAGTCATCGACTGCACTGACTAGAATGTTCTTTGCCTTCTTGTAAAGTCTGACCAGCACCATCTCATCCTTGTATATTTCAGAAAACTTCTTAGGCACCATTTTGGTAGGATCAATGGTGGAGGTCTTAGTGGGAATATAAGGTCCCTCCTCCATGATCATGAAGAGTCGGGGGTCAACTGCTTCCATGTAAAATCTAATCCTTTCCTTCTAGATAGGAAAGTATTTCCTGGTGCACACTGGGATCTTGCCTGAGTACTTGAGTCCGTCCATAGTAGATATTTGCCTTCTTCTTGACACTAGTGGCAGGAACTTACTCAAGGTGTTAACCTTTTTGATGAGTAACCTCCCTCTGATATCACTTGAAAGTCACTCTAGTGTCAACTACCTTCACCTATGGGGGGGGGGGGGAAGGTGATTTGCAGCCGTTTTGTGGAATTAAAAATTTACCTGCACAATAAAACAAAACAAGCACAACTCAGAAACACACAGGCAGTTATAGTGGTTCCCTGATTTGGGTACGTCCACTCTCCCCCTTCGACCTATCTCCCAACAAGGGATGACTCGGTCACTTCACCAACAGGATTGAAATCCAATCCTTTCATTATGGAAGAAACTCTTCCACCCGAAGGAGTAACTACTCCTCCACCACGGGTTGCACCCAACCCTTATAGTGAGGAACCAAAGTTTCTTTACAACAAAAGTAAAAATAGAATGTACAAAATACAAACTATGTATGGAGCGCTCGGTGTCCCTCTTTGTTTGATGAAGCATTCTTGAAGAAGACGAAGAGTCCACGACCTAAGCACTCTCTTGGAGAGGATCTCCCCGAGATCGGCGGCGGCAAGGATTGCGGCGGCGATGCTTTCGAGATCCAAACTTCATAACAAAGCTAGCAAGGTCTACCAACGATCTTACTTTGATCGATCGTCTTAATCGATTCAGAAGGGGAAAGTATTCCCGTTCAAGAAACCAAGAGACAAAGGATCTCAATAAAGAAACATGAGACGCATTGCTTGGCTGAGTTTATGTCGTCGGGAGATCAAGAAAAATCCAATACCAGCGGCGGCGACAACCTTTCGAGCGGCGATGGAGGCGGAAGAAGTTCCGCGATGAGCTAGGTCAAGTCGGCGGCTCGTTTCTTTTTCGCGTGTAGGGATTATCTGTAATGTTCAAAATAAGCGAGTATTTATACTGTAGATCATCTTTTATGATTGTTGTGGGCCCCATCAGAAGAAACCCTAATTTTTGTTCAAACAGCGCCTGAACATTTGGTCCGGTCCAGCGAGCCAATGGAATTTGCCTAAGGCAAATTCGGCGGGAATCATTGGTGATTCTCGACGAATCGGCGAGAATCACTTATGATTCCAGTCGAATTCTCCTTAGAAGAATTCTAGCTGAACAACAAGCCATCCAGAGAGAATCAGCGAGAATCACAATCCATTCTCGATGAATCGGGGAGAATGCAAAGTCATTCTCGCCAATTCGGCGAGAATCACTTAGTGATTCTCGATGATTCGGCGAGAATCACTTAGTGATTCTCGTCGATTCTGCCTTAGCTAAATTCTAGACGGCGTTTAGACAGCCAGATGAATTCGGCGAGAGTAGGCTAGTGATTCTCGACGATTCGACGAGAATCAGTAGTGATTCCCGTCGAATCGGAGAGAATCACTTAGTGATTCTCGTCGAATTTTCCTTAGACGATTTTTCGTCTATCTTCCCGTGAGCTGATCTTTGACCCATCCTTGCTCCTTGTCTGCTCTTGATCTATCTCAGCCCTGTACTTGAAAATAAGTACACTCCAATAGAGAGACTACACGTGAGCCAACACACTGATCTGCTCAACGAGGGATTACGTTGCGCAGACCCGTGTATATTGACCCACTGCACCCTGACATTGGTGTGTACTTGTCGTGGAATAACTGCAAGCACAACTTGATAGAAAATCATCAAATATATTATCTATTCACCTTAGCTTGTTCAGAGGCTTCTTCAAATCAGGTGCATTGTGGATACAATACCCAACACTGTCTTCTTCACGAACCGTGAAGGCTGATGGTCGCCTGAAAACTCTCCAATTGCAGCGAGAAGGAGCTCCAAATTCTCCGCTTGAGAAGGAGATGAAGGAAATGACGGAAGATCTTCACTTGCGGTGAAGTTCGGAGGAGGAATGGTGGTCAAACAAGCTCTCCAAGGAAGAGAGAGGAAAAAGAGGCTAGAGGGCGATTTTCCCGCTCAAAGGGCAGAAATGGAGGAATTTTTCGTCTTCAGTCAACTCCTGAACTTAAATACAACAAGGTCAGAAAAATGGTCACGCACGGTCTGGCCCACGACCGTGCGTTTAACGTGCGATAATAATTTTTAGGATAAAGCTTGCAGATGAAGATGCGTTGACCCGTGCGTTTTACTCGCACCCGGACGCTACCGCCCGTGAATGAAGGAAATCGCATGGGTAACAGCAGAGCGCTGAGAATCCCGGCAAACAGGTAGAAATGTGGGATTTACTCGCGCACGTGCACTTCTGTCCGTGCATGAACAAATCACACGATTAAATACAGAACGCTAAAAACTAAATAGCTACGGGAAAACTGTGCGTTTCATTGGCGCGCGGTTCAGAAGAAATCATGCGTTAATCGTGCGTGAAGATCGTCGAGCTCAGCTCGCCGATAGTCGTCGAGCTCCGCTCGCCGATAGTCATCGAGCTCCGCTCGACTATTTCCTATTCAACAAAACACACGATCGGGCATAAAGCATGCGCTAAGGAAACGCACGACCGTGCGTTTTCCACAAATCAGAATTCCTGCCTTGGGGAAAACGCACCAACTGCACAGCAAAAAACAAAACTGGAGCACAAGCTCCCAACACCAATACACAACACAAAACAACCAAATCCAAATGAGGAGTACCCCAGTACTTACTCCCAACATCCCGGTGCAATTTGCAAACCAAAAAGGGCCAAAACAGTGCAATATTGGCTAAGTGAAGCCCTAATCAAATATATGACTTTTCCTAATGAAATAGTAGTGCACAAGCGAGATAATAAGCCCAGATGAGTCCGGAAAACCCTATATAAATCGGACTCATCAATCGCGCGCTCCAATTTCCATTTCCAAGGGAAATGAGCATAATAAATCCCAAGCGCCACCCTAGGATCAAAGAAAATGGGAAAAATATCAAATCTTATCACCATGCCCCCAAATTTTAATTAAACCTCTAATAGGGTATAAAATAAGCCTAAATTTTTTTTCATAATTTTCCGAGCCATTTTGGGCCCTTATTTTGGCCAAATAAATTTTGATTAGGCTTTTAAAAATACCATATCATTTTCAAAAATTCTCAAAAATTTTGCAGAGGAAGCCCTTGATAAGGGGAACAACTTTAATGTTCAACACTTTTTACCTAGGAGCCTATGTATCTTTATAAAAAAAATATTAGAGGTTCTGATTAATAATTTGGTCTGCATATAACAGATCAAGGCTCATCCTGCGGCCAGGATTTCGCAGGACAGCGAAAACCTCCAACACTTCCCCACTGCAGATCGGCCATGGATCCCCTATGGGGGGAACAGAAGAGGAGGCGGGGTGGGAAAAAGAAGATCATGGCCGTCCATATCATCACCGAGAATGGACGGCGGTGATCAATTCCCACTAGTAGCAAGACGGTGGCACTCCGCCACGGTCGGCTAGCCACTGCTGGATGCCGGCGCGGCCCCCAACCGGTTCACCGGGGGCAGGCGAGTCTTTGGGTGGTGGCCCAGTGGCCTGCCGCCGCCTGAAATCTTCAACCCGAGAGCAAGGTGGCGGCGGCTCTGCTCCCTAGGCCGCCGCGCCACCCTGCTTCTCTTGCATTGAATACAACCATGAAACCACCACTGGTCGGCGCGTGATGAGTCCCTATTTCATACCGAATTTCGGACTCATCTAGGCTCATTTGCATGTATTTGCACTACCATTTAGCGCCATTAGCACTCCTTTTGGTTCGCTACGACATTCCACGTCGTGTGCACTCTTTTGGCCTATTTCTGTGCGTGTATTTATTCTCATCGTGTGATGCATTTTTATTTTTATCTGTGACTGCCATGTCGACATCCCGTCCAGTTTTCCTGCAGGTTCTGGGATCGTGTGGGCGTCCGGGATAGGGCTTTCACTTTTTTTTTGCAAAGGAACCAATGGTCGTGCGTTTTTACTCACGCACGACCATCGATCTCTTTGGCGCACGACCACTGGTCGTGCGCAGTCTGAGCTCTAGTTTTATTGTCCTGTCCCGCCATATAGCACGATCATTAGCTATACCGCGCACGATCACTGTTCGTGCGTTGCCAGTCGTGCACAGTCATGCTATCTTTTTCCATTTTTCTGACCCATATTGCACGATCACCACCCTTGCCGCGCACAATCACTGATCGTGCGCTGCTGATCGTGCACATGCTTTAATTTCCTGATACAGGTTCTACAGGTTGTTGTCGCACGGGCGCTGACATTGTTCACGCACGACCACTGGTCGTACGCCGGTGGTCGTGCGCACTATTTAATTCTGCTTCTATAAATTGGCCTGCTCCGCGAATTAGGTCAACGGACCTTGATCGAACTTGGCCGCCACTTCGCCCTTCCGCATTTCAGACGCTCCATCCATCTCCACCTTCATCCCTACCATCGGGAGGTGATTTCCGGCGATTTTAGAGCATTCCGCATCCTCCGGTGACCCCTCCGGCCATTAACGACTTCTTCTCCGAGCTTTCTACTGAAGAAGAAGATGATGAAGACGACCTAGAGAACGGACTCAAAGGCCCTCGAGGTGACAGCTCGACGGTACCGGAAGCCTCCTCGGACTGCGCGTGGAAGCGGATTGACAACCCGCACCTCCGGCCAACAACCGCGGTGGAACTTCACTCTCTTGGTTTACTCTTCCTCTACCCTTCTTGTAGTGTATGAATGACTCAAGCTTGTTGTGAACTTCAAATTTCTAGTTATTTGTAATTGGATGTTTGTTGTTTAAACTTGTTTGTGGGATTTGTGTTGTGATGCGCCTTGCCCCATCACACTTCCGTCGTTTCATGTGAATGCACTCCACACTAAACACCTCACCCACTGGCTTACCGTCCACTCGCCCTACCGAAGTACGGCATAGCGGCCGATACACCCATCTCGCCTTGCGAAGCGGTGAATGCGACCCGCATAGTTAGCTTTAATTTCTTTGTTTGTAAGAACACAAATCTCAAAGCCCCTTTGTTTTTTCTTTTATTTCGCAAACTCTAATAACAATAATTTCGGATCATTCGTCGTTCCACGCCAACTGCATTCCTCAAGAGACCGACACTCGGGGATTTATTCCCAAACTTTATTACTTGTGCGACCGGTGCGCTTGCCGTATTTACACGCATCAAGTTTTTGGTGCCTTTGCCGGGGAATGCAACTGTAGAACGACCACGACGTATGAAAGTGTTGTTATAGAGTTAGTTGTTTTTTTGACCGCTGTTTCTTTGTGTAGTTGCCACAGCGAATGCAGGGTCATCACTCTCTCAATGCTTTCTATTCAGCAGCAAACCTATCAATCTGGCCTCACCAATCGAGTGGAAATGAGTAATGACAATTTCGAAATCTCGCCCGATTTGATCGAGTATATCATCGAAAACTGTCAATTTAATGAAGACGGAAGCACTGATGCCGTCTGCCACGTTCAAAGGTTTTTGGAGATTTATAACACGTGCTCGTCAAACACTGCCAAATGCGAGCAGTTGAAGATTCGTCTCTTCTCTTTTTCTTTAAGGGACGACGCAAAACAATGGTATCATGGTTTACGAAAGGGAATACATTACTCCTGGAAGCAGCTCGAAGGAAATTTTTTGACAAAATTCAGGCAGCAAATGGTAACCAGAGACAATTACAAGGAGCTCATCACCTTCTCCCAACGGGAGGAAGAAACCTTGTTCGCTGCTTGGGAACGTTTTCAGTCTCAGCGGAGGGAGTGTTGCGGAGTGGAAGTGTCGGACATCCTCCTAATCCAAACTTTTTACTTTGGTATTTTTGGCAGATTCCGGCCACTACTTGATGTCGCAGCCGGCGGAACTCTGTTTAACAAATCCAGCAAAGATGCTTGGGAGATTATGGACAACATTTCCCAAACTAGTAGGCATTGGGATGCAACTCTCTACCCCAATCCCTCTGAGGAGATAAGATCGGCGGCCCTTAATGAAGCCATAAATCCTCCTGTGTCGAAGACCGAGCAATTTTTCGCGTATGTATGCAGATTGATGGAAATGTTCAACGAACTAGCTTCCACCATTCAACGTCTGCAAACAGCCTTCGGGATTCTTACGGAAGCACTGCTATGTTCAGTCGATCTGAAGCAGGAAACGGTACATTCAATGAGGCTGAGAAGTGGAAAAAACCTCGAGCAAGCCTTGCCTCCGGATCCTCCTGCACAATCTTCTTATGTACCCATTTTTGATTCGATAATGGAACATCCGTCTTCGCCGACCGAGAAAGAACCCACGACAGCACTGCCAATTGTGAAGAACACCATGAGACCACCATTTCCCCATCGACTACAGATTGAAAAGACCGAAAGGCAATTTCAGAAGTTCCTTGAGATCATGAAAGGAGTTCAAATTAGCATACCGTTGACTGAATTCATCACTCAGATCCCTGGATATTCCAAGTTCCTCAAGACCCTCATCTCGAGGCGTAAACCCTTGGAAGGATTGAAGATGGTTAACCTCACCGAAGAGTGTTCCACTCTCCTTTCTAGCTATCCTCCAACCAAACGCAGAGATCCTGGCAGCTTCACCATCCCCTGCAGAATTGGCCTCCACAGGTTTGGCCACGCACTTTGTGATTTGGGAGCTTCGATAAATCTGATGCCGCTTTCCATCTTCCAAGAGCTAGGTGTCGGGATTCTTCAGCCCACCCATCTGAGGTTGCAGTTAACCGATCGTTCGATAAAAAGACCAGCTGGGATAGTTGAAGACCTCACTATTACGGTTAACGGCCTCGCTTTCCCGGCCAATTTCGTCATCCTCGATATGACGACTGATCCCGAGGTTCCTATAATTTTAGGAAGGCCCTTCCTTGCCACCGCCCGGGCAATTATCAATGTCGACCAGGGGGAACTAACTCTAAGCTTGGGAGAAGAATCAATTTCTTTTAATGTTCACGAACCGCCACAACAACTCAGAATCACTAACTGTGACAATGCTGATTTGATTGAAGACCCGGATATGTGCGGCGAATTGATTCTTGACCAGGACGAGCTAGAATGGGAAAACGGGGACGCTCTCTCCACCAACTTATCGGAAACTCCACATCTAATCAGAGAACCCCCCATCGCTACCGCTACTGTCACTTTGAAGCCGCTGCCCGAATCCTTGAAATATGCTTTCTTAGAGGAGGGCGCAGCCTGTCCGGTTATTATCTCCGCACCTCTCTCCGCCGACAACGAACTTGATTTGCTGAATGTCCTAAAGAAATATAAAAATTTCTTTGGACGATCGTTGGCTGATATAAAAGGCATTAGCCCGGCGTTTTGCATGCACAAAATCCTTCTTGAAGATCAATACAAACCGTCGGCCCAACCTCAAAGGAGACTGAACCCTAAGATGCACTAGGTAGTTCAGGCTGAAGTTATAAAACTGCTAGATGCTGGTATAATTTACCCAATCAGGGACAATAAATGGGTTAGCCCAGTTCAAGTGGTGCCCAAAAAGGGCGGGATCACTATGGTGGCTACTGGTGAAAATGAACTACTACCTACACGCACAATAATTGGGTGGAGAGTCTGCATTGACTACCGAAAACTGAATAAGGCTACGCGCAAAAATCACTTCCCGCTCCCCTTCGTTGATCAGATGTTAGAAAAGTTGGCCGGTCAGGAATATTATTGTTTCCTTGATGGTTATTCGGGATACAATCAAATAGCAGTCGACCCTGACGATCAAGACAAGACGACATTCACTTGCCCATCCGGCACCTTTGCATTCAGACGAATGCCCTTCGGATTGTGCAATGCCCCCGCAACCTTCCAAAGATGTGTGATCGCCATTTTTGGTGACATGATTGGAGATTTCCTGGAGGTATTCATGGACGATTTCTCCCTTTTTGGAAACAGCTTTGACTCCTGCTTAGCGAATCTAGCCAAGGCCCTGAAGCGATGTGATGATTCCAACCTCATTTTGAATTGGGAAAAATGTCACTTCATGGTTCGAGAGGGCATCATCTTGGGCCACAAGGTCTCTTGTCGGGGGCTCGAAGTCGACCAAGCCAAAGTCAGCATCATCAAAAATCTTCCTCCTCCATCTACCGTCAAGGGTATCCGCAGCTTCCTGGGACACGCTGGCTTTTATCGTAGATTCATCAACAATTTTTCATCAATATCCAAACCCCTCACAAAGCTGCTGGCTAAGGATGCTCTGTTTGACTTCGATAAGGATTGCATGCAAGCCTTTATGACTCTCAAGGACCGACTCATCTCCGCTCCAATTTTGGTAGCACCGGATTGGACATAACCCTTTGAAGTCATGTGCGACGCGAGCGATGTTGTAGTTGGTGTGGTGCTTGGCCAAAGGAGAGACAAAATATTCTAAACCATCTCGTATGCGAGCCGAACTCTCAACGAAGCCCAAATGAATTATACCACTACAGAAAAGGAGTTGCTGGCGGTCATCTTTGCTTTTGAAATATTTCATTCGTACTTAGTGTTATCCAAGATCATTGTTTATACTGACCATGCTGCACTCAGGTATTTATTCAAGAAAAAAGATGCCAAGCCCCGGCTAATCCATTGGATCCTTCTGCTGCAAGAATATGTCATCGAGATCCGCGATAAGAAAGTGGTGGAGAATGTCATAGCTGATCACCTATCAAGACTGGAGAGCAATATTGATGATGCTGCATCAAATTGCAAGCGCAATGAGATAGCTGATTGCTTCCCGGATGAACGGCTATTCTCCATCACTTCACTCCCTCCTACAATCCCATGGTACGCTGACATGGCCAACTACCTTGCTTGCAAATCTGTCACTCCCAGCCTATCCTCGCAGCAAAAGCGGAAACTTCTATCTGATGCCAAATATTATTTCTGGGAAGACCCGTTACTTTTCCGTTCGTGCAGTGATGGAGTCATTAGGCGTTGCATACCCGAGATAGAATTCCAATCTGTTTTACATCACTGTCATGACCGGGAGGCCGGCGAGCATTTTGGCGCCACCAGAACGGCACGCAAGGTATTACAATGTGGCCTATTCTGGCCAACCCTTTTTAGAGATGCCCACACGTACGTTGCTAAATGCAATGAATGTCAGAGGACAGGAAATATTTCAAAAAGTGACGAAATGCCTCTCAACAACATGCTCGTCTGTGAGCCATTTGACGTTTGGGGGATCGATTTCATGGGACCCTTCCCCATGTCACACGGCAAACTCTATATCATTGTCGCAGTTGATTATGTCTCCAAGTGGGTTGAGGATGAAGCTGTTGCCGCAAATGACGCCCGTACGGTTTTGACTTTCTTACACAAGAATATTTTTTCTAGGTTTGGTGCTCCGCGTACCATCATCAGCGACGGAGGGAGCCATTTCTGCAACAAATCCTTCTTGCAACTCATGAAGAAGTTTGGAGTTCACCACAAAATCTCTCTTGCCTACCATCCTCAAACGTGTGGGCAGGTAGAATTGTCAAATCGGGAGCTCAAAAAGAATCATTGAAAAATCTATTAATTCCAACAGGAAAGAGTGGGCCAAGAAGGTTGACGACGCCTTATGGGCATACCGAACCGCCTTCAAGACCCCTATTGGTATGACTCCCTTTCAGCTTGTTTATGGGAAAGCCTGCCACTTGCCGGTCGAGTTAGAACACAGCGTTATGGGCAACCAAGTTGCTAAACATGGACATTGATGCTGCCGCAAGCAAACGCCGCGCCAAACTGAGTGAGCTGGAGGAACTCCGACATTTTGCTTATGAGAACACGCAGATTTACAAAGAAAAAATGAAAAAATGGCACGACCGTCACATCATCCCAAAAGAATTCCACCCGGGAGACCAAGTCTTGATGTACAACTCTCGCCTCCGTTTGTTTCCAGGAAAGTTAAATTCGCGGTGGAGCGGCCCCTTCACAGTGATCGGAGTTTCCCCTTTTAGCGCAATTGAAATAACCGGGAAGAGCGGAGACAATTTTAAAGTCAACGGGCACCGGCTCAAATTGTATGATGGTGGTGCTATCTTTGGCGAACCTCAAAGCTTGCAACTCGCTGATCCCTCGCAAAGCAATACTATGCTGCCTTGATCACCAGCTTTCACAGCGGATTTGCTAGCTTTGTAGAAACTTTTCGTTGTTTTGTGTTATTCTTTTTCTGCAACTCTTCTTTTATTACTGCAAGAACATTTTATAAACTGCTAATATAGGTATTTGGTCCACCTTAAGGACGGTAAACAAAAGGGCTATTCGGGAGACAACCCAAGCTTGGACCTCTTTGGTCCCTCTTCTGTTTATGCTTTTTTATTTCCCTTGTCTATTTTATTTGCTGTTATTTGTTTTTTTTTCTTGTTTTGTCTGTTCCACCTAATTCACAGGTACAACATATTTTTTGTGCGATCCAGCAGCCTCCGCCTTCTGGTATGCTCCTTCTTTGGAGCATGCGTACCCTCTCTCCTCAGCCTATTTTTTTATTTTAGATGTCCATTTACATTTATGCTTGTGTTTTCATTCAAGTCTGGGAGGGAGAGCCATTTTTGCACACCACGAGCACACTGTTAGCATGCCAGTAGTTTATTTTATGTTCATTATTGTAGAATCCTGTCACGCACCACTGCACCCACTTGAGCACGCGCTTAGCTTTTGCGTATTGCGAGTCAAACTCGTGTCTTTGTTAGATTTGGGAAAATTTTAGTGCTGGTTTAGGATTGGGAGACAGAGTAAAATGTTGACCTTGCTGTGTTTCTAGTCAACTGCTCTCGTCTTGTGTAGAAATTCGTGTAGATTTAATTTTTCTTTATGCTTATAGTTTTATAATTTTCTATTTGCGTAAATTCTTTTTATTCTACTCAAAAAGTGTGAATCCGGAGTGACTCAAACGGTAGCTTAGGAATGTGTGTAGCCGCCACTAGACTCGTTTTGCTCGAGTCGGGACGACGGATTATCTTTCTCAGTGGCTAAGAACTTGCCCCAAGCTACTCTTGAAGCATTGGTGCATGGTTAGTCTAGCGTGAGCGTGATGTAGGCCATCATTTTGGCCCGGTTGAGCTTTGTACCGTTCCGAACGTCATACCCTCGCTAGCCCCGTTGTGCCTACCCTTCTTTTGATTCAGCTCCACCATTATTTCACCAAAGCCTCATAGCCGATCCCAGTCACGCACCCAAGTCGAGATTTAGTAATTTTCATTTTATGTTGGCATGTTGATGTGGTGATTCTATTTGTGAAAATGTGGAAATGCCCCAAGTTTTATTTGCTGAAATTGTGTTTTGTGAAAGGAAAAAGTTTTAAAAGAAAAATTTATACAAAGAAAATGAGAAAGAAGAAAAGGAAAAGAAAGAGTTTTAATGAAAATCTTTATGGAGATGATTTTTATTTGGAGTACGCGGTGCACACACCCATGTTGCAAAAATCAAGTCTGGGGGTGTGGTTCACCTGGTTATATTGTGTTTTTTTGAGGAATTCTTTTAGGCTAGCTCACTTGGGTTAGGTGCAAAGCCATTCTTTTTATCATTATTTACCTCACCGTAACCCAAGCCTAGTTATTACCTTAAGTCCTACGGATTTGCGCTTGAGTTTAACTAGTGCCGTGGAGAGAGTGTGAACAGGCAAGCGTATGGTCCCCGACATTGGTAGATTCCTTTGAAGGTGATCCCAAGCCCCGGTCTTCGGCAAAGCTCACCTTAGTGGCCAGCCTACTTTCTTCCTACGCGTGACCGGTTGATTCACCGTGATTCTATTTTTGAGTAGTAATAAATTGTTTTTACGCATTGTGAAAAATATAAACTATTTTGCATAATTAGTAATTTCTTCTATTGTATTTTTTTATGCACGCGAGCATGCGACTTCGCATGGTACCCCGTATTTCAATCTCTATGTCAGCTAGATTATTTTCCCGGCCTGCTTAGATTGTGTTTTCTCGGGACACGCAAACAGTTAAGTCTGGGGGTGTGATGAGTCCCTATTTCATACCGAATTCCGGACTCATCTAGGCTCATTTGCATGTATTTGCACTACCATTTAGCGCCATTAGCACTCCTTTTGGTTCGCTACGACATTCCACATCGTGTGCACAATTTTGGCCTATTTCTGTGCGTGTATTTATTCTCATCGTGTGATGCATTTTTATTTCTATCTGTAACTGCCATGTCGACATCCCGTCCAGTTTTCCTGCAGGTTCTGGGATCGTGTGGGCGTCCGGGATAGGGCTTTCACTTTTTGTTGCAAAGGAGCCAATGGTCGTGCGTTTTTACTCACGCACGACCATCGAGATCTTTGGCACACGACCACTAGTCGTGCGCAGTCTGAGCTCTAATTTTATTGTCCTGTCCCGCCATATCGCACGATCATCAGCTATACCGCGCACGATCACTGTTCGTGCGCTGCCGGTCGTGCGTAGTCATGCTTTCTTTTTCTATTTTTTTCCCATATCGCACGATCACCACCCTTGCCGCGCACGATCACTGATCGTGCGCTGCTGATCGTGCGCATGCTTTAATTTCTTGATGCAGGTGCTACAGGTTGTTGCCGCACGGGCGCTGACATTGTTCGCGCACGACCACTGGTCGTGCGCCGGTGGTCGTGCGCGCTATTTAATTCTGCTTCTATAAATTGGCCTGCTCCGCGAATTAGGTCAACGGACCTTGATCGAACTTGGCCGCCACTTCGCCCTTCCGCATTTCACACGCTCCATCCATCTCCACCTTCATCCCTACCATCGAGAGGTGATTTCCGGCGATTCTAGAGCATTCCGCATCCTGGTGACCCCTCCGGCCATTAACGACCTCTTCTTCGAGCTTTCTACCGAAGAAGAAGATGATGAAGATGACCTAGAGAACGGACTCAAAGGCCCTCGAGGTGACAGCTCGACGGTACCGGAAGCCTCCTCGGACTGCACGTGGAAGCGGATTGACAACCCGGACCTCCGGCCAACAACCGCGGTGGAACTTCACTCTCTTGGTTTACTCTTCTTCCTCTACCCTTCTTGTAGTGTATGAATGACTCAAGCTTGTTGTGAACTTCAAATTTCTAGTTATTTGTAATTGGATGTTTATTGTTTAAACTTGTTTGTGGGATTTGTGTTGTGATGCGCCTTGCCCCATCACACTTCCGTCATTTCATGTGAATGCACTCCACACTAAACACCTCACCCACTGGCTTACCGTCCACTCGCCCTACCGAAGTACGGCATAGCGGTCGATACACCCATTTCGCCTTGCGAAGCGGTGAATGCGACCCGCATAGTTAGCTTTAATTTCTTTGTTTGTAAGAACAAAAATCTCAAAGCCCCTTTGTTTTTTCTTTTATTTCGCAAACTCTAATAACAATAATTTCGGATCATTCGTCGTTCCACTCCAACTGCATTCCTCAAGAGACCGACACTCGGGGATTTATTCCCAAACTTTATTACTTGTGCGACCGGTGCGCTTGCCGTATTTACACGCATCAGCGCGCCGGGGGCAGAGCTCCTCTCCAGTGGTGGCCCGATGAATTCCCGCCACTGGCTGATGTTGGAGTAAATTATAGAGAAAAGCTCTGTTTTCTCGGGTGCCGCCGGAGCGGCATTTTTTGACGGCACCCCGGCCTTCCACAACCGGGGAAAGTCATCCCTGGTGGTTTAGCCCTTCTCTAGTGCCACCACCCGCACTGGGAGAGGCTAGCTTTCCGTTGCCACCACCTGACCTAGAGCTTGGCTCGGGTGGTGCTAGCGGCGCTCCGGCTGCCGGGAGACGCATGCAGTACTTAGGGGGATAGGTAAGGGGAAGGTAAAGAATGTCCACCTGAGCAGGAGGGGCTCGGGAGGGGCCGTCTTGGTCAGCCTTACAAGGTGGCAGGGTGGTGGAGCTTGGGATGGCCTTTTACGGCGACCTGAGCTCTGGTAGAGGGGGGGGGCAAGGGTGGGGTGTGCTTTCAGAGCTTGGGGGTTGATATAGGGGGTAAGGGCCTTTAAATAAGCTGGGGAGAGGGTGCTCTCCTCCTCATCTCCAATGTGGGATTAATCCCTCCTTAAGGAGGCGTTAATCTCCACCCTCCAATGTTCCATAGACAGCTGGAGGCTGTGGGTAATTCCCCCATGTGGGGTAAATGGGAAAAAGCCTTATGGCTTGGGCCTTTTTAAGCGGTGGAAGGGAGAAAGAGAGGGAAAAAGGGGAGGGAGAATTGGGCCTACCTTGTCCCATGGCCCAATCCATCATGAGGCTAGTTTTTGGTGGCCCAAGATGTGAGAGGGGTAGGGCATTGACACATTAATAATGAAGAGGGGGTGAACACCTCTTTGGAAAAAAAATCCAAAAATTGACTCTTAGGAGGGTTTGACCAAAGTCAACTATAGGGGGGGTCCCCCATGCTGGTAAAAGTCAAAGGGGGTCCAGGTAGTCGGGGTCGGGTCAAAGTTGGGGTGTCGTGTCACAATTTGTGTGCGCACACTTTTCGGTGCACGATTGTGCTCGATTTGACCACGAGTTGACCATTCATCATCAAAATTGCCCGGTACGACTTCTATTGACTTTGTATTGACCATACGAGTCCAATGTCACTGACTAGGGTTGAATCGGTGTTCGTTTCGCGAAAGTACAAAATCTACGCGTCACGGCGAGCTAAAATGGTTAAAGTGTCAATATTTGTTGTTAGGCCTCAAATTGCTACACAACGAGTTCTGATGCGCTCGTATTGGCCATACAAGTCCACATGAATTGACTGAACTCAAATCAGAGTTCTCTAGCTCTATTTCCCGCCTAGGGTTACCTCCTACCTTGGTATGGGCCACGGGTAGAGCTTCAGGTCACTTTTATTGGGCCCACTAGGGCTCTGATGGCCCAATAAAAGACGGAATGTTACAATCCAATCAAAATAAAACGATTTTCGTCCCCAAAAATTTGCTTGAAGTAGGGGGAAGGGAGTGACATACCTGGGGAAAGAGCTCTGGGTGTTTTTTGCGGATTAGTGCCTCCGGTTCCCAAGTATACTCATCTGATCCGTGATTCGACCACATTATCTTGACCATTGAGATGACCTTGTTACGCAGATTCTTCACTTTATGATCCATTATTCAGACTGGTTCGAGCTGGACGGATCTATCTGAATGCAGTTGCACTGGCAGTGTAGGTAGATGCTGCTCTGGTTGCCAGAGAATTCATCTCAAGGAAGAGACATGAAGCACATCATGAAGATTTCCCAATTCTGGGGGCAGGGCTAATCGATAGGCAACAGGGCCAACACGCTCTATCATCTGATAGGGGCCCAAATAGCGGGGATCTAGCTTCTTCTGCTTTCTCAACCGGGATACACCATGCATGGGTTTAATTTTAAGAAATACTATTTACCCCACGCGAAACTCCACAGTCGGTGTCGTGCATTATAATACTTGGCATGCCGGCTCTGCGCCTCCCGTATCTGTTCCCGGATTAGTAGTATTGTTGTCGTGGTGTCATCAATATAGACCACTCCTAAGGCTTCTGGGTCCTCTTTCAGAGCCCAAGTCAATGGGGTTCGACAACGACTCCCATAAAATGCCACGTATTGGCCGATCTTTATGCTGGCTTGATAACTATTATTGTAAGAAAACTCGACTAAAGGTAACAGATGCTCCCTTGGCTCGTTGTGCTCTACCACACAGAGTCGGAGTAGATCCTCCATTGTTCGGTATGTTCTTTCCGTCTTTCCATCTGTCTGCGAGTGGAAGGCAGTGCTCAAGGCCAACTTAGTCCCTAAGTATGCCTGCACCCATCTCCATTCCATGGATGTGAATCGCTCATCATGATCCGACATCATAGACTTTGTACTCCGTGGAATCAGACTACTTGCTCCAAGAAAAGCCTGGCCAGAATATCAACTCCGTCTCCCTGTCAGTTTAGAATGAACCGCACTACCTTGGTAAGTCTATCCACAACAACCCATATGGAGTCGTTTCTAGCACGGGATTGGGGGTATGCCGTGGACAAAGTCCATGGAAATATTCTAAAATGTCTATTTGGGTATTGATAGGGGTTGCATCAAGCCTCCTAGGCTGCGACATTCAGCTTTAACCCTTCGACAGGTCTGACACTGGGCCATGAAGTTGGTGATGTCTCTTTTCATTCCAGGCCAGTAAATGGTCCTACGTAGATCAACATACATTTTTACCACACTAGGTTGGATGGAATACCTCGACTGGTGAGCTTCTTGCAGAATCTCTTCACGAATTCACCCGGTAGAGGGAACAAATATACAGTACCTGACCTCTAAGATCCCATTGTGTAGATTATAATCCTCCTGTGCCTGTCCCAACCCGCATTTTCTCCGAATTTAGGAATTATCAGAGTATGAGAAAACACGCGTCATGATGCCACATCGAGCAGGGGATAACTGCTGACGCTCAGGCAAAACCATCTACTAACTTTAAGAAAGAATTTCATGAGTTTAATGATTAGAAAATCAGTTTTATTTTAGAGGCCGTTCCCTCAGCTCGGTGGATCACCTAGTCCACAGTTAAAAACTATACTTTACGCTGTGGAAAATACTTTATTCAGGTTTGACTTCCTAAGGAGCGCATAAGTGCCCCAAGAGGACAGCTTATGCTATGCAAGACTCTACATTTATTTTATATTTATATAAGAAAACGAACTTTATACGTTGTTTGGAAAATAGTTATTTTAGTTTTATAAAACATGTTGATCATGCGATATACTCATAATAATAGTTGTAGTTTTAAAATAACTAGCAACCTAGCATAAATCCTCCACAGAGCAAGTAGACTATCTCCAGAAAATGGTAGCAGCAAAAAGTAATATATCTAGTACGAGGGTAAAAACTACCAGTGGGCGCCAACAACCTGACATGAACCCACTGGAAAATATGTATGTCTGTAAGAAAAGTACAGAAAAACTACCTCACTAACAAAGCAACAGGATCTCCAAAGTCCAAGAGACCACCAGCAACACCACCGCAACCTAGCCACCAAACTGGCTACTGCTCAGAACCTGAGGCATTCAAAAGGAGAAAGAATACCTCAGCAAGCAAAACAAGGAAAAACTGCATGAAAGTGTCAACGAGGGAATAAATGAAAGAGGAAATCACACAGCAGTAAAAGTCACAACTTCCCAAAGCAAGACAATAAGAAATGCACTATGTGCGATGAAATAGCATCAACCCTGCCCAGAAACTACATCCTACAGAGTCTACTAAGCTACCAAGAGCCCAAAGTCCTGCAATCTACCAAGGAAGAAACTTCTAACACCCTAAGCTGTGGGAGATGGTAGTAGCAAAGACAAACAGCATGGATCCGGGTTGGAGGCAAACTCAGTCCCCCAACCACCATTTCCAAGCCAAAAAGCTCAAGGTTCTACATGTGAAAACACAAGGGACCTTCCACCTCCTTGCCCAGCCCGTACCTAGAGCAAGATAGAAGAATAAGGGTGGCCTTGGCTAAATTACACACCTCCCCCATGAAGAGCTTCAAACCACCACTACTAACCACGACCCACGATTTGGCCTTAAGGAAAGAAAAACATGGCCGACAAGGAAACTAAAAATGTAATCAAGGAATTCACTCGGGAACGAAAATCGAGGTAGAGGAAAAGCGTTGAAATGACTCAACACGGCTTGGCGTTGAGTGGGACCCACTCAACGCCTACCTAGACCTTGGCGTTGAGTGAGCTAGCCTCACTCAGCGCCAGAAAAATCATGGCGTTGAGTGAAGTTCACTCCCTTAACGCCTCCAGCAAGAACAACTCTGGCACTGAGTGAGCTAGCCTCACTCAAAGCCAAAACAGGCATGGCGTTGAGTGAGGTACACTCACTCAACGCCCTGGTACTTAACCACAATCAGAGAAAGTGGCGTTAAGTGAGCTGGCCTCACTCAACGCCAAAACAACAATGGCGTTGAGTGAAGCTCACTCACTCAACGCCCTTATACTTAGCCGTAAAAGTGAACTACGACATTGAGTGAGTACACCTCACTCAACGCCAAACCAGCAATGGCGTTGAGTGAGGTTAACTCACTCAATGCCCTGGCACTTAGCCACAAATAGGCAATTCTGTGGCATTGAGTGAGCTGACCTCACTCAACGCCAAAACAGCAATGGCGTTGAGTGAGGTCGTCTCACTCAATGCAAGAAGTTCTGGCCGCGAAGAAGGGCTGTGGCATTGAGTGAGTCTGCGTCACTCAATGCCAAAGCAGAAATGGCATTGAGTGAGGTCAACTCTCTCAACGCCATGGGACTTGGCCGCAAACTTACCTTCGGCGTTGAGTGAGGCCACCTCACTCAACGCCAAACCAGGAATGGCGTTGAGTGAGGTCAACTCACTCAACGCCAAAGTACTTAGACTCAGAAAAGGCTATGGCGTTGAGTGAGCACACCTCACTCAACGCCAAAGTACTTGGCTGCACAGAAGCGACGGCGTTGAGTGAGTCCACCTAACTCAATGCCAAAACTGAAATGCCGTTGAGTGAGGTCGACTCACTCAACGCCAAAACAGTTAGCTTCTCAGGAAAACCGCGGCGTTGAGTGAGCTTGCCTCACTCAATGCCAAAACAGAAAGGGCGTTGAGTGAAGTCGACTCACTCAATGCCAAAGTACTTAGCCGCTAGCAGGGGCTTTTGCGTTGAGTGAGTCCACCTCACTCAACGCCCCAGTACTTATAAATATTCTGACTGGCTACAGCTACAGCGTTGAGTGTATGCACCACACTCAACGCCAAATCCGCAAAGGCTTTGAGTGTGTGCACCACACTCATCGCCGGCCAGACAGAACTCAAAAAGGCTCTTACCAACAACACAGCAGGCACCCCCTTTTCTCTCTCTCTCTCGGCTTCACCCGTAAGCCACCAACCAGAAAATAATCTGGAATAAACTGATGGCATTACACCGGCGGGTGGAGCACCAACAACACAAAGAAGGGGGGCTCATGGGAGAATCTAAGCCCTAAATTCAGCAAGAAAAAGAGAACATGCTTGGCTTCTACCCTAGGGCAAACTGGGAAATTTCAACATTCAAGAAAACAACAATGGCAAGGGCAAGAAAACCACTTGCCTCGATTTCCGGCGAAGCTTGGACGGCTTTCCCTCCTCTTACTTGGAACTAGCAGCAGCAACACCTAAAACATACTCCCGTACATTAATGGCGGAAAAACCTCAAGATCGAAAATCCCAAATCTCCTAAAACTCCACGAAAATCGAATTTCTTACCGTCAAAACGTAGATCTAAGCGAGTGCAAGACAACGCCACTTTCGGAATCGAAATCCGTCCACGAACACTCCCAAAATCACCGTCTGAAAGCTAGGGCAGCCCGTCGTTCCACCTCTGATTTCCGCGAAACAGGAACAACGATTTTCCTTTGGTCTTGGGAAGAAGGAGGAAGGAGAAGTGGGACCGCCACTTCTTAATAAGGCTTTTATAACTGCTTAGCCATGTCGGTTCAGCTTAACTGCAGCCCAGCCGCCGGTTCACTCAGCTAAAAAATAAAATTTCTATTTTGATTTTACTAATAGCACACCTAAAATGACGCGAAAACCGAACTACCTCGGAATTCGACGAAATTCGCACCGTAGCTAAATACCCACGCTACAAACACAACGGCGAAGTCAAAATTAACTTTCGATGAAAAGAACTCGAGTTATAACCTCCTAAAGCCAAAACACAAGCATCACTCCAGAGGCCACACCGGGTCACCCAAAACAACTCGGCTTGCTAGGGAGACCTTTACCATAGGCTACAAAATAGGCCACTCAGTTCTAAGGAGCTAAACCACACTCCATAAATGACACAAGCCACGAAAATGCGACACCGTAACGCTAAACGAGAATAAAATTGTCGTAGAAAAATCGGGGGCGTTACAGTCACTCCCCCTAAAAGAAAGTTTCGTCCCGAAACTTTACGCACAGCACTCCTACTAAAGAAGAAAAGTAACAAATAGGAGTTACAATAAGAAAAACATACCGATCAAAATCAGGGAAACAGGTGAGGCTAAGCTTTCCTCATGGCCGACTATAGCTCTCAAGTCGCGCTCTCCAAATCCTGATTCCTCCAAAGATCTTTCACCATCGGAATGGACTTCCTTCGCAGCACCCGTTCCTGAGTATCAAAAATACGAACCGACACTTCAACAAAAGAGAGGTTGGGCTCCAACTGGGGCACAACGTACAAGACTTGCCCACTACTGCGCACACACTTCCACAATTGTGTAACTCCTTTACCCGTCAAGAAGAATATAATAGAGGGTCTGGCCGGGGCCCCACACCATATTCCACAAATAGGCGGAGACGCTACGAAATCATATCAAAACACCAACACATCCTAACACAGAGCATTCTAACGGAAGCTTCACGGTTGAAAACTTGAACTCAAGTACAACAAGAACTGTCCACAAAAAACATAGGAATGTATAAAACCAAAGTGTCTGGCCTTAAGGCCTTATAAATTTCTCTTAACAAGGTGTGGTTTACAGACATCGACACGCAGGCCAGCCACACATGAACAAGAAGAAACAAAACAAAGCCTTCGAGGGCAGCAGCGCAGCTTGGGCTTCAGCCCGCTAAGTCCCGCGCGGACCAGCACCTCCAGCACCTGTAAGAAGCAATTCACCAAGCGGTGGCAAACAGGGCAACAGTCAGCATTCAGCTGACCAATATTAATGACCCTGCCCCTGGCACGGGGCAGCGGAATTCCATCCCTGCATAGCATTTTCCAATATGATATATATATAGCAAACCACGCAAGACGTGCACGACCGCATAGTCAATACATATCACAAACGTCGGCACGACGGCCCGACGCTCCGTGAACTCTGGGCACATTCAGGTGTACCAGAAACACTAGATCCCACCAATGAGCATTCTAGTCATGATCGGCACGCAAGCCGTTGACTCTCGCTATATGATCCTAACAGGGCCTTAAGCACCCAAGGTTAGACAACCATAATGCGGGTACAGATCCGCTTATCCCGTTTCTCACATCGTCAGACTCAAGACTTGGCTGACGCGGGTACAGATTCACCTTGCTCGTCCACCACTAGAGTTGAACCCAACTCGCACAATTTCCTGGACTTCCTCTAGTACTTCCTGCTGCACCAAGCAATAGGTATGCACCACAGATTGCACACAAACAATCAAATTCTCGGAGATTCCTCCGAATGCAAACAAGCATCACCAATCCAGACCAACACGTCCAGATGGGCTTCACACAGCATGCCTAGATCCGTACTCCAATTTCGGACTCTAACAAGGGGGACTTCACATATCTACCCCAAGGGACATCACAACCCACCGCACACTCGCGGGGATAGATTATCCCTATGCAAATGCAGGAAGGTAGGACTTCACATGTCCAAGACGGAAATCGTTACCCTTGGAATTCGCCTCGGAGCCATGGAGAAAATTGAGACGGATGAAAGCCTTCGTAGCAGCCTTGCCTTCGTAAATCCGAACTCGGCTCGCGATTTGGACCACGGCAGCACCACCGGCGGCCGGATTCCTCTTCTTCTTCCTTGCCTTGCTCTCCCCTCTCTCTTAACTTTAGAAAGAGAAAGATGAAACACAAATGAGCTTTCTCCTCTTCAATCCCGGCCTTATCAACCAAGGGAAGAGCCTAGACCATTGGATCTTGGTCAAAGAAAATGAGCGGCTCTGATCAGCCCTGAATTTGATTTCCTGGGCCGAACACGGGTAGTCACATGCCCGTGTCACAGGCCGTGTTCCTGAAGCAGTGCACAACCGACTTAAGCAAAACCAGAACACGGGTGTCGACACGCCCGGGACACGCCCGTGTCAACACCTGACACGCCCGTATCGATGGGCGTGTTCCCCCATCGAGACGGAAATCAGCATTTTCCTCGAGACCACACAGGCACTGGACACGCCGTGTGACAATTGACACACCCCTGTCATGATCGACACGGCTGGGCCTCCACGCCGTGTCCTTCTCGGGACAAACTGGCTAATTTTTGGGCATGACACACCCTGGGACACGCCCGTGTCCCAGGCCATATCGATGTGTCGATACTCAATGATCGTCGACTCAACGATCGTCGACAATGAAGAACATGCCCTGGGACACGCCCATGTCCCAGGCTGTGTACCCCAGACACGCCCTGGGACACGCCCGTGTCCAAGGCCGTGTCAGCCAGCCTGAACCTCAATTTGAACTGTTGAGATTTTCGGGGTGTTACAATCCTCCCCTCCTTAATTAAATTTCGTCCCGAAATTTGAAGACAGCAGGGAGAAAACAACATAACACAATCAGAGACATATATGTGTTGAACAAGAAGAAACAAAACAAAGACTTCGAGGGCAGCAGCGCAGCTTGGGCTTCAGCCCGCTAAGTCCCGCTCGGACCAACACCTCCAGCACCTGTAAGAAGCAATCCACCAAGCGGTTGCAAACAGGGCAATGGTCAGCATTCAGCTGACCAATTTTAACGATCCTGCCCCTGGCACGGGGCAGCGGAATTCCATCCCTGCATAGAATTTTCCAATATGATATATATATATATAGCAAACCACGCAAGACGTGCACGACCGCACAGTCAATACATATCACAAACGTCGGCATGACGACCCGACGCTCCGTGCACTCAGGGCACATTCGAGTGTACCGGAAACACCGGATCCCACCAATGAGCATTCTAGTCATGATCGGCACGCAAGCCGTCGACTCTCGCTATGTGATCCTAACAGGGCCTTAAGCACCCAAGGTTAGACAACCATAACGCGGGTACAGATCCGCTTATCCCATTGCTCACATCATAAGACTAAAGACTGGACTGACGCGGGTACAACTTCACCTTGCCCGTCCACCACAAGAGTTGAACCCAACTTGCACAATTTCTTGGACTTCCTCCAGTACTTACTGCTGCACCAAGTAACAGGTATGCACCACAGATTGCACACAAACAATCAAATTCTCGGAGATTCCTCCGAATGCAAACAAGCATCACCAATCCAGACCAACACGTCCAGATGGGCTTCGCACAGCATCCCTAGATCCGTACTCCAATTCCGGACTCTAACAAGGGGGACTTCACATATCTACCCCAAGGGACATCACAACCCACCGCACACTCGCGGGGACGGATTTTCCCTATGCAAATGCAGGAAAGTAGGACTTCATATGTCCAAGAGGGAAATCGTTACCCTTGGAATTCGCCTCGGAGCCATGGAGAAAATTGAGATGGATGAAAGCCTTCGTAGCAGCCTTGCCTTCGTAAATCCGAACTCGGCTTGCGATTTGGACCACCACAGCACCACCGACGGCCAGATTCCTCTTCTTCTTCCTTGCCTTACTCTCCCCTCTCTCTTAACTTTAGAAAGAGAAAGATGAAACTCAAATGAGCTTTCTCCTCTTCAATCCCGGCCTTATCAACCCAGGGAAGTGCCCAGACCATTGGATCTTGGTCAAAGAAAATGAACGGCTCTGATCAGCCCTGAATTTTATTTCCTGGGCCGAACACGGGTAGTTACACGCCCGTGTCACTGGTTGTGTTCCTGAAGCGGTGCACAACCGACTTAAGCCAAACTAGAACACGGGTGTCGACACGCCCGGGACACGCCCGTGTCGACACCTGACACGCCCTTGTCGAGGGGCGTGTTCCCCCATCGAGACGGAAATCAACATTTTCCCCCGAGACCACACGGGCACTGGACACGCCCGTGTGACAATTTGACACGCCCGTGTCACGATCGACACGGCTGGGCCTCCACACCGTGTCCTTCTCGGGACAAACAGGCTAATTTTTGGGCATGACACGCCCTGGGACACGCCCGTGTCCCAGGCCGTGTCGATGTGTCGATACTCAACGATCGTCAACTCAACGATCGTCGACAATGAAGAACACGCCCTGGGACATGCCCGTGTCCCAAACCGTGTACCCAAGACACGCCGTAGGATACGCCCGTGTTCCAGGCCGTGTCAGCCAGCCTGAACCTCAATTTGACCTGTTGAGATTTCTGGGGTGTTACAAATTGACTAACATGGAAAATATTATGAACACCTAGGAAGTTTGCTGGCAAATCCAACCTATAAGCTGACACGCCAATCCGCTCCAAAATCATAAACGGGCCCACATACCTCGGGTACAATTTCTGATTCTTACCAAACCTCTTTACACTCACCATCAGGGAAACCTTAAGAAATACAAGGTCCCCTACAGAAAACTCCAAGGCAGACCTACGTCGATTGGCGTTCTTCTCGTATCTCTCTTGAGCAATACGAAGCTTCTCATGAATAAGCTTCACTGCGACTTCCATTTCCTCAAGAGCATCTGGACCCAACAAAGGCCTCTCACCAGCCTCAGCCCAAAACAACGGTGTTCTGCAGTGCCTCCCATACAAGGCTTCGAAAGGAGCCATCTGCAAGCTCTTCTGATAACTGTTGTTGTAAGCGAATTCCATAAGTCACAGCCGCTCATCTCACGCTCCACCGTGGTCTAAAATGTAGCATCGGATCATATCCTTGACTATCTGATTCACCCGCTCTGTCTGCCCATTGGTCTGTGGGTGGTAAGCAGTAGAATACCTCAGATTCGTTCCCAAACCCTCCTACAGACTCTGCCAAAAACGAGAAGTAAACCGGGAGTCTCGATCAGAAATGATACTCACAGGCACACCATACAGTCGGATGACTTCATTCAAGTACAACTCTGCTATCTTCTTCATCGGGTAATCAACCTTATATGGCACGAAGTGAGCACACTTCGTCAGTATATCCACTATGACCCCGACAGAATCAAATCCCCTCGTGGATCGCGGTAAACCCGTGATGAAATCCATAGATATACTTTCCCACTTCCAAGTAGGGATTTCTAACGAAGTAAACTTGCCACCAGGCCTTCCATGATCGGCCTTCACACGCTTGCAAGTGTGGCACTCCGCAATAAAATGGGCTATATCGCCTTTCATGCCATACCACCAGGCAATTTGCTTTAGGTCACGATAGATCTTTGTAGATCCTGGATGGTAGGCAATGCTGGATCCATGAGCCTCTCTACAAATCATACCTCTAATGTCCCCAACCGCGGGGATGCAAAATCTTCCGCGGTACTTCAAAGTACCCGCATCATCGATAGCAAAGTCTGGCAACTCCCCCTTCTCGGTCCTGGTGAATAAGTGCAGAAGATCCGGATTGTCCTTCTGGTGCAGTCTGGTCAAAGAAATCCAGGACGGCTCTGCCACTGCTAAACTACTCTGCAAGCCGCAGCATCTCACTAATATATCCATAAGGAGAAACTCCTCCACTAAACGATCGGCAGTGAGATTAAAGATCTTT
Organism: Platanthera zijinensis; assembly: GCA_039513925.1. NCBI lineage: Eukaryota > Viridiplantae > Streptophyta > Magnoliopsida > Asparagales > Orchidaceae > Platanthera > Platanthera zijinensis. Next base: position 42,405,829 of record CM077083.1, read on the forward strand.
CCCGTCTTACGGCTCAGGGCGTCGGCCACCACATTGGCCTTGCCTGGATGATACTGGATCTCTACGTCATAATCGGCCACATAATCTAGCCACTGCGCTGGCGCAGATTTAACTCTTCTGTGTGAACACGTATTTCAGGCTCTTATGGTCGGTGAAGATTTTGCACTGAGCCCAATAAAGTAGGTGTCTCCACAGCTTAAACGCATAAATAACCGCTGCGAACTCGAGGTCATGCGTAGGATAATTCTTCTCATGAGTCTTCAGTTGCCTTGACCCATAGGAAATCACCTTTCTAACATGCATTAACACACAACCCAGACCTACATGCGAAGCATCCACGTAAACATCATAATACACCCCTTCAGTAGGCAGGGTCAGAATGGGAGCAGTGCACAATATCTCCTCTTTAACTCCAGGAAGGCTTCTTCACACTTCTCGCTCCAAACAAAAGCCACATTCTTCTGAGTCAGCTTGGTCAAAGGTGCAGCTAGGGAAGAGAAACCCTCCACGAACCTCCTGTAGTAGCCAGCCAACCTTAGGAAACTCCTGATCTCCTTAGGCGTATTCGTCCTACTCCAATCAATCACTGCTGTGATCTTTTCGGGGTCGACCGAGATCCCATCCTTGTTCACCACGTGTCCTAGAAATGAAACCTGAGGCAACCAAAATTCGCACTTGCTCAGCTTAGCGAATAACTTGTGGTTCCTCAACTCCGATAGAACCAAGCGCAGATGCTGCTCATGCTCCTCAGCACTGCGAGAATAAACCAACACGTCATCGATGAAGACAACCACGAACTTGTCCAGGAAATCCTTAAACACCCGGTTCATCATATCCATGAAGGCTGATGGTGCATTTGTCAAACCAAATGACATCACAAAGAACTCAAAATGTCCATGCCTTGATCTAAACGCAGTCCGTGGAATATCTGCCTCACGGATCCTGAGCTGATGATAGCCTGAGCAAAGATCGATCTTGGAGAACACCATGCTACCGTGCAACTGGTCAAATAAGTCATCGATCCTTGGCAGAGGGTACCTGTTCTTAATTGTGACTTTGTTCAACTCCTTATATTCAATGCAAAGCCGCATTGACCCATCTTTCTTTTTCACAAATAGAACAGGAGCACCCCAAGGCGACGAACTCTGCCTGATAAACCCTTTCGCCAACAACTCATTTAATTGGACTCGCAACTCCTCTAGCTCACGAGGGGCCATCTGGTACGGCGCCTTAGCAATAGGACGCGTACCCGGCTCCAAATCGATCACAAACTCAACATCCCGCTCGGGAGGAAGACCAGGAAGGTCATCAGGAAAAACATCGGCGAAATCACGAACAACTGGAATCTCCTCCAAGCGCGGTGCACTAACAGCGGTCCCAACCACCGAGACCAAATAAGCAAAACAATCCGAAAGAAACAGCTTCTGAGCACATACCGCATAGATGACAGGAGAATCCTGGCATAGATCAGCATACACGCTTCCGGGCTGACCGTCACCCCTGTTGAAGTCCAAGCGCTTCCCTTTACACTGAATGACTGCATCATACCTAGACAGCCAGTCCATGCCCAAAATAACATCAAAGTCCTCCAGATCAATCATCTTCAGGTCTTCCTTCGCAAGGAAGTCCCCCAACAAAACAGGGCAATCTAACATGCCCAAATCTGACAGCACAGATTTACCAGAGGGGAACTTGACACGGAAGGTATCCCGAACTCGATCTAAAGTCAACCGATGTCGCTCCACAAAGGCTATAGCCACGAATGAGTGGGTAGCGCCGGAGTCAAACAGAACACGCGCCCAGTGGTTCTTCACCTTAAATTTTCCTATATGAGCATATAAAACTAAGGAACTACCACAAAAAGACTACAAACATTCTAGCAAAACAAGAACAAAACCTTCAGGTTGGAAAGACAACTAACCTGAGATGACCTGAGTCGAAGCTTGAGCCTCCTCGGAAGAGATCACGTTAAGCTTTCCCTTTCCCTTATCCACACGCTGAGGTGGAGGTATTGCCTGTAAAGGAACTTCATGAAAAACAGGCTAGACCTGAGGACACCTAGACTTGATGTATCCCTTCTGCCTACACTGAAAGCAGACTTTATCCTTGGACCAGCACTGGGCAGCATCATGCCCGAGTCGCTTATAAACAGAACAGGAGACATCTCTCCTAGGGGCACCCTGAATCGCGTGAACCTGCTGCTTCCTCTGAGCTGCTGCCTTCTTGAAACATATCTCGACAGGGTGGCCTGATCGGCCAAAGAAGCTGCACACCACTTTGCTCTTCTTTCCCGGAGCCTCACCGGGAACATGGGGTTTCTTCTCCTCCACAAACTTCCTCTTATCCTTCCTCATTTGATGGCCTCTGCTCTTCGTGGTCTCAATAGCCTCCACCTTCAGAGCAGCCTCCACTACTCCTGCATAAGTCTCTGACCCATAAGCACTGGTCAACTGCTGCACCTTGCTCCTCAAACCACCGAGAAATCGCTTAACTCGATCAGCCTCAATGCTGACCAATCTAGGGGAAAAATGGCTCAACTTGCTGAACTCTATCTCATACTCACCCACCGTGAGTTGCCTTTGCATCAGATGGAGGAAGTCATTCATGAGGCGGTCACGCTCGACCGAGGGTAAGAACTTCCTCAACAACATCTCCTTGAAAACCTCTCAAGAGCATCCAGCTACCAAGCTCTCCTTCTCACTCAGCCACCAACTCTTAGCCAAACCTTTAAGCTGATAGGCGGCTATCATCACCCTCTGATCATCTGCAATCCATGAGTACGAGAACATCTCCTCCATGGAGATCAGCCAGTCGTCTATCACCATGAAATCTGCCTTCCTGTCATAAGTGGGAGGGCTCAGCCTCTGAAATTGCGAGATGAAGGCCATCTTTGCTTGCACCACCACTGGAGGTCATAAGGGTGCAGGAGGAGGAGGGACATCTAACCACCCTGCAGGACCTTGCACTCCCTGAGTTTGACCTGCCACAACCACCACCAGGGACTGAATCTAGGCCTGCATCTGTACCATTTGTCTGCTCATGGCATCGCTACTCTGCCGCAGGCTGTCGATCACCGCATCATTCTGAGCTCCAGATGACTCACCCTCAGACAGGGGAGTTAATCTAGTCGAAGGACGTCTCGACATCCTAAAATAATAACAACACTAGTTAGATCCTAATATAATGGCTAGAACCCACTACAAGTACAGACAATACATATATAGATATAAACTTAAAGCTGCTAAACTTGCTCTGGGAGTTTCTTTTTACAAAAATTGATGTTATGCCCTAACCTAAGATGGTTAACCACCACCATGCTAATTCATATGCCTAGATCTGGAATGCATGACTTTATATTACTTTTAACTTGAAAGCTTATGTGTGTACATATGTCATACTGCCAGTCTTTAGCTTGGCACGTTGTGCTTATGCAATGTTATGTTATGTATGATTGTGATATGCATTCTAAAAAGGCCCTAATGCATGTTATGAGAGGCGTATGCATGAAAATGTTATGCATCCCATAATACATAACATTCGCATGCAACGAAAAAGAAAACGTGCTAGACGCAGCCATGTGGTTAGGTTATGCATCCCATACTAAATAACCCTCACATGTTGCCCCTATGGTGGATCCATATACGAACACATATTATGCATCCCATACTACATAATATGCCCCGTATACTTCATGTTATGCTATGAGTGTAGTGTTCGTGCTTTTTCCAAGACGTGCTGATGACATATCGGTGTGTGAATGACATGAAGCTGAACTACTAAAGCAATCAAAGGAAGGTTGCCCGACTAACTTGTCAAGCAACCTCCCTCTGATACCAACTGTGACAACCCGCATTTTCTCCGAATTTAGGAATTATCAGAGTATGAGAAAACACGCGTCATGATGCCACGTCGAGCAGGGGATAACTGCTGACGCTCGGGTAAAACCATCTACTAACTTTAAGAAAGAATTTCATGAGTTTAATGATTAGAAAATCAGTTATATTTTAGAGGCCGTATCCCTCGGCTCAGTGGATCACCTAGTCCATAGTTAAAAACTATACTTTACGCTGTGGAAAATACTTTATTCAGGTTTGACTTCCTAAGGAGCACATAAGTGCCCTAAGAAGACAGCTTATGTTATGCAATTCTCTACATTTATTTTATATTTATATAAGAAAATGAACTTAATACGTTGTTTGGAAAATAGTGATTTTAGTTTTATAAAACATGCTGATCATGCGATATACTCATAATAATAGTTGTAGTTTTAAAATAACTAGCAACCTAGCATAAATCCTCCACAGAGCAAGTAGACTATCTCCAGAAAATAGTAACAACAAAAAGTAATATATCTAGTACGAGGGTAAAAACTACCAGTGGGCGCCAACAACCTGACACGAACCCACTGGCAAATAAGTATGTTTGTAAGAAAATTACAGAAAAACTACCTCACTAACAAAGCAACAGGATCTCCAAAGTCCAAGAGACCACCAGCAACACCACTGCAACCTAGCCACCAAACTGGCTACTGCTCAGAACATGAGGCATTCAAAAGGAGAAAGAATACATCAGCAAGCCAAACAAGGAAAAACTGCATTAAAGTGTCAACGAGGGAATAAATGAAAGAGGAAATCACACAGCAGTAAAAGTCACAATTGCCCAAAGCAAGACAACAAGAAATTCACTACGTGCGAGGAAATAGCATCAACCCTGCCCAAAAACTACATCCTGCAGAGTCTACTAAGCTACCAAGAGCCCAAAGTGCTGCAATCTAACAAGGAAGAAACTTCTAACACCCTAAGCTGTGGGAGATGGTAGTAGCAAAGACAAACAACATGGATCCGGGTTGGAGGCAAACTAAGTCCCCCAACTACCATTTCCAAGCCAACAAGCTCAAGGGTCTACATGTGAAAACACAAGGGACCTTCCACCCCCTTGCCCAGCCCGTACCTGGAGCAAGATAGAAGAATAAGGGTGGCCTTGGCTAAATTACACAACACCTCCCCCATGAAGAGCTTCAAACCACCACTACTAACCACGACCCACGATTCGGCCTTAAGGAAAGAAAAACATGGCCGACAAGGAAACTCAAAATATATTCAAGGAATTCACTCGGGAACGAAAATCGAGGTAGAGGAAAAGTGTTGAAATGACTCAATACGGCTTGGCATTGAGTGGGACCCACTCAACGCCTACCTGGACCTTGGCGTTGAGTGAGCTAGCCTCACTCAGCGCCAGAATGATGAGTTGTAAATATACTTATTTTTTAGTGTATTTATTTTGTCATTTTAATTTATTTTCATAGTTTTTAGCTTGTTTTATTTAATAAATTGTTTCTTTTTTGTAATTTTTTATTTCTAACTTAGCATTTTTGTTTTTCTGAATTTTTCCAGAAAATTATTTCTTTCGGCCCTGTCACGCCCGTGACCATGCCCGACACGGGCGTGTCAGGCTCTCAACGCAATCAGCCAGTCAAAACATGCAATTTCACTGTTCCGAGCCCGACACGCCCAACGTCACGCCCGTGTCAAGGCCCGTCATGCCCGTGTCGAGGCCGACACGCAATGCTTAGTCAAACAGTCAACGCTACCGACATCAGGATGCCAGCTGTCCAGGTCACGCCCCCCTGTCACGCCCGTGACAATCCTGTCACGCCCGTGTCCGCCACGTGGACCGCCCCGAAGTCAAAGCGCGCGTCAAATCCCCAGATCCAGACCCCCGTCACGCCCTAGTCATGCCCGTGCCTGACACCTGTCACGCCCGTGACCTGGGGCGTGACCGCCACGTTTTCAGCCGAAGTCAAAGCTCTAGTCAAATCACCAATCAGCTCATGAACAGTACTGACACGCCCCCCTGTCACGCCCGTGACCTAGGGCGTGACCAACCCGAAATTTTGCCTATAAAAGGGCAGCTGCTGTATGAGAATTCTGTCCACCTTTTTGGTCCAAATTACTTAGGGGAGGTGCTGCCCATTTCGATTCCATGCTTATGTAAGGGAATTGTTTTATCTCTCTCTCTCTTTTAGTTCGTATTAGGATGTTTGCTTTAGTTTACTTTGTAATAGCTTTTTATTTAATAAAATTGTAGACTTTTTCTCTCTTGCATAGTATGAAAAATTCATGGAAGCGCCTCACTTATGTGATTTTTTGTTCATCTTTTTCGTGCTTTTTATGTCTTCATCTTTTTATAGCTTTCATAACTCGTTTAGTTTAGGAAATTTTCCTCATTTCTAGCCGTTGTAATGTCCATTTTATTTTCATTTTCCGCACCCGTTTAGCTTTAGTTTATTTTTATTTTCACTTTTTATGCATTTCTACCGCATTCTAGCGGTAGAAATGCACTGGTTTTAATTTTTCGCCAACTTCCTTTTTGCGTTTATTTGCAAAACTTTTCGCTCCGTTTAATTTTTATTTTCTCTTTTTATGCATTTCTACCGTATTCTAGCGGTAGAAATTCAGTCGTTTTAATTTTCCGAGCACTTAGCTTTTCGTTTTAATTTTCAAAACTTTTTGTCCGGTTAATTTTTATTTTCTCTTTTTATGCATTTCTACCGCATTCTAGCAGTAGAAATGCAGTTGTTTTAATTTTTCAGTAACTTTATTTTTCTTATTTTTGCAAGTGTGCGTGCGTGTATGAGTTAGATTTTATAACTTTATTTCAATTTCTGTAGAGTGTGTGCGTATGCATCTATTTTCGCCTACTCGTTAAGAGTTAAATGTAAGACCCCCCTCCCGGAACACAACACACGGCACGAGGGGAGTCTTATGCCCGAAATAGCCGCCTTGCGGTAGCACTAACACACGGGTTAGCCTTTACCACAAGACGCCTATTCCGCCGGCTACAATCCATATCACAACAATTATGCCAACCCAACCATAACAGAAAAGTAAAGCTAAAAGCAGTTCAGTTCACAGCTAAGTTAAAGTCCAAAAGTAGCGGAAGATAACAAGCACAACAGGCTTGTACAAATAAACAAGAGTCTAGAAATGTTTTGCCAAACGGCTACATGAAAACACTCACTACTGTCACTGACGGTGCCGATGGCACCACCACCTCAGGTCCTATCATCCGGGCCTGGTTGTCCTGCTGCATAGTCCGTTGCCGCTCTACCTGCGGGGTTTCCTCCTAAAAAGGAAGTCGTAGCAACCGTTAGTCATAAGACTAAGTGGCTTCACATCCGCTCCCCCGGCGACTCCTCGGCACCGGGCGGAGAAAGGAACACAGGTACAATATATATACATAAGCAAGTAAACAAGCAGGTGACAGTAAGTATGGTGAAGTATAAACTACGCTACACAACTAGCAGTTTTACGAATATCAATAATATATAAATAACAGCAGGTATAATTAATCAGAATAGTAACTTAACTTATAAGAGTGCCCATACAAACTTATAAGTTAAGGATCGGCTTAACAGTATAGTAACTCATCGTATAAGAGTGCCCATACAAACTTATACGATGAGGATCTTGTGTATGCAATGAATGACATGTTATGAATGTTATGGTATGACCGAATCATGCGCACGCACATGCAAGTTGCTATGTCGACACAGACTAGAAGTTCCCACTTTTCGAGCAGGTAGCTAACCTCTCAGGCGTCGTCCGTCGTGGCCAGACGGCGATAGTGGAGCGGGCGTCTCCACTACTAGGTGGTATCACACTACCTATCCTAGGCCCCCGTACGCCTCAACGCTAAGAACACAACAGCGGAGCTCACATGCGTACTACGGCTCAGAAGGGGTCTTGGGTAAATGTGCACCAAGAACACAGCCCAACCTGGCCTTTGATTTCGAACCGGATGGAACCTCGGAAACACACGAGGTGCAAGCCCAACCGTTCTCATGGCACGGAGGAGATCTCGGGTTATGGACACCAAGTATCTAACCCTACCGCCCAAGGTCTACCCATTGGCTCCCATCGGTGTGACGACTGGCGAACCCGTAGACCTGCCACAATCATTATCTCAACATCGCGACACGATGAATCGTCGCACATCACATGCCCCAAAACAACTCACTCGATGCTACCCGTAGGGAGACTTCAACTCTAAGCATCGGTTGTTAATAAACCCCCCTTGGGCTCGGATTACAGTTACAAAATACTCTTCACATAGTGTTCATCATGTTCACGCCCACCTATTCAATGGGTTCACCTCAACACTACGCATAATAGATATGTTCAACACCAAATTGTATAAATATATCCTATACCAATCTCAACTCCTAATATCTAACCTTCCCATCCAATCCATTTCTCTACCATTACATGGTTATTCCCCAATACACAACCAAATGAGTAACCATGCTAAATTATAGCAACAACAACATTATAGATATATGGGAGCAAGATATCAAATGAGCAAATCACAATCATTGCAAGAGTGCTAACATTATAAATTAACAAGTGCATTAACATAGGATAGCCCAATACTAAAACTGGGATTCCCGGAGCTACAGGAATCCGATCACAATGCACAACCCCTCGTTGGAAAGGTATTCGCGAGGGCTACGACTTTTGTGTTGAGTCGATCGCCCAGATCTGGTCGCAACATACCAGAAATTCAACTCGAATACGTACAGGAAACAGTTTCCTGTACAGGAATTTTCCCGAACGCAGCGGGCTCGAACCAGCTTTCCTGTGGCTACAGGTATCGCATGGAAACGAGCAACCACTCGTTGGAAAGGTAATTTCAAGGGCTACGACTTTCGTGTTGAGTCGATCACCCAGATTTGGCCAGAACATCTCCGAAATTGGCCACGAAGGTCGCCGCGTGCAGAAATCAGATTTCTGCACGCATCTTAAGGCGAGATGAACGACATCCGTTCATCTTCTTCCTTGCAACGACCTCGCATAAACTTCTCCAGAAATCACACCCAACCTTATTTCTCCTTTCAAATCCAAACCCCCAACGAAAACCCCTCTCATCTCCACTTTGAATGATGAGAAGGTTGAGGGAGACTAAGCCTAAAACCTAGGCATGGCTTATCCTAAGAACTCTCCTCCTCACCATCAAGACTCTATGGAGTCGATGTCTCTCCTAAAATAACTATAGATCTAGCACCAAGGGAGAGGGGAGGAAGCTCACCTCAAGTCCAGCGGTACCACCATGGCCGGCCATGAGCCTCGCACTCCTTCGCGGCGGCATTGTTTTTCCCTTGAAGGTGGCGGCGTTTTGATTCCTCCAAAGATGGCTCCGGCAAGCTCTTCCTCCTCCTCCAGCCAAGAACTCTCTCAGGAATTTCGGGGCAGAAGAAAGGGGAGTGAATGCTAGGGTTTCCAACTTTTTCCTTTTTATACATCGCAGACACGGGTAGGCACACGGCCGTGTTCCTACCCGTGTTCAGGTGACACGGCCGTGTGGCCTGCCGTGTCTAGGGCCGTGTTCATCCCAGAACCACTTTCTGCCGGGTCAGGGTTGCGGCACACGGGTAGGGACACGGCCGTGTCCCGACCCGTGTCCTAGGCACACGGCTAGGGACACGCCCGTGTACCTCTCTGACTGGTAAGCCTATTTTTATGAGGCACACGGGTATGGACACGGCCGTGTCCATACCCGTGTCAGCCAAAAATGCCGTTTTGCCTTGTTTTCCTCATTTCCCGTACGTACGCACCTGTTCACCCACACCCCCCCCATTGGGCTCACCACAGCCCCCTTAACTCAAATACACAATCAAGGGGCCTAGCGCGAATTGGGACGTTACAAATCCTATAAACAAAATAAAAGATTTCGTCCCCGAAATCAGGGTAAGGCTATGGGGGTGAAACACATAAAAGGGAACTATGCTTTCAAATAAAATTTTTACCTGGAGTAAATAATTCCGGGTAGCGCTCTTGCATCAAGTCCTTTGGCTCCCATGTGAACTCCTCCTTCCCATGATTAGACCATAGCACTTTCACCAAGGGAACACTTTTGCGGCGTAAGGTTCTCGTCTCGTTATCAACGATCCGCACCGGCTCCAGTCGCACAGACCTATCAGACGCCACGGCACCATCCTCCGTGGGGATATACTGTTCAGGTCGCAACAAAGCCTTCCGAAGCGACGATACATGGAACACGTCGTGAAGGTTCTCCAGCTCCGGTGGTAACTCCAATCGATAGGCTAGAGGGCCAATCCTTTCCACTACAACATAGGGCCCGACATACCTTGGGCTGAGCTTCTTGACTCCACGTACCCGCGACACTCCGTGCATCGGTCGAATCTTCAGGAATACCTTATCACCCACTTGAAATTCCACCATATGGTGCCTTGCGTTGTAATATTTCGCTTGTCGGCTTTGAGCCTCTAGCATTCGATTCCGGATCAACCTAACCACCGCGTCCGTGTCATCAATATACTCATTTCCCAATGTCTTCGGATCTTCGTCTTGCACCCAGGACAAGGGTGTTCTACACCTCCTTCCATACAAAGCTTCATGAGGTGCCATTCCAATACTGGCTTGATGACTGTTATTATAAGAGAACTCCACGAGAGGTAAGAGTCTCTCCCATGGTTCTCCTTTATCTAGCACACACAACCGCAGAAGGTCCTCCAATGTTCGGATGGTTTGTTCAGATTGCCCGTCCGTTTGAGGGTGAAAGGCTGTGCTAAAGGCGAGGCGCGAACCCAAATAAGCCTGTACAGCCCTCCATTCTCTTGAAGTAAACCGACCATCCCTGTCGGAGACGATCGTCTTTGGCACACCATGGTACCGCACAAATTGTTCCACAAAGAGACGCACTAAGACGCCCACTTGCGCCTCCTTCTTCATTGGGATAAAGCGGGCTACCTTGGTCAACCGATCAACTATCACCCACACAGAATCATTCCCCGAGCGCGAGCGAGGTAACCCGTGGACGAAGTCCATGGAGATGTCCTCAAATTTCCATTCGGGGATGGGCAACGACTGTAGCATTCCACCGGGGCTTCTGCATTCCGCCTTCACCATTTGGCAAGCCACACAATGAGTAACGAAGTACTTGACGTCCCTCTTCATGCCCGGCCAACACATTGTTTTTCTCAAATCGGTGTACATCTTCGCGATCCCCGGGTGTACCGAGTACTTGGAGCAATGGGCCTCCTTTAGAATATCCTCCCGAATGTTGTCACCTTCGGGGATGTAAAGCCGGCCACGAAAATGGACGAGGCCGTCTTTTAGGGAGTATTCTTCCGTAGTCCCATCCTCCATTGACTTGAAAGCCGGGGTTAAAGCCGCATCCTTCTTTTGTTCCATCCGGATTCGGTCTCGTATGTTGCAAACTATACTCATCGCGGCCAAATATTCGGTATACTCTTCCGGTTGATTCTTAAAGACCAAAGTGATTTCCATCTCTTGCAGCGTCCGGATTAACTCCATCCTCATCAAGCGGGATTCCGTGCTCGCTTCCGGCGCTTTCCGGCTCAAGGCATCAGCTACGGAATTAACCTTCCCGGGGTGGTAGTTCAAGGTGAATTCATAGTCGCACAAGAACTCCAACCACCGCCGCTGTCTCAAGTTTAACTCCTTTTGGGTGTGAACGTACTTCAGATTTTTGTGATCCGAGTAGATCTCGCAGTGGACGCCATATAAATAATGCCTCCACATCTTCAAGGCGAATACCACCGCTCCCAACTCTAGATCATGCACCGGGTAGCTGGCTTCATGCTTCTTCAACTGTCTTGAAGCATAAGCGATCACATGCCCATTCTGCATCAACACAGCTCCCATCCCTTGATACGACGCATCCGTGTAAACTTGAAAGCCCTCCTTCCCAGATGGAAGAGCTAGGATGGGTGCAGTCGTCAATCTGTCCTTCAGCTCTTGGAATGCAGCTTCGCACTGGGGTGTCCATTCAAACGGCACACCCTTCTTGGTCAGCGTAGTAAGGGGAAGGGCGATCTTCGAGAAGCCTTTCACGAACTTGCGATAGTACCCGGCAAGTCCAAGAAAGCTTCGTATGTCGGCCGCTGACTTCAATGGCGACCACTCCTTCACGGCCCGCACCTTGGCCGGATCTACTGCTAGCCCCGCCCCACTAATCACATGGCCCAAGAACGCGACCTCTCGAAGCCAAAACTCACATTTGCTGAACTTGGCAAACAAAGTGTGCTCCTTTAGTTTCCTCAGCACTAAAGTTAGATGTTCGGCGTGTTCTGCTTCAGTCTTGGTGTAGACTAGGATATCATCGATGAACACGATGACAAAGATGTCCAAATAAGGGCTGAACACCTTGTTCATCAAGCTCATAAAGGCGGAAGGGGCGTTTGTGAGCCCAAACGGCATCACGGTGAATTCATACAAACCATATCTCGAATTGAACGCCGTCTTCTGAATGTCATCTTCTTGTATCCTCAGCTGATAATATCCCGAACGCAGATCTAACTTGGAGAACCAATACGATCCCACCAATTGATCGAATAATTCATCAATGCGCGGTAGGGGATAGGTGTTCCGCACCGTTAACCGGTTCAACTCTCGATAATCAATACATAACCGCAAGGTGCCATCCTTCTTTTTGACGAACAAAACGGGCGCTCCCCAAGGCGACGAGCTTGGGCGAACGAACCCTGCTTCCACCAATTCCTGAAGCTGGACTCTAAACTCTGCAAGTTCCTTCGGAGCCATTCGGTATGGAGCTCGCGAGACGGGCTTGGCACCCGAAATTAGCTTGATTTAGAAGTCCACTTCCCTATGCGGGGGTAGTCCCGGCAATTTCTCGGGAAATACCTCGGGAAATTCTCGCACCACCCGCACATCCTTGACCTCTAATGTCAATTTCTTCAACTCGAAGCAAATTACATAGACCTCGTCCCCTTCCATATGATATTTCATAACTTGGATTGAAGACAATAATTTACGGGGTGCGAATTTAATACCTTGGAAGATGACTTCCGAGTCTCCATGCCTCAACATAACTTGCTTCTCCGCACAATTGATCCTGGCGTGGTGCCAGTCCAACCACCTCATGCCCAGGATGAGATCGAACTCCGGGATTCTTAACACTGTCGCCGGAGTTTCAAAGAACTTTCCTCCAATAAGGGTGTCGAAGTCGCAACTTGCTGACGACGTCATCTCAGAGCCGTCCGGAAGGCGCACCCTTTGAGTAGTGCCCGTGAAGTGTTGCACTCCCTCCAAGTCCTTCACGAAGTCCTCCGAGATGAACGAGTGAGACGCACCCGTGTCAAATAACGTATAGGCAGATCTCCCGCTAATCATGACAGTGCCTAAGTTCCAAAAAGGTAATCACTATTCAAAATTGCGCTTATCATTTGTATCGTAAATCCAACAAGTCATATAATATTAATAAATTTTGCACGTACCGATGATGACTTCCTGCGGTTTCTCTCCTGAGTCATATCCAATGCGAATACATGCTCCCGTGCATGTCCTTGATTTCTCCCTGGTGGTCCTCTTCCTCGGCCACGCATGTGCCCTCGCCCCCGTGGAGCTACTGGAGGGGGAGCAATAGGGGCACCCCCGATCAGTCGCGGGCAAACTCGTCGGACATGCCCCGGTTGGTTGCACTCAAAACATATCATCTCACGTCGGCCCCCAGGTTGTTGATAATATTGCTGCTGCGGTGGTGGTGGTAAAGGTAGTGGTTGCGGAATTGGGTACTCCACCCGATAGTTCCGGTTGACCCACCGACCGCCTCTGTGGTTTCCCCTTCCTCTGCCATGATCATTCCGCCTTCTATTACTAGGGCCGACTTCAATTACTCCTTCCGCAGGTCTCTTGCCACATCCCATGTGGTCCGCCTCCAGTCTCTTTGCCATGTCAATGATTTCTGCCAGGCTTCCATCGGCTATAAACAAAAGGGCCTGCCTTAGGAGGTCCTTAACCCTTTGTAGAAGCGCTTCGCATAGCCTCTATCGTCCAAATCATAGGAATCAGCAAACCTAGCGAGGTGTTGGAACTCCCTCTGGTACTCCGTTACCGATTTCGATCCCTGCTTCAGCTGCAGAAATCTTTCTTCAAGTTCATCCCGAGCAGAAGAAGGAATGAAGTGATCCAGAAAAGCCTCGGTGAACTCGTTCCAACTGATGTCCGTGTACAACCGCCCTTGGAAGGTGGAGCCCATGAGGGACTTCCACCACCTTTTGGCGTGTAGCTCTAGCAGCGTCACTACCAATGTCACCGCCAAGTTGTTCGGACATCTTATGCCAGCCATCAATTCCTGCACGGTATCAAGCCATTCCTCGGTGCGCACCGGCGATTCTATCCCAAGATAGGCAGGAGGGGACAGGGCACGGAAGGTGCTCACCCAGTTGGAGCCTGGCGCTTGTTGTTGCACCGGAGCTTGCTGGGCTTTAAATGCATCCAATATGGCTGACAGCGTTTGTCCCAGTTCCGACTGCTGGAATTGTGAAGGGACGGAAGGGGTAGGAGTGCCCCCAACCGGCTCCACCTGCGCTGGGACCTATACGCAAGGTACAAACTAGGGTCAGGTTGGCTAAAACTAATGTCAAAGTTGGACAACTTAGTGTGAATTACATATGGGCACACCACTGCTTCCGCTAAGTCGGTTTGTCCCCAAACCGACTAATCGAACGGGAGTGGCCCATTGTTACCTGACTGCTGTAGGTGAAGATCGGCTTAGTCTGATACCATTTGTAAGACCCCCCTCCCGGAACACAACACACGGCACGAGGGGAGTCTTATGCCCGAAATAGCCGCCTTGCGGTAGCACTAACACACGGGTTAGCCTTTACCACAAGACGCCTATTCCGCCAGCTACAATCCATATCACAACAATTATGCCAACCCAACCATAACAGAAAAGTAAAGCTAAAAGCAGTTCAGTTCACAGCTAAATTAAAGTCCAAAAGTAGCGGAAGATAACAAGCACAACAGGCTTGTACAAATAAACAAGAGTCTAGAAATGTTTTGCCAAACGGCTACATGAAAACACTCACTACTGTCACTGACGGTGCCGATGGCACCACCACCTCAGGTCCTATTATCCGGGCCTAGCTGTCCTGCTGCATTGTCCGTTGCCGCTCTACCTGCGGGGTTTCCTCCTAAAAAGGAAGACGTAGCAACCGTTAGTCATAAGACTAAGTGGCTTCACATCCGCTCCCCCGGCGACTCCTCGGCACCGGGCGGAGAAAGGAACACAGGTACAATATATATACATAAGCAAGTAAATATGCAGGTGACAGTAAGTATGGTGAAGTATAAACTACGCTACACAACTAGCAGTTCTACGAATATCAATAATATATAAATGACAGCAGGTATAATTAATCAGAATAGTAACTTAACTTATAAGAGTGCCCATACAAACTTATAAGTTAAGGATCGGCTTAACAGTATAGTAACTCATCGTATAAGAGTGCCCATACAAACTTATACGATGAGGATCTTGTGTATGCAATGAATGACATGTTATGAATGTTATGGTATGACCGAATCATGCGCACGCACATGCAAGTTGCTATGTCGACACAGACTAGAAGTTCCCACTTTTCGAGCAGGTAGCTAACCTCTCAGGCGTCGTCCGTCGTGGCCAGACGGCGACAGTGGAGCGGGCGTCTCCACTACTAGGTGGTATCACACTACCTATCCTAGGCCCCCGTACGCCTCAACGCTAAGAATACAACAGCGGAGCTCACATGCGTACTATGGCTCAGAAGGGGTCTTGGGTAAATGTGCACCAAGAACACAGCCCAACCTGGCCTTTGATTTCGAACCGGATGGAACCTCGGAAACGCACGAGGTGCAAGCCCAACCGTTCTCATGGCACGGAGGAGATCTCGGGTTATGGACACCAAGTATCTAACCCTACCGCCCAAGGTCTACCCATTGGCTCCCATCGGTGTGACGACTGGCGAACCCGTAGACCTGCCACAATCATTATCTCAACATTGCGACACGATGAATCGTCGCACATCACATGCCCCAAAACAACTCACTCGATGCTACCCGTAGGGAGACTTCAACTCTAAGCATCGGTTGTTAATAAACCCCCCTTGGGCTCGGATTACAGTTACAAAATACTCTTCACATAGTGTTCATCATGTTCACGCCCACCTATTCAATGGGTTCACCTCAACACTACGCATAATAGATATGTTCAACACCAAATTGTATAAATATATCCTATACCAATCTCAACTCCTAATATCTAACCTTCCCATCCAATTCATTTCTCTACCATTACATGGTTATTCCCCAATACACAAACAAATGAGTAACCATGCTAAATTATAGCAACAACAACATTATAGATATATGGGAGCAAGATATCAAATGAGCAAATCACAATCATTGCAAGAGTGCTAACATTATAAATTAACAAGTGCATTAACATAGGATAGCCCAATACTAAAACTGGGATTCCCGGAGCTACAGGAATCCGATCACAATGCACAACCCCTCGTTGGAAAGGTATTCGCGAGGGCTACGACTTTTGTGTTGAGTCGATCGCCCAGATCTGGTCGCAACATACCAGAAATTCAACTCGAATACGTACAGGAAACAGTTTCCTGTACAGGAATTTTCCCGAACGCAGCGGGCTCGAACCAGCTTTCCCGTGGCTACAGGTATCGCATGGAAACGAGCAACCCCTCGTTGGAAAGGTAATTTCAAGGGCTACGACTTTCGTGTTGAGTCGATCACCCAGATTTGGCCAGAACACCTCCGAAATTGGCCATGAAGGTCGCCGCGTGCAGAAATCAGATTTCTGCACGCATCTTAAGGCGAGATGAACGGCATCCGTTCATCTTCTTCCTTGCAACGACCTCGCATAAACTTCTCCAGAAATCACACCCAACCTTATTTCTCCTTTCAAAGCCAAACCCCCAACGAAAACCCCTCTCATCTCCACTTTGAATGATGAGAAGGTTGAGGGAGACTAAGCCTAAAACCTAGGCATGACTTATCCTAAGAACTCTCCTCCTCACCATCAAGACTCTATGGAGTCGATGTCTCTCCTAAAATAACTATAGATCTAGCACCAAGGGAGAGGGGAGGAAGCTCACCTCAAGTCCAGCGGTACCACCATGGCCGGCCATGAGCCTCGCACTCCTTCGCGGCGGCATTGTTTTTCCCTTGACGGTGGCGGCGTTTTGATTCCTCCAAAGATGGCTCCGGCAAGCTCTTCCTCCTCCTCCAGCCAAGAACTCTCTCAGGAATTTCGGGGCAGAAGAAAGGGGAGTGAATGCTAGGGTTTCCAACTTTTTCCTTTTTATACATCGCAGACACGGGTAGGCACACGACCGTGTTCCTACCCGTGTTCAGGTGACACGGCCGTGTGGCCTGCCGTGTCTAGGGCCGTGTTCATCCCAGAACCACTTTCTGTCGGGTCAGGGTTGCGGCACACGGGTAGGGACACGGCCGTGTCCCGACCCGTGTCCTAGGCACACGGCTAGGGACACGCCCGTGTCCCAATACCCGTGTACCTCTCTGACTGGTAAGCCTATTTTTATGAGGCACACGGGTATGGACACGGCCGTGTCCATACCCGTGTCAGCCAAAAATGCCGTTTTGCCTTGTTTTCCTCATTTCCCGTACGTCCGCACCTGTTCACCCACACCCCCCCATTGGGCTCACCACAGCCCCCTTAACTCAAATACGCAATCAAGGGGCCTAGCGCGAATTGGGACGTTACATTAAATGGCGCTCTACTTTCATTTTCCGCCCACTCGTTTGAGTGGGACTTGTCTTTTTACTGCTTTCATTTTCTTCCTACTCACTTGAGTAGGAAAACCTTGAGTGCGTGCGTGTGTTTTCATTTATTGTAGAGTGCGTGTGTGTGATTTTACTTTCCTGTAGAGTGTGTGCGTGTATGAGTATAAATTTACCCCCGCCCACTCGCTCGAGCCGGGATTCGCATTTACTACTTTCTTCAGTCCTACTCGTTTGAGTAAGACTTGCAATTTTCAGCTTTCTTTACTGCTTTCTTACTGCTTTCTTTTATCGCTTTCTAGCGTAAGTGTCCCCATTCCGATGAGTGGCTAACCGCCCTTAGCCCTCAATATCGAAGAGCATTGGGACAAATAAAGTAGCTTTAAATAATTAAAGGTCCTGTTTTCTATTTAATTAAATTTCTTAAGGTTTGCCCCGGGTTAACGACGCGTAGGACCGCATATCGATGTGCGGGCACTATTTCCGTTATCCATACACAACGCCGAGAGGCCGCACGTATGGACCGATCACCCTTGGGTAAAGAGAGCTTCGCGCTAACCCTCGAGAGAGGAGGCGCGCGACTCTACCGGATTGGGTCCCCCACCCAATAGCGGGGTTCTTAGCGTAATGCGGGCGTTAAGAGGAATCCTTCGTCGGTCTAGCGATCGGTCGAATAGTCTTAGCGTTCAGGTGAGCGATAGTCCTAGAGATAAGTGAGCTCATTCCTTTGGAACCTCCACGGCCGAGTCTCCGCCTTAATTAATTTGAAATTTAGGATCTCTTTTTATTAAAAGTTTACTTTAGTTCAATTCTCTTTTTGATAGCGTCGCGCTAAGTTGGTCATCGGACTTCCGCACTTATTTACTGCATTTTTTCCTGCTTTCTTTTTATGCTTATTATTATTATGTGTTTTTTTATTTTTAAACCAAAGTAAGATATTTTCGGTAGAATAATAGGCTTTCAGGGAAAGAGTAGATATAGCTAAGCCGGCCCCGAGAACAATACGACCCTGATATTCCTCCACACGGAATATCCTGTACTACACGCGATAGGTGCACTTGCCTCCCTCTCGTTAAAACTCGGTTTATAACAAAATAAAATGCTCTTCTTTTTATAAATAAAAACCTCCACTTTCACACCTAAATAAGAGCCGGCGTTTTAACCATCAAGTTTTTGGCGCCGTTGTCGGGGAAAATTTCGTCTTACTATTTTGAATTCCTGAAACCTATTAATTTTACCCTTTATTTCAACTAATATATATTAAAAAAAAATTGATCAACCAAAAAAAATTTATATTAATAATAATAATATCAATATTAATATTAATAATAAATAATTTAAAAAAATAAAAAAAAACAAAACAAAACAAAACAAAAAAAAATTTAAAAACTTTAAAACAAAAAAAAAAATTCAGACAAATTTTAACACTAAAAAAAAAAAAAATCAAAAACTTAAAAAATAATAAAAAATAAACTTAAAAACTTTAAAACAAAAACAAAGTAAAAAACTAAAAAAAAAATAAAATAAATAAATAAATGATGAAATTTTTTTTTCTTTCTTTTCATCCACAAATTTAAAATTCAAAAAAAAAATATATATATCTCTTTCATTTTTATTTTGCCTTTAACTTATTTTCTTATTTTCTTATTTTTATTTACAAAAAATCAAAAACAAAAGAAATAAACTTATCTAAAAATTCAAAAAAAAACTAAGAAAAAATATATAAAACAAAATTTTTTTTACTAATTATGTATTTATTTTGTCGTTTCGGCGCGCTTCACAATCGTGAGCGCTAGGGGATCACATATCGGTCACACTCACTTAGCTAAGACGTTAGCTTTCGAGTCACACCCACTTGTCGCCCCCTATCACCCGCACCATTTTCGCCGAATTTTTCTTTTTCGTTTTTATATTATATTTTTGCTATTTCTTTTAACTTTTGCAGGGTTATTCTTAACGGCCTTCCCCGAACGCGGTTTAGGGCAGATTTCTAAACCCCTGTTTTTACTTTTTGTACATATCTGTTTTATATATATCGTTCTTCATACTTAGTGCAACATTCAGGACAATGTTGGACTTAAGTATGGGGGTGTTTCCTATTTTCTGTCCTTTTATTTCAAGCACTAAATAAAAATTACCAAAAAAATTGCAAAAATTAAAAATTTCAAAAAATATTTTCATCCTTTAAATAATAATTATAATAAAAAAAATTTCAAAAAAAAAAAATGAATCATCGCTCAGCGACGTTCGACTCATCGAACCAACCACAAATAAGAGTCTGTTCGCGGGCGATCCTTTTTCTACTTTGTAAATATTTTGTAAATATTCTTGTCCATTTCCACTTCTCTTTCCTATCTTGTAAAAAATCTCTCTCTTTTCTTGTAAATATTTCTGTAAATCCAAAAATTCAAAAAAAATCTGTATAACTCAAAAACTCAAAAAAAAATTTGCATAACCTTTAAAAATTTCAAAAAAATGATAAAAACACCAAAATATGAAAAAAAAATTAGAATAACTCATAAAAATCAAAAAAAAATATTTTGTAATAAATAATTCGAAAACCTCATTTCTTAACCTCTTTGCTCTCCAAAATGATCGTTTCGAGTTTATTTATAAGCGAATTTTAATTAATTCTTTATTTACCATTCGTTTATTAATTGTAGCTCGATAGACTTAAATTTCTGGGGTTAAGATTTTAAAGAATTTTTTATGGCTTTTTCTTATTATAGGGAACTTATGTTTCTAATTTCGCTTCTTATTTTTTGAAATAAAGCACATCTTTATGTTAGAAAATAACATTTATGGATTTTTATTATTTCCACTTATGCTTTTAGAAACGTAGGAACATTCAAATTAAAAAGGTTGTTCTCAAAATTTTTATTAAACTCTAGTTTTCTTTTAGAAACTAAACCATCCACCTTTTTTTTCATGCCTTAATCAGTATGATTCCACACTCACCCTTAAAAGATCTTATGTCAATGGGGATAAGATTTCGTCCCGCAAACATAGGCACCCAATAGTTTAAAAGGATTGTATGTTAGGAGTAAGAGGATAAAATTCATTACTCCTATACATATGCATTGGGTTTATTTATATTTATGAAGAAAGAAAAATAAAATGTTAGGAAAATAAGATTTCATTTTCCTAATAATTCAAAAAGAAAAAAAAATGTGGAGGTTCGAGAAAAAATTACCTCGCCTCAAAAATCAAAGCCTTCTTCATATCTGCCAAACCACTTAGCATATTTTTCATGATTCTAGAATTAATTTAAAATTTTTTGAGAGCATAATTTTTAAATTGAATTATTTCCTATCAATTTCTTTTTAGCTAAAGTTTTTTCGATAATTCCAATCCATTTTTGTTAAACTAACAAAATTAATTTTCGCTTTCTTTTTTCCATTTAGAAGTATTTTTTGAAACAGTTCCTCTATTTTTTAACACTTTCATAATTTAGGATTTAATTCCGAAACCCCGGAAATTCATTTCGATCTTTCGTACAATTAAATCAAGCGGTAGTTAAATTTAGGATTCTTTTTAATTCCTTATAGGTTCATCTCCAACTTTTGCTCTAGAATAGCAAAAGCTTAAGTATGGGGGTATTTGATGAGTTGTAAATATACTTATTTTTTAGTGTATTTATTTTGTCATTTTAATTTATTTTCATAGTTTTTCGCTTGTTTTATTTAATAAATTGTTTCTTTTTTGTAATTTTTTATTTCTAACTTAGCATTTTTGTTTTTCTGAATTTTTCCAGAAAATTATTTCTTTCGGCCCTGTCACGCCCGTGACCATGCCCGACACGGGCGTGTCAGGCTCTCAACGCAATCAGCCAGTCAAAACATGCAATTTCACTATTCCGAGCCCGACACGCCCAACGTCACGCCCGTGTCAAGGCCCGTCACGCCCGTGTCGAGGCCGACACGCAACGTTTAGTCAAACAGTCAACGCTGCCGACATCAGGATGCCAGCTGTCCGAGTCACGCCCCCCTGTCACGCCCGTGACAATCCTGTCACGCCCGTATCCGCCACGTGGACCGCCCCGAAGTCAAAGCGCGCGTCAAATCCCCAGATCCAGCCCCCCGTCACGCCCTAGTCACGCCCGTGCCTGACACCTGTCACGCCCGTGACCTGGGGCGTGACCGCCACGTTTTCAGCCGAAGTCAAAGCTCCAGTCAAATCACCAATCAGCTCATGAACAGTACTAACACGCCCCCCTGTCATGCCCGTGACCTAGGGCGTGACCAACCCGAAATTTTGCCTATAAAAGGGCAGCTGCTGTATGAGAATTCTGTCCACCTTTTTGGTCCAAATTACTTAGGGGAGGTGCTGCCCATTTCGATTCCATGCTTATGTAAGGGAATTGTTTTATCTCTCTCTCTCTTTTAGTTCGTATTAGGATGTTTGCTTTAGTTTACTTTGTAATAGCTTTTTATTTAATAAAATTGTAGACTTTTTCTCTCTTGTATAGTATGAAAAATTCATGGAAGCGCCTCACTTATGTGATTTTTTGTTCATCTTTTTTGTGTTTTTTATGTCTTCATCTTTTTATAGCTTTCATAACTCGTTTAGTTTAGGAAATTTTCCTCATTTCTAGCCGTTGTAATGTCCATTTTATTTTCATTTTCCGCACCCGTTTAGCTTTAGTTTATTTTTATTTTAACTTTTTATGCATTTCTACCGCATTCTAGCTGTAGAAATGCACTGGTTTTAATTTTTTGCCAACTTCCTTTTTGCGTTTATTTGCAAAACTTTTCGCTCCGTTTAATTTTTATTTTCTCTTTTTATGCATTTCTACCGTATTCTAGCGGTAGAAATGCAGTCGTTTTAATTTTCCGAGCACTTAGCTTTTCGTTTTAATTTTCAAAACTTTTTGTCCAGTTAATTTTTATTTTCTCTTTTTATGCATTTCTACCGCATTCTAGCGGTAGAAATGCAGTTGTTTTAATTTTTCAGTAACTTTATTTTTCTTATTTTTGCAAGTGTGCGTGCGTGTATGAGTTAGATTTTATAGCTTTATTTCAATTTCTGTAGAGTGTGTGCGTATGCATCTATTTTCGCCTACTCGTTAAGAGTTAAATGGCGCTCTGCTTTCATTTTCCGCCCACTCGTTTGAGTGGGACTTGTCTTTTTACTGCTTTCATTTTCTTCCTACTCACTTGAGTAGGAAAACTTTGAGTGCGTGCGTGTGTTTTCATTTATTGTAGAGTGCGTGTGTGTGATTTTACTTTCCTGTAGAGTGTGTGCGTGTATGAGTATAAATTTACCCCCGCCCACTCGCTCGAGCCGGGATTCGCATTTACTGCTTTCTTCAGTCCTACTCGTTTGAGTAAGACTTGCAATTTTCAGCTTTCTTTACTGCTTTCTTACTGCTTTCTTTTATCGCTTTCCAGCGTAAGTGTCCCCATTCCGATGAGTGGCTAACCGCCCTTAGCCCTCAATATCGAAGAGCATTGGGACAAATAAAGTAGCTTTAAATAATTAAAGGTCATGTTTTCTATTTAATTAAATTTCTTAAGGTTTGCCCCGGGTTAACGACGCGTAGGACCGCATATCGATGTGCGGGCACTATTTCCGTTATCCATACGCAACGCCGAGAGGCCGCACGTATGGACCGATCACCCTTGGGTAAAGAGAGCTTCGCGCTAACCCTCGAGAGAGGAGGCGCGCGACTCTACCGGATTGGGTCCCCCACCCAATAGCGGGGTTCTTAGCGTAATGCGGGCGTTAAGAGGAATCCTTCATCGGTCTAGCGATTGGTCGAATAGTCTTAGCGTTCAGGTGAGCGATAGTCCTAGAGATAAGTGAGCTCATTCCTTTGGAACCTCCACGGCCGAGTCTCCGCCTTAATTAATTTGAAATTTAGGATCTCTTTTTATTAAAAGTTTACTTTTGTTCAATTCTCTTTTTGATAGCGTCGCGCTAAGTTGGTCATCGGACTTCCGCACTTATTTACTGCATTTTTTCCTGCTTTCTTTTTATGCTTATTATTATTATGCGTTTTTTTATTTTTAAACCAAAGTAAGATATTTTCGGTAGAATAATAGGCTTTCAGGGAAAGATTAGATATAGCTAAGCCGGCCCCGAGAACAATACGACCCCGATATTCCTCCACACGGAATATCCTGTACTATACGCGATAGGTGCACTTGCCTCCCTCTCGTTAAAACTCGGTTTATAACAAAATAAAACGCTCTTCTTTTTATAAATAAAAACCTCCACTTTCACACCTAAATAAGAGCCGGCGTTTTAACCATCATAGAACAAGCATGGCGTTGAGTGATGTTCACTCACTCAACGCCTCCAGCAAGAACAACTATGGCGTTAAGTGAGCTAGCCTCACTCAACGCCAAAACAGGCATGGCGTTGAGTGAGGTACACTCACTCAACGCCCTGGTACTTAACCAAAATCAGAGAAAGTGGCGTTGAGTGAGCTGGCCTCACTCAACGCCAAAACAGCAATGGCGTTAAGTGAAGCTCACTCACTCAACGCCCTTACACTTAGCTGCAAAAGAGAACTACGGCGTTGAGTGAGTCCACCTCACTCAACGCCAAACCAGTAATGGCGTTGAATTAGGTTAACTCACTCAACGCCCTGGCACTTAGCCGCAAATAGGCAATTCTGCGGCGTTGAGTGAGCTGACCTCACTCAACGCCAAAATAGCAATGACGTTGAGTGAGGTCGTCTCACTCAACCCCAGAAGTTTTGGCCGCGAAGAAGGGCTGTGGCATGGAGTTAGTCTGCCTCACTCAACGCCAAAGCAGAAATGGCGTTGGGTGAGGTCAACTCTCTCAACGCCACGGGACTTTGCCGCAAACTTGCCTTCGGCGTTGAGTGATTCCACCTCACTCAACGCCAAACCAGGAATGGCGTTGAGTGAGGTCAACTCACTCAACGCCAAAGTACTTAGCCTCAAAAAAGGCTATGGCGTTGAGTGAGCACAGCTCACTCAACGCCAAAGTACTTGGCTGCACAAAAGCGATGGCGTTGAGTGAGTCCACCTCACTAAACGCCAAAACCAAAATGGCATTGAGTGAGGTCGACTCACTAAATACCAAAACAGTTAGCTTCTCAGGAAAACCGCAGCGTTGAGTGAGCTTGCCTCACTCAACGCCAAAACAGAAATGGCGTTGAGTGAGGTCGACTCACGCAATGCCAAAGTACTTAGCCGCTAGCAGGGGCTGTGGCGTTGAGTGAGTCCACCTCACTCAACGCCCCAGTACATATAAATATTCTGACTGGCTACAGCTGCGGCGTTGAGTGTATGCACCACACTCAACGCCAAATCCGCAAAGGCTTTGAGTGTGTGCACCACACTCATCGCCGGCCAGACAGAACTCAAAAAGGCTCTTACCAATAACACAGCAGGCACCCCCTTCTCTCTCTCTCTCGGTTTCACCCGCAAGCCACCAACCAGACAGTAATCTGGAATAAACTGATGGCATTACACCGGCTGATTGAGCACCAACAACACAAAGAAGGGGGGCTCATGGGAGAATCTAAGCCCTAAATTTAGCAAGAAAAAGAGAACATGCTTAGCTTCTACCCTAGGGCTAATCGGGAAATTTCAACATTCAAGAAAACAACAATGGCAAGGGAAAGAACACCACTTGCCTCGATTTCTGGCGAAGCTTGGACAGCTTTCCCTCCTCTTACATGGCACTAGCAGCAGCAGCACCTAAAACATACTCCCGTACATTAATGGCGGAAAAACCTCAAGACCGAAAATCCCAAATCTCCTAAAACTCCACGAAAATAGAATTTATTACCGTCGAAACGTAGATTTGAGCGAGCGCAAGACAACGCCGCTTTCGGAATCGAAATCCGTCCATGAACACTCTCAGAATCACCTTCTGAAAGCAAGGGCAGCCCGTCATTCCGCCTCTGATTTCCGCGAAACAGGAACATCGGTTTTCTTTTGGTCTTGGGAATAAGGAGGAAGGAGAAGTGGGCCCGCCACTTCTTAATAAGGCTTTTATAACTACTTAGCCATGTCGGTTCAGCCTAACTGCAGCCCAGCCGCCGGTTCACTCAGCTAAAAAATCAAATTTCTAATTTGATTTTACTAATAGCACACCCAAAACGACGCGAAAACCAAACTACCTCGGAATTCGACGAAATTCGCACCGTAGCTAAATACCCACGCTACGAACACAACGGCGAAGTCAAAATTAACTTTCGATGAACAGAACTCGAGTTATAACCTCCTAAAGCCAAAACACAAGCATCCCCAAGAGGCCACACCGGGTCACACAAAATGACTCGGCTTGCTAGGGAGACCTTGCCCATAGGCTACAAAATAGGCCACTCAGTTATAAGGAGCTAAACCACACTCCATAAATGACACAAGCCATGAAAACGCGACACCGTAACGCTAAACAAGAATAAAATAGTCGCAGAAAAATCGGGGGCGTTACAGTGCCCCACCTTGTAGTGATCGGATGATCGGGACTACCTCTAGATCAATCTTCTGGGCCTCTCGTATCCGATCCTAGATGTCGCATTGGATCTCCATCCAATACAGCTGGGCATGGTATTCCTCCGGATCTCTTTGGATAACCAGTGTGATTTCCAAGTCTATCAAAGACTGTAACCGCCTCTTTAGGATCTGCTCCATCCAACTCCCAGCTACCAAAGGCTGGCGGCTTAAAGCGTAGGAAACTCTATTAGCCTTCCCAGGGTGATATTGGAGAGCTAAGTTATAATAGCACAAGAATTCTAACCATCAACATTGTTAGAGGTTCAGCTCTTTCTGAGTGAAGATGTATTTAAGGCTCTTGTTGTCGGAGAAGATCTCGCACCTTACCCCATACAAGTAATGCCTCAAAATTTTAAGGGCAAAGACGACATCGTCTAATTCTAGATCATGAGCCACGTCGTTCAACTCGTGCAGCTTCAATTGGCGAGATGCGTTGCCCACCACCTTGCCGTGCTACATCAGAACAACTCCTAATCCCTTCTAGGAGGCATCCGTGTACATCTGGAATCCCTCGGTCCATGTAGGGATCGTAAGGACTTGTGCAGAAGTCAACTGCTTCTTAAACTCCACGAACGCAGTCTCGCATTCTGGTGTCCATCGAAAAGTAACATCCTTCCGGGTAAGGGCGGTGAGGGGTAATGCAATCTTGGAGAAACTTTCTATGAACTTCCTGTAATACCCGATAAGACCATGGAAGCTTAGGATATCTGCCGCTATTCTGATTGGTAGCCAGTTTTGCACTGCTTGGATCTTGGCCTGATCCACAGCTACCCCTTTCTTATTTATAGTGTGGCCCAGGAATCCGACCTCTTTTAACCAGAACTCACACTTACTTAATTTAGCAAAGAGGGAGTGCTCTTGAAGTTTCAGTAGCACCATCTACAGGTGTCTCGTATGGTCTGCCCTGGTTTTTGAGTAGATCAAAATATCATCGATGAAGACAATCATGAAGTGATCTAGGAAAGGCTTGAAAACATTATTCATTAGGGTTACGAAGGCAGAGGGTGGGTTGGTGAGCCCGAAAGGCATCACTAAAAACTCATAATGACCGTAACGGGAGCTGAAGGTAGTATTGGGGATGTCTTTTTCCCGGATCTGAAGCTGGTAGTAGTCTGATCTTAGGTCTATTTTGGAAAACACAGATGCACCTTGCAGCTGATCGAACAATTCGTCGATCCTCGGGAAGGGGTATGTATTTCGTATCGTAAACTTATTTAACTCCCAGTAGCCTATATACAGACGTAATGTCCCGTCTTTCTTCTTTACGAACAGTACTGGCGCTCCCAAAGGCGAGGAACTAGGGCGGACGAATCCAATATCTATTAGCTCCTGCAGTTCAATTTTAATTCGGGCAGTTCTCTTAGGGCCATCTAGTAGGGTGCTTGGGAAATTGTTCGTGCTCCAGTCTTAAGATCAATCTGAAAGTCGACTTCTTGCAGTGGTGGAAATCCTCGGAGGGACTCAGGGAAAATGTCCGGGAAGTTGCGTACTATTGGGACCCTGGCGAGCACTTGAGTTTTGTCCTCCATTTCGAAGTAAATAAGGTACACCTCATCCTTTTGTCGGAATGATCTCATAATTTGTGCAGAAATCAAAATAATGCGAGAGACAGAGGGTACAATTGTCAACATAATGTCCTGACCATTTAGGTTCTATAGTCGGACCTCTCGCGTTGAACAATTTATTTGCGCCTTGTGCTCAGCTAGCCAGTCCATTCCTAGTATGATATCAAATCTGGTTATTGCTCAGATTGTCGCATAGACCTCAGATTCCACATCTTCTAGAACTTCCCTGATTGAGCATTTCTCTATTGACGTCATGTCTAATCCATCTGGTAGACGGATCCGTATAGACAGTCCAGACTAACGAGAAACATTCTCCTTAGTCATAATAAAATTGTGGGATATAAAGGTGTGCATCGCTCCAGTGTTGAAGATGGTCTTCGCGGGGTGTCCTTCTACTAACAGAATTCCTAACAGAATAGGGAGCATATATATATATATATCATATTTTAATATACAATATGCAGGTACACATATATATTCAAGTACAACATAAGTAGCAACATCTGATATATCTCTATCGCCTAATATATATACCTATAACTACATCAGGGGCTGGTCCATTGTAATGCCCCGAAACTCAAAAGAGTGACGGGTGGCATTTTGAGCCAAGTCTGGGTTTTTGTAGAGGTGACATGGCCTGGGACACGGGCGTGTCCCAGGGGCGTGTCGTGCTCGGGTTTGATGATGGTCGGGTTGTCGACGAAATCGCAGTCAACGGTCATCGGGCAGTGAACACGGCCTGGGACACGGGCGTGTCCCAGGGCGTGTTAGTTACTCAAAGCTTTCCACTCAACGATCGTTGAGTTAGGACTCACAACCTGGGCCCAGGCGTGTTCGGGTCCGACACAGGCATGTGAAATTCGACATGGGCGTGTCGAATACCGATGTCCTCCTCGAGTCATTTGGAGAGTTGTATTAAGGCAGTTATACGGCCTGGGACACGGGCATGTCCCAGGGCGTGTCTAGCACACGCTATATGACACAGGCGTGTCACATGGACGTGTTGTGCTCTGGATGTTCTGTTCATGTGTCGATGGAGTCACACGCACAGCTACACGGGCTTGTACTGGCTGACACGGGCATGTCAAGCCTGACACAAGAGTGTCGAGTGCCCGTGTTCTTTTTGGGACGCGACGTTTTGACGGTGAATGAGTGACACGGACTTGGACACGGGCGTGTCGCAAGCCATGTTCGGCATAGGAAGTTTATTTTCTGGGCGTATTGCAGCCGTTCGTTTCCTTACTTTTGGATCTAACGGCTCAGGCCTCTCCTGTTTTGCTTTTAAGCCAGGTTTAGGGTTCAAACCATCATTTGTGTTGGATCCACTCTCTTTCTACATCCTAGAGAGAAGGGAGTGCTAGAAGGAAGAAGGTAGAGGGAGATCCGATCGCCGGAGAAGATTTGGAGCGCCAAATCGCAAACCGAGCCAAGATCTGTGGAGGCAAGATCATCGCGCTGCTTTTCATCCGCATAGTTTTCCATGGCGCCGAGGAAAAATGCTAGGGTAATGATTCTCATCTTGAGCATGTGAAGCTCTTCTTCTTTTGCATGGGAAAACCCTCTCCCGCGAGTGTGCGCCGAGTTTGCGGTATTCCTTGGGGTAGATATGTAAAGTCCCCCTTATTTGCATATATAGTCTGAAATCGAAATGGACATAGGCATGGTGTGTGAAGCCTACCCGGACATGTTGGTCTTGATCAGTGATTATTTGCTATGTATGATTAGCTGGAGAAGACTCTGTGCCTTTGGTTGTTTTCGGGTTTCTACGTGGTAGATTGCAGCAGGGATCCTTGGGGATTAACCCCAAGGTGCACCCGGAAATCTGGGCAGAAGCGTGATTTTGCCATTGTTGGTGGCCCGGGAGCCATCATTGTACATAACTGGGTTATGTACATTGTTTGATAGATTTACGGGTTACAGGGAAACTTAGCTCGCGCCGGTGACTTTTAGTGTCGTGGCTGTGTGAGCAGCGAGTTGAGTGAAACCGTACATGATCTATATGGTTCAGTTTAGTGGCCTGCCGATGGCATTGAGGGATTGTCTTCGGATCAAGCCATGAATACTTTAATGATCATGAGATTGCCGTCCTTGGGGTGGTGGTGGACCGAGTTCACAGTGTAAGTGCCCTGAGAGCACACGGTGTGCGGCCGTGCATGACTATACCTGGTGTGAAGTGTGCATAAATTGTACTTTCGCAATCCTGTTTGTTTATACTAATACAAGTGCAGGGAAGAAGCTTTGCTTCCCCGAGTTTGAGGGCGGAATCGTTATAATTTGGTCAGCTTTAGCTAACCGTTATTCTTGTTTTCCACCATTGCGATGATTTGTGCTTGCAGGTGCTGCAGAGCCGAGCGGCAAATAGCGGGCCAAAGCCCAAGTTGCTGAGCCGGGCCTCGAAGTCCTTATTTATTTACTTATTTAAATCACGTGTGGCCGGCCTACGAGCCGAAGTTTGTAAGACACTATTTATTTAAGTGAACTGTTGTAAGGTCATAAGGCTAGTACTTTTTGGGTACTTTGTATTTCATTCCTGTTTGGTTTGCTAGTGGATATTCATGCTTGCTGGCAGGGTTCTTATTGTTGCAACTTAATAAATTGCTTTCGCTAGATGCTCTGTGTAGGACGTGTGTATTGGTTGAATGGTTTCATTGAGTAACCCACCGGTCTATTTGTAGTATATGGCGTCGGGCCCCGGTCGTACCTACTACTATATGCTATGTGACGGATAGGGGTGTTTCAATTTGGTATCAGACTACCGGTTTTTGTCAGTCTTAAATGAATTCGTGGACGAATTCACTTAGAGGGGTGGTGAGCACATGTGTGTGTGTCATCGTTATAACATGAAAAGAACCCATGAATGTCCACTTAGGAATGAAAATACACATGTTTGAGGAACCTGCGTGTTCCTATAATTGCTTTTTGCAATTTTTTTCAGTCTCTTATTGGTGTTTTGTGCGACTATAGGTGTCTGTGAGTGGAGCGTGGCAGTCTGAGCGCACGTTCTCTGAGAAAAGTATTGCACCAAGAGACATGCCTGAGACCCCTACTTCTTTTGAAACCATAAGAAGGGTAGTTGAAGCGGTGTTCGCTGTGACCAACGCACAACATGGAAGTAATGTGCAACC
The DNA here is from genome assembly GCA_039513925.1 of Platanthera zijinensis. Lineage (NCBI taxonomy): Eukaryota > Viridiplantae > Streptophyta > Magnoliopsida > Asparagales > Orchidaceae > Platanthera > Platanthera zijinensis. The sequence continues at coordinate 42,436,584 of CM077083.1, forward strand.
CTTTGTCCCTGAGATGGCCCCAAAACCGGGCGGTGTGATGTAGTAAATAGAATTTAGAGGCCCATTAGGGCAGCATATGAACATAATTTTATTGCAGGGAGCACACACAGTTGACGAATATTTGTAGAAGTTCCTTATAATAAGGCGCTACCCAGGATTTGAGTGGGAAAGCGAGCAGTCTATAGTCGATAGATTTTATAATGGTCTGCGCAGCGAGTTGCGTATCCTATTGCTAGGACCAAAGCTAATGGGATTCCGAGCCATGGTGGAGTCGGCCAGAACTTTGGAAGTAGAGTTGGGGAAAACTCATCAAATACCAGTGAATAGGGTACCAAACCCTGCAGACCCTATAAGGACTGCCTACCGCAGAACATTAAGAAAAGAAGCTAGATTATCTACTAGCCAGGCTACTTATAATTGCCATTCTCTTAGCAAGAAAGGGCACTTTGCTCGAGATTGCCGGGAGGGTTCTCAAAAGACAATGAAAGCTAGGGCAGGAGCAGTTGAAGACTCTGGTGCTAAGAAGTCAGAGTTCAAGGTGCCTACTTCGAAGTCCGGTTTCCGAAGGTAGAATAAAAAGGCTAGGACTTTGGGTCCAGCCCCTACATCTGGTGCTTCGGGGGCGACTACAGGTCGTGTACCGGGCGCATGCTTTAATTGTGGCAAGCCGGGACATTATTCCCAGGATTGTTGGAGCGGACACCCAATGTCCGAGAAGAAGTCCGGGGCAACATCTGAGGAGAAGGGCAAGGCGGTGGAGTCCACCACATCGCATTATACTCTGGTCAAACAGAGAGTGGACATCCTTGGCCTGCAGGAGGCCATGTGGCTTACTGTCGAGTTGACAGGTATGGTTTAATTAATAGTAATTTAGCTTCTTATACCTGTTACCTTATGCGCGTTAGCTTACGACTGGAAGTTCTAGGATTTGTTTTGTATTTTTGGTAATCCGGCAAGGGCTGAGTTTCAATGCGGGAACTTCGCACTCCTTTTGTACGAAGGATTTGTATTGCGCATAAGAGTATACCTTCGATGTTAAAGGACAATTTGGATGTGTTATTGCTCAGTGGTCGTTCGATGCACGCGGAGAGAGAGTCTGTGTCGCAAGGTTACGGTTTGGGAGTCAGGAGTTCGACTTGCAAGCGTCGTTACTACCACCATGGGAGGCTTCGAAGCCTAAGCCTACATTGGATAGTATCTCGGGTGTATCTTAATATACTGATGTGTTTCCCTGATGGTCTCCCTGGACCCCCACCATAGAGAGAGATTGACTTAACGATTGATCTAGTGCTAGGTGCCAAACCTGTTCCACGCTCTCAATATCGTTTAACGCCTAAGGAGATAGAGGATCTAAAGGCTCAACTAGAAGAGTTGATGGAGCAAGGTTATGTGCGTCCAAGTTCGTCGCCTTGGAGCGCACCGGTCCTCTTTGTTATGAAGAAGGATGGAAGTTTGTGGTTGTGTATCGACTACAGAGAACTGAACAAGTTAACGGAAAAGAGCAAGTACGCGATCCCATGGATTGATGATCTTTTGATCAGTTTGTCGCGTCATCGGTATACTTAAAATTGGATCTTTAGTCTGGTTACTATCAGCTGATGATAAGTGAAAGCGATGTCCCAAAGGCAGCGTTCGGCGCAAGGTATGGACATTTTGAGTTTTCGGTCATGCCGTTTGGGCTGACTAATGCGCCGTCAGTGTTCATTGATTTGATGAACAGATCGTTCAGGGAGTTCCTAGACCATTTTGTGGTCGTCTTCATCAACGACGTATTGGTGTACTCGCAGAGTAAGAGGATCACGTCAAGCATCTGCTTTTGGTGTTGGAAACGCTAAAGAGGAACCATCTCTGTTCCTAGTTCTCCAAAACGAGTTTTGGGTTACCCTAGGTAGGTAGCGTCCCTCGGTCATAAAGTTAGTAGAGTGGGTGTTACAATGGATCCAGCAAAGATAGTTATGATACGCGAGTGGCCTGTGTTGCGTTCGAGAGCGGAAGACCAGTATTTTCTGGTGCTGGTCGGCTACTACAAGGGGTTTGTAGAGAACTTCTCGCGGATAGAGTTACCCCCTCATGACTTTGACGAGGAAAGATCAAAAGTTTGTATGGACACAAGAGTGCGCATAAGCATTCGAAGAGTTGAAGAGTCGGTTGACCACAGCGCCAGTGCTAAGTTTGTCGAGTGGGACTGAAGGCTTTGAGATCTACAACGATGCGTCAGGCAGTGGTTTGGGTTGTGTGTTGCTGCAGCAAGGCAGTTTTATTTCGTATGGCTTGCGTCAGCTGAAAGTGCACGAAAGGAATTATCCGGTCCATGACTTTGAGTTAGCGGTCGTGATTTTTGTGCTAAAGCCGTGGAGGCACTTTTTGTACGGTGTAAAGGTCGATATTTATACCGACCACAAGAGCCTAAAATACCTGTTGGATCAGAAAGATTTGAACATGAGGCAACAGAGATCGATGGAGTTCCTGGGGTACTATACGTTACAAAATTCATTATGTTCCCGGGAAAGGCAATGCGGTTGCGGATGTGTTGAGTCGCAGGGCTCCCGCCCAAGCCAACTGGTTGTCGATTCTTACTGAGCGGTTGATTCGGGAGTTGGAGGCGTTAGTCATCTACTGTGTTGACAAGCAGACTAGCGCCGAAGCGTTGTTGAACTGGAGGAAGTTCAGTATGACCTGGCTGATCGGATTTTGCAGGCTATGGAATTCAATAGCAGCATGAAGGAGATCATGGATGCAGCTTCAAATGGGTCAAACTCCCAGTTTTCAGTTGAAGATGGACTGCTAAGGAAAGACAGTCATTTGTGCGTCCCAAAAGTGGGAAATATACGGGCGGAGTTGATGTACGAGGATCATCATACCAAGTACTCAATTCACCCAGGGAGCACGAAGATGTACCGAGATCTGAAGAAGTTGTCTAGTGGCCAGGACTCAAGAAGGATGTTGCACAATTTGTGGCTAAATGTAAGACTTGCACCTTAGTGAAGACAGAGTGCCAAGAGCCAGGGGGTTTCTTGAAATCTTTGCCTATTCTGGAGTGGAAGTTCGACGACATTTCGATGGACTTTGTGCATGGCTTGCCAAGGTCGCAGAAGGGTAACGATGCCATCTGCATGATCGTAGATCGGTTAACAAAGGTGTCGCACTTCATTCCGCATAGGAAGGATGATTCAGTGGAGAAACTGGCGAAGCTATATGTGGATAACATAGTCAGAATGCACGGTGTGCCCCGCAACATCGTGAGCGATTGAGATGGGCGTTTTACGTCAAATGACTGGAGGTTGGTGCAGCAAATACTGGGACTAAGTTGAAGTTCAACACAGCCTTTCATCCGCAGAAGGATAGGCAGACCGAGAGGGTCAGCAGGATGATGGAGGACATGCTTCGCATGTGCGTTCTGGACTTCAGAAAGCAGTGGGAAGACCATTTATATTTGGTGGAGTTTGCGTACAATAATAGCTACCAAGCGATCATACAAATGACACCCTTTGAGTCCTTATATGGTAGAAAGTGTCGCACGCCGTTGTTGTTGCTAGAAACGGGTGAGGCAAGGTTGTACATAAAGCAAGAGGTGGAAAAAGCTACTTCATTGGTGCGAACCATTTAGGAGCGTTTGCTAATCGCTCAGGATAGACAAGCTAAATACTACAATGCCAATGATGGCGTGACCCCTCCTCCACCATTTGAAGACGATGCTGAAGATGCTGATGATGATCCGGTTGATAAGGCAATATAACTCAAGGACGTGAGGCGGCATGATGACGCTAACGGAAGGCGACGTTACAACCTCCGCCCGCGGCGTGCTCGAACCGCCATGGAAATTTAGCTTTAATAATCTTATTTCATGAACTCTATTTCTATATTTTTAGAATATAAAATTATCCAATGTTTAAGTGATAATTTTATATTCATAGCCTATTTTTATTTCTTTATTTAAACAATTTTATTTTTGGTGTGCACTTAGCCATTCGGGTGGATGAGAATACATCTCCATCATGAAGGGTTAAGGTTTGTTTGTAACTCCTATATAAGGAGGCCTTCTTATGAAATAATTAGAAAAGATTTTAACCCTAATCCCCTTTGAGGAATTCGGCCAAGAGGAGGAGCCTCCAAGCCGCCGCCCCCCTTGCTTGTGGTGTGAAGTCGCCGGCCTCCTTTGCTCCCTCCATCTGTTCGGTGCGACTCCGGCGCGGCTTCCTTGGTGCGACTCCGGGAAGAAGGTTGCAAACCCTTCGGTGTGACGCCGGTGGATCCGTGGAGAGAGTGATTCTCCCACCCTATCTTTGTGTGAAACGTTCATCCCGGTTGGGTAATCTCTTCCCTCTTCCTTGTGTGATTCTCTTCTTTAGTTGTGGTGGTTTCGCGCTCGTTTTCTCCGGATCTTTAATTCTATCGCTACAAGTTTTGAATCGAAATCGTCGTTGCAAGGCTTTTTAATTCCGGATCGGGTGGATCCTATTTGCTTGAGCGGATCTTGGCCTATAGTCTTGGTCTTGCTCTCTAAAAGGAGTGGCAACCTTTGTGTTTTCTTGGGGAATACTCCGACTCAAATTTCCGATCGTTGTTTTCGAGTCGACCATTCCTCCCTTGTTATTTGCGCTGCGTTCTTGCGATGAGAACTATTGTGGGTGATAGGTGCTGTGTAGGTGCGGTAGATCTACGACGTGTAGTGCGTAGGAAAGCGTAATTTCGTGGACACCTCCGACTCGGGACGCACCCTACACCAATTTGGTATCAGAGGCGGTTGTTTCAACTTCCATGTTGCAAACATCCTCTCTGCGTTCTTCGTTGGTTGATCTGAACTTTCAAAGATCTGAAATTTTCGGATTGGTCTGTGTTTAGTAAATCCCCCGGAATTTTAAAACTTTTCAAAAAAATCTGAAAAAAAAACTGTAGCTTCCTGCACTTATTTCCAGCAACTTTAAAACAGAAATTTTTTTGATTCGGCCACGTTAAGTCAGCCTGCAAATTAGAACATCGTAATTCTGTCTAGTTGGTCTGCAAATAGCGGGCTGAAATCTTTAATTTTCAGCAAAATTTCAAAAAAAAATTTACATTCTAGCTACAGCCCTAGGAAAAATCATCTTTCATAATTTTCTGGGTCTTGCATGCGCACTAGGCTAGGCACGGAATATACGGCGTCGTCTACGTCTAGGATGGTTGAGAACGGGAATGAACTTCATAATGCTGAAGCGATAACAGGTCTACGTAATGATATGGCGGAGCTTAGGGCCACTTTAGCACAGATTTTACAAAATCAAGTTAGGCCGTCACCACCACCCGCTAATGTTGAGTTGCCCCGCCGACTCCAACACATCTCCGATTCGGATTCGGATGGTGACTCCCCACGAGTGCCCCCTCGAGGCCGTCGCCACGAGCGAGAGTTGGACATTACTAGGGCCATCAAGATTGATGCCCCCACTTTCGACGGCATGGGAGATCCACAGAACTTCCTTACGTGGATAGTGGACATGGAATGTTACTACGACTGGCATCATCTCACGGACCCCCAAAAGGTCCAAGTTGTGAGGATGAAATTGACAGGCCGTGCCAAAACTTATTGGCTAAATGAAGTGTAACATCCCATTTCCGGCTAGACCCCTAGGAGTCGGTTGGTCGTGACAGAACCCTAGGAAGCCCAAAAATTGAAACAAATCGACCGAGATTTCGGGTCACGAGTTGGTCACGCCCGTGACCGACCCGTCACGCCCGTGACTTGGGGCGTGACTCCTTCGACGATCGTCGATCCCAGGGAGACGATCGTCGGGCGCAGAATTTTCAACCCGGCCCTGTCACACCCGTGACCCAGGTGTCACGTCCGTGACCCAGGGCGTGACCCCTTCGGCGATCGTCGATCTCAGCGCGACGATCGCCGAGCGCGGCATTTACCTCAAGACCCTGTCACGCCCGTGACCCAGGTGTCACGCCCGTGACCAAGGGCATGACCCCTTCGGCGATCGTCGATCTCAGCGCGACGCTCGCCGAGCGCGGAATTTACCTCATGACCCTGTCATGCCCGTGACCCGCAATGTCATGCCCGTGACATAGGGCGTGACCATGTTCGACGATCGTCGATTTCAGTTCGACGGTCGTCGACCCAGAATTGGCCACACGGGCCTATCACGCCCGTGACCCAGGTGTCACGCCCGTGACCACCCTTCGACGATCGTCGATCTCAGTTCGACGATCGTCGAACCCAGAATTGGCTATCCGGGCCTGTCACGCCCGTGACCTATGTGTCACGCCCGTGACAAAGGCCGAAATGTCAGCCAGACTGGAAATTTCGGTAACCGACGTCGTAATCAATTCTGATTATGGGAAGTTACACCAGGAGTATTTATAGGCCGTTTTCCTTCTGTAATTATATAATAAAAGGAGGAAGTTTGGTCCAATAGGAAATCTCCACCTGGCAAACATCTCTTCATTTCCAGCAATTCAATTCCCTGCATCATAACCGAAACGTTATTAAGAAGAAATATTAATGGCCGTGAACGTTTCAACCTTTCCCCTCCCTCCTTTCTTCCCTTTAAAAAGGCTCCCTAGACTCAGATATGGAGTTACCACCCTTACCCGACGGATTTGGAGCTTGTACTGTGCTGTAGAAGAATTCCGACGACGCCACCACCGCGCCATGACAGTCCAACGTCCATCTCGCCGTCAAACCATGAATAAGGTCCTCCTCTACTCTTTCTTCTATGGATAGATCTTAGAAATCATTAGGAGAGATATCGGGCTCAAAAGAGCCGGATCGGGTGAGCGTTTCCATGCTTTTCCGAAATTTGCATGGTGGCGGGTTCGCCGGAAGCCGCCTCTCCGGCGGCCGTGCCGCCGCCCGACGGTAGCCCTCACCTCAACAGAGGTGGTGGTGGTGGTGGCCGACCAGGGAGATGGGTGGATGGTCGGGAAATAGCTTTGGAAAAGCTACAGGAAAATGAGTTTCAGGGCTCTGGTTTCGGGCTGTAGGGGAAGATGAACAGTGCCATGAAATTAGATTCTATTTTTAAAACAATTTCTGAATGAAATTATCTGTCACTTTAAATAATTTGGGAAAAATACTCTGAGGCTCTTACAGGAAAAATGGTCAACCTAGAAAATGTAGCCCTTGAAGTCTACTTTAATTCAAAATTGATTTCACTCGATTTAAAGTCCTGGTTAGACCACAGCACCCTTTTCGGTGAGATCTGTCCATAGGGCTGTCTTGATCTTAGAAAAATTCCCCACTCCGATCCAGTCATCAAAATGACTTGAAATTTGGGGTGTGGCCTATTCTTACCTATATCTAAGTGCTATCCAAAAATGAGAATTTTTGGTGAATGTTTTTCTATAGTTTTTAGAAAAATTAAATAATCCTAGCTTAAATTAATTCGATGGCTAAATGATTTCCAAACCCTCCCCAATTTTGGTGAGTGGTCCCTGGGTTTATTATAAGGTTCTGGTAAAAATTTCATCTAATTTGGAGATGTTTTGAATAGGGTTGGGTTCAACCCAAGGATGATCCTTATAGGATAACTTAGGATCAAACACCCCCTTGGTGTTTGTGTGGCCATATCGCTTCCACAGGGGCTGATATTTTGGTCACTGACTTTTTAGGGCATGACACACCCTCCAAGGGAGTTTGGAGCGGTTTGGTGTAGGGTAGCCCTAGAACCCTAGGGTAGGTCCCTTAATGGGGATTTGTAGGGTTGTGAAGGTCATGGGGTCAAATGACCTTGGACTGACTTGAAATTTGGTGGAGAGAACCATAGGACCAGTATAGTTCTCTGGACAAAATTTTAGGATATTTGGAGACCTTTAGCCCACCTAAAACCCTAACCCTAGTTTAGGTCACCAACCTTAATTTGAATTATTACGCTATTAAATGAACTACAAATCAAGCAAAAATTTGGGTAGAGTGATGTTATGGTCCAAGTAGACATAATATAATTTTGTTGAGATTTTTGGATTAATTTATACAGTACTTCATTTACAACTCTAATGGTGCCTTGGATATTTATTTTGATGATTATGGAATTTCTGTTCACTGGAATATTATGAAATCTTGGATTAGTGCATCTTATAGCATATTATATCTTTTGTAATTATCTTGGAAATTTTATCTGAATATTTTGGGTACTTTATTCTTTAATGTGCTAAATGTGATATACAGTCAAAAATACAAATATTGCCCAATTATTGACTGGAAAATTATGAAATTTGATCAGTGGGTGTTTCAATTTATGATAGTCACATAGTAATTTTCTCTGGAATTTTAGATGGATAAAAACAATACCTCCTTCATTAAGTTATGAAAATTAGTATCTTACTTTAAAATAAATTCAGAGTTCAAATGATGGAGAAAAATTATGGTACTTGGTTTATGATAGTTTTAGGTCACTATATAGCTTATATAATTTTCTTGGGATTTTTGGATAAATATTTATAGTACTTCCTTCATGATATAGTAAAAGTGGCCTAAAATGATAAATTAGGAAATATAGGCATAAACATCTCTGGAATTTCTCAAAACTTGGAATTACTGTTTAAATGTCTCATATGATTTTTACTGACATTATGATGATTTATTATTTACTAATTAGTGCACTTCATGTTCATACAAGGGCAGTCGGGATCTTAGAAGAAATAAATTAAATGCCAAATGAAATAGGAAAATTATTAATTTCTGGATTTAGCCTATTTAGGTCATGGTAGACCTCCAGTAAATATTATATGGGATTTGGAAGACAGTTGGGAGCACCACCCCTTGCATACCTCATAAAGATTAAGACGGTCTGCGTTTAGTAAAACTGCAGAAGCAGAGCTAGAGTGGGTAATGAACTTGGAGATGGAATTTTTGGTAGTTTGCTGGTTTGGACAGGATGAGTTAAATCAAGTTCATTATTGGAAGTTAGGATGGGTAAGGGGTTGGATTGACTAGCGATAGGTAGTGTTCGGGTTCGACGGAAGACCGTCCTCCCCGAGAAGAGGAAGAGTCAAGCCACCCTAGGAATAGCCCACTGTAATGCGAGAAGGGAATGGGTTAAGGGAACCAATCAAGTATAATAAGTGCCTTGGAAAGGGAGTTTTGGGATTCACCCCATCATAGTTCCTAGTATCGTTGCGAGCCCTTCACCGGGTAACCCTCGGGAAGTCCAAGGTTAACCTTAAATGGTAGGAATAAAATGATCAAGAGTAACCCTAATAATAGTTGTACCGCACACCTACACTTGTACACTTAGGAAGAAGAAATGGCACGGAATGGGTAGAGTAGGTCCATGGTCTAAGGGCCTACTAGTAATGACGATGGTTGGTTGGTAATTTGGAAGTCCAGGGAGAGGGATGCTCGGGGACTTGGTATAGGCTTAGTAGCCTAGAGAGCTGGAGGCTCGGTAACATAAGAACTTGTACAAATATAATTGTCATGATTGCATGTGCATAAAAGTGGTGGGTCATCGGTACTAGGCGATCGATCACACCGACAGCGGTACATTGACTCGGCAAAAAGCCTGGTGGGTTCAGCCAGCACTAATACGCGGATACTCTAGGTTGTGTTCTTCTATAGGCGTATGGAAGGGCTAGGCCTGGTAGTGTGATTACCCGCCTAGGAGTGGGGGGCCCGACTCACTGTCTCCGTTTGCCACAGTGGAGGTTCCTGGGGGTGAAGCTAGCCTCCCGAACAGGGGGAACTAAAGGTCTGTGCGCATAGAGTCGTGTGGGTGTGTTGCATTTGCTTGTGCATTTCATAGCATAATTGTGTGTCATAGCATAAACATGCCACCTAACGTATAAAATGGTATGGGACGTTTTATACGATAGGCCCTGCAAAACGACCCCTTGGTCTATAGGGGTAATCCCTATAAATCAATGGTTATATTTATTGTTCTTTCATTTACTTGTCATTCCTTGCTGTTTGATAACCGACACCCCAACGTATAAGTGGTATGGGACACTCTATACGATGGGAGCCCTGCAAAAGATCCCTCGGCTTATGCGCTTCCGCGCATAAGTTAAGGTTACATTTCTTACTTTCTGTTTCTATCATATTTACTATAGAATTGCTAGCATAGGTCCGCTGCCACCTGTTTATTTGGTTTAATCTCCACCTTCATGTCCTTCCCTTTCTTCCTCTCCGCTCGGTACCTAGGAGCCATGGGGGAAGGGGTAGGGGATGATAGGGCTTAGTCTTTATGACTAACGGTTTTCGAACCACAACATTTTAGGTGTACCATATGGAAGGGTCACCACTATTGCAGTTCCTGACAGAGTTGACCCCGCGACCGTGTTACCATTGCCACCAGCCGGGACATACACGGGTCAAATGTCCCTTGATGGATGGGACCCCACAAGCTCAGCAGCCAGGAGGCCGAAGACGTAGACGAAGACGTGGATCGCGAGGCGGCGACGGCAGGCCGAAAAGGAAGAAGAACCCAGAGATGCAGCAACAGCAGAGTACAGAGTCGGTGGAGATGGGCCAGTCCAGCTTGGGTGCTCTCGGTTCAGTGACGGTTACGGTGACGCTTAGTTTTAGTTTTGGTTTGGCTTCCCCGAGTGACTTGTAGTGAGGATATGATGTACCGGGCATGAGCCCGTATTTGCAGTACTCTGATATATTATGGACACTCCCTTCGTGGAGATTTATTTATATACATGTAATTATTGTGGACTTGCACTTACTTTATTATGCTACTATTCTGCGATCGAAAAGGGCCGGCAGAATTGGCGTTTTGTAGTGGCGACCTTCCCGTGAGTCGCTGCCACCGCAAAGCGGCAATTCTGGGCTAAGACCCCGGTGTTTGAAAAAGAAAAAAACGGGGGGGGGGGGGGGTCATACAAGTGGTATCAGAGGAGACCTCGATCGAAAAAGTAGCAGTCCACTAACCCTGGGTCACCCCCGCTCGAGTTTAGTTTGGGTACAAACTAAGCAGCGGAAGCAGTGGTGTGCCCATAAGGGAAATCACATGTGAAAGTCCACTTCATCGTTAATTGGAATCCTTCTTTGTAGCCTGTGGCCTACCCTGCCCCCAGCAGGGAACACCTCCGGCTGCGAAGATCTCATCTTATCATCCTCTAACCAAAGATTTAGACTCAACCAACTAGGACTCGTGACTAACCATGACAATCTATAGTATGCCCTAGTTCAAAATAGACCTTGGGTATGAATTTGGTTAAGGTAAGGAGATACCCAAAGAGAATAAAGGAGGAGTTTAGCACGGGAATGACTACCTAAGACGTAAAACTCTGGTGTCCCTATTATCCCAATCAACGATTATTCGAAGTGGTAGACTACTTAAGGAGAATTGAGACCAATAATACATTAGCAGAATGGTAAAATACAAGTAGTCTGAACCCTCAATACCGGTAATAAAATTACCTGGAGGCAACCACCGAGACAAACACTGAGGGTCGGATAGGAATTCAAGTTCGGAAGATACCCATGTGAGATTGGGAACATTTTGACCCGGATAAAGTTGTCATAAATGTGACTCAGAGAGTTTAAAGTATGGAGTATATTAACGAGTTTTGAGGTGGGATCCCAAGTCGAAGATTGATGCCCTAGGGATTGTGCACCCAGCTAGGACAGATGTAACAGGGTAATATCAAAGATACTTAGCCCAAGGAAGATAGGGGCTTATCCTTTGTTTATTGGGGGCTTGTCTTTTGTTTATTGGGCAAATAGGATTGACTTAGGTTTCCTTAGCCCGAATTTAGGAATGTGGCGTAATAAACCTAGTGAGATTGAATTTGATATAATTTGACGTTGTTCTGGCGAAGATAAAACTAGATCGCTATGTTATATCATCGGAAGTACGATGACTCTGGGAAACTACACGATGTGAGCAAACAATATATTGAAAGACGGATACCTTAAATATAACCCGTAAGGTTGAATTGATTGATTTCGGGCGTACTCGAAGGAATAGGACAATGATCGTGTGGAGATTTTATAGATCTGTTGCCTACACACATAAATGAGAAATTAAATTACCGGAAGTGTGGTGTATCTCAGAACATTTACCCCCTGGAGTGAATAAAAGTGTCATGGATTTTGTGATGCACGTTGAGGTCCTTCAGTTGTTGAAGGCTAAGTGAAAGAATTTTGGGGAAACTATTACAGCCACTGCCCGAGATATACTGGACGAGGTAGTTGGCGTCACCTCAACCCGAAAGAAAACTCTTGTGGGTGTTTCATAAGAATGGTGAGTAGCTGTTCGATAGCACGGGGTGCCCAAGACGATTGTGTTGAATCGGTCAGTCAACTTGGAACCTATCAAGATCGATGACACGACAGTGCGGGTCTTGCGATGGAAGAAGGTTCCGTTAGTCAGGGTTCTGTGGAACAATCATGGACAGGAGGAGCATACATGGGAGCCACAGGACTTGATGCGACAAAGGTATCCAGAACCTTTCGGTCGGGTATACCTCACAAACCCCTCTGGACAATCAATCTTCGTTCCTATTTTAAACCAATAAGACCGAAAATTTCAAGAATAGGGGCTAATCCTTTGTTTATTGGGGTGCATACCTTGACAATTGGACGAATTGTTCTTAGAATCAAAACTGCACACTACAAACGTAACGTAGAGATGTAGATCTTTCAACTCTCATGGGATGTTACAAGCTTCTTTTTCCCGATTAGAGTACCGTAGGCTTAACCTTGATTTCGGGGACGAAATCTTTGTTTTGTTTATTGGGATTTATAACATCCCATTTTCGGCTAGACCACTAGGAGTCGGTTGGTCGTGACAGAACCCTAGGAAGCCCAAAATTGAAACAAATCGACCGAGATTTCGGGTCACGGGTTGGTCACGCCCGTGACCGACCCGTCACGCCCGTGATTTGGGGCGTGACTCCTTCGACGATCGTCGATCCCAGGGAGACGATCGTCGGGCGAAGAATTTTCAACCCAGCCCTGTCACGCCCGTGACCCAGGTGTCACGCCCGTGACCTAGGGCGTGACCCCTTCGGCGATCGTCGATCTCAGCGCGACGATCGCCGAGCGCGGCATTTACCTCAAGACCCTGTCACGCCCGTGACCCAGGTGTCACGCCCGTGACCAAGGGCGTGACCCCTTCGGCGATCGTCGATCTCAGTGCAACGCTCGCCGAGCGCGGAATTTACCTCATGACCCTGTTACGCCCGTGACCCGCAATGTCACGCCCGTGACATAGGGCGTGACTATGTTCGACGATCGTCGATTTCAGTTCGACGGTCGTCGACCCAGAATTGGCCACACGGGCCTGTCATGCCCGTGACCCAGGTATCACGCCCGTGACCACCCTTCGACGATCGTCGATCTCAGTTCGTCGATCGTCGAACCCAGAATTGGCTATTCGGGCCTGTCACGCCCGTGACTTATGTGTCACGCCCGTGACAAAGGCCGAAACGTCAGCCAGACTGGAAATTTCGGTAACCGACGTCGTAATCAATTCTGATTATGGGAAGTTACATCAGGAGTATTTATAGGCCGTTTTCCTTCTGTAATTATATAATAAAGGAGGAAGTTTGGTCCAATAGGAAATCTCCACCTGGCAAACATCTCTTCGTTTCCAGCAATTCAATTCCCTGCATCATAACCAAAACGTTATTAAGAAGAAATATTAATGGCCGTGAACGTTTCAACCTTTCCCCTCCCTCCTTTCTTCCCTTTAAAAAGGCTCCCTAGACTCAGAGATGGAGTTTCCACCCTTACCCGATGGATTTGGAGCTTGTACTGTGCTGTAGAAGAATTCCGACAATGCCACCACCGCGCCATGACAGTCCAACGTCCATCTCGCCGTCAAACCATGAATAAGGTCCTCCTCTACTCTTTCTTCTATGGATAGATCTTAGAAATCATTAGGAGAGATATCGGGCTCAAAAGAGCCGGATCGGGTGAGCGTTTCCATGCTTTTCCGAAATTTGCATGGTGGCGGGTTCGCCGGAAGCCGCCTCTCCGGCGGCCGTGCCGCCGCCCGACGGTAGCCCTCACCTCAACAGAGGTGGTGGTGGTGGTGACCGTCCAGGGAGATGGCTGGATGGCCGGGAAATAGCTTTGGAAAAGCTACAGGAAAATGAGTTTCAGGGCTCTGGTTTCGGGCTGTAGGAGAAGATGAACAGTGCCATGAAATTAGATTCTATTTTTAAAACAATTTCTGAATGAAATTATCTGTCACATTAAATAATTTGGGAAAAATACTCAGAGGCTCCTATAGGAAAAATGGTCAACATATAAAATGTAGCCCATGAAGTCTACTTTAATTCAAAATTTATTTCACTCGATTTGGAGTCCTGGTTAGACCACAGCACCCTTTTCAGTGAGGTCTGTCCATAGGGCTGTCTTGAACTTAGAAAAATTCCCCACTCCGATCCATTCATCAAAATGACTTGAAATTTGGGGTGTGGCCAATTCTTACCTATATCTAAGTGCTATCCAAAAATGAGAATTTTTGGAGAATGTTTTTCTATAGTTTTTAGAAAAATTCAATAATCCTATCTTAAATTAATTAGATGGCTAAATGATTTCCAAACCCTCCAAAATTTTGGTGAGTGGTCCCTGGGTTTATTATAAGGTTCTGGTAAAAATTTCATCTCATTTGGAGATGTTTTGAATAGGGTTGGGTTCAACCCAAGGATGATCCTTATAGGATAACTTAGGATCAAACACCCCCTTGGTGTTTGAGTGGCCATATCGCTTCCACAGGGCTGATATTTTGGTCACTGACTTTTTAGGGCATGACACACCCTCCAAGGGAGTTTGGAGCGGTTTGGTGTTGGGTAGCCCTAGAACCCTAGGGTAGGTCCCTTAATGGGGATTTGTAGGGTTGTGAAGGTCATGGGGTCAAATGACCTTGGACTGACTTGAAATTTGGTGGAGAGAACCATAGGACCAGTATAGTTCTCTGGACAAAATTTTAGGATATTTGGACACCTTTAGCCCACCTAAAATCCTAACCCTAGTTTAGGTCACCAACCTTAATTTGAATTATTACGCTATTAAATGAACTACAAATCAAGCAAAAATTTGGGTAGAGTGATGTTATGGTCCAAGTAGACATAATATAATTTTGTTGAGATTTTTGGATTAATTTATACAGTACTTCATTTACAACTCTAACGGTGCCCTGGATATTTAGTTTGATGATTATGGATTTTCTGTTCACTGGAATATTATGAAATCTTGGATTAGGGCATCTTATAGCATATTATATCTTCTGTAATTTTCTTGGAAATTTTATCTGAATATTTTGGGTACTTTATTCTTTAATGTGCTAAATGTGATATACAGTCAAAAATACAAATAGTGCCCAATTATTGATTGGAAAATTATGAAATTTGATCAGTGGGTGTTTCAAATTATGATAGTCGCCTAGTAATTTTCTCTGGAATTTTAGATGGATAAAAACAGTACCTCTATCATTAAGTTATGAAAATTAGTATCTTACTTTAAAATAAATTCAGAGTTCAAATGATGGAGAAAAATTATGGTACTTGGTTTAAGATGGTTTTAGGTCACTATATAGCTTATATAATTTTCTTGGGATTTTTGGATAAATATTTACTGTACTTCCTTCATGATATAGTAAAAGTGGCCTAAAATGATAAATTAGGAAATATAGGCATAAACATCTCTGGAATATCTCAAAACTTGAAATTACTGTTTAAATGTCTCATATGATTTTTACTGACTTTATGATGATTTATTATTGACTAATTAGTGCACTTCATGTTCATACAAGGGCAGTCGGGATCTTAGAATAAATAAATTAAATGCCAAATGAAATAGGAAAATTATTAATTTCTGGATTTAGCCTATTTAGGTCATGGTAGACCTCCAGTAAATATTATATGGGATTTGGAAGACAGTTGGGAGTACCACCCCTTGCATACCTCATAAAGATTAAGACGGTCTGCGTTTAGTAAAACTGCAGAAGCGGAGCTAGAGTGGGTAATGAACTTGGAGATGGAATTTTTGGTAGTTTGCTGGTTTGGACAGGATGAGTTAAATCAAGTTCATTATTGGAAGTTAGGATGGGTAAGGGGTGGGATTGACTAGCGATAGGTAGTGTTCGGGTTCGACGGAAGACCGTCCTCCCCGAGAAGAGGAAGAGTCAAGCCACCCTAGGAATAGCCCACTGTAATGCGAGAAGGGAATGGGTTAAGGGAACCAATCAAGTATAATAAGTGCCTTGGAAAGGGAGTTTTGGGATTCACCCCATCATAGCTGCTAGTACCGCTGCGAGCCCTTCACCGGGTAACCCTCGGGAAGTCCAAGGTTAACCTTAAATGGTAGGAATAAAATGATCAAGAGTAACCCTAATAATAGTTGTACCGCACACCTACACTTGTACACTTAGGAAGAAGAAATGGCACGGAATGGGTAGAGTAGGTCCATGGTCTAAAGGCCTACTAGTAATGACGATGGTTTGTTGGTAATTTGGAAGTCCAGGGAGCGGGATGCTCGGGGACTTGGTATAGGCTTAGTAGCCTAGAGAGCTGGAGGCTCGGTAACATAAGAACTTGGACAAATATAATTGTCATGATTGCATGTGCATAAAAGTGGTGGGTCATCGGTACTAGGCGATCGATCACACCGACAGCGGTACGTTGACTCGGCAAAAAGCCTGGTGGGTTCAGCCAGCACTAATACGCGGATACTCTAGGTTGTGTTCTTCTATGGGCGTATGGAAGGGCTAGGCCTGGTAGTGTGATTACCCGCCTAGGAGTGGGGGGCCCGACTCACTGTCTCCGTTTGCCACAGTGGAGGTTCCTGGTGGTGAAGCTAGCCTCCCGAACAGGGGGAACTAAAGGTCTGTGCGCATAGAGTCGTGTGGGTGTGTTGCATTTGCTTGTGCATTTCATAGCATAATTGTGTTTCATAGCATAAACATGCCACCTAACGTATAAAATGGTATGGGACGTTTTATACGATAGGCCCTGCAAAACGACCCCTTGGTCTATAGGGGTAATCCCTATAAATCAATGGTTTTATTTATTGTTCTTTCATTTACTTGTCATTCCTTGCTGTTTTATAACCGACACCCCAACGTATAAGTGGTATGGGTCACTCTATACGATGGGAGCCCTGCAAAAGATCCCTCGGCTTATGCGCTTCCGCGCATAAGTTAAGGTTACATTTCTTACTTTCTGTTTCTATCATATTTACTATAGAATTGCTAGCATAGGTCCGCTGCCACCTGTTTATTTGGTTTAATCTCCACCTTCATGTCCTTCCCTTTCTTCCTCTCCGCTCGGTACCTAGGAGCCATGGGGGAAGGGGTAGGGGATGATAGGGCTTAGTCTTTATGACTAACGGTTTTCGAACCACAACATTTTAGGTGTACCATATGGAAGGGTCACCACTATTGCAGTTCCTGACAGAGTTGACCCCGCGACCGTGTTACCATTGCCACCAGCCGGGACATACACGGGTCAAATGTCCCGTGATGGATGGGACCCCACAAGCTCAGCAGCCAGGAGGCCGAAGACGTAGACGAAGACGTGGATCGCGAGGCGGCGACGGCAGGCCGAAAAGGAAGAAGAACCCAGAGATGCAGCAACAGCAGAGTACAGAGTCGGTGGAGATGGGCCAGTCCAGCTTGGGTGCTCTCAGTTCAGTGACGGTTACGGTGACGCTTAGTTTTAGTTTTGGTTTGGCTTCCGCGAGTGACTTGTAGTGAGGATATGATGTACCGGGCATGAGCCCGTATTTGCAGTACTCTGATATATTGTGGACACTCCCTTCGTGGAGATTTATTTATATACATGTAATTATTGTGGACTTGCACTTACTTTATTATGCTACTATTCTGCGATCGAAAAGGGCCGGCAGAATTGGCGTTTTGTAGTGGCGACCTTCCCGTGAGTCGGTGCCACCGCAAAGCGGCAATTCTGGGCTAAGACCCCGGTGTTTGAAAAAGAAAAAAAAGAGGGGGGGGGGGGGTCATACAAGTGGTATCAGAGGAGACCTCGATCGAAAAAGTAGCAGTCCACTAACCCTGGGTCACCCCCGCTCGAGTTTAGTTTGGGGACAAACTAAGCAGCGGAAGCAGTGGTGTGCCCATAAGGGAAATCACATGTGAAAGTCCACTTCATCGTTAATTGGAATCCTTCTTTGTAGCCTGTGGCCTACCCTGCCCCCAGCAGGGAACACCTCCGGCTGCGAAGATCTCATCTTATCATCCTCTAACCAAAGATTTAGACTCAACCAACTAGGACTCGTGACTAACCATGACAATCTATAGTATGCCCTAGTTCAAAATAGACCTTGGGTATGAATTTGGTTAAGGTAAGGAGATACCCAAAGAGAATAAAGGAGGAGTTTAGCACGGGAATGACTACCTAAGACGTAAAACTCTGGTGTCCCTACTATCCCAATCAACGATTATTCGAAGTGGTAGACTACTTAAGGAGAATTGAGACCAATAATACATTAGCAGAATGGTAAAATACAAGTAGTCTGAACCCTCAATACCGGTAATAAAATTACCTGGAGGCAACCACCGAGACAAACACTGAGGGTCGGATAGGAATTCAAGTTCGGAAGATACCCATGTGAGATTGGGAACATTTTGACCCGGATAAAGTTGTCATAAATGTGACTCAGAGAGTTTAAAGTATGGAGTATATTAACGAGTTTTGAGGTGGGATCCCAAGTCGAAGATTGATGCCCTAGGGATTGTGCACCCAGCTAGGACAGATGTAACAGGGTAATATCAAAGATACTTAGCCCAAGGAAGATAGGGGCTTATCCTTTGTTTATTGGGGGCTTGTCTTTTGTTTATTGGGCAAATAGGATTGACTTAGGTTTCCTTAGCCCGAATTTAGGAATGTGGCGTAATAAACCTAGTGAGATTGAATTTGATATAATTCGACGTTGTTCTGGCGAAGATAAATTTAGATCGCTATGTTATATCATCAGAAGTACGATGACTCTGGGAAACTACACGATGTGAGCAAACAATATATTGAAAGACTGATACCTTAAATATAACCCGTAAGGTTGAATTGATTGATTTCGGGCGTACTCGAAGGAATAGGACAATGATCGTGTGGAGATTTTATAGATCTGTTGCCTACACACATAAATGAGAAATTAAATTACCGGAAGTGTGGTGTATCTCAGAACATTTACCCCCTGGAGTGAATAAAAGTGTCATGGATTTTGTGATGCACGTTGAGGTCCTTCAGTTGTTGAAGGCTAAGTGAAAGAATTTTGGGGAAACTATTACAGCCACTGCCCGAGATATACTGGACGAGGTAGTTGGCGTCACCTCGACCCGAAAGAAAACTCTTGTGGGTGTTTCATAAGAATGGTGAGTAGCTGTTCGATAGCACGGGGTGCCCAAGACGATTGTGTTGAATCGGTCAGTCAACTTGGAACCTATCAAGATCGATGACACGACAGTGAGGGTCTTGCGATGGAAGAAGGTTCCGTTAGTCAGGGTTCTGTGGAACAATCATGGACAGGAGGAGCATATATGGGAGCCACAGGACTTGATGCGACAAAGGTATCCAGAACCTTTCGGTCGGGTATACCTCACAAACCCCTCTGGACAATCAATCTTCGTTCCTATTTTAAATCAATAAGACCGAAAATTTCAAGAATAGGGGCTAATCCTTTGTTTATTGGGGTGCATACCTTGACAATTGGACGAATGGTTCTTAGAATCAAAACTGCACACTACAAACATAACGTAGAGATGTAGATCTTTCAACTCTCATGGGATGTTACAAGCTTCTTTTTCCTGATTAGAGTCCCGTAGGCTTAACCTTGATTTCGGGGACGAAATCTTTGTTTTGTTTATTGGGATTTGTAACATCCCATTTTCGGCTAGACCCCTAGGAGTCGGTTGGTCATGACAGAACCCTAGGAAGCCCAAAATTGAAACAAATCGACCGAGATTTCGGGTCACGGGTTGGTCACGCCCGTGACCGACCCGTCACGCCCGTGATTTGGGGCGTGACTCCTTCGACGATCGTCGATCCCAGGGAGACGATCGTCGGGCGCAGAATTTTCAACCCAGCCCTGTCACGCCCGTGACCCAGGTGTCACGCCCGTGACCTAGGGCGTGACCCCTTCGGCGATCGTCGATCTCAGCGTGACGATCGCCGAGCGCGGCATTTACCTCAAGACCCTGTCACGCCCGTGACCCAGGTGTCACGCCCGTGACCAAGGGCGTGACCCCATCGACGATCGTCGATCTCAGTGCGACGCTCGCCGAGCGCGGAATTTACCTCATGACCCTGTCACGCCCGTGACCCGCAATGTCACGCCCGTGACATAGGGCGTGACTATGTTCGACGATCGTCGATTTCAGTTCGACGGTCGTCGACCCAGAATTGGCCACACGGGCCTGTCACGCCCGTGACCCAGGTATCACGCCCGTGACCACCCTTCGACGATCGTCGATCTCAGTTCGTCGATCGTCGAACCCAGAATTGGCTATCCGGGCCTGTCATGCCCGTGACTTATGTGTCACGCCCGTGACAAAGGCCGAAACGTCAGACAGACTGGAAATTTTGGTAACCGACGTCGTAATCAATTCTGATTATGGGAAGTTACATCAGGAGTATTTATAGGCCGTTTTCCTTCTGTAATTATATAATAAAAGGAGGAAGTTTGGTCCAATAGGAAATCTCCACCTGGCAAACATCTCTTCGTTTCAAGCAATTCAATTCCCTGCATCATAACCAAAACGTTATTAAGAAGAAATATTAATGGCCGTGAACGTTTCAACCTTTCCCCTCCCTCCTTTCTTCCCTTTAAAAAGGCTCCCTAGACTCAGAGATGGAGTTTCCACCCTTACCCGATGGATTTGGAGCTTGTACTGTGCTGTAGAAGAATTCCGACAATGCCACCACCGCGCCATGACAGTCCAACGTCCATCTCGCCGTCAAACCATGAATAAGGTCCTCCTCTACTCTTTCTTCTATGGATAGATCTTAGAAATCATTAGGAGAGATATCGGGCTCAAAAGAGCCGGATCGGGTGAGCGTTTCCATGCTTTTCCGAAATTTGCATGGTGGCGGGTTCGCCGGAAGCCGCCTCTCCGGCGGCCGTGCCGCCGCCCGACGGTAGCCCTCACCTCAACAGAGGTGGTGGTGGTGGTGGCCGGCCAGGGAGATGGCTAGATGGCCGGGAAATAGCTTTGGAAAAGCTACAGGAAAATGAGTTTCAGGGCTCTGGTTTCGGGCTGTAGGAGAAGATGAACAGTGCCATGAAATTAGATTCTATTTTTAAAACAATTTCTGAATGAAATTATCTGTGACATTAAATAATTTGGGAAAAATACTCAGAGGCTCCTATAGGAAAAATGGTCAACATAGAAAATGTAGCCCTTGAAGTCTACTTTAATTCAAAATTTATTTCACTCGATTTGGAGTCCTGGTTAGACCACAGCACCCTTTTCAGTGAGGTCTGTCCATAGGGCTGTCTTGAACTTAGAAAAATTCCCCACTCCGATCCATTCATCAAAATGACTTGAAATTTGGGGTGTGGCCTATTCTTACCTATATCTAAGTGCTATCCAAAAATGAGAATTTTTGGAGAATGTTATTCTATAGTTTTTAGAAAAATTCAATAATCCTATCTTAAATTAATTAGATAGCTAAATGATTTCCAAACCCTCCCAAATTTTGGTGAGTGGTCCCTGGGTTTATTATAAGGTTCTGGTAAAAATTTCATCTCATTTGGAGATGTTTTGAATAGGGTTGGGTTCAACCCAAGGATGATCCTTATAGGATAACTTAGGATCAAACACCCCCTTGGTGTTTGAGTGGCCATATCGCTTCCACAGGGGCTGATATTTTGGTCACTGACTTTTTAGGGCATGACACACCCTCCAAGGGAGTTTGGAGCGGTTTGGTGTTGGGTAGCCCTAGAACCCTAGGGTAGGTCCCTTAATGGGGATTTGTAGGGTTGTGAAGGTCATGGGGTCAAATGACCTTGGACTGACTTGAAATTTGGTGGAGAGAACCATAGGACCAGTATAGTTCTCTGGACAAAATTTTAGGATATTTGGACACCTTTAGCCCACCTAAAATCCTAACCCTAGTTTAGGTCACCAACCTTAATTTGAATTATTACGCTATTAAATGAACTACAAATCAAGCAAAAATTTGGGTACAGTGATGTTATGGTCCAAGTAGACATAATATAATTTTGTTGAGATTTTTGGATTAATTTATACAGTACTTCATTTACAACTCTAACGGTGCCCTGGATATTTAGTTTGATGATTATGGAATTTCTGTTCACTGGAATATTATGAAATCTTGGATTAGGGCATCTTATAGCATATTATATCTTCTGTAATTTTCTTGGAAATTTTATCTGAATATTTTGGGTACTTTATTCTTTAATGTGCTAAATGTGATATACAGTCAAAAATACAAATAGTGCCCAATTATTGATTGGAAAATTATGAAATTTGATCAGTGGGTGTTTCAAATTATGATAGTCGCCTAGTAATTTTCTCTGGAATTTTAGATGGATAAAAACAGTACCTCTATCATTAAGTTATGAAAATTAGTATCTTACTTTAAAATAAATTCAGAGTTCAAATGATGGAGAAAAATTATGGTACTTGGTTTAAGATGGTTTTAGGTCACTATATAGCTTATATAATTTTCTTGAGATTTTTGGATAAATATTTACAGTACTTCCTTCATGATATAGTAAAAGTGGCCTAAAATGATAAATTAGGAAATATAGGCATAAACATCTCTGGAATATCTCAAAACTTGGAATTACTGTTTAAATGTCTCATATGATTTTTACTGACTTTATGATGATTTATTATTGACTAATTAGTGCACTTCATGTTCATACAAGGGCAGTCGGGATCTTAGAATAAATAAATTAAATGCCAAATGAAATAGGAAAATTATTAATTTCTGGATTTAGCATATTTAGGTCATGGTAGACCTCCAGTAAATATTATATGGGATTTGGAAGACAGTTGGGAGTACCACCCCTTGCATACCTCATAAAGATTAAGACGGTCTGCGTTTAGTAAAACTGCAGAAGCGGAGCTAGAGTGGGTAATGAACTTGGAGATGGAATTTTTGGTAGTTTGCTGGTTTGGACAGGATGAGTTAAATCAAGTTCATTATTGGAAGTTAGGATGGGTAAGGGGTGGGATTGACTAGCGATAGGTAGTGTTCGGGTTCGACGGAAGACCGTCCTCCCCGAGAAGAGGAAGAGTCAAGCCACCCTAGGAATAGCCCACTGTAATGCGAGAAGGGAATGGGTTAAGGGAACCAATCAAGTATAATAAGTGCCTTGGAAAGGGAGTTTTGGGATTCACCCCATCATAGCTGCTAGTACTGCTGCGAGCCCTTCACCGGGTAACCCTCGGGAAGTCCAAGGTTAACCTTAAATGGTAGGAATAAAATGATCAAGAGTAACCCTAATAATAGTTGTACCGCACACCTACACTTATACACTTAGGAAGAAGAAATGGCACGGAATGGGTAGAGTAGGTCCATGGTCTAAAGGCCTACTAGTAATGACGATGGTTGGTTGGTAATTTGGAAGTCCAGGGAGCGGGATGCTCGGGGACTTGGTATAGGCTTAGTAGCCTAGAGAGCTGGAGGCTCAGTAACATAAGAACTTGGACAAATATAATTGTCATGATTGCATGTGCATAAAAGTGGTGGGTCATCGGTACTAGGCGATCGATCACACCGACAGCGGTACGTTGACTCGGCAAAAAGCCTGGTGGGTTCAGCCAGCACTAATATGCGGATACTCTAGGTTGTGTTCTTCTATGGGCGTATAGAAGGGCTAGGCCTGGTAGTGTGATTACCCGCCTAGGAGTGGGGGGCCCGACTCACTGTCTCCGTTTGCCACAGTGGAGGTTCCTGGGGGTGAAGCTAGCCTCCCGAACAGGGGGAACTAAAGGTCTGTGCGCATAGAGTCGTGTGGGTGTGTTGCATTTGCTTGTGCATTTCATAGCATAATTGTGTGTCATAGCATAAACATGCCACCTAACGTATAAAATGGTATGAGACGTTTTATACTATAGGCCCTGCAAAACGACCCCTTGGTCTATAGGGGTAATCCCTATAAATCAATGGTTATATTTATTGTTCTTTCATTTACTTGTCATTCCTTGCTGTTTGATAACCGACACCCCAACGTATAAGTGGTATGGGACACTCTATACGATGGGAGCCCTGCAAAAGATCCCTCGGCTTATGCGCTTCCGCGCATAAGTTAAGGTTACATTTCTTACTTTCTGTTTCTATCATATTTACTATAGAATTGCTAGCATAGGTCCGCTGCCACCTATTTATTTGGTTTAATCTCCACCTTCATGTCCTTCCCTTTCTTCCTCTCCGCTCGGTACCTAGGAGCCATGGGGGAAGGGGTAGGAGATGATAGGGCTTAGTCTTTATGACTAACGGTTTTCGAACCATAACATTTTAGGTGTACCATATGGAAGGGTCACCGCTATTGCAGTTCCTGACAGAGTTGACCCCGCGACCGTGTTACCATTGCCACCAGCCGGGACATACATGGGTCAAATGCCCCTTGATGGATGGGACCCCACAATCTCAGCAGCCAGGAGGCCGAAGACGTAGACGAAGACGTGGATCACGAGGCGGCGACGACAGGCTGAAAAGGAAGAAGCACCCAGAGATGCAGCAACAGCAGAGTACAGAGTCAGTGGAGATGGGCCAGTCCATCTTGGGTGCTCTCAGTTCAGTGACGGTTACGGTGACGCTTAGTTTTAGTTTTGGTTTGGCTTCCGCGAGTGACTTGTAGTGAGGATATGATGTACCGGGCATAAGCCCGTATTTGCAGTACTCTGATATATTGTGGACACTCCCTTCGTGGAGATTTATTTATATACATGTGATTATTGTGGACTTGCTCTTACTTTATTATGCTACTATTCTGCGATCGAAAAGGGCCGGCAGAATTGGCGTTTTGTAGTGGCGATCTTCCCGTGAGTCGGTGCCACCGCAAAGCAGCAATTCTGGGCTAAGACCCCGGTGTTTGAAAAAGAAAAAAAAAGAGGGGGGGGGGGGTCTTACATGAAGAGCGTAGGCTAGGTGCGGGAGAAGGAAACCCAATTATTGGGTGGACCGTAATGAAGAATTTGTTGACCAATCAGTACGTTCCCACGTACCATCGGACACAGATGTTTGACGAGCTTGCCACCCTGCGGCAGGGCTCAAATTCAGTAGCGGAGTATATGGGAGAACTGAAGGACCGAATGGTGCGTTGTGATCTGAAGCAAATCCCCGAGGTTACCCTTTCTAGATTCCGTAAGGGGCTTCAACCCGATATTCAGCGGAATCTCTTACGTTATGGCCACACAGATCTAAACACGACATTCAATGCCGCCCTCGACATTGAGAAACACTTAGCATCTAAGGCCCACTCCCGGTATTCCCATACGAAGGGAAAATCCACCACCGGAGCTTCGTCCTCCACATATCAGGACAAAGGAAAATTCCGGTCCGCCGAGTCCAAGTCTGTTGTGATCACTGCTAGGAACACTAAGAACCCTGCGAGCGAACATATTCCCATCGGAAAGGTTAGCAAGACTAACGCCACATGTTACTCCTGCGGCATTCAAGGTCACTACGCCTTCGAATGCCCAACGAAAACTAAAGCCATAGCCTTGTTAGAGTCGACGACCGATTTTGCGGATTATATTTATGAGGTTGCCGAGGAGAGCGACCCCGAAGGGGTCCCAAGTGACTTAGAGGACGATCACCCCCTTATGGTGATGCGTTGTATCTTGACCACTCCTCGTCCATTAGATGATTGGAAGAGGACGAGCATATTTTCTCTGATTTTTAAGAGTGGCGAGAAGCTTTGCAAGCTGATTATTGATAGTGGTAGTTGTGTGAATGTCGTATCTGAGAATGCCATTGCACGTATGTCCTTGACCACGGAACCACACCCGACCCCATATCAGGTCGCTTGGATCAACAAGATCTCTGTACCCGTTACCAAGCAATGCCTGGTTCCACTCTCATTCAAATCCTACATTGATGAGGTGTGGTGTGATGTCATTCTGATGGACGCTTGTCATGTGTTGTTAGGCCGCCCTTGGCTATATGACCGTGATGTTACTCATTTTGGTAGAGCCAACACTTATGAATTCAAATTCAATGGCAAAACCATCACCTTGAGACCGACCATCCCAAAGGAGCCCGTAGTCTTGGCTAAGGACACCACTATCCTGGTAGAACGGAAAACATTGAATCTAGTTGGTAGGAAAGAGTTTGAGAGAGCTCCGTTCCTCGATGGAATTATGTATGCGCTAGTCCTCCTAAGTGCGAAGCCCGATTCTAGCATTTTGGATGAGTTACCTAGTGAGTTACGGGTACTATTGGAAGATTATAGGGACGTGTACCCGGATGAGTTGCCGCCCACGTTACCCCCGCTTAGGAATATCCAGCATGCGATAGACCTCATCCCGGGGTCTTCCTTGCCAAATCAGCCCCATTATTGACTCCACCCCGCAGCTCACCTGGAGTTGCAGTCCCAAATAGAGGGCTTACTGGAGAAGGGTTTTATTAGGACAAGTATGAGTCCATGTGCTGTACCAGCCCTACTTGCCCCCCAAGAAGGATGGTACATGGAAGATGTGCGTTGATAGCTGGGATATCAACAAAATCACCATCAAGTATAGGTTCCCCATTCCTCGCCTAGATGATTTGTTGGATGTCTTGTTTGGAGCCACCGTATTCTCCAAATTAGATCTTCGGAGTGGCTATCACCAGATTAGGATACGAGAGGGCGACGAGTGGAAGACGGCATTTAAGTCGAAGTATGGACTGTACGAATGGCTTGTGATGCCCTTTGGGTTATCCAATGCCCCTAGTACCTTCTCCCGGAAAATGACACATGTCTTTCAGCCATTCATGGGGAAGTTCGTTGTCGTCTACTTTGACGATATACTGATTTATAGCACCTCTGCTACCGAGCACATCTCCCACATGAGAGTGATCCTTTCCACCCTGCGGAAGGAGACTTTATTTCTCAATCTTAAGAAATGCACTTTCAATGACTCGGAGGTAGAGTTCTTAGGGTATATAGTCGGTTCTAAGGGTATTCGAGTTGATCCGGGCAAGGTTCAGGTCATTAAGGACTGGCCCGTGCCAACCACCCTCCGTGAGGTACATAGTTTCCATGGGTTAGCCACGTTTTATCGTCGTTTCGTACGAGACTTCAGTAGTATTATGGCGCCTATCACCGACTGTATGAAAAAGGGAGAGTTTACATGGACGAAGTCCTCCACCTATGCTTTTGAACGGATAAAGGAGCTTAAGACTGAGGCACCTGTCTTACATCTACCTGACTTTTCTAAAGTCTTTGAGCTCACATGCAATGCGTCTGGGGTAGGCATTGGAGGTGTCTTGAGCCAGGATGGCCATCCCATTAGTTATTTTAGCGAGAAGTTGTCCGGCCCCAAGCTGAACTATTCAAATTACGATAGGGAATTTTATGCTGTAGTCCGATGTCTACACCATTGGAGGCACTATCTCCTTTCCAAGGAATTTGTGATCCTCTCCGATCATGATGCCTTACATTTCATCAACGGCCAGCATAAGATCAGCCCACGACACGCTAAGTGGGTAGCATTCTTACAAGGCTATACATTTAATCTCAAGCACCTTAAGGGAGCTGATAATCGAGTCGCGGACGCCCTTAGTCGTCTTACGATTTTACTCACCTCTATGGAAGTACATGTTGTAGGATTTGAGCGGGTTAAGGATAAGTACGCCATGTGTCCTGATTTCCAGGACGCCTATTTATCTGCCCAGGATAGCTCCCCCACGACGAAATCAACGTACGTCATCAAGGACGGTTACCTGTTTAAGAACGGAAAGCTGTGTATTCCGCGGTCATCGTTACGACTACATATCATATGGGAGATGCATAGCGGAGGGTTGAGTGGCCACTTCGGTAGAGATAAAACCATTACGTTAGTCGAGGACAAATTTTATTGGCGAAAACTTAAGGTTATGGTGGGTCAGGTAGTGAGTAGCTGCCGCACGTATCAGGTGTCTAAGGGTAGTAAAACCAACATAGGATTATATACACCCTTGCCTATTCCCTCCATGCCTTGGGTAGACGTTAGCATGGATTTCGTATTAGGCCTTCCCATTACCCTTCGCCGTCATGACTCAGTTTTTGTAGTTGTGGATAGGTTTTCAAAGATGGCTTATTTCATCCCGTGCAGTAGGACAAACGATGCGTCTCACGTCGCTAAATTATATTTTAAAGTTGTTAGTCACCGTGGCGTGCCCAAGACCATAGTCTCGGATAGGGACGTGAAATTCACTAGTTATTTTTGGAAAACTCTTTGGATATTAATGGGAACAAAATTATTGTTTTCCTCCGCCTATCATCCCCAAACTGATGGGCAGACGGAAGTGGTTAATCGGAGCTTAGGAAATTTGTTACGATGTCTTGTGAGTGATCACAAGAGCACTTGGGATCTTCTCCTTCCCCATGCCCAATTAGCCTACAATAATTCCAAGAATAGGTGTACGGGCCTGTCGCCGAACGAGATTGTTCACGGATATAAGGCTCCTGTGCCGCTTGACTTGGTGTCGTTGCCCCCAACGTACAAGGCAAGCCAGTTTGCACAATCCTTCGCCCAACACATCCATGATTTACATGCACGTATACGGGCCACTTTGACTACGCAATACGACTATTATCAAGCGCACGCTAATTTACATAGGAGAGTATCAAACTTTAAAATTGGCGATCTGGTTTTAGTCCGTTTGGTTCCCGAACGCTTGCCAACTGGCACCGTTAAAAAGTTAGCACCAAAGCGCGCCCGCCCTTTTCGGATTGTTAAAAAGTTAGGTGACAACGCTTTCATTTTGGACATGCCTGCTGATTGGGGTATCTCCCCCATTTTTAACGTTTCGGATTTAACGATGTTTGTGTCACCACCACAAGAGTTGAATTCTTTGTCGTCTTCTTCTCCCACTCTAAATTCTCATGGGTTGGGGTGTGGTAGCACGGATGATCTCTCTCTTTCGGTCCCCACAGGTATATCATCGGATGGTACGTTGCCTTCTTTTCTGCCTACTGCTAATATGTTCCCCAGGTTTCTACGGACGTTTTCCACTCCAGAGATGATACTTGATGCTGAGCCTGTCACCACTACTGATGGCGACACCCACCGCTTTCTCATCCGTTGGCGAGGTCGACCCCCTTCGGATGACTCTTGGGTACTCGAGATGGAGCTGCAAAGTTTGGATGCCGCTCTCCTTCACCGCTATCGCCTTGACCACGCAACGGAGATGCATGGATTTGAGCGGGGGAGGATTGATGGCGTGACCCCTCCTCCACCATTTGAAGACGATGCTGAAGATGCTGATGATGATCTGGTTGATAAGGCAATACAACTCAAGGACGTGAGGCGGCACGATGACGCTAACGGAAGGCGACGTTACAACCTCCGCCCGCGGCGTGCTCGAACCGCCATTGAAATTTAGCTTTAATAATCATATTTCATGAACTCTATTTCTATATTTTTAGAATATAAAATTATCCAATGTTTAAGTGATAATTTTATATTCATAGCCTGTTTTTATTTCTTTATTTAAACAATTTTATTTTTGGTGTGCACTTAGCCATTCGGGTGGATGAGATTACATCTCCATCATGAAGGGTTAAGGTTTGTTTATAACTCCTATATAAGGAGGCCTTCTTATGAAATAATTAGAAAAGATTTTAACCCTAATCCCCTTTGAGGAATTCGGCCAAGAGGAGGAGCCTCCAAGCCGCCGCCCCCCCTTGCTTGTGGTGTGAAGCCGCCGGCCTCCTTTGCTCCCTCCATCCATTCGGTGCGACTCCGGCGCGACTTCCTTGGTGCGACTCCGGGAAGAAGGTTGCAAACCCTTTGGTGTGACACCGGTGGATCCGTGGAGAGATTGATTCTCCCACCCTATCTTTGTGTGAAACGTTCATCCCGGTTGGGTAATCTCTTCCCTCTTCCTTGTGTGATTCTCTTCTTTAGTTGTGGTGGTTTCGCGCTCGTTTTCTCCGGATCTTTAATTCTATCGCTACAAGTTTTGAATCGAAATCGCCGTTGCAAGGCTTTTTAATTTCGGATCGGGTGGATCCTATTTGCTTGAGTGGATCTTAGCCTATAGCCTTGGTCTTGCTCTCTAAAAGGAGTGGCATCCTTTGTGTTTTCTTGGGGAATACTCCGACTCAAATTTCCGATCGTTGTTTTCGAGTCGACCATTCCTCCCTTGTTATTTGCGCTGCGTTCTTGCGATGAGAACTATTGTGGGCGATAGGTGCTGTGTAGGTGCGGTAGATCTACGACGTGTAGTGCGTAGGAAAGCATAATTTCGTGGACACCTCCGACTCGGAACGCACCCTACACCAGCCAAGCACCGGAATGTAGAGTTCGCGGTTGGCGATTGGGTGTATTTGAAGATAAAGCCGTTCAAGGGTGTTTCACGGGTACGACTGTTGAATAAGCAGAGCCCGAGGTACCTTGGACCATTTGAGGTCCTGGAGAGGATAAGTGAAGCGGCATACCGTCTGAAGCTATCAGTGGAGTTAAGTTGTCTACACGACGTATTCCACATATCAGTATTGCAGAAGGCGGTGCAAGGTTCTTCGTAGGTGATCACAGTTGATCAAGTACCGGTGGACGAAGGGTTGACAACTAGGGTCAAGCCTATTTGTATTGAGGACTCTAAAGTCAAGCGACTTCGTAACAAGGATATCAGAATTGTAAAGGTCCATTGGGACAATTGCGGTCATGAGGAGCTCTCTTGGGAACGGGAGCAGACCATGCTTGAGGAGTACCCAGAGTTATTTCACTCAGGTACCGCTTTTGGTTTTCTGTGTTCTTTTCCTTTGGTAATTTCGTGGACAAAATTCTTTTAAGAGGGAGAGAGTTGTAACACCCCGAAACTCAAAAGAGTGACAGGTGCGTTTTTAGCCATGTTTGGGTTTTGGTAGAGGTGACACGGCCTAGGATACGGGCGTGTCCAAGGGGTGTGTCATGCTCGGGTTCGGTGATGGTTGCATGGTCGATGAAATCGCAATCAATGGTCGTTGGGCAGTGAACACGGCCTGGGACACGGGCGTGTCCTAGGGCGTGTCAGCTACTCAAAGCTTTCCACTAAACGATCGTTGAGTGAGGACGCACAACCTAGGCTAAGGCGTGTTCGGGTCTGACACGGGCGTATCAAATTCGACACAAGTGTGTTGAATACCCGTGTCATCCTCTAGTCGTTTGGCGAGTTATGCAAAGGAAGCTACACGGCCTAGGGCACGGGCGTGTCCCAGGGCGTATCTAGCACACGGCATGTGACAAGGGCGTGTCACATGGTCGTGTTGTGCTTTTGTTGTTCTGTTCCTGTGTCGATGGAGGCACATGCCCAGCCACATGGACGTGTACTGGCATACACGGGCGTGTCAAGCGTGAAACGGGCGTGTCGAGTGCTTGTGTTCTTTTTGGGACACGACTTTTTTGACAGCGAATGAGTGACACGGCCTTGGACACGGGCGTGTCGCAAGCCGTGTTCGGCCCAAGAAGTTTATTTTCTGGGCGTATCGCAGCTGTTCGTTTCCTTACTTTGGGATCTAACGGCTCAGGCCTCTCCTGTTTGGGTTTTAAGCCGGGTTTAGGGTTCAAACCCTCATTTGTGTTGGAACCACTCTCTTTCTATATCCTAGAGAGAAGGGAGAGATAGGAGAAAGAAGGTAGAGGGAGATCCGGTCGCCGGAGGAGATTCTGAGCGCCAAATTGCAAACTGAGCCAGATCTACGGAGGCAAGATCATCGCGGTGCTTTTCATCCGCATAGTTTTCCATGGCATTGAGGAAAAATGCTAGGGTAACGATTCTCATCTTGAGCATGTGAAGCTCTTCTTCTTTTGCATGGGAAAACCCTCTCCCGCGAGTGTGCGACGAGTTTGCAGTATTCCTTGGGGTAGATATGCAAAGTCCCCCATGTTTGCATATAGAGTCCGAAATCTAAACGGACATCGGCATGGTGTGTGAAGCCTACCGGGACATGTTGGTCTGGATTAGTGATGATTTACTATGCATGATTAGCTAGAGAATACTCCGTGCCTTTGTTTATTTTCGGGTTTCTACATGGTAGATTGCAGCAGGGATCCTTGGGGATTAACCCCAAGGTGTACCCGAAATTCTGGGCAGAAGCATGATTCTGCCATTGTTGGTAGCCCGGGAGCAATCATTGTACATAACCGGGTTATGTACGTTGTTTCATCAATTTACGAGTTACGGGGAAACTTAGCTCGCGCCGATGACTTTTTGTGGCGTGGCTGTGTGATCAGCGAGTTGAGTGAAAGCGTACCTGCTCTATGTGGTTCGGTTTAGTGGCCTACCGATGGCATAGAGGGAGGGTCTTCGGTTTAAGCCATGAAGACTTTAGTGCTCTCAAGATTGCCGTTCTTGGGGCGGTGGTGGACCGAGTTCACTGTGTAAGTGCCCTGAGAGCAAGGGGTGTGCGGCCGTGCATGCCTACACCTGTGGTGAAGTGTGCTTAAATTGTACTTTCGTAATCTTGTTTGTTTATACTTATACAAGTGCAGGGAAGAAGCTTTGCCGCCCTGAGTTTGAGGACGGAATCGTTATAATTTGGTCAGCTTTAGCTGACCGTTATTCTTGTTTGCCATTGTTGCGGTGATTTGTGCTTGCAGGTGCTGTGGAGTCGAGCGGCAAATAGCAGGCCAAAGTCCAAGTTGCTGAGCCGGCCCTCGAAGGCCTTGTTTATTTACTTATTTAAATCACGTGTGGCCGACATGCAAGACGAAGATTGTAAGACACTATTTATTTAAGTGAACTGTTCTAAGGCCATAAGGCCAGTACTTTTTGGGTACTTTGTATTTCATTCCTGCTTGGTTTGCTAGTGGACATTCATGCTTGTTGGCAGGGTTCTTATTGTTGCAACTTAATAAATTGCTTCTGCTAGATGCTCTGTGTAGGACGTGTGTATTGTTTGAATGGTTTCATTGAGTAACCCACCGGTCTGTCCGTGGTATATGGCGTCGGGCCCCGGCCGGACCTACTGCTATATGCTATGTGACGGATAGGGGTGCTATATCTGTGTTGTAGATCTAGTGTATAAGACCTTAGGGGCGCTGCTCGGCCCTATTGGACTTTCCTGCCAACTCTGCCTCGACAGCCTCTCAGGCCCTATCCCTGTGCTGGCTTCCCACCCTATACAACTCCTAGGTCTAGCCTTCCTGCTACCTGTGGGTAGAAGGCCCTCATATTACCTGGCCATTGACACAAAAGAAGTTCCCTGTGAAGGGAACGTCACGTCAGGCTACTAGCACGAATTGTTGTGTTAGAGCTGGTCTAACATCCTACTGCGGTGCTGGTTGTGTTGGTGGGAACCTATAAGGCTATCTGTGGTGTATCTGCCTATGCTCTCTATCCTGTTAGTGGGGAGAGGCTCCTCTGTCTCGTCTCTGACCTCTAGGGTCCTCGACCCGTCCTATGTGCTGCTGGGCAACCATTTGTTGGTCCAACTCAAATGTCGCTGCGTGAGTAGCTATGGTGTGGAAGGTAGACTGAGACATCATAATCAGGGCCTGCCTCAGGTCATCTTGTAGTCCTCGGTAGAAACGGGAAGCTCTATCCCTGTCAGAGGCAGCCAAATTCCCGGCAAAGCTTGTCAGGTGTATGAACTCTCTCTCATACTACGACACCATCCGTTCACCCTGTTGGATGTGCAGGAAACTCTCCTGTAAAATAGCTCGGTCTACATCTGTAATAAAGAACTCCAGTAGAGCCTTCGAGAACTCTCCCCATAGGATTACGCTCAACAACCGTCCCTTAAAAGTCGAGTGGCTGGCCGCTCTCCACCAGTCCCTTGCATATCCCTCCAATAAGGTCACTACCAGTGAGACTGTAGCTACTGCTGGGTACATCATGCCTACGAGCAGTTCCTCCATACGATCCACCCACTCTTCCTCCTGGATGGTAGTATCCGTGCCCCTTAAAGCAGGAGGCCTCAGTCCTTGAAAAGTCGTCAGCAAATCGGTAGGTGCCGTCATCTCTCGTGGCGGCTGTGCCATGGCTGTCCGGAAGGTGGCCAGGAAGGCTGTCAATGTATTACCCAATTCAGTCTCGGCAAATGGTACAGTCGTGGGGGCAACCGGGTTTGGATGTGGGGTGGCGGGAACATATCATCTGGAAGAGTACCCCCCATTACTGTACTCATGTATCTGGAGAAGTAACATGAAAGAGTGTCAGTACTTTGCAAAAGTAGGAAAAATTTCCAAAAATAACTAACAAAGCGGAAACAACGGTGTATGGGCATACTAATGTACAATATAGAATCCCTAAGCCTCTACACTAGGGTCCACAAGGCTTCCGCTGCAAGGTTTATCCCAAATTGAGGAAAGAAGCGAGGGATGGGGGAATCCTAAGATTGCTCTATAAGGAAGAATCGTGATCACTCAGATCCATTTGTAGCCCCCCCCAAACATTGGGTCAGGTCGGGCAGGAGGGATATTACTTGGGCAAGACGTCCACCCAGTTCTCCTTAAGGGTAACAATCCACTTTATCTAAGCACTAGTTGGCCGTCATGCTCGGCTAGAATCACAACATTCACAACACATCAGAGATTTGCGGAAGCATTAATAGGAAAAACATTATCAAATATATAACATCATATATATTTACATGAATACTACGGCCATTGCCCACGTTCTATATATAAGCCTACATGCTGTACAAGTTCTACATATAGCTTCTCACTCTCTCTCCGTATCCTACACACTGGTACTCATGTCTCAAAACTCTGAAGAAGCCAGTGGTGCTTCTGCTCGAGTTGTCCTAACCACTGGAGCATTCTCCTGCATCAGGCGGTCAATACGACGCTTCATTTCCTGTGAATGGTTATTAAGATAACCGTTAGTCACAGAGCTAAGAGGAAAAAAATCACCTCCCCGAATCCATATATTAGGGACGAGCACACACACACCCAACAATACAAGAGAGCCGAATAATGAGAGGGTTAACACAACATTTCATATTTTTAAGTTAGGAGCAATGATAAAGGAAGGGCGGCATAATATAACTTAAATGGCAGAAGCAATAACATCAGTTATAATAAGGTCTCTACTAACACATGAACATATCAAGTATTCATAACCCGTATCCTATCACAGGCATTCACAGCCGCACACATATTGCATGCATTCATATCTGCTCAAAACACCCTATGTCAACATAGGATGGACCACTTCTATTTTAGCAGGGTAGCGAGCCCCGCGGGCCTCACCGATGTGGTCGTCGGTGACAGTTGTCAGTCCTGCCACTTCTAGGGGTGGTCGTACTACACAGTACAAGGCCCCAACATACAACCCCATGTACTATTTGAAAGATAATCCTATCGGTAGATAATCACCTAGAGGGGGGGGGGGTGAATATGTGTCTTTTTAAATAACTCTTTCAGATCTTCCTCACTTAAGTAATCTTGTCGTTACAAAAACTTGGATCATAACACAAGTAACAACAGATCACAGCACACAGTACACAAAGAATTTATAGGGGTTCCCCTATCTAGGGTACATCCACTTTCCCCCTTCTTCCTCACTAGCAATATGCTGGATGAGGTTATAGCTCCTCCTCTTTAAATCAGATCCAAAGATCTTACATGCTTAGTTTTCGTTAAGAAACCTACACTCATGCACCAGGTCCTACCTCAGAGATTCACCCAATCTCCTACCTCAGGTCTCTCAAGAACCCTACCTCAGCCTTTATAAAATATGCTTACAACTCAGTGATTCACCCATAATCACCTACCTCAGGTCCCTTAAGAACCCTACCTCAGCCTTTATAGATTAGGCTTACAACTCAGAGACAAGATCTCCTACCATCTCAAATCTCTAGGAGATCTTACAAAATATAGAGGTAAAACAAAATTGTAATTCTCAGAAAACAGAACTTCTACAATCTGACTTATCTGTTAGCACAGATTCTTAAATTCAGCAGCAATAAATGTCTTCTTGATAGAATGGCTTGCTAAAAAGTTGCTTATCTTTATCTTCGATCTTCTTAAATTTGATCAGCTTGATGACCTTGGATAAATTTTAGAACAAATCCACCTTAATCTTTAGATCGACTTTGAGAAGGGATCTGGAGATTTTCTTAAAGACCTTCGTCTTCTTCTTCCTTCTCGGGATTTGAATAGGAATGAGAATTTTCTATTCGCTTGAGTTCTTCTTTTTTTTTGGGTGTAGACGACCCCTTTATTTATAGCCTTCATGGATGGGTAGTTTCTGAATGATGACATCAGCATCTTTCATCATACTTCAAGCTCTCCTCCTGACAGTTTCAGTAGAAAAAACTTATTCATGTACTTGATGTGATAGTTCTGACCCCTCTTGACACTTTTGTATTGACATAACACATTTTATAAAACATAAGTGTCGAGATGTCCAAAGTGTATTGACACTTATGTTGAGACATCTTAGTAATCTCGAAACAATTCTACTTGAAAGAATTTCTTGAAAGTGTCGAGATAGTTGACTTGTCTCGACATGAGCATTGTCTGTGCCGACATCTTTTAATTCTGCCTTGTGTCGAGACTGTTGGAATGTTTCGACACAACTGTCTTCCTGATGTCGAAAAGTCTGTTCTTTAACCCTTCATTGTGTCGAGATAGTTGATTTGTCTTGACATAACTTTACTTAGTAAAATTTCCTATCATCTTTGTGTCGAGACAGCTTTATTGTCTCGACACAACTACTTTAACCCTTCACAGTGTCAAGTATGCAGACTTATCTTCAAGGTATCGAGACAACTGACTTGTCTTGACACAACTGTCTTGAATCTTCTTTGTGTTGAGTAAATTGGCTTTTCTCGTGACAGCTTCTTTAATGATGTCGACATAGTTGAAATGTGTCAACACTTTTGTACTTAGTCAAATTTCTATACTGCAAGTTGCTGAATATAGACTGTGCTGACTTGTCTCGACACGAGTACTACAAAGGTGTCGACACTGTTGAAGTGTGTCGACACTTTTGTACTTAGTCATATTTTTGTACTGCAAGTTGCGGAATATAGACTGTGTTGACTTGTCTCGACACGGCTACTGCAAAGGTGTTGACACAGTTGAAGTGTGTCGACACTTTTGTACTTAGTCAAATTTTCTTCAAAAACAAGTCAGCTTCTTGTGTCCACTAGTCCAATCAATATGTAATCCTTCAAATATAAACTAAAATATCCATCAAATACAAATACATGTATATCATTGAGTTGAAAGGGTTTCTTCAAATGAAAACATTGTAACCAATGTACCCAACAATTTCCCCTTATTTGGAGAAGTCATAACCCCAATTCAATGATATATAACATGGTACGAAAATATGATGACAGAGTTATAAATTTAACAGTGCTTAATAACATATAAAATGACACAATTGATAATACATAAATAGAACATAGTGTAACCAAGATTTTCATTATAAATCTGTTCAGGATTACATTTGTTTGTTATGTTATATTGATCTAAAGGTAAAGGTACAAAAATGTTGTATAAAATATATTCTAATGATCTTCTAGTTCTTTGATAACTATGCCCTTTCCAGATTGTATCTTTGCTTTTACTTCAGGCATCTTGTCATCAGCTTTCTTTTTCCCTTTGTCAACATTGGATTTTGAAATCTGTTCTGCCTTGAGCCTTTGTCTCTCAAAGTAGTGATAAGGCTTGGGGAAATATTTACTGGGCTCAACGTAATTAGCAGGAATCTTTCCTTTCTTCAGATCAAGTCTGAACTTCTGGATAACCTCTTGTTGCTTCAAATGTTTAGCCCATTCTTGCTCTTGGTACCATTTACCCCAATCTGTAGCATTTGCATTAACTTCTTTCCATATAGGGAGAATTATTGATCGGGAGGTTAGGCTTCATTTCTCAAAGTCTTGCCTATTTTTCAGATTGTTCCCTAAATCTTTTCTTTGATAGCTGAGCTCCTTTTTCTTTAAGCATTGCAGATTCAGACATCTCCGCCTCTTCACATATAACATTTTGAGCTGGTGGTAGAGTACTGTACATGTGTTGGACAACAGCTTGGATGGCCTTAAAGGGAACTTGTGCTGCAGGATTGTACATGGATGGACAAGGGGCTTGAATAGCTTCAAATGGAGCTGTTAGACAACCAAACTCAACGGTTTGATCTACGTCATACCATAGGGGAGGATGGCCTAAAGTGTCTCTGATATTGTTTGATATCCAGGTTGCATGTTCAGAACTGGCCCTTATCATTACCCTCTCCCCCTTTATGACTACTCTTTCCACATGATCCCTCAGATAATTTTTGTGAAACCTAACTTGTCCATCTAGATAATTAATTCATGAGGTAAAAGTTTTTTCACTTTCAGCAAATTTTTATCCAAAACTTTATCAGAATCTTTGATATCTTTAAGCAATGAGGCTGAATGAGTTTTCAGCTAAGTTTCAAAGTCCTTTGTAACAGCAAGTATCTTGTTTTATAAGTTAGTAGTCTGCTCAGTTCGCTTTACCATTGTTTCAGTATGCATGATTATGATGTTTTCTTCAAATATTCTTTGATTTTCAAGGACATAGGCTTGTTTGATAATAATTTCATCTTCAGACTTCTTGGCTTCCTGCTGTTGCTTAGTAATGTAAACTACAACATTTGCTCCCTTCTAGAAGAAATCTGTCATGTCTGTCTTTAGAAGATTAACTTCAAATCTTATAGACTTTATATCCTGAGCCAGTTGAAACTGCAGCTCCCCATTCCTTTCATCCATATACTTTTCAATCTGTGTTCTTTGTTGGTCAAGCATTATTTAATCTGTGTTCAGACTGAATAAGCTTTTTGTAACTCCTACTTCTCTTTTTCATTTCAGATAACTTTCTCTTCTTCAGCTGAGACTCTTCTTCTTCTTCAGATTCTGAAGAACTTACCTCTTCAATTGTTCGTGTCTCCTTGGCTTTATCAGTATCTAGGACCAACTCCCCCTCAACTCTTGTATCTTTCTCATTAATATTGATACTGTCCAAGTTAACATCTACATGCTAAATTTCAGCATCAGGAACTTGATTCTGGGGAAGTTCAGCTATCTCCCCCTAGATATTAGTTACCTTAAACAAAGAATTTTCTTCCACTGCCTCCTTAGAGAAAGGATCTTCATATTCTTTTTCAGGAATCTGCACATCTTGTGCAAGAATATCAATTTATCTCCCATCTGTATTCTTAAGTATTTCTTCTTCAGTCGCTTTTGAAATTTCATCCTCCATCTCTCTCCCTCAGACATTTCCTATTCAGTAACCTTTGACTATTCAAGATCTAATACAACCTCCATAATTATGTTATCTGTTGTATCCATGTCTGTTACAAGAAGATCAGTGAGATTCTTCCCCTGTATTTGATCTTTCTCTGGGATATTCTCTCCCGGCATCTGTTTCCTAATTTGAGATGAAAGCCTAGGAGAAATTTCTTGTGGTGGAACATCTTGGTCTTCTGAGCTTGAACTTGCTTGGTCATCAGACTGACTGGAAGAATTGTCTTCCACTACTACAACCTTCTTCTTTTTCTCTTGCTTATTTACCACTCCAGGTGTCTCCTTAGACAGTACTCTATCCCATCTGGATAAAATCCTCATATCCATTCTACGCATATGATTGTTTTTTGTTCCAGTCTTCAGGTTCATATTATTAGGAATGGCATGCACCAAGTAGAGGCTTATTATTCTGCCCAGATTGGGCTTCTTAAGGCATTCTATAATTTTGTCAAAGACTACTTTGCTCCAGTCAGTCTTGACTTTGAAGATTATACGAGCCATTAGATGAAAAATGTTGGCTGATATCCTGTCATGTGCTCCTGTTTTGTACAGCAGCACCTTCCCTATTATT
This sequence comes from Platanthera zijinensis, assembly GCA_039513925.1. NCBI lineage: Eukaryota > Viridiplantae > Streptophyta > Magnoliopsida > Asparagales > Orchidaceae > Platanthera > Platanthera zijinensis. The sequence continues at coordinate 42,476,414 of CM077083.1, forward strand.
TTTGACAGGAATTTCGCTTGATTGTTCATACCCTTGCGGAATAGTGTTTCCTAGCTTAGTGGTTGGAGCCAATCCACACCATTCTAAAGCGTCTATTGTTTTGGCAGAGTTTATTTCTTCTTCCTGGTCTATTCTAGGTATATGGAATACCTTGGCCAGTCTTCTTGCTGTGATTTTCACCTTTGTTCCATTCACCTTGGACTTAATCTTGGTTGAATTTGAGTCTAGTGAGGCATTGGAGAAGAATTCTGGCACTTCTCTTTTCCAGATATTAGTTGGTTCAAAAAGTATATACTCCAGGCCAACTTCATTGATCAGGTTTACTACCTCTTTGATTTCGTCATCCGTCAATTGGAAGCTATTGTGAACCAGCTCATATCCCTCGAAGTTGTTATCGTCGTTCTTGGGAGCCATTCTAATTGAGAGAATTTGAGGAAGAAGATGTATCAACTAAAGAAGTTATAGGTCTCGACACTCAGAGATCAATCTCTCAGGAATTCAGGTAAGTTTAGACTACACCTTCTTTATTTCCCTATTTATAGTTGTGATACAGAAGTTGAAAAGGCGCGCTGCTAAATCTGTTCCAAGTTTTAGGAAATGACCTAGTGTCAAAACACAGCTTGTGTGTCAACACAAGCTTTATGTATCTCTTCACATATGCCTTAGGGTCTCGACACGAGTATGTCTCGACACCTACTTTAGTGTCTCGTCACCTAAAGTCATCCTTTATCGACACACGCATGTGTCTCGATGCATTACTATTTATAGTGTTGACACACATTCTGGTGTCTTAACATAGACAAGTAAAAATTTTGATTTTCTCAAGTGTAACTACTTGACACTAATGAGTAGACTAAGTTGCTGGCCTATCAGTTATATACTTATGTTATAATGATTTTACTCAAGATTTAACATTACAAGTTCAAATTTAAAGAAATTAAATTTCTCTTCTTCTAAAGGCTTAATAAAAATATCATTAATTTGTTTACTTATTGGAACAAATTCTAAGCTAATATCTTCATTTTCCACATGTTCTCTAATAAAATGATATCTAATTTCAATATGCTTAGTCCTACTATGTGACACATGATTATTTGCAATAGAAATAGAACTAGTAGAATCACAGAATAGAGGAATTTTACTTAGCTATAAATTGTAATCTTGTAACTGATGCTTAATCCATAGCAATTGTGCACAGCAACCACCAGCTGAAATGTACTCAGATTCAACAGTTGATATTGCTACACATGTCTTCTTTTTGCTGCTCCATGATACCAGCCTCCTTCCAAGAAGTTGACTTGACCCTGATGCGCTTTTCCTATCTTCTTTGCATCCTGCATAGTCTGCATCATTTAGAAAGGCTGATTTCACATCCAATTGATAAAGTTTGAATCCTTTATAGGATACATATTCTAGGAAGAGTCTTATTACCTCCAATCTAGCCACTAGTGCAAAGGTTTCATCAAAGTCTACTCCCTCTTCTTATCTATAACCCTTTGCACCTAGTCTAGCTTTATTTCTGACTATAACACCATTCTTATCTAGTTTGTTTATATATATCCATTTGGTTCCTATGATGTTACAGCCATCTGGTCTGGGAAACAGCTTCCATACATTGCATATCTCTTGAACTAGTTCAATTCTTCCTGAATAGCACTTATCCAAAATGGATACACATTAGCTTCTTCAAATTTCTTGGATCTGTTTGGGACAGGAAACTTGAGTACATCACAGTGTTGTGATGTTTGCTTCTTGTGGTCACACCATGTGCAGCATCTCTTATAATCAATTCCCTTGGATGATCCTTTAGATGCATGATTATAATAGGTAAAGTGACTTCTTCTCCTGGACCACCAAAATCATGTTGTTGAGTTTTTTCTCTTGTCTATTCCTGTGCAAGCACTTCCTCAATAATGTTGACTCCATCTTACATATTCTGACTTGCTGGAACTGCATCTTCTATAGACAACTCCTTTAGCTTCAAGTCTTCACCTGTTGTGCTTGATAAACCTAGCTTATCATTGTAAAACATAGAACTTTCATCAAATACAACATGAACAGAATCCTCCATAACTTGATCCCTCAAGTTGTAGACCCTATAGGCCTTACTGTGGTTACTATAACAAACAAATATGCCATCATAGGACTTCTCAGCAAACTTGGATATGTATGTTTTCCCATTATTTAGGACATAACATCTACATCCAAAGATTCTGAAATAGGCCAAGTTTGGTTTTCTGCCCTTCATAAGTTCATAAGGAGTTTTATTCAATCTTTTGTTGATTGAAGCTCTATTAAGAACATGAAATGCTATGTTGATAGCTTCAGCCCAGAAGTATTTTGGGACTAAAGAATCACACAGCATAGTTCTTCCAGCTTCTATGAAAGTCCTATTCTTCCTCTCAGCAATTCCATTTTGCTGAGGTGTTCTTGGTGAGGAAAAATCTTGATGAATCCCCAGTTCTTCACAAAACTTTGTCATATAATCAGATTTAAACTCAGTTCCATGATAACTTTCTAATTTAGACCACATAACTGTTCAGTTCATTCTAGATTTGTTTGATAAAAGTCTTGAAGACTTCAGGAGTTTCAGACTTTTTCCTTAAGAAGAAGACCTAAGTAAATCTTGAATAGTCATCAATAATTACATAGGTGTAGACTCTCCTTCCAAGATTATGAACTAGCATATGCCCAAACAAGTCCATATGTAAGAGGTATAAACACATCACTGAGTCTTTGCATTCAATACTTTTGAATGAAGCTTTTATTTGCTTGTCTTTTTGGCATGCTGAGCATATGCTCTTCTTTGAGCATTTAATGTTAGGACTATTCCTAACAAGCTCTCTACTGAAAAGTTTGCCAATGGGCTTGTAGTTCAAATGAGCTAGCCTATTGTGCCATTTGACATAGTGTGAGGCTTTCTCATTTGCAACTAGACATAAGGGTTAGTCTGACTTTAAACAATGAAAATTCAAACAATACACATTCCCACATCTAGTGCCTCTCAAGATGACCTCTTGGTCACTTGACTTCTTTATTAGGCACTCATCTTTGTGGAAAGAAATATCATAGACAAGATCACAATGTTGGCTTATCATTATAAGGTTGTGTTGCAACCCTTCCACATAAGCTACTTTGGTGAGAGTGACTAAGCCATTTGTGATCTTACCATAACCTTTGGTTATTCCTTTGTCAGCTCCACCAAAGATCACCTTTGGTCAATTCTCCATGGGGACAAATTTCCTTAAATAGCCTCTTTTTATAGTCATGTGTCTGGAACATCCACTATCCAAGTACCAGATTGGTCTATCTCTGATGCTTGGACATTCCTTGAAAATAAGAATTTATTTTTTCCTTAGGAACCCAAGTTGTTTTGGGTCCTAAGTTCTTATTAGTTATGGCTCTATTGAAACTACCCGTGTGTTTCTTAATTGGATATATTTTATGATTATGAGACACAATGTAATTAAACTAACAGTCCAAGGCAAAGTGTCCTATCTTTCCACAACACCAGCATTCATACTTGTTGTACCTCCTCTTTGGAAGGACAGAAGGAACTTTGTGTTGACATTCCTTAGAACCGGAATCAACACACTTAACAGTTGTATTTTGACTGGCTGTAAACAAGTTATTTGGCCTCTCAATTATAACTATCCTCCTTAGAGCAGGCACATTAGGAATAGCTTTCCTATTCACATATGAACTTGGTCCAACTAGTCCAGACTTATGTATTTCTTTTCCTTTAGTATGAAACATAGTCTGTGGAATGTCTAGACACTTTTGTCTTGCCAATTTTCTACCTCTTTTACTCTTGTGTTTAACATACCCAAGACCACTTCTAGGTTTTCCTAAGAAGGTATCTATAATAGGAAGTACATTTTTAGATTTAGAAAATTGTTGTACTAATCTTTTCTCATTCAGGAGTTTAAGTTCCAGCTCCTGAATAGTTGCATCCTTCTACTTCAGCAATAGGATTTGATCATCAATGATCTTCGTCAGCATTGCCAACTTAGAATTTTGAAGACCAATTTTCTGAGTATCCATTTTATGATGATACTCAAAACATTTTAGTGATGCTATCTCTACAGCTTCTATTTTGACAAGCTTCTTGCTACTCACTAGGGCTTCTAACAATTTTCTAAATTTGACTGTAAGCTATTGTAGTTTAGTCACAGAGTTAATCTCATATGAATCAAGCTTTGAGTTACATGAGTCCAGCTCATCACCAGTCTCATATACAGAAGTTTTAGAGCATGATGAGTTGTCATAGATTACCTGAGTATCCTGACAACCAAGAGCTTCTGTTTCATGATCATCATATAGTGCCATTAAATTGATCTCAATATTTTCTTCAGAATCACTATAGTTTGATGAAGTTGTGGAGCTTTCCCTTTGTATATGGCCTTTCTGATGAACTCTTCTTCATAGGATAACAGTCCAGCAAGTTCTTATTCTGACTCTGTTGAGTCAGCATCACTATCAGATAAGGTCTTGGATTTCTTTGCAATTAGAACATTTTCTTATTTCTTGTTCTTATAGAACTTCTTTTATTTAGACTATTTATTCTCCTTCCTTTTTACTGGACAGTTAGCTATGACATGCCAAGACCTGTTACAGCAAAAACAAATAATGTAAGTCTTAATTGTAAGTTCTGATGAGAATCATAGCTGACCACAGATTTATCTCTATGATAGTCTTTGCTTTTACTGGAGCTTGATCCAGAAGGTTTCTTTTTATTCCACTGTTTCCTTCTTCTCAACATTTTCTTGAATTGACTTGTAAATAATGCAAATTCTTCATCTGACAATTCTTCTGATGAAGAACAGACTCCAGTGCTATTTGTATCTTCATCCCTTTTGGGTGATGATGAGATTTCTCTTCTAGCTTTCCTAGATATATCTGCTTTGAAGGCCACATTTTTTGTTTGAGTTAAACTTCTGGCAGATTCTGCTTCAGCTTTTCTTGAGTTTAGCTGAAGCTCATGTGACATAAGCTTCCCATATAAATCTTGGGGTAACATATTTCTTAGATTCCCCATTTCTCTTACACCACAAATCTTGATATCTCATTCTATATTTTGGGATCTCAAAAACTTGCCTTTCTGCTCATAATTTGAGAAAATTCTGCTATAGTTTCTTAGATCATTTACCATTCTAAAGTACTTTTAATAGCATTGTTCTATAGAATCAGTCTTTCCTTGTTTAAAGGCCTAATACTGCTGGTTGAGGAGATATTTTCTGTCATCTCTCACTTCTTCTGTACCTTCCATGTATACTATGAGTGTATCTCACATCTCCTTGGATGTATTACAGTGCACAAGATTCTGAAATGTTCAGTTGTCTATTGCACTGACTATTATATTTTGTGCCCTTTTATACATGGTGGCTAGTATCACCTCATCCTTTGTCATTTCTGACAGTTTCTTGGGGGTTTGTACATTTGCATCTAGGACTGATATCTTTTTTGGTACATATGGTCCTTCTTGTACAGTGACAAAGATTCTTAGATCTGAGGCTTCCATGAACAATCTTACTCTTTGTTTCCATATAGCAATGTTGTCTTTAGTACAAATAGACAGTTTCATATAACTGAGTTCTCTATGAGATTCAGAAGCCATATATCTGATATTTTTCAATACCCTTTGGACCTTTTTCAGACTGTTAGGTCTTCTGGAATAATCTTCCTCTGATACCACTTGAAAGATAATTCTATGGGTAGATAATCACCAAGAGGGGGGGGGGGTGAATAAGTGTCTTTTTAAATAACTCTTTCAGATCTTCCTCACTTAAGTAATCTTACAGTTACAAAAACATAGATCACAGCATAAGTAACAACAGATCACAACACATAGTACATAATGAATTTATAGTGGTTCCCCTATCTATGGTACATCCACTTTCCCCCTTCTTCCTCACTAGCAATGCACTAGATGAGGTTATAGCTCCTCCTTTTTAACTCAGATCCAAAGATCTTACAGGCTCAGTTTCCGTTTAGAAACCAACACTCAGACCACCAGGCCCTACCTCAGCCTTTATAAAATAGGCTTAAAACTTTGTGATTCACCAACAATCACCTACCTCAGGTCCCTTAAGAACCCTACATCAGCCTTTATAGATTATGATTACAACTCATGGATAATATCTCTTACCCACTCAGATCTCTAGGAGATCTTACAAAATATAGAGGTAAAATAAAATTGTAATTCTAAGAAAACAGAACCTCTGTAATCTGACTTATCTGTTAGCACAGATTCTTCAATTCAGTAGCAATAAATGTCTTCTTGATAGAATGGGTGGCTGAAAAGTTTCTTATCTGGATATTCTATCTTCTTTATGTTGATCGGCTTGATGACCTTTGATGAGTCCTATTTATATACATATTTTTTACTCATCTGGGCTAGTTTTCTCGTTGTTGTACTACACTTTAGAGCCATAATTGTTCATATTTGTTATTATGCCCATTCCATATTAATTTGCACTTTTGACCCATTTTCTGTGTGATTTCTTAGTTATTATTCTTTTGCCCTACTTGGTGTTTTTTGCGTATGTAGAATATGGTATGCCCGTTTCAGTGGCTCGTCTATTTTGCTATAGGTACAAAGGTCGTGTGCGTGTCCCGGGATTGTTTGGGAATGTTTTATGCCTAAGGGCCATTGATCGTGCGTTTTTACATGCGCACGGTTAGTGGAATCCTTAGCGCACGATTGTTGGTAGTGCGCGGCCTGTTCATCGAACCCCAAACTATACAGGAACACTGCACACGATTATTGGATCTATAGCGCACGACCACTAGCCGTGAGCCACTGATCGTGCGCACTATTCTCCAATTTCCCAATTCTGTCTGAGGAATTCTCACGGGCATTGGACATTGTGTGCACCACCTCTGGTCATGCGCAACTGCTCGTGCGCATTTATTCCATTTTTATGAAGTTCTTTTTGGGGAAATCGCATGACCATTGGACATAGTGTGTACAACCACAGGTCATGCGTCACTTCTCTTGCGCGTTATCCCAGTTTTTCCTTGAGTTCTTCCATGCCAATACGCGCGATCAATGGACACAATGCGCACGACCACTTGTCGTGTGCTATTGATTGCGTGCATTGTTATTTCTATAAATTCCCAGGTTCCCCCATAATTCGAAAGACTGGACTTTTCCTCCGCCTTTTTTGTCTCTGAGGAGGGTTCTACCGATCTCCTTCATCCTCCACCGTAGGGAGGGGTTTCGGGCAAGCTTTCAATGCCAAATTCAAGCCAAAGCTTCCTCTCGGCCTCCTCCTTCATACTTGATCTTCAAGAAGGGTTTGACCTAGCTTTAACCATCAATCTAGGAGGAGTTTGATTCATCCTCCACCGGATCATGACACGAAGAGGACGGGTCCATTGGGAGTTAGTGACAGCCTCCTCTACCCCGGACGCAGTTGAGGATCAAGCTAGGATGCGAATTGAAAACCCGACGATTCCTTCCGTGAATCCTCAGCAAGACTTCGGATCCGGTCGATTTCACACTCCCTTCTTCTCTTGTTATTGATAATGTAGTAGATCTCTTTATATTTGATGAATTGTATTTAATTTGATATACGTTTGTGTACAATCATGTCTATGCGATTTTATATTCACGTTATTTTCTTGAGGTGCGCCATTATCCATCCTCCACCATATAGTGTCGCACTAGCAATTTCTAGTGGTGTGCGTAGCGAAGAGGTGCTCACGAACCTCATTCTGCCATTCTCACCACCTAATTCGTAAGCCTACTCATCCATTCTCCTAGCGATTTGGTGCATAACGGCCCATGTAGTTTTCCATCCGCCTAGTAAAGCATTGCATAGCGGCATTACATAGGAGTAGTTTATTAGTGTTTTACTTTCTTTTTCCACAAAAATCAAAACCCCCTCATAAACTCCAACCTAAGGACTTCAATCTCAAGTCATCCTCAAAATTAACTCCACCTTACTGTGTTCCTTGAGGGATCAATACTTGATAAAATTTGCCCATTTTATATTACTTGTGCGACCGCTACACTTGCCATAAACCGCATCAAGTTTTTGGCGTCATTGCCGGGGAACAAAGTCATGTGAGTTTTTGGAGAGGGAAATAGGAGATATAAGCCTTTTTCCATTTGTTCATATCATGTTTCTTCTTTGCTTTAGTTTTTAGAATTTGTTGCTTATTTTTCTTTGTCCCCTTTTCTGATTTTTTTGCTTAGTTAACAGATCTGTGTTATTTTTATTCTAGCTGTGTAGCAGTTTTTCGGAAATTATTTTTGTTCGCAATGTATTATGTAGATGTGTGTCGTCTTTATGACACTTTGCGCCGATACATTGACTCCTTGGCTCTTTTAAATGTCGAGCAATGTAATAGGTGTTTGTTATGTCAAGGTATAAGCCACATGTTAAACGATTGCCCTCGTTTGTGCGAGCCTTCTCCCTCTGAGGGCGTGTGCACAGAAACCCCCCATTTATGGAGGACTACTATGGACAGGCCTACCAGGGTGTCGCCTGGCCCTTACACTAACATCACACATCTTGCTCGTTCTTCGCCCGTTGAGATTATCGAAGAATCTCTCGCCGCATATAGGTCTTTCATGGGTCCCTCGCTCCCTTTTTACGAGCTTACCTTGAGTTATAATGATCACTATGGTATTAGACAGCAAAAATAGGATCAGGAACTCATGGGCACTCCTATATGGGACGAAGAGATTGTTCCCGTCAGCCAGAAGGTGTCAGCGAACGATTTTGCGTGGGGGCCTGCTCATTCAATGCCTAGTTTCGAGAGCAGTTTTGCCCCTCTGCAATTTTTGCTAGATCGTGCTACTCCTTTCTCTTGTTAGTTGGCTGATGATGCCGTATTCGTGGGTGATTCGGTGCTTGAGGATGCACCTAAGTGGGATGAGGAATATCCCCTTTCTGATGCGGAGGTTTGCACCTCCTTATTGGATGAGGAGGTCCCTCTTACCACCGTGGACCTCAAGTTCTCTGATTCCCCACGATACTACTCATATGATACCGACAATGATCTGTGCTCGGATCCTACTGCGAGTTCGACCGGGACCACTCCCCCTATTTTTGATTATTTTAGTTTTTCATCTCCTTTATTTCTTGATTCCCTTTCTGTATCTGAGCCTGTGCGGGTTGATTCTTCGCAGGTGCTTCAGGAGGAATTTGAGCTTCCAGCTCGAGTGATGGATGATAACATCCTCTTTCGCAAGGAGGTTGATTCCTCCTGAGTTGAGGATGCTCCATTTATTTCTTTCTCCTCCTGCCGTCTCCCTGTAGATGTTACCTTGTTGGGCAAGGATTTATTTTATGGTGAGATGAATGAGGAACAACGCTCCTCCACTTCTTACTTCCTGTTTACTCTACCTGTGTTGGGCAGGTATTATTATTTAGATAGAGGGGTAACTGCTTTATCTCTGTATCGGTACCTGTTACCAAAACAGATAATGGAACAGTTACTTGTGCACTTTCCTTTTTATAGGCCCATTAGCTAGAAATGTATAGAATTTAATAAGTCGTGTTGGGAGGACAATAATCCCAGTAGTTATCTTACATTTCCTGCACTTTTATTTTTCATTTCTATTTTAGTTTTAGTATTTCTTTGTATTTTGTCTAATTTTCTTTTGTTTTTGCGGAGCTCACCCCTACAGGTATTCATGGCAAATTTGTATTCGCGAGGTTGTGATTCTTCGTTTGGAGGGCCTGCTTCTTTTTTTCACGCGTCTTCTGGTATGCTCACTGGCTGAGCATTGGGTTACCTCTTCCCTTTTCTCTATCTGATTTTAATTTCAATATCATATGTTGTGTAGCTTAGTTTAAGTCTAGGGGAGAGCCAGTATTTGTTACCTTTTGCACGCGCACATTTTATTTGCATACTAGAAGCTTTTATTGTTTTATTTTGATTACTTCATTGCATCATACACCACTACACCCACATGAGCGCGTGCTTATCTGTTAGCATGCTATGAGTTAAACTCGTTTCTTTTGTATGATTTGGGAAAATTATTGTGCTGGCATAGGATTGTGAGTCAGAGTAAAATGTTGACTCCTGCAGTGCTCCTAGTCAAGTGCTCTCATCTCGTGTAGAAATTGGAGTAGTCTTAATTTTTCTGTATGCTTATAGTTTTATATTTTTCTATTTGCGTAAAGACTTTTTATTCTACTCAAAAATTGGTGAATCCGGTGTGAATCGAACGGTAGTGTAGGGATGTGTGTAGCCATCACTAGACTCATTTTGCTCGAGTCGGGAGGAAGGATCATCTTTCCCGGTGGCTAAGAACTTGCCCCAAGCTACTCTCAAAGCATTGGTGCATGGTTTGTCAAGCGTGAGCATGATGTATACCATCATTTTGGCCCGGTTGAGCTTTGTACCGTTCATAACGTCTTATCCTCGCTAGTCCTATTGTGCCTACCCCTTCTTTTGATTCAGCTCCACCATTATTTCACCAAAGCCCTATAGCCGATCCTAGTCGCACACCCAAGTCGAGCTTTAGTGTTTTACATTTTCATTTTGGGATGTTGATGTGGTGATATTCCTTGTGAATATGTGGATGTGCTCCAAAGTTTTTATTTACTGAAATTGTTAAAATAAAAAGATGATTTGAAAAAAATATATAAAAATGAATTGTAAAAAAAGTGAAAAGAAAAATTATAATTGAAAATTCTTTTTGAGATTAGATTGTATTTGGAGTAGGGGGTGCACACACCCATATTTTTAAAAAATTAAGTCTGGGGGTTTGGTGTACCTGCATGTATTTTGGTTAGCGGATGGTTTATTTTTTTTGCTAGATCATTTGAGTTAGGTGCGTAGCCTTTTTATTTATCTTTGTTTACCTCATCGAAACCCAAGCCCTATCTCTTCACTTAAAGTCCTATAGATTAATGCTTGAGTCGAACAAGTACCGTGAAGAGAGTGTGAACGGGCACGCATATGGTCCCTGGCATTGATGGATTTCTCTGGAGGTGATCCTGAGCCCTGGTGTTTGGCAATTCTCACCTTAGTGGCCTGCCTACTTTCTCCCTACGCGTGACTAGAAGATTCACCATGATTCCATTTTTGAGTAGTAATAAAATATTGATACGCATTGTGAAAAGTATGAACTATTTTGTATACTTAGAAATTTCCTTTATTATATTTTTGCGAGCACGAGCATGCGACTTCGCATGGTACTCTGTATCTCAATTTCTATGTTAACTAGTTTATTTTACTTTTCTTCATAGATTTGTTTGCTCGAGACGCGCAAACAGGTAAGTCTGGGGGTGTGACGAGTCCTATTTATATACTCGTTTTTGGACTCATCTGGGCTAGTTTTCTCGTTGTTGCACTACACTTTAGAGCCATAATTGTTCATATTTGTTATTATGCCCATTCCATGTTAAGGTGCACTTTTGGCCTGTTTTTAATGTGATTTCTTAGTTATTATTCTTTTTCCCTACTTGGTGTTTTTCTGTGTATGGAGAATGTGGTATGCCCGTTTCGGTGGCTCTTCTGTGTTCACTGTAGGTATAAAGGTCGTGTGTGTGTCTCGGGATTGTTTGGGAATGTTTTCTGCCTAAGGGCCACTAATCGTGCGCTTTTACACATGCACAGTAAGTGGACTCCTTAGCGCACGACTGCTAGTCGTGCACGGCCTGTTCGTTGAACCCCAAACAGTACAGGAACACTGCGCACGATCATTGGATCTATGGCGTACGACCACTGGTCGTGAGCCACTAATTGTGCACACTATTCTCCATTTTGCAAGTTATGTCTGAGGAATTCGCACGAGCATTGGACATTGTGCGCACGACCACCGGTCGTGCGCTACTGCTCGTGCGCGTTTATTCCTTTTTTCTGGAGTTTTGTCTGGGGAAATCGCACGACCATTGGACATAGTGCGCATGACCACTGGTCGTGCGCGTTATCCCAGTTTTTTTTGTTATACCATGCCAATACAAACGATCAATGGACATAGTTCGCATGACAGATGTTTGTGCACCATTGATCATGTGCATTGTTATCTCTGCAATCTATAAATTCGCAGGTTCCTCCTTAATTTGAAAGACTGGTTTTTTCCTCCATCGTTTTGATCTCCGTTGAGGGTTCCGCCGATCTCCTTCATCCTCCACCGTAGGGAGGGGTTCTGGGCAAGCTTTAAACGCCAAATTTAAGCCAGAGCTTCCTCTCGGCCTCATCATTCATCCTTGAGCTTCAAGAAGGGTTTGACCTAGCTTTCACCATAAAGCTAGGATGAGTTTGAGTCATCCTCCACCGGATTGTGACACAAAGAAGACACGTCCATTGGGAGTTAGTTACATCCTCTTCTACCTCGGACGCAGTTGAGGACTGAGCTAGGATGCAGATTGACAACCCGGCGATTCCTTCAGTTAATCCTCAACAAGACTTCAGATCCGGTCTTTTTCGCACTCTCTTCTTCTCTTGTTGTTGATAGTGTAGTAGATCTCTTTGTATTTGATAAAGTGTGTTTAATTTGATATACATTTGTGTACAATCATGTTTATGTGATTTTATATTCACATTATTTACTTGAGGTGCGCCATTATCCATCCTCAATCATATAGTACCGCACTAGCAATTGCTAGTAGCGTGCGTAGCAAAGAGGTGCTCATGACCCTCATTCTGCTGTTCTCACCACCTCATCCGCAAGCTTACTATTCCATCCGCTTAAAGATTCAGAGAATAGCGGCCTGTTTAGTTTTCCATTGGCTAGATGAAGCATTGCATAGGAGTAATTTATTAGTGTTTTACTTTCTTTTTTCACAACAATCAAAACCCCCTTCGTAAACTCTGACCTAAGGAATTCAATCTCAAGTCCTCCTCAAAATTAACTCCACCTTACTGTGTTCCTTGAGAGATCGATACTTGGGAAAATTCGCCCATTTTATATTACTTGTGCGACCGGTACACTTGCCATAAACCGTATCAACCTTGAAGAAATTTTAGAATAGATCCACCTTAATCTTCAGATCGACTTTGAGAAGGGACCTGGAGATTTACTTGAAGACCTTCGTCTTCTTCTTCCTCCTCGGGATTGGAATAAGAAGGAGAATTTTCTGTTCGCTTGAGTGCTTCACTTTTTTGGTGTAGACTACCCCACTATTTATAGACTTCATGGATGGGTAGTTACTGAATGATGACATCAACATCTGTCATCATACTTCAAGCACTCCTCCAGACAGTTTTAGTCGAAATAACTTATTCTTGTACTTGATGTGACAGTTTTGATCCCTCTTGACACTTCTATGTTGACTCAGCACATTTTCTGAAACATAAGTGTCGAGATGTCCAAAGTGTGTGTTGGAACCATACTTATGATTTGGGCTAGGTTCACTATTAGGTTTGTTTAGATGACCCATCTTGTATATTCTAGGGTCATAGGTTATTTCTAGTGTCAAAGTCAGCAGCACCTACTTAGAATGTCAGTACTTTACTTCAGAAGACTTTAGAGATAGAAGACTTCAGTTGAAAAGCAATTAAAATGATTGCAGGAAAGTTGTTCGATGATAGCTGAACTCAGCTTGACGATCATCAATCTTATATTGACGAACTCAGAGTTACTTCTCTGATTTGAGCTCGATGAAAGTCTAGCTGAGATCAACGAACAATGATCTCATATCAAAAGTTCAGCTCGACGAAGGACTGTCTTTGTTCGACAAACTTGGAGCTCAGATTGGCAAGAATATTTTCAGCTCGATTATCTTGGAGCTCAGCTCGACGAAGGAGAATTCTTAGCTTGAAAACTTGGAGTTCAGGTCGACGAAATCATTGCTGAGTTCGACTAACTCCTTCCAGGTTCTGTTCGACTATTCTTTTCTGCAGCTTCTTAGATCGACTATAAGTTTGATTTCAAATTTTATATTAAGTCAGTAATGCTTTAATAATTATTGCTCAATATTTTCAAAAATATAGCCGTTACCTGACAATATTTATTATGGTTTTAACAGAGTTATTACTCTACCATATTTACTGGGAAAGTTAGGGAAATGCATTGAAGACAAAATTAGCCGTTTACGATCTCAAAATTTATGCAGAGGATTACAGGAAAGAATTTAAAATTAAAATGGATTTTGAATCTGAAATCATATATAATGTGATTTTTCAAAAGATTAAAAAGGAATCAAGAAAATAACAATTACAAGACAAGTGAGTAAGTGAAAAAGTATTCAGTGAAGGACAATACCGCTCTCGTACACACAGTGTTCTTAAGCTGCCTTAGTTTTCTTCCAAAAAACAATCTTCATTCTGAGATCATCTTCACAATCTCTCGGATACGTCTACTGGAAGGATCAGTTCTCAATAGAAGGCTTACACCTTGAAGAGAAAAGGACTCCCTCACCTGATCATTAACTCTATTCATATCAGGGGGAGTTTTTTGCTTCATCAGAATCCACTAGTCTTCTCTCAGATTATTGACAGAGAAGAACATCTTCACCTTTTGTTTATTTCATCCAACTGTGTACAGGATTTTCTTAACTCCCTTCAAAAGTTATATTGTTAGTTTTTTAGTCTCCATATCAAAAGACTTAGCTTGGTTTTTGGGCACCTGATCAAAAGCTCAAAGGGTTGTAAGCTCTCCCTTAGAAAATAGATCCTGTGGTGGTAGGGCACCTGATCAAAAACCTATAGTGGATTCCTACTAGGGTGTTAGAAGAGTGGATGTACCCAGGTTTATAGGGGAACCATTATAATCCTTGTGTCTTCTGTATTGTTTATTTCTTTGCTGGTGTGCTGTGATATTCTCTATTTATATTTATACTTATATATATCACCATATTTTAATCTGCTATAAAAACTAGTTAAAAAATTTTTTATACTCTATTCACCCCCCTCTAGAGTAAACATAAGATCTATCCCTCACTTTCAATAGGTACCAGAGGGTAAGGTTGTTTGGTTTTACAGGCTAACACCCAAACCAAAAGATCTTTCATAGATCCCATTTTTTCTAGTCTGTCTTTTATACCATGACACAAAACAAAGAGTTCTAAAGCACTAGACCTCCAATGTGTAACTTAAATAAGTTTGCACTTTGGAAGGCAAGGATTATGCTCTATATGAATTCTATTGATGAAGACATTTATAATTTTATTTTGTCAAGTCCCCCTACTCCATATACATCAATAAGCACCTCAGCTATACCACCACCTGAGTGGACAGAAGCTTAGAAGAAGTTGAAGATAGCTGATCCAAAAGCTTTGAACATCTTAGCTCAGACAATGTCTAATGACATATTTCAGAGAGTTGTTGAATGCACTTCAGTAAAGGACATCTGGGATTTCTTAAATGGAATGGTTGCTTGTTCAACAGATTAAAGAAAGGACCGAAGGTCCCACTTGATTTCTTAATATGAGAATTTCAAGAAGGGTGAATCAGAATCAGTTGTTGATATGTACACCAAACTCAGTCTCATCATCAATGAACTGAAAACTCTTAAAAAGGACATCATATTTATTGAAGTCAATGATAAGATCCTTATGTGCTTCCCTAGCACATGTGACTCAAGGATAATGCCAATCAAAGAAGCCAGAATCCTAAATGAGATTTCAACTAAAACCCTGTTAGTCATGCTCAAGTATTATGAGCAGCTCATCAAGTCAAGGGAAGCTGAGCAAAAGCCTTCACCTTCACCCAGGAAAGAAAAGAGCATTGTTTTCCAAAATATAGATGAAGCAGAAGCTATTCCAGGAAATGAAGACCTCATGAGTATTCTAGCCAAGGGATTCTACAAAATGGCCAAGAAGAACTTCAGGAGAAGGTCTTCTAGAAATGAAGATAAACCAAGGTATGATTAAACCCCTAATAAAGAGATAGTCTTTTATGGATGCAGGAAACTAGAACATATCCTTCCAGAATGTCCTGAAAAGTAGAAGAAGGACAAGCTGAAGGAGAAGGACTCCAGGAAGCACTCCAAAAAATTCTCTTCCAATAAATACAAGATGAAGGAGAGAAGTTTTGTTGTTGATACATGGAGTGACTCAGATTCAGAATCTTCATCTAGTTCCAGTGAAGATGAAGAAAAAGCAAAAGCAAAAGAGATCTATTTGATGGTAATTAATGCCTCATGCAGTAATTCTAAGGAAGAGTCAGAGTCTGAATCAGAAAAAAATCAGGTAATCTCAACCTTTGATTTTTATTCAGAACAATTTAAAATTGATTTCAAATTATTATGTAAAAATCTAATCTGAGAAGGAAATAAAACTTCTCAGAGAAAAATTAAATTATTCAGACAATCTAGCTTCAGAAAATACAAAACTTATAGAAGATTTAAAAACAGCAAATGAACAAATACTTTCTTTAGAAAATAAACTAAATGAGGCTAAGCTATTTGAAGAATCCCTTAAGGGTATAAGCATCAAATTGATGGACATCACAAGCACAGTCAATGCCAGACTTAATTGCAAACTAGGCTTGGGAGCTTCATCAAGTCAGCCTCCTATTCTTCAGAAAAATATTTTATCAACTCCCATAAAATTCATCTCTGCTAAAGGAAAAGAAAAAGAAGTTTTACAACTCATATACAAAGATACTAAAGTTATACCAAAGACTAAATCAAAACAAAATAAAAATTCATAGAAAAATCATGTTCAACAAAATTCGTCGAACTCAGATCGACGAAATCAGTATTATTCGTCGAACAGCGATCAACGCTCTCTTAACCCAGAATTTGGGTATAATTACTCATCTGCGAATATTCGACGAAATCATTGTGATTCGTCGAATAGAGATTGACGATCGTGAAATGCAGGAAATGACTATTATCATTCTATGAACCGTGATCAACGAAATAAATACCTTTCGTCGAACTCAGATCGATGAGCTCAATTAAAATCGTCGAACTTATTTTCTCAAAACAGAAACTTTAACTCATATCAAAATAATAATCAAATACAAAAATTTGTTAATCCTTTTACTCAATGGATAATTACTCCTAGGAGATATCACCCATTAGGTTATAAGGATCAACCAGATTGTTCTTATATTTCTAGTTATTCTTATGAAAGGAATCATGGACCCAAGGTAACCTGGGTCAAAAACACCTAACTTACTTTCTTGCAGGTAAAGAACTATCCAACCACAGAGGAACAGTAGTACCTGGATAGTGGTTGCTCAAAACACATGACAGTTTCAAAGTCCAATCTCAATGATTTCAAGGCAAAGTTTGGACCCAAAGTTATATTTGGAGACTCCAATTATGGACAAACAGAAGGCTACAGAAATGTCAAGGTTGGAGCAGTGACATTCAAGAAAGTTTTTTATGTGAATGGTCTGAAGCATAACCTCATCTACATAAGTCAGTTATGTGATGAAGGTTATCAGGTAACCTTTAATAAGTCCTTATGCATTGTGTCTTCTAGTTTAAATAAAATTGTTTTAACTAGTATTACACAAGGAAACATATATGTAGTTAATTTCAAATATGCTAATTCAGAAATCTGGTAGTTTAACCAAATAAGTAACTCTAATGATTTATGGCATAAGAGACTAGGTCATGTAAATCTTAAGAATATTACTAAATTATCTAGGGATAACCTAGTTAGAGGATTGCCTTCTTATTCTTACAAGAAGGAAGGACTCTGCAGGGCTTGCCAATTAGGCAAGCAAACTAAAAATAGTTTCAAATCCATTAATAAAAGTGATTCACCCAGAATCTTATAATTGCTATATATGGAACTTTTTGGACCTATTGCAGTATATAGTTTGGGAGGGAAATCATATACCTTAGTCATGGTTGATGATTTCTCTAGATTCACTTGGGTTTTCTTTCTGAAAAACAAGTTAGATAACTTTAAAGTTCTTACATATTTTCTTAATAGCATCCAGATTGAGTACTCTACTCAAGTTGCATTGATCAGAAGTGATCATGACACTGAGTTTGAATCTCTTCTCATGCAAGAATTCTGTGAGAAGGAAGGTATCAGACATTATTTTTCCGCTCCTAGAATTCCTCAACAAAATGGGGTAGCTGAAAGGAAAAATAGAACCCTTATTGAATCTGTTGGGACATTGCTTGCAGATGCTTATTTGCCCCTATCCTTTTGGGCAGAGGCTGTACGCGCAACAAATTATGTCCTTAATAGAAGTTTAATACATAAAGTTAAGGGTAAGATTCCCTATGAATTACTTAAAGGGAAGCAACCTAAAGTAGATTATTTTAAAGTATTTGGTTGTAAATGTTATATTCATAATAATAAAAAAAATATTTAAGAAAATTTGAAGCCAAAGCTGTAGAGGGAATTTTCCTTGGATATTCCCAAGTCAGTAAGGCTTATAGGGTTTTTAACAAATCAACATTAAAAATAGAAGAATCTGAACACATATCCTTTGATGAAGCTAACATGTTTTACAAGGAGAGAGACACTTATACCATAGAAAATTTGCAGAAACCCAATCTGTGTGAGAGATTAGATGACTTAATCCTAACTCAAGAGGATATATCACATCCCTCTCAACAGATTGATGATAATGACAGTGATGAAGAAATTCATGCTAAAGACATTGTGGCTAATGAAATTCCACCAGAGGAATTAATACCATAAATGGATATTGAAGAACCAACTCTACCCACTGATCTTGTGACAGTTAGAGATCATCCTATATCTCAAGTGATTGGAGACATGTTAGTTGGTGTTCAAACAAGGCATCAATTAAATCAAGATCAGAAGCATGCTTATTTTATCTCTCAGATTGAACCTCAATCCATCACATATAAAAAACAAGATCCCCACTAGATCATTACAATGCAAGAGGAGCTCAATCAATTTGAGAGATGTAGAGTTTGGGATCTAGTTCCAAGACCCAAAGACTATCCAATCATTGGAACTAAATGGGTCTTCAGGAACAAGTTGTATGCTCAAGGAATCATTGTGAGGAACAAAGAAAGGTTGGTAACTCAAGGCTATTCTCAGGAGGAAGCCATTGATTATGACCAAACCTTTGCCCCTGTTGCAAGATTAGAAGCTATTAGGATTTTTCTTGCATTTGCAGCATTCAAGAAGTTCAAAGTATATCAAATGGATGTGAAGAGTGTCTTTCTTAATGGAGAGCTAAAATAAGAAGTGTTTGTAGCACAACCGCCAGGTTTTTGCTCTCCAACTCACTCTTTTTATGTATTTAGACTAAACAAAGCTCTTTATGGTCTCAAACAAGCTCCATGAGCTCAGTATGAGACTCTTGCTAGTTTCTTGTTAGAAAATAAGTTTTTAGAGGCTTAGTAGATAGGACTTTATTTATCAGACATCATAAGGATAAAATTTTGCTAGTTCAAATATATGTAGATGAAATAATATTTGGTTCTACTGATTCCGAACTTTGCAAAAGTTTTTCTGACCTGATGCATTCAAAGTTTGAAATGAGTAGCAGGGTGAACTATACTACTTCCTTGGTCTCCAAGTGAAGCAATCCCCTTATGGTATCTTTATAACCCAATCCAAATATGCTAAAAAGCTTATTAAAAGATTTGGGATGTCTGATGCCTTAGCAATGAAAACACTCATGCCCTCCAATGCTATTGTTGATAATGATGAACAGGGCAAGCCTATTGATCAGAAAATATATAGAGCCATCATTAGGTCTCTTTTATATTTAACAACAAGTAGGCCTAATACCATATTTGCTACATGTATTTGTGCTAGGTTTCAAATTAATCCAAAAGACTCTCACCTAATTTTAGTATAAAGAATTTTGAGATATATAAAGGGTTATCAAAATCTAGGACTTTGGTATTCAACAGAGTCAGAATTTTACTTAACGTGAATCTCAGATGCTGACTATGTTGGATGTAGAGTTGACAGAAAAAGCAAATCAGGAACTTGTTAGTTTCTTAGTGATAGGCTTGTGTCATGGTTTTGCAAGAAGCAAACTTCTGTGTACACATCAACTGCTGAAGCTGAATACATTTCAGCTGGTTGGTTCTGCTCAAAGAATTTTTGGATTCAAAATCAGCTCCTGGATTATGGTCTCAACTTAAATAATTCAACTATCTTTTGTGATAAAACCAGTTCCTTCTCTATTACACAAAATCCAGTACTTCATAGTAGAACTAAACATATAGAGATTACACATCATTTTCTTAGAGATAATGTAGACAAAAAAAAAATTAAACTTGTCTTTATTTCTACTGATTTACAAAGGGCAGACCTTTTCATTAAACCCTTAGATGAAAAGAAACTTCTTTTCTTTATAAATTAGTTTGGCATGATCAATGGAGACTCTTAAATTTATTTTTTGTTCTGTGCTCGATGAACTAGTCACCTTTAGTCGAAGGGAGATTAATGATCTGTGAACATTTCATGGAATTTTTGTCGAACTGAGATCGACGAACCCTCCTTTAGAAACTTTCGTCGAACGAAGATCGAAGAATTTGTTTTAAATTATTTTCGTCGAACCGAGATCAATGAAATATAATTCTTTTCGCAAAACTTTGGTTGACCTGAGATTGACAAAATGTATTTCGTTTTAGATTTTTCATCGAAAAGAGTTCGATGTTTCGCTTTTAGTCAAGCAGAGTTCGCCGTTTCAACTTCTAAAATCTATAATTAGGTTTTCCACAAACTCCATCCCATGCTTTCCAGTTCTTTTGCACTTGATCTCTTTTTTGTAGGCATGGCGATTTCAGCGGCAACCCTCTCTGGAATGAAGTTTGATGCAGGATTCGATATTGACTTTGACTCTTTCAACCATTCTGATCAAATCTTCAAAGACATCCTTCAGTTATTTAAGGATCCTCCGTTGAGAAAGTTTATGACCCTAAGGATAAAGCTTCCAGTGCAGGATATCAAAGAATGAGTTTTCACAACAACCTTTCCAGAACATACTTCTATCTCTGGATCAATCTCTGCTCATCAGGTTTCTCTTACCCCTGATATTCTAATAGAAGTTTTTTTTATAAATGGGGAAGATGATTTTGAATAATCTAGCAATGATTTTGAGGACATGCTAGTTATCGTGGGTCACTCCTAGGGAAACCCTAATAAGCTGCTGAAAAGGAACTTTACTGTTGAATACAAGTTCTTGGCTGATGTGGTTGGCAAAGTCATCTTGGGCAAGCACTCTGCCCATGACTACATTACCAGACACCAATTCCTTCTAATGAGTGCCCTAATTAATAAGAAATCAGTGAACTGGGGTAGTATTATATTTGCTTTTATTAAAAAGAAAATAAGTAAGAAGGATTTGAGCTTTGGTCGAGTTTTGGGAATCTTCCTCCAGGCAAAGGTTCTAGAACTCCTGGTCTCCCAGACCATCTTCATCAATGCCTCTAATAGGCTTACCTCTGCCTTCTTTGGCAGATGGGAGAGGGTTATCCCAAAGCCCTCCAGGGTTTCCTCTTCCAGGATAGCTTCAGAGAACACTAGGGCTGAAACAGCCCCTCTCCAAACCCTTGAAGAAGCTCCTACTCCTCCTCCCTCTACTATTCATATATCATGTCCTCCACTTCAACAACCATCCATAGTCATTGTTGATACACCATCTACTTCCATCCCTCCTGACTCACCATCTCCTACTTCACCATCTCCTGCCTCGCCATCTCAACCATAATCACAAATCCACATTCTTGAGGATACTCCATCACCTCCTCAATCACCTCCTCCACCACATCTTGATGACATTCCATCCACTTCTACTCATCCAGATCCACTTCTGTCATCTCCAACATTCAATCTACTCTCATCTCCATCTCTACAATAATCTCAACCTCTTTCACAAGCTCAGGAAATCATTCTAGATGAACTACCTGATGCCATCCCTCCACTAAATCTTCCACCAACTTTTCCAACCTTCCGACAATAAGCCATACCTCAAGCAGTCTTAATCTGTTCTAACTATGGTCATAAATCCACCTATACCCCCTTTACTCTTGATCCATTATATCTAGACTTCTCTGACATTGTCAATGATCTTCTCAAATTCATTTCTCCTACTATGAATAAGCTCATAGATGAGGCTATTGCTCCTCTTGCTGCTTTTATTGCTCTTCTTTCTGCTCAGCTGGCTTCCACACCCTCTTTCCCTTCTTCTGGGGGCCTGGGTTCAGGTCTCTCTGAATTCAGGCAGGGGGAGATGTTCAATGAAGAAGATCCAGCTCCAGCAACAGCAGCTCCAGCAATAGCAGTAATAGCAACAGCAGTAGTAGAAATTCCAGCTACAGAAGTAGTTGAAATTCTTGATGATACTGAAATGATTTGTTTTGAAGAAGAGGCAGCAGCTCCAGAAATAGTCATTATTGGTGATTTCATCATTAATCCCACAGTTGGCATTCATTCTTTACTTCATTCCTTTGATATAGTTTATAGTTTCACTTTACCAATTTTTGATAAAGTTGGTACAGTTTCTGATTACTCTAAAGCAATAGTCTGCTATTCTGCTCTAGTTGATTCTTCAGTCTTAGAAGAAATTAGAAATAGTTTTTGTAATACTTCTTCCAGTATTTCTATTATAGAGCCAAAGGCTCTCTCTCCACCAACTTATGCTTGGGCTGAATCTCCTATACCAGACATGGATGAGATTATGTTTGAAGATATAAACACTACAGATACTGATGTACAGATTAGTGCAGAACATATAGTTTTATAGCCTCAGGCTGATATAATAGATACACATGTTCAAGCACAGACTCCTCAAGCATTTTTTGCTCAAATGCTAAAATAGATTGATGATCTGTATAATATTCCTGCCAGTGAATCTAATGATGATGATGAATCAGATGATTTAGAGGATATTGGGTCTAAGAAGAGAAAATCCAAGAAGAAGGCTCCAATAAAGGCTGCTCCAAAACAAAATCCCACAGTAGATACTCCCTACTATATTCTTCATAACATTACTCTCACTCCAGATACTCCCTACTTGATGAGACTCTCTAATAATGAACAAAAGAGAAGAAAGAAGATGAAAAGATATCATTCTTCTAAAAGGACTTGGAGAGGACCTCCTCCTCCTCCTCCTCTTCCTCCTACAGAAGGATTAGCAGGCAATGTTTCTCAAGTTTGAAGGTCTGCTTCTTATTCTCATCTATCAAGATAAACTCATAGCAGCAAAGAAAGACCTTCTAGGTCAGACACTCAATCTAGCACCCAACAGAGAAAATAGCAGCAGTAACATGATAGTTAAGGAAGTCAGCTAACAGAACAAGGTAGCCAGGAAAAAGAAGCACCTAGTCCAGAGAGACCTTCTTCTCCATCTTACGATCCAGAATTGGATCCAAACTATAGAATGGCCAGGTTCAATGAGCTGATAGCTCTATCCCAGATAAGGAAGGCCAAGGAAGAAGGAAAGGATCCCTCTCAATTCTCTACTATGTCATCTTACAGGAAGAAAGGACTGGACAAATATCAGGTAAAAAATCTTTTCAATGTTGATACCTATATGAATTTGCATCCAGAAGCTATAGTGCCCAGAGCTGCAACTGTGAAAATTCTTGGTGCTTAAGACATGAAGATTGGTGATCGCTTTTTCGAGGGAGAAAAAAGAGATCTGAACTAGCAATCCAACAAGGCAAGTATACTTATCGAACTGTAGCTAGGGGACACAAGTGTCGTATTGAAATCTTAGAACTGTTGAGTAAACCTACACACACGAAAAAACAATTATCTTATCGAAGGAAGGCTTTAGGGTTTGCTAAGGGAAAAATAAATGCACTTAAGAAAGGAAATATTACACTAAAAAGATAACTAATTGTAGTTAAATAGAGAGCTAATAAAAAACAATTACAACTAAGGGTTGGAACAATGAAATATAAAAGCACTCGGTCGAGAATCACCTCAGCAAGAGTTGATTAAAAATACGATAATAAACCTAAACTTAATAGGGTAAAGGTCCTCGACCGTGGAGGTTCCTAAAACATGGGCACGCTTCTCTCGAAGTCATGCCCAACTGAGTTTAGGAAGGTCCGACCAAACTCTCATCCAAATCAGACACCTAAAGCTCGCTTTACGCGGTGAACCCCACTATTGGATTTCACTCCAATCCAGGAGATTGGGACGTCTGCCTCTCTCGAGGGGTGCATGCAACTCTCTTTACTCTTGAGTGTTTACTTCAAACTATGAGCCTCTCACTTGGTAAGAGTGAAAATAGAAATTGAAATTATATATTGATGATATAACTCCAAACATGAATATTCAAGAGTAAATCGAAAGCCTAAACCCTAAAAAGAAAAAGAATTCAAAGCATCATAACTTAATAACCTCGAACCTCGGATCATAATGATTGAGTACAAGGAGGATTAGTTAATCATAGTGAAGTGGAGGAGGGATGAGTAGAAGAGCATTTAGAGCACAAAGATAAAAAAGGGGCACTTTATATTAATATCAAAAGAGAGAACTACAACTTGAAAGAAAATTACAAGTGTAATGAAATAAAAAAAAACTTAAACTAGCATTACATTTAGCAACTAAAGCAAGTAAAAAAGCTATAACAAAAGCTTTCACTAAGCTAGGGATAAGAAAAATGCAAAATGAGAAAGAGAGAGAGAGAGAGAGAGAGAGAGAGAGAAAGCATGAAAAACACTAAGAAACAAATGGGCAGCACCTCCCCTCTCAACCCAAAACTATTCTGGACACAAGGGGGTACCACTATATTTATAGGGAAATTTATCGGGTTTGTCACGCCCTCTGTCACGCCCAGGGAGGGCGTGTCAGGAGGGCGTGACATATATGGAGTTGACCTCGGGCTCTAGATTCTGGCGGGAATGATGATTGCTTCTGTATGTCGGTGGACACGGCTTGAGCGACGCCCGTATAGGAGGGGAGTGTAAGGCACATGAAGTCTCAATCATTGGTCAGAAATCTGTCAGTCCTCGAAAAAGGTGGAACACGCCCTAGGTCCACTCCCATGTAGGTGGGGCGTGTTAGTACTGTTGACGTGCAGCAATGAAAAATCTTTAAATGCGGTATCAGGCTTCAGGATGAGGGTGACACGCCCAGGGAGGGCATGTTAGGGGGGCATAGCAGCGGTTTTTTCTCGTTATGTTGGCTTTGGCATTAGACTTCCTCGGGATCGAGTCACACACCCTGTGACACGCCCATGGAGGGCATGTTAGGGGGGCGTGTCAGGTTATTTTTGGCAGAAATCTCTAGAAACCTGCAAAAGAGAAGAAAATATTAGCGTCAATAATATATACATAAGGAAGTCAATATATAAGTTTACAAGACAAGATTTGCTTCTTAAAAGCCATAAAATAACCTAATTGTTTAGACTACAAAACGTAATATCAAATTCCCTCAAGCTTAAGCTTTGCTTGTCCTCAAGCAAAGATATAAAAACTAGATAACCATAAAAAATGACTAATCAAAAAGTTCTAATTATGCCTACATAAGTACTATGCAAAATTTTTAGTAGTGAGAATGTGAAACATAAACCTAAAACAATTATTTAAACATGGTTTACAATTTATAAACTTTACAAACGAAAATAAATCATCCAAAATTTTAACAAGTTTCTTTAAATAGATTTAAGCAAAGCAACAAAATGAAAAACGCATTGATTTGTTACTAGATCCAAGCAACACATTATAACTATATCAATTAAATAACAAAAATCTAACTTTAAATACAAAACTAATACTGATTTACTTTTCTTCTTTCTTAGCAAATAAATAAAATTCAAAAGCATGAATCAAAAGGACTTATTAGGACCGAAACGTTTGGTTTAGGATTATGATTAGGAGTGGAATTCAAAGATAAACAAGGAGGCTTTAAAAATCACACTAAACCAAAACAAAGGTGTTCAAAAATAAAACATTTTTTTCTTTCTTTTTCTTTTCCATTTTTTTTCTTTTTCAAAATAAAGGCCATAATTAATTTTTCTTTTCATTTTAAAATTGGCCAAACAAAAGTAAACACTTCTTTTGAGCACACTAAATCAAAAACTTATCCAAATATATCACAAAATAACCCAATCATAATCATGAAAATTTTTAATGAAACTCAAAAAGGCTAGTGTGATTAGATAGGTTGGAAAATTTGGCTTTGGTGAAAATGAAATGATTCGTGGAGCTATCAATTGAAATTTTAAAAAGGCTCAAAAGCGGCTAACTAGGGGTAAAAAATTTTTACGTTGGCAAGAAGGCTCAAATGAAAACAAAAATGACCTAAATTATTTTCAAGCTTTTAAATTTATTTAAAGCATAGTTTTGAAAAATTTCAAAAAGCAAGACCTAGATAATAAAAGAAGATTGATGAAATTATCTTGAAAATAGAAATAATAGGTGACTTGGATCGTTCACATCTACTACGCTAATCAAAAGTGGACCTTACAAAAATTATCCAAAAATGAAAAGGAAAATAGTGGATGAAATATTTTTAAGAAAATAAATAACGAAAACAATAAAAATGCGAGTTTTAGAAAAAATGTTTCACATTAACATGCTACCATGAATAAGAAACACAACATGACCAACATTTTACTTGTGAAACATAATTAAAAAAATGATTAGAAAAATTATAATTTGTAAGTTGTTTATATGGGATTTTGAGAAAAACAAAACAAAAGCAAGGGGTACTATTGAAATACCAAAAAAACCGTCTAAACTATTAAAGTAAAAAAACAAATAGTAAATATTTTTTATATTTTGAAATATTCTCTTTTTTAGGATTTTGAAATATTTTCTATTTTTTGGATTTTGAAATATTTTTTATTATAATTTGGATTTGTATGATATAAAAATAAAATAAAGACAAGAGAAGGAGGAAATCCTCCCCCAAGCTTAAAATAGACATTGTCCTCAATGGAGAAAGGAGGGTAGAGAGAGAGAAATTAAAACAGAAATGAAAGTACAGAATTGAAAAACAGGTACTTCCCTGGATTTATGTGTCGCCAAAGTTGAGTGATGCCGCTCCCCCATGCTTGCACTTTGGATCTTCATGAAATGTCTTCTTTGGACTTCGTGATGGATTCAACAACGTTAGAGCAGGCGATTGTAGAAGCTTCAGCTTGTCGGAGCCATCCGGGGAAAAAATTGTAAAATAAAGAAAACAGAAAAATAACTTAGGTTGCCTCCTAAGAGTGCCCTTTATTTAAAATGTCATTTGAGCTCGACACAACAAAATAATATATTCTAAAAATAATTTGTCCAAAAATAATAAATAAAGTTTTAACAAAAATAAATAGTCTTAAGTTACAGTTCGTGTAGAAGAAACTTAACATTATTAGGACTGACATCAACATCACCAGAAAAATAGAGTTTAAGACACTGTCCATTCACTTTGAAATTACCCTTATCAGGGTGTGAAATTAAAACAATACCATATGGAAAAATTTGTTTTACAGAAACGGCCCAGACCAACGAGACTTTAACTTTCCAGGAAATAAACGTAAATGAGAATTATAAAGAAGAACTTGGTCGCCCGACTTGAAGGTTTTTGGGTGCCTGAAGTGCTTGTCATGAAAATGTTTCGTCCGCTCTTTATAAAATTTGTTATTTTCGTATGCGTATGAGCGCCACTCGTCGTGTTCATTAAGTTGAAATTTTCTAAGGTCACCGACAGAGTGGGGATTGAAATTTAAAAATCTTAAGGCCCAAAAAGCGCGGCGTTCTAGTTCTACGGGTAAATGACACGATTTTCCATAAACCAACTGATACAACATTCATCCGAGGGCAGTTTTGTACGGTGTTCGGTAGGCCCATAGAGCATCGTCTAATTTGGCTGACTAGTCTTTCCTAGAAGTTGAAACAGTCATTTCTAATATTCTTTTAATCTCTCTGTTCACTACTTCGACTTTTCTGTTAGTTTGGGGGTGGTAGGCAGTTGAAAGCATATGCGTAACGCCGTATTTAATAAGAATTTTAGAAAACTGCGCGTTATAGAAATGTGAACCCCTATCGCTAATGATGGCTCGCGGCGTACTGAATCAAGAAAATAATTCTTTTAAGAACACAATTGCAACTCGGGCGTCATTAGTAGGAAGAGCTTGGGCTTCAGCCCAACAAGTAATATAATCTACGTCAACTAAAATATATTTATTCTCGAAGCTAGAAGGAAGGGGGCCAACAAAATCAATTCCCCAGAGGTCAAAAACTTCGCACTCGAGTAAATAATTTTGCGACATTTCATTTTTATTGGAAATATTTCCAGCTCGTTGACAACTATCACACCTACTCACAAAGGCTTGCGCGTCTTTAAACAGGCTAGGCAAGTAAAAACCCACGCAAAGCACTTTGTTGGCAGTGTGAGCAGCTTGATAGTTACCACCAGTCGATCCTTCATGCAAATGTTTTAAAATATCTAAACCTTCTTCAAAAGAGACACATCTCCTTATCACTTGGTCCGCACAGACTCCGAAAAGATGCGGGTCCTCCCAAAAATAGTTCTTCAACTCAGAAAAGAATTTCTTCTTTTGTTGAGAGGAGAACCCTTTTGGGAGCACACGAGCCACTAAATACTTGGCTATGTGTGCAAACCAAGAAGAAGGAGAAGTGTTAATTGAAAGCAGCTTTTCATCTGGGAAATAATCATTAAAAGATTTTTCATCTAAATTTTCAATTTAAGGATTATCTAATCATGAGAGAGGGTCGGCGGCCAAATTCTCGGCTCCTAGCTTATCACGGATTTCTAAGTCAAACTCCTAGAGGAGTAAGACCCAGCGAATCAGGCGCGGCTTGGCATTCGTCTTGGCAAGAATATACTTGAGGGCCGAGTGGTCCGTAAAAACAATAACTTTGGAAAGCATAATATATGAACAGAATTAATCAAAAGCGAACACTACAGCTAGGAGCTCCTTCTCGGTTGTGGTATAATTATCTTGTGATGATGTAAGTGTTTTACTTGCATAATAGATGGGGTGGAAGTTTTTAGAAATTCGTTGTCCTAGTACGGCTCCCACCGCGAAACTACTTGCATTGCACATAATTTCAAAGGGAAGGTCCCACACCAGAGCTATCATAATGGGGGCGTTAATTAATTGATCTTTTATTAATTCAAAGGCAGACTGACAAAGGTAATCAAAAATAAATGGGGCATCTTTTTATAAGAGCTGGGTAAGAGGTTTGGTGATTTTGGAGAAGTCTTTTATGAAGCGACGGTAGAAACCAGCGTGTCCTAAGAAACTTCTTATAGCTTTCACGTTCATAGGCGACAGTAGTTTCTTGATAACTTCTATTCTGGCTATGTCTACTTCAATTCCTTTCACAGAAATTTTATTACCCAAAACTAACCCTTCCCTCACCATAAAGTGGCATTTTTCCCAATTTAGGGCAATGTTAATTTCTTCACATCTTTCTAAGACTTTTTCCCGATTTTCTAAACAACTATCAAAGTAATCGCCGAACACGGAGAAATCAACCATAAATACCTCTATAATGCTTTATACATACTTGTCAAAGATAACGAGCATACATTGCAGGAATGTAGCTAGTGTATTGTACAATCCAAATGGTATTCTTTGGTAGGCGAAGGTGCCGAAGGGACAAGTAAATGTAGTTTTCTCCTTGTCCTTGGGAGAGATGGGGATTTGAAAATACACTGAGTGACCATCGAGAAAACAGTAAAAGATATGGCCGGATAATCGCTCTAAGATTTGATCGATAAATTGCAAGGGGAAGTGGTACTTGCGGGTGGCATCGATTATCTTACGATAGTCGACACACATTCGCCACCCCGTCACCGTGTGTGTCCGGATTAAATCATTATTTTCATTTATAACTACAATTGTCCCTCCCTTTTTTGGCACTACCTGAACAGGGCTAACCCACTAACTATCGGATTCAGGATAGATAATTCCTGCATCTAAGAGTTTCATAACCTCGCTCTTTACGACTTATTTCATGTTCGGGTTTATACGGCGCTGAGGTTGTATGGAGTTACGCGAATTATCTTTCATTAAGATTTTGTGAGTGAATAAAGATGGGCTTATGCCCATGATATTAGATATCTGCCAAGCAATAGCTCAGTGATGCTTACGTAAAAGGAGAAGGAGTTTATCATTTTGCACTTCAGATAAGTAGGCTGAAACAATCACTGGCAGTTTGGAATTTTTTCTAAGAAGGCATACTTGAGATGGTCAGGAAGTTTCTTTAATTCTAGGGTAGGGGGTTCTTCATAAGATGTTTTAGAAATTCTTTCTTTTTAAAAAACTATATCTTCGTAGACTTTTTTATATGGAAAATTAAAAGGGGAGGGGCTAGTGGCCATGGCAATTTCTTGTAGACTTTCAGTAGGAAGAGTTAAGGGAGAAAAAATCAGAAAATTCATCGTCAGAAATGTTGTAGGAAGATTCATCACTTAAGTTATCTAAGAAGAAACAAGATTCATCATTCTCAGGGGTATTTTTCATCAAAGGGGTGATATAGAAGGTCACTTCATCGTCGCCTACTTGAAGGAAGAGTTTACCATTGCTTATGTCAATAATAGCTCGGGAGGTAGCAAGGAAGGGTCGGCCAAGGATCAAGGGAACCTCGACGTCTTATTCGATGTCCAATATGACAAAATCCACTGGGAAGATGAATTTTTCGACTTTGACTAAGACATCCTCCACTATTCCTAATGGGTACTTAACTGATCTATTAGCGAGCTGGATACTCATGCCTGTGGGGTTGAGGCTACCAATTACTAATTTCTTGAACAATTAGAAGGGCATCAGGTTGATACTCGCACCTAAGTCGGCTAATGTGAGCTTGACAAAAAGATCACCAAAGACACGGTATAGAAAAACTAACCGGATCTCTGATATTCTTTGGTAAACCATTTGTCAAGACCGCAGAGCACTCGAAATTTAGTGTGACATGCAATAAGTTCTTTAACTTCTTTTTATTAGTTAGTAGATCCTTAAGGTACTTAGCGTACTTCGGCATCTGAGAGATCGCTTCATGGAAGGGCAGATTTATGTGGATTTGCTTAAACATTTCTAGGAAGAGGGTGTATTGGTCATCCTGACATTGTTTGTTAAGTTCAGAAGGGTATGATGGAGTTGGATTATTTTTAAAGATGGGTGGTGGAGCGAGATCTTTTTCTAAAATAGAGAGCGGAGTGATAACTTCTTTTTCAGCGGGTGGTGGAATTTTCAAAACGGGAGCGGTGCTTGCCTCGGGCTCTTCGCTAACCATACCGGAAACTTGCTTCCCACTCTGAAGAGTTATAGCTTTCGCTTTCTCTCTTGGGTTAGGCTCGGTATTGGAAGGAAGAGACCATGTGGGTCACTCAGAAATAATTTTTGTGAGTTGTCCTACTTGATTTTCTAGTTTTTTTACGCTTCTGATTAAGGTTCTTATAGTAGCGTCATTTGTGGATATATATTTAAAAGGTTACTCCTCCAAGCTTGGAGGTTTTGGATAGTTTTGAAGAGGTGGAGGTGGTGCAGAAAAATCATTTTGTGGTGGCGGGCGCATTACGTTCGAAGGATTACTCCATGAAAAATTCGGGTGGTTCCGTAAAGCGGGATTATAACTATTTGGAAAAGTAAAACCAGGAGCATGAAAATTCGAAGCAGAAAAATTATTAAAAGCATTTCTAGGCATATTATTAACATAATCTAATTTTTCGGGAGCAGGAGTTGTAGATTCCCATACCTGAGGGGCGGAGGCAGCAGTCATCTCCGTAATTTTTTTACTTAAAATTTCCACTTGTAGAGCTAGCTGAGAGATGTTGTCCACTTCAAATATACCAATAGGTTTGTTTGGGCAGACCTAGGAACATTCCACTGATATTTGTTCATGGCCATGTCCTCAAAAAGCTCAAGAACTGCTTCCAGGGTCTTATGGTTTAAAGTACCACCAGAAGCTGCGTCTATCATTTTCTTTGTATTTTGATTTAGCCCATTATACAATGTATGTACTTGTAACCATACAATCAGCATGTGATAGGGGAATCATCTTAACAGTTCTTTAAACCTTTCCCAGGTTTCATATAAGGTTTTAGAGTCTATTTGTCCAAAGGTATAAATATCATTCCTAAGTTTTGCAGTTTTAGCTGGCGGAAAATACTTCGTCAGAAATTTTTCAGTTAATTGATCCCAAGTGGTGATGCTCCCTCTTAATAGAGTCATTAACCATTGTTAATCTTTGGTTCTTAGTGAGAAAGGAAATAATCGTAGCCTAATAGCATCATTTGTGACACCATTTATCTTGAAGGTGTCACAAATCTCAAGAAAGCTTGTTATATATGCCTTCGGATCTTCATCTTGAAGTCCGTCATATTGCACATACTGCTGCACCATTTGATTTATGCTAAGCTTTAGTTCGAAATTATAATTAGCTATAGAAGGGCGAATGATGCTTGATTCTGTTCCCTCAGATTTGGTCGTGCATAATAGGACATAGGCCTATGCACGGCTTCCTCCACGTGGGGTTCGTCCATTCTTAAAGTAGAAAATGACTCGGAATCCTCAACCGGTATTTGGAGAGTAGGGCCTTTAAATCGCGATACTCTCCGAAGAGTACGCTCAATTTCGTGGTCCAAGTCCAAAATATCTGAAGGATTCCCGCTAGTCATGCACTAAAAGAAGAGAAGATGAAGAAAGAGAAATAAATAAAACTAGAAAAAGAGAAGCTAAAAAAATTTTGAAATAGTTTTTTTATGTTTTAACACCCGAACTTCCCAACGGCTACCCAATGAAGGGTTCACAAGGTACTAGACAAGATAGTGATATTTAAGCCACTTTGCCCTTTTCGAGAGAGTTAGGGGGTGTAGAAAAATTGTGAAGTGGGTTTCTATAAAGAGCATTAATTGTTGTTTTGATTTTAATTTTTTTTTTAGAAAGAGGATGAGAAAGAAAAAATGATAAAAGTAATAGGTTCGTGTTTTCAAATTATCAACAAAGTTGCTCCCTGGCAACGGCGCAAAAAACTTTGTGATCGCTTTTCCGGTGGAGAAAAAAGAGCGTCAAACTAGCAATCCAACTAGGCAAGAATACCTATCAAACTCTAGCTAGGGGACACAAGTATCGTATTGAAATTCGGGAACTGTTGAATAAACCTACTCACACGAAAACTATTATCTTATCGAAGGAAGGCTTTAAGGTTTGCTAAGGGAACACTAAATGCACTTAAGAAAGGAAATATTACACTTAAAAGAGAACTAATTGCAGTTAAATAGAGAGCTAATAAAATGATTATAATGAAGGATTGGAACAATTAATTGGAAAAGCACTCGATCGAGAATCACCTCGGCAAGAGTTGATTAAAAATGCGATAATAAACTTAAACTTAATAGGATAAAGGTCATTGATCGTGGAGGTTCCTAAAGCTTGGACACGCTTCTCTCGAAGTCATGCCCAACTTAGTTTAGGAAGGTCCGACCGAACTCTCGTCCAAATCGGAGGCCTAAAGCTCGCTTTACGCGGAGAACCCCACTATTGGATTTCACTCCTATCCGGGAGATTTGGACGTCTGACTCTCTCGAGGGGTGAGTGAAACTCTCTTTACTCTTGAGTGTTCACTTCAAACTACGAGCCTCTCGGCTAGCTAAGAGTGAAAACAAAAATGGAAATTATATATCGATGATATAACTCCAAACAAGAATATTCAAGAGTAAATCGAAGGCATAAACCCTAAAAAGAAAAAGTAAATTCAAAGCATCTTAACTTAATCAACTCGAACCTCGGATCATCAAAATTGAGTACAAGGAGGATTAGTTAATCATAGCAATGTGGAGGAGGAGGGATGAGTAGAAGAACATTTAAAGCACAAAGATAAAAAAGGGCACTTTATATTAATATCATAAGAGAGAACTACAACTTGAAAGAAAATTACAAGTGTAATGAAATACAAAACCTAAACTAGCATTACATTTAACAACTAAATCAAGTACAAAAGCTATTACAAAATCTTACACTAAGCTAGGGATAATAAAAACACAAAGTGAGAAAGAGAGAGAGAGAAAGCATGAAAAACACTAAGAAACAAAAGGGCAGCACCTCCCCTCTCAACCCAAAACTATTCTGGACATAAGGGGGTACCACTGTATTTATAGGCAAAAATCTTAGGTTGGTCACGCCCTTTGTCACGCCCAGTGAGGGCATGTCTAGGGGGCATGACATGCACGGAGTTGACCTTGGGCTCTAGATTCAGGCGGGAATGATGATTGCTTCTATACATTTGTGGACATCCCCTGGGCCACGCTCGTGTAGGAGGGGCATGAAAGGCACATCAAGTCTCAATCATTGGTCAGAAATCCGTCAGTCATCGAAAAAGGTGGAACACGCCCCAGGGCCATGCCCTTGTAGGTGGGGCGTATCAGTACTGTTGACGTGCAGCAACAAAAAATATTTAAATGCCGTAGCAGGCTTCAGGATGAGGGTGGCATGCCCTGTGACATGCCTAGGTGGGGCGTGTCAGGGTGGCATGACAATGGTTTTTTATCGTTATGTTGGTTCTGGCAGCAGACTTCCTCGGGATTATGTAACACGCTATGTGACACGCCCAGGGAGGGTGTGTTAGGGGGGCGTATCAGGTCATTTTTGGCCGAAATCTCTGGAAACCTGCAAAAAGAGAAGAAAACATTAGCGACAATAATATATACATAAGGAAGTCAATATATAAGTTTACAAGACAAGATTTGCACATTAAAAGCCATAAAATACCCTAATAGTTTAGACTACAAAACGTACTATCAAAGATGACCCAAAGAGAAGTAGAGGACTGATGCGTCTGATTTATATAGTGTTTTTCGGACTCATCTGGGCTTGTTTTATCGCACTTACACTTCACTTTTAGTATGTTATCGATGATATTTCATTTATTCTGCTTATCACGCTTAGTGCACTATTTTGGCCCAAGGGTGTGCAATTGTGCATTCTTTTGTTGGGGGTATGCACATGGTGCATTATTTTGTTTCTGGGAGCTGGTGCTCCAGTTGGTTTCATTGTTGTGCTGGTGGTCACGATGTCTCAAATTCCATTTCTAATTCTGTGTAAAACGCACGGTCGAGTGCATTTCTTAGCACACGGTTTCAGTGCAATCGTGTGTTTCACACAACAATTCTGGGGACTGCTATTTCTACTCGTGCGTTTTGTTCCCGCACGGTTTAGGCCAAATCGTGCGAGAAAGAATCGCACATTCTGTACATTTTTCTCTGTTTTCCTGCATTCTGGGGTAAATTGTGTATTTCCTTCACGCACAGGAAAACGCGCCCGTGCGCGAGTAAAACGCACAGTTCCCTTGTTTTCCTGCGTTCTGTGTTTACCCGTACGATTTCCTTCACGCACGGGCGGAATTGCCCGTGTGCGAGTAAAACGCACGGGTCTACGCATCTCCTTTCGTGATCAAGATCTATAAGTTAATAATGCACGGTGAGCGCACGATTGTGCGCGGGACCGTATGTGACAATTTTTCTGATCTTTTTCTATTTAAAGCACAGATTTTCACCATTTTATGAAACCTTCGTTTCCAGTCATCTCTCCCGCAATTTAGGGCGAAACTTCGCCATTCCACCAAGGAGAGGAGATCTGGGCAAGCATTCAACGCCAAATCCAAGCCGGAGTTTCCTCTCGGCCTCCTCCTTCATCCTAGAGCTTCAAGAAGGGGTTTAACCTAGCGTTCTCCACCAAGCAAGGAGATTTTTGTGCCATCTTCTTCCGCATCATTACATGAAGAATACGGGTCCATTGGGAGTGAGTGACAGCCTCCTCTACCTTGGACGCAGTTAAGGACCGAGCTTGGACGTGGATTGACTACCCGGCGATTCCAACCATGAACCATCGGCAAGACTTCGGATCCGGTCGATTTCGCACACTTTTCTTCTCTTGTTGTTGATAGCTTAGTTGAACACTTGTATTTTATGAGGTGTTTGTAGTTTGTAAAACGTTTATATTTAATCATGTCTATGTGATTATATGAATTCGTTATTTGCTTGAGGTGCGCCTTTACTTCCATCCGCCATCCATTCGTTCTTACCATTCTAGCGATTGCTAGAAGCGTGCATAGAGAAGAGGTGCTTATGACCCTCAAATTCTGGTTCTTACACTTGCCTACTCGTCCATCAACCTAGCGATTCGGTGCATAGAGGCCCGTGTAGTCTTCCATCCCGCCTGGCGAAGCGATGCATAATGGCATTGCATAGGAGTAGTTGTTGTGTTTTAATTTTCATTTTCCGCAATATCAAAACCCCCATCATATAAGCCGACCTAAGGACTTCAATCTCAAGTCCTCCTCGAAATTAACTCCACCTTACTGTGTTCCTTGAGAGATCGATACTTGGGGAAATTCGCCCATTTTATATTACTTGTGCGACCGATACACTTGCGGTCACATATAACATCAATTTTTTTGGCGTCGTTGCCGAGGAACACAGTTGTGTGAGTATTTGGAGAGGGATATAGGAGATAGAAGCCCTTTTACAATTGTATATTTCATATTTCTTCTTTGCTTTAGTTTTTAGAATTTTTATTTTTGCTCATTTCTTTTTGCCCTTTTCTGTTTTTTGATTTTGATAGCGGATCCTTGT
Organism: Platanthera zijinensis; assembly: GCA_039513925.1. Taxonomy (NCBI): domain Eukaryota; kingdom Viridiplantae; phylum Streptophyta; class Magnoliopsida; order Asparagales; family Orchidaceae; genus Platanthera; species Platanthera zijinensis. The sequence continues at coordinate 42,512,773 of CM077083.1, forward strand.
TATTTTTATTCTACTTGTGTGGCGCTCTTTCGGTAATTAATTTTTGTTCGCGATGTCTTCTGTTGCTGAGTGCTGTCTTATTGACACTTTGCGCCGATGCATCGACGCCATGGCTGCTCAGAATGCCGAGCATTGTGTTAGATGTGTGTTATGTCAAGGTATAGGTCACATGGTGAAGGATTTCCCTCGCTTGCGCGAGCCTTCTCCCTCTAGGGGCGTGCTTTCAGTAACCTCCCGTTCGCGGAAGACTGCTGTAGACAGGACTATAAGGGTGTTACCTGGCCCATACACTGACATGGCACACCTAGCTCGTTCTTTGCCTGTTGTTATTACCGAAGAATCTCTCGCCGCATACAGATCCTTCAAGGGTCCCTCGGTCCCTTTTTATGGGCTTCCCTTGAGTGATCTATTTCACTCGGGTGTTAGCCCGTAAGAAGATGATCTGGAACTCGTGGATGCTCCTGAATGGGGCGATGAGATTGTTCCTGTCATCGAGAGGTTTGCATATGCGGATGATGTTGTGATTTGGCTTGCTCATTTAGTGCTTGATTTAGAGAGCAGTTTTGCCCCTACACAGTTTTTGCTGGAGTTTGCTACCCCATTTTTGAGTGAGTTGGCTGATGATGTTTTATTTATGGATGAATCTGTTCCCGAGGTTGCGCTGATGTTGGATGATGATTCCTCTATCTCCGATGGGGAATGTGGATCTTTAGAGAACTTTTACGCACCCCGGTGGGATGAGGAATATTCCCTGTCCGATGCGGAGGTTTGCACCTCTTTATTGGATGAGGCTGTTCCCCTTACCACTACGGACCTCGAGTTGTCGGATTCCCCCAGATATGACTCGTATGAAACTGACGATGATCGTTGCTTGGATATCGCTAAGAGTGAAGCTGGAGTCACTCTCCCATTTTCTGATTATTTTAGTTCTTCTTCTCTTTTATTTCTTGATCCATCTTCTCGATCTGAGCCTGTGCGGGTGGAATCTCCACGGGTATGTGAGGTTGTTGATGCGCCTGGCATTTTTGCCGTTGTGGTCGCCTCTTACGAACCGGTGGTTGATGATACCTTGCTAGGCAAGGATATTTTTTGTGGTATGTTAAGTGAGGACCAGTGCTCCTCCTCATCTTACTTCCTATTTCCTCTACCTGAGATTTTTAGGTATTATTATGTAGATAGAGGGGTAACTGTTCTATCTCCGTATCGGTACCCATTACCGCAATGGATAATGGAACAGTTACCTGTGCATTTTTCTTTTCATAGGCCCATTAGCTATAACTGTATAGAATTTAATATGTCGTGCTGGGATGACAATAACCCCAATAGTTATCTAACATTTTTTATACTTTTATTTTCATGACTATTTTAGTTGTAGCATTTCCTTTTATATATTTTTCTTTTGTTTTTGCGAAGCTCACCCCTGCAGGTATTCATGGCAAATTTGTATTGGCGGGGTTGCGATTCTTCGTATGGAGGGCCTGCTTCAGGTTCTTCAGGCATCCTCTGGTATGCTCACTAGCTGAGCATTGCGTAACCTCTTCCCTTAGCTCTTTCTGATTTAAATTTCAATATCTATGATGTGTTGTTTAGTTTAAGTCTAGGGGAGGGCCAGTTTTGTTACCTTTTACACGTGCACATTTCATGTGCATACTAGAAGCTTTTATATTTTTATTTTGATTAGTTCATTGCATCGCACACCACTGCACCCACATGAGCGCGTGCTTAGCAGTTAGTGTGTCGTGAGTTAAACCCATTTCTTTGGTATGATTTGGGAAAATTATTATGCTGCATAGGATTGTGAGACAGAGTAAAATGTTGACCTTGTTGTGCTCCTAGTCAAATGCTCTCGTCTCGTGTAGAAATTTGAGTAGGTTTAATTTTTCTCTATGCTTATAGTTTTATATTTTCCTATTTGCATAAATACTTTTTATTCTATTCAAAAATTTGTGAATCCGGTGTGAATCAAACGGTAGTGTAGGGATGTGTGTAGCCGTCACTAGACTCGTTTTGCTCGAGTCAGGAGGACGGATCATCTTTCTCGGTGGCTAAGAACTTGCCCCAAGCTACTCTCGAAGCATAGGTGCATGGTTAGTCTAGCATAAGTGTGATGCAGGCAATCATTTTGGCCCGGTTGAGCTTTGTACCTTTCCTAAATTCTTATCCTTGCTAGCCCCGTTGTGTATACCCTTATTTTGATTCATCTCCACCTTCATTCACCAAAGCCTCATAGCCGATCCTAGTTGCACACCCAAGTCGAGCTCCAGTGTTTTATATTATCATTTTAGGGTGTTGATGTGGTGATTTTCATTGTGAATTTATGGATGTGCTCCAAAGTTTGGATTTGCTGATATTTTTAAAATAAAGATTAATTAAAAAAATGTTTGTAAAAAAGGATAAATGTGAAAAATAGAAAAAGTTTGATTGAAAATCCTTTTGGAGATGTGATTATATTTGGAGTAGGCGGTGCACACACCCATATGTTAAAAATGTAAGTATGGGGGTGTGGTGTACCTGCATATATTGTGGTTAGCGGTTGGATTCATTCTGTTTATGATAGCTCATTTTGGTTAGGTGCATAGCCTTCCTGTTTATCCTTATTTACCTCACGGTAACCCAAGCCTCATGATTATCCTTAAGTCCTACGGATTCACTCTTGGCTCGAACTAGGGTCGTGGATAGAGTGTGAACGGGAAAGCGTATGGTCCCCGACATTGGTGGATTCCTTTGGAGGTGATCCCGAGCCCCGATCTTTGGCAAAGCTCACCTTAGTGGACAATCTACTTTCTTCCTACGAGTGATCGGGAGATTCACCGTGATTCCATTTTTGAGTAGCAATAAAATTTTGATACGCATTGTGAAAAGTATAAACTATTTTGTATACTTAGAAATTTCTTCTATTATATTTGTACGCATACGAGCAGACAACTTTACATGGTACTCCGTATCGCAATTTCCTTGTTAGCTAAATCATTTTCCCTATCTGCATAGAATTTGTTTGCTCGGGACGCGCAAACATGTAAGTTTGGGGGTGTGATCAGTTCGATTTATATAGTGTTTTTTGGACTCATCTGGGCTAGTTTTATCGCACTTGCACTTCACTTTTAGTATGTTATCGATGATATTTCATTTATTCTGCTTATCACGCTTAGTGCACTATTTTGGCCCAAGGGTGTGCAATTGTTCATTCTATTGTTGTGGGTAAGCACATGGTGCTCCCCATAGTTTTTTTAGTTTATTTTATGCTGCGGATTGTTGCTAGGAGCTGGTGCTCCAGTTTGTTTCATTGTTATGCAGGTGGTCGCGACGTCCCGAATTCCATTTCTAATTCTGTGTAAAATGCACGGTCGTGCGCATTTCTTAGCGCACGGTTTCAGTGCAATCGTGCGTTTCACATAGCAATTCTGGGGACTGCTGTTTCTACCCGTGCATTTTGTTCCCGCACGGTTTAGGCCAACCGTGCGAGAAGGAATCGTACTGCCTGCACATTTTTCTCTATTTTCCAGCATTTTGGGATAAATCGTGCGTTTCCTTCACGTATAGGCAAACGCACCCGTGCGCGAGTAAAACGCACGGTTCCCCTGTTTTCCTTGTATTCGTGCGTTCTGTGTTTACCCGCACAATTTCCTTCACGCACGGGCAGAATTGCATATGCACGAGTAAAACGCACGGGTCAACGTATCTTCTTTTGCGATCAAGATCTATAAGTTAATAACGCACGGTGAGCGCACGGTCGTGCGCGGGACCGTGCGTGACCATTTTTCTGATCTTTTTCTATTTAAAGCGCAGATTTTAGCCATTTTATAAGACCTTCGTTTCCTGCCATCTCTCCCATGATTTTAGGGCAAAACTTCACCGTTCCACCAAGGAGAGGAGATCCGGGCAAGAATTAAATGCCAAATGCAAGTCGGAGATTCCTCTCGGCCTCCTCCTTCATCCTAAAGCTTCAAGAAGGGGTTAAACCTAGCGTTCTACACCAAGCAAGGAGAGTTTTGTGCCATCTTCTTCCGCATCGTGACACGAAAGAGATGGTTCCATTGGGAGTGAGTGATAGCCTCCTCTACTCCGGACGCAGTTGAGGACCGAGCTTTGAAGTGAATTGACAACCCGGCGATTCCAATCGTGAACCCTTGGCAAGACTTCAGATCTGGTCGATTTCGCACACTTTTCTTCTCTTGTTTTTGATAGCTTAGTTGAACGCTGTATTTGATGAAGTGTTTGTAGTTTGTAAAACGTTTATATTTAATCATGTCTATGTGATTATATGTATTCGTTATTTGCTTGAGGTGCGCCTTTACTTCCATCCGCCATCCATCCGTTCTAGCCGTTCTAGAGATTGCTAAAAGCATGCGTAGCAAAGAGGTGCTTACGACCCTCAAATTCTTATTCTTACACTTGTCTACTCGTCCATCCGCCTAGCGATTTTGTTCATAGCGGCCCATGTAGTCTTCCATCCTGCCTGGCGAAGCGATGCATAATGGCATTGTATAGGAGTAGTTTGTTAGTGTTTTAATTTTTTTCCGCAATATCAAAACACCCATCGTATAAGCCGACCTAAGGACTTCAATCTCAAGTCCTCGAAATTAACTCCACCTTACTGTGTTCCTTGAGAGATCGATACTTGGGGAAATTCGCCCATTTTATATTTCTTGTGCGACCGGTACACTTACCGTCACATATCGCATAAGGACCCCAAAAGGATAATGGTTTTCAAACAACCTGCTTCTGATGCTTCAAAGAAAGACTCTTAATTTTCTGATTATTCTTTATGAACTTTATTATTACTGTGTATTATTTCCACAAGGCTCAATTGTTTTTATCTGTTGTAGTGTTATAATTCTGCCAGATATTTTTTCTTGCTTTGTGATTTTCTTTTTTTCTGTCTTGTATAGTGACCTAACCCAAATAGGGGGAGATTATTGGAACCCTACTTGTGATTTGGTATAGGTTCACTATTAGGTTTGTTAGATGACTTATCATGTATAGTCTAGGGTCATAGGTTATTTCCAGGGCCAAAGTCAGCAGCACCTACTTAGACTGTCAATACTCTACTTCAGAAGAATTTAGAGACAGAAGACTTCAATGGAAAAGCATTTAAAATGATTGCAGGAAAGTCGTTCGATGATAGCTGAACTCAGCTCGACGATCGTCGATCTCAGATCGACGAACTTAGAGTTCCTTCTCTGAGTTGAGCTCGATGAAAGTCTAGTTGAGATCGATGAACTATGATCTCATATTAAAAGTTCAGCTCGATGAAGGACTATCTCAGTTTGACAAACTTTTAGCTAAGATTGGCAAGTATATTTTCAGCTCGAAGATCTTTGAGCTCAGCTCGACGAAGGAGAATTCTTAGCTCGACGAACTTGGAGTTCAGGTCGACGAATCATTGCTGAGTTCGACTAACTCCTTCCAGGTTTTGTTCGACTATTCTTCTCTGTAACTTCTCAGATCGACTATCAGTTTGATATCAAATTTTATATCTAGTCAGTAATGCTCTGATAATTAATGCTCAATATTCTCAAGAATATAGTCATTACATGGCATTATTAATTATGGTTTTCACAGAGTTATTACTCTACCATATTTACTGGGACAGTTAGGGAAATGCATTGAAGACAAAATTAGCTTTTCAGGATCCCAGAATTTATGTAGAGGATATCAGGAAAGAATTTAAAATTCAAATGGCTTTTGAATCTGAAATCATATATAAAGTGATTTTTCAGAAGATGAAAAGAGAATCAAGAAAATTACAATTACAAGACAAGTTAATCAGTGAAAAAGTATTCAGTGAAGAACAATACAGCTCTCATAAACACAGTATTCTTCTTCTGCCTCAGTTTTCTTCCAACAAACAATCTTCATTCTGAGATTATCTTCACAATCTCTCAGATACATCTATTGGAAGGAGCAGTTCTCAATAGAAGGCCTACACCCTGAATAGAAAAGGACTCCCTCACCTGATCATCAACTCTATTCATATCAGGGGGAGCTTTTTGCTTCATTAGAGTCCACTAATCTTCTCTCAGAGGATTGACAGAGAAGAACATCTTCCCCTTTTGTTTATTTTATCTAACTATGTATAGGGTTTTCTTAACTCCCTTCAAATGTTATATTATTGGTTTTTAGTCTCCTGATCAAATAGTTAGCTTGGTTTTTGGGCACCTGATTAAAAGCTCAAAGGGTTGCAAGGTGTCCCTTAGAAAATAGTTCTTGTGGTGGCAAGGCACCTGATCAAAAACCTATAGTGGAATACTACTAGGGTGGTAGAAGAGTGCATGTACCTAGGTTTTTTGGGGAACCACTATAATCCTTGTGTCTTCTGTGTTATTTATTTCTTTGATGGTTTTCTGTAATATTCTCTGTTTATATTTATACATATATATATCACCATATTTTAATCTGCTATAAAAACTAGTTAATAAATCCTGATACTCTATTAACCCCCCTCTAGAGTAAACATAAGATCTATCCCTCACTTTCAGTGTGTCGACACTTGGGTTGAGACATCTTAGCAATCGCGACACAATTCTACTCGAAAGAATTTCTTGAAAGTGTTGAGACAGTTGACATGTCTCGACATGAGCATTGTCTGTGTCGACATCTTTTAATTCTGCCTTGTGTCGAGATTGTTGTATTGTCTCAACACAACTGTCTGTCTTATTTCGAGAAGTCTGTGTTAACCGTTCATTATGTCGAGACAGTTGATTTGTCTTGACACAACTTTAGTTAGTAAAATTTCAAATCTTCTTTGTGTCGAGACAGCTGTATTTTCTCGACACAACTGCTTTAACCCTTCACAATGTCAAGTATGCCGACTTGTCTTCAAGGTGTCGAGACAACTGACTTGTCTCGACACAACTGTCTTGAATCTTCTCTGTGTCGAGTAAATTGGCTTGTCTCGTGGCAGATTCTTTAAAGGTGTCGACATAGTTGAAGTGTGTCGACACTTTTGTACTTAGTCAAATTTCTGTACTGCAAGTTGCTGAATGTAGACGATGCGGACTTGTCTCGATACGGCTACTACAAAGGTGTCGACACATTTGAAGTGTGTAAACACTTTTGTACTTAGTCAAATTTCTGTACTGCAAGTTATTGAATGTACACTGTGCTGACTTATCTCGACACGGCTACTACAAAGGTGTCGACACAGTTGAAGTGTGTCGACACTTCTATACTTAGTCAAATTTTCTTCAAACACAAGTTAGCTTCTTGTGTCCACCTGTCCAATCAATATGTAATCATGCAAACATAAGCTAAAATATCTATCAAATACAAATATGTGTATATCATTGAGTTGAAAGGGCTTCTTTAAATCAAGTACATTGTAACCAATATACCCAACACTATTAGAAATGGGCGACATCCGGTGATTCAATATTTTGGCCGATCAGTGGAGGAAACCCAACGGTCGGTTACTCTTGGTGCTCATCTACCTATCACATTGAGTCATCGAACTTCTCGTACCGGTATGAACGGTGTGCGGAAGTGGCAGACCTGCCACTATTTACTACAAGCAATTTATAAGAAATCATACCGTAAATTTTACTAGCACGCACCGGGTCTGTGACGGCCTATCCTACCATACTTCAATCTTCAAGCAGTAACGCTCAGCTCAACTTTTGGCAAGGAGCATGAGAGAACTTTATTTGGGGCTAAATCTGAAGGAATACCACAACTCTAGTTATCCCCAACTAAGGCTCGACCATAATAGGCAACTGCTCGTTAGAGCAGGACCCGGGCCTAAAAACATTAAATTACAAAAATGAGAAGCGGTAATTTAAGCTGCTGATAATGAAAGATGCCTAATTTAAGTGCTGGAATGATATGTGACCAGTATGAAACTGGAGTAGTACTAAATTGAAAGTACTGAATTGAACTTGACTAGTATGAGGCTAGAGTTGAATTGAAAGTACTGATTTGAACTTGACTAGTACGATACTGGAGCTGAATTGAAAGTACTGAATTGAACATGACAAGTACGAGACTGGTGTTGAATTGTACGTACTAAATTAAACTTGACTAGTACGAGAATGGAGTTTAATTGAAAGTACTAAATTGAACTTGACCAGTACGAGACTGGAGTTGAATTAAAAGTACTGAATTGAACTTGACCAGTACGAGACTGGAGTTGAATTGAAAGTACTGAATTGAACTTGACCAGTACAAGACTGGAGTTGAATTTAACGTACTATTTTAAACTTGACCAGTACGAGACTAAAGTTGAATTAAAAGTGTTGAATTGAACTTGACCAGTACGAGACTGGATTTGAATTGAAAGTACTGAATTGAACTATACTAGTACAAGACTGGAGTTGAATTAAAAGTACTGAATTGAACTTGACCTGTATGAGACTGGAATAATCATAAAGAAAATGGTTAGTAGTCTGTTCACTCCATTCAGGAGGCTTCAGTTCCATCTCTGCTAATTATTCTCGACGGATAATAAAAAGGTAACTAAATTATCGGAGTTGAATTGAAAGTACTGAATTGAACTTGAATGACCATCAATCTCATCACCTTGAATGGACGGAGGTGATCAATTCCCGCTAGTAGAAAGACTATGGCACTCTGCCTCTGCCGGCCAACCACCGCTGGACGTCGGCGCCGCTCCCGACCGGTTCGCCGGGGGCCGGCGAGTCTTTGGGTTGTGGCCCGACGACCTGCCACCGCCAGGCACCGCTTGAAATCTTCAACCCAAGAGCAGGGTGGCGGTGGCTCTGCTCCCTTTATCACCGCGCCACCCTGCCTCTCCGGTGTTGAAAATAGCCACAAAACCACCCCTAGCCAGTGCACAGGGGGCAGAGCTCCTCTTCGGTGGTGGCCCGAGAACTTTTCGCCACCGACTGCCGGTGGAGTAAATAATAGAGAAAAGCTCTGATTTCTCGAGAGCCGCCAGAGCGGCATTTTCCGGTGGCACCCCGGCCTTCCACCACCGGGGAAAGTCACCCCAGTGGTTTAGCCCTTCTACAACGCCACCACCGGAGCTTGGAGGGGCTAGCTTATTGCGGCCACCACCCGACCTAGATCTTGGCTTGGGTGGTGTCGGCGGCGCTCCGGCCGTTGGGAGATGCATGCAACACGTTAGGGGGATAGGGAAGGGGAAGGGGAAGAATGTCCACCTAAGCATGAGGTGCTCGGGAGGGGCCGGCTTGGTTGTCCATACAAGGTGCAGGGGTGGTGGAGCTTGGGATGGCCTTTTCTGGCGTCCTGAGCTCCGGCATAGGGGGGCAAGGGTGGGGTGTGCTTTCAGAGCTTGGGGGTTGAGGTAGGGGGTGGGAACCTTTAAATAGGCTGGGGAGAGGGGGCTTTCCTCCTCATCTCTAATATGGGATTAATCCCTCCCTAAGGAGGGGTTAATCTCCACCCTCCAGCTATCCAAGGACAGCTGGAGGCTCCACCCTCCAGCTGTCCAAGGACAACTGGAGGCTATATGTAATTCCCCCATGTGGGGAAATGGGAAAAAGCCTTATGGCTTGGGCCTTTTTAAGAGGTGGAAGTGAGAATGAGAGGGAAAAAGGGGAGGGAGAATTGGGCCTACCTTGGCCCATGGCCCAATCCATCATGTGGCTAGTTTTGGGTGGCCTAAGATGTGAGAGGGGTAGGGCCTTAACCAATAATGAAGAGGGGGTGAACACCTCTTTGGAAAAAAAAATCCAAAAATTGACTCTTAGGAGGGTTTAACCAAAGTCAACCCTAGGGGGGTCCCCCATGCTAGTAAAAGTGAAAGGGTGTCCAGGTAGTCGGGGTTGGGTCAAAGTTGGGGTGTCGTGTCACAATTGGTGTGCACACGCTTTTCGGTGCACGTTTATGCTCAATTTGACCACGAGTTGACCATTCATCATCAAAAAATTTCGAGACGACTTCTGTTGACTTTGTATTGACCATACGAGTCCTATGCCCCTGACTGGGTTTGTATCGGAGTTCATTTGGCAAAAATCCAAAATCTGTGCGTCGCGACGAGCTTAAATGGTCAAAGTGTCTATATTCGTCGTTATTCCTCGAATTGCGATGCAACCAATTCCGATGCACTCGTATTGGTCATACGAGACCACATGAACTAACCGAACTCAAATCAGAGTTCTCTAGATCTATTTCTCACCTAGGGTTACCTCCTACCTTGGTATGGGCCACGGGTTGAGGTTCGAGTCACTTTTATTGGGATCACTAGGGCTCTGATGGCCCAATAAAAGTCAAGATGTTACATTCAGTTTGAACCTGTCAAGGAATATAAGGGGTGGACTCATCCCTGAAACTTTGGTGCAAGTGTCTTCAAGGCACCTTATGAAGAGATCACTCTACAGAGCTATGTTCCATAAGTTCATGGTCCAAATAATAAGAAAGCTCCAATAGTGAAACTCGTTGTTCAAAAGCCACTTGAGAAGAAGAAGCCATGTGAGTGCTTTCATCATGAGGCTTCTACCTCCAAGTCAGAGGCTTCTACCTCCAATTTAGAGGCTTCATTGTTATTAACAGGCACAAGGAGTCGAAATATTTTTTGTATTAATTTTCTATGTTTAGACACTTCTACCCCGATGTGTTTTGTTGCAAAAGATAGTGCATCTCTTTGTGACCAATGGCACAAGAGACTAGCACACATTAATTTCAAAACTATTAATATGTTATTTTCTCAAGACCTAGTACGTAATGCACCGACTATTAAGTGCATTAAAGAGAGTCCATGTCATGCATGACAAATAGGCAAGCAGACAAGGGCTACCTTTAAGGGTATTGCTGATAATGATTCCTCAAGGTGCTTGTATTTACTGCACATGGACTTATTCGGTCCAATGCAAGTTCATAGTTTAGGAGGTAAGTCATACACTCTGGTAATTGTAGATGATCATTCACGTTTTACTTGGATGTTCTTTCTGAAGCAAAAGTCAGATACCTTTGATGTGTTCACGAATTTTGTCAAGCAAATTCAGAATGAATTAAACCGTTCAGTGGTCAGAATCAGAAGTGACCATGGAATAGAATTCATATCTAGTACCATGACAGAATTCTGTGGAAGCTAGGCATCTTTCATGAGTTTTCCTCCCCGCGTACTCCACTACAAAATGGAGTTGCAGAAAGAAGGAATAGAACACTCATTGATTCATGTAATACAATGCTGACTGACTCCTCTCTACCAGAGTACTTCTGGGATGAGGCCATTAATACAGCTTGTCACATGAAAAACAGAGTGTTGATCAATAAGAGTCATCGTAAGACTCCCTATGAGCTACTAAGAGACAGGAGACAGACTGTGTCCTACTTCAGGATCTTTAGCAAAAAATGATATATACTTAATAATGGGAAATATCATCGTACAAAGTTTGGAGAAAAATGTTTTGAAGGTATTTTCGTAGGCTATAGTAGCCATAGTAAGGCTTATAGAATTTTTAATAAGTAAATCCTGGTTGTAGAAGAATCTATTAACGTTGTATTTGATGAGACGAGCATGCTACAAAGCAGCTCTTCCAGTGTTTTCATTGAAGATGTAGGTTCAAGGCTGAAAAAGTTAAGCTTGGATGAGATAGTTGAAGAAAATGCACAAAAGTTTATCAAAATAACTCCACCTGTAACACCCCTATCCGTCACATAGCATATAGCAGTAGGTCCGGCCGGGGCCCGACGCCATATACAACGGACAGACCGGTGGGTTACTCAATGAAACCATTCAACCAATACACATGTCCTACACAGAGCATCTAGCAGAAGAAATTTATTTAGTTGCACAAGTAAGAACCCAGCCAACAAGAATAAATGTCCACTAACAAACCACACAGGAATGAAATACAAGGTACCAAAGAGTACTGGCCTTAAGTCCTTACAATAGTTCACCAATATTTAAAGAGTGTCTTACAAACTTCGGCTCGCAGGCCGGCCACATAAGATTTAAACAAAGTAAACAAACAAGGCCTTCGAGGGCCGGCTCAGCAACTTGGGCTTTGGCCCACTATTTGTCGCTCGGCTCCGCAACACCTGCATGCACAAATCACTGCAACAGTGGCAAACAAGAATAACGGTCAGCTAAAGCTGACCAAATTATAACGATTCCGCCCCCAACCTCGGGGCGGCAAAGCTTCTTCCCTGTACTTGTATTAGTATGAACAAACAGGATTGCAAAAGTATAATTTAAGCACATTACACCACAAGAGTTGGCATGCACGACCGCTCACCCCGTGCTCTCAGGGCACTTACACGGTGAACTCGGTCCACCACCGCACCAAGGACGGCAATCTCGTGAGCATAAAGTATTCATGGCTTAAACTGAAGACCCTCCCTCTATGCCATCGGTAGCCACAAAACCTAACCACATAGAGCAGGTATGGTTTCACTCAACTCGCTGCTCACACATCCACGACACTAAAATTCATCGGCGCGAGCTAAGTTTCCCCATAACCCTAAATCGATCAAACAACGTACATAACCCCGTTTTGTACAATGATGGCTCCCGGGCCACTAACAATGGCAGAATCACGCTTCTGCCCTGATTTCCGGGTGTGCCTTGGGGTTAATCCCCAAGGATCCCTGCTGCAATCTACCACGTAGAAACCCGAAAACAAAAAAGGCACAGAGTCTTCTCTGGCTAAAAATGCATAGCAAATCATCACCGATTCAGACCAACACGTCCGGGTAGGCTTCACACGCCATGCCTATGCCCGTACTTCGATTCCGGACTCTAAACAAGGGGGACTTTACATATCTACCCCAAGGAACACAGCAAACTCGCCGCACACTCGCGAGAGAGGGTTTTCCCATGCAAAAGAAGAAGAGCTTCACATGCTCAAGATGACAATCGTTACCCTGGCATTTTTCCTCGACGCCATGGAAAACTACACAGATGAAAAGCTCCGCGATGATCTTGCCTCCGCAGATCTGGGCTTGGTTTGCGATTTGATGCTCCGAATCTCCTCCGGCGGGCGGATCTTCCACTTCCTCCAAACACCTTGATCTCCCTTCTCTCTAGGTTTTAGAAAGCGAATGGCTAAGTAAAAGTGAAGGTTTAAACCCCCAATCCTGGCCTTAACCCTAGTATAGAGAGATCTGAGCCATTAGATCCAAAAATAAGGAAACGAACGGCTGCAATTTCGCCAAAAAATAAACTTCCTGGGCCAAACACGGCTTGCGAAACTCCCGTGTCCAAGGCCGTGTAACTCATTCGCCGTCAAAACCGTCGCGTCACAAAAAGAACACGGGCACTCGACATTCCTGTGTCAGGCTTGACATGCCTGTGTCACTCAATACACGCCCGTATAGCTGGGCATGTTCCTCCAACGACACAGGTCCAAAACATCTAGAGCACGATACAGCCATGTGACACGCCCGTATCACATGCCATGTGCTAGACACGCCCTAGGGCACGCTCGTGTCCCAGGCCGTGTAGATGCCTTAGCATAACTCATCAAACGACCCGAGCAGGACACGGGTGAATTTCACACGCCCGTGTCGGACCGGAACACGCCTGGGCTCAGGCCGTGCGTCCTCACTCAACGATCGTTGAGTGGAAAGCTTTGAGTGACTGACATGCCCTGGGACACACCCGTGTCCCAGGCTGTGTTCACCCCCCCCCCCCACCCCCACCCGACGACCATTGACTGCAAAATCGTCGATCATGCGACCAGCGCCAAACCCGAGCATTACACGCCCCTTGGACACGCCCGTGTCCCAGGCCTTGTCACCTCTACCAAATCCCAGACTTGGCTCAAAATGCTACCCGTAAATCTTTTGAGTTTTGAGGCGTTACAACTCTATCCCTCTTAGAAGAATTTTGTCCACGAAATTACCAAAGGAAAAGAAAACAGAAGACAAAAAGCGGTACTTGAGTGAAATAACTCTAGGTACTCCTTAAGCATGGTCTACTCCTATTCCCAAGAGAGCTCCTCACGGCCTCAATTGTCCAAACAAACCTTGACCATTCTGATCTCCTTGTTACGAAGTCGCTTGACTTCAGAGTCCTCAATACAAATGGGCTTGACCTTAGTTGTCAACCCTTCGTCCACCGGTACTTGATCAACTGCGATCACCTGCGAAGGCTTTAGCACCGCCTTCCGCAACACTGAAATGTAGAATACATCGTGTATACCACTTAACTCCACCGATAGCTTCAGACGGTAAGCCGCTTCACTGATCTGCAACAGGACCTAAAATGTTTCAAGGTATCTCGGGCTTAGCTTCTTCAAGCATCATACCCGTGAAACACCCTTGAACGACTTTATCTTCAGATATACCCAATCGCCAACCGTGAACTCCACGTTCCGGTGCTTGGCATTATAGTATTTAGCTTGTCTATCCTGAGCAATCAGCAAACGCTCCCGAATGGTTCGTACCACTGAAGTAGCGCTTTCCACCTCTTGCTTTTTGTACAACCTTGCCTCACCCGTTTCTAGCCATGACAACGACGTGCGACACTTCCTACCATATAGGTCCTTGAAGGGTGCCATTTGTATACTCGCTTGGTATCTATTGTTGTACGCAAATTCCACCAGATACAAGTGGTCTTCCCAATGCTTTTCGAAGTCTAGAATGCACATGCGGAGCATGTCCTCCATGGTTCTGTTGACCCTCTCGGTCTGCCCATCCGTCTGCAGATTGAAGGTTGTGCTGAACTTCAACTTAGTTCCGAGCATCTGTTGCACCAACCTCCAATCATTGGACGTGAAACGCACATCTTAGTCACTCACGATGTTGCGGGGCACACCGTGAAGCTGCATAATATTATCCACATATAACTTTGCTAGTTTCTCCACAGAATCATCATTCCTATGCGGAATGAAGTGCGACACTTTTGTTAACCGATCTACGATCACCGCGATGACGTCGTTTCACTTCTGCGACATTGACTATCTATGCACAAAGTCCATCAAAATGTCGTCGAACTTCCACTCCGGAATAGGCAAGGATTTCAAGAAACCCCCTGGCTTTTGGCACTCTGCCTTTACCAAGGCGCAAGTCGGATATTTAGCCAAAAATAGTGCCACATCCTTCTTGAGCCCTGGCCACCAGAATAACTTCTTTAGGACCCAGTACATCTTCGTGCTCCCTGGGTGGATTGATTACTTAGTATGATGAGCCTCGTACATCAACTCTACCCGTAGATTTCCCACGTTTTGGATGCACAAACGATTGTCCTTCCTTAGTAGCCCACCTTCAACTGAAAACTGGGAATTTGACCCATACAATGCTGCATCCATGAGCTCATTCATGCTGCTATCCAATTCCATAGCCTGCTGAATGCGATCAACCAGGTCATACTGAACTTCCGTCTAGTTCAATAACACTTTGGCGCTAGTCTACTTGTCCACACAACAGATCTCTAACGCCTCCAACTCCCGAATTAACCTCCCATCATGAACCGACAACTAGTTGGCTTGGGCGGGAGCCCTGCGACTCAACGCATCTGCAACTGCGTTGCCTTTCCCGGGAACAAAATGGATTTTGAACATGTAGTCCCCAAGGAACTCCATCCATCTCCGCTGTCTCATGTTCAAATCTTTTTGATCCAGCAGGTATTTTAGGCTCTTGTGGTCGGTGTAAATATCGACCTTTATGCCGTACAAATAGTGCCTCCACAACTTTAATGCAAAAATCACGGCCACTAACTCCAAGTCATGGATCGAATAATTCCTTTTGTGCACTTTCAGCTGACGCGAGCCATACGGAATAACACTGCCATGCTGCAGCAGCACGCAGCCGAAACCACTGCCTGAGGCATCGCAGTATATCTCAAAACCTTCGGTCCCACTCGGCGAACTTAGCACTGGCGCCATGGTAAACCGACTCTTCAACTCTTCAAACACTTGCGCGCACTCCTGCGTCCATACAAACTTCTGATCTTTCCTTGCCAACATCGTGAGAGGTAACGCTATCCGCGAGAAGTTCTCCACGAAGCGCCTTTAATAGCCGGCAAACCCTAGAAAACACCGGACTTCTGCTACCGAAGATAACACAGGCCACTCTCGTATCGCAACAATCTACGCCGGATCTACCGCAATCCCTTCTCCACTGAATATGTGACCAAGGAACGCCACTGAGGATAACCAAAACTCGCACTTAGAGAACTTTGTGTATAGTTCGTTCCGCCTCAACGTCTCCAAAACCAGATGTAGATGCTTGAAGTGATCTTCTTCGCACTGCGAGTACACCAATATGTCGTCAATAAATACGATCACAAAACGGTCTAGGTACTCCCTAAACGTTCTGTTCATCAGATCCCTGAATACGGATGGCGCATTAGTCAGCCCGAACGACATGACCGTAAACTCGAAATGCCCATACCTTATTTTGAACGCTGTCTTTGGGATATCACTCTCCCTTATCCTCAGCTGATAGTAACCGGACTTCAGATCTAATTTTGAATATACCGACGACCCGACTAACTGATCAAAAAGATCATAAATCCTTGGGATCGGGTATTTGTTCTTTTCCGTTAACTTGTTCAGTTCTCTGTAGTCGATACACAGCCGCAAACTTCCGTCCTTCTTCTTAACAAAGAGGACCGGTGCGCTCCAAGGTGACGAACTTGGATGCACATAACCTTGCTCCATCAAATCCTCCAGTTGAACCTTTAGCTATGCCATCTCCTTAGGCGCCAACCTATAAGGAGAGCATGACACAGGTTTGGCACCTGGCACTAGCTCGATGGTGAAATCGATCTCTCGCGGCGGTGGGGCTCCGGGAAGATAGTCTGGGAACACGTCGGGGTACTCGCATACCACTGGGATACCATCCAAAGTGGACTTAGGCTTTACATCCTCCACTAACGTGAAAAACAGCTCTGCGCTAGCACGAACTTCCTTGACCACCTGAAGAGCAGACATCAACGTCTTGCTCGAATCCTTCAATCCCGCAAACGTTGTATCCCGCCCAGCACCCAGCTTGACATCTTTATAGTTACAATCAATAAAAGCCTTATGCTCCGAAAGCCAGTCCATACCAAAGATGACGTCGAACTCTACTAGCGGCACCAACGATGCTAGTAAGTCGAACTCCTGACTTACAATATGAACCCTTACGACACAAACTCTGCCCGCACTCATAGAACACCCATTTGATAGCAACACGTCAAATTTATCCTTCTCCATCGAAGAAGGGACTCTGATGCCTGATATGAAACCTTCGGACGAAAAGGAGTGCGAAGCTCCCGTATCGAATAGTGCCCTTGTCGGACTATCGCAAATCAAAACAAAGCCTATACAAACAGTAATAAGCAAACAAGCACTAGGTAATAGTATTTAAAGCTAACTTGCTATAAATAAAACCGTACCTATCACCACATCCGCTTGTTTGATGGCCTCCTACTGGCCAAGATTGTAGACTCTTGGTTGAGTCGGAGCATAATGGGATGCGGTTGACTCCACCGCCTTGCCCTTTTCTTCATAGGTTGCTCCCTGCTTCCTCTCAGACTTTGGACGTTCGCTCCAACAGTCACGGGCGAAATGTCCTAACTTCCCACAAGTAAAACAAGCGCCCGGGGTTCGGTTGGTAGTTGCCCCCGAGGCACCCGAAGAAGGGGTGGACCCGACGTCCTAGCCTTCTTATTCCACCTTCGAAAACCAGACTTTGAAGTCGGCACCTTGAACTCTGACTTCCTACCACTGGAGTCATTCTTTGCCTGAACATTCTTCATGTCTTTCTCTAAAGACCGGGCCGTGTTGACCAAGGTCAGGAAACCCTGCATCATCGACCCCGATAGTAGCAGTCTCAAGTCATCCCTTAGACCTTCATAGAATCGGCTTATCTTGCGCTCCTCATCAGCAAAGGTAGTGATTGCATACCGACCTAATCGAGTAAACTCGTGGAGATAGTCATCCACGCTGCTCTCACCTTGCACTAGCTTCTGGAACTCATTTTCCATTGCTATCCTCTGAGCTGAGTGGAGGTATCGAGCCAAGAACAATCCCGAAAACTCCTCCATCGAGACGTCAGTGAACTGCCTACCCCTCAGATGGTGTAGCTCCAAGCCTTCCCACCATAGTCTTGCGTTACCATCCAGCAAGAATGTGGTAACTATGGTCTTCTGCCACTCTTCAGTCTCAGTAGCTATAAGCACTCTCTTAATCCTAGAGAGCCAATCCTCTGCTTGAGTTGGGGTTCCCGTCCCCAATAACACTGGAGGATTGAAGCCCATTACGTGCTTAAGCTGCTTATCCGTTGCACTCCTACGCAACACTGGCTCCACTACAACCTGCCCCACTCTCCTTGGCTCCGCCAATTGGAGCGGTACTTGCTCCACAGTAGGGACAGGCTGCTGCACTTGCCTCGCAGGATGCGCATTGATCATCGCAAACACTGCTTCCGCAGCCAATCGAATGGTCTCAGCCGAAGGAGGTGTTGCCGGCACATCATTTGGTGCGCTGCTTGCCTCAGAAACTTGATGTTCTGACCGCCCAGCACCACTCCTGGTCACCTATAATCGTAAAAAACATTGATAAGCGACCAAACAACATTGCAAAACGCAATTATAGGAACACGCGGGTTCCTCAAACATGTGTATTTTCATTCCTAAGTGGACATTCATGGGTTCTTTTCATGTTATAACGATGACGCACACACATGTACTCACCACCCCTTAAAGTGAATTCGTCCACGAATTTATTTAATCCTGACCGAAACCGGTAGTTTGATACTGATGAGTCCCCATTTCATATCTATTTTCGGACTCATCTGGGCTCGTTTTCTTGTCTTTGCACTATCATTTAGCGCCATTAGCACTCCTTTTGGTTCGCTATGTCATTACACGTCTTGTGCACTCTTTTAGCCTATTCTTGTGCATGTGTGTATTTCCCTCGTGTGATGCATTTTGTATATTTCTGTGACTGCCATGATCGACAGCGCGTGCAGTTTTCCTGCAGGTTCGGGGATCGTGTGGGCATCTGACATAGGACTTTCACCATTTTTGGCAAAGGAGTCAATGGTCGTGCGTTTTTACCCACGCACGACCATCGACCTCTTTGGCGCACGACCATCGGTCGTGCGCAGCCTGAGCTCTCATTTCATTGTCCTGTCCCGCCATATCGCACGATCACAGCCATACCGCGCACGATCACTGCTCGTGCGCTGCCGGTCGTGCGCAGTCATGCCATCTTTTTCCACTTTTCTGTCCCATATCGCACGATCACCACCCTTGCCGCGCACGATCACTGATCGTGCGCTGATGATCGTGCGCGTGCTTAAATTTCCTAGTGCAGGTTCTACAGGTTGTTGCCGCACGGGCACTGACATTGTTCGCGTACGACCACTGGTCGTGCGCCGGTGGTTGTGCGCGCTATTTAATTCTGCTTCTATAAATTGGCCTGCTCCGCGAATTAGGTCAACAGACCTTGATCGAACTTGGCCGCCACTTCGCCCTTCAGCATTTCAGACGCTCCATCCATCTCCACTTTCATCCCTACCATCGGGAGGTGA
This sequence comes from Platanthera zijinensis, assembly GCA_039513925.1. Lineage (NCBI taxonomy): Eukaryota > Viridiplantae > Streptophyta > Magnoliopsida > Asparagales > Orchidaceae > Platanthera > Platanthera zijinensis. The sequence continues at coordinate 42,532,159 of CM077083.1, forward strand.
TTTCCAGCGATTCTAAAGCATTCCACATCCTTCGGTGACCCTCCCGGCCATTAACGACCTCTTCTCCGAGCTTTCTACCGAAGAATAAGATGACGGAGACGACCTAGAGAACGAACTCAAAGGCCCTCGAGGTGACAGCTCGTCGGTACCGGAAGCCTCCTCGGACTGCGTGTGGAAGCGGATTGACAACCCGCACCTCCGGCCAACAACCGCGGTGGATCTTCACCCTCTTGGTTTACTCTTCTTCTACCTTCCTTGTAGTGTATGAATGAGTCAAGCTTGTTATGAACTTCGAATTTCTAGTTATTTGTATTTGGATTTTTGTTGTTTAAACTTGTTTGTGGGATTTGTGTTGTGATGCGCCTCGCCCCATCTCACTCCCACCGTTCCACTTGATTGCACTCCGCACTTAACACCTCACCCACTGGCTCACCGTCCACTCGCCCTACCGAAGTACGACATAGCGGCCGATACACCCATCTCGCCTTGCGAAGCGGTGAATGCGACCCGCATTGTTAGCTTTAATTTCTTTGTTTGTAAGAACACAAACCTCAAAGCCCCTTTTGTTTCTTCTTTCATTTTACAAACTGTATTAGCAATAATTTCGGATCGTTCGTCGTTCCACGCCAACTGCATTCCTCAAGAGACCGACCGGAGAGCTTGCCGTATTTACACGCATCAAGTTTTTGGCGCCGTTGCCGGGGAATGCAACTGTAGAACGACCACGATGTACGAAAGTGTTGTTATAGAGTTAGTTGTTTTTCTTGACCGCTATTCCTCTGCTTTGTTACCGCAGTGAATGCAAGGATGCGCTGCTAGAGATCTTGCAGCTTACGACCCCGAGATAGAACGAACTCTTCGCGCACAAAGGCGTGCCGCTGCCATCAATCTAGTCCCAATAGGGGACCATCTGAACATTGATGCCGGGAATCATGTCGGAGGAATCCTTCATGGTGACCGAAACGGCGATGAAAATGAAGTGAGCTCGCCCTAGGTTCGCACCATGAGGGACTACACCACACCGACTGTTGGGAGTATTTACCCCGGCTTTGGACCGGCGATCACCAACCAGCAGTTTTGATGGAGCCGACTTCCCACGACATGTGGCCAAGGAGCGTCCTCCCTCTGACGATGATGGTGACCCGGTAGATATCAATGGAGACGACGGCCCGCATCTACTTGAAGACGGCGATGGCGCACTGACACATAACCATGAAGAGCGTCGCCACAATAGGCGTCCGGAGCGTAAGCCCATTTATAATTTATTAATGATAAATATTAATAAATTATGATGGAGTAATAATATATTTTATTACTTGTTTTATTTCGAATTATCATTTTATTTCATGTTTTAAGTTCATGTAAGATGGGTGCTTATAACCATCACGTATTATTTTAATTATTTCATTTCATGAGCTATGATGGGTGCATATAACCATCACATGTTAATTTTTGAATTTTGAATTTTGAAGTTTGATTGGAGGGAGATTGAGTGGTGTAGCCTATATATAGGCATATATCTTTTCATTATTGCTTAGTGAATGAATAAAGAAAATCGAATTTCAAGATTGAAATCCTCCTCCTCCCCAAGGTAAAATTCGGCCCTTCCTCTCTTCCTCTTCCACTTGGCCGCCGACCACCTTTCTTTCTCCTCTCTCTCGGTTTCCTCTCTTCCTCTCCTTCCCCATCACCTCTTTGCAACCTAGCAAACCCGAGCCATCTTCCTTCCCTCACCTAGCCGACCACCTCCAACAACCACCAAACCCGAGTCCCCTCCTCCAACCAAGAGAATCGGCCACCACCCTTTTCCATCCCTCCAAGCCGAGCCATCATCAACACCACCAAGGCCGACCACTACTTCCCTTCATAAAACTGGCCACCACCATCTCAAACCCGAGCTCCCTCCACCACCATCAAAACCGACCCCCCCCCCCTCCAAAAATCTCATTCCTAAACCAAAATATTCTCTTCCATATTCCCCTCTTATTCTCCATAATCTAAATATACCTCCTACCATAATTTCTCTACCTATCATAATTGAAAAATAACTTTCCTAAAATATTCCGATATCCTGCCACCTTTTCTCTCTCCTGTCTTATCTGGAATTATTCTTTCCATATTCAGAAGATTTCGCCAGGACTTTCCAAATACAGCGTGACACGAAGAAGGCGACGAATTTCTCTCCCTCTAGCGTATCTCTGGTGGTACCGTTGAGGAACGATTCCAGTTGAGCGTAACCGGATTAATCCAATCCGGTTGTGTAACGAAAATCTCTACTTAACGTGTTTCTCTTCCTTAGATAAATCTTGTGGCTTTGGCAAATTGCGCATTTTGTGTAACGCTTGATTTTTCGTGGTTTTTTTATTTTAGTTATTGTCTTGTTTATCGTATTTTCGTTTAAGTTCGTGAGGCGTGGCGGCCCTCGTTTGTATTTTGTTGGGAGAGAACCACCCTTGCCCGAATATTTTGTTTTCGGTGGTTTCTCTTTTGGTACAACACGCTCGATCGAACCGTGTGGGTTCTTTTCGCTTGAGAGGACCTTGGCCTATCGCCTTGGTACTATCTTGAAGGGCTTTGCGAACCCTCCGTAATTGTTGTTTAGTAATTATATTAATTAAACCGCTGCAACGTTAAATGCTAGAGTGTAACCTGAGAATTATTCGAGAGCGTCGCGTTAATTTGTCGGCCACCAAAACGCTCGAAAGAGCAGGCCTACATCAATTTGGTATCAGAGGGAGATTCTCGTCAATTTCCTAATTGGCAATCCACCCCTCTCAAAATTCAAAATTCAAATTTAAAATTTAAAATTTCAAATTTCAAATTTCAAATTTCGAATTTCAAATTTCAAATTTCAAAATTTCAAATTTCATATTTCAAATTTCAAATTTCAAAATTTCAAATTTCAAATTTCAAATTTCAAAATTTAAAATTCAAATTCATAATTTCCAATTTCAAATTTCAAATTTCAAATTTCAAAATTGAAATTTTCAAATTTCCAATTCCAAATTCAAAATTTAAAATTTTTCTCAAAATCTAAAAAAATAAAATTCTGGAAATTCTCTATCTTATTTTTAATAAGAAATCAAAAAAAAATTATTTTTCATTAAGTCATTATTTTTATTAAGTTATTTTAAAATTTAATAGTTGGTCTGCAAATAGCGACCTTAAGAAAATTTTAATTTTCTTAAAATTTAAAATTTAAAATTTCTGTAATTTATCAATCTAATTGTTAGTAAGAAAATCAAAAAAAATTTATTTTTCATTAAGTATTTATTTTTATTAATAAATTTAAAATTTAGTATTTGGTGTGCCAATAGTAGCCTAGATTTTTATTTTCTCAGTAAAAAAAATCCAGCAAAATTTTTTAATGATCCTCATATTTTTCCAGCAAAAACCCTATTTTATCATATTTAAGACCCTAGTGGTTAAACAGGAATAATTCCATCTTCGTTAGAGTTAAGTTGTCCTGGTACCCTTTTCCTTGCACATGCACTAAGTCCAGGTGAATTTTCTCCCCGGTTCGCGCTAAGATGGCTTATGACGTACATGCTACTCATTCCCACACTTATCCTCCCACGTTTAGTAGGACCCCCACGTATGACGGGTTAGGGTGTCCTAAAATTTTTAGGGATTGGCTTAAGGGTATAGAATTTTATTTTAATTGTCACTTTTGGGATGACTACGAGAAAGTTAACTTTGCCCGAGAGCGATTAGTTGGTCGAGCCCGATTATTTTGGTTAAACGAAGAGCGTCGTGTTGGTAGCTATCGTTATGCTTGTCCGCACATGCGTAGCCTCCTCTCGGATCAATTTGATCCCGCCTACCTGCGCACTAATAGCACCATACCCGTTAGTACGAATAGTTACGACACTAGACCCGTATCTGCTTATAGGAGTGACCCTATGCCTCAGGATAGATCATATCCCCAGAGAGGTAGTAATACCCAAAGTGTGTCTTGTCCCACCTATAGGGAACATAAGCCATTTGGACCCCAAAATTTGAACTCGAAAGAGGTTACTATTAGGGTGTTTGCTTCGTTAGCCTCGACATCTAAGCCCTCTGATATAGTGACTGATACCTTTGAGTATTCCTATGTGGATATAGAATCTCTGGATGATGAAGTTAATCAGCTAGGTGAGAGTCTTCCTTCACTTACGATAGTGTCTGACTCTCCTGTTGAACCTGAGGATGTGATTAGGACTGAGCCTGTCACTGAGGACGAGGCAAGTTTCACTGACGCTTTTAGTGACGATGAGGATACTGGATATCCCAGTGATTTGGATGAGGATTTCTCCCCTGAGGAATCATCTCCAATCCCCTTCGACGATATTTTATTCATGGAGTCTTCTGATGACCCTGATTCAGAAGACGTTCCAGTAGAGTCGGTAGAGTCATCCGAAGCTGAGAGCGTACCTGTTACTGAATTAGGTGATGACTTGCTAGGACCCGACATTATTAAGGTTGACCCAGGCTTATTATATATTTCTACGGTATTGGAAGAGTCACCTTGGGATGGATGTTCAGTTTGGGATAAGCTTAGTGTTATACATCCGGGAGTTAGTCCTTTGACGTTATCATCGCTTCTTGGGATTCGAGCTAATTTTTATACTCCCCTGGATTCGATTTGCCCATCCCCTATTGCTGACTTAGACGATGTCCCCACCTCATGGGAAGAATTGGTCGACATAAAATGTGAAGCTGTAGTAGATTCACCCCGCGAGGAAATATTATCTTTGGATGACGGTAGCACTGAGGGCCCGATAGATTTTTCTTTGATGATAGCTCCTTTGCCTGAGGCCCAAGGTAGTTTAGAAGTTTTATCGGATATAAATTTGCATACCTTAGGGACGATCACTGAAGCTAAATTGAATAAAATATCTAATGCGTTAGAATACATGTCGGCTGATTTGGTGGATTCTTTCTGTGGTGAAAAGTTAACTGAGGATGAGTTTTCAGTGAGGACGAATCCACTATTCGAGTTTACTTTTGATTTTAATGGCTTGCAACTGGAGGCGTTCTCCTGGACGCTTAATCCATGTTTTGACATTGAGTGTGACTTGGTTCCCCCTACGGAGTCAACCCTGCCGACTCTCCCTCCGGTTCCCTTAGCTCGAGTAGATGAGTTTGTCATTTTTAGCCCTCTATATTTAGAGAAGTTTATTATTCTCGCCTTCCCGTTAGACTTACTTATAAAGATGTGGGTGAACGTAGTTGGTGACGAGCGTTTTCTGAAAGCCTATTATTATGATATTTTTAAATCTAAGTTTAACACCAAATTTAAAACGATAACATTAGGCTCCACTGATTTGATTTTTGAACTGAAAGAGCCCGTGCCACCTGACTTAATTTCGTTATTTTCTACTATTAATTCCAGTCATGTTGCACATGGGTTCTCCCCTCATGGTTTTAATTTAATTAGGCGCGTTTTTCATTTCTTGATCCTTCTAAATGTGTCCATTAAATTACTTGCTATGTTGTATCAAATAATCTTCCACCGCTATATGAAAGATTTGGTTTGGATTTGTCTCACCCCCGAACGGATGCCCCCGGGCACCTTAGAAATATTAACGAATTGGCTAGTCTACTTTTTATGGATTTTACGGAAATATGGTGACATGACGTTTCTATTAAAATTTTCCACTGATTGGGGCATAGCTCCTATTTTCATCGTTACATATTTTACGCTTTATGCTTTAATGCCACTTGAAATGTCTACCTCTCCATATATATTTTCCACTATGTTTTCTATTGGGTTGGGTGGTGACAGTTTTCTTGGATCGTTCTCCTTCTCGATCCCCATCGGAGGTACGTTGGTGGATGTTGTTGAAATTCTTTTTCCTTCTTTGGCTAACGCGTATTTGAGGTCCCTCCAAGACCACCTTTTGCCATGCAGGTCCTTCTTCCCCGCCGATGACCTTTCAGGCGAGTACACACAGGCATACTCATCAGTGATGAGTATTTTTAAGAGGGGGAGGATTGATGGAGCCGACTTCCCACGACATGTGGCCAAGGAGTGTCCTCCCTCTGACGATGATGGTGACCCGGTAGATATCAATGGAGACGACAGCCCGCAACTACTTGAAGATGGCGATGGCGCACTGACACATGACCATGAAGAGCGTCGCCACAATAGGCGTCCGGAGCGCAAGCCCATTTATAATTTATTAATGATAAATATTAATAAATTATGATGGAGTAATAATATATTTTATTACTTGTTTTATTTCGAATTATCATTTTATTTCATGTTTTAAGTTCATGTAAGATGGGTGCTTATAACCATCACGTAGTATTTTAATTATTTCATTTCATGAGCTATGATGGGTGCATATTACCATCACATGTTCATTTTTGAATTTTGAATTTTGAAGTTTGATTGGAGGGAGATTGAGTGGTGTAGCCTATATATAGACATATATCTTTTCCTTATTGCTTAGTGAATGAATAAAGAAAATCGAATTTCAAGATTGAAATCCTCCTCCTCCCCAAGGTAAAATTCGGCCCTTCCTCTCTTCCTCTTCCACTTTGCCGCCGTCCACCTTTCTTTCTCCTCTCTCTCGGTTTCCTCTCTTCCTCTCCTTCCCCATCACCTCTTTGCAACCTAGCAAACCCGAGCCATCTTCCTTCCCTCACCTAGCCGACCACCTCCAACAACCACCAAACCCGAGTCTCCTCCTCCAACCAAGAGAATCGGCCACCACCCTTTTCCATCCCTCCAAGCCGAGCCATCATCAACACCACCAAGGCCGACCACTACTTCCCTTCATAAAACCGGCCACCACCATCTCAAACCCGAGCTCCCTCCACCACCATCAAAACCGACCCCCCCCCTCCAAAAATCTCATTCCTAAACCAAAATATTCTCTACCATATTCCCCTCTTATTCTCCATAATCTAAATATACCTCCTACCATAATTTATCTACCTATCATAATTGAAAAATAACTTTCCTAAAATATTCCGATATCCTGCCACCTTTTCTCTCTCCTGCCTTATCTGGAATTATTCTTTCCATATTCAGAAGATTTCGCCAGGACTTTCCAAATACAGCGTGACACGAAGAAGGCGATGAATTTCTCTCCCTCCAGCGTATCTATGGTGGTACCATTGAGGAACGATTCCAGTTGAGCGTAACCGGATTCATCCAATCTGGTTGGGTAACGAAAATCTCTACTTAACGTGTTTCTCTTCCTTAGATAAATCTTGTGGCTTTGGCAAATTGCGCATTTTGTGTAACGCTTGATTTTTCGTGGTTTATTTTATTTTAGTTATTGTCTTGTTTATCGTATTTTCGTTTAAGTTCATGAGGCGTGGCGGCCCTCATTTGTATTTTGTTGGGAGAGAACCACCCTTGCCCGAATCTTTTGTTTTCGGTGGTTTCTCTTTTGGTACAACACGCTCGATCGAACCGTGTGGGTTCTTTTCGCTTGAGAGGACCTTGGCCTATCGCCTTGGTACTATCTTGAAGGGCTTTGCGAACCCTCCATAATTGTTGTTTAGTAATTATATTAATTAAACCGCTGCGACGTTAAATGCTAGAGTGTAACGTGAGAATTATTCGAGAGCGTCGCGTTAAATTGTCGGCCACCAAAACGCTCGAAAGAGCAGGCCTACATCAAGTTTGAGATCAAACCTGCTATCCTAAACATAATCCGGAACAATGCACAGTTCTCCGGAATGGCCACTGAAGACGCCCATCTTCACTTGGCTGAATTTTCCGAAATCTGTGCCACGTTCCGCTATGCTGGAATCCCCGACGAGACAGTCAAGCTCCGCCTTTTCCCCTTTTCCCTCAGGGACAAAGCCAAGACGTGGCTTCACTCTCTTCCGCCTGGAGCAGCCACCACTTGGGAGGCATTGACAACAAAATTTTTAGCTAAGTTCCATTCGATGGACCGGATAGTGAGCATGCGACGTGCAATTGCCAACTTTCGGCAAAATGATCAAGAAAGCCTGGCTGAGGTTTGGGAACGCTTCAACGAGTTGCTGAGGAAGTGTCCAAACCACGGATTCCAAACATGGAATCTTGTCGAAAGCTTTTATTTTTCTATTGAACCACAGCACAGGGCTATGATTGACGCCGCCTCTGGAGGGACTATAATGAATCTTGCGCCCGATGATGCATTAAGAATTTTGCAGGATACTGCCACCCACAGCGCATATTGGACTGCAGGGAGGAATATGCCACGAGGCACTAGCAGAGTTTTTGCTATGGAAGCATCCAGGCCCGCCGCTGCTGCTGCCCCAGTTATGGCAATCTCATGCCAGGGTTGTGGAGGTTTCGACCACCACAGCTTTGAATGTCAAGCAGGCGAGGTACATATTGAAACTACCTTCTTTGATGAATCAGTTAATTATATTGCGAACCAAAATAGGGGAGCACCTTATGGGAACACGTACAATCCGGGGGCGAGAAATCACCCAAATTTCTCTTGGAACCAAAATGTGCCAGGCCAACGATGGCAGCCGGGGCAGCATCAAAATGATGCGTACGCCTCTGGAAGCCAACCTCGGCCGCCTCTACCGAATTACCCCCAAGGGCCCACTGTAACAAAAACAAACTCTTTAGCAGAAATGTTCGAAAAATTCGTTGAGGTCTCCCAGACCAACATGACGAATAAGGCTGCCTCAATGCGTAAGCTAGAGGCACAATTGGGCCAACTGGCCCAAATGGTCTCTGAGCGGACCCAAGGCACGCTACCGAGCAACACCGAAAAAAACCCCTATGAGCAAGGAAAAAGCCTTGGGGAACAAAATAAAGATAAGACTCATGAGCTCGTTGTGGATTGTAAAATTAATAATGTTGAAACTACCGCTTTGTGCGATTCCGGAGCATCTAGCAATATCCTCGCCATGCAGGATGTTGCGAGGATGAACCTGCATATTGATCCAGCAATCCGGAAGTCGCTAGTTTTAGCTAATGGTATTTTTGTTGACACCGAGGGGGGTGTAAAAGAAGTTGAAATCGAGGTTAACGGGAAGTGCATAACCACTGATTTCCAGGTATTGGGACCCAAGGAAATTAATTCGATTCCTATATTGGGGGTTCCATTCCTGAAGGCTAGCGGCGCATCTCTTGATTTCTCCAAAGGATGCGTAACTTGGCCGGTTGTTGCTTCAACCTTGGATGTCGCTCCTGCACATGACCCTCTTCTCCATAACGATAATTTTCATAGTGCTGCAGATATTCAGATTGGATTGGAATTTGCCTTGGTGAGTGATACTCAGATGAAGGAGATGATTGGTGAAGTACCTTCCGAGGAGGTGATCAAGAATGATGAGAAGGAGTTCAAGGAAGAGGCCAAATGCACCGATGCAAGGGCCACCTTCCCGTCTCATGTCGCGTCGATTTTTGAACATAGCAAAACTAGTTTTATTCGGGAGAAATCCCTGGACAGTGAATTTTGTAATATTGTCTCAAACTCTGCTAAGCGATCAGTAGCTTGGGCTGATCCGGTTGTCGTTTTGGTACCGGAAATGAAGCCGCCAACTAAAAAATTGGAACTCCCCGTGGACCGCAACATTTGGAAATCTCCTACGGTGGTGAAGCTGAAAAAGGCTAAGCGTATACGCGATGAGCGTTATGCCTCCCTAAGGCATGAGGAGGTGCACATTCGGAGTAAAGGGAAAGTCCTTTCTCCCGATGAAAAAAGGCACTCTGCTTTTCCCTCGCTCCCCACCGGAGAGATTTATCACAAGTCCACGTTTAGCTGATTGCTCCGCCCTTTTCTTGATTATCGCTTATGCTTGTGCTTACTTATTTTCCTGCAACCCTTTTCTTTTTATTTACTGCAAGAACAATTTATAAACTGCTAATACAGGTATTTGGTCCACCTTAAGGACGGTAAACAAAAGGGCTATTCGGGAGACAACCCAAGCTTGGACCTCTGTGGTCCTTCTTCTTTTTGTGCTTTTTATTTCGCTTGCCTATTTTATTTTTCTGTTATTTGTTTTTTTTTTGTTCAACCTAATTCGCAGGTACAGTATATTTTTGTGGGATCCAGCAACCTCCGCCTTCTAGTATGCTCCTTCTTTGGAGCATAGGTACCCTTTCTCCTCAGGCCTCTTTTTATTTTAGATGACTATTTTCATTTCTGCCTGTTTTCATGCAAGTCTGGGGGGAGCCGCTTATGCACTCCACGAGCACACTGATAGCATGCCAGTAGTTTTATTTTATATTTCAGTATTGTAGAATCCTGCTGCACACACCTTACCACCCACACAAGCGCGCACTTGACCACGCACACGGCTCGAGTCAATGTTATCGTTTTGTGTCAATTTTAAAACAGCGGTGCTGACTTAGGATTTTAATTTAGAGTAGTTCAAAGCTCGTGCAGTGCTCCTAATCGAGTACTCTCGTGGTGTAGAAATTGTATAGATTTAATTTTTATTTATACTTGCAAATTTATATTTTTTCTGCATTCGTAAATGATGTTTGCCCTACTCAAAATAGTGAATCCGGAGCAATCTGTCGGTAGCGTAGGAATGTGTGTAGGCGTCTCTAGCTTCGTATTGCTCGAGTCGGGAGGAAGGATCATTTTTCTCGGTAGCTAAGAACTTGCCCCAAGCTACTTTCGAAGCATTGTTGCATGGTTAGTCTAGTGTGAGAGTGATGTAGGCCATCATATTGGCCCGGTTGAGCTTTGTACCCTTCCTAACGTCGCCCTCGCTAGCCCCTTTGTGCCTACCCTTCCTTTTGATTCAGCTCCACTGTTATTTCACCAAAGCCTCTTAGCCAATCCTAGTCGCACACCCAAATAGAGCTTTCGTACTTCATATTTTCATTTTGGGTTGTGATGTGGTGTATTAATTGTGAAAAAGTGGAAGTGCGCACAAGTAAATCTGCTGAATTGTTCAAAATAAAGAGATGAAGAAGAAAAGAAAAGAAAGAAAAAAAAAGAGGAATTGAAATGAAATGTGAAAAGAAAAAAAAATTTGATTGAAAATCTTGTTGAAAATGATTTTGATTTGGAGTAGGCGGTGCACACACCCATGTTGCAAAAGTTAAGTCTGGGGGTGTGGTGCACTCGCGCGTTTGGTGGTTTGCCGAGGGATTCTCTTAGGCGAGCTTATTTGGGTTAGGTGCTAAGCCTTTCTTTTTATCATTGTTTACCTCACCGTAACCCAAGCTCCATCATTACCCGAAGTCCTACGGACTCACGCTAGAGTCAAACTAGTGCTGTGGAGAGAGTGTGAACGGGCAAGCATATGGTCCCCGACATTGGTGGATTCCTTTGGATGTGATCACGAGCCCCGATCTTTGGCAATGTTTAGCCAAGCGACCCACCTATTTTCTTCCTACGCATGACCGAACGATTCTCCGGCATTCAATTTTTGAGTATTGACAATATTTATTTACTTTTGTCGAAAGTTATAAATTTCTTAGCATAATTAGAAATTTCTTCTATTATATTTTCTATACGCTTGAGTCTTCGATTTCTCGTTCTACTTTAGATCGAAGTTACTTCGTCAGCTAGCTATTTTAGAGTTCACGAGATGATTGTTTGCCCGGGACGTGCAACTGGTTAAGTCTGGGGGTGTGATGAGTCCCCATTTCATATCTATTTCCGGACTCATCTGGGCTCATTTTCTTGTCTTTGCACTATCATTTAGCGCCATTAGCACTCCTTTTGGTTCGCTATGTCATTACACATCTTGTGCACCCTTTTAGCCTATTCTTGTGTGTGTGTATTTCCGTCGTGTGATGCATTTTGAATATTTCTGTGACTGCCATGATCGACAGCGCGTGCAGTTTTCCTGCAGGTTCGGGGATAGTGTGGGCGTCCGACATAGGACTTTCACCATTTTTGGCAAAGGAGTCAATGGTCGTGCGTTTTTACCCACGCACGACCATCAACCTCTTTGGCGCACGACCATCGGTCGTGCGCAGCCTGAGCTCTCATTTCATTGTCCTGTCCCTCCATATCGCACGTTCACCAGCCATACCGCGCACGATCACTGCTCGTGCGCTGCCGGTCGTGCACAGTCATGCCATATTTTTTCACTTTTCTGTCCCATGTCGCACGATCACCACCCTTGCCGCGCACGATCACTGATTGTGCGCTGCTGATCGTGCGCATGCTTAAATTTCCTAGTGCAGGTTCTACAGGTTGTTGCCGCACGGGCGCTGACATTGTTCGCGCACGACTACTGGTCGTGCGCCGGTGGTCGTGCGCGCTATTTAATTCTGCTTCTATAAATTGGCCTGCTCCGCAAATTAGGTCAACGGACCTTGATCGAACTTGGCCGCCACTTCGCTCTTCCACATTTCAGATGCTCCATCCATCTCCACCTTCATCCCTACCATCAGGAGGTGATTTCCGGCGATTCTAAAGCATTCCACATCCTTCGGTGACCCTCCCGGCCATTAACGACCTCTTCTCCGAGCTTTCTGCCGAAGAAGAAGATGACGGAGATGACCTAGAGAACGGACTCAAAGGCCCTCGAGGTGACAGCTCGTCGGTACCGGAAGCCTCCTCGGACTGCGCGTGGAAGCGGATTGACAACCCGCACCTCCGGCCAACAACCGCTGTGGATCTTTACCCTCTTGGTTTACTCTTCCTCTACCTTCCTTGTAGTGTATGAATGACTCAAGCTTGTTATGAACTTCGAATTTCTAGTTATTTGTAATTGGATTTTTGTTGTTTAAACTTGTTTGTGGGATTTGTGTTGTGATGCGCCTCGCCCCATCTCACTCCCACCGTTCCACTTGATTGCACTCCGCACTTAACACCTCACCCACTGGCTCACCGTCAACTCACCCTACCGAAGTACGGCATAGCGGACGATACACCCATCTCGCCTTGCGAAGCGGTGAATGCGACCCGCATTGTTAGCTTTAATTTCTTTATTTGTAAGAACACAAACCTCAAAGCCCCTTTTGTTTCTTCTTTCATTTTACAAACTCTATTAGCAATAATTTCGGATCGTTCGTCGTTCCACGCCAACTGCATTACTCAAGAGACCGACACTCGGTGATTTATTCCCAAACTTTATTACTTGTGCGACCGGTGCGCTTGCCGTATTTACACGCATCAGATACCAAATTATAACACCCCTATCCATCACATAGCATATAGCAGTAGGTCCGGCCGGGGCCCGATGCCATATACCATGGACAGACCGGTGGGTTACTCAATGATACCATTCAACCAATACACACGTCCTACACAGAGCATCTAGCGGAAGCAATTTATTTAGTTGCATAAGTACGAACCCAGCCAACAAGCATGAATGTCCACTAACAAACCACACAGGAATGAAATACAAGGTACCAAAGAGTACTGGCCTTAAGGCCTTACAATAGTTCACAAATATTTAAACAGTTTCTTACAAACTTCGGCTCGCAGTCCGGCCACACATGATTTAAACAAAGTAAACAAACAAGGCCTTCGAGGGCCGGCTCAGCAACTTTGGCTTTGGCCCGCTATTTGCCGCTCGACTCCACAGCACCTGCAAGCACAAATCACCGCAACGGTGGCAAACAGGAATAACGGTCAGCTAAAGCTTACCAAATTATAACGATTCCGCCCCCAACCTCGAGGCGGCAAAGCTTTTTCCCTTCACTTATATTAGTATAAACAAATAGGATTGTGAAAGTACAATTTAAGCACACTTCACCACAGGTGTAGGCACGCACGGCCGCACACCCCGTTCTCTCAGGGCACTTACACGGTGAACCCGGTCCACCACCGCCCCAAGGATGGCAATCTCGTGAGCATAATGTCTTCATGGCTTAAACCGAAGACCCTCCCTCTATGCCATCGGCAGGCCACTAAACTAACAAAATAGAGCAGGTACGGATTCACTCATCTTGCTGCTCACACAGGCACGACACTAATAGTCATCGGCGCGAGCTAAGTTTCCCCGTAACCCGTAAATCGATCAAACAATGTACATAACCCAGTTATGTACAATGATGGCTCCCGGACCACCAACAATGGCTGAATCACGCTTCTGCCCAGATTTCCGGGTGCGCCTTGGGGTTAATCCCCAAGGATCCCTGCTACAATCTACCATGTAGAAACCCAAAAACACAAAAGACACGGAGTCTTCTCAGGCTAATAATGCATATCAAATCATCACCGATCCAGACCAACACGTTCGGGTAGTCTTCACACACAATGCCTATGCCCGTATTTCGATTCTGGACTCTAAATAAGTGGGACTTTACATATCTACCCCAAGGAACACTGCAAACTCGCTGCACACTCGTGGGAGAGGTTTTCCCATGCAAAAGAAGAGAGCTTCACATGCTCAAGATGAGAATAATTACCCTAGCGTTTTTCCTTGGCGCCATGGAAAACTACGCAAATCAAAAGCACCGCGATGATCTTGCCTCCGCAGATCTAGGCTTGGTTTGCGATTTGGCGCTCCGAATCTCCTCAGGCGGGCGGATCTTCCACTTATTACCAACTCCTTTCTCTCCCTTCTCTCTAAGTTTTAGAAAGAGAATAGCTAAGTGAAAGTTAAGGTTTAAACCCCCAATACCGGCCTTAACCCTAGCATGGAGAGATCTGAGCCATTAGATCCAAAAATAATGAAACGAACAGCTGCGATATGGCCAAAAAATAAACTTCCTGGGCCGAACACGGCTTGTGACACGCCCGTGTCCAAGGCCGTGTAACTCATTCGCCGTCAAAACCATCGCATCCCAAAAAGAACACGGGCCCTCGACACACCCATGTCAGGCTTGACACACCCGTGTCACCCAATACACGCCCGTATAGCTGGGCGTGTTCCTCCAACGACACAGGTCCAAAACATCCAGTGCACGATACGGCCATGTGACATGCCCGTGTCACATTCCCTGTGCTAGACACGCCCTGGGACACGCTCGTGTCCTAGGTCGTGTAGCTGCCTTAGCACAACTCGTCAAACGAACCGAGCACGACACGAGTATTCAACACGCCTGTGTCGAATTTTACACGCCCGTGTCGGACCCGAACATGCCTGGGCTCAGGCTGTGCGTCCTCACTCAACGATGGTTGAGTGGAAAGCTTAGAGTGATTAGCACGCCCTGGGACATGCCTGTGTCCCAGGCCGTATTCACCCCCCCCCCCTCGATGACTGTTGACTTCAAAATAATCGACCACGCGACCAGCGCCGAACCCGAGCACGATATGCCCCTGGGACATGCCCGTGTCCTAGGTCGTTTCACCTCTACCAAATCCCAGACTTGGCTCAAAACGCCACCCGTCACTCTTTTGAGTTTCGGGGCGTTACAACTCCAACCTCAATTAAAGAGGGAGAACACCAAGATGAAGAAGTTATCTAAGTTGAGGAAGACACTCCATAAATAGAAGAAGCTCCTGATGTTAGGAACCTAGAGCTAAAACACTTGAGGGATCACCTGGTTGATCAAATCATAAGAGGTCTTCGTGATGGTGTAAGAACTCCAAGAGGTACTACTATTGAAAATATGCATTTGAGTTTTCTCTCGCAGGTTGAACCAAAGAAATTTGAAGAATCAAATGAAGACGCACATTGGATAATTGTAATGGAAGAAGAACTCAATCAGTTCAAGCGCTGCTAAGTCTGGAAGCTTGTACCAAGACCCAAAGGAAAAAATGTAATTGGAACAATGTGGGTCTACAGGAACAAATTGGATAAAGATGGAACCAACATCAAAAACAAAGCCAACCTTGTAGCTAAGGGATATAGACAAGAAGAAGGGATAAATTTTGATCAGACTTTTGCTCTAGTGGCAAGACTCAAACTCATCAAGTTGTTCCTGCATTTGCTACTCTCATGGGTTTCATTGTCTATCAAATGGACGTGAAGTCAACCTTCCTCAATAGTAAAATAAAGGAAGAAGTGTATGTCTAACAACCCCAAGGTTTTATTGATCCTAACCATCCTGATTATGTTTATTTATTATTTAAAGCATTTTTTGGTTTAAAACAAGCTCCACGAGCTTGGTATGAAATGCTGTCTAACTTTCTTCTTGAGAACAAGTTCACAAGTGGAAAGATAGATAAGACATTATTTCTTAGGGAAGTAAAATGCAGGATTTTGCTAGTGAAAATCTCTGTCGACGATATTATCTTTGGCTCTACTGATGATAACTTTTACAAGAAGTTTTCCAAACTTATGCAAGGGAAGTTTGAAATGAGCAGTATGGGTGAGTTGAAGTATTTCTTAGGACTTCAGGTGAAGCAATCTGAAGATGGAATTTTCATCTCTCAGACAAAGTTCACCAAGGAGTTGCTAAAGAAATTCAGAATGGAGAATGCAACCTCTATGAGGACTCCAATGGGTTCAGCTATGTCTCTAGACAAGGATAAGAAAGGAAAACCTTTTGATGAAACTAAGTACAGAAGCATAATTGGATCTTTGCTCTATTTTACTGCTAGCAGGCCTGACATAATGTTTTAAACATGTGTGTGTGCTAAATATTAGGTGAACT
This sequence comes from Platanthera zijinensis, assembly GCA_039513925.1. NCBI lineage: Eukaryota > Viridiplantae > Streptophyta > Magnoliopsida > Asparagales > Orchidaceae > Platanthera > Platanthera zijinensis. Next base: position 42,548,567 of record CM077083.1, read on the forward strand.
CTAAGGATTCTCACTACACAGTTGCAAAGCAGATTTTGAGATACCTTAAGGGAACACCAAATCTTGGCTTATAGTACCCAAGAAGTAATGAGAGCAAACTAGTTGGATTTTCAGATGTATACTTTGCAGGTAGCAAAGATGACAAAAAGAGAACTTCCGGGACATGCCAATTCCAAGGAAAAAGGCTCATATCTTGGAGCAGCAAGAAACAGAATTATGTTGCAATCTCAACCGCCGAGTCAGAATATATTTCTACAGGAAGTTTTTGTGCACAACTTCTCTGGATAAAGAATCAATTTGAAGACTAAAACTTGATGTTCATGGGCATCCCCATGTTTTGTGACTCCTCAAGTGCTATAATAATAGCCAACAATCCAGTTTCTCACAACCAAACAAAGCACATTGAATTGAGATATCATTTCATCCGAGAGCATGTCGAAAATGAGGACATCAACCTCCGGTATGTTCCAATCGATAGGCAAGTTGCAGATATCTTCACAAAGCCACTAGATGAGGCCAAGTTCTCCTTCTTCAAGAAAAAACTTGGTATGCTTAACAAGGAGCCCTGAAAAGTTCACATTTGAAGTCAAGAGAAGATTCTTCAATCAGCCACTCAGAAAATTCCAAGAGAATTTTTACTCAGTAAACCTTCTGACAAATTTAAGCTCAGAACTGGATTTCTCGAAAACTTAATGGATTTCTCGAAAACTTAATGGATTTATTGGAAAATTAACTTATATTTATAGGAAGAATGCCTTAAATGTTTTGAGAAGCATTTGGACTTCTGGACTTCTCGAGAAATCAGCTAACAAAACTTTTCGAGAAGAATTCCAACCGACATTCCTCAGGTACACTCTTCTTCATTCTTCAAGATTTTCAATTTTATATAAATAGAAAACTCCACAAAATGTCCAAATCCACCCTTTAGTTCCGCTGAAGGCCTCCGCCGCTCTTCTAGCAAACTCTGTCGTTTCGGCTCGAAAATGTCTGAAATCTCTTTTTTTTTCTTCTTCAATCAATGGCTCTAACTACAAAGATTGGCATAAATAGTGAGTTTGTTCGCTCAGGTATTGAAGAAATCTCCGACGATTTCTACAATGTCCTTCCACATCTTGAAACTGTCGGCCTTTCTTTCATTCTCGAGCATCCCTGCAAAGTGTTGGTTCTAGAAGTTGAAGAGGTCTTTAGAAATACAAAGCTTAAAAGTGTGGGAAATTGTTTAAAAAGCTCTGTCAAAGATGTGAAGATCAAAATTAAGTCGTCTTCCTTAATAAAACTCTTGAGGTTACCCTCCATTGATGAGGAAGATTATTTGGATGAACCTGATTACTCCAAGGCTCTATCATTTTCTGGCCTCTCCCAATCCACTACCTCTATTCGGAGACAACACATGAATGATGAAAGCAAGCTTTTGGCCGACATTCTTGGAAAAGTTCTCATCTGTAAGACAAGTTCAATTGGATATATCTCTTCAGACTTCTTTTGCATGATGACTGTTATAGTGTATTGCAAGAAGTTCTAATGGGGACACATGTAATTTGAAAAGATTAAGGAAAGCATGAAAGAACCTAATATTGCAAGGATGATCTCTCTATATCTGAATCAAGTTCACCCTGAAGTTTTTGACTTGTCCAAAGGTGTGTCCATTCACCACTTAAAGAAAGTCTCACTCTCATCCATCAACAGATGAGAAATAAGAATTCAAAAGCCAGGCCAAGCTCCAGCAGTTCCAAGGACTGTATTTGATTAGGACAGGACCCCATCTTCCCTTCATATTGATACAGTTGGCATATTTGTTGCAGTTGTTGAGGGAGAGCCTGCTCCTTTAGTTCATGAGGAAGATCAGCAAGCAAAGGTACCAAACACAGAGTTTCATTCATATGTTCTTACAGATCAGGTTACAAAGAAAGTTCTTTCTGATGATGTGGTGGTGGAAAAGGAAAACAGAGCTCAGTTTGATGATGAGAAAAACACCTCTGGGTATCATGTTGGCTCAGGTATGGATATTGACTATTCCTCTGATCAGGAAAATCTTCGTGATGCTCAAGTGAATGCCCAAGTCACCTCTACTGCAGTTTATATATATATAATGATTGAAGCTCTAACTTTAGGTGAACCACTTTTCATCTCTCCTGAAGAGATTCCAGAAGATTCTCAGCCCATGGAACAAATTGAGGGGGAGAATGTGGTTATGCTCTCTAATGAGGATGAAGTTACACCAGAACCTATAGAACCTCCTCTCAAAAATTTAAATTTCTCTCTACCTATCATTCTTGGTGAGGAAGGGGATGTGATGACATCTGCACAAAGAGACAAAAAATCAGTTGTTGTTGAAGAACTACTAGTCTGGATAGCTCCAACACTACCTCTTCCACTTCCTCCAGCTGCAGTCATTCCTGATGATAACCTTTTTGGTAAGATTGATTCTATGTTGACAAAGAAGAGAGAGTACTTTTACAAGTCATTCAAAGATGTAACTGAGAGAGTAACTGCTCTTGAGAAAGAAATGAGCAGAGAATTTGCTGAGATTTACAGTAATACAAATGAATTCAAAAAATTGCACAATATTGGTGGCAAGGCTTTGGACCACACTATCACTAGTGTTGGTGAAGTCATGAATCAAACAGTTACTATGGCTAACAATTAGATACTCATGCTGAAGAAAACTAAAGAACTTAACTTCAAAACCTGTGAAGAGGTTGGGAATTTCAAGGAAGTTGCCATACACGATCTAACCATAGAAGTCAGAAAGGGGAGCATAAGGTAAAAGAAAATAGAATGCAAAGTTCAAGAAATGAAGACTCGGTGGGGTAATCAACTGAAAGAGATAAGTACAAAAGTAGAAACACAGATTAAGGGTGTAAACACTTATACTTATGATACTACTGTGTGGATGCACAATCAAATTTTTCCAGAGTTTCAAGTTGATCCAAATGAGGCACCACCTCCTCATCTTGATCTAAATGTCTGTAAGCCTACATTTTCTCCCATACCTGAATAGCATGGAGTTCCTCCTGTGAATTATTCTCAAGTCTGGACTTTTGATCAGCCAGAGATACCTCAGGACCTACCTCCTGAGGTTCTAGTGCCCAAGAAAAGAAAATACAGTGATGGTTCTTCAGCCAGCCGATCTACCCCAATTCAAGAAGTTGCTAAAAGGATCAAAAAGGAATTTGCTGAAATTTGAAGTCCAACTCCAAGTCTTTAATTATTGACACTCTGAAGTTAGTTGTGGAACTTCATGATAATAAGGATGATGATTACAGTCATAAGGAGTGGGAGCTATATGAGAAATCTATGACAAAAAGAAGGGTTCATGATCGTGCATATGGCCGCAATAACCCTATTGCTCCTCCTTGTCCTCCAAAATACTGTCCAAGCCCTTTAGCTACCAGAAAAGGCAACAAGAGAAGAAGGAACAGCAACACCAGCAATAGTAGCTATGATTTATGATTGTTAGTGTTATGGAATTATGTGGACCTGTACATTTCTATGTACAAATTCTCTCTATATATAAATTTTGAATTTTGATGATCTAATTATCTCTTAACTGTCATTGAATATATTGTTTTATTTGTTAGTTAATTCTTTGATTATCTTGATATAATTCACCTTAGTGTAGAGGATTCTGACTTCTTCAAATAGGGGGAGATTGTTGGGCATTGTATCCAAAATAACCTAGATTTGTGTGAAGTCATTCTTGAACTAAGTTGAATTAATTATGTATTTTATGTTATTCTTTAGTTGAGTGCTTGCAGGTCATTATTACTAAGTGTAGACCAATGTCGGATTACAATGAGTCACTAAAAACAGGACAATGAAATGTAATCCTTCATTGTGTGACCCAAGGTGTTGAATCATGTGTAACCTTTCTATTAGGATGCACTTCATTTTCAAGTACTAAAGCAATGGAAGAAAGGAAGGGTTGCTGGTTTTCAACAAAGAAGAATTAGTTTTTCAGAGAAGAATTTACTAAGTACTTTTCTCGAGAAGATGAAGTGTATTTCTCGAGAAGTCTAAGTATAGTTCTCGAGAATGGAAAGCTATTCTCGAGATACCTTAAGACTTCTTGTAAAATTCTCAGAAACAATCTTTAAGTCTTTTTCTGGAGAAAGCCCTGAAGAATTCTCGAGAAGCCAAGTTTAGTTCTCTAGAAAGCAAAGAAGTTCTCAGGAAGTCAAAATTATTTCTCGAGAAGCTAAGTATTTTTTTCGAGACGTAAAGTTCCTTCTAGAGAAATCAGTTCTTCAGTTCAAAGAATTTGCGTTAAGTATTTTCTCGAGAAGGCTATGCCATTTCTCGAGAAAGCAAATCCTTCTCAAGAAATCATATGTCTTCTCGAGAAATAGGGTTATAGAAAACTTCTTTTTAAAATGTCTGACAGGATTTTGATATAACCTAAGTTCCACATGATTGGTCCGCGTGGATCCTTCCTTAATGATTTCAGACCATTAGACGATGTCCTATAAGAAGTCCTTTCAGAGGAATTGCTAACTCTAATAACATTATCCAGAATCGCATTCACAATTTTCCAATCGAGAGAAGTCGCGCTGTCATCCTCGTTCTTCATTGTCTCTCCTCTCTAGATCCAGGGATTCAAAGAAGACAAGATTCGACAGATAATATATTCAAGTTCTTCAAACATCTACTTGATCGTATCGGGTCCTAAGTATTTCAGCTCAAAGTTTTCTCGGGATTTCTTCCTCAACTTCTTTATAGAGATTTTCAATTTTCAAGAAGGAAGAACCTTGAAGATTTCAGATTTGAAAGAATAAAGTTTTTATTGTTATTGTAACAATTATTTTAACTCTTGTAGGAGCTTTGTCTCCGAATTTGTAGGAGCTTTATTCTCCGAGTTTGTAGGAGCTTTGTTCTACGAGTTTTTAGGAGTGTGTTATCTCCGAGTTGTAGGAGTGTTGCTCCGAGTTGTAGGATTGTTGCAATCCTAGATTTAGTGAAGTATCTGAGGCTAGCCGTGGTGCTAGATAGGTGAGGTGGAAAGTGGATGTACCCAAGATTAGGGAACCACTACAAATTTGTTGTGTTGTCTGGGTTATGCTTGGTTATTTCTTATGTCGATTACTCTCAAGTTTTTATTCCGCAAAAGATGCAGAACTCACATATTCACCCCCTCTAGGTGATTTAGGTAGGCAACTAGATACTTCATGGGCTTGAGCCCGGTACATGTCTAATGCAAAAGATCTCTCTCACATAACTCACACATCTAGCGGAAGAAAACTGAAAACCATCCTCGACCTGTCACCAAGTAGTAGCGGTAGTGCGTGGCAACTGCTCCTCAAGTCATGCCATCCTCCTCCGATTGGTGCATCACCTCGAATTCCTAAAATGATGTGTTCAACCGACCGTTATTCAAAATACTAAGCCACGATCATCCTCGCCTCACCCCCACGACTCCTAGGCACCGTGCGGGGAGGAGGAAAGGAAAGATATTTTAAGGTGGAGAATGAATAAGAGCAGGTGACAACTACCATAGCAGGAGTATGTACAAGGGAACAATAACAAGGTAGCAGTAATTTAAACAAGGTAAAGTACAAAGTAATAAGCACATGCTACACTATAAGTAATAAAATTACAAATAAAGAACTACGACTACCTTCTACCACAGATAAAGTAAAGTAAAGTATGCTATAGAATAAGTATCCTTAACTTATTAGAATGCCCATACAAACTCATAAGTTAAGGGTCATTTTGCAAGGCCTATCGTATAAAAAGTCTCATACCAATTTATATGATAGGGGTAGGGGTTTAAATGCAATGATGACATGATATGCTATGTTATGCTGGTTTAATGCTATGTTCATACAAGTGCAACACAAGCACACGACTCTATGCGCACAAACCTTTAGTTCCCCAGTTTTGGAAGCTAGCTTCACTCCCAAGAGCCTCCGTAGTGGCCAACGGAGAGAGTGGGTTAGGACACCCAACTCCTAGGCAGGTAACCGCACTACCAGTCCTAGCCCTTACGTATGCCTCTAAAAGACACACAAGAGTCATCACGTACTAATGCTGACAAACCCGCCAGTCTTTTCCTTGGTAAAGTGAGAACCACACTTGCCGAGTCAACGTATTGACATTGGTGCGATCGATCATCTAATACTAAAGACCCATAACCTTTATATACATGAAATTATGATAAATATTAATCTCTGAGCAATCGGCTCCTCTGACTAACCCATCCGTCACAACAACCTTCTGAGCTACTATCTCTCCGGACTAACTAGTTCGTACCCTCAACCGCCGATCCTATCGCTCATAATTCTAAAATAAACTATCCTCCCGTGACTACGGGGTGAGTGAAAGTAAAGTACTTAGAATTAATCTTGCACTAACAATTTAGCCTTATAGTTTAGGTTTAACCTTGGACTGCCTAGGACATTCCCTGTGAAGGGCTCTCGAGGGCACTAGGAACTATGATGGGCTGAAGCCCAAAGCTCCCTTTCGCAAGGTACTTATTATTGTTGGTATCTACCCATGTCCCAACTCTCCTGATCTTACACTTGAACTGAACCTAAGTGTATTTAGACTTCCTCTAAGGGAAAGATGATCCATCGTTTATCTCGAGTATAACCTTAACTTAGCTAACCAGGCTCTCACAACCTGACTCCTCTTTCATATCCAAATCAGATTAAGTACACCATTTATCCTACCTTCCCATTCAAAGACTTACATATTATCTTATTTCTACAGGTTTCTATGTGAGACCTAATGAGCTACATGACGTGCATGAATGATGACTCCCTCCAAATATTCCTCTAAATGACCTAAGATTATTACTGGGGGCTAGCTATGCTTTTGAATATCAAGTATACTTTTCTAAATGGTATGGCCTCACAAAAATATGACAAGTGTATATCATCAAACTAATAATAAATGATGAAATTCACAATTTTTCCAAAAAGGTTTGACCTCAAGAATAATTATTGATTAAATAACCACAAGCATTGGGTAAATCAGGAAATATTAGAATTAATCATCAAAAAATTATAGGCAAAAATAACCAGAGGTTATAAATTACCAGAATAGCCACTTGACCAAAAATAATAATTTTCTAAATCCATTTGGTCACATAAATAATTTATTTAAAGATATTTAGCATTGGGCACTTTGTGAAGGATTCTATATGTGGCTTCCAATAATTTTATAAAAATTCACAGTACATAATGATGCCCTAAAATGTCCTCTGACCAAATTTCATAATTTTGTAGTGAATAATCAACCCATAAATAATTATCTGATGATCAAGACAAACTTACGGTTTGTGAATGAAGTACTATAAATATTAATCAAAAATTCATAGAAAAATTTCCAAAGAACATTAACATCAATAAAAGATCACTGCCTAAGTTTCATGAACATCCAAGATCATATAATTATGCAATTAAATTATGAGTAGAAGTGTCCTAATTGGTCCTTAATTATTTCAGAGTGGTTAAATGCTCTTAAAAGTTCTAATAACATTTTCTAGAGCTTATTTCCATCATATGAACTCATCTACCAAGTTCCAAGACATTCCAAGGACATAAGGTCCCATGTCCTTCAATTGTCTCAATATCCAACCCTAAGGTTCACACTAGGGTTCTAGGGCATCTCAACCCTAAAACACCCAAAATCTCCTGTAAGGGTATTTTGTATGACAATAAATCAGTGTCCAAAGATCCATCCCTTTTGGGTGAGGATTGGCAACACAACCCATTAAACACCATTTGCCCTAATTTGGCCCCTTAGGGACCAAACTTTGGTCACACCAATACATACTCAAATCAACCCCAAATGGGCTGATATTTTTATCAGTGACCTATCATGACCCTAAGGGTTATCCACCAAAGTTTTGTTGAATTGTGAGGTCATTAGACTCTCTAATTAACCTATACATGGATTATAAGATTTTTACAAAAACTATAGAAAAATATTTTTCAAAATTTCCCATTTTTGTATATATTAGGGGTATAGATATAAGTGACCACCAGTACAAATTTCAAGTCACTTGGATAGATGGATTGGTGGGGGCACTCAATTTAGTCTCTGATTAACCATTGGCATAGACTGCATCATATTGAGTGTTGTGGATAGACCACTGACCCAAATGGGTTGAATCTAATTTTAAATTAATATAGACTTCAAGGGATAAAACTTTAATATTTATCATTTTTCCAGTAGGGGGCTCTAAGTATTTTTAATAATTAATTTAAAACACTGCAATAATTGTGACAGAAATGAAATAATAATATCATTGATTAAAGTTTAATCATCCAGGCGCATGAATCTTAAAGCGTGAAATCGACGACATCCCGTCATCATCCCTAGCGCACCAACGGCCAAGATTAACATGTCATGGGCCACTTTGGCTGATGATTTACCGGCCACCCGACAACCTCCCTGGCCGACCACTGCCATCACCACCTCCGTTAAGGTGGGGGCTATCGCTGGGCGGCGGCACGACCACCGGAGAGGCCATTTCCGGCGAACCTGCAACCTCTTTTTCTCATGGAAATTCTCCAAATTTTCTCACTGGACCGGGTTCAATTCAATCTGATATCTCTCCTAATCAATCTAGGATGCTAGCACAAGGAGAGAGGAGGAGAAGTGGACCTTATTGGGGGTTCGACGATGGCGGTGGTGGCGGTCAGCCATGGCATTTCTCCTCTCCGACGAGCTTGCTCAATTTCTCGATCCTCCACAAAAACCATTTATCTGATACATCATTTTGACTGCCAAGGACGTTTTGAAGGTGATGGGTAGGTCAGAAGTGGAAATTGGGGACTGTATAGGGGGATTTATAATTTTCCATGGAGGGGAGGTGAATGGGTGTGGTCAGGCATGGTGGTTGGGCTTCCCCATGATGCTTGGCTGGATGGAATCATTGGGAATTCATTCCCAATGCACTAAGGAGATGAATGGAGGGCTTAGGGAACAGGAAGAGTGTGCCTTATGGTCTTCCTCCATTACTCCCCTCTCTTACCTACATGAATGAAGATTCCTCCCCCTTAACCACCCATTAATTCCTAATAAAATATTTTAATCAGATTAAATTTCATTTGATAATTCTAGTGGGCTATAGGATGGGCCTTGGTTCAAGGCTTTACCCTACTTGAATTGACTTGGGCTCTTATTCTCCTTCTTTGAGCTTGGTTTGACCAAAGTTGACTTGGGGTGTTTGCTTTGGGAAGGGGAAGAGTGTGCTCTATGGTCTAATACTGAAGACCCACCAACTTTAGGCACATTTAATTATGATAGATATAAATCTCCGAGCTGTCGGCTCCCCTGACTAACCTATCTGTTACAACTACCTTCCGAGCCTTCCGCTCACCGGGCTAACTTGCCCATTTCCACAACCACCGATCCTACCGATCGAATGTCTAAACCAAACTAACCTCCTGAGTCACTGGGGTGAGTGAAAGTGAAGCCTTAACATATTGCTAATTACTCTTGTACTCATTTTTGTCTTATGACTTAAGGTTAACCTTGGACTACCCAAGGCATTCCCTGTGAAGGGCTCTCGAGGGCACTAAGAATTATGATGGGCTGAAGCCCAAAGCTCCCTTTTGCAAGGAACTTATTATTTTTGGTATCTACCTATGTCCTAACCCTCTTAACATTACGCTTGAACTAACCCTATGTGTATTTAGACATATTCCCGGGAAAGACAATTTATCGCCGGTCCCGAGCACAACTCTATCCTTGCACAATCGGGCTCACAAATCCTACCTTCTCTTGGTGACCCTATTCATTCTCATCTATACCCGGTACACCAACTACCCCTTTTATCCCATACCAAGGTTCACCTAATTCCTTAATTCTACAGTTTTAATGTGTGCAGACCTAATGAGCTGTGCATGAAAGGTACCCCTACAAATATTCATCCAAATGGCCTAAGATATTATTACTGGGGGTCAATCATGATATTGTAAGAATAAATCCAGAAGATTATTATTTTCCAAATTTATTTGGTGTTTATTTAATTTTTTGTAAAATCAGGCCAACAATGCTTTTGAACATCAAGTACACTTTTCTGTCTAGGTATGGCCTTATCAAAATTATGATAGGTGCATTTCATCAAAAAAAAAATACTGAAATTCATAATTTTATAGAAAGTTTTTCAGCTCCAAATAATTATTGACTAAATAGCACCATTAATAGGAAAAAATAGGAAATAATAGAAATATTCATCCAAAAATTATAAGGAAATTACCAAAGGACCTACTTAGACATAAAGGACTACTGTCCAAGAATTATTATTTTCCAAGATCATTTAGCCACATAATTAATTCATCTAATAATCCTCTGCATATGGTACTGGTGAAATAATTTGTATGAAAAGACTTCCAATAATTGTAATTCAAAGAGCTAGGATATGTCCTAAAATGTTCCCTGATCTAGTTTCATAACTTACCAATGAGCGTATAATCCCTAAATAATTATCTTGTGATTGAATAAAAATTAGGGTTTGTGAATGAAGTACTACAATTATTAATCCAAAATTCACAATAAAATTTCTAGGGAATAATATCACTAAATCAAGTTTATTGCCTAAATTTCATGAACATCAAAATCCATTTGAGCATGTAAATAATTATCGGGCCCAAGTGCCCTAAATCATCCATAATTATTTTAAAAAAGGTGCAAGATCCTAAAAATCCTAAAACTATTCTCCAGAGCCTATTTTCACCCTAGAAACTCACCATCAAAGTTCCAAGACAATCCAAGGACATACTATCCCATGTCCTTCACTGGGCCCCAAACCTCAACTCTATGGCCTACACTAGGGTCTTAGGGAATCATCCACCAAAAGTTTGGGTAATTATGAGGTTATTAGACTCTCTAATTAACTCATACATGCATTATTAAATTTTTACAAAAACTATATAAAAATATTCTCAAAAAATTCCCATTTTTGGATATGTTAGGTGTATAATTATGCTTGACTCCTAGTACAAATTTCAAGGCATTTGGACAAGTAATTTAGTGGGGGCACTCAATTTAATCTCTGGTCAAGCCTATGTATAGGTTGTACCATATTGAGTGCTGCGGTCACAACACTGACCCAAATGGGTCGAAACCAATTTTAAGTTCAACTAGACTTCAAGCCCTAAAAAAGTTTTCTCAAGAACTGTTTGGTTTTATGGACTCTAAGGGCCTCATTTTATAGTATTAAAAAAGTACATGATAAAGGGATCATTAATCATTATAATATAATTTAAGTATAATAATAAATTAGATGCACTGTTCATCTTCTTCCCAACCGAACCCGAACATACAACATCATGTAGCTTTTTACAAGCTTCAATGTCGGCCACCCGGCCACTTCCCCAGCCAGCCACCGCCACCACCTCCCTTGATGTGGTGGCTATCGCTAGGCGGTGGCACGGCCGCCGGAGGTGGCGGTTTCCAGCCAACCGTAAATCCATTTTCATGGCTTTTTCCATGAAAATTTTGAATTGGATTCAGCACGTTGGAGCCTGATTCTGACTCCTAACACCAAAGATATCTAGTAGAGAGGGAAGGGAGGAGAAGTGGACCTTGTTTGGGGTTCGACGACGGCAGCGGCGGCGGTCGGCCATGGCATTTCTCCTCTCCGGCGAGCTTGCTCGATTTCTAGATACTCCACCAAAACCATTGATCCAACACATCATTTTAACTGCCAAAGACATTTTGAAGGTGATGGGTTGGTCAGAAGGGGGAATGGGGGCTGTATAGAGGGATTTATAATTTCCATGGGAGGTGTTGAAGCACGAAATGCGAAACGGACTCGAGCACCACCAGCTAACTGTTCAAACACTAGGGAAAGAAGAAGAAGCAAACTGCAAGCAGTAGTCTACTTAGTGGATGAGAGAAAAGGAACAGAAGAGCCGCGAATCACGGCAACACCAGACTTCTCCCGCCGTGGCCTGAATGCAACTCTTGCGACGGGCTTGACTTTGATTTCAAATGATGAGTTACAAAAAGAGGAAAGAAAACTGTGCAGTAGGCAAGTCGGAGTCCGCAAAGCTCGAGATTCAAGTCTGCGGCCTTTAACAAGTAGGCTCTTAGGCTCGAATCAGCATGCCTTGGGTGCACCACTTCCCCCTATTTATAGAATTGGGGGCCTTCCCAAACGGGCAGGGCTAAAATAACCGGCTGCCGGGGGTACAGGAGAGACGGGCAGCGGTGACGTGAGGCAAAAAGAAATGGATGAGTAGTCCACGCGAGAGAGGCGTACTTGTCTTGTGAGCTGGGGCATCCCCTTGGCCATGTGGATCGTAATCCTGGCTGGAGGGGAGCTACCTGAGCGGACCGATTCTAGGGTCCGTTTAGTGACGCCAGATCTGGAAACTGACCAAGGTGGGGCGACCTGAGCGCACTGAGAACTGGAGTCCGCTTCTAGGGGTGCCTTGACGACCTAAGCGGACTGAGGGGCTCAAGTCCACCGAAAGAGGATGTCACAACCCGCATTTTCTCTGAATATAAGAATTATCAGAGTATGAGAAAACACGCGTCATGATGCCACGTCAAGCAGGGGATAACCGCTGACGCTCAGGCAAAACCAACTACAAACTTTATGCAAGAAAATCCTGTGTTTTATGAATAGAAAATCAGTTATATTTAGAGACCGTATCCCTCGGCTCAGTGGATCACCTAGTCCACAAAAGAAAACGATATTTGTACGCTGCGGAAAAATACTTTGTTTAGGTTTGACATCCTAAAAGCACATAAGGGTCCTAAGAGAACCACTTACGCTATGCAAGCCTCTACCTTTAATTTATACACTATATAAGAAAACGGTTTTCATACGTGATTTGGAAAATAATAATTAAGCTAATAAAACATGCTGATCAGGAGCTTCATTTATAATAATATTTATAGTTTAAAAGTAACTAGCAACCTAGCATAAATCCTTCTCAAAGCAAGTAGACTATCTCTAGAAAATGGTAGCAGCATAAGTAATATATCTAGTACAAGGTTAAGAAAAACTACAAGTGGGCGCCAACAACCTGACACGAACCCACTGGCACATATGTATGTCTGCAAGAAGGTACAGAGAAACTATCTCACTAACAAGGTAAACGGAACTCCAAAGTCCGGGAGTCCACCAGCAGCACCACTGCCTCAGCTAGCCACCAGACCGGCTATAACTCAGAACCTGAGGCATTCCAAAAGAAAACAGAATACCTCAGCAAGCAACAAGGTAAAAACATCTGCATGCAGGAGTCAACCAAAAGGAAGAAGTAACCGAAAAAAAACGTACAGTAGAAAGAGTCACAACTGTCCAAGACAAGACAACAAGACAAGCACACAAGCAAGGAAAACAGCAACAAGCCAACTCAGGAACATCATCCCGCCGGGCCTTCTAGGCTACCAAGAGCCCAAAGTGCTGCAAGATACTAAGGAAGAAACTTCTAACACCCTAAACTGTGGAAAGTGGTAGTAGCAAAATCAAACGACGAGGAACCGGATCGGAGGTAAACTCAGTCCCCCATCCACCATGTCCAAGTCAACAAGCTCGAGGGTCTACACGTGAAAACACAAGGGACCTTCCACCCACACATGCCCAGCCCGTACCTGGAGCAAGAAAAACAAGAGTGGCATTGGCTATATCACACAACTCCACCCCCCCCTAAAGAGCTATAAACCACCACTACAAACCACGACCCACGATTCGGCCCTTAAGAAAGTAAAGGGAACGACCGACAAGGAAATACCAGAAATATAACAAGAAAACCACTCGGGAACGAAAAACAAGGTAAAGAAAGAGTGTTGAAAAGGATCAACACGACAAGGCGCTGAGTGAGACCCACTCAGTGCCAACCTAAACCTTAGCGTTGAGTGAGCTAGCCTCACTTAAAGCCAAAACCAAACTCTAACCACAATCCCGCTAAGGTGAAACGGAGCTCGACGATCGTCAGTCGGAGGTCGACGATCGTCGATCGGCTGAAGGACAAAAGAAGCCCGACGATCATCATCCTGGAGGTCGACGATCGTCGAAGGCTAAAAGGCGAGCGAAGCTCGATGATCTTCCTCCAGGAAATCGTCGAGCGCTGATCGGCTATCAGATAAGAGCTGAGCTCGACGCTCATCAAGTGTCGAACAGAGCTCGACGTTTTCCCTCTGGAGAAACGTCGAACGGAGATCGACGATAGTCGAACGATTCTAAGACAAAGAGGCAGGGAATTTCTAGTACTTGAGTAGTCGCCTGCTACTCGTGTGTTCAAATTCCAGTACTCGAGTAGTTGCCAACTACTCGAGTACCTTAGCCCTCTACTCGAGTAGTCGCCCACTACTCGAGTATGCGAGAAAGACCAGCACTCGCGAATCTACAACCCAGCACTCGAGTAGATGCCTACTACTCGAGTATACCCACTCCAGCACTCGAGTAAATGCCTACTACTCGAGTAAACCAAACCATTGACTCAAGTATCTCGAGTCCACTACTCGAGTAACCCAAATCCCCTACTCGAGTAGTTACCTACTACTCGAGTAAACCAAAACCCCTACTCGAGTAGTTACCTACTACTCGAGTAACTCAAAGCTACTACTCGAGTAACAAAGAACACTACTCGAGTAAACCAAAACTCCTACTCGAGTAGTTACCTACTACTCGAGTAACTCAAAGCTACTACTCGAGTAAACCAAAACTCCTACTCGAGTAGTTACCTACTACTCGAGTAACTCAAAGCTACTACTCGAGTAACAAAAAACACTACTCGAGTAAACCAAAACTCCTACTCGAGTAGTTACCTACTACTCGAGTAACTCAAAGCTACTACTCGAGTAACAAAGAACACTACTCGAGTAATACATTAACAGATTCGGGGAACAAATCACCCCCCCCTCCTAACTCTCCTCTCGGCTACACCCAAACCAGAGCAAAGATCTGAGCAAAGATAATCGGCATCACGCCGGCAAGGTTGGGTTCCAACAGCACGAGTAGGGGGGGTTCAATAGGAAGAACTAAATCTTATAGTTAGCAAGAAAAAGAGAACAACAAGGCCTCTATCCTAGGGCTTACAGGGATTTCAAATTCAGCAAGAAAGTTCAAAAAGAAACTTGGCAAGGGAAAGAATGCCAGTTGCCTAAACTTTCAGCGAAGCTTGGACGGCTTTCCTCCTCTTCACACTGAACAAACAGTCGCAACACCTAGAACATAACTCTCGGCCATTAATGGCGGAAAACTCCAAAACCGAAAACCCAAACCTCAACAAAACTACACGAAAATCGAATATCTTACCGTCGAAACGAAGATCTCGGAGAGAGCAAGACAACGCCACTTTCGGACTCGAATTCCGTCCACGAACAAGCCCGGAATCGCCGACCAAAGGAGGTACAGGACGAGCGGTTTTCTCCTCTGCTCTTCCGAGAACAAGCCGACGGTTTCTCTCTCAGGAAAAGAAGAAGAAGTGGGCCGTCACTTCCTAAGAAAAGCTTTTATACAAAAAGCTAAACACTGGTTCATCCATAACCGAACCCTAAAACGCCTAATTTCTTAATTTCATTAAGTAAATACCAAAATACGCATAAGCCAAAAATATGGCTGCCACCAAGGCAAGGCAATAACTGCCCAATTAAATTCTCCCACAGAATTTAACAATCGGTCAAAACCGAAAGGCTACAGGACAGCCAAATCAACTTAACTAATTGATCACATAGACTATTAACACACCAAACGACACGAAAACCGAATCATCTCGGAATTCGACGAAATTCGCACCGTAGCTAAATATCCATGCTACGAACACAACGGCGAAGTCGAAATTAACTTTCGACGAACAGAACTTGAGTTATACCCAAATAAAGCCAAACTTAAACATCCCCCCGAGAGGCCACACCGGGTCACCCAAAACGACTTGGCTTGCTAGGGAGATCTTGCCAACAGGCTACAAAATAGGGCACTCAGTTCTAAGGAGCAAAACCATACTCCACACATGGCACAAGCCACAGAAATGCGTCATCATAACGCCAACGAGAATAAAAATAAATGTAGGAAAATCGGGGGCGTTACAGTCACTCCCCCTAAAAGAAAGTTTCGTCCCAAAACTTTACGCACAACACTCCTACTAAAGAAGGGAAAACGACTAATAGGAGTTACAAGAAGGAAACTGATAGTTTAACTTTCAAGGCAGCCTAAACACCTAGAGGGGGGGTGAATAGGTTCTGCTTCTCTTTCTAAAACTTCTAGGCAGAATTCAATTTAATAATTAATACAATAAACACAGCAATCACAGAAAACAAAACATCACAGATTGCACTATGTTTTATAGTGGTTCCCCAAGGTCTGGGTACATCCACTTTCCCCCTTCACCTATCTAGCAGTATGCTAGATTCGACCAAACTTCCACTTATCTCAGATCAATAGATCTTACAACTCAGAACCCAACTGGTTCCTACAACTCAGGCACAACTGCCCTACCTCAGCCTTGCCCCAAGGCCTACAACTCAGAGAATATCCTTCTCCTACACTCAGGCAAACAGCCCTACCACTCAGAGTTCAACACTCTTACACTCAGCCTTTATAACATAGGCTTACAACTCAGATCTGTATAAACAGATCCTACAGAAATATAGAAAAGATTGTTTTAATTGTCTTGCCAAAGTTGAGAGAGAAAGGACAATGACAATTCTTGATCAGCTGATGCAATCAACTGTTTCTTAGCCTTCTTCAAAGCTTCTTGAAAATGTACTTAGCTGAGTTGATTCCAAACAGCTTCTTGAGAATCCACTGGTGGATTCTTTCTTCTTCTTCAAATTCTGACTTGATCTCTCTCTATCAGAACTTTGAATGATTCTTCTGAATTCTGATTAGAACTCTTCTTAGATCTATCCTTAGATAGTCTTCTTAGATCTCCCGGAGAAGATCTTCTTAAGTGCCTAGCACTTTCTTGAAATGAGTAGAATTGTAATCCTTCTCCACTTTCTGATCCAATGTATTTCAAAAGGTCAGTTCTATATGTTGTTGATTATTTTTCTCCTTCTGAATTTGTCTATTTATAGACATTCTTCATGGTAACCGGCTGATCCGGTTTCTAACCGTTTTCTGACAAGTCTGACAACTTCAGTTAACCGGTGATAACCCACAGCTGTCAAGTCTTCAAACAAGTCCTGTGCCTTAGTCTTGAATCACAAGTTGTTGAAACAGTCTGTCAGAAAGTGTCGAGACAATCTGTCTATTTGTGTCGACATAATTGACTTTGGTGTCGACACAGTCTTCAGTGATGTCGACTAAGTTTCCTTTGAGTCGACACAGCTTCTTCTGCAAATAACTTGATCTTGACTCTTCAGTGTGTCGACATAAGTCCTGTGTGTCGACACAATTGTTGTAGAATCATAACTTTAGTAAGTGTCGACTTAGCCTTCAGGTGTCGACACATTCATTTTTTAACTCTGCTATTATGTGTCGACTTAATCACAATGTGTCGACACATTCTGCTGGTGTCGACTAACTTGAGGTCGACTATTTTCTTCTGTGTCGACACATTCAGATGATGTCGACAATCTTGAGATCGACTATATTCTTCTGTGTCGACACATTCTCCCAATGTTTGAGGTCGACGCTTTTCTTCTGTGTCGACACAATTTCACAGTATTGTGTCGACTCTTTTCTTCTGTGTCGACACAAATTCCCAGTGTTGTGTCGACTTACTTCTTCTGTGTCGACACTTTTTCCCAGTGTAGTTGTAGACTAACTGCTATGTGTCGACACTGCTTCCCAGTGTTGTGTCGACTTACTTCTTTTGTGTCGACACTACTTCCTTTGTGTCGACACTTGGACTTAGAACTTTTTGCATACTTCAACAATTCTCCACCTGCACATGTCAACTTAAAATAACATCAAATACACCTTGATGTATATCATTGAGCTAAGTTGGGCTTCTTCAAATCAGGTACACATTTTCCAATGTACCCAACAATCTCCCCCTATTTGGAGAAGTCATAACCCCTATAGCCAATGATATACACCATTTATAAACAGTACTAAATGATGATTAATGACATAGCAGGAATACTTTAAATATAAACAAAACATAACATAGAATAATTCATCACAGAATGCACATTATAATATGCCAAACAACATTTTGTTTATAACAGGGTAATGTTTGATTACAAAGTTTTATATTTGATGAGTACATCACAACATTACAAAATATTTAAAACAAAATCAGGATTGATCAGGCTCTCTAATCATAATCCCTTTGCCAGACTGAATTGTAGCTGTCACAGGAGCTTCTGATTCTTCAGCTAACTTCTTTCCTTTAAGATCAGCCTTCTTCTGAGCTTCTTCCTTGATCCTTTGCCTTTCAAAATAATGAAAAGGCTTTGGGAAGTATTTGCTTGGCTCCTTAGCATCTGATGGCAGTCTTCCCAGCTTGGCTTTCCTTCTGAATTGTACAATTGCCTCTTGCCTTGCCTCATACTTCTGTCATTCAAGTTCATTGTACCACTTTCCTCTTTCATGAACTTTATCTTGTACAGCTTTCCATGCAGTGAGTATGATGTTCCTTGAGGTAGGACTCCACTGCTCATAATCTGGCTTCAGTACAGCCTGCTCTCTGAATTTCTTCTTTGCCAATAGAGCATCCTGCTGTTCTTTCAGAATAGCCTCAGGCTTATCAACTTTTCCAAAGACAATATTAGTAACCTCCTTTGGAGGACTATACATTCCTTGAACTTTTTGATCAATCAAGTCAAAATCTGGAGGGGGGTATATGACTTGGGCAACCTCAGGTTGATTGCCTTCAAGTAGATTAGATTGTATTCCTGACTCAGCTACCATAGCATCATCACACAATGGGGGATATCCCAAAGTGGCTCGTATGCTATTGGTCACCCACTTGGTGTGCTCAGAGCCTGCATGAATTAGCATCCTCTCCCCCTTTATGGCTTCTCTTGAGACATGATCTCTAAGATCTTCTTTTTGAAATCGAATTTGGCCATCCAAATAATTCACTCCCTCCTTGAAAAATGGTCTTAACTTTTGAAGCTTTTCAGATATGTCCTTTTGAGAGGTTGTGATGGCAGTCTTAACAGATGCAATAGCAGCCTGAAAATTCTTATCAAATTCTTCCATTTCTTTGGCTCTATCTGTAGGCATCCCTGGAACAATCTTCTTCATCTCTTGAATGATCTCATTATGAGATTCAGTTAAATTGTCATTCATTCTTATTTGATTTTCCAGAACATAACTTTGCTTTAAAGCAATATCATCCACCTTTGTAGAGATAGCCTCCTGTTGTTTAGCCAGATAAACTACAGCATTTCCACCCTTGTGGAAGCAATCTGTCATTGCAGTTTTATGCAAGTTTACTTGAAATTGGATGGACTTGATATCCTGAGCTAAGTCAAATTGAACTGACTTGCTATTTTCATCAACATACTTCTCCAGAGCCATCCTTTGGTCATCCAATTTTACTTGAAGATCTACCATAAATTTATTGTAATCAAAGGCTGGAGAAACTTGTGGAGTTGTTGTCTGCAATGCCTGCTTATAGTTCTTGCTTCTTCTCTTAAAGACAACAAGTTTTCTTTTCTTAGCCACCCTGGCTTCTTCAGTTTCTGTGTCAGAGGAAGTATCTACATGAATTCTTTCTTGTGGATGATGAATTGTATCTGTTCCAGGGAGTTGTTGCTCAGCTTCAACATCCACAGGCTCATCCTCAACCTGTGTTTCCACAGCAGCTTCCTGATCAATGTCCATTCCTATGGACTTCTCAATATCTGGTCCACCTCCTTCTTTATCAGCAGCAGTATCAACATCTGGGAATAACTCCTCCATAGTAAATTCTATTTGAGTGGTCTCTTCTGCAGCAGTTAAATCTTGAGATATGTTTAACTGTGCTTCCTCTTGGACTTGCACCTCAATATTTGTAGTGGCAGGAGTAGGTGTGGACACTAGCTCCCCCTGAACCTGTGCAGTAATAAGAATATGAGCAATGTCTTTTATAGGAAAATACATTAGCTCCCCCTATACCTAAGCAGGAGTAGATACCTTTGGAGCAGAAGTGGAAACTGGCTCCCCCTGCATCTGTGCAGGTGTTGATACTTCCTGGACCACAGTTGAGTCAAGCTGTGTCCCTTCTTGTACTTGTTCAGATTCTTGATTTGGTGTAGGGGATTGCACAGGGGTGTCTGGCCTGCTCTCTTCAGGCACATCCTTTGACAGCACCCTATCCCACCTGGAGAATAGTCTCATATCCATTCTTCTCATATGGTTAATCTTACTCCCTTGCAGCTGCTGCATCACATCAGGAATCACCCCAGTGAAGTACAGGCTCATGATCCTAGCCATGTTAGGCTTCTTAATTCCCTCTTTGATCTTGTCAAAGAGCACTCCTGACCAATCAGTAGGAATAGTAAAAACTATCCTGGTCATCAGGCTGAACATATAGGCAGAAATCCTATCATGTCCACCTATCTTGCAGAGGAGTACCTTTCCAACTACTTCAGACAAGAACTTCCCTTGCTGATTCATTCCCTTTCTGTTGAACGCCGCTCCAATCTTCAATCCTGAATCCAGGCCACACCATTGAAGGGCTTCCCTTGTCTTAGATATAGGGACTTCCTCTTCATTCTCCACCACTTGCAGTTGGAAGATCTTTCTTAAACTTCTTTGATTAATCTTTACCTTCGTCCCTTGAACAGTGGACTTAATCTTGAGGCCAGTAGAATGGACTGATGCAGAGATAAAGAACTCGTGCACCTCCTTCTTCCAGATCTTAGTTGGTTCTGAAATGAGAAATTCTAACCCTGATGCAGAGAGAAGGGTGATAACTCCTTGAACATCAGGCGGTGCCTCTGCAAAGGCTTGGCGCACTAACTCATATCCTTCATTGATGTTATCTTCAATCCTTGGCGCCATCGTTGTGTCGAGAAAGCTTGAGAGAAGAGAGAAAGAAAGACTGTCAACACAGGGTTTGAGTCTCGAAAACCTTGAAAGCGTGTCGACACAAAGAGCTTTTGACCTATTTATAGCTTCTGTTGAAAGAAGTTCAAAAGGCGCGAAAAACAGTCTAAATGTGTCGACACAGACGGAATGTGTCGACACAAGCTTCTATTAACTCGATATTTCTTCAGCCTACTATGTGTCGACACCAATTTCTGGTTAAGTCGACAATAAAACTCTTAAGTGTCGACACATATTCTCTGTGTCGACACAATATTTCTGACTTGTCGACATAATTTCTCTGAGTCGACACATTATTACTGAATGTGTCGACACATTCTTACTTAGCCAATTTCTGTAACTTCAATGTGTCCTTTTTAACACTTGATTATGTTGTTACTACTTTTACTTACTTATAAACCATTTCAATAGCATTGTTAATGATTTTGTTTAATACATTAATCAATGGTTAACATACCTAATTCAATTTTGAATTTATTGAATTTGGTTTCATCTAAAGGCTTAGTAAATACATCTGCTATTTGATAATCTGTTTTTACAAATTCCAATGAGATGTCACCTTTTTCTACATGTTCTCTAAGAAAATGATATTTGATTTCTATATGCTTAGTTCTACTATGAGAAACTGGATTATTAGCAATAGAAATAGCACTCTTAGAATCACATAAAAGGGGTGTTCTACTTACCTGAATACCATAATCTTTAAGCTGATGCTGCATCCATAATAGCTGTGCACAGCAGCTTCCTGCAGCAATATACTCTGACTCAGCTGTGGAAATTGCCACACTAGTCTGTTTTTTACTACTCCAAGATATTAGTCTTCCTCCCAGGAATTGACAAGTACCTGTAGTACTCTTTCTATCCTCTCTACATCCTGCAAAATCTGCATCTGAATAGCCTGTTAGCTGAAAATCTCTATTCCTAGGGTACCAAAGACCTAGAGTAGGAGTGCCCTTTAGATATCTCAGAATCCTTTTGACTGCAGTATAATGAGATTCTTTAGGGCAGGCTTGGTACCTAGCACAGACACATGTTTCATACATAATGTCAGGTCTACTAGCAGTGAGATATAGTAGAGACCCAACTATTCCTCTATACAATGATTCATCAACAGGTTTACCTGCCTCATCTTTGCATATAGGCATACTTGTGCCCATAGGAGTTCTCATGGAGGAGGATGACTCCATACCATATTTTTTAATTAATTCCTTGGTGAACTTAGACTGGGATATGGACAATCCATCATCAGTCTGTCTTACTTGGAGTCCCAAGAAGAACTTAAGTTCTCCCATACTGCTCATCTCAAACTTCCCTTGCATAAGTTTGGCAAACTTTTTACAAAGGTTGTTTTCAGTAGATCCAAAGATTATGTCATCAACATAGATCTGGACTAAGATGATTTTTCCTTTGGATTCCCTAAGGAATAGAGTTTTGTCTATCTTTCCTCTTGAGAATTTATTCTCAATGAGGAAGGTAGACAGGGTTTCATACCAAGCCCTTGGAGCTTGTTTTAACCCATACAAAGCTTTCCTAAGCTTATACACAGAATCAGGTTTAAGAGGATCTACAAAACCTGATGGCTGCTCTACATATACTTCTTCTTTAAGATCACCATTCAGAAATGCTGACTTCACATCCATCTGGTATACTTTGAAGTCTTGGTAGGCTGCATAGGCAAGGAACATTCTGATTGCCTCCAGCCTTGCTACTGGAGCAAAGGTTTGATCAAAGTCAATCCCTTCTTCCTGCCTGTATCCTTTTGCAACCAATCTTGCTTTATTCTTTACTATTATTCCACTTTCATCTAGCTTGTTCCTATAGATCCACTTAGTTCCAATTATGTTGTGGCCTCTTGGTTTAGGAACAAGCTCCCAGACTTTGCACCTTCTAAATTGATTCAGCTCCTCTTGCATAGCATCAATCCAGTGCTGGTCTTGGATAGCTTCTTCAAATTTCTTAGGTTCCATTTGGGACAAGAAACTAGAATGCAAAACTGTGCTTTGATTTCTGCTTCTAGTTTGCACTCCTTGTCTTGGATCACCAATTATCTGATCAGTAGGATGATCTCTTAGATATCTTATAGCTGGAGGTAGATTCCCTTCAGGTTGTGCATCTCCAGCTTCTTCATTCTGCTGTTCCTCTTGGTTTTCATCAGCTTCCATTATCTCTTGTACTCCCCCTGGACAGCAGCCTTCATTTTCCAATGCTCCCTCTTCCTTTGAAGCTTCAGCAATGGAGAGCTTGTCCATCTTCTTGCTTATACCTGTTGAGTCATTTGATCTACAAGACAACTCACAATTGATTAATCTTGTTTCATCAAAAACAACATGCACAGATTCTTCAACAACTTGAGTAGTTAAGTTGAAGACTCTATAGGCCTTACTATTTGTGCTGTACCCAACAAATATCCCATCCTGGGATTTGGCAGCAAACTTAGTCAAATATGACTTGCCATTGTTAAGTATATAGCATTTGCAACCAAAGATCCTAAAATAGGATAGGTTTGGTTTTCTGCCTTTCACAATCTCATAGGGAGTCTTTCTGTGGCCTTTGGTGATAGAAGCCCTATTGATGACATGACAAACAGTGTTAACTGCCTCAGCCCAAAAATATTCTGGGAGAGAGGTGTCACTCAATAGAGTTCTACCAGCTTCAATTAATGTTCTATTCTTTCTTTCAGCAATACCATTTTGCTGAGGTGTTCTAGGTGAGGAGAACTCTTGGAAAATCCCAAAGTCTATACACAAGTTTGTTATGCTTTCAGATTGAAACTCAGTACCATGGTCACTTCTAATTTTGACCACTGTACTATTTAGTTCATTCTGAATTTGCTTTACAAAATTAAATAATACACTTGGGGTTTCAGATTTTTGTCTCAGAAAGAACACCCATGTAAATCTAGAATAGTCATCTACAACCACCAGAGTGTAGACCTTCCTACCTAGACTGTGAACTGGCATAGGACCAAAAAGATCCATATGCAAGAGGTATAAGCACCTCACAGAATCCTTGTTTTCAAGGGTTTGAAATGAGGTTTTTGTCTGCTTGCCCTTTTGACAAGCTGAGCATACCCCTTCCTTTATACACTTAACTTGAGGCCCATTCCTCACTAGTTCTTTACTAAAGAGTTGGCCAATTGTCTTGTAGTTTAGATGAGCCAATCTCTTGTGCCACTTAACACAATGAGAAGCATTGTCATCAGCTACAAGACAAATGGGGGATGCCTTATTCTCAC
Organism: Platanthera zijinensis; assembly: GCA_039513925.1. Taxonomy (NCBI): domain Eukaryota; kingdom Viridiplantae; phylum Streptophyta; class Magnoliopsida; order Asparagales; family Orchidaceae; genus Platanthera; species Platanthera zijinensis. The sequence continues at coordinate 42,572,695 of CM077083.1, forward strand.
ATTCAAAATTAAGGCAATACACATTTCTCTTCCTATACCCAGTCAATATGACCTCTTGATCACTTGACCTTTTGATATGACATCCATCCTTACCAAATGAAATGTCATATCCTAGATCACTCAGCTGGCTTATGCTTATTAGATTATGTTTCAAACCTTTTACATAGGCCACTTGGGTGATAGTAATTAGGTTTGAAGAGATGTTACCAAATCCTTTGATGACTCCTTTTTCAGATCCACCAAAGATCACTTTATGTCCATCTTTGACAGATGAATACTCCTTCAGCAGCCCCTTTGTTCCAGTCATGTGTCTGGAACAACCACTATCCAAGTACCATATAGGGGCATGGTAACTTGGATTCACCTGCAATACAGAATTACTTACCCTTAGAACCCAAGTAAGTCTTGGGTCCTTGGTTCAGGTTAGCCTTAATAAAGTTATCATAACCTCTTCTAACAGGTAGACTTTTATTCTTTATAACACTTGTGTTATACCAGCAGTCCAATGCAAAATGACCCCTCTTGCCACAGCACCAACATTCAAACTTATTGTATCTAGATCTAGATACATCCTTGTCAGAAGCATTTCTGTTCATTGCTGGTGCTGTTGCAACTTCACCTACTGATTTCTTAAAACCATAGGTTTTATGACCATAGGTAGGCCTGCTTGCCTTAACACCCTTGTTCTTCAGAACATTTGTCTTAATATGATCCTGAATGTCTTCATGATCATATATGTTAGAAGGCACTTTCTCCTTACCAAACCTTATGGGGACTGAAAGGTTTAGTGGCTGAATAGGGGCTTTGCCTTTCCTCTTGAATCTGCCAGCCCTGGAGTTACCCTTAAATCCTAATCCAGCCTTACCCTTCTGAGTGACAAATTCATCTATCAAGGGTAAGACAGATTTTGGCTTAGAGTAACTAGCCACTAAATCCCTTTCAATTCTAAGTCTGTCCTCCAGACTCTTTACTTGATCATTAGTATAATTAATTGTGCCCATCTGAATAATAGTTATATTCTTCAGCTTGGCAATTTCAGCTAACTTTTGATCAAGGACTTTTTCTAACTCAGTTATTGCAACCCTTAGATCAGCAATTTCCTGAGCCTGTGATTTAACCAGGTTCTTGCTTTTCTTAAGGGCCTGCAACAGGTCCCCATACTTGTCTATCAATTGATAGACATCTCCTTCAGATCCAGATACATCTTCATCACTTGATGCAGATGTAGCTGATTCTTCACTTGTATTACAAACAGATGTACAAGAAGGACAGTTTACCTCATTAGAACCAGACTGATTCTGGCATAGGTCCTCTTCTGATCTAGTCATCAAACCCATGCATTGATGTTCATTGATGGAGTCTAGCAACTGCATAAACTCCTCTTCCTCAGATGTAGCATATAATCCAATATATGCTTCAGCTTCAGATCCTGATTCTGAAGTTGACTGGTCTGACAGACTTTTATCTTTCTTTGCTACAAAGGATTTCTCCTTCTTGCCTTTCTGATAAGTCTTCTTCTTTTCTGAAAATTCCTTCCTTTTGTCAGGACAATCAGCCACTACATGTCCAGGCCTATTGCAACAATAGCAGACAATCTTTGAAGTAGTGGCTTTGCTGGGCTTTGACCTGCTTTTCTCTTTCCTTGATGACCTTCTTTTCTGATAATAGTCATCTACTTGCTGTGAAGAGGAAGGCCTAGACTTCCATTGCTTCTTTTTCAAGAACCTTTGAAATTGCCTAGTGAATGCAGCAAAGTCTGCATCTGAATCACTGCTGACTGAACCCTTATCTGAATTTTCAGAACTACCTTCTTCAACTTCCTTAGGAGGAGATGGTGATTTCCTCCTATTCTTTCTGGTGGCTTCAGCATTAAATGCCATAGTCTTTTCTCTATGCTCTCCTCTTGAGTTTCTTTCCTCCTCCTTCCTTACCATAAGTTGCATTTCATAGGATAGCAACTTTCCAAACAGAGTTGGAGGAGATATCTCTGCCAATTTTGCCACTTCTCTTATGGCACAGATCTTTGTATCCCAATCCTTTGATAAGGATCTTAAGAATTTGTCATTCAGTTCATAGGTACTGAAGACTCTTCCATAGGAAATTAGCTCATTCACAATTCTATAGAATTTCTTATAGCACTCAGTTATGCTATCAGATTTTCCTTGTCTAAAACTTTCATACTCCTGATTTAGCATAGATTTTCTGTCCAGCCTTACTTCTTCTGATCCCTCCATGTAGACAATCAATGTGTCCCACATCTCCTTGGAGGTCTTGCAGTGAATCAGATTTTGAAATGTTGAATCATCTATGGCACTGACAATGATGTTCTGTGCCCTTTTGTCCATGGTTGCCAAGATGATTTCATCCTTGGTCATTTCAGAATAAGTCTTTGGTGTTTGGATATTTGCATCAAGAACAGATATCTTCATTGGTATGAAGGGGCCTTCCTGTACTGTGATGTAAATCCTTGGGTCAGATGCTTCCATAAACAATCTGACTCTTTCTTTCCAGATCCCAAAGATTTCCTTCTTGCATATGGGTAATTTCATTGACCCTAGCTCCTTATGATTCTCTCCAGAACCCATCTTCTTGATTCTTGAATCTGCCTATCAGATCTACCTCAGACTGTTAAGTCCTTTTTGAGGAACCTCCCTCTGATACCACTTGATAGTTTAACTTTCAAGGCAGCCTAAACACCTAGAGGGGGGGTGAATAGGTTCTGCTTCTCTTTCTAAAACTTCTAGGCAGAATTCAATTTAATAATTAATACAATAAACACAGCAATCACAGAAAACAAAACATCACAGATTGCACTATGTTTTATAGTGGTTCCCCAAGGTCTGGGTACATCCACTTTCCCCCTTCACCTATCTAGCAGTATGCTAGATTCGGCCAAACTTCCACTTATCTCAGATCAATAGATCTTACAACTCAGAACCCAACTGGTTCCTACAACTCAGGCACAACTGCCCTACCTCAGCCTTGCCCCAAGGCCTACAACTCAGAGAATATCCTTCTCCTACACTCAGGCAAACAGCCCTACCACTCAGAGTTCAACACTCTTACACTCAGCCTTTATAACATAGGCTTACAACTCAGATCTGTATAAACAGATCCTACAGAAATATAGAAAAGATTGTTTTAATTGTCTTGCCAAAGTTGAGAGAGAAAGGACAATGACAATTCTTGATCAGCTGATGCAATCAACTGTTTCTTAGCCTTCTTCAAACCTTCTTGAAAATGTACTTAGCTGAGTTGATTCCAAACAGCTTCTTGAGAATCCACTGGTGGATTCTTTCTTCTTCTTCAAATTCTGACTTGATCTCTCTCTATCAGAACTTTGAATGATTCTTCTTAATTCTGATTAGAACTCTTCTTAGATCTATCCTTAGATAGTCTTCTTAGATCTCCCGTAGAAGATCTTCTTAAGTGCCTAGCACTTTCTTGAAATGAGTAGAATTGTAATCCTTCTCCACTTTCTGATCCAATGTATTTCAAAAGGTCAGTTCTATATGTTGTTGATTATTTTTCTCCTTCTGAATCTGTCTATTTATAGACATTCTTCATGGTAACCGGCTGATCCGGTTTCTAACCGTTTTCTGACAAGTCTGACAACTTCAGTTAACCGGTGATAACCCACAGCTGTCAAGTCTTCAAACAAGTCCTGTGCCTTAGTCTTGAATCACAAGTTGTTGAAACAGTCTGTCAGAAAGTGTCGAGACAATCTGTCTATTTGTGTCGACATAATTGACTTTGGTGTCGACACAGTCTTCAGTGATGTCGACTAAGTTTCCTTTGAGTCGACACAGCTTCTTCTGCAAATAACTTGATCTTGACTCTTCAGTGTGTCGACACAAGTCCTGTGTGTCGACACAATTGTTGTAGAATCATAACTTTAGTAAGTGTCGACTTAGCCTTCAGGTGTCGACACATTCATTTTTTAACTCTGCTATTATGTGTCGACTTAATCACAATGTGTCGACACATTCTGCTGGTGTCGACTAACTTGAGGTCGACTATTTTCTTCTGTGTCGACACATTCAGATGATGTCGACAATCTTGAGATCGACTATATTCTTCTGTGTCGACACATTCTCCCAATGTTTGAGGTCGACGCTTTTCTTCTGTGTCGACACAATTTCACAGTATTGTGTCGACTCTTTTCTTCTGTGTCGACACAAATTCCCAGTGTTGTGTCGACTTACTTCTTCTGTGTCGACACTTTTTCCCAGTGTAGTTGTAGACTAACTGCTATGTGTCGACACTGCTTCCCAGTGTTGTGTCGACTTACTTCTTTTGTGTCGACACTGCTTCCTTTGTGTCGACACTTGGACTTAGAACTTTTTGCATACTTCAACAATTCTCCACCTGCACATGTCAACTTAAAATAACATCAAATACACCTTGATGTATATCATTGAGCTAAGTTGGGCTTCTTCAAATCAGGTACACATTTTCCAATGTACCCAACAGAAACATACCGATCAAATCAACGAAACAGGTTAGGGTAAGCCCTCCTCATAGCCGACTCTAACTCCCAAGTCGCGCTTTCCAAATCCTGATTCTTCCATAGAACCTTAACCATCGGTATGGACTTCTTTCGCAGCACACGCTCCTGAGTATCCAAAATACGAACCGGCACCTCAACAAAAGAGAGGTTGGGCTCCAACTGGGGCACAACATCCAAGAGCTGCCCACTGCTGCGCACACACTTCCGCAATTGGCTAACATGAAAAACATTATGCACACCTGGGAAGTTCGCTGGCAAATCCAATCTATATGCTGACACGCCAATCCGTTCCAAAATCTCAAACGGGCCCACGAACCTTGGGTCCAACTTCCGATTCTTACCAAACCTCTGAACACCTACCATCGGGGAAACTTTGAGGAAAACAAGGTCCCAGACAGAAAACTCCAAAGCAGATCTGCGCCGGTTGGCGTTCTTTTCATATCTCTCCTGGGCTATACGAAGCTTCTCCCGAATACGCTTCACAGCGACTTCCATTTCCTAAAGCACATCGGGACCCAACAAAGGCCTCTCACTAGCCTCAGCCCAAAACAACGGAGTCCTACAGCGCCTCCCATACAAGGCTTCGAACAGAGCCATCTGCAAACTTTCCTGATAACTATTGTTGTAGGAAAATTCCATGAGTCGTAGCCGCTCATCCCACGCTCCATCGTGGTCTAAAATATAGCACCGGATCATATCCTCAACAATTTGGTTCACCCTCTCCGTCTGCCCATTGGTCTGCGGGTGGCAGGCAGTAGAATACCTCAGATCCGTACCCAAACCCTCCTGCAGACTTTGCCAAAAACGAGAAGTGAACCGGGAGTCTCGATCAGAAATGATGCTAACCGGCACACCGTGGAGTCGGATGACTTCATTCATGTACAACTCCGCTATCTTCTTCATCGGATAATCAATCTTATAAGGCACGAAGTGAGCGCACTTCATCAATCTATCTACTATAACCCAAATAGAATCAAATCCTCTCGGGGATTTTGGTAAACTCGTAATGAAATCCATAGATATACTCTCCCACTTCCAAGTCGGGATCTCTAGCAGAGTCAACTTACCACCAAGCCTTCCATGATCGGCCTTCACACGCTTGCAAGTGTGACACTCAGCAACAAATCGGGCTATATCTCCTTTCATACCATACCACCAGGCAATTTGTCTTAAGTCACGGTACATCTTCTTAGATCCTGGATGGTAGGAAACGCTGGAACCATGAGCCTCACTGCAAATCATCCTCCTAATAACCCCAACAGCGGGAACGCAAAACCTACCGCGGTACTTCAAAGTACCCGCATCATCGATAGCAAAATCGGGCAACTCTCCCTTCTCAGTCCTGGTGAAAAGGTGCATAAGATCAGGATCGTCCTTCTGGTGCAGCCTAGTCAAAGAAATCCAGGACGGCTCTGCCACTGATAAGGTACTCTGCAAACTACAGCATCCCATTGAAATATCCATAAGGAGGAACTCCTCCACTAAACGATCGGCGGAGAGGTTAAAGATCTTTCCCGTCTTTCGGCTCAGGGCGTCAGCCACCACATTGGCCTTGCCCAGATGATACTGGATCTCCACATCATAATCAGCCACATACTCCAGCCACCGCCACTGACGTAGATTCAACTCCTTCTGCGTGAACACGTACTTCAGGCTCTTATGGTCAGTAAAGATCTTACACTGAGCCCCATAAAGTAGGTGCCTCCACAACTTCAAAGCATAAATAACTGCTGCAAACTCGAGGTCATGCGTAGGATAATTCTTCTCATGAGTCTTCAGTTGCCTTGACCCATAGGCAATTACCTTTCCATCTTGCATTAATACGCACCCCAAACCTACATGCGAAGCATCCACATAGACATCATAATCTACTCCCTCAGTAGGCAGGGTCAGAACGGGAGCAGTGCACAATCTCTCCTTTAGCTCAAGAAAAGCTTCCTCGTACTTTTCGCTCCAAACAAACACCACATTCTTCTGAGTCAACTTGGTCAAAGGTGTGGTTAGGGAAGAGAAACCCTCCACAAATCTCCTGTAATAACCAGCCAACCCTAAGAAACTCCTGATCTCTTTAGGCGAACTCGGTCTACTCCAATCCATCACTGCTGCAATCTTTTCTGGATCGACCGAGATCCCCTCCTTGTTCACCACGTGGCCTAGAAAAGAAACTTGAGGCAACCAAAATTCGCACTTGCTCAACTTGGCGAATAACTTGTGATTCCTCAACTCCGATAGGACCAACCGCAAATGCTGCTCATGCTCCTCCACACTGCGAGAATAAACTAACACATCATCAATGAAGACCACAACGAACTTATCGAGAAAATCCTTGAACACCCAGTTCATCATATCCATGAAGGCTGAAGGTGCATTGGTCAGACCAAACGACATTACCAGAAACTCAAAGTGTCCATGTCTCGACCTAAATGCAGTCCGTGGAATATCCGCCTCACGGATCCTAAGTTGATGATAACCAGAATGAAGATCGATCTTGGAGAACACCGTGCTACCACGCAACTGGTCAAACAAATAATCGATCCTCGGCAGAGGGTACCTGTTCTTGATAGTGACCTTGTTCAACTCTCTATAGTCGATGCATAGCTGCATCGACCCATCTTTCTTCTTTACAAACAAAACAGGAGCACCCCAAGGCGACGAACTCTGCCTAATAAACCCCTTAGCTAACAGCTCATCCAACTGAACTCGCAACTCCTCTAACTCACGAGGGGCCATCCGGTACGGCGCCTTAGCAATAGGACGTGTACCCGGCTCTAAATCGATCACAAACTCAATATCCCGATCAGGAGGAAGACCAGGAAGATCATCAGGAAAAACATCGGCGAAACCACGAATAATAGGAATCTCTTCTAAGCGTGGGACGCTAACAGCGGCTCCAACCGCCGAGACTAAACAAACACAACAATTAGAAGGAAACAATATCTGAGCATATACCGCAGAGATGACAGGAAAATCCTGACACAGAGCAGCATACACGCTGCCGGGCTGACCGTCCTCCCTGATGAAGTCCAAGTGCTTTCCTTTGCACTGAATGACCGCATCATACCGAGAGAGCCAGTCCATGCCCAAAATGACATCGAAGTCCTCCAGATCAATCATTTTCAGGTCCGCCTTCGCAAGAAAGTCCCCCAACAAAACCGGGCAATCCAAAATGCCTAAATCTGACAACACAGATTCACTAGAAGGAAACTTGACACGGAAGGAATCCCGAACACGATCTAGAGTCAATCGATGACGCTCTACAAAGGCTCTAGCCACGAACGAGTGGGTAGTGCCGGAGTCAAACAGAACACGCGCCCAGCGGTTCATCACCTTAAACTTCCCTATAGGAACACACAAACTAAGGAACTACCATAGCAATACTGCAACACTCTAGCAAATAAAACTACCAGGCTAGAAAAATAACAATTAACTAACCTGAAATAACCTGGGTCGAAGTCTGAGCCTCCTCGGAAGAAATCACGTTCAGCTTCCCTTTTCCCTTGTCCACACGCGGAGGTGGAGGTAAGGCCTGTAATGGAACCACAGGAAGAACTGACTGAACCTGAGGACACCTCAACTTGATGTGACCATTCTGCCCACACTGAAAGCAGACTCTGTCCTTGGTCCAACACTAGGCCGCATCATGCCCGGATCGCTTGCAAACTGAATAGGAGACATCTCTCCTAGGAGCACCCTGAATCGCATGGACCTGCTCCTTCTTCTGAGCTGCTGACCTCTTAAAACATTTCTCAACAGGGTGGCCTGACCGGCCACAGAAGCTGCACACTACTCTGCTCCTCTTTCCTGGAACAGCATCGGGTACCACGGGCTTCTTCCCCTCGACAGACTTTCTCTTGTCCATTCTCATCTGCTGGCCTCTGCTCTTTGCCGTCTCAATAGCCTCCACCTTCAGAGCAGCCTCTACAACTCCAGCATAAGTCAATGACCCATAAGCACTGGTCAACTGCTGCACCTCGCTCCTCAAACCACCAAGAAATCTCTTAACCCGATCAGCGTCAACGCTGACCAATCCAGGGGCAAAACGGCTCAACTTACTGAACTCTATCTCATACTCACCCACCGTGAGTTGCCTTTGCTTCAAATAAAGGAAGTCATTCATAAGGCGGTCACGCTCGACCGAAGGCAAGAACTTCCTCAACAGCATCTCTTTAAACATTTCCCAAGAGTATCCAGCTACTAGGCTCTCCTTTTCTCTTAGCGACCAACTCTTCGCCAAACCTTTGATCTGATAGGTGGCTAACATCACCCTCTGGTCACCAGCAATCCCTGAATACAAAAACATCTCCTCCATGGAGATCAGCCAATCATCTATAACCATAAAATCTGCCTTCCCGTCATTAGTGGGAGGGCTCAGCCTCTAAAACTGCGAGATGAAGGCTATCTCCGCTGGCACCACCCCTGGAGGTCTCACGAGCGCAGGGGGAGGAGGAACAGCTAACCCCCCAGCAAGAACTTATGCACCCTGAGCCTGTCCTACCACAACTGCCACCAAAGACTGAATCTGGGCTCGCACCTCCTCCAACTATCTGCCCATAGCTTCGCTACTCTGACGCAGACTCTCGATTACCGCATCATTCTGAGCTCCAGACGACTCACCTTCAGACAGGGGAGTCGAACGCGTAGCAGGTCGCCTAGCCATCCTATAATCATAACCACCCCAAATCAGATCCCCAATCAACAACTAGAACCCAAACACAAGTACATACCATACATATATAGATATAGACTTAAAGCTGCTAAACTTGCTCTGAGAGTTTATCTTTTTAACAAAAATTTGATGACATGCCCTAACCTAGGATGGTTAACCACCACCTTACTAACTCCTGTGCCTAGATCGGGAATGCATGACTTTAAATTAATTTGAAAACTTATGTGTGTACATATGTCATCCTACAAATCTCTAGCTTGGCACATTGTGCTTATACCATGATATGCTATGCATGTTTGTGCTCTGCATTCTAAAAAAGGCCCTAATGCATATTATGAGCGGCGTACACATGAAAATGTTATGCATCCCATACTACATAACATTCCCATGCAACGAAAAGAAACGTGCTAGTCGCAGTCATGTGGTGAGGTTATGCATCCCATACTACATAACCCTCACATGTAGCCCCTATGGTGGATCCATATACGAACACATATTATGCATCCCATACAACATAATATGCCCCGTATACTTCATGTTATGCCATGAGTGAAGTGTTCGTGCTTTCGCCAAGACGTGCTGATGACATATCGGTGTGTGAATAACATGATGCAGAACTACCAAAAGCAAACAAAGGAAGGTTGCTCAACTAACTTGTCAAGCAACCTCCCTCTGATACCAACTGTCACAACCCGCATTTTCTCCGAATATAAGAATTATCAGAGTATGAGAAAACACGCGTCATGATGCTACGTCAAGCAGGGGATAACCGCTGACGCTCAGGCAAAACCAACTACAAACTTTATGTAAGAAAATCCTGTGTTTTATGAATAGAAAATCAGTTATATTTAGAGACCGTATCCCTCGGCTCAGTGGATCACCTAGTCCACAAAAGAAAACGATATTTGTACGCTGCGGAAAAATACTTTGTTTAGGTTTGACATCCTAAAGAGCACATAAGGGTCCTAAGAGAACCACTTACGCTATGCAAGCCTCTACCTTTAATTTATACACTATATAAGAAAACGGTTTTCATACGTGATTTGGAAAATAATAATTAAGCTTATAAAACATGCTGATCAGGAGCTTCATTTATAATAATATTTATAGTTTAAAAGTAACTAGCAACCTAGCATAAATCCTTCTCAAAGCAAGTAGACTATCTCCAGGAAATGGTAGCAGCATAAGTAATATATCTAGTACAAGGGTAAGAAAAACTACCAGTGGGCGCCAACAACCTGACACGAACCCACTAGCACATATGTATGTCTGCAAGAAGGTACATAGAAACTATCTCACTAACAAGGTAAACGGAACTCCAAAGTCCGGGAGTCCACCAGCAGCACCACTTGTAAGATCCGCCTTTTCCCTTTTCGAAGGCATCCCGGATCTTATGCCCAGAACCGCCGCCTTACGGTGACACTAACTCCTGAGTTAGTCGACACCATAAGACGCCGATTCTGCCGGCTATTACGATCATTTTTCACTAGAGATGCGGAAGTAAAAGTGTATAAACAAGCTAATACACATGTCCACAGAAATCACAGAGCATATCATATATATGGAAATGAAAGTGCTACTATAGTCCATAATGAGTACTAAAGAGAAAGTAGGGCTTATGCCCATATACATCAATAGAAATCAGACTCTCTCTCACAAAATAGAAAGCTGTAAACTAAGCTATCCACTACATCTCCTCCCACCTGAGGACGTGCGGTAGTAGTGTCTGGTGGTGGTGGTAGCTGCTCCTCATGCCCTGCCTCCTCGTCCCGCTGGACGTGCTGGTCCACCTCCTCGAACTCCTAAAAAGGGGGAGTCAACGTATGTTAGTCAAAAAGACTAAGTCATATCCTCAACACCTCCTCCTGTCGCTCTTAGGCACCGGATGGAAGGAGGATGCGGAGGACAACAAGGGGTAGCAAAGTGGAAGCAGGTGACATTTCTATCTAGCAGGAGTAAGTAAAATCTAGCAGTTCTATATATAATCTAGCAGTTCTATATAAAATCTAGCAGTTCTATATAAAGTGCAAGTAAGTAAAGACAGTGCAGAAAGAAAAGGTCTGCAGTAAGAAGATAGAACTGGAAGTAAATGCAGTACAGAAAGGAAAGTACGCTACTGCTACTCCTACTCCTATCAATATCACAGAAGTACCCCAACTTATATGAACACCCATACGAACTTATAAGTTAGGGTTTCCAAAAGTAACTTATCATATAAACCGCCCATACAATTTATATGATAAGGATCTATGAAGCGTATGTCCTAATGAATGAATGTATGTTATGATGAGTATGTTAAACATGCAAGTGCAACACACACACACGACTCCGTGATCACAGACCTTTAGTTCCCTCTTTTTGAGAGCTTGCATCACTCTCGGGTACTACCGTTGTGGCTACGGCAACAGTGGAGCGGGCTCTCCACTTCTAGGTAGGTATAAGCACTACCAGACCTAGACCCCTCTCATACGCCTCTGTACACGTCCCAGGTGCACTCTAGAGTTTTGCGTACGTATTTTGCTGACTACCCGTCAGTCTTGTAGGTCGAGTGTACGTCTTCGGGGATTCCGCAGTATTATATATTTAGCATACTGGCCCCTCCACCCGTACGCCTCGCCCGAGTCATCGTACTGCCATCGGTGCATCGACTGGCCAGTCCCGAGTGACTCGCCACTAATTTTATGCACATGCAAGGTATTAATCTGAGCTTCCTGCTCGTACTGATATTGTTAACACATTCCCTCCAATCCAATTTGGGTGAGTAAGTGCTCGTATCCCTCCAACCTTAAGAAACAGGTGAGCAAGCCACTCGTATCCCTCCAACCCGGTTAGGATGAGCTCATTACTTGTATCCCTCCAACCTTGTGAAACAGGTGAGCAAGTAACCCATATGATGCTTCCAACCTTATTTAACCGGCGAACCTATCGCGTAGAACTCCAAGCCTATTAGACTACTCTCGTCTAAGGTTTATTATACATAGTGATTTAGAGTGAATCCCAGGACTGCCCAAGGCATGCCCCGTGAGGGGGTCTCGAGGGCACTAGGAACCAAGACGGGCATGAAACCCGAAGTTCCCTTTCGCAAGGATAATTACTTTTTGTTGATGTCTACCCAAGATCCACAACCAACTCTCATTGTTACTTTAGGATTATTCTGATGACTTAAGGTATCATTATCGGAAAGGCGACGGTCTTCGGTCGGACTCTGTTATGCCTATTGTAAAGTGATTTGCACTCTATCACTCGTTACTATACTTATGACACTATCAACACCACCCGGGTTTATTCCCAATTTCCACAACTATCCCATTTTATTCTATCTCCCGGTGGTCCTAGTAGGGTGAACCTACTTATGCTAAATGTAGCCCCAGACCTAATACCACCCTGCCATTTCCAAATTACACTACCATCCCCATCGTTCTGTTCATTAATCTAGGGTGGTATTATCTAGATAGGTATTTACGTACGACACTTCTATCGAGACTGAGCGACTAGGGTAAGATGACCTAACTAATGATCACTTGAATGAACTTCCAAATACATTGTATTGTGTTTAATCACATGAGATTATTATAGATATGATACATCGATTTATTCATTATTTTATCTCCACCAGAATCAGTCAATTATTGTTAAGGGTAAAATTGGCATTTTCTCGTATACTTATAAATTAAATCTTCAATTTATCAAGTCGAATCTCAAGGGCTCGAATATGTCTCCCATGAGTTTAAATAATATAATTAGGGTTTTGTAAATCTTCTAAACCCTAGTTTGATTCATTTTAGAAAATTCTTAAGTGTTCACCAAATTCTCAAAAATTGTCAAATTCACTAAGTGTGGGATTTTTGCTACCAAAAATCCCAACTAATTTAGGGTTTTAAATTATACCCTACTGGTCTACTAAATCAGGGGGTGTGCATTCTAAATGCACCCCTTAGGCAAATATCAAAAACAAGTTTTACATTTGCTATTTGCACCCCGAGCCTAAGTAGTTCAATTCTTGCAGGTGGGTCTTTCCCAACATGACTTGTTCCAATTTCAGAGAAATTTCTACCACTGGTCTATGTGGTCCCTAATGGCCAGCCACCAAAATTTGGGGCCATTTGGAGTTAGCTAACTCCAAGAATCACCTAGTTAAGCCCTAGGGGTATTTTGGTAATTTTCCCACATTTTGTTTCCCAATCAAGCCCATTTTTGGGCAGGGCCTGAATATGCCCTAATTATACCTCTGACCAAAATCTCAGGTCAAGGGGGCTTCTGGTTTGGCTTGGGCAGCCATTTGAAATTCTGCAAAATTGCTATTTGCAGCCCAAGCCAAATATTATTTCTCAAACATGCAAGTGAGATTCCTCAACATGTAGTGCATAAATTTAGCCCAAATTTTAACCATGGGTCTAATATACCCATGAGAGGGTGCTACAAAAATTTGGGGCCCATTGGAGTTGGAGAACTCCAAAAATCACATTTATTTACTTTTGGGTATTTTTGTAAAAACTATAGCAAAATGTTTTCCAAAAATTCCAAATTTTTGGAAGGGCCTAAACATGCCCTAAATACACACATGACCAAAATTTCAGGTCATGATGACACTTGGTTTGGCTTGGGCATCAATTTTACTTTCTGCCCTAGTCTAGGAGCAGTCCTAGCAAAACAGCCCTACAGCACAAAATACTGGACCAAAACTTGAATTTAGGGTGGCAAATTAAAGTTAACACCTTTAGCTACAATTTTCATGTTGGACAAAAATTCATCAGGTGGCCATAAGGGCCTTAATATCAACATGCAAAGTGGCTGCCAAAATGTCACAAATTAACCCACTATTCATTAAATGAAATTGTAACAGATTTATTAAATATTAACTAAATGTATGATCAGCCTGCCCGAATTTTAAAGAAGATCGGACGGTGGCTGCTCTTCTTCTCCATGCACCATGCATGGCCACAACCCGTGCAGGCCATTCTTGCGGGGCCATTTCCGGCCATCGCCGGCGGCGGGGCCTCCGGCCAAGGCCTTCCCCGGCCTCACGGTGGTCGGGGCTAGAGCTGGCCGGCGACTGGGCGGCGGAGAGCGGCGGACGGCGGCGGCGCAACCAAGCCGAAAAGCTCCCAGGCCGCCATTTTAAAACCGATTTTTGAGCTTTTTGATTCCTAACGTCGAGCTCGTTTGAGCTCGACCTCTAGCCTAGTGGATCTAGGATACTAGTACACTTGGAGGAGAAGGGATACGGACCATTGGCGGCGGTTGTGGTTGAGGGTGGCGGCGGTTTCCCATGGGGTGAATATTCCGGCGAACTCCTCTTTGGTTAGCCATGGCTGCAGGTGATCTCTCTTTCTCTCTCTCTCTGGGGTAGGGTTGAAGTGGGAATGAGGGTGTGAGCTCGGTTTTGGGCTGAGATAAGAGAGGGGGGGCGATTTCACCTAGGCTTGGGCGATTTCACCTAGGATGGGTGATTTCACCAAGGTGGGGGGCTCGGGTTGGGTGTGTGGGCTGGCTGGTGGCTTGGGAGTGGGCCCTACTGCACTTGCTGGGTTGTCTAGATCCTAAGGGGTCGGGTTCCAAGGTTAGGGTTGGGTTGGGTGAGTGGAGAGGTGGGTTGACTCATATGTTGAGATAGGAGAGAGAGAGACTCGGTTTTGGGTTTGGGTTTGACCCAATGTTGCATGGTGGGTCCCCACAGCCTCTAGTGCACCTATATGGACAGCCCACCCATTATTAGTTGATGGGATGAGCCCAAGTGGCCCAAAATGACTCCTTAGCATTTTCTCTCTCCTATTCCTCCTCTTTTCTCTCTCCTAGGTAATTTCCAAAATTACCATTGCATGCCCCTATTTTTCTCTTCCATAGGGGGTATAGGGTCACTTTAGACCCACCTAGTGATTCTGGGTTGGTTTGGGTGGACCCAACCTTGTGAAATGGGCTAGGGCACCATTTTCACTATTTAGGTCAACATGTTGACTTGACCCAACATGGGTCAACTAGTTGACCCCATGGCCTACCCTAGGGTCCACTTAGATTGTATTTAGGGTTAGGGCAATGTGGTGGGGTCATGGTGTGGCTAGGGTTTGTATTTAGCCTAGTTTGACCTAGGTTGACTTGGGCCCCATAGTGGGCCCCACATGGTCTAAATCCTCCTCCTAGGGTCAAACCTAGCTAAACCCTAGCATCCACCACATGTCTAACCCAAATCTAAGTCATTTGAAATTTGGGATGTTACACCACTGCCTCAGCTAGCCACCAGACCGGCTACAACTCAGAACCTGAGGCATTCCAAAAGAAAACAGAATACCTCAGCAAGCAATAAGGTAAAAACATCTGCATGCAGGAGTCAACCAAAAGGAAGAAGTAACCAAAAAAAAACATGCAGTAGAAAGAGTCACAACTGTCCAAGACAAGCACACAAGCAAGGAAAACAGTAACAACCTAACTCAGGAACATCATCCCGCCGGGCCTTCTAGGCTACCAAGAGCCCAAAGTGCTGCAAGCTACTAAGGAAGAAACTTCTAACACCCTAAACTGTGGAAAGTGGTAGTAGCAAAAACAAACGACGAGGAACCGGATCGGAGGTAAACTCAGTCCCCCATCCACCATGTCCAAGTCAACAAGCTCGAGGGTCTACACGTGAAAACACAAGGGACCTTCCACCCACACATGCCCAGCCCGTACCTGTAGCAAGAAAAACAAGAGTGGCCTTGGCTATATCACACAACTCCACCCCCCCTAAAGAGCTATAAACCACCACTACTAACCACGACCCACGATTCGGCCCTTAAGAAAGTAAAGGGAACGGCCGACAAGGAAATACCAGAAATATAACAAGAAAATCACTCGGGAACGAAAAACAAGGTAAAGAAAGAGTGTTGAAAAGGATCAACACGACAAGGCGCTGAGTGAGACCCACTCAGTGCCAACCTAAACCTTGGCGTTCAGTGAGCTAGCCTCACTTAAAGCCAAAACCAAACTCTAACCACAATCTCGCTAAGGTGAAACGGAGCTCGACGATCGTCAGTCAGAGGTCGACGATCGTCGATCGGCTGAAGGCCAAAAGAAGCCCGACGATCATCATCCTGGAGGTCGACGATCGTCGAAGGCTAAAAGGCGAGCGAAGCTCGACGATCTTCCTCCAGGAAATCGTCGAGCGCTGATCGGCTATCAGACAAGAGCTGAGCTCGACGCTCATCGAGCGTCGAACGGAGCTCGAAGTTTTCCCTCTGGAGAAACGTCGAACGGAGATCGACGATAGTCGAACGATTCTAAGACAAAGAGGCAGGGAATTTCCAGTACTCGAGTAGTCGCCTGCTACTCGTGTGTTCAAATTCCAGTACTCGAGTAGTTGCCAACTACTCGAGTACCTTAGCCCTCTACTCGAGTAGTCGCCCACTACTCGAGTATGCGAGAAAGACCACCACTCGCGAATCTACAACCCAGCACTTGAGTAGATGCCTACTACTCGAGTATACCCACTCCAGCACTCGAGTAGATGCCTACTACTCGAGTAAACCAAACCACTGACTCAAGTATCTCGAGTCCACTACTCGAGTAACCCAAATCCCCTACTCGAGTAGTTACCTAATACTCGAGTAAACCAAAACCCCTACTCGAGTAGTTACCTACTACTCGAGTAACTCAAAGCTACTACTCGAGTAACAAAGAACACTACTTGAGTAAACCAAAACTCCTACTCGAGTAGTTACCTACTACTCGAGTAACTCAAAGCTACTACTCGAGTAACAAAGAACACTACTCGAGTAAACCAAAACTCCTACTCGAGTAGTTACCTACTACTCGAGTAACTCAAAGCTACTACTCGAGTAACAAAAAACACTACTCGAGTAAACCAAAACTCCTACTCGATTAGTTACCTACTACTCGAGTAACTCAAAGCTACTACTCGAGTAACAAAGAACACTACTCGAGTAATACATTAACAGATTCGGGGAACAAATCACCGCCCCCTCCTAACTCTTCCTCTCGGCTACACCCAAACCAGAGCAAAGATCTGAGCAAAGATAATCGGCATCACGCCGGCAAGGTTGGGTTCCAACAGCATGAGTAGGGGGGGTTCAATAGGAAGAACTAAATCTTATAGTTAGCAAGAAAATGAGAACAACAAGGCCTCTATCCTAGGGCTAACAGGGATTTCAAATTCAGCAAGAAAGTTCAAAAAGAAACTTGGCAAGGGAAAGAATGCCAGTTGCCTCAACTTTCAGCGAAGCTTGGACGGCTTTCCTCCTCTTCACACTGAACAAACAGCCGCAACACCTAGAACATAACTCTCGGCCATTAATGGCGGAAAACTCCAAAACCGAAAACCCAAACCTCAACAAAACTACACGAAAATCGAATATCTTACCGTCGAAATGAAGATCTCGGAGAGAGCAAGACAACGCCGCTTTCGGACTCGAATTCCGTCCACGAACAAGCCCGGAATCGCCGACCAAAGGAGGTACAGGACGGGCGGTTTTCTCCTCTGCTCTTCCGAGAACAAGCCGACGGTTTCTCTCTCAGGAAAAGAAGAAGAAGTGGGCCGTCACTTTCTAAGAAAAGCTTTTATACAAAAAGCTAAACACCGGTTCATCCATAACCGAACCCTAAAACGCCTAATTACTTAATTTCATTAAATACCAAAATACGCATAAGCCAAAAATATGGCTGCCACCAAGGCAAGGCAATAACTGCCCAATTAAATTCTCCCGCAGAATTTAACAATCGGTCAAAACCCAAAGGCTACAGGACAGCCAAATCAACTTAACTAATTGATCACATAGACTATTAACACACCAAACGACACGAAAACTGAATCACCTCGGAATTCGACGAAATTCGCACCGTAGCTAAATATCCATGCTACGAACACAACGGCGAAGTCGAAATTAACTTTCGACGAACAAAACTTGAGTTATACCCAAATAAAGCCAAACTCAAACATCCCCCCGAGAGGCCACACCGGGTCACCCAAAACGACTCGGCTTGCTAGGGAGATCTTGCCAACAGGCTACAAAATAGGGCACTCAGTTCTAAGGAGCTAAACCATACTCCACACATGGCACAAGCCACAGAAACGCGTCATCTTAATGCCAACGAGAATAAAAATAAACGCAGGAAAATCGGGGGCGTTACAGAGGATTCGTTGGGCATGTTGCGGATTCTGGGGTTAACATAATCCCCGCACATTTTCAAGTTTTGGAAAATTTTGAAAATGTTTCCTTAACTGCCGAGTCCGCAACTGTCACAAATGTCTCCTAGACTATAAATACGGTCAGAATAACTGCATTCTGCCAGAACTGTCTGCGCAACTGGCCAATACTCACCACTTGCGGTCTGCACTCTCCATTCCGGCATGGCGAGACTCGGGTCCTTCTTTGGCAACCTCGCCTCCAAGACCGACAAACCTAAGGCGAACACTCAGATTAAGAAAGTGGATCAACGGAGCGAGACAGCCGCCCGCCACGTTGGGGAGAGTTCGCAAAAGGAAAAGTAGACCACTGAATCGTCCTGCAAAAACAAGGAGCAGGAGCCCGAGCGGTAAGAAGTTCCTCTTGCTCAGGACCTTCCATCCCAGAGTGCGGATAGGATCTCTGACTTGTTGTGGATTTCTGATCAGAATCCTACGAACTCAGGGGGTATGGCTATAATCGTATCTACCTCAGGGACACACATGCTGCAGATAGATACCGAGAAGGAGGTCTCGTCACCGGGATTCCGACAGCCGCATACTGAGGAGATGCGGATTACTGATCTGGTGGCTGAAAAGCGAACAGAAAAGGTCGGGGAAGATGAGCAAGTGGAGAAGTCGGCTAGAGAGCAAGTTGCGGAACCAACGACTTCTTTGAGCATAGCCGGTACCAATCAGGATATAGTCCGTGCGAATCCGCCGGACTCTAACCAGGTTGTGCTGGCCTTGGAGAAAAAGGGCCCTGAGAAGAAATGGAAGTGGGATAAGTCTTCTGTTGCCGAGCGAGTGGAAAAGAGGTTGCGGGCTCAGAAAGAAAAGAATGTCTCTGTGCGGACGGGTGTTGCGAGCTTGCAACTTAGGCAGCGAGATAAAGAAGTTCCCGACGCGAGCTTGGTCACACCGGATGCCCCTATCTCGAGGGGCGACTCTTTATCAATGGTCAGCTTGTCCACCACTGAAATACTTGACAATATTGACAATGAGCAGATTGCTGACATTAATCAATCTCTGCTTGAGGTGTTGCAGTCCGATGTTGAGATAGTGGGAGAGAAAGTTGTTGAACTCGCCCCCTCTCTTGCAGATGATAAAGGGGGGAAGACGGCAAAAGAACAAATTGCTATCATGCAGGCCAAGGTCGAGACGGTCTCTGAAAGGCTGGAAGCGGACAGGCGAGCTGAAGACCTGTGAATTGCGGCGGAGTTGATGTGGTCAGGCAAACTGTAGCCGCTGCCCCGGCGGTTTCAACATCAATGGCTTTATAAGTGTCCACCCCAAAAGTCGCGGCTGATAAAAATTATTACGGAGACCGAGGACATAGTTGCTTCCAGTAAATCAATTGCCAGGCAGAAGGCGAAGGTTTATCGAAGGTGGAAGAAACATTTGATCGCTTTTAATCCGGAGCGCGTGAGGAGGCCTGTGGTGGATAGTCGCCAAATTGCTGCGATGATTACAAAAAGTGACTTTTTCCTTACCTTTTTAAGCCTACTGTGATCTGGAAATTGAGATGAATTTTGTTTCCTTTGTTGCAGTTCGGAAGTCGCCACCAGGTTCCATGGAGGCTGGTGAGATCGTGCCATCGCCCACAGCTGCACTGGCACCAACCGTGACGCCTCTCCCTACCGAGCCCGCACAGGATGAACAGTCCATTCTGGACAAGTATATTTCGTTAGCAAAGAAATATGAGGAGGAGCTGAACGAAACTCGTGCTGAACTGAACAAGAAGAAAGAGCGAGAAAGGATGTTGGAGGGCCAGGTCGCCAACATTTTCGTCATGATGGAAATCTTAAAGAAGGAAAAACAGTAGCTAAGCGAGGACGCTCGCCACAACAGAAGCAAATACTTGGTCGTGGTGCGAGAAGGGAAGAAGCGGGTCGCCGAGGTCGCCGAGATCGTCGGAGATCGGTCGCAAATGCCGGCTCAGCCCGCTCTGGGGGAAGCATCAGCCCCGGGGGGAGCGAGAAGCCCGCGGTGGTCGCAGATCCGAGGTCGGCAGGCAATCTCGTGATCCCATTCAGTCGGGTTATCAGGGATACTGCCCGCATGCACCGCACCTTCAATAACATGCTTCACCTCGTCCAGCAGCTGTATAGACAGATACTGCGAGGATGCGACCAAGCGGCTTATCTTGGAACGGATGAGGAGGGACATCCTAGCCGTCAGACAGATAGGGAAGAACGACCTGCTCGTCATTCAAGCCACTGAGCTCGCTAACGTTTATTCTGAACATTGTATAATTTGATGTGGATTTGATATTCTTGTCGTGATGCGGACATCGTTTGGTTTCTGTGCAACACTGTATTGTAGGGTATTGTTGTGTACTCTTCATATTATGATGTGATTTGTGCGATGAATGTTTTTCTGCAGGCTGTTTGAATGTGACTCATGCGAACTACGATGTGCGAGCTGTATTTTTCGTGTGTTGAATGCTTGCGAGTTGAGCGAACTATGCCTGTTATTGTTTGAACATGCAGGAAATCCGAAGAGAATCGATCTGCACGGATTGAGATTAAATCCGAAAAACCTTACCTGAATTTGCAGGGAACCTGAAAAGAAGAGAGCTGCGCGGATTGAGATTTCAATCAGCAAAACCTTATCTGAATTTGCAGGGAACCTGAAAAGAAGCGAGATACGCGGATTGAGATATCAATGCGCAAAATCTTATCTGAATTTGCAGGGAACCTGAAAAGAAGCGAGCTGTGCGGATTGAGATATCAATCTTGGCGGATTGGCTGTCATCTGTATGTCAGAGTTTTCTACAAATAGGATTTCCGCTTCTTTTCCGTATCAGAAACAGTTGAAGCTGAAGATTCTGCAGTCTGGAAGAATGGTGTTCGCACGTATTGATGCCGCAGCTGCTTTTCACTCTACCGAACATAAAATAAGCCGACTGACCGCAGTTGACTTGGAGATCCTCCGGGAGAGGTACATGACGGGCTCGCCAGTGCTCGCACGCCTACCCGAGGATCATGAACGACTGAACATTTCCATCGCTACTCAGATCGCGGTGCCCATAGATCATTTTGACTGCGGGTTCAAGTTCCCCCTACTCTGGGAGGTCGCTGAGATCTTTGAGCACTACGGGGTAGTTCCAGGTCAGCTCGCGCCCAACACTGTCACTGCGATCTACAGCTACCTTTCTGATCTGCGGTCGGAAAGGATCCAGTTCTCCCTAAACATATTCCTAAAGATCTTATCTGTCCGCTCGATAAATCCGTCTAAAGATTACCGGTATAAGGGCGTAATCTACTTTTACTGCCGAGGAATGAAGGTTGCGGGCTTGCCGAACGAAATCCACAACTGGACCTCGAGGTATCTTATTTTCGAGGGCGACTTGGGGTTCCTTCATCTTAACCCGCAGGTGCGCGCGGACGCTGACTTCAAAAGTGTGTTGTTGAATACGGTGGAGTCCTCCATCGTTTAATTTTTGTCCAGGGAAAGGCTTGATATCGAACACTATATCGCGTTGTTGCCCGACCTGGATACTATAAGCCTCCAGGAGATTAAGTATTGCGACCTGACTTTATATCCACACGTTCTGAGGTTATATTACTAACGGGTTTCTTCTTTGCAGCGAACTTGGCGGTGCCGGCCAATTTACCTCAAACACCTGTCGGGCTGACTCCTATACAGGGAGAAAGAAAAAAGGAAATCGTAAGGAAAATAAAGGAGGACGACAATCCCGTGGCGGACTATTCTTAATCCGAGAGTTTTGATATGGCGGGCTTCGGGAAGAACCAGAGGGAACTAATGGGTAACCCAATGATCCACTGGCATGAGAAGAAGAAGTTCGTCCACCTCTCCACTGCTCTTCCCTCCCGGAAGGGTCCGCGTACTTCTCGCCACGCTCATGTGGCATTTTTTGCTTTATACGGGAAGCAAAACCTACGCGAGCTACAAAGCGTTCCCCCTGCCGACCTCCCCCTGCTTGCGGCTCAAGCTAGAGCGAATAGCGCTATCACCAACCATTTTATGGTTCGGGTAACGCGCGAGCTGCTCAGGGAGAATGAGCATCTGTCGCGAGAAAATAAGTCTTTAAAAGATAGGAATAAGCGACTAGGAGCAAAAGTCAACAAATATAAGGAAGAAAAAGCTGTAAGTGTCAATAATTGTCGCAGTCTGTCGTCTATCCGCTACGGGCTGATCTATTTACTTTCTCTGCAAACCGCATACGATGTCACCAACCCCACCTTCCAGCGCGACATGTTTCCTTTTATGAAGGAAAGCGTGGAAGTCGTCGTTGAACGCTTCATCAGCGACGGATTCGCGAAGGAGGGCGTGGATTCTATTTCCTTCTTGAAAGTGTTCCCCAAATTAAAGGAAAAAGTCGTCGAGTTCGAGCTGGCTGCCAAAGGGAAAGAAGTTGATGGAGAGGAAGAGCCCACTGATGGAGAGAATCTAGAGGTCGCTGCTTCAGACCAACCAGTAAGCAAGTCCGACCAGTCTGCTTCTTCTGATTCTGAAGGAAGCAGCGAGCAAACGGAGCCCGCGAATGCGAGCGGACAGACTCCGACCAGCTCCAGCTCCGGTGGCAGCAGCAGCAGTAACTCAGGCGACTATTCTCCTGTGATCGATATGGATGGGTTGAGTCCAGAAGCGCCTGCCGAGAAGAAGAAAAGGACAGAATAGGGACACAACAATTTTTGTTTTTATTGTAAAGGGTGCGGACTCCAAACGAGTTCGCTAAAACATGTAAAATTTTTGAATGAAATTAAAAGGATATTTTGATTTCTTCTGTAATGCTCCGATATTTGTTTGTAACTATAGGTCGAACTTCGTATACCAATCCGCGTCATATAGATGTTGTATGTGCGACGCAATTTTTCAGTCCGTAAAAAATCCTCGTCTAAATCGTTTAATCACAACTCGTTGCGACATGAATCTTATTTTTCTCTATCAAAAGTAATGACCATTAAGAAGGCTCTTGACGATTTTTAACAGCAATACGCGCCTCGTAGAAACTGGATCACCCTTTGCAAGTTTCAAGATTACCAAGATAATAAGAGCTGCGATTTAGGTTAGTTCCAACAGAATAGTGCCGACATGCGAGCTTGGCGGATTTAGATCACAGTCCGCTGGTAGTTATTGTTGAATCATTGTGAAAGTAACATTGTTAAACCGAAGCGAACCTAGCGGACTTGGCGGACTAGAAAACTAAGGTTTACTTGTGAACAATACAGTAATAGACCAACCCACAAAATTGCGGACTGGGCGGACTAGAAAACCAGAGTCCGATAAAGTGTTTATTATAATTATAGAAATGACCTACAGCTCATGACCAAGTGGGCAGGTGCGGCTAGTGCGGCATGGCTTTCCACACCGGTCCATGAACTGTAAGGTCAACCCAAAGAACGACGGACTGAGCGGACTAGAAAACTAGAGTCCGCCAAAGTGCTTATTATAATCATAGAAATGACCTACAGCTCATGTCCAAGTGGGCAGGTGCGTCTAGTGCAGCATGGCTTTCCATGCCGGTCCATGAACTGTAAGGTCAACCCAAGGAACGGCGGACTGAGCGGACAAGAAAACCAGAGTCCGGCAAAGTGCTTATTCATCGAAACGGTACGCTGCCCTCTTGCCTGGAGTACAACCTGGATTGATCCTTTGGGCAGGTGCGGAAAAAGCGGCATTGCTTTTGTTGAGATCAACAAGGTTGTGGGTCTCCTGCAGGCACTGCTTGAGGGTACCAAGGAGTGTTCGAAAGTCACAAACCCAGACGATCTGCAGGCAGGTGCGGCCGGAGAGGCATTTCTTTCCATGCGTGATTGTCAAGGTTGTAACGATATCCCCTAAATGGCATGATAGAGCTTACCGCCACTCTATCCCTCCAATATGCAGAAGTGGGGTTAGGTACTTGCCGAGATCCGGAGTCCAGTATCCAGCCACAGTAGAACTGGTAAGCTCCCACAACACGGTGCGAAATCTCCCCGTAACCCGTGGTGTTTGTGGAATTACGTTAATAACCACAGTTCTAAGGGAGGTTCTTGCTGAACTCGGCGATGTCTCCTGGTATTAGGCAACTGCTGGATTTGCTCGGGGAGCAAAAGAGAGAAGACACCCAAAGAAATGTTAGTATGAAAACTTTGATAAGTACTAAATTTCAAGAAATTTGTGTAACAAAGAAAAGAGTGTTTAGGGATAGAACCGTTTGGGGTTGCCCTTGTTTAATGTGTTAACTGTCAACATGTGAGACAAAAAGATACTTGAAGAGGTGTCAGCAAGGAGCTTTTTATTAATGATAAACCTCTTTAAAAGTTTACATAAGAAGGAAAGAGAAAAAGAAGAGGTTCAGGAATAGAACCGCTTTAAATCATCTCCACTCCACGTATGTGGCATATCTTCTCCTTCATATGTTTGCAGGTGATAAGCTCCACTTTCGAGTACTTCCTTGACGATGAATGGCCTGGCACAATTTGGATTGAGCTTTCCCACTGAGCTGGCTCTTTCCGCAGCATCCACTTTTTTAAGAACCAGATCTCCCACTTGAAAGTGTTTGATCCTTACGTTCTTATCAAAATAGCGAGCCATCATTCTCTTGATTTCTTCTTGTCTGATTGTAGCCTTATCTCTGATCTCTTTGATATGCTCCAAGATGAATCTTACTTCCTCATTATTCATTTCAAGCCAATCTTCCATGCCTTGCCTTGCCAGCAGGACTGTGGGTGACGGGACTTCAAATTCAACAGGAATTAGTGCTTCCGATCCATGAGAAAGTTTGAACGGATTTTCTCCTGTCGCAGATGAAGGCATTGTTTTTAGGGTCCAGAGAACTGAAGAAAGTTGATCAACCCAACTGCCCCTGAGATTCTGTACTTTCTTTTTAAGCAACTTGAGAAACTGCTTATTGGCTGCTTCCACCTGACCATTGCTTCTAGGATGGTAAACTGATGCAAAACGTAACTCTGATCTGATCTGCTTGCAAAAATCTATCATCTCGGCGTTATTGAACTGTGGTCCATTATCAGTGATTATCGTCATCGGGATACCATGTCGGCAGACTATCTCTCCCCAAATAAAATTCTTTACAATCTGAGTTGTGGTCTTTGCTAATGCCTTGGCCTTGATCCATTTACTAAAGTAGTCAATCATGACTATGATGAAACATCGTTGTCCACTTGCGATGGGAAAAGGACCAATGAGATCCATCCCCCAAACGGCAAAGGGCCAGGGGGTTGCGATCGATCTAAGGGACTGAGCAGCCTGATGCTGAAGTGGAGCGATCTTCTGGCACTGGACACACTTTTTCGCATGAGCTTCAGAATCTTTTTTCATGGTAGGCCAGAAATAACCCTGCCGCAGGATCCTTTTTTCCAAGGTTCTCGCTCCTGAGTGGCTTCAACACTCACCAGAATGTACTTCTCGAAGGACAGTAAGGACTTCCTCTTCCGACACACATCTAGCCATGGTGGAAAAGAAAGTCTTCCTATAAAGATTACCAGATACTAAGTAATAGTATGCTACTTTCAACTTGAATCTCTTCTTATCTTTAACCGACTGATGCAAGTTTCCAGTTGATAAGTAGAGGATGAACGGGTCCATCCAAGAGGAATGCCGGTCAATCTGCATCATCTCTTCCTCCTCTACCGCCGGGCAGAAGAGTTCAGAAGTCGTTCCTCCTGACGTCAGTCCATACTTGTCAAGAACATCTGCCTCCTCATTCTCTGTCCTCGGAATGTGTTCAATGGTAAAACTTTTAAATCTTCCGACCTCAATCTTTACAAGCGAGAGATACTTCTTCAACACCGGCTCCCGGGTCTCAAAGTTACCCAGAAGTTGTGATGACATTACCAGGGAATAAGTCTTTATGTGAACATGGTCGATCCCGAGCTCTCTTGCAAGCCTCAAGCTGGCCAACAAGGATTCATACTCTGCTTGGTTGTTGGTCACCGGAAAATAAAACTTGATTTCCTGCTCGAGTTTGATACCATTCAAATTTATCAGAACCACTCCTGCTCCGGAAGAATTTCTTCCTGAAGCTCCATCAACATAGATGATCCAGGCTAGAGGAGATCTTTCTACCTGATTAGAACCATATTATGTTGTATCAATCAGAAAATCAGCAAGCACCTGCACCTTGATAGCCGTCCTGGGCACATAGGAGATTTCAAACTCACTCAGCTCGATCGCCCATTTAACTAACCTGCCTGAATGTTCTGGCTTTTCTAGCACACTCTTCAAAGGTTGATCAGTGACTACTTTGATTGAGTGCGCTTAGAAGTAGGGTCGGAGCCTACGGGTAGACATAACCAATGCTAGAGCCAATTTATCTAGGATCGGGTACCTCATTTCTACATCTTTCAGAATGTAACAGACATAATAGACCGGTAATTGTATCCGGCTTTCCTCTCGGACATGAACAGAGCTGACTGCCTCGAGGCTGACTCCTAGGTACAGGAACGACATCTCCCCTACTCGGGGACTTTGTAGTAAGTGTGTTGAAGCTAGTTGTTTCTTTAACTGCTCAAAGACCTGGGTGTATTCTTGCGTCCACTGAAACTTAGATGCTCCCTGAAGAGTTTTGAGAAATGGCGCACTCTTATCTCCTACTCGAGAAATAAATCTCCCGAGTCCTGCTAACCTCCCCCCTAACTGCTGGATTTCTCTTGGAGAATGGGGAGGAGCCATGTCAAGGATGGCCTTGACCTTGTCTAGATTAGGGGCAAGACCCTCTGGAGTAAGGAGGTGACCGAGGAATTTTCTCTTACTTGCTCCAAAAACGCATTTTAGCGGGTTAAGTTTTATCTTGTATTTTCGCAAAGTGGAAAAGTTTCTACCAAATCGTGCAGGTGTTGCGGAAGAAACTTGCTTTTAACCAAAAAATCGTCCACATATACTTCAAGGTTTCTTCCCTTTTGTCCTCTAAACATATGATCCATCATGTGTTGATACGTCGCGCCAACATTTTTAAGCCCAAAGGGCATCACAAGATAGCAATAGCAATCATCTTTAGTAATAAACTATGTGTGAGGGATATCTGGCTTATGCATTCTTATTTGGTGGTAACTAGAGAACGCATCTAAAATGCTCATAAAAGGATACCCTACTGCAGAATCAACTAAAGAATCTATCCGAGGCAAGGGGTAGCAATCTTTTGGGCACATTTTATTCAATCGGGTGAAGTCTACACACATCCTCCACTTCCCCCTATTTTTTTAACCATTATAACATTTGAATCCCACTCAGGATATTGAATTTCTTGAATAAAGTGTGCCTTGAGGCATTTGGCAACCTCCTCCCTGATTGGCTCTGCCAGCTTGACCGCCGCATCTCTCTTCTTTTGTTGCACTGGCTTGGCGGTTGAGTCAATGTTGAGATGATGGCAGGCTACGTCAGGATCGACTCCCGGCATGTCCTCTGCTGACCAAGCGAAGACATCCAGGTTCTATAGAAAGCAATCTATCAACTCTGCCTTTTAATCTTCTGGCAACTCTGAGTTGACGGAGAGCTTTATCTCCTCCCCTTTAGCAATGGGGATCCCTTGTGTCTCCTGGGCAGGTTCCAGGTGAGCGCCTTTGCTATTCATGGCAGCTTCTGACTGAGTAGATACTTTTTCTACCGCCGAGAATATTGGAGGGGCAACTTCGGTCATGTTGACTGTGCGGAGGTAGCATTCTCGAGCTTGCCTTGGGTCACTTCTGACCCTGCATTGATGACCATCTTTGTTGAACTTGATGGCCAGGTGGTAGGATGAAATTATTGCTTGGTACTTATTTAGCAGAGGCCTCCCGAAGATGGCGTGATAGTTGCTTGGAGCATCCACAACTATAAACTGAATCTGCTTGGTCACCCCCCAAGCCTTACGGGGAGTACAATGCTTCCCTCGACTTCCTTCCTCTCACCAGAAAAGCCATAGACCGGACCTTTGGTGGAAAGCAGAGGCTTTCCAGTCTTTAGGGATTCAAAGGTTGGCTTGAAGAGGAGATTAACGGAGCTGCCAGTATCGATAAGAATCCTATCGACTGTATAATCTACGATGGCTGCTTGGACAACAATAGCATCATCAAAAGGATTAGCGGTCGGGGGAAGATCCTCTTGACCGAAGATGATGCTTCCCGAAGACGGGGCATAGGAAGAGGTAGAAGCAATCTTTGCTCGGGTGATCTTGCAAGGGAGGACTTCAGAATGGACTCAGTTCCTGCTCCACCGTGAAAGTAAAATAGTCTCCCCCAAGGCTCCTTCGTCGATGATATCGCAACATTCATTCTGAATATTAATAGGCCCCAAACGTCCCTCATCCTCTATCTCTATGCATTCTAGCTGAACCTCCGCCACCTCCTTGCCTTTGGAGGTGGTAGGTTTTGAAGGATCATTCCTCCTACCCAGATCTTTGATCTTTCCTTCGGCAAATAACCTTTCAACTAGATGCCGAAGGGCCTTGCAATCTTAAAAGTCGAGCCCCAGATCTGCGAACTCCTCCACGGATCTGCTCTCATGTGGCCTTGAAGCAGGAAAGGTATTCTGAAGAATGGGTAGAGCCTGAAGGGGTATGGAGGGAGTGGCAGCCAACGGCAGTCTCTGATCACGAAACTGTTGATGGCCGATGAAAGGTTTCTTGTGATGGAGGTTTCGCCCCCTCTGAGAAGGAGGCTGGAAATCGGACCGAGGAGGCTTGTTGTGGTGGTGGCTGCTGGAAGAAGCGTTGGAAGCATCCCTTCCTCCAGCCTTAGCTGTCAGGGATGAAATGTAGGTGGGGTTAGCATTCTCACCTTCAATGAAGCGATTGGCCATCGCAATCAGTTCCTGGTAAGTTGATGGCACTTTTGTCGTTACTTAAACCTTCAGCGGGCCTTCCCGAAGGCCGTGGATCAAGGCGACCTTGTAGTAGTCAGGGTTCACATTCCTCACCCCCTGCATCTCCTTCTTGAACTAGTCAACGAACCGCGCTACTGATTCGTTGTCTCTTTGTTTGATATCAAAGAGAGTTGCCGACCTATTTTTCCTCTTCTTTGAGGTAGCAAACCTCAGAAGAAGTTCGCTGCGAATCTCAGCGAAGGAAGAAATCGTGCCCGAGGGCAGCTCATAAAACCACTCTCTTGCCTCTCCATCGAGAGTGGTGACTTGAAGCTTGCACTTCAAGGCATTGGAGAGGCATCTCAATGCAACTCCCCCCTCAAAAGCCTGCAGATGGGAAACTGGATCGGTCTCCCCAGAGTAGAAGGGGAGATGGGGTTATCTAAAGTTATTGGGTGTTGACTCCCATCGGATTCTATCAACAAAGGGAGAAGGAGTCTCAAGCTCTGTAGAAGAGCGGACTGGCGCACGAGGGTCCGCGGGCTCGGCGGACTGCCGATCCACAAAATCAAGCCAGCGGGCTGGAGTCTCCCTAGCCGCTTCTCTGAAAAAATCCATCAGGGGAGCGAACTGGTCAGCTTGAGGCCGTAGAGGAGCTGCGAGCTGAGCTTGGTGGTGAGGTTGAGGAGTTACTGCAGGTGACTGTTGGAGAGGGGTTTGGCGAGATGGAGTCCGGCGAATCGGAGTTTGGCGGACTAGGGTTTCAGCAATATCTCCTGCGGCCTAGGGAGAAATATGCATAGTTAGAGCAAGCAGAGCTTGGCTAATAGTATCAAGCCGTTGGTCGGTCTCTATGCGAGATAACTCGGCTTCCCAGCGAGACTTTTCAAAAGCCTCCCATAACGAATCATCTGGCGAGCTTGAGCGGTCTGATCGGAGAGCTCCGCGGTCTGACATTTCTATCTGCGGATTTCAAAGACTGCTTGGATCTAAAGGTCGCGTGTTAACTGTTGATGCACGAAATGCGAAACGGACTCGGGCACCACCAGCTAACTGTTCGAACACTGGGGAAAGAAGAAGAAGCAAACTACAAGCAGTAGTCTGCTTAGTGGATGAGAGAAAAGGAACAGAAGAGCCGCGAATCACGGCAACACCAGACTTCGCTTTCCGCGGCCTGAATGCCACTCGTGCGACGGTCTTGACTTTGATTGCAAACGATGAGTTACAAAAAGCGGAAAGAAAACTGTGCAGTAGACAAGTCGGAGTCCGCAAAGCTCGAGATTCGATTTCGCAGCCTTTAACAAGTAGGCTCTTGGGCTCGCGTCAGCGTGCCTTGGGTGCACCACTTCCCCCTATTTATAAATTTGGGGGCCTACCCAAACTGGCAGGGCAAAAATAACTGGCTGCCCGTGGTACAGGAGAGCTGGGAAGCGGTGACGGGAGGCAAAAAGAAATGGACGAGCAGTTCACGCGAGTTAGGCGGACTGGGCTTGCGAGCTGGGGCAACCCCTTGGCCATGTGGAGCGTAATCCTGGCTTGAGGGGAGCGACCTAAGCGGACCGATTCTGGGGTCCTCCTAGTGATGCCAGATCTAGAAACTTACCAAGGTGGGGCGACCTGAGCAGACTGAGAACTGGAGTCCGCTTCTGGGGGTGCCTTGACGACCTGAGCGGACTGAGGGGCTCGAGTCCGCCGAAAGAGGAGTCTCTGGGCATGTTGCGGATTCTGGGGTTGACAGGAGGGGATTTGAAAGGGTGGTTGGCCATGGTGGTTGGGCTCCCCCATTAGTGTTGGCTAAATGGAATTGATAGCATCCTCATCCGAAGAGGAAAGGGAGATGAATGTGGGCAATAGGGAGATGAATGGAGTGACCCATGTCCTCCCTCCATAACTCCTCCCTCTCTCTTTCTTCTATCTTTCTCCTCTATTAAAGGGGAACTTGAGGTTTCTCTCTACTAGTCATCATTAACAAAAAATGGATGGCATCCATGTAAATATCAGCCTCCTAAAGTTAATGGGCCACTCAAATTGGGCTTAGCCCAAGTGGCTTGGGCTTGGTTAGCTCATTTAGGCTTGTTTGACAAATTTTAGGGTTGAGTTGACTTTTTGGGTTGACCCCAATGGGTCCTTAATGACCCATTGGCCTCTCCTAAGGTATAGGGAGATTTGGGTAGGGTTGGTTTGACACCTTGTAGGCCACTTGACCCTTAATAAGGGCACTTTGACCACTTTGGAGCTAGGGTTGACTTTGGTCAACATGACCTCTTTAGTTGACCCCAATGGGTCCTTAGTGACCCAATGAGCCCATTTTAGGGCTAGGGAGACTTGTGTGGGGTCATTTTGGCAGGTTGGAGGTCCACTGGCCCTAGATATGGCACTTTGACCATTTAGGGTTAAGGTTGACTTTGGTCAACTTGACCACTTCAGTTGATTCCAATGGGTCCTTTATGACCCACTGAACCTTCTAAAGGGCAAGGGATGTTATGGTAGGGTCAAAGAGTCAAGGTGAGGACCTAAAGTAAAATCCTAGGTTAGCTAATTGGAAAGTCTTATTTGTAGACCATGGCGATCTCACCTTCACTCTTAGGTTCACTTGGTCTTCTTGGGCTTCCCAGGGTTTTGCCATGACCTAGTCATGAAAAAATCATCTTAGGGGTCTAGTTGGAAATGGGATGTTGCAAATCCCAATAAACAAAAATAAAAAT
Organism: Platanthera zijinensis; assembly: GCA_039513925.1. Taxonomy (NCBI): domain Eukaryota; kingdom Viridiplantae; phylum Streptophyta; class Magnoliopsida; order Asparagales; family Orchidaceae; genus Platanthera; species Platanthera zijinensis. The sequence continues at coordinate 42,604,476 of CM077083.1, forward strand.
TTCATCCCTGAAATTAAGGTTAGGCCTGCGGTGTTTCTACTAAGAGTAACTGAATGTAACATCCCTCAAGAGTTGACATTATTCCTGCCGCAAAGAGATCTGGGTACTTCTACTGCATCATATACAATGGCTCCCAGGTATGCTCCTCCTGTCCATGATTTTCCTATATGTTCTTTACCACCGGAACCTTCTCGCGCTCCAAGACTCGCACTGCCGTATAATTTATCTTAACTGACACTAAGCGGACTGATCGATCAGAAGTCACTGAGCTATCTATACTAGTAACCGGCTGCTTTAACCGTAGTAAGTCCTTCCTAGGAGAGGAGACGTAGAATACGTCGCGCAAACCCTCTAACTCTTGCGGTAGCCAAAGAGTCGATCTGCTCTAGGATTATGTAGGGCCCCATATTCATTATACAGAGCTTCTTCCTCTTGCGTACCCGCGAGACTCCATGTATAAGACGTATCTTTAGGAATCCGTGGTCTCCATCCTGAAACTCTACTTGATAATTTCGTGCATCGTAATACTTGGTCGGTCTTCTCTAGGCCTCCAACAACCTATCACGAATAAGTCTCACCTAGGTATGTGTGTCCTCCACAAATTCTGAGTCGAGTGCTTTGGGATCCTCATCTTAGATCCAAGATAGTGGAGAACTGCACCTCTATCCGTCTGAAGGTGGAGAGTTGTGCTGAATGTCGACCGAGAGCCCAGATAAGCATGGACTGATCTTCTTTCCTTAGATGTAAATCGTCCATCCTGATCCGACACGATCGTCTTGAGCACACCATGATAACGGACAAACTACTCACAGATCTCATGAGACACTAACAAGAGCTTTCTTCTAGATTGGGGTGACCCCACCTACCTCGGTCAATCTATCCTCGATTTTGCAATTAAAATTATTCCCTGAGTGGGAATGTGGTAACCTGTATGTGAAATTCATAATTATACCCACGAACTTCAACTCTAACTCGAGCAGTGATTGTAGTAGTTCCCCAAAAACCATTGCACTTGTCATTCACCAGCCGATAACCTCACCATGCATCAAAAAATACATGACATCTCTCTTTATTCCAGGGAAAAATACGTTCTGGTAAACAAAATTCTGTTCTAGTAATTTGAGTTCTTGTTAACCGTGAAAATAATGTCATCAAACGTATATATTCTTGTCCTTGATGCTATCCGAGTCAAGTTTGCAGAGTCGTTCCTAAGGTATACGTCTTCGATATATTGTCTGCTAATCTCTTTCAAATTTCCTAGTGTTATCATACTTATGATGTTACAACATAGAGATTTACTCTTATCTACCCAAATATCCTGAACCTTACTACTCGTCATCAAATTCACATGGTATCTTATAATGGTTAAGTCTCGTAATTACCCTTCCTTATTACCATGACATCGCTCGTGTAACGTCGAATAGGACCAGCTTCAACATCACAAAGTTTGGGACAACACATTTTCTAAGTTAGGTCTAAGGAAACCCAAGTCAATAACTAATTTACCCAATAAACAAAGGACAAACCCCCAATAATCAAAAGATAAGCCCCTACCTAACTTGGGCTAAGTATATTCGATATTACTATGTTATATTCGAGCTAGATATACACACCATCCTTAGGGAATGCAACCTTAGACTTAGGGTTCCATCCTGAAACTCGTTGTTATAATCCATGCTTTAGACTCTTGATGACTTGTTTTAGTCATCGTTTTTGGGGTAATTTAGTAGTAAAAATCCTTAAGTTTTATTGTAATTTTGTGTTTTGTATGTTTGTTATGATGTTATTTCATGATTTGATATAAAAATATATATTTAGTCTTATTATATGTATTATATATTATGTTATGTTTAGTAATTTTAATCAATATTAGTTTATGTTTTGTTTTAATGTTTTTTATTGTTTTGTTATTTCATTTTAAATGTTTTAATGCTATTATGTTGTTTTTACTTTATGATAATTTATATTATGTTTTATTTATTTGTAGGTGCAACTCTTGTGCATGGCCGAGCCTCATTCAAGCCCAACATGAAGAAGCCGAGCCCAAGCAAGCAGCCCATGAAGAACTCAAGCACTTTGGAGCAGCTTTTGTGCATGGCCGAGCCTCATTGCAGCCCACTACATGCAGCCCTACCCGAGCCCTCAAGTGCAGCCCTCAATCCCATTTGGAGCAGCCCACAACCTCAAGCCCGAGCCTCCTTCCACAAGCCCTAACTCGAGCCCCTCTCCCCTCATAAAGCCCATACAAAGTAGCCCATTATGAATCCAATGCTTGGCTGACCACATACATGCATGCATGCACCTTGCCACCTTCCTCTCTCTCCATATTTAATATATTACATGCATGAACATTTCACCACAAGTTTGGTCGGACACCTATTTTATTTTTATTCTACATCCATGTAACACCCCGAAACTCAAAAGAGGGACGGGTGATGTTTTAAGCCCAGTTTGGTTTTTGGAGCAGGTGTCACGGGCGTGTCACGGGCGTGTCACGGGCGTGTCACGGGCGTGTCACGGGCGTGTCACGGGCGTGTCACGGGCGTGACACAAGCATGTTCGGCCTCGGGTCATGCGGTCGACGCTTTGGCGGTCGACGCTAGTCGAGTTTTAGAACACGGCCTAGGATACGGGCGTGTCCCAGGCCGTGTCACTCCAGGCATTCTGCAAGTGTTGTACACGGGCCGTGACACAGGCACAAACACGGGCGTGTTAAATTTGACACGGGCGTGTCTGATGTCGTGTCACAAGGCCGTGTACCTCTCTGACTGCAAAATGTTGGTCGAGTGCACACGGGGGGCGTGACACGGGTCCCGACACGGGCGTGTCGCAGGTGACACGGGCGTGTCGGAGGCCGTGTCAAAGGCCGTGTGCTGGTTTTTCGACTCGATCGAGACGGCGAATGGGTGACACGGCCAGGCACACGGCCGTGTTGCAACCCGTCTTCGGCCCAGATTTTGTGATTTTAGGCCGAATCGTGGCCGTCCGTTTCTTTGATTGAGATCCAATGGCTGGGGGCTAGATCTGAGGGATTAAACTCGGGAATAGTGTTTGAAACCCTCACTTTTCTCCTATCTTTATCTCTCTTGATTCTAGAGAGAAGCGAGAGCAAGGAGGAGGAAGAAGGCCAAGATCCGGCCGCCGGCGAAGCTTCGGAGGTCCGTTTCGCGAGCGGAGTTCAGATCCGCGAAGGTGGGAGCGTTGCGGTTGTTTTCAACCGAGCAAATTTTCTCCATGGCTAGGAAGAGGGGACGGAAGGTAACGACACTTCTCCTCTCGGTTTTTAGGATTTAGGATGCATGAATAGCATCCCCTTCCTTTCGTATTTTGAGCGCCGAATCTCTCAAATGAGAGGGATTCGTGTAGCCTAGGTTCAAGAGGAACCTCCGGGTTGAGTATGTTCATCCCGGCATGCTTTGCATTAGAGATCCGCTCCGTTAGTGGATTAGGCATTATGGGTGAAGCCGTGGTCGTGACCGTTAGTCCGACCCGGTGATGTTGCATAGCGAGCTTCGGGGATTCAGTAGAAATCCGTTGCGGCAATACGCCGTTGTATGTATGTGTTTTCCCCCTTATATTTGAGTGAGTACTCGTGGTCGGAACCGGACAAGGTTAGCTCCGTATTGTGCGGTAGATGATTTCCTTGGAGCACGGGAAAGACACGGTGCGAATGGTGATTGGGGTAGGGAAACCTTTGTTTGTGCTGTGCAAAGGCGCGGCTATGTCTCTGTGGTCGGCTGGCTATTCCGTGGCGCGCAAGTCATGTGGGAGAAGTGTCCCGGCGAGACGAGCCCATTGTGTGGACTGACGAGAATGTCGATCGGAGGACAAGCCCGGGCAATATGGCCATGAGCGGGTGGGGTCCAGCAAGGCTTCTTAGAATCAGTCAGTGTGAGACGGAACCCTGACGTGCGAAGTCAGAATGTGCGGGCAAGCCCCGGGGTATATGACCCTTGTGCGGGTGGGGCCTTTGCAAGGTTCCGTGTGACGGCGTGTGTGTCGTTAGGGACATGGTGGTTCCCTTGTGTTTGCGGCTTTAAGCCAATGGGGAAACGAAAGTACCCAGTGTTTGATGTTGTGCTAGATGCATACGAGCTAGGGTGCCTTGGGTGAAACCCGGGTTACATTCATGTTGCATAGTAGGCCCCTTTCACTTTGTACAAAACATAGAGAACATGTATGCTGTATGAGACATCCAAGCCTGTTTTACCGCCTTAATATATATGCTCTTTTGGTATACGAAGTGCTAACTTGCAGGTGGAGTGGTACCCCGGGGTCCGTTAGGGACGGCCGGGAGGAGATGTGTTTGTTACATAGTAGAGGTCAGCCTTTACTGACCCACGTTACTTGAAATCCTTACAGGGCAAGGATCGCATGTAGGAGCTAGCGCGCCGGGCGAAAAGCCCTAAGCCTCATGAAGTGTTGCTCTGCTTGGTTTCTCCTTGTGTGTTTGCTACTTTTGTTATGTTTATGTCCGGCTTGCATGCCGAGGTATCCTAGGAGTGCTTTGCACATTTATATTTTTTGGACTATTATTGTGTAAGGCCTTAAGGCCATTTGATACTCTATCGTTAGTGGATAACTTCTGTCGGTTTGTTCTGTTTCCGCTGTGTTTGTCTGGAGTTTTGAGATTGGGTAGTTTTCATATCATCTTTTAATACTAAAGCTGTGGCGTCCGTATGTTGTGGGGCCCCGGCCGGACCCATATTATATGGTCTTTACAGGGGAGGTGTTACAATTTGGTATTAGAGGGAGGTTCGCGTTCCAATGAGAAGATTCGCGGTCGAAAGTATAAGTCGAGTCGCGTAAAAGAAGTTATCCACATAGGAGTATCGCGGGACCATGAGTGTCCTTGTGTTCGAGTCTTGCAATTAGAGACTGATTTGTATTTTCTTGCTTGTGTTTAGAGTGCAAGCAACGAGGCTGGGACCTCGAGGCCAAGAGAAGAGCTCTCGGCAAGTAGTGCGACTGCGCAAGGTCTACTATGGATGGGGGTCACACCGGCCGACTTCTGCCGTATGCTTGCAGAAGCGATGGTGGCGGCCCAAGCTGCAGCGACAACACAGGTAGCAACTCCTGCTACCCCGGACACGGCAACGACCGTACCGGTTGAGGAAGTCAGGCGGATAGAGCCGCAGGCCGAGAGAGTGGTTGTCGGGCATGGGGAACGGCAAATGAAGTACTTTCTGAGATTCCACCCTCCAACCTTCAAGGGAATCGGCACGCCCACATATGCAGAGGATTGGTGGGCTAGAATTCAGGAGCTTTTGAGGGCGGTAGAGGCGCCCGAAGAGAAAAAGGCAGAGTTCGCAACCTTTATGTTGGAGGGAGATGCCAAGTTATGGTGGGTGAGCCACAGTGGTCGGCAATTTCTAGGACGCACACCGTCCATTGAGGAATTTGGGAATGCCTTCCTGAAGAAGTACATTCCTGCCTCAACGAGGTTAGCCCTCCAGAGGCAGTTCCTACATCTGGTGCAGCGAGACAAGTCAGTGGATGAGTATGTTCAGGAATTTACTCGCTTGGGTCGTTATGCAGGGACGACCATGGCAGACGATGAAGAGAGGGACAATCTCTTCTATCATGGACTGAGGGAGAATCTAAGACAACCCCTCATATCGATGAAACGTGCGGGTTTCAACGAATTGGTGGAGGCGGCCCGAATTTTGGAGAGTGACATGGAGTGATCCCAGCGTCGCAAGGGTTTCACACCCAAACAGGGGGAGGAGAAGAAGCCTGCTCAGTCCCATGGAAAGGCGGAAGGGAGCCGGTGGAAGAAGAAGCCTTCCCCATATAAGTCGGGCGAGAAAAGTAATTGGACGTCCGGAGGGTCACGATCTAAGGGACTGCAGATGTGTTACAGTTGTGGCAAGCCAGGCCATATAGCAAGATTTTGTACCCAAGGGGGCGCTGAGCAAGAGCCAAGGCAGGAGCAAACCGTACGCTCCGGACCTAGTGCAGCAGAGAAGGGGAAAATGGCGGAGTCGAGTGCTTCCCGGTTTCAACCAGTGCAGCCAAGGGCCTACAACCTTGGGCAGCAGGAAGCAATCCGCCAAATCGATGTGGTGACAGGTATGAGAGTTCAACCTGCATCGTAGATTTCTTCCTTTCAAGCCTTTTTATGTTTGTTGCATGTGTGTAGGCTTTGTAATGGTATCTGTGTACCCCGCTAGGGTACTCTTTGATACGGGAGCGTCGCACTCCTTCCTTGCGGAAGGCTTTATCCGGAGGATCGGAGTGGAGTCTTTCTCGACGGACTCTGAGTTGAAAGTGCGCATGCCCAATGGGTCATCTATGACTACCAGGGCAAGGGGCCGGATTTGTTGGAGTCTTGAGGGGGTTGACTTCTTATTGGTAGCGGTGATCTTGCCGTTGTCCGAGTTCGATGTGATTTTGGGGATGGATTGGCTAGCGGAGCAGCGTGCCAGTATCGACTGTTTGTCCAAGGTGGTAACCCTGAGGGGCGTGGGGCAAGCGGAAGTCAAGTTTGAAGGCCTGCATGGAGTGGCCTGTTCCCTAGTTTCGGCACTTCAGTTAGTGCGAGCTGTTAACCAGGGAGGTGTAGCTCTAGTAGCGTTGTTGGAGGTTAGCCTCTCCAGGATGTCTCTAGGAGAAGTGCCCGTGGTGGCGGAGTTTGGAGATGTTTTTCCCGAGGAGTTACTGGGAGCACCTCCTCGGCGGGAGATTGATTTCTCCATCGAGTTGGTGCCCGAGGCTAGACCAGTGTCGCGTCCACCCTTCAGGATGGCACCAAAGGAGTTGGTCGAGCTCAAGGTTCAGTTGCAGGAGCTTTTGGAGCAAGGGTATATCAGGCCCAGCTCTTCACCGTGGAGTGCGCCGGTGTTATTTGTAAAGAAGAAGGACGGTAGTATGCGCCTGTGCATAGACTACCGAGAGTTGAACAAATTGACTGTCAAGAATAAGTATCTGATTCCTCGGATAGACGATCTCTTCGACCAGTTGGTGGGATCGGTGGTGTACTCCAAGTTGGACTTGAAGTCCGGGTATTATCAGTTGCGGATTCGTGACGAAGACATACCCAAGACCGTATTTAGTACGAGGTATGGTCATTTTGAGTTCTCGGTGATGCCGTTCGGGCTGATGAACGCGCCATCCGTGTTCATGGATTTGATGAACCGAGTGTTTCGCGAATATTTGGACTGGTTCGTAGTCGTCTTTATCGATGACATTTTGGTGTATTCCAAGTCGGAAGCGGAGCACGAGTCGCACTTGCGGACAGTGTTGCAAGTATTGAGAGAGAACCAGCTTTATGCAAAGTTCTCCAAGTGCGAGTTCTGGTTGGAGAAAGTGGCATTTCTTTTCCATGTGATTAGTGGGGATGGGGTGGCGGTGGATCCAACGAAAGTAGAAGCCATCAGAGAGTGGCCAGTTTTGAGGACCGTGGCGGAAGTCCGAAGTTTTCTTGGACTAGCCGGGTACTACCGAAGGTTTGTGGAAACCTTTTCGCGGATAGCTCTACCCCTCACTTCACTAACTCGCAAGGATCAGAAGTTTGTATGGACTCAAGAGTGCAAACAGGCGTTTGAAACCCTGAAGGAAAGGCTAATGACGGCGCCGATCCTAAGTCTACCAAAGGGGACCGAAGGGTTCCAGATTTTCAGCGACGCATCCGGATGCGGTTTAGGGTGCGTGTTGGTGCAGCATGGTAGCGTGATAGCTTTTGGGTCGAGGCAGCTGAAGCCTCATGAGAGAAATAACCCCGTCCATGATTTGGAGTTGGCGGCGGTAATTTTTGCTTTGAAGTTGTGGAGGCACTACGTTTATGGTGCAAAGGTGGAGATCTTCACGGACCACAAGAGTCTGAAGTATCTCCTAGATCAAAAGGACCTAAATATGCGGCAGCGCAGGTGGGTCGAGTTCCTTGGGGACTACGAGGTGGCGATTCAGTACACGCCAGGGAAAGCCAATGTGGTGGCAGATGCTTTGAGTAGGAAATACTCGGGGCAAGGAAATTGGATTGAAGCTCGCGATGAGCGGTTAAGGCGGGACTGGGAGTCCCTTGGTTTGGAATGTGTGGCAAGAGGCGAGTATAGCGTGGCTCGACTAAATTTGATTGAGATGCAGAGTGACTTATGCGATCGTATTTGGGAAGCGACCCATGTAGATGCGGAGTTCCAACCTTTCGTGGAGGAAGCTCTAAAGGGCGAGGGTAGCGCCTGGGAGATGGTTGATGGGATTCTGAGGAAGGGAGGAAGGATTTGTGTACCGCAGTTCGGCAAGCTCCGTGAGGAGTTGATGTTTGAGGCCCACTTCACTAAGTACTCCATTCACCCGGGTAGTACAAAGATGTACATGGACTTGAAGAAGTCCTATTGGTGGCCTGGGATGAAGCGGGACGTAGCTTTGTGTGTGAGTCGGTGCCAAACTTGTGCCTTGGTGAAGGCCGAGTGTCAGAAGCCGGGCGGGTTCTTGAAGCCTCTTCCAATCCCCAAATGGAAATTTGATGACATCTCCATGGACTTTGTGCATGGGTTGCCTAGATCGCAGCAGGGTAATGATGCCATTTGGGTGATCGTGGACCGCCTGACCAAAGTGGCACATTTCATCCCAAACCGGAAGGAGGACGGTGTGGAAAAGTTGGTGGAGTTGTACGTCCGCAATATTGTACGACTTCATGGGATTTCGAAGAGTATAGTCAGCGACCGGGATGGACGTTTCACGTTTAAGGATTGGCGGTTAGTGCAGAAGAGCTTGGGCACAAAACTCAAGTTCAGTACGGCTTTTCATCCTCAAACCGATGGGCAAACTGAGAGAACGAACCGTACTTTGGAAGATATGCTAAGGATGTGTACTCTCGACTTCGGCAAGAAGTGGGAGGATCACCTCTTCATGGTGGAGTTTGCGTATAACAATAGTTACCAAGCTAGTATCAAGATGGCGCCATACAAAGCTCTGTATGGGAGGCGGTGTCGAACACCGATGTCTTGGACAGAGGCGGGAGACACCAAGCTTTTGGGGAAAGAAGTGGTAGCCGACGCTAGTGAGCTAGTGCGGACCATCCAAGAGCGCATGAAGGTAGCTCAAGATTGGCAGTCGAAGTATTTCAATGCTCGCCACAGGCATGTGGAATTCGCTGTGGGAGACTGGGTGTATCTTAAGATCAAGCTGTTCAAAGGCGTTTTGCGAATTCGCCGACTCAAGAAGCTGAGTTCGAGATTTTTGGGACCATTCAAGGTCATCGAGCGAGTGGGAGAGGCAGCGTACCGGTTGGCGTTGTCCACAGAGCTAAGTGGATTGCATGACGTTTTTCACGTCTCCGTCCTGAGGAAAGCGTTGTTAGAAGCCAGTGTGGTGATTGAGCCGACGACGGTGCCGGTAGAGGAAGACTTGAGGACGTGAGTTTGTCCAATCAGGATAGAAGACTCAGAGGTTCGGCAATTGCGGAACAAGGAGGTCAGACTCGTAAAGGTCCGTTGGGACAACTGTGGTTGAGAGGAGCTCTCATGGGAGCGAGAGCAGGCCATGCTGGAGGAGTACCCCGAGCTTTTCTCCTCAGGTACTGTTTAGTTTTGTTTACCTTCCATGTTTTAAATTTCGGGACAAAATTCTTTTAAGGGGGAGAGAGTTGTAACACCCCGAAACTCAAAAGAGGGACGGGTGATGTTTTAAGCCCAGTTTGGTTTTTGGAGCAGGTGTCACGGGCGTGTCACGGGCGTGTCACAGGCGTGTTCGGCCTCGGGTCGTGCGGTCGATGCTTTGGCGGTCGACGCTTTGGCGGTCGATGCTAGTCGAGTTGTAGAACACGGCCTAGGATACGGGCGTGTCCCAGGCCGTGTCACTCCAGGCATTCTGCAAGTGTTGTACACGGGCCGTGACACGGGCACAAACACGGGCGTGTCAAATTTGACACGGGCGTGTCTGATGCCGTGTCACAAGGCCGTGTACCTCTCTGACTGCAAAATGTTGGTCGAGTGCACACGGGGGGCGTGACACGGGTCCCGACACGGGCGTGTCACAGGTGATGTAACGACCCCATCCGTTACATGACGTATAGTAGAAGGTCCGGCCGGGGCCCCACACTATATGCCACAAACAGACGGTGAGGTCACAGGATAATACCAAACCATACACGCATCCTAACTCAGAGCATGCTAGCGGAAGCTTTAAGTTGTAATTTGAACTCTAACCAGGAATGTCCAATATATAAACCACAGTTATATATACAGCCACGGAATGTACAATAAATACACAGGGTTTGGCCTTACGGCCTTACAGTTCCTCTTTCCTCACCGTATGGATTACAAACCTCGGCGCGCAGGCCGGCCATACATGAGTAAAAGAAAACAAACAAAAACATTCGCATAGCCTTCAAGGGCCAGCCGCAGCAGCAGCAGCAACAGCAGCAAGGGCTTCAGCCCTTCATTTACCACTTGGCTCTCCAGCACCTGCATAGGGACAATCCACCCAAACGGTGGCAAACATGGCAACGGTCAGCATTCAGCTGACCCAATTATAACAATCCTACCCCTTTCTCGGGGCAGTAGCATTCCTTCCCTGCACAGCATGGTATCAACAATAGCAAATATGTGCTCGCAGGCACACTCAAGCCATCATAACCGTCGGCCACATGGCCCGACAGTCCGTGCACTCAGGGCACATTCTTGGTGCACTTGAAAACCAGGGTCAACACCACCGTTTACACGGTTTTGAGCATTCTAGTCTTTTTGGCGCGCGGGCCTAAGACTCTCATTATGCGCTCCAACAAAACCTATAACCAGGCTTACCAGTCGGACGGATATAACGTAGGTACGGATCAGCCACCCCCCGTTGCTCAAGTCGCCATGCCACCTCGAATACGGAAGTATCCATGGTAATTTATAGGTGCGGGTCGGTTTCACCTTTCCTGTTCGGCAATCTGCCTTTTCATCGAATTGCAGCCCAACGGCTCAACCGCACACAAAGTGGCAACGCACGGCCACAAGAGTTGCATCCAACCCTCTTCATTTTCTGGACTTCATCCAGTACTTCCTGCTGCACCAAGCAATAGGTAGGCACAAGGCAAAACAAGCCATAACCACGGAGTCTTCTCCGATATGCAAACAAGCATCACCAATCCAGACCAATATGTCCAGATGGGCTTCACACAGCATGCCTAGATCCGTACTCCAATTCCGGACTCTAACAAGGGGGACTTCACATATCTACCCCAAGGGATGCCACAACCCACCGCACACTCGCGGGGAAGGATTTTCCCTATGCAATGCAGAAAAGAAGGACTTCACATGTCCAAGAAGGGAGATCGTTACCCTTGATGATCTCTTGGGAGCCATCGAAAACTAGTCGGTGAGAAAGAACCACAGCAGCTTTGCCTTCACAGCGCTGGCCTCGGATCGCAAATCGGACCACGGGGGCTCCACCGGTGGCGTGATCTCCTCCTCCTTCTTCTTCCTCCTCTCTCTTTCTCTCTTCCTTAACCAAATGAAGAATGAACTCTTCATCAAGCCCCTGATGATTTAATCCAGCAAGGACTCACCTGAGCCTTTGGATCCAAATAGAGAAAAGGAACGGCCACGATTTTCCCAAAATCCCATATTTTTGGCTGACACGGCCTGTGACACGCCCGTGTCACAGGCCGTGTACCCTTAAGCGGCACACGCGGTACTCGTACCGACTGAAATCTACCAGAACACGGGCATCGACACGCCCGTGTCGGACCTGACACTCCCGTGTCAGTCATGTGACACGCCCGTGTCACCCCTGCTTCATCGAGCTCCAAAACCAACAAGCAGTACATGGGTAGGCACACGTCATCGGACACGCCCGTGTCAAATCTGACACGGCCGTGTTCAAGGCTTGGTTCTGGGTCGTGTACTTCCCTGACTCGATCAGCCTATTTCTTGAGTGACACGCCCTGGGACACGCCCGTGTCCCAGGCCGTGTACCCCCGACACGCCTTGGGACACGCCCGTGTCCCAGGCCGTGTCAAACAGCCTGCACCTCAATTCAATTTTGAGATTTTTGGGGTGTTACAATCCTCCTCCCCCCTTAATAAAATTTCGTCCCAAAATTTGACACGGTAAGGAACCAGAAAATACAATGCTATAACTTGATAACTCTGTTATAACAAAAGGTACACGGTCTACAGTTTATACAAACAGCTCGGGAAATTCAGCTCGCATGGTCTGCTCTCGCTCCCATGTTAGCTCTTCACGGCCACAATTGTCCCATCGGACCTTGACCATCCCGATCACTTTGTTCCGCAACTGTTTCTCGGCTCGATCCTCGATCCGAATGGGCCTCACCTTTGTCGTTAGCCCATAATCGACCGGTACCCGATCATTCTCCACTACTTGAGCTGGATCCTTGACAGCCTTACGAAGTACTGAGATGTGAAATACATCATGTAATCCACCCAAGTCTGCTGAAAGTGCTAGTCGATAAGCAGCTTCCCCAACTCGCTCCACCACCTCAAATGGACCAAGATACCTCGGACTTAGCTTTTTCAAACGCCGAATCCTGGACACGCCTATGAAGGGTTTGATCTTCAAATATACCCAATCACCCACCGCGAACTCCACGTTCCGATGTTTGGCATTATAGTACTTTGCTTGACGATCTTGGGCTATCAATAGCCTCTCCCGAATAGAGCGTATAAGCGAGGTAGCTTCTTCGACTTCCTTTTTCCCACTCAGCTTAGATTCGCCTGCTTCTGCCCAAGCTAACGGTGTACGGCATTTACGACCATACAAAGCCTCAAATGGTGCCATACCGATGCTCGCTTGGTAGCTATTATTATAGGCAAATTCTACAAGACAAATATAATCTTCCCATCTCTTACCAAAGTCTAGGGCGCACATGCGGAGCATGTCCTCCATCGTCCTGTTGGTTCGTTCAGTCTGGCCATCCGTTTGGGGATGAAAGGCTGTACTAAACGCTAATTTTGTACCCAACATTTGGTGAACTAGCCGCCAATCATTCGATGTGAATCGCCCATCACGGTCACTGACAATGCTCCGAGGAACACCGTACAGTCGAACAATCTGCTCCACATAGAGCTTGGCCATGGTTTCCACTGAATCGTCTCTTTTGTTTGGAAGGAAGTGCGCCACTTTTGTCAACCGGTCCACAATCACCCAGATTGAATCATGACCGCGTTGAGATCTCGGCAACCCGTGCACGAAATCCATCGAAATGTCATCGAACTTCCACTCCGGAATGGGTAACGACTTCAGGAAACCGCCAGGCTTCTGGCATTCTGCTTTCACCAACGCACAGGTATTGCATTCCGGCACATAACGTGCTACATCTTTCTTTAGTCCGGGCCACCAGAACAGCTTTTTTAGATCTAAGTACATCTTTGTGCTCCCTAGGTGAACTGAGTACTTTGCAAAGTGAGCTTCATACATCAACTCTTCCCTCAATTTACCCACCCACGGGACGCACACTCGACCATTTCTTCGTAACAAACCGTTATCCCAAGAGAATTGGTCATCCGGCCCATCTTTAGCATAGCGATGGAGGCTTTCATGAGCTCCGTTGCTCGCCGAACTCTGTCCGTAAGGTCATATTGAACCTCCGTCCAGTTCAAGCATGCATCGGTCGACGAACCCTTGTCAACACAAGATATCTCCAATGCTTCCAATTCCTGGATCAAACGCTGATCATGCCTCTGCAACCAGCTTGCCTGAACCGGAGTCTTCTGACTCAAAGCATCAGCGACCACATTTCCCTTCCCGGGCGTATAGTGAATCTCGAAGGTGTAGTCCCCAAGGAACTCCATCCATCTTCGTTGTCGCATATTCAGATCCTTCTGATCCAACAAATACTTTAGGCTTTTGTGATCTGTATAGATGTCCACTTTAACGCCATAAAGATAGTGCCGCCACAACTTGAGCGCAAAGATTACCGCCGCCAACTCCAAATCGTGGACGGGGTAATTCCGCTCATGCACTTTCATCTGGCGCGAGCCATAAGCAATCACTTTACCAAACTGCAGAAGGACGCAGCCTAAGCCGCTCTCGGAAGCATCACTATAGATCTCATACCCATCTGTACCACATGGCGATGTCAACACAGGCGCCGTGGTCAAACGACTCTTCAGGTCTTCAAAAGCACGCGCGCACTCTGGCGTCCAAATGAACCTTTGATCTTTTCTGGTCAGCGTGGTCAGAGGTAAAGCAATCCGTGAGAAGTTTTCTACAAACCGTCTATAGTAGCCCGCAAGCCCAAGGAAGCTCCTGACCTCGGCCACTGAAGACATCACTGGCCAATCTCGAATGGAACTTATCTTCAACGGATCCACCGCGATACCTTCTCCACTTACCACATGGCCTAAAAAGGCTACTGAAGAGAGCCAGAACTCACACTTTGAGAACTTGGCATAAAGCTTATTCCTCCGCAGGGTATGCAAGACCAACCACAAATGGTTTGCATGATCCTCTTCCGACTGAGAGTATACTAAGATGTCATCGATAAACACAATCACGAACAAATCCAAGTACTCTCGGAACGTTCGATGCATTAGATCCATAAATACCAAAGGCGCATTACATAGGCCAAACGGCATTACCGTGAAATCATAATGACCGTAGCGTGTTCCAAACGCCGTCTTGGGAATGTCACCTTGCCGAATCCTCTACTGATAATATCCCGATTTCAAATCCAACTTGGAATAGACCGTTGATCCTGCCAGCTGATCAAATAGGTCATCAATCCGTGGGATCAGATATTTGTTTTTCTCCGTCAGTTTATTCAATTCGCGATATTCAATACATAACCGCAAACTACCGTCTTTCTTTTTCACAAAGAGAGCAGGCGCGCTCTAAGGTGACATACTTGGGTGTATGTATCAACTCTTGCAATTGGACTTTCAACTCAGCCATCTCTTTTGGCGTGATGGGATATGGTGAGCGGGCCACAAGTTTAGCACCTGGCACCAACTCAATAGAGAAGTCAATCTCCCGCTGGGGTGGTAACCCAGGAAGATCTTTAGGAAACACATCGGCAAACTCTGACACAACAAGAACTTCACCGATACTGGCCTTTGGCTCAACAGCCTGAATTAGCATGAAGAATAGCTCCGCGCCCTTCCGAACAGCATTGACGACTTGGAGCGCAGACAATAAAGTCCCGCCAACTCCTCGCATACCAGCGAACTTCGTCACAAGTCCGGTATTCTGGCCCAGTGTGATCTCCTTGGAGTTGCAATCAATAAAGGCACGCTGCTCCGAGAGCCAGTCCATGCCAAAGATCACATCAAACTCCGATAACGGTAGCACAGCTGCACTCAAACCGAAATCCTGACTTCCTATTTGAACATCCACATCGCAAGCCCTGACCGCAAGCATCACACAGCCATTCGGCAATAGCACCCTTGTACTATCAACCGTCACATGACTCGGCACCCCAATTCGAGATACGAATTCCTCAGACAGAAAAGAATGCGAAGCACCCGTATCAAACAGGGCTCTTGCCGGACGATTCCGAATCAGGACAAAGCCTGTGACGACGTCACTTTGCTTAATCGCCTCCTGCTGACCAAGGTGATATATTCAGGGTTGTGCCTGGGACGCAGAGGAATCAACCATCTCTTTGCCCTTCTCAGCATAAGATGCACCCATCTTCTTTTCCCCTTTGGGCTGAACAACCCGACAATCACGGGCTAGATGCCCCACCCGGCCACAAGTAAAGCATGTACGAGACTCCGGCCTTGACGTCGCTCCCGACACAACAGTCAAAGACACTTGCCCAGACGGCTTGGACCTCTTGCCCCCTTTCTTCTGGTAGAATGATTTGCTAGGGCGAGGTGCTTGCTCTGGCTTCGACACAACCAAGCCCTTATTCCCTTGCACCCGCCTCATGTCCTTCTCCAACGCACACGCAGTATCAACCAACGCCTAAAACCCTTGGTTCACTGAACTCGAAAGCAGGAACCTCAACTCATCCCGCAATCCTTCATAGAACCTATTTGTTTTCCTTTGGTCATCCGCGAAGATTGTTCCTGCATACCGTCCCAACCTTGTAAACTCATGCAGGTAGGTAACCACGCTATCTTCTCCTTGCTTTAACCGTTGGAACTCATTTTCCATGGGAATGCATTGCGCCGCTGGTACATGTTTCGCCAGAAATATTCGAGAGAACTCCTCAATCGATACTTGCGTTAATTGCCTGCCCGCCAAATGGTGTACCTCAACCTCGTCCCACCACAACCGCGCCTCTCCTTCAAGCATGAAGGTGGCCAAGGTGACCTTTAGAGTTTCCTCCGCCCTGATCGCTGTCATTATCCGCTTGACACGCGATAACCAATCCTCTGCCTGCGTTGGGGATCCCATTCCCGTAAACGTAGGTGGACTGAAGCTCATGAATTGCTTCAACTATCGGTCAGCTGCTCGTGGATCGACTGCCTAAATCGTCTCGGGTCTTACATCAACACGAACTGGCACTACTGCCGGCTGCACTTGCCCGGTCGGCTGAATCATGGCAAATAGAGCCTCAGCAACTAAGCAAACAGTTTCCGCAGATGGAGGAGGTGTGGGCACCTCAGCTGGTGCCTCACTCTCATCAGAGCGCTGGGGCTCAGACTGCCCAACACCACTACGCGTCACCTATAGGTGGACAAGACACACATTAGCGATCGCATGCAAGCAAAACAATTGAAAAGGAACACGCAGATTCCTCAAACAAGATTATGTACATTCCTTAGTGGACATTCCAGAGTTCATTAGCATTACAGCAGGGCGCACAAACCTCCCTCTGATACCAAAATGTAACGACCCCATCCGTTACATGACGTATAGTAGAAGGTCCGGTCGGGGCCCCACACTATATGCCACAAACAGACGGTGAGGTCACAGGATAATACCAAACCATACACGCATCCTAACTCAGAGCATGCTAGCGGAAGCTTTAAGTTGTAATTTGAACTCTAACCAGGAATGTCCAATATATAAACCACAGTTATATATACAGCCACAGAATGTACAACAAATACACAGGGTTTGGCCTTACGGCCTTACAGTTCCTCTTTCCATACCGTATGGATTACGAACCTCGGCGCACAGGCCGGCCATACATGAGTAAAAGAAAACAAACAAAAACATTCGCATAGACTTCAAGGGCCAGCCGCAGCAGCAGCAGTAACAGCAGCAAGGGCTTCAGCCCTTCATTTACCACTTGGCTCTCTAGCACCTGCATAGGGACAATCCACCCAAATGGTGGCAAACATGGCAACGGTCAGCATTCAGCTGACCCAATTATAACAATCCTACCCCTTTCTCGGGGCAGTAGCATTCCTTCCCTGCACAGCATGGTATCAACAATAGCAAATATGTGCTCGCGGGCACACTCAAGCCATCACAACCGTCGGCCACACGGCCCGACAGTCCATGCACTCAGGGCACATTCTTGGTGCACCGGAAAACCAGGGTCAACACCACCGTTTACACGGTATTGAGCATTCTAGTCTTTTTGGCGCGCGGGCCTAAGACTCTCATTATGCGCTCCAACAAAACCTATAACCAGGCTTACCAGTCGGACGGACATAACGCAGTTACGGATCAGCCACCCCCCATTGCTCAAGTCGCCGTGCCACCTCGAATATGGAAGTATCCATGGCAATTTTTAGGCGCGGGTCGGTTTCACCTTTCCTGTTCGGCAATCTGCCTTTTCATCGAGTTGCAGCCCAACGGCCTAACCGCACACAAAGTGGCAACACACGGCCACAAGAGTTGCATCCAACCCTCTTCATTTCCTGGACTTCATCCAGTACTTCCTGCTGCACCAAGCAATAGGTAGGCACAAGGCAAAACAAGCCATAACCACGGAGTCTTCTCCGATATACAAACAAGCATCACCAATCCAGACCAACATGTCCAGATGGGCTTCACACAGCATGCTTAGATCCGTACTCCAATTCCGGACTCTAACAAGGGGGACTTCACACATCTACCCCAAGGGATGCCACAACCCACCGCACAATCGCGGGGAAGGGTTTTCCCTATGCAATACAGAAAAGAAGGACTTCACATGTCCAAAAAGGGAGATCGTTACCCTTGACGAACTCTTGGGAGCCATCGAAAACTAGCCGGTGAGAAAGAACCGCAGCAGCTTTGCCTTCACAGCGCTGGCCTCGGATCGCAAATCGGACCACGGGAGCTCCACCGGTGGCGTGATCTCCTCCTCCTTCTTCTTCCTCCTCTCTCTTTCTCTCTTCCTTAACCAAATGAAGAATGAACTCTTCATCAAGCCCCTGATGATTTAATCCAGCAAGGACTCACCTGAGCCTTTGGATCCAAATAGAGAAAAGGAACGGCCACGATTTTCCCAAAATCCCATATTTTTGGCTGACACGGCCTGTGACACGCCCGTGTCACAGGCCGTGTACCCTTAAGCGGCACACACGGTACTCGTACCGATTGAAATCTACCTGAACACGGGCATCGACACGCCCGTGTCGGACTTGACACTCCCGTGTCAGTCATGTGACATGCCCGTGTCACCCCTGCTTCATCGAGCTCCAAAACCAACAAGCAGTACACGGGTAGGCACACGGCATCGGACACGCCCGTGTCAAATCTGACATGGCCGTGTTCAAGGCTTGGTTCCGGGCCGTGTACTTCCCTGACTCGATCAGCCTATTTCTTGAGTGACACGCCCTGGGACACGCCCGTGTCCCAGGCCGTGTACCCCCGACACGCCCTGGGACACGCCCGTATCCCAGGCCGTGTCAAACAGCCTGCACCTCAAATTCAATTTTGAGATTTTTGGGGTGTTACAGGTGACACGGGAGTGTCAGAGGTCGTGTGTGCTGGTTTTTCGACTCGATCGAGACGGCGAATGGGTGACACGGCCAGGCACACGGTCGTGTTGCAACCCGTGTTCGGCCCAGATTTTGTGATTTTAGGCCGAATCGTGGCCGTCCGTTTCTTTGATTGAGATCCAATGGCTGGGGGCTATATCTGAGGGATTAAACTCGGGAATAGGGTTTGAAACCCTCACTTTTCTCCTATCTTTATCTCTCTTGATTCTAGAGAGAAGGGAGAGCAAGGAGGAGGAAGAAGGCCAAGATCCGGCCGTCGGCGAAGCTTCGGAGGTCCGTTTCGCGAGCGGAGTTCAGATCCGTGAAGGTGGGAGCGTTGCGGTGGTTTTCAACCGAGCAAATCTTCTCCATGGCTAGGAAGAGGGGACGAAAGGTAACGACACTTCTCCTCTCGGTTTTAAGGATTTAGGATGCATGAATAACATCCCCTTCCTTTCATATTTTGAGCGGCGAATCTCTCAAATGAGAGGGATTCGTGTAGCCTAGGTTCAAGAGGAACCTTCGGGTTGATTATGTTCATCCCGGCATGCTTTGCATTAGAGATCCGCTCCATTAGCAGATTAGGCATTGTGGGTGAAGCCATGGTCGCGACCGTTAGTCTGACCCGGTGATGTTGTATAGCGAGCTTCGGGGATTCGGTAGAAATCCGTTGCGGCAATACGCCGTTGTATGTATGTGTTTTCCCCCTTATATTTGAGTGAGTACTCGTGGTCGGAACCGGACAAGGTTAGCTCCGTGTTGTGCGGTAGATGATTTCCTTGGAGCACGGGAAAGACACGGTGCGAATGGTGATTGGGGTGGGGAAACCTTTGTTTGTGCTGTGCAAAGGCGCGGCTATGTCTCCGTGGTTGGCTGGCTATCCCGTGGAGCGCAAGTCATGTAGGGGAAGTGTCCCGGCGAGACTAGCCCCTTGTGTTGACTGACGAGAATGTCGAGCGAAGGACAAGCCCGAGCAATGTGGCCATGAGCGGGTGGGGTCCATCAAGGCTTCTTAGAATCGGTCAGTATGAGACTGAACCCTGACGTGCGAAGTCAGAATGTGCGGGCAAGCCCCGGGGTATATGACCCTTGTGCGGGTGAGGCCTTTGCAAGGTTCCGTGTGATGGCATATGTGCCGTTAGGGACATGGTGGTTCCCTTGTGTTTGCGGCTTTATGCCAATGGGGAAACGGAAGTACCCAGTGTTTGATATTGTGCTAGATGCATACGAGCTAGGGTGCCTCGGGTGAAACCCGGGTTGCATTCATGTTGCATAGTAGGCCCCTTTCACTTTGTATAAAACATAGAGAACATGTATGCTGTATGAGACATCCAAGCCTGTTTTACCGCTTTAATATATATGCTCTTTTGGTATACGAAGTGCTAACTTGCAGGTAGAGTGGTACCTCGGGGTCCGTTAGGGACGGCCTGGAGGAGATGTGTTTGTTACACAGTAGAGGTCAGCCTTTGCTGACCCACGTTACTTCAAATCCTTACAGGGCAAGGATCGCATGCAGGAGCTAGCACGCCGGGAGAAAAGCCCTAAGCCTCATGAAGTGTTGCTCTGCTTGGTTTCTCCTTGTGTGTTTGCTACTTTTGTTATGTTTATGTCCGGCTTGCATGCCGAGGTAGCCTAGGAGTGCTTGGCACATTTATATTTTTTGGACTATTATTGTGTAAGGCCTTAAGGCCATTTGATACTCTATCGATAGTGGATAACTTCTGTCGGTTTGTTCTGTTTCCGCTGTGTTTGTCTGGAGTTTTGAGATTGGGTAGTTTTCATATCATCTTTTAATACTAAAGCTGTGGCGTCCGCATGTTGTGGGGCCCCGGCCGGACCCATATTATATGGTCTTTACAGGGGAGGTATTACAATCCACCCCTTCTTCCCCTCTCTCTCTCATGCTCATTTATTTCTCATTCATCTCCCCCTCTCTATTTTATATTTTCCATGTCATTCCCTTTATTATCATACATGAATCTTCCCATTCTCTCTCCCCTTCATTGAATGAAGTGCATGAATCCTCTCCAATATATGTGGCCGGCCACCCCTTTGTCTCCCCAATCTAGATCCTTCTCCCTCTCCTATAAAAGGAACCCCTCCCCCTTAGTTTTGTGTTAAGTAGTTTGAGTTTAAAGTAGTTTTAGTTTTGGTAGAGAGTGCTAGTTCAAGTGTTCTTCCTTCATTGTTGTAATAGTTTTTTTTAGTGCAATAGTATCTTGTCTTTTTTTAGTATTATTATGTTGTACCTCTTTTATTTAGCAATGCAATTAATTTCTCCTTCTTCTATTTTGTTTTCTTTCTTTATCATGCGTAGCTAGTTCTTTTTGTGCCCGATCGCGATGATCTTTGCAATGAAATAACGTATCTTTATTTTTATGTTTTCCTTTATATTTTTCTATTTTGATCCTTCCTTGAATTATTTTGTATCGACTCCGTATTTCTAGTATACGGCAGTAGATTCCAATCTCATATTTGAGTAGCCGAGAGGCTCGTGAATATGAAAGATACTCAAGGAAGGAAGGAGTTGCATGCACCCCTAGAGATAGGATGACATAAATCCTCCGGATTGGAGTCAAATCCAATAGTGCGGGTCACTTCGATAATGCGACTTTAGGCCATTTTGACTTGTAAAGAGATTTCGGTCAAAACGTCTACAAGTTAGGGGATTTAATGCTCTAGCGAGATTACTTCCTAATATCTGATCCGTCACGGTCTTAATAGAATTACAAATGTAAACTAATTATTCCGTTATTTTATTTCAAAGTGAATCGTCGATCGAGCACTCTTTTCTCGTAATAGTTTATTTTCTCTTTTTAACTTAGTTTATTTTCATTTTCAAAACTCATTAATCGTTCGGTAGAATAATAGAGTCGTTGTGAGTAATAGTACTTGCTTGCCCCGAGTTTTTATACGACCTTGATATTTTTCATATCCTATGCTATATTTCGATAGGTACACTTGCCATAATTGAGTATAGATTGGAGAATACGATTTTCTCTATCAAGTTTTTGGCGCCGTTGCCGGGGATTCATTTGGCAATATTAAGAAAGCTTCGAGTTTATTACTTCTACTAAAAATTAAAAATTCAAAAAAAAATATTATTATTATTATTATTAGTAGTAGTAGTATCCACCCACCTCATCTTATTTCTACCCAACCTAAAATCTCTCGAAAAGGGTAAGGGGCTTTAAGCGCCACAATTTTACCTAGTACCTTGCCAACCCTTCACCGGGTAGCCCTTGGGAAGTTCGAGAGTCAATCCATTAAAAAAAATCTATTTTCAAAAAAATATATATATCTAAAAAAAAATTAGTTTTTCTTTTTCTTTTTGGTAGCAGTTTATTTTTTTTATGGAATCATTGTATTTTTGCGCTTCTTGCGGGTCGCCCGACCACTTCTATTCTGAATGTCTTTCGGGAACCCGTCCCTCTTTTGATTTTAATTTTTCTGGGGAAGGTCAAAATGGCCAATTTGACCCTTACTCCAATTTTTATCCAACTTGGGAGATGGGGAACCCGTCTTATTTTTCGTATGATTTTACCCCGCAAAGCGCCGCGCCTCTAAATTTTTATTTTAATTCTATCGATAATGGGTATCTTGAATTGCAAACTTTTATTGATAATATTAGTTTATATTTTAAGACCATTATGGATTGTCTTTCTCGTGAGGCCGCATCTTTTTCTTCGTCTTCTTCTTCGTTGCCTCCTATTTCTTCATGTAATGAGTCACCGGATATCCCGGCTTGTCTTTTTCCTCTCGAGGAGGATAACTATTCGGATATCCCGGATTGTTTCCTTCCTCCTTTGGAAGACGCCTCTATGGATATTCCGGTGTGCTTCTTACCCGTTGAGGATGACGAGACGTCTCATATTTCTCCATCTGAAGACGTTGGTGATTCCATTACGCTTTCAAATTCAAGTGTTCCAAATTTTTCTCTTTTTATCGAATCTACTTTTTCTTCTTCTTTTTTAGATAATTCTTCTTTAGTCCTCTCTACTCCTTCTTCTCCCGAAATTTCACAAGTCTCTCCTCCTTCTTGTGAAATTTCCGATGATGAAAATTCTTTTTCTACTTCTTTTATTCCTCTTTCTATTTTTTCTTCTTTTTATTCTCCTTCTTTTGACGACCCATTCCTTCCCATTATACATACGGCGGAGTTCTTCTATAACTCCGTCCGTTCATTTTTGGGCGTCATTCCCTTGAAGTTTCCACCACATGTCGGTGCGATTCTTCAATTTTTCTTTTTTTTAATTTACTCCCCTAAGCGCATACTTAGGGAGTTACCTCTTCACTTTAGTTTTTATTTTCCCTTTAGCTAACAAATAATATTGGGTTCAGCCGACGTTAAACAGAGAGCGCTCTTGGGAGGCACCCCTTGCTTATCCTTTTTTTTCTTTCTTTTTGTTTATTTTGTTTTGCAGAAATAAAACCCCCGGCGGTTCGTTTGGCTCCATCATTTCATCTCTTCCTTAGGCCCGAGCCGGTGTCCAGCTCAAGCATGGGGGAGCGACATCTGCATTCGGCCTTACGACTCCGGGGAAGTCATTTTCTTTTTTTTCTTTACTTTATTGTATCCCCCCTCCCCTTTCTTCTTCCTTTTTTCTTTCTTGTTTTTATTTTTCATTGAGGGAAATGAAAGGTTTAAGCATGGGGGAGGGTTTTGTTGTTTTCTTTTTTCTTTCTTTTCAAAAAAAAAAACAAATGTTTAGTATAGTTTTTTTTAAAGTTTTTTAATACTGCTTCTTTTAGCCTTATCAAAAATCCAAAAAAATTAGAAAAATCAAAAAATTCCAAAAAAAGATAATATTTCAAAACCCAAAAAAATTGAAAAATGTCAAAAAATCAAAAAAATTATAATAAATCTCATGCTTAGCTTTTTGTTATTTTCAGAAATTTAGTTTGAGTGAATTTATAAGCATTTTATTTGCTAATCTTTTATTTCATCATATTTAGTTAATTATAATTTTTAATGATTTAGTTTTGAGGATAGTCTTATGATTTTAATTTGCTTAGAGTAATTTATTTAGCACTTTTTCTCTTTTATTTTAAATAGTTTTAATTTTGTAGTAATTTTGCTAAACAATTTTGGATTCCAATTATTATTACTTCATGCTTTTAGATTCTTAGGAAATCTCAATCTACTAGTAGTTGCTCTCTAGAATTTTAGTTTATTTTCTAAAAATTTTGTTTAACCCCATCATTTTTCTTTTTATTTGTTAGATCATATGTCATGGGAATAAGGAGTTGTTAGTTCCTTATTCTTTGGTACACATATGCAACCCAAAAAAAATGAAGAGAGGAATTAAAAGTTCATATATGTCGGGGGAAGTGATAGGATGTTAGTCTATCATTTTTTGGTATTATATATATATTATAAAAAAAACAAAAAAATGAGTGGGGTGAGAGGATAAAATTTATCACCTCCAATCAAAGACCTCTTCATGTTAATTTCTTCCCTAAAACCCCCTTAGCCAATATCATTGTCTTAGTTTTTAAATTAAAATATGTGGAGAGCATAAGTAGTAGGTTGTCTTCTTCCTTAAGTTTCTTTTATGTCATGGTTTTTATAATCCCAATCTAACTTTGTTTGCACTTTACTAAATTTTGAATGCTAGTTAATTTATTAGAGAATTTTTGGCAAAATATTTCTCTCTTTTCACTTTAATTTCATAATTTAGGACTTAATTCTTAAATCCCTAAATTTTTATTTTTGGCTAGATTTTGGTGTTAATAATTTTTAGTTCAATTGAAAATTTTATAATGTCTTATAAATATTTCTCTTCCTTTTGCTCTGGAATAGCAAAAGCCTAAGCATGGGGGAGTTTGATGACTTGTTTTAGTCATCGTTTTTGGGGTAATTTAGTAGTTAAAATCCTTAAGTTTTATTGTAATTTTGTGTTTTGTATGTTTGTTATGATGTTATTTCATGATTTGATATAAAAATATATATTTAGTCTTATTATATGTATTATATATTAAGTTATGTTTAGTAATTTTAATCAATATTAGTTTATGTTTTGTTTTAATGTTTTTTTTATGTTTTGTTATTTCATTTTAAATGTTTTAATGCTATTATGTTGTTTTTACTTTATGATAATTTATATTATGTTTTATTTGTTTGTAGGTGCAGCTCTTGTGCATGGCCGAGCCTCATTCAAGCCCAACATGAAGAAGTCGAGCCCAAGCAAGCAGCCCATGAAGAACTCAAGCACTTTGGAGCAGCTTTTGTGCATGGCCGAGCCTCATTGCAGCCCACTACATGCAGCCCTACCCGAGCCCTCAAGTGCAGCCCTGAATCCCATTTGGAGCAGCCCACAACCTCAAGCCCGAGCCTCCTTCCATAAGCCCCAACCCGAGCCCCTCTCCCCTCATAAAGCCCACACAAAGCAGCCCATTATGAATCCAATGCTTGGCCGGCCACATACATGCATGCACCTTGCCACCTTCCTCTCTCTCTCCATATTTAATATATTACATGCATGAACATTTCCCCACAAGTTTGGCCGGCCACCTATTTTATTTTTATTCTACATCCACCCCTTGTTCCCCTCTCTCTCTCATGCTCATTTATTTCTTATTCATCTCCCCCTCTCTATTTTATATTTTCCATGTCATTCCCTTTATTATCATACATGAATCTTCTGATTCTCTCTCCCCTTCATTAAATGAGGTGCATGAATCCTCTCCAACATATGTGGCCGGCCACCCCTTTGTCTCCCCCATCTAGATCCTTCTCCCTCTCCTATAAAAGGAACCCCTCCCCCTTAGTTTTGTGTTAAGTAGTTATAGTTTAAAGAAGTTTTAGTTTTGGTAGAGAGTGCTAGTTCAAGTGTTCTTCCTTCATTGTTGTAATAGTTTTTTTTAGTGCAATAGTATCTTGTCTTTTTTTAGTATTATTATATTGTACCTCTTTTATTTTGCAATGCAATTAATTTCTCCTTCTTCTATTTTGTTTTCTTTCTTTATCATACGTAGCTAGTTCTTTTTGTGCCCGATCGCAATGATCTTTGCAATGAAATAACGTATCTTTATTTTTATGTTTTCCTTTGTATTTTTCTATTTTGATCCTTCCTTGAATTATTTTGTATCGACTCCGTATTTCTAGTATACGGCAGTAGATTCCGATCTCATATTTGAGTAGTCGAGAGGCTCGTGAATATGAAAGATCACTCAAGGAAGGAAGGAGTAGCATGCACCCCTAGAGATAGGATGACATAAATCCTTCGGATTAGAGTCAAATCCAATAGTGCGGGTCACTTCGATAATGCGACTTTAGGCCATTTTGACTTGTAAAAAGATTTCGGTCAAAACGTCTACAAGTTAGGGGATTTAATGCTCTAGCGAGATTACTTCCTAATATCGGATCCGTCACGGTCTTAATAGAATTACAAATGTAAACTAATTATTCCATTATTTTATTTCAAAGTGAATCGTCGATCGAGCACTCTTTTCTCGTAATAGTTTATTTTCTCTTTTTAACTTAGTTTATTTTCATTTTCAAAACTCATTAATCGTTCGATAGAATAATAGAGTCGTTGTGAGTAATAGTACTTGCCTGTCCCGATTTTTTATACGACCTTGATATTTTTCATATCCTATGCTATATTTCGATAGGTACACTTGCCTTAATCGAGTATAGATTGGAGGATACGATTTTCTCTATCAACTCTCCAGGTTACCATTTACGACAACTTTCTCAAAGTCAACATGTGACTCTGTCCCAAATCAGTCTCCTCTGATCTTTAATTCTTATTCGACCCATGGTATTCGGTATGATGGTTGTCTCATCCTAATCGTGTCATTGATACGAGGGTCGAGTCTATGAGTCCCCTACTATTCCGCTAATGGTTCATATGCATCAATTCTTCCTTAAGTTAGTCCTATTAGTTTAGGTAACTGATGATAGTACTACTTGATGAGTAAAGTAGGGATATCAGAGTTTAAGCGTTAAGTACTTTCTCTCACGTTAGATTCTTCCTCTAGTCATTTCGGGTATCCTCGTACCTTAACAAAATTATACCTAAAGTCAATTTTGACAAGGATATAGTAAGAATCGTCTTGGTGAGTCAAGTTTCCTAGTTAGGTTGGCCTAAATGATTGATTTATGGACTATATATTGTGATTTTTACACATGGGCACACCTTAGCTTCCGCTGCTTAGTTTGTACCATAAATAATGCTCGCGCTGGGTGATCCAGTATTTTGTTGACTTCTTCTCTTCGGATCGAGGTTTCCTTTAATACCATTTTGTAAGACCCAATTTTTTTGTTACGTTATCGGGTCTTACGCCTAGAACCGCCTTTTACGGTGACACCGACACTCGGGATGGTCGCCACTACAAAACGCCGATTCTGTCGGCATTGACGATCATTGAAGGGAGTAGAAGTATAACTGAAAAAATATAAATTCAAGTCCACAAGATCACATATATATATATATATATATATATATATATATATATATATATATATATATATATATATATATAAGTCAAAGAGTTATAGTCCACAATGAGTACAAAGTATGAAAGAGAGTAGAAAAAGGGGCGTAATCCCGGTACATGTCTAATACAAAAGATCTCTCTCACACAACTCACACATCTAGCGGAAGCAAACTAAAAACCGTACTCGACCTGTCGTCGAGTAGTAGTGGTAGTGCGGAGCAACTGATCCCCAAGTCCTGCCATCCTCCTATTACTATTACATCACCAGGAATTCCTAAAATGATTTGGTACATCGACCGTTAGTCAAAAGACTAAGCTACTATCATCCTCGCCTCACTCTCGTGACTCCTAGGCACCGTACGGGGAGGATGAAAGCGGAGGACAACAAAGAAAAGTGGAACAAGTAGGTGATAACTAACCTAGCAGGTGTATGTATAAAAGAACTATAACAAGGAAGTAGTAATGTAAACATGTAAAGTAGAACAGTAAGAACATGTAAAGTAAACTATGGAATGAGTAACCTTAACTTAAATGAATACCCATACAAACTTATAATTTAAGGGGTCTTTTGTAAGGCTCCCATCGTATAAAAAGTCTCATACCAATTTTTACGATAGGGTGTCAGGTTGTATGCAAGTATGAGTGAAGTTAAATGTTATGCCATGATTTATGCAAGTGCAACACACACACACACACAAAACTCTATCCGCACAGACCTTTAGATCCCCCTTTTTGGAACCTAGCATCACTCCTAGGAGCCTCCGTCGTGGCCTACGGAGATAGTGGGTCATGCCACCCCACTCCTAGGCGGGTATCTGCACTACCAGGTCTAGCCCTTCATACGCCTCAATGCGAAGAACACAACCGCAGAGTCACCACATACTATGCTGACCCACTGCCAGACTTTCCCTTGGCTAAGTATAAACCACTCCCGCCGAGTCATTGTATCGATGTCGGTGCGAACGACCGTCTAATACCAAAGTCCCACCACCTTTATGCACATGCAATTATTATAGATATAAATCTCCGAGCTGTCGGCTCACCGGACTAACCTATCTGTTATAACTATCATCCGAGCCTTCGGCTCACCGGGCTAACTTGCCTATTTCCACAACCACCGAGCCTACCGCTCGAATGTCTAAACCAAACTAACCTCCCGAATCACTAGGGTGAGTGAAAGTGAAGCCCTAGTATATTGCTAATTACTCTTGTATTCATTTTTCTCTTACGGTTTAAGGTTATCCTTGGATTTCCCAGTGCATTCCCTGTGAAGGGCTCTCGAGGGCACTAAGAACTACGATGGGCTGAATCTCAAAACTCCCTTTCGTAAGGTACTTATTATTGTTGGTATCCACCCATGTCTTAACCCTCTTAACATTACGTTTGAACTAACATATGTGTATTTAGACATCTTCCCGGGAAAGACGATCTATCGTCGGCCCGAGCACAACTCTACCCTTGCACAATCGGGCTCACAAATCCTACCTTCTCTTGGTGAACAACTTCATTCTCATCCAGACCAGATACACCAACTACCCCTTTTATCCCATACCGAGGTTCACTTGATTCCTTAATTCTATAATCTTAATGTGTGCAGACCTAATGAGCTACGTGGTGTGCATGAAAGGTGGCCCCTCCAAATTCATCCAAATGGCCTAAGATATTATTACTGGGGGGTTAGTCATGATCTTTTAAGAATAAATCCATAAGATTATAATTTTCCTAATTTATTTGGTGTTTATTTAATTTTCTACAAAATCAGGCCAACAATGCTTTTGAACATCAAGTACACTTTTCTGTCTAGGTATGCCCTTATCAAAATTATGTCAGGTGCATGTCATCAAAATAATAATAAATACTGAAATTCATAATTTTACATAAAGGCTTTCAGCTCCAAATAATTATTGACTAAATAGCCACATTAATAGGGGAAATATGAAATAATAGAAATATTCATCCAAAAATTATAAAGAAATTACAAGAGGACCTACTTAGACATAAAGTACTACTATCCAAGAATTATTATTTTCCAAGCTAATTTAGCCACATAATTAATTCATCTAATAATCCTCTACATATGCCACTTGTGAAATAACTTACACTACAAAAAACTGCACCTGTAGTAAGGACTAAAATATAACTAAAACACAGTTTGTTACTAATATCTATATTTAGTAAGGAGATTTTTCTGTCGTTACAAAAAAGTACTTTTTTGTAACAAATTTTTTATATTTTGTTACAATAACAAATAATTTATTACTATAACAATAATAATTTGTAACAAGATTAATGTTGTGTTACAAATAGTAAACTATGCTCACAATAAGTTTAGCAATTGTATCAACACCTTGAAAGTATTTGTAATAACTAGAATTTTCTTGCAATTAGTATTTTTTTAATCAATATTTTATTATAATAAATATATTAAATTTGCAATATTTTTGCTTTTGCGCGCATTTTTGGCCATAGAACGTATTTTTTTGTCCGAGCATGTATTTTTCACTTGTGAGCATATTTTATGCGTGATCATCCTTTTTGCAGTAGTAGGGAGCATGTGAGTGATGCCCGCATGTGCGGGCTGCATACACATGTGTGCTGTCATGACCGACGTGTCGTGTGTGCATGCGCATGCGCGGGTGCGGTCCATGCGTGCGTGTGTGTTGCACTCGGATTAGGGGTGAAATAAATGTACCCTTCGAGACGCACATTTTTCTCCCGAGCACGAGTTTTTTACTTGGACGTGCGTATTTTTCTCGAGCACATGTTTTTTGCCCAGTCGCACTTATTGCACTAGCTCTTTTTTGCTCGGGAGCATGCATAAATTTGTCAACGCACACGTTTTCTGCTCGGGCGCTAGCTTTTTCTTTCAAATCACATATTTTTTTCAGGCTCGTTTTTTTCGTTCCAAAACTTTTTCGCTCCGGTGCATTTCAATCCATTCATGCGTTTAATGAAAAATGATGTCATATCGATTGATAGATGGCATACGATTTAATGAAAATAAATTAAATGTAATGAAATTCATAAATACTTGTCATATCGATTGATAATACAATGCGTGGTTCAATAAAAATTTCTTTTTAAATAGGATTTATGTTTTTTTTAAATAAAAATTACCTCAGCTCAATTTCGGCCGCTAGCTCTCGGACGCTAGCTCGATCAACTGAGAGTGCAGAGAAAGCCCCTGTTCCCCACGCGGCAATACTTCTGCCTCGACAGTTCCTCAACCCGAAGACGATGCTCCTACAATAGGCAAACCCCCGCTCCTAAACTTTAATATAAAGCGTCATCGCAGTGGGACACTATCGATGCAGGAGTAATGTCGCGCCGGACACAAATTATAAAAAAAAATATTGAATGTTAATGTTAATTTAAATAATAGTAATAGTAATTAATATTAAATTCAATACAATTATATATATAAATGTTTGTATATATAGAGAGAGAATATATATCATATACGGGCTGGCGGATGTGCAAGCGTGCAAGATCAGTCGCCCGATTATAAATTTAGTTATTATATATATACTGATCATATAAAATTTTATAAAACATTTTATAAATTTTTTTTAAAGTTTTTATATAAAACTTTATATATAAAGTTTCTTAATATAAAATTTTTAACTTTATAAAACGTTTATATGAAATTCTTATAAAATCTTTGAAATGTTTTTTATGAAAATTTCTCTACCTTTCTCTCTCTTTTTCACATGAATGAAATATATAGATGGAAATTTCCCTCCATATAATTTTAGAATAAAAGTTATAAAGATCACACGCGAGCCCTGCAAACATGCAAAGATACAAACACAAACACACACAGACACAAACACACACAAACACACACCCACACCCACACACACACACACACACACACATATACATAGAGATATAGACACACACAGACACACACAGACGCACACAGACAAAAACACGTACATATAGACATAAAGATCACACAGACACACAGACACGGACACACATATACACATAGACACAAACACGTACATATAGACATACATACACAAACACACATACACACATACACAGACACACATACACACAAACATAGACACACACAGACACAATTACGTACATATAGACATACAAACACATACACAGACACACACATACACAGATACATACATACATAGAAACACACATACATAGACACAAGAAGACATACACATAGACACAAACACACAAACACAAACACAAACACAAACACAGACATAGTGCAAGAAAAACAAACACGAACACAAACACAAACCCACACACATATAAAGACACAGACAGAAATAGACACACAAATACAAACACAGACATAGATACAGACTAACATAGACATGGACATAGTCAAACACAAACACACATAGACACACAGACAAACACAGACAAACACAAGCACAAACACACATATATACACAAACTCAGACATACACACACACACAAGCACAGACACCTGCATAGACACACACACACACACAGACCCAATTAAACATTCACAAACAAGCATAAACTAACAAAAATACATTGTGATAGTTTTACTTTCAAGACTACCTAAACACCTAGAGGGGGGGGGGGGTGAATAGGTATTAATTCTTGTTTTAACTTAAAGAAGAATATAACTACAATATTGTAATATAGAACAGAAAATTCTGCAGCAAACTCAGCACACACAATCACAGATTCTACAGCTACACAATTCACAGATTGCACACAGAATTTATAGTGGTTCCCCAAAGTCTGGGTACATTCACTTTCCCCCATCACCTATCTAGCAGTGTGCTAGATTCGGCCTAACTTCTTCCTTTAACTCAGATCCTCAGATCCTACAGCTCAGAATCCAGAAGGATTCCTACAACTCAGAACCCTATAAGGTTCCTACAACTCAGGCTAACAAGCCATACCTCAGCCTTGTCACAAGGCCTACAACTCAGAGAATACCTTCTCCTACAACTCAGACATAAACAGCCCTACCATGCAGAGAAAAAATCTCCTACACTCAGCCTTTATAAAAACAGGCTTACAACTCAGATCTATGAATAGATCCTACAAAATTTGATAAGTAATTTTTATAACCTCTTACCTCTATTGAGAGAGAGGGGATAAGAACTTTCTTGATCAGCTTCTTGAAGAGGCTGATGGCTGAAATAAACTTGATCTTAGCTTTCTTCAAAGTTTCTTGAATCTGAACTTAGTTGGGTTGATTTCCTTTGAATATCACTGACTGACAGCTTTCTCCTTAGATTCCAGAAAAAGATCTGAATCTTCTTTGACAGAATAGTTCAGTATCTACTTCTTGAGAGACCTGTGATTGTCTCCTTCTTGACTTCAAATAGCTGAAACTCTCTCTTTCCAAACCTCTTGAAGATACTCCTTAATTATAGATTGAATTCAACTTAGACTGAATTTGAGTGGATGATCACTTCAGAATGTCTCCTTAGATCTTCTTATGAAGATCTTCTCCTTTGTGACTTGTACTTTCTTGATCAAAGATCAATCTCTACTTGTGTTTGTGGTCACAATTAATTATATATTTCTCCTTCTTCTGAATCAAACTATTTATAGACTTCATCCATGGTAACCGGCTGATCCGGTTTATAACTAACTTCTAACAAGTCTGACAGCTTCAGTAAACCTGTTGTAACTCACAGCTATCAAGTCATCAAACAGATCTTGAGCCTTTGTCTTTATCAGCAAAGCGTCGAGTCTGTCTGTCATAGAGTGTCGAGACCATCTGTCAATATGTATTGAGCCCATCTGTCAATATGTGTCGACACAAGTGACTTAAGTGTCGACACAGACTTTGGTGCTGTCGACATAGCTGCCTTAATGTCGACACAGCTTCTTGACACTGCTTCTTGAGAATGTGTCGACACTGATTATTTGTGTAGACACAAACACTTAACCATTCATCAGCAATCAACTTGGTGTAGACTTAGTTGTGTGTCGACACAAGTCCTGTGTGTCGACACAGTTGATGTAGATTCAGAACATAGCGTGTGTCGATACTGCCTCCAGGTGACGACACAGTTGTTTTCAACTCTACCTCTGTGTGTCGACACTGCCTCCCGGTGTTGACACAGTTGATGTCGACTGACTATTTCTTTGTGTCGACACTGCCTCCTGGTGTCGACACAATTTCACTGAGGTGTCGACACAGCCATTTCCAAGTGTCGACAGAATCTTACTGAAGTGTTGACACAGCTTCCTCAGGTGTCTACATATGGACTTAGAAATTTTTCTTTGCATTTTAGCACTTTCTTAACCTGCACATATAAACTTAAAATAACATCAAATACACCTTGATGTATATCATTGAGCTAAGTTTGACTTGTCCAAATCAGGTACATATTTTCTAATGTACCCAACATTCTCCCCCTATTTGGAGAAGTCATAACCCTGTAGCCAATGATATACACCACTTAGAAAATAAACATGATGATGTATATAAGAATTATATTACAGGGTACTTAATCAACAAAACACATATCATAGTTACATCACAGAAATAATGTAAAAGTAAATGATCACAGAATAATGTTTTGTATATCAACTCAAAAATGTTTGTTACAAAATGTTTACATTGATTTCTCGAACAAACAAACAATTTGCATAGTTCTTGGACAAACACAAAAAAATAAAGCTTAAACTAAGGCTGGGCTGGCTCCTTGATGACTATCCCTTTTCCAGATTTAATCTGAGCCTGCACAGAAGGTTATGTATCTTCCATGAGCTTCTTGCCTTTCAAATCAATCTTTTTATGTGCCTCAGCCTTGATCCTTTGCCTTTCAAAATAATGAAAAGGCTTAGGAAAATACTTGCTAGGCTCCTGAGCATCAGGAGGTAGCTTCCCAATTTTAGCCATTCTCCTGTGTTGAAGTATGGCTTCTTGTCTGGCTTCATACTTTTGTCATTCTTGCTCATTGTACCATTTACCCTTTCATGTACTTGGTCTTTGACAGCTTTCCATGCAGTTAATATGATATTCCTTGATGTGGGGCTCCACTGCTCAAAGTCTGGCTTTAGCTCAGCTTGCTCTCTGAATCTTTTCTTTGATAACTGAGCATCTTGCTGAGCTTTGATAACAGCATCTGGCATGTCCACCTTTTCAAGAATAATATTTGTAACTTACTGTGGAGGGTTATACATATTCTGCACTTGCTGATGAATCATGTCAAGATCTGCAGGGGGGTAAATAACTTGGGCAACCTCAGGTCTATTACCTTCAAGTAGAATTGGTTGCACCCCTAACTCAGCCATATTATCATCATCACACAAGGGTGGATATCCAAGAGTGGCTCTAATAATGTTGGTTACCCACTTGGCATGAGCAGAGCCAGTATAGAGTAACACCCTCTCCCCCTTTATGACTTCTCTAGCCACATGCTCTCTCAAGTCATCTTTCTGAAATCTGATTTGTCCATCCAGATAGTTGATTCCATCTTTGAAGAATGGATTTAATTTTAAGAGCTGATCAGAGATAGTTTTCTGAGATGTTGAAATAGCTGACTTAACAGAATCCAATGCCTCTTTTAGCTTCTGATCAAATTCTTCTTTTTCCTTATTCCTAGCTTCAGTCATTGCAACAATAGTATTTGTAAACTCAGTGACTATGACATTGTGAGATTCTGTCAGATTGTCATTCATTCTTATCTGATTTTCAAGGACATTGCCTTGTTTGACAGCCATCTCATCCACTTGCTTCTTTATTTCAGCTTGTTATTTTGCAAGAAATACCACAGCATTGCCCCCCTTATGGAAGCAATCTGTCATCTCTCTTTTATTCTGATTTACTTCAAATCTGATTGACTTTATGTCTTGGGCTAGATCAAATTGAAGAGCCTTATGGCTTTCATCCACATACTTTTCAAGAGCCAATCTTTGCTCATCCATTTTGACCTGTAAATCCACCAAAAGTTTGTTGTAATCAATTGCAGGTGCTGGTTGGGAAGAAGTAGCTTGTAAAGCCTGCTAATAGCTTTGGCTTCTTCTCTTGAAAACCATCAATTTTCTTTTCTTAGCCTCCCTGACTTCTTCATGCTCAGACTCTGAAGAACTTTCAATATTAACTCTCTCTTGGGGAGTGGAAGGAATTTCTTTTTCAGCTACTTGTTGCTCTTCCTCTATATCAACCTGCTCCCCCTCAACCCTTGCTTGCTCCGCCCTCAAAACTTTGGGTCTCTATTTTATCTGATTCTCCTCCAAGATCAGGAAACAACTCTTCAAGAGTGAATTCTTATTGTGTGAGAGCAGGAGATTGTACTTTCTCAGCAGCAGCAGCAACTCCAGAAATATAAAGATCATTTTGAGGAATAATGTCCTCTGATAAATTGATTCTTTCTTCGTCTTGCACTTGTTCAGAATGTGTCTCCCCCTGCAAATGTGCAGTAATTGGCTCCCCCTGCACCTGTGCAGATATAGTCTCTTCCTGGACTTGGGTAGTCACAGTCAGATCCTGAACTTGTGCTCTAACTTGCTCTTCCTGTTCTTGTGCATCTTCATGACCATGCTCAGGCATCTCCTTTGATAGAACTCTATCCCATCTAGAGAATATCCTTATGTCCATTCTCCTCATTTGGTTTATCTTTGATCCAGGAATCTGTTGCATTACCTCTGGAATTATTCCAGCCAGGTACAGACTCATGATCCTAGCCATGTTTGGCTTCTTGATTCCTTCTTTAATCCTATCAAACAGTACTGCAGACCAATTGGTTTGAATCTTAAAGATCACCCTTGTCATCAGGCTAAACATATAGACTGATATCCTATCATGGCCACCTGGTTTAAATAAGATCACTTTACCTATTATTTCAGAAAGGAATTTCCCCTAATGATTCATGCCCTTCCTGTTGATGGCAGATCCTATTTTTATGGTTGGATCCAATCCACACCATTGAAGTGCCTCCCTGGTCCTTGTTGCTGGCACCTCTTCCTCCACATGTATTATAGGAAGATGGAGAATCTTGCTCAACCTTTTCTTAGATAGCTTGACTTTTTCTCCATGTATAGTGGATTTGATCTTCAACCCAGTTGAGTCCACTGATGCAGCAGTATAGTACCTCATTCATTTTCTGATCCAATTCTTTCTCTAAGCCAGATGCAATTATCTTAAGATCTGCAATTTCCTTAGCCTGAGTTTTGGCCAGGTTCTTGCTTTTATTTAGAGCCTGCAACAAGTCCCCATATTCATCTGTCAACTAATGAATATCTCCTTCAGATTTAGATCCATCCATATCACTTGATGTAGATGATCTGACTCTATGCCAGTACTACAAACTGAATTACTAGACAAAAATTATACCTTACTGGTACCAGGCTGATCCTAGCACTTGTTGTCTTCTGATTCAGCCATCAGTCCCATGCACTGATGGTCTTCTTGTTCATAGATAGAGTTCAGCAATTGCATAAACTCATCTTCTTCACTAGCTGCATACAGTCCAATGTATGCTTCTGCTTCAGATTCTAATTCTGAGGAGGATTGATCTGTAAGACTCTTCTCCTTCTCTGCAACAAAGGATTTCTCCTTCTTACCCTTTTGTTGAGTCTTCTTTCTATCTGCTGACTCCTTCCTCTTTTCTGGACACTCAGCCACCACATGTCCTGGCCTATTGCAGCAATAACAAACAATTTTTGATGTTGTAGCTTTGCTGGGCTTAGACCTGTTCTTTTCCTTTCTTGATGATTTTCTCTTTTGATAGTAGTCATCAACTGGCTGTGATGTGGAGGGCCTTGACTTCCACTGCTTCTTCTTCAAGAACCTCTGAAACTTCCTTGTAAAGGCAGCAAAATCTACATCTGAATCACTACTATCTGAGTTCTGATTGTCTGAATTCTCTGAGATAACTTCAACAACTTCCTTAGGAGGTGATGGAGATATCCTTCTATTCTTTCTAGTGGCTTCAACCTTGAAGGCCACGGACCTTTCTTTATGCTCTCCTTTTGTATTTCTTTCTTCCTCCTTCCTAGCCATTAGTTGCATTTCATATAATAGCAACTTTCCAAATAAGGTTGGAGGAGAAATGTCTGCTAGTTTGGCCACTTCTCTAATGGAACAAATCTTGGTATCCCAATCCTTTGTCAGGGATCTTAGGAATTTGTCATTCAGCTCTTATGTACTGGATACCCTTCCATAGGACATTAGTTCATTCACTATCCTGTACAATTTCTTGTAGCATTCAGATATGCTATCAGACTTCCCTTGTCTGAAACTCTCATATTCTTGATTGAGCATAGACTTTATGTCTTGTCTAACTTCTTCAAAACCCTCCATGTAGACAATCAAAGTGTCCCACATTTCCTTGGAGGTTTTGTAGTGAATCAAATTTTGGAAAGTAGAATCATCTATGGCACTCATTATGATATTCTGAGCTCTTTTATCCACAGTTGTCAGTATAATCTCATCCTTAGTCATATCAGAAAAATCCTTGGGAGTTCTCTAATTTTCATCTAGAGCAGACACATTCATTGGGATATATGGACCTTTTTTTACTATGATATATATCCTTGGGTCAGAGGCCTCCATAAACAACCTAACCCTTTCTTTCCAGATTCCAAAAATCTGTTTCCTGCAGATAGGTAATTTCATTGACCCTAGTTCCTTTTGATTCTCTCCAGAACCCATTTTCTTGATTCTTGATTCTGCCTTAGGGATCTAACTCAGACTGTTAAGTCCTTCTTTGAGCAACCTCCCTCTGATACCACTTGATAGTTTTACTTTTAAGACTATCTAAACACCTAGATGGGGGGTGAATAGGTACGAATTCTTGTTTTAACTTAAAGCAGAATATAACTACAATGTTGTAATATAGAATAGAAAATTCTGCAGCAAACTCAGCACACACAATCACAGATTCTACAGCTACACAATTCACAGATTGCACACAGAATTTATAGTGGTTCCCCAAGGTCTGGGTACATCCACTTTCCCCCTTCACCTATCTAGCAGTGTGCTAGATTCGGCATAACTTCTTATTTTAACTCAGATCCTCAGATCCTACAGCTCAGAATCCAGAAGGATTCCTACAACTCAGAACCCTATAAGGTTCCTACAACTCAGGCTAACAAGCCCTACCTTTGCCTTGCCACAAGGCCTACAACTAAGAGAATATCTTATCCTACAACTCAGGCATAAACAGCCCTACCACTCAGAGAACAAATCTCCTACACTCAGCCTTTATAAAAACAGGCTTACAAGTCAGATCTATGAATAGATCCTACAAAATTTGATAAGGAATTTTTATAACCTCTAACCCCTGTTGAGAGAGACGGGATAAGAACTTTCTTGATCAGCTTCTTGAAGAGGCTGATGGCTTAAATCAACTTGATCTTAGCTTTCTTCAAAACTTCTTGAATCTGAACTTAGTTGGGTTGATTTCCTTTGAATATCACTGACTGCCAGCTTTCTCCTTAGATTCCAGAATTAGATCAAAATCTTCTTTGAAAGAATAGTTCAGTATTTGCTTCTTGAGAGACCTGTGATTGTCTCCTTCTTGACTTCAAATAGCTGGAACTCTCTCTTTCCAAACCTCTTGAAGATACTCCTGAATTCTAGATTTAATTCAACTTAGACTGAATCTGAGTGGATTATTACTTCAGAATGTCTCCTTAGATCTTCTTACGAAGATCTTCTCCTTTGTGACTTATACTTTCTTGATCAGAGATCAATCTCTACTTGTGTTTGTGGTGACAATTAATTATATATTTCTCCTTCTTCTGAATCCATCTATTTATAGACTTCATCTATGGTAACCGGTTGATCCGGTTTATAACTAACTTCTGACAAGTCTGACAGCTTCAGTAAACCTGTTATAACTCACAACTGTCAAGTCATCAAACAGATCTTGACCCTTTGTCTTTGTAAGAAAAGCGTCGAGTCTGTCTGTAATAAAGTGTCGAGACCATCTATCAATATGTCTCGACACAAGTGACTTAAGTGTCGACACAGACTTTGGTGGTGTCGACATAGCTGCCTTGATGTCGACACAGCTTCTTGACACTGCTTCTTGAGAATGTGTCGACACTGATTATTTGTGTCGACACAAACACTTCACCATTCATCAGCAATCAACTTGGTCTAGACTCAGCTTTGTGTCGACACAAGTCCTGTGTGTCGACACAGTTGATGTAGATTCAGAACATAGCGTGTGTCGACACTGCCTCCAGGTGTCGACACAGTTGTTATCGACTCTTCCTCTGTGTGTCGACACTGCCTCCCGGTGTTGACACAGTTGATGTCGACTGACTATTTCTGTGTGTCGACACTGCCTCCCGGTATCGACACAATTTCACTGAGGTGTCGACACAGCCATTTCCAAGTGTCGACACAATCTTACTGAAGTGTCGACACAGCTTCCTCAGGTGTCGACATATGGACTTAGAAATTTTTCTTTGCATTTTAGCACTTTCTTAACCTGCACATATAAACTTAAAATTACATCAAATACACCTTGATGTATATCATTGAGCTAAGTTTGACTTGTCCAAATTAGGTAAAATTTTCCAATGTACCCAACACATAGGAACACATGCATAGACACATAAACACTTGGACGACACACGAACACATAGACACACACAAACACACATAGACATATGGTCACAAACACAGACATATACAGATACAAGTACACAAACACAGACACATGGACACAAACACAGACACTTGGACACAGACACAGACACATGGACCGACAAAAATACAAACACAGACACATGCAGACACACATACACACACACATAGAGACAAATACACACACAAATAGAGACACACATAACCACATGCACACACATAGATACACAAACACAAATACACATAAACACATAGACACACACATACATATACAGACACGCACATGCACATGCACGTATAGATTACACACAGACACAGACACATACCCCAACAAGCATAGAAATGCATATACACAAACACCGACACACACACACACATGCATGCACCGACACACATAAGCACAGACACACCCAACCCAGACCCCAACACATGACACATACACAAACACATACATGACCAAGATGTAGACAAAATCACATAAAAGCAAGTTGAATTAATGTAGCTCGAAAATTCGATGAGCCGACTCGAAATAATCTCAACTCAAGCTCGAGCCTCTTGAGCTCGAGCTCGAGTTGAATGCATGCTCAAGCTCGATTACAAGTTGAGATCGATCTCGAGTTCGATGAGGTTGAGCTTGATTACTAGTCGATCTCGAGCTCGATTACTAGTCGAGCTCCAACTCAGATATTTTTGATCATGATTGCACGTGAGCCTCTCCAGCTCGAGCAAAAAATAAAGAATATGTCATAGTGCATGAAAAAATTAGATGGAAATTTCCCTCCAATAATAAAATTATTACCTAAACTAATTCTAAGAACGTACCCTAGATCATCCTGGCGCATTTTTATTCTCAAAACACGCATTCCTTTATTTATCATCCTGACGCTGCTTTAGAACCCATGTATGGTTTCTTATATCCCAACACATTCTTGTATTTGGCAGCTTCTTCCTCCGGTGAAATAGTGCCACTCCTCGTGAGAGTGAGAGAGATCAAAGTAGGGCCGAAGCACGAGCGAGAGCGAGAGAGAGACTAGAGAAGAGATTCACAGAAGTGGAGGAGAAGCTGCTTTCGCCTTAACTATATCATCTTTCAATTTTTCCTTATTCTTGAACTTTAGGGCTTCAACTTGCTTGTTATCCTAGGGTTTTCATCCCAGAAATTTTAGGGTTTTTTGCTCGATTTTTATCTTTAGGGTTTTCATTTTCTGTAGGGTTTTCAATTTCTTTCTGATTTTTTGTGGTTCATTGTTAATGATAAATTATATGTATTGTTAACTTTAGGGTTTTCATTTCCTTTCTGATTTTTACGATCCCTGACCGGTTTAGGTCTCAGTCGGCATTGTAGGTGCAATGTTCTCTATTGATTTCTATAGGTGCAGTGTTCTTGCTCCAGGCCCTATTTAGGTTTCTGTTCCCCTTTGATTCATCCAGTTTTTACCTTATTGCTTGAACCCAAGTATGGTTTCTGACAGCTATTAAGGCGCCCAGTGATTACCATCTATTTTTCTTCATCCAGGTGCGATTGTTGGTGCTTTTCCTGATTGTTTTTGCAGATAATCCAGGTATAAATATTTTGCCCTTTGTTTTCTTCCAACTTATAGGTAGTTTAGTAGTTTTGTTTGTTATTATCATTTTATTTTTATAGGGTTAATTTGGAGTTCAAGTATTTTTGTGTGAGGTTTATGTATTTTGTAATAGGGATTTTCCTACTGTGGACCAATGTATTTTCCTATCCAAGTTGTAATAAGAGATTATCTTATTGTGGAGTTTGATTTTAATGATTTTTTCCATTTTGTGTTAGAGGTTTTCCTATTAAATGATATTATTCAGCAAAGTTATGTTGTTGGGCGACAAATATCAATCTAATAAATGCTTTGTTGTTAAATTTTCAAATATTTAGGGCGGTAAATAGTAGTTTATGTTGTTGCAATAAGTGATTTGGGCGGGATATCACAACTCCATGATGTTTTTTGTCCACTCCTTATCAGAGTTTCAACCTTGTAAAGGAACCCTATGTCTTAACATTTTGCAAGTTAATTTATGTTGTGTTCTTCCTTTAACCTGGCTGAACTGTGAACATTATTATGCATATGGTTATTAGCATGTCACCCTGACTGTGAACATTACTAAACTATTTCTCTCCTTTCTTTTCAATGACTCCTTTCAAATTCGTCTCATGTCTGTTTTCATATATATTATATATGTGTTTCTTGGCAGTATTAATTCCCATTCTTTTTTTGTTAATTATGGATAAAAGCTGGATTTATGAACAAGATAGATTCAGTTCTACCTATACAAGAGGCATGGATTTATTTCTAGAGTTTGCATGGGAAAATGCTATTTACTTTGAAGATAAAATTCTTTGCCCATGCAATATATGTCAAAACACTAAAATAAAGAGCCTCATTGAAGTTAAAATAGACTTGCATTTGAAAGGGTTTTACAAATATAAGAAGGAGTAGATACATCATGGAGAAGCTAAAATGACTAGTTCTTTTGTGTTCAGTTCTAATAGTAACAATAGTGGACCTTCTCAAAGTAAGGAAAGTAACGATGATATTGAAGCCATTAATGATTTAGTTGATTTGATACATGAGATTTGAGATGCAGAACTTCCTGAACATTCTAACAAAGATAGTACTTGAACTTTTTCAAGTCTATTATGTAATGCTAGACGTGAACTATACCCAGGTTGCAGAAAGTACTCTTTGTTAGAATTCATTGTTAAACTGCTGCATATCAAAGTAATGAACAAGATGTCAGATAAGTCAGTTAACATGCTTCTTGAACAGCTAAAGGACGTGATGCCAGAAGGTAATATTATTCCAAAATCTATTTACTGGGTTGGGAAACTTCTTTCTGCTTAAGGTTTGGGATATAAGAAGATAGACACATGTAGACATGATTGCGCACTATTTTGGAAAGAGAATGAGAAGAAATATGTGTGTCCTGTGTGTTAAGAACCATGTTGGAAATATAACAAAGGAAAAGGAAAATTACTTGCTCAAAAGATTTTGTGGCACTTCCCCTTAACACCAAGGCTACAAAGACTTTATATGTCTTCTAAAATAGCAGCTTACATGAGGTGGCATACTGAGAAGCATATAGAGATAGAAGGTACTCTGAGTCATCCAGTAGATTCACTTGCATGGAAGAGTTTTGATGCACACTATCCTAGTTTTGACGCAGATCCACAGAATGTTAGGCTTGGATTAGCTACTGATGGGTTCAATCCGTTTGTAAATATGAGTACTTCTTATAGTATGTGGCCAGTTGTGCTAATTCCATATAATATGTCGTTATATAAAGGTATGAAAGATGAGTTTCTTATGATGTCATTATTAATTCCTAGCCCACGTGCACTAGAAAACATAATGATGTTTATCTTAGACAATTAATAGAAGAATTAAAAGAATTATGGAATGGTGTTGAGACTTATGACACATACACCAAAGAGACTTTTAAAATGCATGCTACACTTATGTGGACAATTAATGATTTTCCAGCTCTTAGTAAATTATTTGGGTGGACCACAAAGGGTTACGGGGCATCCCCAACTTGTTTATATGATACAGATTCTAATAGAATTTGAAGTAAGATATGCTATATGGAACATCATCGTTATCTATATAAAGATCACCCTTATCGAAGGAGTAAATTGTTCAATGGAATGTCGGAATCACATTCAAAACCAAGGGAGTGGAGTGGCACACAATTGCTTTCAGAATTAACCAAACTCGAATGTAACTTTGATAAATTTGGAAAACACCCAAGCAAGCGAAAGAGGAAGCATAATAGTGAAGAAGGAAATTGGGTAAAGAGAAGCATCTTTTTTGAACAACCTTACTGGCATAAGCTTTTGATACGACACAACATTGATGTATTGCATGTCGAAAAAAATATTTGTGATAGCGTGTTGGGCACATTAATGAACATTGATTGAAAAAAAAAGATACGGAAAAAGTGCGAGAAGATTTGCGAGACCTTAACATTAGGAAGGAGTTACACTTGATTAGAAATGGAAGCAATATAATAAAACCTCAAGCAAGTTATAATCTATCTTCCGATGAGAAAAAAAGGTTTTGTAATTTTTTTAAAAATGTCAAGTTTTCGGATGCTATGCGTCAAATATTTCAAGAAGCGTAAAGGATGGGAAAATTGATGGACTTAAATCTCATGATTGTCATGTTCTACGACAACGGTTAATTCCTATTGGCATTCGTGGGTTTCTATGCCCAGATGTCGTTGAGGCACTATATGAGCTAGGAGATTTTTTTAAAATTTTATGCTCAAAGACACTAAAGGTAGAGCATATCGAGAAGTTGGAGATTAATATCGCAATTATTCTATGCAAATTGGAGAAAATATTCCCTCCAGCTTTTTTTTATGTAATGATTCACTTGGCTATTCACCTTCCGAAAGAGGAAAAGATTGTTGGCCCAGTTCACTCACGTTGGATGTACCCGATTAAAAGGTACTTATTTTTTATGCATTTATACTTTATTATCTTACATAACATAAATGAACAATTTTGTTGTTATTATCATTGAGTTTCCCCTTTAGGTTTCTTAAAACTCTTAAAGGATACGTACGCAATAATGCTCGTCCAGAGGGTTCTTTAGCGGAAGAATATATTGTCAAAGAGTCTTTGATATTTGTGTCAATGTACCTAAATGAATTTAAAACAAGGTTCAATAAAGAAAATAGAAATGAAGATTCAGTGGAGCACAGACTAGAGTGTGAATTGTCTGTATTTGCATCAAAAGTGAGACCCTTCAGGCCTCTTCTCCATTGCAAAGCACTTTCTAAAAAGGATCTAGATGCAGTTCATAAATTCATATTAAACAATTGTAGCGAAGTAGATGATTTTTGATGGTTTGATACATGAAAGAGCTCAATTTCTTTACATTGTAACTAATTTGAATGTACTTATTTTTTATTCTTAATAGTAAGCACATGGAGGAACTTCGAAGGAAAAATGAAAGAAATACTGACAAAACTCACCAAGAGCAGTTTCATTATTGGTTTCAAGCTCATG
Organism: Platanthera zijinensis; assembly: GCA_039513925.1. Taxonomy (NCBI): domain Eukaryota; kingdom Viridiplantae; phylum Streptophyta; class Magnoliopsida; order Asparagales; family Orchidaceae; genus Platanthera; species Platanthera zijinensis. The sequence goes on from CM077083.1 coordinate 42,649,290, forward strand.
TAAGCTCAAAATACAAAGATACCCTTGAGTACTGTTAATTTATAGTATCAACTATCTAATTAGCTTTATATTAGTGCATCACACAAACTCGGGCGAAGTATCCAAAGAATTATGGGCTTTGGCAAATGGTCCACAATCATACTTAACAAAATTTTACTCTGGTTGTATTTTTAATGAGGTACGATTTAATATACAAGATCGAGATGATCGTCGAACAACACAAAATAGTTGTTTATTTGTTTAGGAGGAACATCAAAATATCTTGGTAGAGTTTTATGGAGTATTAAGTAGGGTCGTTGAATTAACTTATCTTCATGGGTATGAAGTAGTATTATTTTGGTATAAGTGGTTTGACACTAGTGGGAAAAAGACTATGCATAAAGATAAATATTTTTGAGCATCGACATAACTTCTCGTTGGTGTGAGGATGATCCATTCGTTCTTCCAAACAAAGTGCAACAAGTGTTCTATGTCGATGACACAAAACTTGGTGATCCTTGGAAAATTTCACAACTTGTATGTCATAGACACCTTTGGGACATAGAGGAACACGCTGACCTAGAAGTGGAGGAGATGAATGATAAAATAGTTCAACAATATGAGTCCTCGGAAACTGAATTAATATATGTTACCGAAGATCAGAACTTGCAATTCCTAGGAAGAGAAGATATAGAACATGATATTATAAATATAGAAGTTCTAACTAGAATCCTGATGCTAAAGATCACGACAATGAACCGGTCATACAAGTAATATAAAATGGGCAAGTTTTCCCAAGTATCAATCTCTCAAGGAACATAGTAAGGTGGAGTTAATTTTGAGGAGGATTTGAGATTGAAGTCCTTAGGTCGGGGTTAACGAAAGGGTTTTTTTTATATTGCGATAAAAGAAAATAAAAAGACTAACAACTACTCCTATGCAACGCCGCTATGCGATGCTTAGCCAAGCGGGATGGAAGACTAGTCAGGCCGCTATGCACCGAATCGCAAGGCGGATGGACGAGTATGCTAGCTAATGAGGTGGAGAGAACAGCAGAAATCCTACTATGCAAGCCGTTATGCACTGCTTCGTCAAGTGGGATGGACGACTACACGGGCCGCTATGCACTGGATCGCTAGGCAGATGGAAGAGTAGGCTAGCGGATTAGGTCGAGAGAACAGTGAAATGAGGGTCGAAAGCACCTCTTCACGAAGCACGCCACTAGCAATTATTAGTGCGGCACAAAACAAATCCACACAACAAAAGCACACCTCAAACAGATAAGCAGGAATACTAAATCACATATACATGATTAACTAAACATGCTAACAGTCAAAATACACTTCATCAATACAAAGAAATCTACTATGCTATCAATACAAGAGGAGATGAGTGTGCAAAATCGACCGACTCCAAAGGCTTGTTGAGGATTCATGGTTAGAATCGTCGGGTTGTCAATCCGCGTCCAAGCTCGGTCCTCAACTGCTTCCGGGGTATAAGAGGTTGTCACTCACCCCCAATGGACCCATCTTCTTCGTGTCACAAGCCGGTGGAGTATGGCACAAACTGCTCCAAGCTTGGTGAAAGCTAGGTCGAGATCTTCTTGAAGCTCGTGGATGAAGGAGGAGGCCAATAGGATGCTCCCGCATTGATTTGGCATTGTAAGCTTGCTCGGAGACCCTCCCTATAGTGGGCGGTGGAGAAGGAGGCGAGCTCTGCTGAAAATCGCGGAAAATGGCGCTCCAAAAGTAGCTCTCTGACCTAAAATCGCGAGCGGAATTTATAGGCGCAAAATAGAATTGAGCGCGCATGATCAGTGGCGCACGACCGCTGTTCGTGCGTGCTGTTCGGTCGATGATCGTGCGCAGCACTCCTGGAAACCTGCAGCTTGCCAAAGAAGTAAGAGAAATATGCGCACGAGCACAGACGCACGATCGGTGACCGTGCAAGAAGGAAGCGATGCTTGTGCGATAGCGGCTGGCAGAACTGAAGAAAAAAGAGTCGTGAACGTGCACGATCGGCAGCGCACGATTGGTGATCGTGCGAGGTAAAGCAGGTAATCGTGCGATAGCCCGGAACATGGATGGTGAAAATCTTGCATGAACACGCATAATCGATGATCGTGCGCCAAAGGGGTCTCTGGTCGTGCGTGGGTTAAAACAAACAACCTTTGACTCTTTGGCTGAATAATTGCCAGGATCGGTCCCGGACGCCCACGCGATCCCCGAACCTGCAGGAAAACCAATTGCGCTGTCGAAGTTGGCGTTCAACGATACAATGAAACTACAAACACTACAACGCATGCAGAATGAGTTATGAAATAAGTAAATGCATGGAAATGGGCTAAAACAGTGTACTAAGCGTAGAATGATGTAGTGAACCAAAAGAGGTGATAATGGCACTAAAAGGAAGTGCAATGACATGAAAATGAGCCCAGATGAGTCCGGAATCAGGTATAAAATATGGACTCATCACACCCCCCGACTTAACTGTTTGCACGTCCCGAGCAAACACAAGCTAAGCAGGTAGGGAAAATAATCTAGCTGACATGGAAATTGAAATACGGAGTACCATGCGAAGTCGCATGCTCGCGTGCATAAAAATACCAGAGAAGAAATTTCTAAGTATGCGAAAATAGTTTCTATCTTTCACAATGCGTATCAAAATTTTATTACTACTCAAAAATAGAATCACGGTGAATCATCCGGTCACGCATAGGAAGAAAGTAGACTGGCCACTAAGGTGAGCTTTGCCAAAGATCGGGGCTCAGGATCACCTCCAAAGGAATCCACCAATGTCGGGGACCATATGCTTGCCCGTTCACACTCTCTCCACGGCACTGGTTTGACTCGAGCGTGAATCCGTAGGACTTTAGAATTATCATGGGGCTTGGGTTACGGTGAGGTAAACAAAGATAAAATGAAAGGCTATGCACCTAACCCAAATGAGCTAGCCTAAAAAGAATCCATCCGTTAATCACAATATAAATGAGTACACCACACCCCCAGACTTAACTTTTAACATATGGGTGTGTGCACCGCCTACTCCAAATATAATCACATAATCAAAAAGATTCTCAATAAACTTTTTCTTTTCATTTTTTTCTTTACAAATATTTTTTCTTTTTTTCTTTTTCTTCATTTTATTTTCACAATTCAGCAGATATAAACTTGGGAGCACTTCCACATTTTCACAAATAATAACACCACATCACAACCCAACATGAAAATATAGAACACTATGCTCGACTTGGGTGTGCGACTAGGATAGGATTTGAGGCTTTGGTGAAATCATGGAGGAGCTGAATCAAAAAGAATGGGTAGGCACAACGGGGCTTAGCGAGGATACGACGTTAGGAACGATACAAAGATCAATCGGGCCAAAATGATGGCATACATCACACTCACGCTAGACTAACCATGTACCCATGCTTCAAGAGTAGCTTGGGGCAAGTTCTTAGCCACCGAGAAAGATGAACCTTCCTCCCGACTCGAGCAAAACGAGTCTAGTGATGGCTAAACACATTCCTATGCCACCGTTTGATTCACATAGGATTCACCAACTTTTGAGTAGAATAAAAAGTATTTACACAAATAGAAAATTATAAATCTATAAGCATACAGAAAAATTAAATCTACTCGAATTTCTACACAAGACGAGAGCAATTGACTAGAAGCACAACAAGGTCAACATTTTACTCTGTCTCACAATCCTAAGCTAGCACCATAATTTTCCCAAAACTAACAAAGACACGAGTTTAACTCGCGACACACTAACAGCTAAGCACACACTCATGTGGGTGTAGTGGTGTGTGATGCAATGACCTTAATAAAATAGTACTACAAATGCTTCTAGTATGCACATGAAATGTGCACGTGCAAAAGGTAACAAACATAAACTCTCCCCCAGACTTAAACTAAAAAGCACAACATATGATATAGAAATTAAAATCAGAAAGAGCTAAGGGAAGAGGTTACCCAATGCTCAGCTAGTGAGCATACCATAAGACGCTTGAAAAACTGAGGCAGGTCCGCCATACGAAGAATCACAACCCCGCCAATGCTTCGTTTCCATGAATACCTGCAGGGGTGAGCTCTGCAAAAACAAAAGAAAATTACACAAAAAGAAATGCTAAAACTAAAAGATACATGAAAATAAAAATGCAAAAAATGAAAGATAACTACTAGGGTTACTGTCATCCCAGCATGACTTAATAAATTCTATACAATTCTAGCTAATGGGCCTATGAAAAGAAAAATGCACAGGTAACTGGCCTAATATCCGTTGCGGTAACGGGTACCGATACAGAGATAGAGCAGTTACCCCTCTACCTGAATAATAATACCTGAGAATCTCAGGTAGAGGAAATAGGAAGTAAGATGAGGAGGAGGCCTGGTCCTCACTCATCTCACCACAAAATAAATCCTTTCCTTGCAAGGTATAGTCCACCACGAGTTTGTAGGAAGCGATGACAACGGTATGGGCACCAGGCTCATCATCATCCCACTGTACCCATGGAGACTCATCTTGCACAGGATCAGATAAAGAAGGGGGATCAAGGAATAAATGAGAAGAAGAACTAAAATAATCAAAAAATGGGAGAGTGATCCCGGTATCACTCTCAGCGAGATCCAAGCAAAGATCATCATCGGTATCATACGAGTCATATCATGGGGAATCCGATAACTCGAGGTCCGTAGTGGTAAGGGGGATCATCTCATCTAATAAGGAGGTGCAAACCTCTGCATCAGACAAAGAATACTCCTCATCCCACCAGGGAGCGTAGAAGTGTTTCGAAGATCTACATTCTCCGTCGGAGATAGTAAAATCCTCATCCCACTTCGGCGCAACCTCGGTCACCGAATAATCCACAAATATGGCATCATCAGCCGACTCACTCAAAAATGGAGTAGCAAACTCCGGCAAAAATTGCGTATGGGGAAAAACTGCTCTCAAAATTAGGCATAGAATGAGCAATACCCAACACAAAATCATCCGCAGACACCACCCCGTCGATGACCGGAATAATCTCATCATCCCATACTGGATCGTCCATGAGTTACCGATCCACTCCCTGCGGGCTAACATTCGAGTGGGAGGGCTCACTCAAAGGAAGCTCGTAAAAAGGGGCTAAGGAACCTATGAAGGATATATATGCGGCAAGAGATTCTTCAGTAATTTCGACGGGCAGAGAATGGGCAAGATGAGCCGTGTCAGTGTACGGGCCAGATAACACCCTGGTAGGTCTGTCTACAGAAGTCTTCCCTGAACTAGAGGTTGCTGCAGGCACACCCATAGAGGAAGAAGGATCGCACAAGCGAGAGCAGTCCTTCAACATGTGACCTACACCTTGACATAGCAAGCATCTCAAACAATGCTCGGTATTCAGAGCAGCCATGGCATCGATGCCTCGGCGGAAAATGTCAATAAGACGGCACTCAATAGCAAAAGACATTGCGAATAAAAAATAATCGCAAGAAAAATGCTACACGGCTAGAATAAAAATTAGCACGGATCTGCTATCTAAATCAAAAATAAGAGAAGGCAAAAAGGAATAAGCAAAAATTAAAATTCTAACACTAAAGCAAATAAGAAAATGCTATGCACAAATGGAAAAGTTCTAGAATCTAATATCTTCCTCTCCAAAAACTCAAACGACTGTGTTCCCCGGCAACGGCGCCAAAAACTTGATGCTAAAGATCACGGCAGTGAACCGGTCGCACAAGTAATATAAAATGGGCAAGTTTTCCCAAGTATCGATCTCTCAAAAAACACAGTAAGGTGGAGTTAATTTTGAGGAGGATTTGAGATTGAAGTCCTTAGTTCGGGGTTAATGAAAGGGGGTTTTTTATATTGCGATAAAAGAAAATAAAAAGACTAACAACTACTCCTATGCAACGCCGCTATGACATGCGTCGTCAGGAGGGATGGAAGACTAGTCGGGCCGCTATGCACCGAATTGCAAGGTGGATGGACGAGTAGGCTAGCAGATGAGGTGGAGAGAACGATGGAAATCCTACTATGCAGGCCGTTATGCACTGCTTTGTCAGGCGGGATGGAAGACTATACGGGCCACTATGCACCGGATCGCTAGGCGGATGGAAGAGTAGGCTAGCGGATGAGGTGGAGAGAACAATGAAATGAGGGTCGAAAGCACCTCTTCACGAAGCACGCCACTAGCAATTGCTAGTGCGGAACAAAAAAAATCCACACCACAAAAGCACACCTCAAATAGAAAAGCAGGAATACTAAATCACATAGACATGATTAACTAAACATGCTAACATTCAAAATATACTTCATCAATACAAAGAAATCTACTATGCTATCAATACAAGAGGAGATGAGTGTGCGAAATCGACCGGCTCCAAAGTCTTGTTGAGGATTCACGATTGGATTCGTCGGGTGGTCAATTCACATCCAAGCTCGGTCCTCAACTACTTCCGGGGGAGAGGAGGCTGTCACTCACTCCCAATGGACCCATCTTCTTCGTGTCAAAAGCCGGTGGAGGATGGCACAAACTGCTCCAAGCTTGGTGAAAGCAAGGTCGAGATCTTCTTGAAGCTCGTGGATGAAGGAGGAGGCTGAGAGGATGCTCCGATGTTGATTTGGCGTTGTAAGCTTGCCCGGAGTCCCTCCCTATAGTGGGCGGTGCAGAAGGAGGCGAGCTCTGCTGAAAATGGCGGAAAATGGCGCTCCAAAAGTAGCTCTCTGACCTAAAATCATGAGCGGTATTTATAGGTGCGAAACAGAATTGAGCGCGCACGATCAGTGGCGCACGACCGCTGGTCATGCGCGCTATTCGGTCAATGATCGTGCACAGCACTCCCTGAAACCTGCAGCTTGCCAAAGAAGTCAGAGAAATATGCGCACGAGAACGGACGCTTGATCGGTGACCGTACGAGAAGGAAGCGATGCTCGTGTGATAGCGATTGGCAGAACTGAAGAAAAAAAGAGTCATGAACGCACATGATCGACAGTGCATGATCGGTGATCGTACGAGGTAAAGCTGGTGATCGTGTGATAGCCCAGAACAGGGATGGTGAAAATCTGGCATGAACGCGCACGATAAATGATCGTGCGCCAAAGGGGTCTCTGGTCATGCGTGGGTTAAAACGCACGACCTTTGACTCTTTGGCTGAATAATGGCCAGGATCGGTCCCGGACGCCCACGCGATCCTCGAACCTACAGGAAAACCAATTGCGCTGTCGAAGATGGCGTTCAATGATACAATGAAACTACAAACACCACAATGCATGCATAATGAGCTATGAAATAAGTAAATGCATGGAAATGGGCTAAAACAGTGCACTAAGAGTAGAATGATGTAATGAACCAAAAGAGGTAATAATGGCACTAAAAGGAAGTGCAATGACACGAAAATGAGCCAAGATGAGTCCAGAATCAGGTATAAAATATGGACTATCAAATCCATGAAGAGGAAGAACTTAATAATATTATTGACGGAGATGAGTCAATAGATGAGGATGATGAAACACTAATGCAATATTATGATGACAGTGATGATAACATGTAAAGCTAGCTAATGCAAATTATACGTTAAGTTTTTTCTTATTCACTAGTACGAAACAATAATGCAATTCTTCCTTTTTTATTATTTTTCTAAAGAAATTAATGTGATGTTTAATGTTTGCATCTTATTTACTTTGCAGTAATATACCTCCAAAAAATGTTATTCTACGACGACCTACGGCAAGGAGCTGCAAACAACTGTTTGTTAATGAAAAATCATCAAATAATGAGGTTGTTGAATTATCACCTGCACCAAATACACCTTCAGCTGATCTATAACAATCACAAAGTAGTGCACAAGCTCTTGTTGATGATACCACCATTAATGAAGGAAATGATGAAAGTCCAATACAGGGTTCTGATAATACTTGTAAGTATACCTTATTTAATTTCACAAATATGTATCATTTACTTGAATCATATATTTATTAAGGGTTTTTAATTATGCAGTGGGAAGCTCCTCTATAAGAAGAGGTCGTGGGGTGACCACCGGAAGGTCGATTGAGAAAGCAATATTAGAAAATGTATGCTTTATTTAGGTATATTAAAACTTACATACACTTACTATATGTTTACAAACTTTTATCGGTTTTATTAGGATAAGAAACAACTTGAGATTGAGTTCCCTAAAGGTTTTAAGAAGCCGCGTCTCTTTGCAAAGCACCTTGTAAATGGTGTAGGTGTCATTGTAAGACACACTACGGGTTTGGAATTTTTGACCCCATGGAGTGAACTGGGGGAAGAGCTGAAACTTACTTTATATGCTGGATTATGTGTAAGTAAATATTTATATACCATATATGTGAATTTGTTTGGGATAACTAAATATTTTAATCTTTTGTAGCAATGGTTTGAGATAAAGAATTGGGAAACAGATAAAAGTGTGCAAGAGTACATGGAGGAGATGTTTCAACGTAGCTACACACATTGGAGAGGAAGATTATCTGCAATGTATAGAGGTTATATTGTGGCAGGAAAGAATCCAAGAGCTAATAGCCCATTTGAGTGGATTTCAGTCGAGAATTGGTGTCAGTTGTGTGATCTCTTCGAGAGTGAGACTTTTAAGGTGAATGTGACTACTTAAGTAAATTTTTTTTAACACATTCAATGACAACCATTCAATACTTTTGTTTAATTACAGAAAACGTCCAAGACAAATGCTATTAATAGATCACACATGCCATTTAATCATACGTCAGGTTCTAAATCCTACCATTCAAGACTGCTGGAAATGGTAATGCAATGATTACATGTGAATTTTTGATTACTATGACATATTCTCAAATATTTTATTGATATACAGGTTAATCAAAGCCCCATTGAGAACTTTGCTAACACCCATAAGAACAATTGGGTGTTTGTCTGTGAGAAAGCAGAAGCAGCATACGTAAGTCAAAATATATTTGAAACTTTCACAAAATTGATTGATTACATACATTTCTATTATAACACTATTTTACAGTGTGAAATGGAAAGGCTGAGGACAATATCAATAGATTCTAACAGTGATCTCATAAGCTCTAAGAGAGAAATTATAAAGACTACACTTGGAAATAAGTCTAGTTATGACAAAGGGTTAGGCTACAGTGTTGTGCCTTCAAAACGAATGAAGAAGACATTGATAGAGTCCACTCAGTTGAAAGAGAAGTTGAATGTAGCACAAGAAGAATTGCGTAATGTTATGACTCGTATTACATCACAAACAGAGCTTATAGATAAACAGGAATCTTTGATTCAAACTCATAATGCAGAGATTACAGGATTAAAAGAGGGGCAGAATGAGTTGAAAGCGATGTTGGCTGCTATTCTATGGAAATTTGGCACAATGCCTTGACTAATTGAAGCACACACCATTCACTTTTTGGGGCCCTTTTTGGTTGTCGAATGGTTTATGACTGTTAGTATTTTTTCATACTACTTTGTTACTATTTTATTACTTTTGCTTGGTTTAGATTATTATTTGACTGTTAGTTTTTGGGCATCGTGTTTTGTTACTATTTTATTACTTCTGCTTGGTATAAATTTGATATATCTGACTTGCATGTTTGGTGACCAACTACTAAAGCCTACTAAAACATACACTATGCCTTTATACTTTATTACTTCTGCTTAGTATAACTTAACTTTTATATATCTGAAATTGTTGCTATGTTATTCTTTTGGCCTTATGGTACTGAGATGTTTTATTAGAAGCCTATATATTATCTGAAATTGCTGTGTTATTTTGTTGGATACCTATATAATATCTAAATAAACGAAACTGAGATACATTCACAACTATATTATAGTTTATTCCAAAGAATTGAACTTTTCAGATACCTTAATGTGGATGTGGTCTCTGCTCTTCTCTATTATCTTCATATAGATGAGACAAAGATAAGTTCTCCTTTTTGCATTTTGCATTTACTTGGGTCCTGACCAAGTCTTCTCCAGGGTATAAAAGTTCAAAGATCTGATGTGGTTGGGTTAATTATGCGTCGTAATGGGCTTGCATCTGATATTTTGAAGGCATCAACCACCTAGGCTCAGCCACCATTGATAAAGGTATTTATAATATTCAGACATATTATGAACAACTTAAGGAACATAATGTTTGTTAGCTGATTTTGTTAATTGGGCAGTTAATAGTTAGGTAATCTGATTTTGTTAATTACCACACATATGGCCATATAGGTTGTATGTTATCTGATTCCCAATAGTAATTTGATTCGGCATGCATACAAATTTCTTCTACTTAATTACTATAACTTAACTTTGATATATCTGGAATTATTGCTATGTTGTTCTTTGGGCCTTATGGTACTGAGATGTTCTATTGGATGCCTATATATTATCTGAAATTGCTGTGTTGTTCTATTGGATAACTATATAATATTTGAATAAATGAAACTGAGATCCATTCACAACTATTTTATGGTCTATTCCAAAGAATTGATCTTTTCAGATACCTTAATGAGGATGTGGTCTCTGGTCTTCTTTATTATCTTCATATAGATGAGACAAAGGTAAGTGCTCCTTTTTGCATTCTACATTTGCTTAGGTCCTGAACAAGTCTTCTCTAGGGTATAAAGTTGAGAGATCTGATGTGGTTGGGTTAATTATGCGTCGTAATGGGCTTGCATCTGATATTTTGAAGGCATCAACCACCCATGCTCAACCACCATTGATAAAGGTATTTATAATATTCACACATATTATGACCTAGTTAAGGAATATAATGTATGTTATCTGATTTTGTTAATTGTGCAGTTAATAGTTGGGTAATCTGATTTTGTTAATTACCACACATATAGCCATATAGGTTGTATGTTATCTGATTCCCCATAGTAATCTGATTCTCCATGCATATGAATTACAACTTCAATAATGTGGTTTTGATGCCTAAAATGTTGATTATTCTTTGTGGTGAATTCTTCTTTGCGGCGATGCACTAAAAACTTTTGTTCCCATAATTATTATCCTCTTTAGCCTTTTCAGATATTTTCATTTCAAGATAAATCTATTGAAACATATTTTCTGTGTATAATGCCCGTGGATCGGACCCGCTCTTCGGTGACCAACGACCTCCGCAAGAAGCTTAAGGATGAGCTGATGATGGATTTCTAGGGGCTGAGATAGAGGATGATGATGGACTATAGACATGAGGTGGAGCGACTCTACTTCGTCAAGATAGGGGAGGTGCCGTCGGAGGCGATGGTGGAGAAGATGATTTTCGAACGTAAAAGCGTGGTGGTGAGCCTAGATAGTGTGCATGAGATCTGGGACCGAGAAGATGTTGTCAAGGTGGTGGAAAGAAGTTTGTTGGAGCGGCACCAGGTTTTCTTGGACATGGCGATTATAGTGGAGGCACAGGTGGATAAGATGGATGACATTGAGCACCATGTGATTAATGCCGCCCACTACATCAAAGGGTGGATACAAGGAACTTAATTCAGCAAATACATACTAATGGAGCGGCCGGAAATGGTTTCTCATCACCATCATTCTCCTCCTTATGCTAATCATGCTAGTTGTTATCCATGTTGCAACCAGCCTAAAAAAGTAATAATTTTTTATGTGTATATATGCCGCCGGATTCTTTGTTTTCTGCTGCTATTTTTTTTCCTACTTGTTTTAGTGCTCTGTGTAAGGAATTGAAGGATCTGCTGTCCATGTGAATATTATAATAATCTTAGTTGTTGATGACTGGATATTATCGTGTGAAATGACTAATTGAGATTAGTGTTTTAATGTGTTGTAATGTTAATGTGTTGTAATGTTAAACAGAAATAGTATTCAATGTGCTGTAATGTTAATGTGTTGTAATGTTAATGTGTTGTAATGTTAAATAATGTACTGTAATGTTATCTGATTCCCAATAGTAAATGATGAGTCAATAAAACATTTGTAACAAAATTGTATTTATCGTAACAGATTTTTTGTGAGGGAAAAAAACATTCGTAACGAAATAGTATTTATCGTAACAGATTTTTTGTGAGGGAAAAACATTCGTAATGAAATAATATTAATTGTAACTAATTTATTGTGAGGAAGAATCTTTTTTGGGTGAGAAAGTATCGTTTGTTACAATTAATTTATTTGTAATGACATGCATACATTCGTTACAAGAAGTTTTAGCGTCGAACTTTAGAGGACGACCGTTGCATAAAGTTTTTTTCATTACAAAAGAATTTTTGTAACGATTTTTGCTACTTATTATAACGATTTAGGTCCTTACTATAAGTGCAATTTGTTGTAGTATTATTTTAAAAACTTCCAATAATTGTATAAAAATTCATAAAGCTAGGTTATATCCTAAAACGTTCCCTGACCAAGTTTCATAATTTTCAAATGATCATAAAATCCCTAAATAATTATCTTGTGATTAAATCAAAATTAGGGTTTGTGAATGAAGTACTATAATTATTAATCCAAAATTCACAATTAAATTTCTAGGGAACAATATCATTAAATCAAGTTTACTGCCTAAGTTTCATGAGCATCAAAATCCATTTAAGCATGTAAATAATTATCGGACCCAAGTGCCCTAAATCATCCATAATTATTTTAAAGAAGGTGCAAGATCCTAAAAATCCTAAAACTATTCTCCAGAGCCTATTTTCACCCTAGGAACTCACCATGGCCCCAAACCTCAACTCTAGGGTCTACAATAGGGTCTTAGGGCATCTCTACCCCAAACCAATCAATTTCTCTTGAGGGGGTGTTTTAGATGACTTTTAGGCAGTGGCCCAAGTTTCATCCCCTTTGGATGAGTATTGGCCACTCAACCCATCAATTACACATTTGCCCTAATTTACCCATAAGGGACCAAACTTTGGCCACACCTTTGCCTAATATAATCAATCCCAATTGGGCTGAGATTTTTACAAGGATCATATCATAACCCTACGAATCATCCACCAAAAGTTTGGGGAATTATGAGTTCATTAGACCCTCTAATTAACCCATACATGTGTTATTTAATTTTTACAAAACTATATAAAACTATTCTCCAAAAATTCCCATTTTTGGATATGTTAGTTGTATAGTTATGCTTAACTCCTAGTACAAATTTCAAGGCATTTGGACAAGTAATTTAGTGGGGGAACTCAATTTAATCTCTGGTCATGCTTATGTATAGGCTACACCATATTGAGTGCTACGGTCACACCACTGGCCAAAATGGGTCGAAACTAATTTTAACTTAAACTAGACTTCAAGCCGAACCCGAATAGACAACATCCTATAGCTTTTTCCAAGCTTCAATGATAGCCACCCGACCACTTCCCCGGCCGGCCACTACCACCACCACCTCTGTTGAGGTGGTGGCTATCGCCGGGCGGCGGCACGGCCGCCGGAGGTGGCAGTTTCCGGCCAACTGAAAATCCATTTTCATGGCTTATTCCATGAAAATTTTGAATTGGATTCAACTCCTTTGACCCAAATTCCGACTCCTAACACCATAGATATCTAGCACAGAGGGAGGGGTGTAGAAGTGGACCTTTTTTGGGGTTCGACGACGGCCACGACGATATTTGTCCATGATATTTCTCCTCTCCGGCGAGCTTGCCCGATTTCTCGATCCTCCCCCAAAACCATTGATCCAATACATCATTTTGACTGCCAAAGACCTTTTGAAGGTGACGGGTTGGTCAGAAGGGGGAATGGGGGGTTGTATAGAGGGATTTATAATTTCCATGGGAGGGGAGGTAAAAGGGTGGTTGGCCATGGTGGTTGGGCTCCCCCCATTAGTGTTGGCTGGATGGAATTGATAGCATCCTCATCCCAAGAGGAAAGGGAGATGAATGGGGGCAATAGGGAGATTAATGGAGTGACCCATGGCCTCCCTCCATAACTCCTCTCTCTTTCTTATTTCTCTCTCCTCCATTAAAGGGGAACCTGAGGTTTCTCTCTCCTAGTCATCATATATAGAAAATGGATGGAATTCCAAGTAAATATCAGCCTCCTAAAGTTAATTGGCCACTCAAATTGGGCTTAGCCCAAGTGGCTAGTTCTTGGTTAGGTCATTTAGGCTAGTTTGACCTATTTTAGGGTTGAGTTGACTTTATTCAATTTGACCATTTGGGTTGACCCCAATGGGTCCTTAGTGACCCATTGGCCTTTCCTAAGTTCTAGGTAGACTTGGGTAGGGTTGTTTTGACACCTTGTAGGCCACTTGACCCTTATTAAGGGCACTTTGGCCACTTTGGAGCTAGTTTGACTTTGGTCAACATGACCTCTTTAGTTGACCCCAGTGGGCCTTAGTGACCCAATAAGCCCCTTTTAGGGCTAGGGAGACTTGGGTGGGGTCATTTTGGCAAGTTGGAGGTCCACTGGCCCTAGATAGGGCACTTTGACCATTTAGGGTTAGGGTTGACTTTGGTCAACTTGACCACTTCAGTTGATCCCAATGGGTCCTTTGTGACCCAATAAACCTTCTAAAGGGCTAGGGATGTTATGGTGGGGACAAAGAGTCAAGGTGAGGCCCTAAAGTCAAACCCTAGGTTAGCTAATTGGAAAGTGTTATTTGTAGACAATGGCGATCTCACCTTCATTTCTAGGTTCACTTGGTCTTCTTGGGCCTCCTAGGATTTTGTCATGACCTAGTCATGACAAAACCATCTTCAGGGTCTAGTTGGAAATGGGTTGTTGCAAATCCAAATAAAAAAAAATAAAAATTTCATCCCCAAAATTCAGGTTAGGCCTGCGGGGTTTATACTAAGAGTAACTGAATGTAACATCCCTCAAGAGTTGACGTTATTCCTGCCGCAAAGAGATCTGGGAACTTTTGCTGCATCAGATCCAGTGGCTCCCAGGTATGCTCCTACTGTCCATGATTTTCCCACATGATCTTTACCACCGGAACCTTCTCTCACTACAAGACTCGCACTAGCGTATCATCTATCCTGACCGACACTAAGCAGACCGATCAATCAGAAGCTGTCGAGCTATCTATACTAGTAACCTGCTACTCCGGCCATAGTAGAGCCTTCCTAAGAGAGGAGTCGTGGAAGACGTCGTGCAAACCCGCTAACTCCAGCGGTAGCTCTGGTTTGTAAGCCAATGGGTCGATCTGCTCCAAGATCCTGTAGGGCCCCATATTACTCAGACCGAGCATCATCTGCCCGTGTACCCGCGAGACACCATGTATCAGGCGTATCTTTAGGAACTCGTGGTATCCATCCTAAAACTCTACTTGACAATGTCGTGCATCTTAATACTTGTCCGCTCTGCTTTAGGCCTCCAATAACCTATGTTGAATTAGTCTCACCTAGGTATGTGTGTCCTCGACAAATTTTGAGCCGAGTGCTTTTGGATCCTCATCTTAGATCCAAGATGGTGGAGACATGCACCTCCATCCGTCTGAGGGTGGAGAGTTGTACTGAATGTTGATCGAGAGCCCAGATAAGCCTGGACTGATCTTCTTTCCTTAGATGTAAATCGTCCATCCTGATCTGACACGATCGTATTGAGCACACCATGATAATAGAAAAACTACTCACAGATCTCATGAAACACCAATGAGAGCTTTCTTCAGGATTGGGGTGACCCCAGCTACCTCGGTCAATCTATCCTCGATGTTGTAATTACAATTGTGCCCGGATTTGGGATGTGGTAACATATATGTGAAATTCATAATCATACCCTCGAACTTCCACTCTAACTCGGGCAAGGACTGTAGTAGTTCCCCAAAAACCTTTATACTTGTCCTTCACTAGCCGACAACCTCACCGTGCATCACAAAATTCATGACGTCTTTCTTTATTCCAGGGAAATACACATTCTTGTAAACACAATTCTCTTTCGGTAATTTGAGTTCTTGTTAACCGTGAAAATAATGTCATAAAACGTATATATTCTGGTCCTTGATGTTATCCGAGTCAAGTTTGCAGAGTCATACCTAAGGTATACGTCTTCGATATATTGTCTGCTAATCTCTTTCAAATTTCCTAGTGTTATCAAACTTTCGAAGTTATAACATAGCGATTTACTCTAATCTACCCAAATATCATGAACCTTACTACCTGTAATCAAATTCACATGGTATCTTGTAATGGATAAGTCTCCTAATTACTCTTCCTTATTACTATGACATCACCCGAGTAACGTCGAATAGGACCAGCTTCAACATCACAAAGTTTGGGACAACACATTTTCTAAGTTAGGTCTAAGGAAACTCAAGCCAATAACTAATTTAACCAATAAACAAAGGACAAGCCCCCAATAAACAAAAGATAAGCCCCTACCTACCTTGGGCTAAGTATCTTCGATATTACCCTGTTATATTAGGACTAGATATGCACACCATCCTTAGGGCATGCAACCTTAGACTTGGGGTTCCATCCTGAAACTCGTTGTTATAATCCATACTTTAGACTCTTCAGGTTACCATTTACGATAACTTTCTTAAAGTCAACATGTGACTCTATCCCAAATCGGTCTCTTCTAGTTATTAATTCTTATTCGACCCTTTGTAATTGGAATGATGGTTGTCTCATCCTAATCATGCAATCGATATCAGGGTCAAGTCTATGAGTCCCTTACTATTCCGTTAATGGTTCATATGCATCAATTCTTCCTTAAGTTAGTCCTATTAGTTTAGGTAACTGGTGATAGTACTACTTGATGAGTAAAGTGGGGATATCAGAATTTAAGTGTTTAGTACCTTCTCTCACGTTAGATTCTTCCTCTAGTCATTTCGGGTATCCTCGTACCTTAACATAATTATACCTAAAGTCCATTTTGACGAGGATATAGTAAGAATCGTCTTGGTGAGTCAAGTTTCCTAGTTGGGTTGGCCTAACTCATGGATTTATGTACTATATATTGTGATTTTTACACATGGGCATACCTCAACATCCGTTGCTTAGTTTGTCCCCAAACTAATGCTCGCGCTGGGTGATCTAGTATTTTGTTGACTTCTTCTATTCGGATCGAGGTTTCCTCTGATACCAGTTTGTAAGACTCCCCCCCCTTTTTGCTATGCTATCGGGTCTTACGCCCAGAACAGCCGTTTTGCAGTGACACCAACACTCAGGAGGGTCTCCACTACAAAATACTGATTCATCCGGTGTTGACGATCATAGAAGGGAGTATAAGTACAATTGAACAAATATAAGTTCAAGTCCACAAGATCACATATATATATAAGTCAAAGAGTTATAGTCCACAATGAGTACAAAGTATGAAAGAGAGTAGAAAAAGGTTCTTAAGCCTGATACATGTCTAATACAAAAGATCTCTCTCACACAACTCACACATCTAGCGGAAGCAAACTGAAAACCGTCCTCGACCTATCGCCGAGTAGTAGTGGTAGTGCGCAACAAATGCTCCTCAATTCCTGCCATCCTCCTGCGACTGGTCCATCACCTTGAATTCCTAAAATGATGTGCTCCACCGACCGTTAGTAAAAATACTAAGCCACTATCATCCTGGCCTCACCCACGTAAGTCCTAGGCACCGTGTGGGGAGGATGAAAGCAGAGTACAACACAGCAGAGTGGAACAAGCAGGTGACAACTACCCTAGCAGGTGTATGTATAAAAGAACTATAATAAGGAAGCAGTAATGTAAACAAGTAAAATAGAACAGTAAGAACATGTAAAGTAAAGTATGGAATAAGTAACCTTAACTTATATGAATGCCCATACAAACTTATAAGTTACGGGGTCTTCTGCAAGGCTCCCATCGTATAAAAAGTTTCATACCAATTTATACGATGGGGTGTCAGGTTGTATGCAAGTATGATTGAAGTGAAATGTTATGCCATGATTCATGCAATTGCAACACATTCATACGACTCTATGCGCACAAACCTTTAGTTCCCCCTTTTTGGAAGCTAGCATCACTCCCAGGAGCCTCTGTCATGGACAACGAAGACAGTGGGTCAGGCCACCCCACTCCTAGGATTGTTTCTCCACTACCAGGCCTAGCCCTGTGTATGCCTCAATGCGAAGAACACAACTGTGGAGTCACCACGTACTATGCTGACCCACCGCCATACTTTCCCATGGCTTAGTGTAAACCACACCCGCTGAGTCATCGTATCGACGTCGGTGCGAACGATAGTCTAATATCAAAGACCAACCACCTTTATTCACATTAAATTATGATAGATATAAATCTTTGAGCCGTCGGCTCCCCGAACTAACCTGTCCATTATAACTACCTTCCGAGCCTTCGGCTCACCGGGCTAACTTGCCCATTTCCACAACAACCGAGCCTACCGCTCAAATTTCTAAACCAAACTAACCTCCCGAGTCACCGGGGTGAGTGAAAGTGAAGCCCTCATATATTATTAATTACACTTGTATTCATTTTTGTCTTACTGTTTAAGGTTAACCTTGGACTGCCCAGTGCATTCCCTATGAAGGGCTCTCGAGGGCACTAGGAAATACGATGGGATGAAGCCTAAAGCTCCCTTTTGCAAGTTACTTATTGTTGTTGGTATCTACCCATGTCCTAACCCTCTTAAAATTA
Source organism: Platanthera zijinensis (assembly GCA_039513925.1). Classification (NCBI taxonomy): domain Eukaryota; kingdom Viridiplantae; phylum Streptophyta; class Magnoliopsida; order Asparagales; family Orchidaceae; genus Platanthera; species Platanthera zijinensis. The sequence goes on from CM077083.1 coordinate 42,667,761, forward strand.
TGCTTGAACTAACCCTATGTGTATTTAGACATCTTCCAGGAAAAGACGATCTATCATCGGTCACGAGCATTACTCATCCCTTGCACAACTGCGCTCACAAATCCTACCTTCTCTTGGTGACCCTATTCATTCTCATCTAGACCAGGTACACCAACTACCCCTTTTATCGTATACCGAGGTTCACCAGATTCCTTAATTCTATAGTTTTAATGTGTGCAGACCTACTGAGCTACGTGTTGTGCATGAAAGGTGACCCCTCCAAATATTCATCCAAATGGCCTAAGATATTATTACTGGGGGTCAATCATGAAATTTTAAGGATAAATCCAGAAGATTATTATTTTCCTAATTTATTTAGTTTTTATTTAATTTTCTGCAAAATTAGGCCAACAATGCTTTTGACATCAAGTACACTTTTATATCTAGGTATGGCCTTATCAAAATTATGTCAGGTGCATGTCATCAAAATAATAATAAATACTGAAATTTATAATTTTATAGAAAGGTTTTCAGCTCCAAATAATTATTGACTAAATAGCCACATTAATAGAGAAAAATAGGAAATAATAGAAATATTCATCAAATAATTATAAGGAAATTACCAGAGGACCTACTTAGACATAAATGACTACTGTCCTAGAATTAGTATTTTACAAGCTCATTTAGCAACATAATTAATTCATCTAATAATCCTATACATATGGCACTTGTGAAATAACTTGTATGAAAAGACTTCTAATAATTGTATAAAAATTCACAGAGCTAGGTTATGTCCTAAAATGATCCCAGAACAAGTTTCATAATTTTCTAGTGTGCATATAATCCTTAAATAATAATCTTGTAATTGAATCAAAATTAGGGTTTGTGAATGAAGTACTACAATTATTAATCCAAAATTCACAATAAAATTTCAAGGGAACAATATCACTAAATAAAGTTTACTGCCTAAGTTTCATGAACATAAAAATCCCTTTGAGCATGTAAATAATTATCGGACCAAAGTGCCCTAAATCATCCATAATTACTTTAAAGAAGGTGCAAGATCCTAAGAATCCTAAAACTATTTTCCAGAGCCGATTTTCACACAAGGAACTCACCATCCAAGTTCCAAGACCATCCAAGGATATACTGTCCCATGTCCTTCACTGGGCCCCAAACCTCAACTCTAGGGCCTACACTATGGAATTAGGGCATCTCCACCCCAAACAACTCAATTTCTCTTGAGGGGGTGTTTTATATGACTTTGAGGAAGTGGCCCAAGTTTCATCCCCTTTGGATGAGGATTGGTCACTCAACCCATCAATTACACATTTGCCCTAATTTTCCCATAAGGGACAAAACTTTGGTCATACAATTGTCTAATCAAATCAATCCCAATTGGGCTGAAATTTTTACCAGGGTCATATATTAACCCTAAGAATCATCCACCAAAAGTTTGGGGAATTATGAGGTCATTAGACCCTCTAATTAACCCATACATATATTATTAAATTTTTACAAAAACTATATAAAACTATTCTCCAAAAATTACCATTTTTGGATATGTTAGGGGTATAGTTATGCTTGACTCCTAGTACAAATTTCAAGGCATTTGGACAAGTAATTTAGTGGAGGTGCTCAATTTAATCTCTGGTCATGCCTATGTATTGGCTACACCCTATTGAGTGTTGCGGTCACACCACTGACCCAAATGGGTCGAAACCAAATTTATGTTACACTAGACTTCAATCCCTACAAAAGTTGTCTTAGGAACCTTTTGGTTTTATGGAATCTAAGGGCCTCATTTTATAGTATTAAAAAAGCATATGATAAAGGGATAATTAATCATTATAATATAATATAAGTATAAAAATAAATTAGATGCACTGTTCAGCTTCTTCCCAATCGAACCCGTATAGACAACATCCTGTAGCTTTTTCCAAGCTTTAATGCCGGCCACCCGGCCACTTCCCCGACCGGCCACCACCACCACCACCTCCGTTGAGGTGGTGGCTATCGCCGGGAGGCGGCACGACCGCCGGAGGTGGTGGTTTCCGGCCAACCGAAAATCCATTTTCATGGATTTTTCCATGAAACTTTTGAATTGGATTCTTCTCCTTTGAGCCCAATTATGACTCCTAACACTTTAGATATCTAGAACAGAGGGAGGGGGAGAAGTGAACTTTGTTTGGGGTTCGAAGACGACGGCGGCGGTCGGCCATGACATTTCTCCTCTCCGGCGAGCTTGCCCGATTTTTCAATCCTCCATCAAAACCATTGATCCAACACATCATTTTGACTGCCAAAGACGTTTTTAAGGTGATGGGTTGGTCAGAAGGGGGAATGGGGGCTGTATAGAGGGATTTATAATTTCCATGGGAGGGGAGGTGAAGGGGTGGTTGGCGATGGTGGTTAGGCTGTGTTGGCTGGCTAGAATTGATAACATCCTCATCCAAAGAGGCAAGGGAGATGAATGGGGGCAATGGGGAGATGAATGGAGTGACCTATGGCCTCCCTCCATAACTCCTCTCTCTCTCTTTCTTCTTTCTCTCTCCTCCATTAAAGGGGAACTTGAGATTTCTCTCTCCTAGTCATCATTTATAGAAAATGGATGGCATTCCATGTAAATATCTGCCTCCTAAAGTTAATGGGCCACTCAAATTGGGCTTAGCCTAAGTGGTTTGGGCTTGGTTAGGTAATTTAGGTTAGTTTGACCTATTTTAGGGTTGAGTTTACTTTGGTCAATTTGACCTTTTGGGTTGACCCCAATGGGTCTTTAGTGACCCATTGGCCTATCCTAAGGCCTAGGGATACTTGGGTAGGGTTGGTTTGATACATTGTAGGCCAGTTGACCCTTAATAAAGGCACTTTGACAACTTTGGAGCTAGGGTTGACTTTGGTCAACTAGACCTCTTTAGTTGACCCCATTGGGTCCTTTGTGACCCAATGAGCCCCTTTTAGGGCTAGGGAGACTTGGGTGTGGTCATTTTGGCAAGTTGGAGGTCCACTGTGTTGGAACACCCTATTAATAATTTGGGCAAGGATCACTATGTTTCTCTTAGGAAACCAGGTTGACCTAGTTGTATAGTATAAAGGTCAACATTAGAATAAGTCTAGGGCTTAGAACTTAGGTTTGAAGCTGCCCCCAAGGACCATTCAAGCTCAGGATTTCAAGCTAAGTAAAGAGATAAAAATAGTCGAACGACGGTCGACTATCGTCGAGCTCAGGTCGACGATCGTCGAGCTTAGGTCGACTACTTATATCCTCAGCCTTCTGCTTGTTGCTGGCTTCGGTCGACTATCGTCGAGCTTCAGTCCGACGATCATCGAGCTTTGGTCGACGATCTCTGGCTGTGCTTAGGTCGACTATTTCTGGGAAAGTTTAGGTCGATGATCTCTGTTTGCTTCAGGTCGACGTTTTCTATTGAAGTCTAGGTCGACGATCTCTGTCTTAATCAGATCGACTATTTCTGCCAGACCAAGAACTTCGATAGTCGATCTCAGATCGAAGTTTTCTGTCTACTGCTTATCTTCAATATCTCTGAGCTCAGGTCGACGATCTTCGAGCTCAGATCGACGTTTTCTGTCAGAATGATCTATTCCTTCTCTGAGCTCTGGTCGACGATCGTGGAGCTGAAATCGACGTTTATTTTGAGAGATCGACGTTCTTAAGGATTCAAATGCTGCCGGTCTTTGGAATGTTTTCTCAGCATTTAATTTCAAGAAGATTTGCCAGCCGTTTTTATTTATTCTGGAACAAGTTTCAAGGAATTATTCAGGAATGTTTCATTGGACTTTCCTCTAGAAGACAAATCCTTTATGGAAGGCATTTAATGTCTGATAACGGCTATCTTGGAAGAATTATATTCAGAGAATAAGATCGTCTTCTCTACTACTACTCTCCAACAGAATTAATCCAGAGTCAATACACGATAGAATCAAGAGACACACACTGTTACAGAAGAACAAGAAGAATTAAGCTGTGAAAGATAACCATCCTCTTGCTTACAGAAAAGTGATCAAAGCCTCATCTCAAAGAACTCCAGACACCTCATCTTTCAGCCTCTTTGCTGAAACAATTCTTTGCTGGAGATCTAAAGATCTGAAGACCTATCACCCTAGAGCAAAGCTTCCATTCCTGATTCATTCAACATCTCAGGGGGAGCCTTGACAACAAAAGATCCACTAGTCTTCTCTCATTTGATTTGAGAACAGAGAAGACAACCTCACCTCTTTACCTTTTTCTTTTTCCTGCTGTAAAGGGTTCTTGAACTCCCTTCAAAAGTTCTGTATGGTTCTGAGAGTCTTGTCAAAACTCAGTGGTGGCAAGACACCTTATCAAAAAATCCAGTTTTGGTTTTTGAGCACCTTATCAAAAGCTCATTGGTGTCAGGACACCTGATCAACTCATCCTGAGTGGATTCCTACCAAGGGTGGTAGAAGAGTGGATGTACCCAGGTTTTTGGGGAACCACTATATTTCCTTGTGTCTTCTGGTTTGTTTGTGTGATTTGTTTGCTGTGTGCTGTGCTCTTTACTTCTTGTTTTTTAACTTCTTACTAGCACTCTACACTATATCATAAATTGAATTTTATATGTGCTGTTTATTTCAACTGTGAAAAATTATTTTAAAATACTCTATTCGCCCCCCCTCTAGAGTTGAGATAGATCTTACCCTCACTTTCAATTGGTATCAGAGCCAGGTTGGTTGCTCATACAGGCTAACACCTGAACCAAAAGATCCTTGATAAGATCAATCTCTTAAGAGGATTATTTTCCATACATCTATCTATTTATTTAAAGACATGGCACAGAACAAAGATTATGCAAGCACCAGACCACCAGTGTGCAACCTTTCCAAGTTTGCACTCTAGAAGGCAAGGATTAGATTATACATGAATTCTATTGATGAAGATATTTTCAATTCTGTCTTGATAGTTTGTCTAAGTCCACCAGCAAGCTCAAGCACAAATGTTGTTCCACCTCCCTCAGGAACAGATGCAGACATAAAGAAATGGAAAACTGCAGATGCAAAGGCCATAAACATCTTAGCTCAGACAATATCTGATGAGATATTTCAGAAAGTAGCTGACTGCAACTCAGCCAAAGGAATTTGGGACAAGCTCTCTGAAATTGTCTCAGGATCTGCTGATGAAAGGAAAGATAGAAGATCTCATCTGATAAGCCAATATGAGAACTTCAAAAAGGGAGAATCTGAATCAGTGGCTGACATGTACAATAGACTAAGTCTAATTGTCAATGAGTTAAAAACCCTGGACAAAGAAATCTCACTGACTGAGCTGAATGACAAAATCCTGATGTGCTTCCCCAGCACTTGGGATTCAAGAATCTGGCCAATCAAAGATGCCAGAAGTCTAAATGAGATTACCACTGAAGCTCTCCTGGGCAAGCTCAAATCCTATGAGCTGCTCATTAAAAATAGAGAAGAAGAACAAAAGGCTACTTCTCCAGCCATAAGGAAAGAAAAGACCATAGCCTTCAAAGCTGCAGAAGAGGAGCCTGAAGATAAAACTACAGGAAATGATGAGCTCATAAGGCTACTGGCTAAAAGATTCTACAAGATGGCCAGAAAAGACTTCAGAAAGAGACCATACAAGGGTCATGATAAACCAAGGTATGATAAATCAAATAACAATAAAGAAATTATATGCTTTGGTTGCAGGAAACCAGGCCACATTGTGCCTGACTGTCCAGAAAATAAGAATAAGGACAAGAAGGAAAGAAGAGAAAGAAGAAAAGAAAAGGATTACAAGAAGAACAGCTCAGACAAAGCCTCCTCCAGCAAGAACAAACATACAAGGAAGGGCTTTGTTGCTGAGACATGGAGTGAGACAGAAGAAGATTCTGAAACTTCATCCAGCTCCAGTGATGATGAAGATGATGTAGATGAAAAAGAATTTTGCATGATGGCTATCAATGCCTCACAGCAAAACTCTGATGAAGAATCAGAATCAGATTCAGAAACTCAACCAGATGAAGATCAGGTAATCAACTCTTTTGATTTTAATTCTGAGGACTTCAAAAATGAATTTAAGACACTGTGCCTAGATTTATTAAAATCTGAGAAGGAGATAATCTCTCTCAGGAATCAATTATCTGAGCATAGTGTCCAAAACTCAAAGAACCTCAAACTCTCTGAGGAGTTAGAATGCTGTAGGGAGGAGATAGCTTCACTGAAGAGTGAACTATCAAAGGCCAAAAAGTTTGAAGAATCCCTAAATGGGAGAAGTATCAGACTGATGGACATCACAAGCACAGTGAACTCTAGATTTAATAGCACACTGGGCTTGGGTGCCTCATCCAGCCAACCTATAATATTATCAACTCCAATCAAATTTGTCTCTGACAAAGGAAAGGGAGTAATAGAGGTAGCTAGGAAGAATGCAGATCTGTCAGAGAAAAATTCAGTTCAACAGATGGCGTCGAGCAGAGCTCGACGATCGTCGAACAGAGCTCGACGATCTAACCACAGATCGTCGACCTCAGCTCGACGATATCAAAACTCTGAACTTCAGTATAATCGATCTTCGAATAGAGATCGACGATCTGACCCAAGATCGTCGACCTTAGCTCGACGATCGTCGAACAGAAATCAGGACTGTGAACATTCCTTCAATGGCACATCTAGATTCAATCCTAGAAGTCCCACATCCCAAGGCTTTAATCCCTATACTGAATGGATAGTACCTCCTAGGAGATACCATCCTGAAGGTTATAAGGATCAACCTGGGATGTCTTTTATTTCAGAATTCAAGGGATATCAACCTAGGCCCAAGGTTAACTAGGTCAAAAACAAATAAGCTATTTTTTGTGCAGGTGAAGACCTATCCAGCATCAAACCATCAATGGTATCTGGATAGTGGGTGCTCAAAGCACATGATAGGGGACAAGGACAACTTCACTTCCTTCAAAGCCAAGCTTGGACCCAAAGTAATTTTTGGAGACTCAAGCTTTGGAACTACAAAAGGATATGGTGCAGTCCAAATTGGCTCAGTCACTTTCAAGAAGGTGGCATATGTTGAAGGACTCAAGCACAACTTGATAAGTATCAGTCAACTGTGTGATGAAGGATATCAAGTGACATTCAACAAAGCCATATGCAAGGTCAAGTCAGAGGACAACACAACTGTGTTGACAGGTAACAGAAGAGGTAACATTTACTTAGTGGATTTTCATTCACCTGTAGTAGATATTTGCCTGTTCAATTTCATTTCAAAATCTAATATTTTATGGCATAAGAGACTAGGGCATATTAACCTTAGAACCATTGCTAGGCTATCCAAAGACAACCTTGTTAGAGGACTACCTTCTGGTCCCTACAAGAAGGAAGGACTTTGCAAGGCTTGTCAATTAGGCAAGCAAACTAAAAGTAGTTTTAAATCAATTAATAAGAGTGATTCACCTAGGATCTTGTACCTGTTGCACATGGATCTTTTTGGACCCATATCTGTACAAAGCCTAGGAGGGAAATCCTATACTTTAGTGGTTGTAGATGACTTCTCAAGATTCACTTGGGTATTCTTTCTGAGGAAGAAGTCTGATAACTTCAAGTGTTTGACAGATTTTCTCAAATGCATTCAGATTGAGTTCAACACTCACATTGCCCTGATCAGAAGTGATCATGGGACAGAGTTTGATTCTCTTCTCATGCAAGAGTTCTGTCAAAGTGAAGTGATCAGGGACACTTTCTCAGCTCCTAGAACTCCTCAACAAAATGGGGTAGCTGAAAGGAAAAATAGAACACTCATTGAATCTGCAACTACATTATTGGCAGATGCTCACCTACCTCTATCCTTTTGGGCTGAGGCAGTGAACACCTCCAACTATGTGTTGAACAGAAGCCTGATACACAAACTGAAGGGCAAGACTCCCTATGAATTGCTCAAAGGGAAGAAACCTAAAATAGGCTTTTTTAAAGTTTTTGGTTGCACTTGTTTTATTCATAATAATGACAAGAAATATCTAGCAAAATTCCAAGCTAAAGCTGATGAAGGAGTGTTTCTGGGATACTCCATGATCAGCTAGGCCTATAGGGTTTATAATAAATCTTCCTGTAAAATTGAAGAATCTGTTCATATTATTTTTGATGAAGCTAACATGTCTTTCAAGGAGAAGAATGCTTCTACCATAGAACCTTTGCAGGTACATTCTCTAGCTGAAGACTTGAACAAATTGCAAGTTGCTGAAAAGAATGAGAGCAGTGATGATGAAGAAGAAGTTCAACATCTGGAAGAAAATCACCTTGAAGAGCCAGTTGTTGTTCCACAAGAGGAAACAACAACACAGGTTGGTGAACCATCAACACCCCCTGTTGATCTAGTAACAACAAGAAACCATCCAATCTCTCAAGTAATTGGAGACATCTCAGCTGGTGTGCAAACTAGAAATCAGGTCAACCAGAACCTGATGCACACTTGCTTCCTCTCTCAAATTGAGCCTCAATCCATTCAAGATGCAGAGCAAGATCCACACTGGATCATTGCAATGCAAGAGGAGTTGCATCAATTTGAAAGGAACAATGTTTGGGAACTAGTGCCTAAGCCAAAGGATCATCCCATTGTTGGAACAAAGTGGGTATTCAGGAACAAGCTGGATGATCAAGGAGTTATAGTCAGAAACAAGGCAAGGCTAGTTGCTCAAGGGTACTCTCAATAAGAAGGAATAGAATATGATCAGACCTTTGCACCAGTTGCAAGGTTAGAAGCCATCAGAATATTCCTAGCCTATGCTGCTCACAAAGGTTTCAAAGTCTACCAAATGGATGTAAAGAGTGCATTTCTCAATGGGGACATCAAAGAGGAAGTCTATGTTAGACAACCTATAGGTTTTATCTCTCTAACTCACCCTGATTATGTTTACAAATTGCATAAAGCATTATATGGTCTCAAGCAAGCTCCTAGAGCATGGTATGAGACCCTAGCATGCTTTCTTCTGGAAAATGATTTTGTTAGGGGGAGAGTAGACCAAACTCTTTTTATTAGAACCCATAAGTCCCATACCCTACTAGTGCAAATTTATGTAGATGACATTATATTTGGTTCTACTGATTCAAACTTGTGCAAAAAGTTTTCCAAGCTTATGCATTCTAAATTTGAAATGAGTAGCATGGGTGAGATGTCCTTCTTCTTAGGACTGCAAGTCAAGCAACATGCTGAAGGCATATTTATTTCTCAAACCAAGTATGCAAAAGAATTGGTTAAGAAATTTGGTATGTCTGATGCATCATGTATGAAAACACCCATGCCCTCAAATGCTGTAATAGATGCTGATGAACATGGGAAACCTGTTGATCAGACAACATATAGAGCAATAATTGGCTCTTTATTGTACCTTACAGCTAGTAGGCCTGATATAATGTTTGCTATATGTATTTGTGCTAGATTCTAAGTTAGCCCTAGAGAGTCACACTTAATCTTAGTTAAGAGGATTCTTAGGTATGTTAAAAGTTGTCCAAATCTAGGTCTCTGGTATCCAAAAGATTCAGCATTTGATTTAACTGGATTTTCAGATGCTGATTATGTTGGATGCAGAATAGATAGGAAAAGCACCAGTGGAACTTGTCAGTTCCTTGGTGATTGACTTGTCTCTTGGTTTTGTAAGAAACAAACATCTGTGTCAACTTCAACTACTGAAGCTGAGTATATGGCTGCAGGCAGTTGTTGCTCACAAATATTGTGGATACAAAATCAACTTCTAGACTATGGTTACAACTTAGAGAAGTCAAAAATTTTCTGTGATAATACTAGTGCTATCTCTATAGCACAAAATCCAGTCCTCCATAGTAGGACAAAACACATAGAAATTAGGCATCACTTTCTGAGAGATAATGTAGAGAAAAATAAAATTGAATTTCAATATATCCCAACTGATTTGCAAAGGGGAGATATTTTCACCAAGCCTTTGGATGAAAAGAAACACAGCTTCTTCCTAAATCAGTTAGGCATGTTAGATGGAGGAAGCCTAAACTAAAGTACAAGTTTTTGAAAAGCTAAAACAGACCAAGACTAGGCTAAAAATCAATTCTTTTTGTGTCTGTAGAACAAGTTTTGTCTCTGAACTGCGCTCGACGTTTTCTCAGAAATCGTCGAACGAAGATCGACGATTTTCCAAAAATCGTCGACCAAAGATCGACGTTCTCAAAGTCGTCGATCTGAGTTCAGAGTCTTCGCTAGATCTAGGCTTTTTCTCCTTCTGTTTAGAGGCCGTCGAGCGGAGCTCGACGCTTATCAACATCGTCGAACGGAGATCGACGATATTGACGTCTCTTCAGATTCCTTCTGCGGCCCAAATCGTCGAGCTGAGTTCGACGCTTCTTCGAACTGAGCTCCATGATTTTCCTTTTTCGCGTCGAACCCTAATATAAAATCATTTTTTGGCCGCCGCTCGTCGTTTACGCCTTCATACTCTCTGCAAATTATTTTTCCCTCCAAACCTTCTACACTTGGTCGCGTTTGTTCAATCTTTGCAGGTACAGATGGCTTCAACTGTTGCCGCCCTTTCGAAAATGAAATTTGACACCGGATTTGATATCGATATAAGCTCATTTGATGGAAGCGATCAGCGCTTCAAGGACATTCTCAATCTGTTCAGAGATCAACAACTGTTGGAAATAATGACTTCCAGAATGAAGATCGCTTCAGATGAAATAAAAGAATGGTGCTAATCAGCGACAGATGAGAATGAGAATTCTGTCGTCGGCCTCATAAAAGGGACCCAGGTACAACTGTCCCCGGCTCTCTTAACTGAAGTGTTTCATCTCAGTTCTGGAGAAGATTCCATCGAGTTATCAGAAGAAGAATATGATTCCATGCTTGATCGAATGGGTCACAATGCTGTGAATCCTAATAAACTGCTGAAGAAGAATCTATCATTGGAATTTCAGTTTTTGGCTGATGTAGTTGGGAAAGTGCTGCTGGCCAAGCACTCTGCCCATGATACAATTTCAAGATATCAGTTTTGTCTGATGGGAGCTTTGCTGGATAAGAAACATCTTAACTGGGGATCAATTTTCTTCAATCTGATTAAGAAAAAGCTGAATAAGACTGCTGTCAGCTTTGGGAGAATTCTAGGGGTCTATCTGCATTTCAGATGCCCTGAGTTGCTAACCTCTTCTGGGATGTTCATTAATGCATCCAAGAGGCTCTCCTGTGCCCTTTTTGGCAAATGGGACAGGCAGATCATCAATCCCTCCAGAGCTGCTGCATCGACTCCTGCTTCAGGCACAAGGACTGTCTTAGTCACTCCACCTCTGGTCTCTGCACCAGCAGAAGGGTTGCCTGCTCCTTCTCCTCTTCCAGCTGTCTCTACCCCAGCCATTTCATCCTCACCTCCAATCTCTACCATAGCCATATCTTCCCCAATTACCATCTCTTCACCAGTTTCATCCCCTCCAGCATCTACCTCTGAGGTATTCCTTCCTCTCTTCTCTTACCCATCCTTTACCACTCCATCATATTCTCTTTTAGATGAATCCTTTATGGATGATTCTCATCCTTCCTCTCCTCCTTAGCCTCCCTCTACCTCCTCATTCCAACAAATGATGGAAGACATTTTCTCTCAACCTATCTTCACTCCTTCTCTTACCCCTTCTATCTCCACCTCACCTCATTCTATCTCCTCCTTTCCTATATCAGAACCATCCATTCCCTCACCTCCTATCTCCTCTTTCCCTATGCCACCAGCTCCAGCCAACATCCTTCCAAAAACCTTCTCTCCTACCTCTGCTCAAGCCCCTCTTGAGCATGTAGATCTATCAGCCCTGGCTGACAGGTTATATGAGCTGTTAGCTCCAAAGCTAACCTCATTACTGGAGACCACTCTGGCTCCACTCCTGACCCATGTCAAGGAGCTGTCTTCCAAGCTATCATCTTTCATTCCCTCTCAGGCAACTTCATCTTCTGGGTGCCTTGATTCACTTATCTCTGAACCAAGGCAGGGGGAGATGCCATATGAAGTAGTTTTTGCAATGAACCTCCAGAGCCTGCTCTCCAAGTTTAATGCTGGATACTTCAGATTCCTGCCAGTTCCTCATACTGAAGATCTGTCTAAGGCCATTGTGCCTATTTCTGTCTGTAATCCTAGCCAAATTGAAGCATATATAAATTCTTGGAAGGCTGTGGATGTTATTATGTCCATCTCTGATGCTGCTACTAAGGCCATTGTGCCTCTTGTTGATGATGCTGCTACTGCTGTTGTAGATATTTCTGCTGATATTGCTGTTGATTCTGATATGTTTGTTGATACTTCTGCTGCTGATTCTGTTTGCTCTGCTTCTGCTCCCTCTCCTCCTGCTCCTGCTGTTTCTGCAAAGCTTAAAGCTCAAGAAGAGTATATCAGAAGAATTGATGATCTGTATGATCAACCTCAGAGTTCTGAGAGTGATCAGTACAGGACAGATTCTGATGATTCTGCTAGCACTATTGCCAAGAAAAGGAAGGCCAAAAGCAAGGCCATGATGTCTGTTTCCCCAGCTCAAGCAAAGGATTCTATTGATACTCCCTACTATATTTTGCATGACTGCCCCTTATCTGAGCCTTGGATGCAGTACTCCAAGAACCAATTAAAGGCTATGAAGAAGAAGAGGAAGCTAGACAAGTATGAAAAAGGTTCTTCTCAGTATCAGCCTCCTCCTCCTCCTCCTCCAGATTCTGGTTCAGGCTCAGCCCCTCAAGCTCCAGTTTCCAGACACAGTTCTTCCCAGTCCTATCAGAGATCCTATCAAAGGGGACAGCATCAAAGGGGATATCAATCCAGAAGAGATCAATATAGAGGAAGCCAGAGAGGGCACAAATTTCATCAAAGGGAAGGACAAGGCTATACTGATTCTACTTCAGGTCCTTTTCCCTATAAGCTAAAAGATGTTGTTGTCTCCAGGACTCCTCCTACTGATTCTGAAACCATCAACAGATATGAACCTCCTGTTCCTTTTGAGGATCCTGAGAATAACCCTGTGTCCTGGATAGCTAGAATGAAAGAATTGGCTGCCCTTGATCAAATGAAAAAGGCCAGAGAACAAGGCAAGGATACTTCCAACATAACTACTTTATCAGAGCAGAGAAAGAAAGAACTAGAGAGATATGCATCAAGGAAATTCTTTAATCCAGAAGACAATATGAAGCTGCACCCTGAGGCTGTTGTTCCAAGGCCCAAATCTCAAACTTCCTTAGGTGCAGAAGATGATAGAAGATCCAAGAAAGAAGCCCTAAATCCCAATAGAGAAATTCTGTTTAAAAAGGGAACTGAAAAGAAGTGAACTGTGTAAGCTGAACATCATTCTCCCTTGGATATTTGCTGTCTTTTTATCTGTGATCTGCATTGCTGCTATATATCTCCTCTGCAGTATTGATTTACCTTTTGTGTTGATGTATGCTTATTTATTTCCTATTCTTTGTCTGTAAATAGTAATCCTAACCCAAATAGGAGGAGATTGTTGGAACACCCTATTACTAATTTGGGCAAGGATCACTATGTTTCTCTTAGGAAACCAGGTTGACCTAGTTATATAGTGTAAAGGTCAACATTAGAATAAGTCTAGGGCTTAGAACTTAGGTTTGAAGCTGCCCCCAAGGACCATTCAAGCTCAGGATTTCAAGCTAAGTAAAGAGATAAAAATAGTCGAACGACGGTCGACTATCGTCGAGCTCAGGTCGACGATCATCGAGCTTAGGTCGACTACTTATGTCTTCAGCCTTCTGCTTGTTGCTGGCTTCGGTCGACTATCGTCGAGCTTCAGTCCGACGATCGTCGAGCTTTGGTCGACGATCTCTGGCTATGCTTAGGTCGACTATTTCTGGAAAAGTTTAGGTCGACGATCTCTGTTTGCTTCAGGTCGACGTTTTCTGTTGAAGTCTAGGTCGACGATCTCTATCTTAATCAGATCGACTATTTCTGCCAGACCAAGAACTTCGATAGTCGATCTCAGATCGAAGTTTTCTGTCTACTGCTTATCTTCAATATCTCTGAGCTCAGGTCGACGATCTTCGAGCTCAGATCGACGTTTTCTGTCAGAATGATCTATTCCTTCTCTGAGCTCTGGTCGACGATTGTGGAGCTCAGATCGACGTTTATTTTGAGAGATCGACGTTCTTAAGGATTCAAATGCTGCCGGTCTTTGGAATGTTTTCTCAGCATTTAATTTCAAGAATATTTGCCAGCCGTTTTCATTTATTCTGGAACAAGTTTCAAGGAATTATTCAGGAATGTTTCATTGGACTTTCCTCTAGAAGACAAATCCTTTATGGAAGGCATTTAATGTCTGATAACGGCTATCTTGGAAGAATTATATTCAGAGAATAAGATCGTCTTCTCTACTACTACTCTCCAACAGAATTAATCCAGAGTCAATACACGATAGAATCAAGAGACACACACTATTACAGAAGAACAAGAAGAATTAAGCAGTGAAAGATAACCATCCTCTTGCTTACAGAAAAGTGATCAAAGCCTCATCTCAAAGAACTCCAAACACCTCATCTTTCATCCTCTTTGCTGAAACAATTCTTTGCTGGAGATCTAAAGATCTGAAGACCTATCACCCTAGAGCAAAGCTTCTATTCCTGATTCATTCAACATCTCAGGGGGAGCCTTGACAACAAAAGATAGACTAGTCTTCTCTCATTTGATTTGAGAACAGAGAAGACAACCTCACCTCTTTACCTTTTTCTTTTTCCTACTGTAAAGGGTTCTTGAACTCCCTTCAAAAGTTCTGTCTGGTTCTGAGAGCCTTGTCAAAACTCAGTGGTGGCAAGACACCTTATCAAAAAATCCAGTTTTGGTTTTTGAGCACCTTATCAAAAGCTCATTGGTGTCAGGACACCTAATCAACTCATCCTGAGTGGATTCCTACCAAGGGTGGTAGAAGAGTGGATGTACCCAGGTTTTTAGGGAACCACTATATTTCCTTGTGTCTTCTGGTTTGTTTGTGTGATTTGTTTGCTGTGTGTTTTGCTCTTTACTTCTTGTTTTTTAACTTCTTACTAGCACTCTACACTATATCATAAATTGAATTTTATATGTGTTGTTTATTTCAACTGTGAAAAATTATTTTAAAATACTTTATTCACCCCCCTCTAGAGTTGAGATAGATCTTACCCTCACTTTCACACTGTCCCTAGATAGGGCACTTTGATTATTTAGGGATAGAGTTGACTTTGGTCAACTTGACCACTTTAGTTGACCTCAATGGGTCCTTTGTGACCCAATGAACCTTCTAAAGGGCTAGGGATATTATGGTGGGGTCAAAGAGTCAAGGTGAGGCCCTAAATTCAAACCCTAGGTTAGATAATTAGAAAGTATTATTTGCAGACCATGGTGATCTCACCTTCATTCCTAGGTTCACTTGGTCTTCTTGGGCTTCCCGGGGTTTTGTCATGACCTAGTAATCACAAAACCATCATAGGGGTCTAGTTGGAAATGGGATGGTACATTAGGTGTGGTCACTTTGGCAAGTTGGAGGTCCATTGGCCCTAGATTGGTAACTTTGACCATTTTAGGGTTAGGGTTGACTTTGGTCAACTTGACCACTTTAGTTAACCCCAATGAGTTCTAGCTGCTCCAAGGGATGCCCTAATGGATTAAAGATATTATGGTGGGGTAAAAGAGTCAAGGTGAGTCCTTAAAGTCAAACCCTAGGTTATGTAATTTGAATGTGTTTTTTATAGACCGTAGTGATCTTCACCTTAATGCCCAAGTTCACATGGTCTCTTTGAGCTTCCTACGATTTTGTCAAGACCTAGTCATGTCAAAACCATCATAGGGGTCTAGTTTCTTGAGGGATGTTACACGACATGCCACTAATCTAGGCAAGTGACAAGCCCAAATTCAAATGGGGGTTGCTCAGGCGGGGATGACGATCGCGCGGGCGGGGATGACGAGCACGGGCGAGGATGACGAGCACGGGAACGGATGACGAGCATGGGCACAGATGATGAGCATGTGCACGGATGACGAGGACGGGCACGGATAATGAGCACGGGCATGGATGACGAGCACAAATGACGAGCGTCGAGCCGAGGACGAGTGCACACGCGTCCGTGCCGAGGACGAGCGCGCGTATGTCTGCGTCGACTGCAACCACCTACGAGGGCACCGAGGACGAGCATGCACACATTGATTTAACCACCTATGCCCGCACAACCTGTAAACACCTACGCACGCGCCGACTGCAACCCCCTATGCACGCGCGTATACCGCAACTTCATACGCGTGCTCGCGGACCGCAACCACAATGTTTAACGTCCCATTTCAAGCTAGACCCCTGAGGTGTGGTGTGGTGTCACTTTGGTGACTTGAGATGGCAGACGATAGTTAGAACAAGCCTGGAGTAAATTCTTCGAGAGGCTTGGAGAGTATTCGTCTAAATGACTTGATAAATAGTTGAGAGGACACATGAATTCGTCAAGAGGACTCGACGAATTTGAGGAGTGAAATTAAGAAGACTTGACAAATTAGTCGAAGTAAAGTTGAGTGGACTTGTGAAATCTGTCAAGAGGATCGTCGAAAGAACACATGAAATCGTCAAGAAGACATGTAAATTCGTCGAGTAGACTCGACGAATTCGTCGAGTTTAGTCGAGTGGACTTGTGAGATTTGCTAGGTTATTTCGTCAACTAGACTCTTATATTCGTCGAGATGACTAGTATAGCGAACTTAATGCACTCGACGATTCGCCAAGTGATTCTGATGATTCGTCGAGTTTATCTGATGAATGGACATAGCGTTTCTGTACGTCCTGTCTGCTTACGGCCTGGTAGAAAATTACGGGTTTAACCAGTATTTCTTTTTCAGAAACTTATTTTATGTTATAAAGTGCGGTCCTATTGGAGAATGACACGTGACAAGGAGACTTTAACCCTAAATCACCAGCCACCTCTTTATAAGGATAACTGAACCCTAAAAGGCTTCTTTGTTGGCCGACTTTTCCCTCTTCCTAAAGAATGACGGACCGAACACCGGAAGAACGAACATGCCATGCCGCTAAGGAGAAGGACACAATCCATGGCTGGAAATCAGGTGAGCTTCCTACCCTCTCCCTTAGTGCTAGATCTTTAGATACAAAGTGTGGGAGAGACATCGGCACAAGAGAGCTTGATTTGGGAGTTTAATGGAGATTTCCTATGAAGGAACCATGCTAGAACTTCGTTCTAGGGCGCCGATCGTTGTATGGATATCTTCAATCATCTCCTCTCTTCATTACAAAGATGACAGACCTAGTTTTGTGAAGATGTGTGGTCTAATTAGGGAGAAAGGGGAAGATAGAAGTTGCATGTGCTTTGTGTGATGGCTGGAGGAAGGAAAAGAATCGATGCCCTTTGTTCATCTTTATGATGCGTGCAAAAGTGTTGTACATAAATTAATTTTTTTTGCGCAGTAGACTTTAAGGCCGATTTTAGGTGTGATCCGGTCTGATTCAGGTCTCGAGCTCAACATGAAAGTTTTAGCCCTCGAAAAGTCCTTTCCAAATGATGGTTGCACGATTTCTGAAAAACTTTTGTAGCTGCATAAAAGTGCGTTTGAAGTTGCTGCGTTGAAATGATGTTATGAAGATTTTTATAATTCTCTGTTAATACTATCTATCTGATGCATATGAATTGGGTGACATGCACTTCATGATATTTTGCTAACTCCGTTGTGTTTCATAAGATTTGGAGTAAACGTGTTAAGGTTTAGGCTAATCACTTCTTATAATTAATATGCATGAATAAGGGTATTGGAACCTGATTGGGGTTAAGGATTTGTGAACATGATTGAAGCGCAAGATGTAAGCTACGATGGAATACATGCTGATTGAATAAAATGAATGTGGAGATAAATAATATTATGGGATTTTACTGAGGATTAATGTTGTTTCGTTAAGCTGAATCTAATGCAGATAATGACAGATACAAATGTTGAGGCATTCTATGTTGAGGTAAAACGGACTTTGGGTGATGACCTTGCGTGCTTAAGGGCACTAGTGAGGCATATTATGAAGGGACTTGGTTGGAGCCCTTAGGTGCTTTGGAGCACGTTGTTGGCCATAATATGAAGGGATTTTGTTGGAGCCCTTGAATGCGTGATGGCATGGTAAATGTGAATTGCATGGGTTGGGTGTGTGTTCACATATGATATAGGATCCTGCGTTGAGGATTTGGTGGCAGGTCTACAGGCTCGCCAGTCATCACACCGATGGGAGCTGGAAGTTAGACCTTGAGCGGTTGGGCTGGGTCCTTTGGTCTTCACTCCCAAAGGCTCCTTCCATGCCAGTAGGAGGTTGGTCTTACTTCTTAAAAATTAAAAACTAATTTTGGAGATAGTTAAAATTGAAAATTAAATTAGATTTGGAAATTAGGCGTTCTGAATGTTCTATCTATTTTTTACTTATATACTTCGATTAAGGCAAGCGTACCTATTGCGTAATTGTATAATATTTTAAAATATCAAGGTCATATTTTTCCACGGATCCATGTCGAGTACTCTACTTTAAGGAATGGAACTATTATTTTATCAAAAAGAGTTGAAGATTTTGAAAAGTGAAAATAAACATAATTCTTATGGTTTTGAAAATAGATGAGGTAGAAAGCCCTCGATTTTTTATTTACTTTAGGAAATACTTTTAAAATAATAAAAATTCTACTTTTCTATTAATTTACTTGACCATGGAGGTTCCATAAATATGACTGCACCTCAATCGAGGATACATCCACCTGAGATTACGTACTTTGACTGAACTTTCATATCTAATCAAAAATACCTTAAAAATGTATTACGCGGTGAACCCCTCTATTGACCTCCTACTAGTTTTTGAAGGTTCAACGCGGGAGGCTTACATTCATCTCTTTTTATAATGAGGCGTTGTTTCTCTTTACCTGAGAATGATTAATTTCTTGGTAAATCTTAAGTTTTTATTAAATTAGAAAGTAGTGTTTTCAAAATGCAGAATTATTATCCTTCCCAAATCTTATCTCAATCGAGTGCTAAAAGTTCTAGTAGAAAAGTAAAATATATATAAAGGTGCAAAAATAATATCCGTCCCAACCATTTTAATCAAACACTAAAAAGTTCTTAGCCTCTCATCTGGGATGGGGGTGGTAGTAAAGAAAACCAATTAGAAGTACTACACACACACACCCATTCTCAACAGAAGTAAAAGCTAAGTTAAAAAGCAATAAGAGATGAAAAATTATTGAAACCTGAAATTTATTACTGAAAAAGTGTTACACACTAGGAAACTCAAAATAGGGTTAGGAAAATATCACTCAGAAACTACTACTAACTACTATGTACAGCTATGTAGAACTCTACTAGCTCCCTACAAAACATCAGCCCTGGTACTTTTTTTATAGACGAAAAATTTGAAGTACACGCCCCCTAGGGCATGTTGCCTGGGCGTGATGCTGACGTGGAAGATGTGGATATAATTTCCGGTGATATTTGGATTGAATCGACAAGTACACGGGCGTGACTTAATGGTCACGGGCGTGACTTGATGGTCACAGGCATGTAATATGGGCATGTCTATATGGCATAGCAGCTTGGCTTCTTCAGGGCATGACAGCTGGAATTCAGCTTGGTCACGGCTGACGTCATGAGCGTGACACCTAGAACAAGGGTGTATAGGCCGGGGGTGACTTTGCTTGCTGACCGAAATCTCCTGAAACATTTGAATAGCTGGTTTTAAATTTATACGCCCTAGGTCACGGGCGTGACCCAGGGGCGTGACTTTAGGAAATTTTCTCGAAATGCCCAAAATGTCCAAAAATACCTATATGGCACAAAAACATATTAAGTTAGAGCTGAAAATAAAAAATATACGATTTATTTAAGTATTTATATAATATAATTATATTTTTTATTAAATTAAAACAAAAAATAAAGTAAAAATATGTATATTTTGCGACTCATCAAATACCACCATACTTAAGCTTTGTTATTCAAGAGCAAAAGTATGAGTCGACTATACAAATTGTTATAAAATTTCTAATTAGACTATCAATTTATTATATCAAAGGAAAATAGACATAATAATCTGTAGTAGAAAGCGTTAAGTCCTATATTATGCAAAATATTTCGCCAAAGATGGATGTTCGTAGCTAAAAGACTTCTTGAGAAAACCAAATAGCAAGCAACTTTGCAATCATTAGTAACATGTTAGATTGACATTATCAAAACCTTACCTTGAAAGAGATATGAAGGAAAATAAACAACCTATTAAATATGCTCTCTCAAAATTTTAAGCAAAAGTAGATCAATTTGTAGTGGTTTTATGAGATATAAACTTGGTGTTCACTTATAAAGCAGGCTTAATGTAGAAGGTGATAAATTTTATCCTCTCACCTTATTCAATATTCTTGCTTTGTTATAACAGTTTAGGAAAATATTTCCAAAATAGAAAAAAAACTTTGCAGAATTGCATTTTATTTTAACCCAATGTATATGTTTAGAAGCACATACTCCATTTCATATATGAAAATCTTTATTTTCAAGGTAGCTTACAACCTAAAGGGGGGTGAATAGGTTGTCTCACTATTATTATTCTCTTTTTATTTTTCTTTTAGCACTAAGTGTGTTGACAGTAGTTTGCTTTTAAGAACCTGCACAGAGAAAACAATACAGAAAAGCACACAAAGATTTAGAGTGGTTCCCCAACTTGTGGGTACATCCACTCTCCTCCCACCTTGCTAACTTCCTGTTGGTCAAGGAACTTCTCCAAAACACTACTCTAAGGATCTTACACCTCAGATCCCTCAGGATCTCTCAGTCTCCTCCAAGACCTACAACTCAGCAACAAGGGCCTACAACTCAGTTATCAATAGATCAGCTACCACAGGCCAAAGGCCCAACACTCAGGCTGAGAGGACAACCCTACATCAGATCCAAAGGATCCTACCTAAGAGATTTACACTCTCCTACAGCTTAGGCAAATTTCCCTACCTCAGGCCAATGGCCCTACAGCTCAGATCTAGTTGGATCCTACAAATCAGATAGGTTTACTCTCCTACAACTCAGGAAATATTCCCCTACCTCAGGCAAGTGGCCCTACAGCTCAGATCCAATTAGATCCTATAGAATGATGAAGATTTGAATGTTTTGAAACAGGGAAATTTCTCTGTGTCAAAAGCTAGGGATGAGTTATCTCAGCACTATTCTTCTTCACAGCAGCAGGTAGAAGTTCTCCCTTAGGTGGAAGAAACTCAGAATGAAGATTCTGATCTTGCTGAAGAAGAAGGAGAACTTGTGTTCTTCAATCAGCCAACTGAGCCCACTTGAGAATGATGGCTCTAGTTTCTTCCACTATCAGAAATCTTCCTGATTATACTGTGTAGATGGAGAAGCAACATCTCACTGAAATTTTTGTGTTCCTGCAGGAAGACTTCAAGCTCTATCTCGGCAGTAATGGCGAGAGAGATGAAGTTTGACTACAACCCTTTTTGAAATTGATAAAGCCCCAAAAGTTATCTTACGTCTTGTCCCATCTCCTCCTTTTGTAGTTCGTCGATCTACAGCTCTTAGAGATCAGTGGGGCCCACCCGTAGCTTCCAGATGCACCTTGCTTTAACGGAAGAAGATGTAGAGTAGCTTCTCGATAGAGTTTGTCATGTTCTATAGCTTTGTCGTACTTGATTTGAAATTAGTTTACTTTGTCAATTTTGCTGACGTCAGCACCTGTGGACTTAGCTAAAATCGAGCATCAGTAGAATAGGTGTTGAGTGAATAAGCTTTACTTAACGCCAAAACACTTAGACAGAATTCTGTCTATCTAGGCATTGATTGAGTAAGCTACACTCAACGTCAAAACACTTAGGCAACCTTTCTGCCATTAGGCGTTGACAGCATTGAGTGAGCATGCCTCACTCAACGCCAAAACACTTGGCCAATCTTTCTGTCATTAGGCATTGACAGCATTGAGTGAGCATGTCTCACTCAATGCCAAAACACTTAAGGCAATCTTTCTATCATTAGGCATTGATAGCGTTGAGTGGGCAAGCCTCACTCAATGCTTTTTGCCTTAGCTTATTCTTCAGCCTCTTCTTCATGCTTGGCATTGAGAGCATTGGGTGATGATGAGTTATAAATATACCTATATTTTTGTATTTTATTTATGTCATTTTTGTTTATTTTTGTCTTTTTTTAGTTTATTTTCTTTAATAAAATGCTTCTTTTTTGTAAATTTTATACTAACTTAATTTATTTTTGTTTTCTGAATTTTTTCAAAAAAACTTAATTTTTGACCTGTCACGCCCATGACCATGCCCGACACGGGCGTGTCAGGCACTCAACGCCTTCCGCCAGTCGACACTCAACGATTTCACTGTTCAACACTCAATGCCATCCCAACACGGCCTAGTCACGCCCGTGTCAAGTCAAGTCACGCCCGTGTCAAAGTCGGCACTCAACGCTTCGTCAACTGTCAACGCTGTCGACATCGAGCTGCCAACTATCCAAGTCATGCCCCCCGTCATGCCCGTGACTGACGGCTGTCACGCCCGTGACCGCCACGTGTTCCTTCCAGAAACTTCTAGATCGTCGATCAGCGCTCGAAGATCGTCGACCACTGCTCGACACGCCCCCCATCACGCCCGTAACTGACGCATGTCACGCCCGTGACTGACACGTGTCACTCCCCGACCTTCCATAATTTTGCCAGCCAGCCAAAAGACCGCATATTGATGTGCGGGCCCAATTTCTGTTATCCAAACGCAATGCCGAGAGGCCGTGCGTATGGACCGATCACCCTTGGGTAAAGAGAGCTCCGCGCTAACCCTCGAGAGAGGAGGCGCGTGACTCTACCGGATTGGGTTCCCTACCCAATAGCGGGGTTCTTAGCGTAATGCGGGCGTTAAGAAGAATCCTTCGTCGGTCTAACGATCGGTCGAATAGTCTTAGCATTCAGGTGAGCGATATTACCTAGAGATAGGTGTGCTCATTTTTGTGGAACCTCCACGGCCGAGTCTCCGCCTTAATTAATTTGAAATTTAGGATCTCTTTTTATTAAAAGTTATTTTAGTTCAAATTCTCTTTTTGATATAGTCGCGCTAAGTTGGTCATCGGCTTTCTGCACTTCATTTTCTGCATTTATTTCCTGCTTTTATTATTATGTTTTTATTATTATGAACTTATTATAAAAAATTTATGTCATTTTCTTTTTATATAAAACTAAAATATTATCGGTAGAATAATAGGTATTTCAGGGAAAGAGTAGAAATAGGTAAACCGACCCTGAGAACAATACGACCCCGATATTCCACACACGGAATATCATGTACTACACGTGATAGGTGCACTTGCCTCCCTTTCGTTAAAAATCGGTTTCTAACAAAATAAAACATCTTCTTTCTTTTTTATAAAATTATCTCACCTCCACTTTCATAAAATTAAAAAAAAACCATCGTTTTAACCATCAGGTGAGCACTCCTCACTCAATGCTTTTTGCCTTAGCCATGCTTTCTGCTACTTGGCGTTGAGTGTGTAAGCTCCACTCAACGCTGAACAACTTGATAGATTTTCTTCTGTTATCTGGCGTTTAGTGAGTGAGCTATACTCAATGCATTTGGACTTAGTCAAATTTCTTTGTCTAAAAACACTTGCTTTGAGAATTAGTCAATGCATTATCACATGGCATTGAGTGAACTTGCCTCACTCAACGCATGTGTACTTAGAAAATATTCATTATTTTTATGTAGCGTTGACTGACTGAGCTATACTCGACGATTATGAAGCTATAGCGTTGAGTGAATGATCTTCACTCAATGCCTGTTGACTTAGCCATATTTCTGCTCATTTCTTCTTAGGATTTTTCTGTATTAGCCTATCATACATTTTTTGTTGTATGGCGTTGAGTGAGTAGATGATGGCGACGTTGCTAAAGAGGTCGTTGATCCCCGACATAGAGAGTTCGTGCATTGGGATGATCGTTGCCCCAAGCTCGAGGATGGGATTCTACCACGACGTTCTTCGCCAATGCCGCTACATGTTTTGCACGACGTCTACCACCGCCAATCAAACAAAATAAATAATTATAAATTAAATAATTACAATAAAATTTTTTTGCAATTTTTATTTTAGGCAATTTTATTTTTAAGTGTTTATTTCATGTATTAAAATATTTCATGTATGTTTTAAGTGTTTATTTAATGAATTAAAATATTTCATGTATGATGTGTGCATATAACCCTCATGTTTATTTTATTTTCATGAAGGGTGGAGATGGAGTGGTGTAGGCTATAAAAGGCCATGCTTATGATGAGTAATGTAATGAAGAATTGAAGAAATTGAAACCCTAAAATCTATTGAGATTTTCCTCCCCTCCTTGGCAAATTTCAGCCAACCCCCTCCTCTCCTCTCTCTTGGACGCTGGCCACCTTCTCCATCTCTCAATTCCGGCCCCCTCTCCTCCTCCTCCTCCTCTCCTCCTCTTTGTGTGAGTCTCATCCTCTACCTTCCCATTTTTCTACTCCAAAAAAATCTCTCAGCCACCCTCCATCCACATCAAACCCGAGCCTCCATCTCCCTCCAAGCCGGCGACCACCACAACCCCCTTAGGGTTCGTACAAATCCTAGCCGCAACCCTCCCCCTCCCCCTCTAATATTTCATCCAGCCTCCTCCACCACCTAAACTAAGCACCCACCTCCATCAAAACCCGAACAGCCCCTCTCTCCACCTTAGTAGATTTTTGGCCACCACCTTTGCTCTCTCCTCTTTCCATATATTTGGCCATCAAGGTTCCCTCTCCTAGGTTTGCAAATGAAAGAACGGCTTGCAATTTCATCATCCGGTGCGGATCCGTGGATTTGCGTAGAAATAGAATCAACCATCGTCGTGAGCGCTTCCTCCACTCATTATTATGGACAGACTTCTTGGGATTTGGGTAAAGATTTTTTAAAACCATATCTTGTGTGTTTCTTCAATATTGTTGTGAGAATTGGTGGAATTGAAGGTTATTAGTTAGTCCTGATTTATATTGAAATTCGTGCTTAAATAATTCTGAATTTATAAGGGTGTTTTCTTCCAAATATTTTCGTATAATTTGGATCGGGTAGATCTCGTGAACGCTTGAGGAAATCGGATTCATTATCCTTGATTTCCCCTCGAGTTCAAGTGATTTGGTCTATCTTATTTTAAATTAATTCAGGATCAATTTTGGACTTCTTTTAAATCTCAATTTTAGTCCGGATCCTCTTGAGTTGGTTTTGTGATTGTTTGCGGATAAATTTAATTTGAATTGCTAATTGTACAGATCGGGTAGATCCTATTTGCTTGAGAAAACATATGAATATAGCCCTTGTTCAATCTCTAAAAGGGGTAGCAACCCTTTGTGTTGTTTAAGTTTTGTGCCATTAACTTCTTGTGATATCGATAGTGATAAGTAGAGGAACCGCACGCTGCGTAGCTAATTTAATTGTCGACCCAAGAGCGCGTAGTTTAATCCGTCGGAACCATTGGCATGCATCAATTTGGTATCAGAGGGAGGTTCACATCAATTTCCTAATTGGCACCCTCCCCCTTTTATTAGTACGCCGACCCGCACTTTCATGACTCATTGCCAAAACAATAAAATAAATTTTTTATTTGTCATCTGCAAATAGCGGGCAAAAACTTTTATTTTTCTGCAAAAAAATCAATTTTTTTTATTAATCTCCTATTTATTTTTAGGAAGAAAATACAAAAGTATATATTTATTGCCTTAGTTGTTAGCGGGAACAATTCCATCTGTTACACTTTTATAGGATCAGAGTCTTTATTTCATTGTATGTGCACAAGATTCAAGTAGAATTTTTTGTCCTATCACCTTTAGAAAATGGCCTATGACGTGTATGCTTCCCGTTCAGACTATTTGTATGCTAAAGTCATGGTTAATCAAACCCCAGACTTGCCTACATATCAGAGGAATACCAACTGTCCCCACACTTATCTTGACAGTATAAGACAGGCACCTACTTATGACAGTTATGGGAGTTCCCAAGTTTTTAGAGACTGGCTTAAGGGGATAGAAATTTATTTTGATTGCCATGTATAGGGCGACCACCAAAAGGTTGTCGTTGCCCGAGAGCGGTTAGTAGGTCCATCCCATGCATTTTGGTTAAACAAAGAGTGTCGTGTTGGTAGCTATCAATATGCTTGGCCGCACATGTGTAGCTTACTCGCGGATCAATTTGATCCTGACTCCCTTCATACTAATAGTACCATAACCGTGAGCGTGAATAATTATGGCACTAGACCCATAGCTGCTTATAGGAGTGACATATTCCCTCAGGATAGACCCTTTGCCCAGGTTGGTAGAGCTACCCATAGCATACCCGCACTCACCTATAAAGGAAAGGAAAAGGTGAGGTCCCCTATCCCGAGTTCTGTACAAGTGACTGTTAGGACTGCCATGAGCCCGAGGGGTGAAAGTTGTCCTATTTGTAGGGGCAGACAAACGATTTCGACAAGTGAGTCTAGTGGCATATCTGATATTGGTTCTATTGTGCATCCTATTCCGATTACGCACATTGTCCCTTTTGAGTCACCCCCTAAGCTGCCTGATTTAGTCATTGACTCTCCTGATGAGTCTGAGATTGTGTCTAGAACTGAGCCCGCCACTAAGGGCGAGGCCAATTTTTCTAACGATTTTAGTGATGATGAGGATCTTGGATATCCTAGTGACCAGGATGAGGATTTCTCCTCTGAGGTATCACCCCCTAGATTCTCCCACTTCCCTTCGACTATATTTCTGAGCCGTCTCCTTTGATTGTCATGGAATCTTCTGATGACCCTGAGTTGGAAGACATTTCGGTTGAGTCGGTGGAGTCATCTTGTGTTGAAAGTTTACCTAAAAGTGATTTGGGTGATGACCTGTTAGTACACGAGTTGGTCCCTTCTAGTCCGAAACATTTTGAGGTGCCCATTTATTTAGCTTCCCTGCTGGACTTATCTAGTCGGATATGTGCGAGCGAGTTATTAGTTGACATGCTCAGTCTTTCCACCACCATTCGTAGATCTGACTACGCTTTTTTGGGGATAGACCGTTCATCTGATCGCACGATGTTGGGCAAAACATCGCTTAGGACCGTTTGTGATTCCTTGGCTATTGTGCCTCTGGATGTGGTGTCTCCTAGAAATACTTATATACCATACCCGGTTGCATGCATCTACCCACCGCCTTTTGATTACCCTTATGTACATACGTTAGTGACAATAGCTGGGCCCCGTGAGTTGTATCGTTCGCACATCCTTTCACATTCGAGAGCGTCCAACTCTATTATTTATGATGAGCGGTTCTCCTTTGCATATCTTCATGCCAAGTGTGAGTATATCAATGTCAAAATTAAAAATGCGGATTTGGAGCCTAATGAAATCATTTGTGATTATAAGGCTCCCGTGCCACCTGACTTAACCCCCTTATCCTCCAAATTAAGTCAAGTAATCTAGCGCATGGTTTCACTCCTCATGGTCGTAAGTTACTTAGGCGCAATTTTAAAAAATTAATCGATCAATTTGCATTTTATTACTTATATGCCTTGCATGTATCTAGTACGTTAGCGTTTCCTTTTAATTTATATCACACGCACTTCTGCTCCCTTCCGAGACCGTCCTACGCTAGAATTAGTGATTTGGGTTTAGTCTGGTCAGTCCCCTAGTGGATACCTTCTGGCTCCGTTAATAATTTAATATGTAGGAATGTCGATCCATCCATGGACATGAAGAACTTCGGATTTCATGCTTTTCTTTCAGATTTTTATAAAGCACGAGGTGTTCCATTTTATTTCAAGTTTTTGGACTTTTTACTGTACGTCTCTTTTCCACCTGAGCGGCTTTCTCTGTCGTTTCTATCTCCCACTAAATGTTCTCTTGGGTTGGGGAGTGTTAGTTCTGTCGTGTCTATTTTCCATGTTAATTTCTTGGTTCTTGAACCGGATGGTAAGATTCAAGTTATTTTTCTTTTGCTTGATACCCTTTCGAAATTCCTCAAAAGTCTTGTTGTTTCTATGTCTGACAGGTTCTCAGTGATCATGGATGTTCATGATACTACGACATGGATAGCGGGGCCATATTTGCCCCATATTGCTGCTGCTTTTGTCTGTTCTCACCTCATGGGCCACTCATCGGTGATGAGTAATTTTGAGCGTTGGAGGATTGATGGCGACGTTGCTGAAGCGGTCGTTGATCCCCGACATAGAGTTCGTGGATTGAGATGAACGTTGTCGCAAGCTCGAGGATGGGATTCTACCACGACGTTCTTCGCCAACGCCGCTACATGTTTTGCATGACGTCCGCTGCCGCCAATCAGACAAAATATATAATTATAAATTAAATAATTATAATTATATATTTTTGCAATTTTTATATTAAGCAATTTTATTTTAAATATTTATTTCATGTATTAAAATATTTCATGTATGTTTTAAGTGTTTATTTCTTGCATTAAAATATTTCATGTATGATGGGTGCCTATAACCATCATGTTTATTTTATTTTCATGAAGGGTGGAGATGGAGTGGTGTAGGCTATAAAAGGTCATCCTTATGATGAGTACCGTAATGAAGAATTGAAGAAATTGAAACCTAAAATCTATTGAGATTTTACTCCCCTCCTAGGCAAATTTTGGCCAACCCCCTCCTCTCCTCTCTCTTAGCCACCGACCACCTTCTCCCTCTCTCAATTTTTGCCCCCCTCTCCTCCTCCTCCTCCTCCTCTCCTCCTCTTTGTGTGAGTCTCATCCTCTACCTTCCCATCTTTCTACTAAAAAAAACTCTCAGCCACCCTCCATCCACATCAAACCCGAGCCTCCATCTCCGTCCAAGCCACCGGCCACCACAACCCCCTTAGGGTTTGGCCAAATCCTAGCCGCCACCCTCACCCTCCCCCTCCAATATTTCGGCCACCCTCCTCCACCACCTAACCCGAGCACCCACCTTCATCAAAACCCGAACAACCCCTCTCTCCACCTTGGTTGATTTTTGGCCACCATCTTTCCTCTCTCCTCTTTCCATATATTTGGCCATCAAGGTTCCCTCTCCTAGGTTTGCAAAAGGAAGAACGGCTTGCGATTTCATCGTCTGGTGCGGATCAGTGGATTTGCGTGGAAATAGAATCAACCACCATCATGAGCGCTTCCTCCACTCATTATTGTGGACGGGCTTCTTAGGATTTGGGTAACTATTTATTTAAACCATCTCTTGTGTGTTTCTTCAATATTATTATGAGAATTGGTGGAATTGAAGGTTAATAGTTAGTCCTGATTTATATTGAAATTTGTGGTTAAATAAATCTGAATTTATAAGCGTGTTTTCTTCCGAATATTTTCGTATAATTTGGATATGGTAGATCTTGTGAACGCTTGAAGAAATCGGATTCATTATCCTTGAATTCCACTCGAGTTCAAGTGATTTGGTCTACCTCGTTTTAAATTAATTCAGGATCGATTTTTGACTTCTTTTAAATCGCTATTTTAGTCTGGATCCTGTCGTGTTGGTTTTGTGAATGTTTGCGGTTAAATTTAATTTGAATTGCTAATTGTCTGGATCGGGTAGGTCCTATTCGCTTGAGCGAACATTGGCATATAGCCTTTGTTCAATCTCTAAAAGGGGTAGTGATGATGATTTTCTAGAAGTTAAATTACGTCCAAACTAGAATCTCGATTAGGCAAGTGTACCTATCGAAATGCAGTATAGGAAGTGTCGTATTGCGATTCGGGGCCTGTTGAGTACTTGTACTCACAAGGAAGAGCTATTATTTTATCTAACGGAAAAGTGGGTTTGATTATACTAGATAATAAAAATAAAGCTGAAGCTAAAGAGAAATTCAAATATGAGAAAGCTAGCACTTGATCTAGAATCCCCTTGGACTAAAATAAATCTTTTTGGTAAATAATGAAATGCGAATTCTTAATTATACTCACTCGACCGTGGAGGTTCCTAAAATATAGAAGCGTCTCTCTCGAGCTCATGCTTCTAACTAACCTTAGGTTGATCGATTAAGACCTCTCGGCCAGTCGAAACCCCTAAGCTTGCTTTATGCGGTGAACCCCACTATTGGATTTGACTCCAATCCGGAAGATTTACGTCGTCCTCTCTCGAGTAGTGCGTTCAACTCCTTTTATCTTTGAGTGATCTCCTCATATCCGCAACCTCTCGGTCATTTAGGATACGGATCTTAGATCGAAGATCATATCCGCGTAATATGAATTCGACGAAATGAAAATCAAAGATAAATCGTAGCGAGAATAATTAAGAACAAGACATTTAATAAGAAGAAGAAAGATCTATTTTATTCTAAGGTTCATCATGATCAAGTGCTAAAAGAAGATTAGCTACTCATCATGATTGGGAAAATACAAAATAAAGTAGGAAAAGACATGATTGAAATGGAAATAACTAAAATTAAAGTTACAACAAAGGTAAATCTAACTTAGAAATGAGAAAATACAGCAAAATAAACAGAACATTACAAGACTCCAACTCCCAAAATTCTTCTCCTCAGCATCTGAAGCTGTCTGGAATTTATAGAAAAATTTCTGTTTGGTCATGCCCCTAGGTCACGCCCGTGACCTAGGGCGTGTCAGGCTCGGAACCGTCGTCTTGAAAGCCCGGGAACGTTGGAAGAGAAACCGCCAAAATTGGTTAACTGACGGGTCACGCCCCTAGGTCACGCCCGTGACCTAGGGCGTGTCACGACTGTTTCTGGAAACGGCGGGAAGCTGAAAACGGCAGGAGTAAACTGGTCTTCAAGGAGGTGTCACGCCCCCCTAGTCACGCCCGTGACTAGGGGCGTGTCTTGCTGGAACGGAAATCTGGCGGCAACGGCTGGAACGGCGCGTTAATGCTTGGAAACTTCCTCGACACGCCCTGGGTCACGCCCGTGACCCAGGCGTGTAATTTTAATCCGACGTGGCACGGGCAGCTGTTATGTCGCAGACCGTCACGCCCCGTGTAAAGGGTACACGGGCGTGTCACATTTCGACACGGGCGTGTCTGGGCCGGTCGACGATCTTTTGGCGCGGTCGACGGGCTCTGGCTGCAGTTATCACGTGTCACGCCCCTGTGTCACGCCCAGGTAGGGCGTGTCACAGGGCGTGTCTAGTCAGAAAATGAGAAAATCCAGTTTTGTTCCAAAAAATATATATATCAGCCCTGCAAGATTAAAAATTAATTTATTAGAACATATAAATATAAAATGTAGAAACTTGTTACTTATAAACTTAATATTATAAAATTGATATAAAATATCTATTATTAATATAAAATAGTGAATAAAAATATAGAAATAATTAGAGTTATCAAATACCCTCATACTTATCCGTTTGCTAGTCCCGAGCAAACAACTTCCTATAGGGAGTAGAAAAATTTTATATGCTAGAAAAGAAAATTGAACCTAAGGAGTAAAATGCGAAGTCTTATGCCTATGTTTGTAGATATTTTTGTAGAAAGACTTACTCAGCATACAAATTAGGTTTTTATTTTTCTTAAAATGCGTTTTCACTATTATTTTTACTTTTAAGGTGAAAATCCGGTAAATCTTAAAATTATCTTTAGGGAGAGTGTAGCGTGCGTACTAAGATAACATTGCACAAACAAAGATTAAGATACCCTCCAAAGAAATCCATCAATGTCGATGGCCATAGGCTTGCCCTTTCACACTCTCGCCACGGCACTAGTCTAACTTATAAACATAAATCAATAGGGCTTAATTAGGTTGAAATGTAGGCTTAGGTTTTTGGTGAGGGTGATCAAAGATAAACACGATGGCTAGTCACACTAAAACCTAGAGAAGCTTGTACATAAAGATTTGCTATGGCTTTAAAGAACGTAGCCAAATTCCTATTTCTTTTGTTTCTTTCTTATTTTTTTTTAACTCTCTTATCATATTGATTTTTTTTTTCTACCTCTTCATTTTTTTAATGATAATTTTTTTTTCTTTATTTTGAAGAGGAGAAAAATAAATCAACTCATTTTTTTTAATAAGAAAAGAGCCACCAAAAAAATGAAAAGGCTCCTAATCACTCACAAAGTATTTCTACATTTGTTCTTTCAAGCTCGGGTTTAGGTGTGTAATTAGGATGCTTTTTAGGCTTTGGTAAATCATTTGGTGGAGCTAAAACAAAAGGAAAAGGTAATAGGCTCAAATTGGCTAAGCAAAGTTAAAATTTTAGGTGCGGGTACAAAAGCTCAAACTTGCCAAAAGAAGTGCCTAAATCATATTTATGCTAATGAGTTTAACTTATGCAAAGTCTTGAGAATAGTTAGAGGGCAAGTTCTAGACATCGAAAAAGAATAACTCTCTCTTGGTCCGCGAAATATCTCTCTAGCAAACTTCTACTTACTCACCTAAATTATTTTAAAGTTTTACCGGTTTTCAAAATTGAAGTAAAATAAGTTATTTCTACGCATTTAGAAAAATGAAAATCTAATTATATGCTGAATATTTAGATCTACTAAAAATTCTACTTACACGTGCACTTAACTAGAAACACAGCATGGCCAACAGTTCTACTCCAAAATTCAACATTCAATTAAAACATCAAAATTCTCTAAACACTATAAAAAAATTGAATTACTGGGAATTTTGCATGTGAATAAATATAGAAATAAAGACTTCTCTAATTTAATTTTGATTATCTATATTTTTTTTCATTTTTTGTTTTTTTTTATATAAATATTTTTTTTTTTGAAAAACAAAATTTTAAGATGAAATAAAATTTTTTATAAATTTTTAAAATTTTTGTTTCAAATTTTTTTAAAATATTTTAATATGTTTTGCTTGAGAAATATCCCTCCCCCATACTGAAGCAATACATTGTCCCCAATGTAAAAATGAAGAAGAAAAAGAAGAGAGGAAACTTCCCTGAGAAGCGCAAAGCAGCATCAAAAGATACCTGGAAGAGATGATGAAAGCAAAACATAATATTTTATAGATTTTTTTTTCATAATAAAAACAGATACATGAAAGTAAAATAAAGATACAGATACAAAGAGGTGGCCCTCTATAGCTCCAAAGAAAAGAAAAAAAAACAGCTACTCCTGGTCAGAACCGTCCTCGTGCTCCTGATAGAAAGTCCGCATGTTCGCGAACTCGCGAGTAATATGCGCTATGGAGGAAGTATGGTTTCGCTCGAGCACGGTGAAGCGCGCATCAAAAGAAGCGAAGCGACCGTCAAAATGGGTTTGCATCTGGTCTATGCGAGTATGGAGCAACCCAAATTGTCGGTCCCAATAATTTGCAGGATCGGGCGCTGGAGCAGAGTGCAGCGGTGGTGGCGGAATCTGCGGGGAATGATGAGTACCGCTGGGACCGGCACCATGATCAAGATCAAGATCACCGCCACCAACGAATGGGGGAACAGCCTCAAACTCGTCATCGCGTCGGCGAGCTAAACCAAGCGCCTGAAGGGTCGGGAACTGAAGAGGCTGCGGCGTTTGCATGCAAGTGAGCCGCAGAAGAGCTGCCCACACGCCGAGCTGCTTGGCGAGGAAAGTGATGAAATTCCCGCCGTGCACCGCTCCCAATCTCACATTTTCGGCCTGGTGCCGAAAGAAAATGGCGAGCATGTAACCAAGGTTGAGTGGGACCCGGTAAAACATACTATACAAGTATAGTAAGTCCGCCCGAGTCACCACGCCGTGGCTATCGCCGCGCCCGGAAATGGTAAAAGAGAGAAGGTTGTGCAGAATACGTAAAGCGGGGGAGATGAGGTGGCTGCCCTTAGATTTCTTTGGAGTGTAGGGGGCGACGTCATTACTAATTTCCGACCAAAAAGTGGGGAGACTGAAGTCGGTAGGGAAATCAGTATTTAGGTCGGGGTAGGCGGGGGAAGTGGAAAAGGCCTCCGAGCAAAAGCCCATGGCAACATTAAGTTGGCGGATGGTGAGCTGGTGCATCATCCCGCCCAAGCGAAAGACGATGAAATCATCTTGCGCCGCCCAACGGAACTCAAATGAGGCCAGGAACTCAATGGTGAGCTCGAGGAAAGCAGGCTCAGAAATGGAGAAGAGGGGATCCCACCCTTGGGTAGAGATGAGCTCCCGAACTAGCTCCGCTTCTCCGAATTGGGCGAGGATGGCCCAATCCAAGATCCTGAACACGGCAAAGGGTTTGGCGCGCAGTCTCTCGCTTCGATCTTGTTGGGTTGCATTCTCAAAAAGAAGCATGGCCTCCGCCGAGGCTGGATCAGCGGGGTGCTCGGAGGAGGAAGCGGTGGATCGAGCGTGGTGGCGAGGCATGGTGAGAAATGTGGAGGAAATTTCGGCCAAAGGGAGGAGAGAAGAGAAGGGTTGAAGGGTGGAGGTGTGAAGAGAAAAGGGGAGGAAAAAGTCTATTTATAGATTTTTCGGGTCGGTCACTCCCCCCTGTCACGCCCGTGACAGGGGGCGTGACATACCCCGGGTCAAAGCAGAAAAGAATCCGAGGCGGGCTGCCTCGGATTCGGGGGTCACGCCTCAGAGTCACGCCCGTGACTCTGAGTGACACGCCCGTGACGTCGGGCGTGTAAGGGAATCCAAAGAGAATCCGATGCTGTGGCATCGGATCCTTCAGTCACGCCCCAGAGTCACGCCCGTGACTCTGGGCGTGTCAGTCAAATCTGACTGACTAAGAAAGAATCAGAGGCGGACTGGTCAACGCCTCGGATACCCGCGACACGTGCTCGACACGCCCATGACAAAAAATGGCACGCCCGTGTCATGTCCGAATGACGGGCGGGAAAACCGAGGGAGGAGGAACCTCCCGCAGTCTTGGCAAAACACGTCCGGGATACGCCCGTGACCATTGGGTCACGGGCGTGACGGACGCGAGTACGAGAAATTTTTTTTTGTGTGTGTGTTTTTTTTTTGTTTTTTTTTTTGTTTTTTTTATATCATCATTATGTTAAATAATCTAAGAACAATAAATTAAAATTTACCGACTTGAAGAAATACGAAGATTCGACGTTCGGCTCCACCCGATCGTCATGCAGCGATGTCCTTCAAGCCTATGAAAAAAAAACTTAAAAAGAAAATTAGAAAATAATAAAAAAGAAAAGATAACCGTGGGGTGCCTCCCACGAGCGCTTTGTTTATGGTCGGTGAGCTCGACCATAGTGGCGCGCGCTTGTTATGGGTTTGACAACATTATGTTGTCTAATTTTTCGTTAATATTATCACCGGCAAAAAATAATTTTAGCCGGTGCCCATTTACTTTAAAGTTACCTTTTTCCGGGTGTGAAATAAGAACCGTCCCGTAAGGCCAAACCTCCTTTACGACAAAGGGGCCGGACCAGCGGGACTTAAGTTTACCCGGAAATAAGCGTAAGCGCGAGTTATATAAAAGGACTTGGTCTCCCGGTTTAAAGTCCTTTGGGTGCTTAATTTTATTTTCATGATAAAATTTGGTGCGCTCTTTATAGAGTTTATTACTCTCATAAGCGAGGGAGCGCCACTCATCGAGCTCGTTAAGTTGGAATTTACGGAGCTCGGAGGACAAATTTTCATCAAGATTTAAAAATTTAAGTGCCCAAAAGGCACGATGTTCAAGCTCAACCGGTAAATGGCATGCTTTCCCATAGACCAATCGATACGGCGTACAACCGATAGCGGTCTTGTACGCGGTCCGATAAGCCCATAGAGCATCATCAAGCTTGACCGACCAATCCTTTCTATTAGTAGAAACCGTTTTTTCTAAAATTCGTTTAATTTCTCGGTTAACTACTTCTACCTGGCCACTAGTTTGAGGGTGATAGGGGGTGGCTAACCTATGTGTAACGCCGTATTTAGATAATACTTTAGCAAATTGTGCGTTACAAAAGTGGGTGCCCCTATCACTAACTATTGCCCGCGGTGCTCCAAATCGTGAAAATAGTTGTTTAAGAAATCGGGTCACGACTCGGGCGTCATTGGTGGGGAGAGCTTGCGCTTCCGCCCACCGTGATACGTAGTCAACCGCTACCAGAATATATTTATTCCCAAAGGAAGTTGGTAGCGGGCCGACAAAGTCGATTCCCCATAAATCAAAAACTTCAATTTCTATAAATAAATTTAAGGGCATTTCATCTCGGCGGGAAATATTACCTGAGCGTTGGCATTGTTCACAACGACTTACATGTGCGTGAGCATCCTTGAAGATGCTCGGCCAATAGAAGCCTGCTTCAAGTACTTTCCGAGCCGTCTGATTAGCTTTATAATGCCCACCGGCGGGTCCCTCGTGACAATGTTTTAAAATTTCTGCGCCCTCCTCATGAGAAACACACCTCCGCACTACTTGGTCCGCGCAAACTCGGAAGAGAAATGGATCCTCCCAAAAATAATTTTTCAAATCTTATGCATAGCGAGGAGGCGCTCTTCAGGAAATGTGTCATCGATGTCCTCCTCTTTGAGCTCCTCTGAATTGGGGTTCTCCAACCGAGAAAGATGATCCGCCGCAAGATTTTCCGCTCCTCTTTTATCCCGAATCTCCAAGTCAAATTCTTGGAGAAGCAATACCCACCTAATCAATCGAGGCTTTGCATCTGTTTTGGTTAGTAAATAACGCAAAGCCGAATGATCGGTAAAAACAATAACTTTGGATAAAGTAAGGTAAGAATGAAATTTATCAAAGGCAAAAATTACGGCAAGAAGTTCTTTTTCGGTGGTTGTATAATTTTCTTGTGCGGTGGTTAGTGTTTTGCTCGCATAATATATCGGATGAAAATTTTTATTGATGAGTTGTCCTAAGACCGCACCAACGGCAAAACTACTAGCATCGCACATAATTTCAAAAGGAAGTCCCCAATTGGGAGCTATCACGATTGGTGCGTTTATCAATTTTTCTTTTATAAGTGAAAAAGCGCGCAAACAATTTTCATCAAAAATAAAAGGCGCGTCTTTTTCTAATAAGTGTGTAAGGGGCTTAGTGATTTTAGAAAAATCTTTAATAAACCGGTGATAGAAACCGGCGTGCCCCAAAAAACTACGAACGGCCTTAACATTTGAGGGTGGAGGTAATTTTTCTATAATTTCAATTTTTGCTTTATCTACCTCTATACCCTTGCTAGAAATTTTATGGCCTAAAACCAAACCTTCCCGTACCATAAAATGGCACTTTTCCCAGTTCAAGACTAGGTTCGTGTCCTCGCATCTTTGGAGTACACGGGAAAGATTTGCTAAACATAAATCAAAAGAGTCTCCAAAGACGGAGAAATCGTCCATGAAGACCTCCATGATATCCTCCACTAGTTCATCAAAGATCGCTAGCATACACCTTTGGAAGGTTGTCGGCGCATTGCATAAACCAAAAGGCATCCTTCGATAGGCGAAGGTGCCAAACGGACAAGTGAAGGTTGTTTTCTCTTGGTCTTCGGGCGCAATTGGGATTTGGAAATATCCCGAGAGACCGTCAAGAAAACAATAAAACGAGTGCCCGGATAACCGTTCAAGGATTTGGTCAATGAACGGCAAAGGAAAATGATCCTTTCGGGTTGCATCATTTAATTTACGGTAGTCGATGCAAACCCGCCATCCAGTAACTGTTCGAGTAGGAATTAATTCATTTTTATCATTAGGAACTACCGTTAAGCCTCCTTTCTTAGGCACCACTTGGACCGGACTCACCCAAGAGCTATCCGAAATCGGATAGATGATGCCCGCATCTAATAATTTAATCACCTCGGCCTTGACTACCTCCTTCATGTTAGGATTTAGCCGGCGTTGAGGTTGAATTGTTTTGTGAGCTTTTTCTTCCAATAAAATTTTATGGGTGCAAAAAGAGGGATTAATTCCTCTCAAATCCGTGATCTTCCACGCAATTGCGCGGCGATGGCGTTTTAAAATATTAGATAATTTAAATTTTTCATCATCGGTCAAGTAGGCCGACACAATTACGGGAAGTTTAGAATCCTCCGCTAAAAATAAATATTCTAAATGATCAGGCAATTGTTTGAGTTCAAGCGTAGGAGGTTCATCATAAGAAGTTTTCAAACGATCACTACTAATTTCTAAAATTTCAAAAGTAGGTGTGCGAGTGATCGAATCCTTATCACTATTTTCATAAGTAATTAAATCTAAATTTTCAAAATAAGCGTTATGATCAATAGACGATAAAGAATGTTCAGAAAAAGAAATGAAATCTTCTTCGGGAGAAGCTTCTAAATAGTAACATGAGTCGTCATTGGAAAGCGAATTTTTCATAGACGTGTCAATAGTAAAGGTAACTTCTTCATCTCCGACTCTAAGGAGAAGTTTACCGTTACTAACGTCTATAACGGCGCGCGAGGTGGCAAGAAATGGGCGACCGAGAATGAGTGGTACCTCGGTGTCCTCTTCGATGTCAGAGATGACAAAATCTACTGGAAAGATAAATTTGTCAACTTTGACAAGCACATCCTCAATAATACCCATCGGATATCTAATAGACCGATCCGCCAATTGAATGCTCATTCTTGTGGGTTTAGGTTCTCCTAAACCCAATTTCTTAACTAAAGAATAAGGCATTAAATTTATTGAGGCACCTAAATCGGCTAACGCACGTTTTACCAATAAATCGTCAAATGAACAAGGTATAGAAAAACTACCCGGATCAGGTAATTTCTTAGGCAATTTATTAAGTAAAACCGCCGAGCACTCCGTGTTCAATTGAACCGTGCAGATATCCTCAAGTCTCTTTTTATTTGATAAAAGATCCTTGAGGTACTTAGCATATTTCGGCGTTTGTGCTATCACTTCGCATAACGGTAAATTTATTTGGATTTGTTTAAACATGTCTAAAAATTTACCGTGATGCTCGTCTATCCGGTCTTTTTGCATTCTAGACGGATAGGGAAGAGGTGGTTGATAAGGTTTTGGTTTAATATAACTAGAAGGCTTAATCAGAGGAGAAGATGAAGAAATTGTTACCTCCGTATCAACCGAAATTGGAGAAGTTTCAACTGGAATTGTAGAAGTGGTTACCTCCTTCCCGCTCCGTAAAGTGATGGCTTTGGCTTGCTCCCTTGGGTTGGGCTCTGTATTGCCCGGTAGCGCTCCTTGTTGTCGATCGGAGAGCATCTTTGCAATTTGCCCAATTTGAGTCTCCAAACTACGAAGAGATCCGGTGAGATTCCGGATATTGGCATCATTTGTACTCGTATATTTGGAGAACAACTCCTCGAGATTGGGAGCTTTTGGAGCTTGTGGTGGAAAATATCCTGGTGGGATTGTGTTTGGTGGGCGAGCCGCGTTCCCCGGATTACTCCAAGAGAAGTTGGGGTGGTTCCTTATACCCGGGTGATAGGTATTACCATAATTAGTATTACCCGGATTAAAAGGTGGCCGATTCGGATTTCCCATATAATCCACATGCTCGGCCAACGTAGTGGGAGAGGAGGAAGAAGTAGGATCCCAGGTAGGTATAGAAGAGGGAGCAGATATCTCTTCTAATCTTTTGTTTAGCATCTCAACCTGGAGAGATAGATTGGAGACTGATAAGTAAACTTTGTTTTAAAGAAGATAGATTTGGTTTTATATAATCTTTTACGTATATAAGTCTATCTCTTTTTTACTTACTTATATCCTGTGGATTAAGGCAAGAGTACCTATCGCATAGGAGTATAGTATTTTGTAGAAAATATCAAGGTCGTATTTTTCCTGGGATCGGTGTTAATTATTCTACTTTTTAGAACTGACTATTATTTTATCGAACGAAAAGAGTGGAGTTTATATTTTAAAAACTAAAGATAGAAAAATAAATATACGTGATTTTATTAAGATAGGGACTTAGAGTTTAGTCCTTGATTTCAGAATCAATTTGAGCGGATATTAATTCGCCTATTAAAGAACAACTTTATTTCTTAATTATCTAACTTAACGAGAGGGTTCCTGTGGTAGCATCACTGACTCGAAAGTACGACCGGGAAGGCTTGCGTTTAAACGGGTTAACGTAAACGTAGTGTCTCGTCACCTGGTATATGATCAATTAAGAAAACCCTAGTTAGGATAACTAGAAAGTAGAGTTGAAATAGTTGAAAATAGTATCCAGCCCAGAGCTCATCTTGACCAAGTGCTAAGGGTTCTTAGCCTCTTCTCAGGATGGGGGCGGTATAAAGTACAGAAAATAATATTTACCTATCTATCTCAATCCAGGATTTAAGCTTTCGCTTCACCTTTGTTGTTGAGATAGGGTAGTAAAATTTTGCAGCGCTTCCGCACTATCTGAATTCAGGACTTAGGCTTTCGCCTCGCCTTTCATTCGGAATAGTATGAAAGAATAGGGTTTTGAAAATAGATTTGAAAGCAGTTTTACACTATCTTAATCCAGGACATAAGCAGAGCTTCGCCTTTCATTCGGGATAGTATAAAGAAAATAAAGTAAAAGAAAGCAGTAAAGTACTCAGAATTGAAATTGAAAGAGCCTATTTTATAAAGTCCGAAAATATTACAACTTTCTAAAAAGCTGAAAATAAAGCTGAAAAATTACAACTTACAGAACTTTAGAATACTTGAAAGCTACTACCAGTTCCTTGTCAGAGAGCTGGGGAGTCCTAACAGTTCTTAAGGAATCTGCTGGAGTTCAATTGAATTTACAAATCCCTGCCGGCCTATTTATAGAAAAAATTTTCAGGTGACACGCCCCCTGACACGGGCGTGTCGGGTAGGGCGTGACAAGGTCACGGGCGTGACATACAGGCTGTCGGGACAGGTGGCAAGCCAGCTGGAGATTTGGATAAACTTGAACTGGTCACGGGCGTGTCGAAACGGGTCACGGGCGTGTCATGCATGTAATTCAACAGGCGGCACGGGGCGTGGCGACAGCGCGGCAGCTTGCTGGACTTCTGGATAGAACTTGGTTAGGTCACGGGCGTGTCGCCTTTGGCACGGGCGTGTTCAGCAGGCGTGACCATCAATTTCCTGAGTTTGAGCTGTCCAGTAAAATAGCAGAAAACGGAATTAAAAAGAGCTGTCACGCCCTAGGTCACGGGCGTGACCTAGGGGCGTGACCTAAGAAAAAAATACAAAATTTCAGAAAAAACTTAGAATTTAATTTTAAAACAGAAAAATATAATATAATAAAAATAGTTAGTTTTATATAATAAAAACTAAGGTTTTTATTTATAAATATGTATATTTAATAAGAAATAAAATTGTATATTTTTATACTCATCAAATACCCCCATACTTAGATTTTGCTATTCCAGAGCAATAATAGAGTTGAGTATTTTTACAAGGTTAATAAATTTTCTATTTACTATCAATTTAATTCTTCAAGATAAAACAGGTATAAACATCCGGTGAATAAAGATTTTAAATGTTATCGTACATATCATTGATACCAGAGTTAGAATTTATAGCCATAAAAGTTTTTGAAAACAAATAGTAAGCATATATTAAAATCAGATATAACAAAGAGAGATTGGCTTTATGATTACTATATCTTTATACGAGATATATTGGAAATATGCATTCTATTATTTATGCTCTCTCAAAATTTTAAACAAAAATAGAATATCAACTTTGGAAGGGTGGAATTTTACCTATACAATAGGTTTTTGTAGAAGTGATAGATTTTTGTATTCTATCATCTTTTTATCTAAGTTATGCGTTGTTATAACTACTAAGGAATGTAATTCCGAAGTGGCAAAAAATTACAAAGCATACTTGAGTTTTTAATTGAATCCAATGTATATTTAGAGGAGCACATACTCCTTTCCATATAATCTTTTCATATTTATTGGATGCCTATGTGTACGGAATGAAATCTTATTCCCATTGACATAAGATCTTTTCTTTTACTAGGAGCACATACTCCTAGATACTTGCTTGCGTAAGAAAACATGCCAAGTAAAAAATAAATAAATATTCAAGAGTTGGATAAAAATTTTTGAGAGCAACTATAATAGTTTGTATTTCTTATATTTCGTTAAGAATGGAGTAAGGATAATTACAGTCTACAATTGTTTGGTGAACATAATATGTTTGCTTCTATTGTATATATATGTATTTCTTTTGATAGTGAAAGCAGGCTTGCTAAAATAAGGTTTTCAGAAACGTGAAAATAAGGTTTTCAGAAATTTAACGACGACTCTTGAGTCAGCGGTGGGTAAAGCTTGCGCTTCAGCCCAACGTGAAACGTAATCGACCGCTACTAAAATATAACGATTTTTAAAAGAAGGAGGTAAAGGGCCTACAAAATCTATGCCCCACAGATCAAAAATTTCACATTCTAAGTAAAAGTTTTGGGGCATTTCGTCCCGACGGGAAATGTTACCTGACCGTTGGCAGCGGTTGCAAACGCTTACCAATTTTTGAGCGTCCTTGAATAAAGTAGGCCAAAAGAAACCTGCTTCAAGGGCTTTACGTGCAGTCCGGTTGGATTGATAATGTCCGCCGGTTGGTCCTTCGTGGCAGTGCCGTAGTATTTTTAGTCCTTCCTCGTTCGAAATACATCTTCGAATTACTTGGTCGGCACAGACTCGGAATAAATACGGGTCTTCCCAAAAGTAGTTTTTCAAGTCAGAAAAGAATTTCTTCTTTTCTTGAAATGAAAAAGCTTTTGGAAGGACTCGGGCTACTAAATAGTTAGCCAAGTCTGCGAACCAAGGAGTAGAAGAGTTTGTTACCTTTTCGAGGGCGAGGAGACTTTCTTCAGGGAATTTATCTTCGATGTCGGCTTCCACGCGTGTATCTGTTGCAGCATTCTCTAGTCGAGAAAGATGATCGGCTGCTAAATTCTCTGCGCCTTTCTTATCTCGGATCTCTAAATCAAATTCTTGTAATAAGAGAATCCAACGTAATAAACGGGGTTTGGCATCTGCCTTTGTTAGTAAATATTTTAAAGCAGAATGATCCATAAAAACTATAACTTTCGATAGTGTAATATAAGATCTAAACTTATCAAATGCAAATACAATCGCCAATAGTTCTTTTTCCGTGGTCGTGTAATTTGTTTGTGTAGATGTGAGAGTTTTACTTGCATAATAGATAGGATGAAAATATTTGTCTACTCGTTGTCCTAAGACCACTCCTACCGCATAATCACTCGCATCACACATGATCTCAAAAGGAAAGGACCAGTCTGGGGCTACTAAAATAGGAGAGTTGATAAGTTTGTCTTTAATAATATTGAATGCTACTAAGCATTCACTATCGAATATAAATGGGGCTTCTTTTTCTAATAAATGAGTTAACGGTTTTGTTATTTTAGAGAAATTTTGAATGAACCGTCTATAGAAACCTGCATGGCCTAAGAAACTTCGAATAGATTTTACATTAGTTGGAGGAGGAAGTTTTTCAATTATTTCTATTTTGGCCTTATCGACCTCGATTCCCTGGGAAGAAATTTTATGACCGAGAACTAAACCTTCGCGGACCATAAAATGGCATTTCTCCCAGTTCAACACTAAATTCGTGTCTTCACAGCGTTGAAGAACACGAGCGAGGTTATCTAAACACGTATGGAATGAGTCTCCAAATACGGAGAAGTCATCCATAAATACTTCCATAACGTCCTCTACTAACTTGCCAAAAATAGCTAGCATACATCTTTGAAATGTAGCTGGCGCATTACAAAGTCCAAATGGCATTCGCCTATAGGCGAAAGTACCAAAGGGGCAAGTGAACGTAGTTTTCTCTTGGTCTTCAGGGGCTATAGGAATTTGTAAATACCCTGAATAACCATCAAGAAAACAATAATATGAGTGACCCGAGAGTCGCTCTAATATTTGATCTATAAACGGTAGTGGAAAGTGATCTTTACGGGTGGCATCATTTAATTTTCGATAATCGATGCACATCCTCCAACCCGTAACAGTACGTGTTGGAATTAGTTCATTATTAGCGTTTGGCACTACCGTTATACCGCCCTTCTTAGGGACGACTTGTACGGGACTAACCCATGTGCTATCTGAGATTGGATAGATAATTCCTGCGTCTAATAATTTCATTACTTCAGCTTTTACGACATCCTTCATATTAGGATTTAAACGTCGTTGGGGCTGGATAGATTTACGAGGGTTATCTTCCAAAAATATTTTATGCGTACAAAAAGATGGGTTGAGTCCTTGGATATCAGAAATTTGCCATGCTAATGCATGGCGATGTTGTTTTAACACTTCTATTAATTCAGACGTTTTCTTATCATTTAATTCGGCAGAAATGATAAC
Organism: Platanthera zijinensis; assembly: GCA_039513925.1. NCBI lineage: Eukaryota > Viridiplantae > Streptophyta > Magnoliopsida > Asparagales > Orchidaceae > Platanthera > Platanthera zijinensis. Next base: position 42,711,796 of record CM077083.1, read on the forward strand.
AGGGAGTTTAGATTCGGCCTCAAGGAAAACGTATTTTAAATGTGCAGGAAGTGTTTTCAGCTCGAGGGTTGGTGGTTTTTCATATGAAGTTGGAGTTTTTAAAGTTGTAGAAGTTAAAGATATAAAAGGTTCTAAAGGGTCATCGGTAGGCATTTCATTTGAAATGGGTAAGTCTGCCAAGTCCGATTCTTCTACCGTTATTGAAAATAAATCAGAATAGGGAAAACCATTTTCCTCAAAAGAGGCTTCCGCAAGATAGCAGGAATCGTCATTTATTAAAGAGTTTTTCATAGAGGGATCTATATCGATAGTAACTTCGTCATCTCCTACTCGTAAGAGAAGTCTACCGTTACTTACATCTATTATCGCGCGAGAGGTTGCGAGAAAAGGACGACCGAGAATTATGGGAACATCGGCGTCTTCCTCTATGTCAAGTATAACAAAGTCTACCGGGAAGATAAACTTGTCTATTTTGACCAGAACATCCTCTACTATCCCTACTGGATATTTAATAGAACGATCTGCTAATTGGATGCTCATTTTAGTTGGGCTGGGGTTACCTAATCCTAGTTTTTGAAAGAGCGAGTAGGGCATTAAATTTATGCTAGCACCTAAATCTGCTAACGCATCTTTTATTAATAGATTACCGAAAAGACACGGGATAGAAAATCGTCCCGGATCGTTTAATTTTGGGGGTAATTTATGTAATAAAACGGCTGAACATTCGGCGTTAAGAAAAACCCTCGAAATATCTTCGAGTTTCTTTTTATTTGAAAATAACGCTTTTAAATATTTTGCGTATTTAGGCATTTGTACAATTGCCTCGCAGAAAGGTATATTGATTTGAATTTGTTTTAGCATTTTTAGAAAATTTTTATATTGTTCATCTTCTCGCTCATCTTTTAATTTAGATGGATAAGGTACAACAACATGTGTGGAAGAAATTCGCGGGGGTTGAGGAGGTAAAGTCGTAACGGGAAGTGGTGTAGGAAGGCTAACCTTAGCTTCTTTTTCTACCCTAACGGGTGGTGGTAGCTCCCTGCCACTTCGTAGTTGAACGGCTTGTCAACTTGGGTTACTGGAATGGCCAGTATCCCGCGGATTTGGTTCCGTATTTCCTGGCAAATTACCAGGTTGGCGTTCCGATAGCATTTTTGATATTTGTCCAATTTGTGTTTCTAAATTTTTAATTGATCCGGTCAGGTTCCGGATATTGGACTCATTAATACTGACATATTTCGTGAATATGTCTTCTATCGGGGTTGGCCTAAATTGGTTCGGTGGTGGTGGTGTTGTTTGTGGTTGTGGGGGTTGCGGTGCAAATCCAATTGGATTTGCAGTCGGTGGGCGTTGAGCATTATTGGGGTTGCTCCACGAAAAATTAGGATGGTTCCTATATCCTGGATTATAAGAATTATTATTTAAGTTAATATTAGGATTATAGGAAGGTCTATAAGAGTTCCCCATATAATCGATTTCTTCAATTATATTATTATTCGGATTCCAAGTAGTGGCGGAGGAAGCAGATATTCCAACCAATTGTTTAGTTAGGTTTTCTACTTGGAGTGCTAAAGTAGAAGAAGTGCCGAGCTCATAAATCCCAGCTTGTTTAGGGAGTGACCTTGGCACGTTCCAATGGTACGCGTTCATGGCCATTTCCTCAAAAAGGGTTTGAGCGGCCTCGGGGGTTTTGTTATTGAGCGTGCCCCCAGCGGCAGCATCAATGGCTTGTCTGGTTTGAATATTCAAACCATTATAAAATATTTGTACCTGGAGCCAAGTTGGCAGTGCGTGATGTGGACACCGACGTAGATATTCCTTAAAACCTTCCCAAGTCTCATAAAGAGACTCAGACTCGCCTTGCACAAAGGAAGAAATATCCGCACGCAGACGTGCGGTTTTTGCAGGTGGAAAATACTTTGTAAGGAATTTTTCGGTCATTTCAGCCCAAGTGGTAATAGATCCTCTGGGGAGAGAACCTAGCCACTGTTTGGCTTTCGTTCGTAGCGAAAAAGGAAATAAGCGAAGACGGATGGCATCATCAGTGACGCCATTTATCTTAAATGTGTCGCAGATTTCTAAGAAATTGCATAAGTGCGTGTTTGGATCTTCATCGGGCAATCCATCGAATTGAACAGAATTTTGAATCATTTGGATTATACTCGATTTAATCTCGAAGTTATTATTAGCAATTGGTGGACGAACGATACTAGACCCGGTGTCATCTAAATTAGGTCGTGCATAATAAGACATGGTCCTTTGGGGGACCACCTCTGGCATTTGTTGTTGCTCTGCTGCCATTTCTTGAACGTGTGCGGTGCCTACGGACTCTTCCAGATTTAACACGAGCTCTTGATTCAGAGATCGGAGGCGCCTGCGAAAGGTGCGTTCGATTTCAGGATCAAGTCCAAGAGTTAAATCAGATGGAGTTCCGCGGGTCATACACTAAAAAGACTTTTGTATAAAATAAAAAAAAAACTAAGTAAAAACAAACTAAGTAAAAACAAATACAAATACAAACACACAAAAAGACGTAAAACGGAAAATAACTAAAAACAGGTTATTTTTATTTTATATAAAACAAGTTTTTTTATAAAAGCAGTTTTATAATAAAAGCAGGTTTTTTATTATAAACTATTTTTTTTTCAAGTTTTATATAAAATACGTTAAATTAGTTGGTTAGGTTTTTCTGTTAGAATTTGTTAGTGGTTAATAAACTTGTTAATAAAAATTTAGGTTTTATAAAAACAAAGTTTTAAATTCAGGGAATTTTATGTTTGTTTTATTTTTATAAAAACTAAGGTTTTTAAATAACAAGAAAGAGAAAAGATAAAATTAATAGTGTTCTTTTATTTTCAAATATTAACACAAATAAACTAATCCCCGGCAACGGCGCCAAAAAGCTTGATAAGTAAAGTTTGTTTTAAAGAAGATAGATTTGGTTTTATATAATCTTTTACGTATATAAGTCTATCTCTTTTTTACTTACTTATATCCTGTGGATTAAGGCAAGAGTACCTATCGCATAGGAGTATAGTATTTTGTAGAAAATATCAAGGTCGTATTTTTCCTGGGATCGGTGTTAATTATTCTACTTTTTAGAACTGACTATTATTTTATCGAACGAAAAGAGTGGAGTTTATATTTTAAAAACTAAAGATAGAAAAATAAATATACGTGATTTTATTAAGATAGGGACTTAGAGTTTAGTCCTTGATTTCAGAATCAATTTGAGCGGATATTAATTCGCCTATTAAAGAACAACTTTATTTCTTAATTATCTAACTTAACGAGAGGGTTCCTGTGGTAGCATCACTGACTCGAAAGTACGACCGGGAAGGCTTGCGTTTAAACGGGTTAACGTAAACGTAGTATCTCGTCACCTGGTATATGATCAATTTAGAAAACCCTAGTTAGGATAACTAGAAAGTAGAGTTGAAATAGTTGAAAATAGTATCCATCCCAGAGCTCATCTTGACCAAGTGCTAAGGGTTCTTAGCCTCTTCTCAGGATGGGGGCGGTATAAAGTACAGAAAATAATATTTACCTATCTATCTCAATCCAGGATTTAAGCTTTCGCTTCACCTTTGTTGTTGAGATAGGGTAGTAAAATTTTGCAGCGCTTCCGCACTATCTGAATTCAGGACTTAGGCTTTCGCCTCGCCTTTCATTCGGAATAGTATGAAAGAATAGGGTTTTGAAAATAGATTTGAAAGCAGTTTTACACTATCTTAATCCAGGACATAAGCAGAGCTTCGCCTTTCATTCGGGATAGTATAAAGAAAATAAAGTAAAAGAAAGCAGTAAAGTACTCAGAATTGAAATTGAAAGAGCCTATTTTATAAAGTCCGAAAATATTACAACTTTCTAAAAAGCTGAAAATAAAGCTGAAAAATTACAACTTACAGAACTTTAGAATACTTGAAAGCTACTAACAGTTCCTTGTCAGAGAGCTGGGGAGTCCTAACAGTTCTTAAGGAATCTGCTGGAGTTCAATTGAATTTACAAATCCCTGCCGGCCTATTTATAGAAAAAATTTTCAGGTGACACGCCCCCTGACACGGGCGTGTCGGGTAGGGCGTGACAAGGTCACTGGCGTGACATACAGGCTGTCGGGACAGGTGGCAAGCCAGCTGGAGATTTGGATAAACTTGAACTGGTCACGGGCGTGTCGAAACGGGTCACGGGCGTGTCATGCATGTAATTCAACAGGCGGCACGGGGCGTGGCGACAGCGCGGCAGCTTGCTGGACTTCTGGATAGAACTTGGTTAGGTCACGGGCGTGTCGCCTTTGGCACGGGCGTGTTCAGCAGGCGTGACCATCAATTTCCTGAGTTTGAGCTGTCCAGTAAAATAGCAGAAAACGGAATTAAAAAGAGCTGTCATGCCCTAGGTCACGGGCGTGACCTAGGGGCGTGACCTAAGAAAAAAATACAAAATTTCAGAAAAAACTTAGAATTTAATTTTAAAACAGAAAAATATAATATAATAAAAATAGTTAGTTTTATATAATAAAAACTAAGGTTTTTATTTATAAATATGTATATTTAATAAGAAATAAAATTGTATATTTTTATACTCATCAGAGACCGTATCAATTTCATACATCCCGGCCGGTTTAGGTGATTTAGACCGTGGTGTACTCCATTGATAGGTATTCAAAGCCATACCTTCTATAAGCTCTTGGGCGGCCGCCGGTGTTTTGTTATTAAGCGTTCCACCGGCGGCGGCATCAATATGTTGCCTAGTTTGAGAATTTAGGCCGTTATAGAAGGTTTGGATTTGTAACCAATCCAGAATTGCATGATGAGGACATCGACGAAGCAATTCCTTGAAACGCTCCCAAGTATCATATAACGTTTCCGACTCAAGTTGGGAGAAATAAGTAATATCATTGCGCAATTTAGCCGTTTTGGCCGGCGGAAAGTATTTCGTAAGAAATCTTTCCGTCATTTCAGCCCATGTGGTGATTGATCCTCTTGGTAGAGAACTCAACCATTGCTTGGCTTTAGTGCGCAATGTGAATGGAAATAACCTTAGCCGAATGGCATCATCGGATACACCATTAATTTTAAAAGTATCGCATATTTCTAAGAAATTAGAAATATGCGCGTTTGGATCTTCATCTTGAAGCCCATCAAATTGTACATATTGTTGTACCATTTGGATGATGCTTGGCTTCAACTCAAAATTATTGGGGGCAATAGCGGGGCGAACAATACTAGATTGAGCCTCGTCCAAGTTTGGACGGGCATAATAAGACATAGTTCGTTGTTCGACCGCATTTGGCTCACCCATATTGGAAGAAGAAGAAGAAAGAGATCTAGGAGAATGAGAAGAAGAACTAAATGAAGAAGGAGGAGAAGAAGAGGGTGACAGAGAGAGAATTAAAGACGGATTAGGAGTGTCTCCTAAGGATTCCGTATCTTGAAAATTCGGAACTCGAAATTGTAAGCGGTGCCGAAGGGTTCGCTCGATTTCCGGATCCAAATCAAAAAGAGGTGACGGATTCCCTCGGGTCATACACAAGAACAAAACATGAGATGAAAGTTTTAAGGTTTAAAAATTTATAAGATAAAATTTCCCGGACTTCCCAAGGGCTACCCAGTGACGGGTTCGCAAGGTACTAGGCGGTATTGCGGGATGAAAACCCGACACGGCCCTTTCGCAAGAAATTTTAAATATAAAAATTTAAAGATAAAACTTTTGAAAGAAAAAGTTTGTTTTTTTTTTGAAATAAAAGAAAAAGAAAAATGATAAAACTAATAGATCCTTGCTTTCAAAATATCAACAAATAAAAGTCCCCGGCAACGGCGCCAAAAACTTGATGATGATTTTCTAGAAGTTAAATTACGTCCAAACTAGAATCTCGATTAGGCAAGTGTACCTATCAAAATGCAGTATACGAAGTGTCGTATTGCGATTCGGGGCCTGTTGAGTACTTGTACTCACAAGGAAGAGCTATTATTTTATCTAACGGAAAAGTGGGTTTGATTATACTAGATAATAAAAATAAAGCTGAAGCTAAAGAGAAATTCAAATATGAGAAAGCTAGCACTTGATCTAGAATCCCCTTGGACTAAAATAAATCTTTTTGGTAAATAATGAAATGCGAATTCTTAATTATACTCACTCGACCGTGGAGGTTCCTAAAATATAGAAGCGTCTCTCTCGAGCTCATGCTTCTAACTAACCTTAGGTTGATCGATTAAGACCTCTCGGCCAGTCGAAACCCCTAAGCTTGCTTTATGCTGTGAACCCCACTATTGGATTTGACTCCAATCCGAAAGATTTACGTCGTCCTCTCTCGAGGAGTGCATTCAACTCCTTTTATCTTTGAGTGATCTCCTCATATCCGCAACCTCTCGGTCATTTAGGATACGGATCTTAGATCGAAGATCATATCCGCGTAATATGAATTCGACGAAATGAAAATCAAAGATAAATCGTAGCGAGAATAATTAAGAACAAGACATTTAATAAGAAGAAGAAAGATCTATTTTATTCTAAGGTTCATCATGATCAAGTGCTAAAAGAAGATTAGCTACTCATCATGATTGGGAAAATACAAAATAAAGTAGGAAAAGACATGATTGAAATGGAAATAACTAAAATTAAAGTTACAACAAGGGTAAATCTAACTTAGAAATGAGAAAATACAGCAAAATAAACAGAACATTACAAGACTCCAACTCCCAAAATTCTTCTCCTCAGCATCTGAAGCTGTCTGGAATTTATAGAAAAATTTCTGTTTGGTCACGCCCCTAGGTCACGCCCGTGACCTAGGGCGTGTCAGGCTCGGAACCGTCGTCTTGAAAGCCCGGGAACGTTGGAAGAGAAACCGCCAAAATTGGTTAACTGACGGGTCACGCCCCTAGGTCACGCCCGTGACCTAGGGCGTGTCACGGCTGTTTCTAGAAACGGCGGGAAGCTGAAAACGACGGGAGTAAACTGGTCTTCAAGGAGGTGTCACGCCCCCTAGTCACGCCCGTGACTAGGGGCGTGTCTTGCTGGAACGGAAATCTGGCGGCAACGGCTGGAACGGCGCGTTAATGCTTGGAAACTTCCTCGACATGCCCTGGGTCACGCCCGAGGCGTGTAATTTTAATCCGACGTGGCACGGGCAGCTGTTATGTCGCAGACCGTCACGCCCCGTGTAAAGGGTACACGGGCGTGTCACATTTCGACACGGGCGTGTCTGGGCCGGTCGACGATCTTTTGGCGCGGTCGACGGGCTCTGGCTGCAGTTATCACGTGTCACGCCCCTGTGTCACGCCCAGGTAGGGCGTGTCACAGGGCGTGTCTAGTCAGAAAATGAGAAAATCCAGTTTTGTTCCAAAAAATATATATATCAGCCCTGCAAGATTAAAAATTAATTTATTAGAACATATAAATATAAAATGTAGAAACTTGTTACTTATAAACTTAATATTATAAAATTGATATAAAATATCTATTATTAATATAAAATAGTGAATAAAAATATAGAAATAATTAGAGTTATCAGGTAGCAACCCTTTGCGTTGTTAAAGTTTTGTGCAATTAACTGCTGTTGATATCAATAGTGATAAGTATAGGAACCGCACGCTGTGTTCCTAATTTAATTGTCGACCCAAGAGCGCATAGTTTAATCCGACAGAACCATTGGCCTACATCTGTTGACCTCACTCAACGCCTGTGGACTTAGCCACATTTCTGTCTAGTTAATATTTAGGCTAAGACTAACAAGCTATATTCAACGAATTTATTCACCTGGCATTACGTGAATAGACCTCACTCAACGCCTGTTGACTTAAGCGATTTTCAGCCTATCCAGCATCTTCACCTTGTGACCACCTGTCACACTACTTAGAATTCATGTCCTGTCAATGTTATAAGGACTAACCTGCATGTATGAACTTGAACATACATTAAATATACCATTGCGTATGCTTATTGACATATTTGACTTCTTCAAATCTAGGACATTGTGGGTAATAGACCCAACAATCTCCCTATATTTGAAGATATCAAAACTCTCCACCAAATATTTGACTCAATAACATACACTAACAAATTGCAGTAATACAGCGGGAAAAGATATGATAAGAAGATAAGTTATAATAAACTTCCTTTTCTGCAGGGCATACCTGCACCTACTCCCCCTTAATAGTTGCTACCTGCTTTTGATGAATTTGATACCAGTTATATCCTTTTCCTCCTATCCTATGATACCACTTTGAAGTCCTTGAATTAGTAAGCTGATTCAAGTCCTTCTCCCCCTTTTGACTTCTATAAATAGCCAGGGAGGATAATCTGCCCCCCCCTCCCCCTCTTTGATTTCACATCGGCAGTAGTTTGAACACCTTGAGAGTGCTTAGAGTAGTGCTGGACATGATCCCCCTCAACTGAAGTAGCATCTATCAAGTTTCTTGGTAGACAGTGTAGTATGTACCAGACTGGAAAGCACTTGAACATGATACCATTGAAGGTATACCACTTGAAAAGTCTTCATTCTATTGAAGAACACTTGACATTGGGACCATTCCTAACTAGCTCTTGACAGAAGAGCTTGCCAATTGTCTTGTAATTTACATAGGCTAGACTCTTGTGTCATAGGACAGAATAAGAGGTTTTCTCATTTGCCACTAAATAGATAGGAGAGTCTGTATCTAAACATAAAAAAGTTTAATCAATAAACATTTCCACACCTAGTGCCTGTCAATATGACCTTTTGGTCACTTGATCTCCTAATAAGGCACTTATCCTTGTGGAAAACAATTGTTGGGTTTCTCTATGAGGTGGCACAAAAGTTGTGCACGCAGCGGAAAAAGTAAAAACAAGAACAACCCAAAAGAGATTTGGGATCGGTCCATGAATGTTGAATCAAGAAGTTAAGAAAAACTAGGTAAAATTACCTTGGCGGCGTTGAGTCATAACTCAACGAAGATGCTCCAATGTATGAGTCCTTGTCAGCGGCGTATTCCACGTAGAATAGCGTCTACGTCTCTGCAGAAATCCACACGAGCGGGAGAACACCGATCTTCGTCGCACGAAAGATCGGGAAGGAGATCGACTGTACCTTGCACTTCCACGGACTGCTAGGTCCGCTCCAGGAAGTGCAGCATCGGCGAATGTCGTCGGAGAGGAGGACGGCTGAGCGAGCGATCGGCGGAACACTTCCGTCGGCGGAACACTTCCGTCGGGTAAATCGGCGGGCTTCTGCTGCTTGGGAGGAATACTTCCATCGGGCAGTTCTCTCTAGCCTCATAAAAACCTAAGTCCTAATTTATAACAAAGGTATAAACAGACCTAGGAACATGGTTATCCGCAGACCACACAAAATAGGGTTTCTAGATAAATTCGTCGAGAATCAGCTTCAGGTTTGCCGAGAATCAGCATCCAGAATCGTCGAGAATTAGCTGCAGAATCGTCGAGAATCAGCTCCCGGAATCGTCGAGAATCAGCTTTCGTCAAGAATCCAATAGTTCGATTCTCGACGAATTGCCTTAGCCGGTGAGCCATACTCGACGATTCTCGACGAATCATTCTCGACGAATCATCCTCGACGAACGATTCTCGACGAATCATTCTCGACGAACGATTCTCGACGAATCATTCTCGACGAACCTCCTTGGCAACATTTGCCTGACCCCATTCTGTATGGTGATTGGTAAACTTTACCAACACAGTCAATCCTCCAACTTCTCCACATGCTCATATCGCGTTGGCAGTGAGATTACATGTTTGACCACTTCTAGATCACCATGGTAACTCCAACAGTCTCCCACTTGATCTTGAAAGTATCAAACAAAAAACCTCACAAACAATGAGCGGCATCTCGCAATGCATCATTGCTACCCAAGCAATAAGATTTCGTAACTCATAAGCCTTTATGAACAATGTTCCAGCGTTTTTTTTGTCCCTTTGTCCCTTACATCCGGAAAGAACTAGAGGCATGGACCGTGTCACCCACATAATAGCTCAATCCAAGTATCTTGATCTAGAACGGACTTCCAGAGAATGGTGAGTCCAATATCACATATTGACTCAACCAAACATGGCCATGCATTTCTCAGTCCAGTTCCATCAAGGGGCCCATGGATGCAACTCCTATCATATATGAGGAAAAATCCCATATCTGCTCACACACAAACACCCAAATGATTCGTAACGTGCCCAACAACCACCCTTATCATCAACCTTTCTCAAGTAAGACTTTAGATGGCATCAAAGCACGCTTTTCCTCACTTGATGAATGCTGTGACTTCAGGTCAAAGGACCACAACACCATTGTCAATTGAGACCTACTCGTGATACGTTTAGATAATAATCCACAAAGTAGTCTCAGGTTGGTTCTGTCCAGTATAACTTGTTCATTAACAAGTACCCACGTTATGACTTGATATCACAATATCATGACCTGTGAGAACTGGTCATCAGTCAACGCACGTGCTAGTCTTAATGTATCATCATCACCCTTAGTTTCTATGATGATACAACGACTAGGGACCTTTTAAGAATGAAGCTTCAAATTAATCATAGGCTCTCACATCAAGTCACGTACTTGATGTCCCATGGAAGCGAACATTCTAAGGGAATTTATTATGTTAACATTAAACTATCGCATAGAGAAATCATAATAAAAGAACTTGCCATTAATTGTAAAAGAAAATTTCTGGTACACAATTCATCATATGAGTAAATAACAAATTGCCAACAAAATATATGTTTATACGCAACCCACAAGACTCTCACTAGAGTTGATCATTTAGGTATCGTATACCCATTGATCTAGTATGACCATCATGCTTTCTCTGCGCGAGAGGCTTTGTCAGTGGATCCGCAATATTCTCCTAATTCGGCACTCTGCAAATGTTCACTTCTCCTCGTTTGACAATCTCACGAATAAGATGGAACTGCCGAAGTATGTGCTTGGAGCGCTGATGGGATCTAGGTTCCTTAGATTGTGCAATTGCACCATTGTTATCACAGTAGAGAACTACGGGACCAACAATGCTAGGAACTACATCAAGCTAGCCGATGAATTTCCTAATCCATATAGCCTCCTTTGCTGTGTTAACTTAAGCAATATACTCGGCTTCTGTTGTAGAATCAGCAACTGTCTCTTGCTTGGAACTCTTCCAGCTCACAGCTCCTCCATTAAGGCAAAACACAAACCCTGACTGAGACTTTTAATCGCCCCTATCAGTTTGGAAGCTAGCATCCGTGTAACCACTTACAACGAGCTATTCCTCTCCACCATACACCAAGAACACATCCTTTGTCCTTCTCAAGTACTTCAGGATATTCTTGACTGTAATTCAGTGACACTCAACGAGGTCTGACTGATACCTGTTAGTCATGCTCAAAGCAAAGGAGACATCGGGTCTAGTACATAACATTGCATACATGATAGATCCAATTGCCGAAGCATATGGAATCAACTTCATGCGGTCCTTATCTTCACAAGATTTTGGACACTGGTCCTTAGAGAGATTCACACCATGAGACATGGGTAAAAATCCATTCTTGGACTCAAGCATGTTGAACCGCTTCAACACCTTCTCGATGTATGTACTCGGGGTCAAACCCAGCAACTTCTTTGATCTATCTCTATAGATCTTAATACAGAGTATATATGTCGCTTCACCCAAGTCCTTCATAGAAAAGCAGTTCCCTAGGTTGTTCTTAACAACTTTTAGGGAAGGAATGTCATTCCCAATCAACAGTATGTCATCTACATACAATATAAGGAAGACAACAATGCTCCCACTGATTCGCTTGTAAACACAAGGCTCATTTTCATTCTTGATGAAACCAAACTCTTTGATTTTCTCATCAAAACAAAGATTCCAACTTCGAGAGGGCTGCTTCAGTCCATAGATGGACCTATTAAGCTTGCATATTTTAGTGGCTTCATTTGGGGATACAAAACCCTCGGGTTGTGTAATGTACACTTCCTCAAGGAGGTTTCCATTAAGGAAAGCGGTTTTGACATCCATCTGCCAGATCTCGTAGTCATAATACGCAGCAATAGCAAGCAATATCCTTATGGACTTTACCATGGCAACAGGGGAAAAGGTCTCATCATAGTCAATACCATGAATTTGCTTGAAACCCTTAGCCACCAGTCGCCCTTTGAATGTCTGTACATTCCTATCCATGTCAGTCTTCTTCTTGAAGACCCATTTGCACCCTATGGGTCGTATCCCTTCAGGTGGTTCCACCAAGTTCCAAACTTGGTTTGCATATATGGAGTCCATTTCGGATTTCATAGCCTCAAGCCATTTGTCGGACTCCAGTCCATTCATAGCCTCTTGGTAGGTTGCTGGTTAATCATCATGATCCATAAGAAACACATTACCTATTTGAGACACAAGAAATCCATATCTCTCAGGCTCAAATCTAGGTCTACCAGATCTACGTAGGACTTGTGTTTCTTGAGCAGGTTCTCTAGCTACAACATCTTGTAGTCCTATCTCAGAATCCAATTCCGGTTCATTCACTACTTGTGGTTCTTGAACTTCTTCAAGTCTTATATTTTCAGTCTTTCTTGATAAGAATTCTCTCTCAAAGAAGACATTAGTCCTTGCGACAAACACTTTGCCCTCGGACGGTAGGTAAAAGTAATACCCTTTGGTTTCCTTAGGATATCCCACCAGATAACATTTATCTGATTTGGGTTCCAGGTTGTCAGGCATTTAACATCGCACGTATGCCTTACAACCCCAAATTTTAATGAACGACATAATAGGACGCTTCCCAGTCCATATCTCATATGGTGTCTTCAGAACCATTTTCATTGGAGCGCGATTCAGTGTCATTGCAGCAGTCTTTAAAGCAAAACCCCAAAAGGAAATAGGCAAGTCTGGATGACTCATCATCGAACGTACCATGTTGAACAGAGTACAATTTCTCCTCTCAGACACACCATTATGTTGTGGTGTTCTAGGTGCAGTGAGCTGTGATATAATACCACACTCTTTCAGATGATCACGGAACTCATGACTCAGGTATTCGCCACCTCGATCAGATCGGAGTGCTTTAACCCTTTTACCCAACTGATTTTCTACTTCATTCTTGAACTCTTTGAAATTTTCAAAGGTCTCGGATTTGCACTTCATAAGATACACATATCTGTATCTACTGAAATCATCAGTAAATGTAACGAAGTAGAAATACCCACCTTTAGCCATGGAGCTCATGGGTCCGCATACATCACTATGTACAACACCCAAGAGATCCTCAGCCTTCTCAGTATAACCAGTGAAAGGGGCTTTAGTCATCTTGCCTAACAAATAAGATTCGCATCGCTCAAATGATTCATAATCAAATGAGTCTAAAAGTCCATCTTTATGGAGCTTGGATATGTGCTTCTCGTTTATATGGCCCAAACGACAATTCTAGAGATATGTAGGGTTTGAGTCATTTGTTCTTAGTCTTTTATTATCTTCTACATTATAGATCAGATGGTCCAATTTCAAAACATAAAGACCATTAAATAATTGGGCTACAGCATAACAAACATCATTCTTAAATATAGAACAACAGTTGTTCTTAATTATAAAAGAAAATCCAATCATGTACAAGCATGAAATGGATATAATGTTTTTAGTTATGGCCGGAACAAAATAACAATTATCTAGTTCTATTACAAGCCCACTGGGCAAAGAAAGACGGTAAACCCCTACGGCTACAACAGCAACTCTTGCTCCATTGCCAATGCATAGATCCACCTCCCCTTTACTCAGCAATCTTCTCCTTTCTAGTTCCTGCACATTTGTACAAATGTGAGAACCACATCTGGTATCCAATACTCAGGATGAAGGAGCTGATAGGTTTATCTCTATAACGTAAATATTTGAAGTGGAAGTCATACCTCCCTTCATTTTTTGCAGACCCTCAATGTAAGAAGGACAGTTCCTCCTCCAATGACCAGCCTTGCCACAATGGTGGCATTTCCCTTCCTTCATCGTGCTCTTCTTTTTCTTCAGTGCAGAAGACTTGGGCTCAAGATGTGACTTAGGTCCCACCTTCGTCTTCTTAGAGCCCTTGGCCTTGTCCTTGCCCTTATGCACCATCAGTATGGGGCTGGCAGGCTTGGCCTTTTTCATGTTGATCTCGGCAGTTCTTTTCATGCCTAGGAGCTCGGGCAGTGTCTTGTCTATTTCATTCATGTTGTAGTTCAAGACAAATTGCTCATAACTGTCCGGAAACGATTGCAGGATCAGATCTGTGGCCAACTCTTAACCTAGAGGAAAACCCATCCTTTCAAGGTTCTCTATATACCCAATCATCTTGAGTACGTGAGTCCCTACTGAGTCTCGAACTCCCATCTTTCACTGAAATAACACTTTTATGATGTCAAACCTCTCTTGACGAGCCTGCCCTTGAAACATTTTCTTGAGATGCTCGTCAATCTCCTTGTACCCCATGTTCTCATGTTGCTTCTGAAGCTCAGAGTTCATGTTGGCAAGCATAAGGCATTCGACGTCTAAGGCGTCATCAGTATACTTCATATAAGTATCCTTATCAGCACGAGAAGAGTTCCCGATCAGCACCTCGGGAGCTTCTTCTTCCAAGACATAGAGCTTTCGCTCTTGCTTGAGAACAATTCTCAGGTTCCTGTACCAGTCCATGTAGTTGGTCCCATTGAGCTTATCCTTCTCAAGGATGGCTCTCAGAGACAGAGTGGAGTGTGAACCACTTGCCATGGAATTCTACAAGAATTCATGCAGAATAATATCAGTACCAAAATTTCAAAATACAATTTATTTTTAATTTGGACTTCAATTAAAACTCCCACTATTTTTATTCGAAATGATAGCCCTCACAATCAATTCGGAGAGTTCATGCGAGCTACTCTCTTAGTGGACAAGATCCGTATTTCACCAACACAATGAGTCAGCTTTGGCTTTTCTCTCACGATGTGGTTATTTAGGTAGGCAACGCTTGCCAATTGCATCCTCATGCAATTCTTGTATGGTTGGTGAATAACTCCTTATTCGCATCCATCATATGGTGCATGCCAACCCTATGCCTCTAGGCACTCAACCTTTGAGGTCACCTAGTTAAGTTATACCTGATGTCGATAGTGGGATATCACAATTATCCGCTCGCACCCTTACCAAGATAGATTAATGCACCTTGCTTTGGCAAGCCCACACTTCATCGATCGAGGCAGGAAAAGTGTCATCCATCGGAAGGCTTCCAAACACTTAATATTTGATGAAGGGATTTTTTATAATAGGTTAACAATTAACCATGATCAACATTTGATCAATGTGCACATCCACAAAAAAAACATATTTCTAAAATCCACATGCATCCCTTATGTGCAAAACATGGTACTATAAACATTTGATAGAAGAAAGTGCTAAATCTGAACATCCAAACTCTTCTAAATCTTCAGATTTACATGCATTGGACAAAAACAAAGGCAACTCGACTTAAAGCAGTAGACAAGCTTGTCTCTCCTTATTGGATTCAAATTCCAAAACAATACACGGGTTCATTAACCACTCGAGGGACGGTTAATGCTAAGGAGACAACAATTTCTAACAATTAGAAATTACCATGAAATCCCAGACGTTCCTGGCGGGGTTCCAAGAGGCAGAGCCCCTAACCTATGGGTTATGGGCCCACCGATTTCCCTTGGAAAAACCATCAACAATTGATGTTCCGAGATTAAATCTAGACATTTAGAACACTTCTAAATCCCTAGGTTTACACGTACTGGAATAACCTAACTTCCAATACAACAATAATGGCTGAAACCTCCCTCTGATACCACTGTTGGGTTTCTCTATGAGGTTGCACAACAGAAGTACACGCAGTGGAAAAAGTAAAAACAAGAACAACCCAAAAGAGATTTTTGATCGGGCCATGAATGTTGAATCAAGAAGTTAAGAAAAACTAGGTAAAATTACCTTGGTGGCGTTGAGTCACAACTCAACAAAGATGCTCCAATGTATGAGTCCTTGTCAGTGGCGAGTTCCACGTAGAATAGCGTCTACGTCTCTACAGAAATCCACACGAGCGGGAGAACACCGATCTTCATCGCACGAAAGATCGGGAAGGAGATCAACTACACCTTGCACTTCCATGGACTGCTAGGTCCGCTCCAGGAAGAGCAACACAGGCGACTATCGTCGGAGAGGAGGCCGGCGGAGCGAGCGATCGGCGGAACACTTCTGTCGGTGGAACACTGCCGTCGGGGAAATCGGCGGGCTTCTGCTGCTAGGGAGGAATTCTTCCATCGGGCAGTTCTCTCTAGCCTCATAAAAACCTAAGTCCTAATTTATACCAAAGGTATAAACAGACCTAGGAACATCGCTATCCGCATACCACACAAAATAGGGTTTCTGGATAAATTCGTCGAGAATCAGCTTCAGGTTCGTCGAGAATCAGCATCTAGAATCGTCGAGAATCAGCTGCAAAATCGTCGAGAATCAGCTTCTGGAATCGTCAAGAATCAGCTTTCGTCGAGAATCCAATAGTTTGATTCTCGACGAATTGCCTTAGCTGGTGAGCCATACTCGACGATTCTCGACGAATCATTCTCGACAAATCATCCTCGACGAACGATTCTCGACGAATCATTCTCAACGAACGATTCTCGACGAATCATTCTCGACGAATCATTCTCGACGAACCTCCTTGGCAACATTTGCCTGACCCCATTCTGTATGGTGATTGGTAACCTTTACCAACACAGTCAATCCTCCAACTTCTCCACATGCTCTTATGTGTGACCCTACAGGCTCATATCGTGTTGGCAGTGAGATTACATGTTTGACCACTTCTAGATCACCATGGTAACTCCAACAACAATAACATTGTCAAGATCAGAGAGCTGGCATATGCTTATAAGGTTGTTTTGTAACCCGTCAACATAAAGAACCTTAGTGATGGTGACTATGCCATTGGTGATCTTACCATAGCCTTTTGTTACCCCTCTATTTGAACCACCAACGATTACTTTGGGTCCATCTTTTACTGGAGTGTATTCTTTCAAGTTGCTCCTTATCCCAATCATGTGCCTGGAATAACAACTGTCCAAGTACCATATAAGGGTATAGCCACTTAGACTAACCTATAATATACAATTTACTTTACCTTAGGACCCCAATATCTATTGGGCCCTAGGTGTATATTAGTCTGGAACTGAACATGTCCACAAACAAGTTTTATGACTGGTGGACCAACTCTGGTCCTGGCCACATTAGGATTATGCCAGCAGTCAATGGCATAATGGCCTACCTTGCCACAGCACCAACAATAATGTATGTTGAATCTTCTTTTCTATGTAGGCCTTACAGCTGGATTGACTGCAGTCTTGACAGTAATAAGATGTGCATCAACCATTTTCTGATTCCTTTTAGCATGGATTTGACTGAAGGTTAGTCTGCTTTCTGGATTGTGTGGCCTGTTTTTAACCCCATCAGTAGTACAAATCTTTTCAAATAGTGTGCTCTTGATACCATCAGAAATAGCCATATTAGGCAAGCTGATAGACTGACCCTTAGTCAGATTATGTGTTATCAGGTTCTTAAAATTGGCTACAGCGAAATTTTTGAGTGGGGGGTGTGGCACCAAAAATTTTTTTTCCATGATTGGCCATTTGAATTTCTTCCTGGGCAGCCTTAAAGGCACTTACCCTGCTATGTCTTCCACAATGGTTGAGAAAATCTTTTGTTCTACTTGTGGAAGCACCATTCATATAGTGAGCATATATACTTTCCTGGTCATACCTATTTGAAGGGAATATCACCCTCTTGAATGGGATAGGTGGCCTAGATGCTATAGGCACAACTAGAACATTCCCTTTCCCATTGGGATGGAAAGGTCTTGTGTTACCCTTAAAGCCCAACCCCTTCTTACCCTTCTATGAGGAGAAGGAGTCTATTAAGGGAAACACTATATTGGGTTGAGATAAACTGGCCATAATACCTTTCTCCCTCTGGAGCTTTTCCTCAAGATCTCTAATGAGACTATTTTTGCTCTTAATAGTCTCTATCTGGATGCCTGACAGGGTTTTTAGTTAGCTGAGTTCCCTCATTGTCTGATTTAGCACAGAAGTTGTTTCAGCAAGCTAAGTAGCAGCAGGCTAAAGAGACAAAAATCTCTGTAGCCTTCTTATTAGTCAACTTTGCACTTCTTGTAGGCATCCAGAAGTTCACAATATCTATCAATAAGTTGATTGGCATCACCTTCTGAGCCAGAATCATCTTCACTATTAGGTGAAGAGGCTTCTGAACAGAGACTTGTCTCATACCCAGACACTAACTGGATAAGTAATGTACCTTACTTTGACCAGGCTGATCCTGGCTTCCCTCTTCATCATTCATTGCCATCAGCCCTCTACAGTTGTGGGCATCTTCATCCACCTCCGAGTCACTATCTGATAGTGTCATAGGGGCCCTGATTCCTATCCTTACTAGATGATAGACTTATCCTGTTTTAATAGCCTTATCTTTAGCAGCAGCAGCATCAACTATCCTAATGTAGGCTTTCTCTTCTTCATACTCAGATGATGATGAGTCTATCCACCTTTTCTCTTTCTTAGACATAAAGGACTTTTCTTTCTTGCTCTTGTGCTTTTGGTGAGATTTCTTCTCACCATCCTCCCTTCTCTTCACTGGGCAATCAATAATGACATGCCTTGGCTTGCTGTATCAGTAATAGATAATATTAGTAGAATTCTATTTACTAGGTTTAGGTCCATACCAGTCCTCCTTGGAGGATTTCATCCAGTGATGTGCTGAGGAGGAGGGCATGCTCTTCATGTGCTTCTTCTTTATCAGCCTATGGAGCTAGCTGGAGAAGACCGCAAAGTCCTCTTCAGACATGTGCTGTCTGAAGCTTCTGATTCAGAGTAGTCTGAATCTGCTTGTCTTCTTGGAGGAGAAGGGGTCTTCCTCCTACTTTTTCTTATGGCTTAAGCTTTGAAGGCCACAGACTTCTCTTTGGCCTGAGACTTATAGTTTGTCTATTCCTTTTTCCTGACAGTTAACTGCATCTCATATGAGAGCAATTCTCCAAATAAGGTGTGGGGTGGAGTATCACACAGCTTGGCCACTTCTCTGACAGCACATATTTTTGTGTCCCGGTCTCCGGTGAGAGACCTAAGGAACTTATCATTTAGCTCATAATGACTAAAGATCCTTCCTTTAGGTCTTAGTTCATTCATAATCCTACAAAAATTTTCATAGCAGGTGGCTATGTCTTCTCCCTTGGACTGTCTGAAAGCTTTATACTTTTGGTTGAGCATGGACTTTTATAATCCCTAACCTCCTCTGTGCCTTCCATGTAGATCACCAGAGTGTCCCACATTTCCTTTGCATTTGTGCAGTGAATCAGATTCTGAAGGGTAGAATCATCAATTGCACTGACAATGATATTCTAAGCCCTCTTGTCCATGGTGGAAAGAATGACTTCATCGTTTGTCATCTCAGCATAAGTCTTGGGTGTCTGGATATTTGCATCCAGAATAGATACTTTCATGGGGATGAAAGGTCCTTCCTTAACTGTTATAAAGATTCTAGGGTCATCTGCTTCCATGAATAGCCTAACCCTTTCCATCTAGATGCCAAATCCCTCCTTACTGTAGATAGGAAGCTTCATTGCACCCATCTCCTTATAGTTCACTCCTGAACCCATAATGATAGTCAGTAGCTACCTTGGAAGATCACCCAAATGGTTAGATCATTTTTGAGCAACCTCCCTCTGATACCACTTGAAAGTCTTTATTTTCAAGGTAGCTTACAGCCTAAGGGGGGTGAATAGGTTATCTCTCTGTAATTATCCTCTTTTTAGTTTTTCCTTTAGCACTAAGTGTGTTGGCATTAGTTTGCTTTCAAGAACCTACATAGAGAAAAAAATATAGAAAGCACACAGATTTATAGTGGTTCCCCAACTTGTGGGTACATCCACTCTCCTCCCACCTTGCCAACTTCTTGTTGGTCAAGACACTTCTCAAAAACACTGCTCCAAGGAGCATACACCACAGATCCCTCAGGATATCTCAGTCTCCTCTAAGAACTACAAATCAGCCACAAGGGCCTAAACCTAAGTGATCAGCAGATCACCTACCTCAGGCCAAAGGCCCTACACTCAGGCTGGGATTACAGCCCTACCTCAGATCAAAGGATCCTACCTAAGAGAGTTACACTCTCCTACAGCTCAGAAAAATTGCCCTACCTCAGTCCAGTGGCCCTACAGCTCAGATCCAGTTGGATCCTACAACTGAGAGAGCTTTACTCTCCTACAACTCAGACAATATTGCCCTACCTCAGGCCAGTGGCTCTACAGCTCAGTTCTAGCTTGATCCTACAGAAAGATGAAGATTTGAAGGTTTTGACATAGGGAAATTTCTCTATGTCAAAATCTAGGGCTGAGTTATCTCAGAACTATCTTGCTTCACAGCAATAGTTAGAAGTTCTCCCTCTTCTGGAAGAAACTCAGAATGAAGATTCTGATCTTGTTGAAGAACATGGTGAACTTGTGTTCTTTAATCAGCCAACTGAGACCAGTAGAGAATGATGACACTACTTTCTTCCTCTATCAGAAATCTTTCTGATTATGCTGTAGCAGATGTAGAATCAACAGCTTACTGAACTTTTTGTGTTCTTGTAGGAAGACTTCAAACTCTATGTTGGCAGTAATGGCGAGATAGATGAAGTCCGACCGCAACCCTTTTTGAAATTGATATAGCCCTAAAAGTTGTCTTGCGTCTTGGCCCATATCTTCCTTTTGTAGTTCACCGATCAATGGCTCTTAGAGATCAGTGGGGCCCACTTGCAGCTTCCAACTGCACCTTGCTTTAACGGAAGAAGATGTATAGTAGCTTTTTGGCAGAGTTTGTCATTTTTGTAGCTTCTCCGTACTTGATTTGAAATTAGTTGACTTTGTCGATTTCGCTAACGTCATCACCTGTGGACTTAGCCAAAATCGAGCATTAGTAAAATATGCGTTGAGTGAATAAGCTTCACTCAATGCCAAAACACTTAGAAAGAATTCTGTCTATCTAGGCATTGAGTGAGTAAGCTACACTCAACTCCAAAACACTTAGGCAACCATTCTGCCATTAGGCGTGGACAACATTGAGTGAGCACGCCTCACTCAACGTCAAAACACTTGGCCAATCTTTTTACTGTTAGGAATTGACAGCGTTGAGTGAGCACGCCTCACTCAACGCCAAAACACTTAGGAAATCTTTTTGTCATTAGGCGTTGACAGCATTGAGTGAGCAAGCCTCACTCAATGATTTTTACCTTTGCTTATTCTTCATCCTCTTCTGTATGCTTGGCGTTGAGAGCGTTGGGTGAGCATGCCTCACTCAACGTTTTTTGACTTAGCCATTCTTTTTGCTACTTGGTGTTAAGTGTGTAAGCTCCACTCAACGCCAAACTACTTGATAGATTTTATTTTGTTATCTGGCGTTGAGTGAGTGAACTATACTCAATGTATTTGGACTTAGCAAAATTTTTGTGTCTAAAAACTCTGGCTTTGAGAATTAGTCAACGCATTATCACATGGCATTGAGTGAGCTTGCCTTACTCAACGCCTGCGGACTTGGTAAATATTCACAGTTTTCCTATGGCGTTGACTGACTGAGCTATACTCAACAATTATGAAGTTATGGCATTGAGTGAATGATTTTCACTCAACGCCTGTGGACTTAGCCACATTTTTGCTCACTTCTTCTTAGGTTTTTACTGCATTAGCCTGTCACATAGCTTTTTGCTGTATGACATTGAGTGAGTTGACCTCACTCAATGCTATTGGGTTTTTGGGGATGGCACAACACTTGTGCACGCAACGGAAATAAGAATAAGAAAAACCCAAACGAGTTCGGATCTAGCATATTCATGAATCAAGAAGTAAAGCATGTTGTAATAAAATTACCTTTAAGTGATTGAGTCAATACTCAACCTAGATGCTTTAGAAAAATCGTCCGGCCACTTAGCGGTTTGAGTCTTGAGCGCAGAAAGTGTATCCGCGCCTCTACAGGAAATCCACACGATCGGAAGAACCTGTAGCAACTTGTCTCATAAGTTCTAGGTCGGGAGAGGACACTCAGCATCTCCACAGACTGCTAGGCTTGTTGAAGGAGAGGCGATGGCGACACTCGCCAGTATAGGGATCGAACTTGGCGACGGGATCAGCGGAACGCTTCCGCCGGCCTTTAGGGTTATCATTCATTCACACAGTGATGGCTTGTGTGCTTAAACAAAAGAGTGATCGCTTGTACAGTTCATTCCCTAATGTTTCCTATTTATACCCAAAGGGAATAAACAAAATAGCCCGTCACTAATCGTAAACCCCGGCCTTAGATAAAATAGACCTTCGCCAGACAACAGTTTGTTTGGACGAATCGTCGAATATCTACAGGATATACAACGAATTGTCGAGTATCAATTTACACTCGTCGAATCATTGAGTATCTTATAGCATATATGACGAACTCAACGCCATCCTTAGTTGAGTCAAAGCTTGACTCTGTGAAGGCATTGAGTGTACTCAAAGTTGTCAACGCTTTCTGCATCAAAGGCAAGATTCGTCGAACGGCATTCGTCGAACTGCATTCGTCGAATGGCATTCGCCGAACTGCATTTGTCGAAGGGCATTCGTCAAACTGCATTTGTTGAACTGCATTCGGCGAACGGCATTTGTCGAACGACATTCATCGAACTGCATTCATCGAACGGGGTACGACTTCTGCGCCAAAGGCCAGATTTGCCATGTAAACCCTTTAATAGACGAAGGCATTGAGATCACTATATTCCTAAGACCCAGACTCGTCAAATAAACTCCTTTACTTGACGAATTGCTGAGTGGACTCAACACACTCAACGCTTAAGTGCGACAATCGATGAATCAATACTTGATACTCGACGAATCGGTGAGTCAACTCAACACACTCAACACCATCATTCTACGAGTTAACACTTAACTCGATGAAAGCGTTGACTGGTCTCAATGCACTTGACGCTTTTTCCATAGAATATTTTAGTCCCTTTTGCTCATCATATGATCTATACCATACAGATCCAAACTCCCAATTTCTCCACAATCTTATGTGCGACCCTGATAGGCTCATATTTAGTTGGCAGTGAGGCTATATGCTTGATCACTTCCAGATCACTATGGTAGCACCAATAAATGCTTGTGGACTTAGCCACATTTCTGTCTAGCCAATATTTAGGAAAAGGCTAACAAGCTATATTCAATGAATTTAGTCACCTAGCGTTGAGTGAATAGACCTCACTCAACGCCTATGTACTTAAGCGATTTTTCAGCCTATCCATTATCTTCACCTTGTGACTACCTATCGCACTACCTTGAATTCCTGTCTTGTCAATGTTATAAGGACTAGCCTGTATGTATGAACTTGAACATACATTAAATGTACCATTTTGTATGCTCATTGACATATTTGACTTCTTCAAATCTAGGATATTGTTGGCAATGGACCCAAAAATATAGTCTTTTAATAATTATTGGATGCCTATGTTTATGGAATGAAATGTTATTCCCATTGACATAAGATCTTTTCTTTTCTAGGAGCACATACTCCTAAATGCTTGCTTGCGTAAGAAAACATGTCAAGCAAAAAGTATATAGGTAGGGGGTTTCAAAAAAAATTCAAATTTTGATAAAAAAATTTTAGAGCAATTTATAATAGCTTGAAAATTCCTATATTGTGATAAGAGTGAAGTAAAGATAAGTACAGTCTACATATGTTTGGCTATCATAATACGCATGCCTCTATTTATAATAAACCAGAAATAGTGCGCAAAATAAATCCTCTTAAAAAATAAAATGCACAAAATATTCTTTAAAACTTAACCCTCGATATTTAGATTTATCTGTTTATGATAAATAAATGACTAGTAAATTGAAAAACTAGATAACTATTTATATATCAACTCAAAAAATATTTTTTTGGTTTTGGAAAAGAGACAAATGAAGTAGGGGTTTTTTTAATTTATTTTTGAATGATTGATTAAGAAAAATATATACACAAAAGACTTTTTTTTATTTTTATTTTTATATTATTTTTTTTATTTTCTTTTTTTTTGTTATTTTTTAGCAAATATATACATAAATATTGATAAGAAAATATTATGTATATAAAAAAACCTTTTTTTTAAGAATATATTCCCCCATACATATGTTGTGCATAAATATGAAGAAAAAGAAGATATATATACAAAACTGAAAGTAAAATAGAATAAAGAGGCTTTCCTTATTGGAGGTCTGGGAGGCCGTAGGCAAAACCTATAAAAATAAAAGACAAGTAAAAAAATAGATAACTATGGGGTATCTGTTGGGTACATTGGAAAATGTGTACCTGATTTGAAGAAGCCCAACCTAGCTCAATGATATACATCAAGGTGTATTTGATGTTGTTTTAAGTTGACATGTGCAGGTGAAGAATTGATAAAGTATGCAGAAAAATTCTAAGTCCAAGTGTCGACACAGAGGAAGCAGTGTCGACACATAGAAGAAAATAGTCGACACAACACTGGGAAGCAGTGTCGACACATAGCAGTAAGTCTACAACTACACTGGGAAAAAGTGTCGACACAGAAGAAGTAAGTCGACACATCACTGGGAATTTGTGTCGACACAGAAGAAAAGAGTCGACACAACTCTGGGAATTTGTGTCGACACAGAAGAAAAGCGTCGACCTCAGCATTGGGAGAATGTGTCGACACAGAAGAGTATAGTCGATCTCAAGATTGTCGACATCAGCTGAATGTGTCGACACAGAAGAAAATAGTCGACCTCAAGTTTGTCGACACCAGCAGAATGTGTCGACACATTGTGATTAAGTCGACACATTAAAGCAGATTTAAGAAATGAATGTGTCGACACCTGAAGGCTAAGTCGACACTTACTAAGTTATGATTCTACAACAACTGTGTCGACACACAGGACTTGTGTCGACACACTGAAGAGTCAAGACCAAGTTATTTTCAGAAGAAGCTGTGTTGACTCAAAGGCAACTTAGTCGACATCACTGAAGACTGTGTCGACACCAAAGTCAATTGTGTCGACACAGATAGATAGATGGTCTCGACACTTTCTGACAGACTGTTTCAACAACTTGTGGTTCCAGACTAAGGCACAGGACTTGTTTGAAGACTTGACAGCTGTGGGTTACCACCGGTTAACTGAAGCTGTCAGACTTGTCAGAAAACGGTTAGAAACCGGATCAGCCGGTTACCATGAAGAATGTCTATAAATAGACAGATTCAGAAGGAGAACAAAAACCACAACAGATAGTCCTTTTGAATAAATTTGAATCAAAAAGGAAGAGAAGGATCATAATCCAATTCATTTCAAGAAAGTGCTAGTCACTTAAGAAGATCTTCTCCGGGAGATCTAAGAAGACTATCTAAGGATAGATCTAAGAAGAGTTCTAATCAGAATTTAGAAGAATCTTTCAAAGTGCTGGATAGAGAGAGATCAAGCCAGAATTAGAAGAAGAAGAAAGAAACCACCAGTGGATTCTCAAGAAGCTGTTTGGAATCAACTCAGCTAAGTTCATTTTCAAGAAGCTTTGAAGAAGGCTCAGATACAGTTGATTGCATCAGCTGATCAAGAATTGTCTTGGCCTTTTCTCTCTCAACTTTGGCAAGACAGTTTAATAATCTTTTCTATATTTCTATAGGATCTGTTTACACAGATCTGAGTTGTAAGCCTATGTTATAAAGGTTGAGTGTAGGAGTGTTGAACTCTGAGTGGTAGGGCTTTTTGCCTGAGTGTAGGAGAAGGATATTCTCTGAGTTGTAGGCCTTGGGGCAAGGCTGAGGTAGGGCAGTTGTGCCTGAGTTGTAGGAACCAGTTGGGTTCTGAGTTGTAGGATCTGTTGATCTGAGATAAGTGGAAGTTTGGCCGAATCTAGCATACTGCTAGATAGGTGAAGGGGGAAAGTGGATGTACCCAGACCTTGGGGAACCACTATAAAACATTATGCAATCTATGATGTTTTATTTTCTGTGATTGCTGTGTCAATTGTGTTAGATATTGAATTGAATTCTGCCTAGAAGTTTTTATAAGAAAAGCAGAACCTATTCACCCCCCCCCCCCTCTCTAGGTGTTTAGGCTGCCTTGAAAGTTAAACTATCAAGTGGTATCAGAGGCAGGTTCCTCAAAAAGGACTTAACAGTCTGAGGTAGATCTGAAAGGCAGATTCAAGAATCAAGAAGATGGGTTCTGGAGAGAATCATAAGGAGCTGGGGTCTATGAAATTACCCATATGCAAGAAGGAAATCTTTGGGATCTGGAAAGAAAGAGTCAGATTGTTTATGGAGGCATCTGACCAAAGGATTTATATCACAGTACAGGAAGGCCCCTTCATTCCAATGAAGATATCTGTTCTTGATGCAAATATCCAAATACCAAAGACTTATTCAGAAATGACCAAGGATGAAATCATCTTGGCAACCATGGACAAAAGGGCACAGAACATCATTGTTAGTGCCATAGATGATTCAACATTTCAAAATCTGATTCACTACAAGACCTCCAAGGAGATGTGGGACACATTGATTGTCTACATGGAGGGATCTGAAGAAGTAAGGCTGGACAGAAAGTCTATGCTAAATCAGGAGTATGAAAGCTTTAGATAAGGAAAATCTGATAGCATAACTGAGTGCTATAAGAAATTCTATAGAATTGTGAATGAGCTAATCTCCTATGGAAGAGTCTTCAGTACCTATGAACTGAATGACAAATTCTTAAGATCCTTATCAAAGGACTGGGATACAAAGATCTGTGCCATAAGAGAAGTGGCTAAATTGGCAGAGATATCTCCTCCAACCCTGTTTGGAAAGTTGCTATCCTATGAAATGCAACTTATGGTAAGGAAGGAGGAGGAAAGAAACTCAAGAGGAGAGCATAGAGAAAAGACTGTGGCATTTAATGCTGAAGCCACTAGAAAGAGTAGGGGGAAATCACCATCTCCTCCTAAAGGAGTTGAAGAAGATAGTTCTGAAAATTCAAATAAGGGTTCAGAAAGCTGTGATTCAGATGCAGACTTTGCTGCATTCACAAGGCAATTCCAAAGGTTCTTAAAAAAGAAGCAATGGAAGTCTAGGCCTTCCACATCACAGCAAGTTGATGACTATTATCAGAAGAGAAGGTCATCAAGGAAAGAGAAAAGCAGATCAAAGCCCAGCAAAGCCACTACTTCAAAGATTGTCTGCTATTGTTGCAATAGGCCTGGACATGTAGTGGCTGATTGTCCTGACAAAAGGAAGGAATCTTCAGAAAAGAAGAAGACTTATCAGAAAGGCAAGAAGGAGAAATCCTTTGTAGCAAAGAAAGATAAAAGTCTGTCAGACCAGTCAACTTCAGAATCAGGATCTGAAGCTGAAGCATATATTGGACTATATGCTGCATCTGAGGAAGAGGAGTTTATGCAGTTGCTAGACTCCATCAATGAACATCAATGCATGGGTTTGATGACAAGATCAGAAGAGGACATATGCCAGAATCAGTCTGGTCCTAATGAGGTAAACTGTCCTTCCTGTACATCTGTTTGTAATACAAGTGAAGAATCAGCTACATCTGCATCAAGTGATGAAGATGCATCTGGATCTGAAGGAGATGTCTATCAATTGATAGACAAGTATGGGGATTTGTTGCAGGCCCTTAAGAAAAGCAAGAATCTGGTTAAAACACAGGCTCAGAAAATTGCTGAACTAAGGGTAGCAACAACTGAGTTAGAAAAAGTCCTTGATCAAAAATTAAATGAAATTGCCAAGCTGAAGAATATAACTATTATTCAGATGGGCACAATTAATTATACTAATGATCAAGTAAAGAGTCTGGAGGCCAGACTTAGAATTGAAAGGGATTTAGTGGCTAGTTACTCTAAGCCAAAATCTGTCTTACCCTTGATAGATGAATTTGTCACTCAGAAGGGTAAGGCTGGATTAGGATTTAAAGGTAACTCCAGGGCTGGCAGATTCAAGAGGAAAGGCAAAGCCCCTATTCAGCCACTAAACCTTTCAGTCCCCATAAAGTTTAGTAAGGAGAAAGTGCCTTCTAACATATATGATCATGAAGACATTCAAGATCATATTAAGACAAATGTTCTGAAGAACAAAGGTGTTAAGGCAAGCAGGCTTACCTATGGTCATAAACCCAATGGTTTTAAGAAATCAGTAGGTGAAGTTGCAACAGCACCAGCAATGAACAGAAATTCTTCTGACAAGGATGTATCTAGATCTAGATACAATAAGTTTGAATGTTGGTGTTGTGGCAAGAGGGGTCATTTTGCATTGGACTGCTGGTATAACACAAGTGTTATAAAGAATAAGAGTCTACCTGTTAGAAGAGGTTATGATAACTTTATTAATGCTAACCTGAACCAAGGACCCAAGACTTACTTGGGTTCTAAGGGTAAGTAATTCTGTATTGCAGGTGAATCCAAGTAACCATGCCCCTATATGGTACTTGGATAGTGGTTGTTCCAGGCATATGACTGGAATAAAGGGGCTGCTGAAGGAGTATTCATCTGTCAAAGATGGACATAAAGTGATCTTTGGTGGATCTGAAAAGGGAGTCATCAAAGGGTTTGGTAACATTTCTTCTAACCTAATTACTATCACCCAAGTGGCCTATGTAAAAGGTTTGAAACATAATCTAATAAGCATAAGCCAGCTGAGTGATCTAGGATATGACATTTCATTTAGTAAGGATGGATGTCATATCAAAAGGTCAAGTGATCAAGAGATCATTTTGACTGGGTATAGGAAGAGAAATGTATATTGCCTTAATTTTGAATGTGAAAATAAGGCTTCCCCCATTTGTCTTGTAGCTGATGACAATGCTTCCCATTGTGTTAAGTGGCACAAGAGATTGGCTCATCTAAACTACAAGACAATTGGCCAACTCATTAGTAAAGAACTAGTAAGGAATGGGCCTCAAGTTAAGTGTATAAAGGAAGGGGTATGCTCAGCTTGTCAAAAGGGCAAGCAGACAAAATCCTCATTTCAAAGCCTTGAAAACAAGGACTCTGTGAGGTGCTTATACCTCTTGCATATGGATCTTTTTGGTCCTATGCCAGTTCATAGTCTAGGTAGGAAGGTCTACACTTTTGTGGTTGTAGATGACTATTCTAGATTTACATGGGTGTTCTTTCTAAGACAAAAATCTGAAACCCCAAGTGTACTACTTAATTTTGTAAAGCAAATTCAGAATGAACTGAATAGTACAGTGGTCAAAATCAGAAGTGACCATGGTACTGAGTTTCATTCTGAAAGCATAACAAACTTGTGTAAAGACTTTGGGATTTTCCAAGAGTTCTCCTCACCAAGAACACCTCAGCAAAATGGAATTGCTGAAAGAAAGAATAGAACATTAATTGAAGCTGGTAGAACTCTATTGAGTGACACCTCTCTCCCAGAATATTTTTGGGCTGAGGCAGTTAACACTGCTTGTCATGTCATCAATAGGGCTTCTATCACCAAAAGCCACAGAAAGACTCCCTATGAGATTGTGAAAGGCAGAAAACCAAATCTATCCTATTTTAGGATCTTTGGTTGCAAGTGCTATATACTTAACAATGGCAAGTCATATTTGACTAAGTTTGCTGCCAAATCCCAGGATGGGATATTTGTTGGGTACAGCACAAATAGTAAGGCCTATAGAGTCTTTAACTTAACTACTCAAGTTGTTGAAGAATCTGTGCATGTTGTATTTGATGAAACAAGATTAATCAATAGTGAGTTGTCTTGTAGATCAAATGACTCAACAGGTATAAGCAAGAAGATGGACAAGCTCTCCATTGCTGAAGCTTCAAAGGAAGATGGAGCATTGGAAAATGAAGGCTGCTGTCCAGGGGGAGTACATGAGATAATGGAAGCTGATGAAAACCAGGAGGCTCAGCAGAATGAAGAAGCTGGAGATGCTCAACCTGAAGGGAATCTTCCTCCAGCTATAAGATATCTGAGAGATCATCCAACTGATCAGATAATTGGTGATCCAAGACAAGGAGTGCAAACTAGAAGCAGAAATCAAAGCACAGTTTTGCATTCAAGTTTCTTGTCCCAGATGGAACCTAAGAAGTTTGAAGAAGCTATCCAAGACCAGCACTGGATTGATGCTATGCAAGAGGAGCTGAATCAATTCAGAAGATGCAAAGTCTGGGAGCTTGTTCCTAAACCAAGAGGCCACAATATAATTGGCACTAAGTGGATCTATAGGAACAAGCTAGATGAGAGTGGGATAATAGTGAAGAATAAAGCAAGGTTAGTTGCAAAAGGATACAGGCAGGAAGAAGGAATTGACTTTGATCAAACCTTTGCTCCAGTAGCAAGGCTGGAGGCAATCAGAATGTTCCTTGCTTATGCAGCCTACCAAGACTTCAAAGTATACCAGATGGATGTGAAGTCAGCATTTCTGAATGGTGATCTTAAAGAAGAAGTATATGTAGAGCAGCCATCAGGTTTTATAGATTCTCTTAAACCTGATTATGTGTATAAGCTTAGGAAAGCTTTGTATGGGTTAAAACAAGCTCCAAGGGCTTGGTATGAAACCCTGTCTACCTTCCTCATTGAGAATAAATTCTCAAGAGGAAAGATAGACAAAACTCTATTCCTTAGGGAATCCAAAGGAAAGATCATCTTAGTCCAGATCTATGTTGATGACATAATCTTTGGATCTACTGAAAACAACCTTTGTAAAAAGTTTGCCAAACTTATGCAAGGGAAGTTTGAGATGAGCAGTATGGGTGAACTTAAGTTCTTCTTGGGACTCCAAGTAAGACAGACTGATGATGGATTGTCCATATCCCAGTCTAAGTTCACCAAAGAATTAATTAAGAAATATGGTATGGAGTCATCCTCCACCATGAGAACTCCTATGGGAACTAGTATGCCTATATGCAAAGATGAGACAGGTAAACCTGTTGATGAATCATTGTATAGAGGAATAGTTGGGTCTCTACTATATCTCACTGCTAGTAGACCTGACATTATGAATGCAACATGTGTCTGTGCTAGGTACCAAGCCTGCCCTAAAGAATCTCATTATACTGCAGTCAAAAGGATTCTGAGATATCTAAAGGGCACTCCTACTCTAGGTCTTTGGTACCCTAGGAATAGAGATTTTCTACTAACAGGTTATTCAGATGCAGATTTTGCAGGATGTAGAGAGGATAGAAAGAGTACTACAGGTACTTGTCAATTCCTGGGAGGAAGACTAATATCTTGGAGTAGTAAGAAGCAGACCAGTGTGGCAATTTCCACAGCTGAGTCAGAGTATGTTGCTGCTGGAAGCTGCTGTGCACAGCTATTGTGGATGCAGCATCAGCTTAAGGATTATGGTATTCAGGTAAGTAGAACACCCCTTTTATGTGATTCAAAGAGTGCTATTTCTATTGCTAATAATCCAGTTTCTCATAGTAGAACTAAGCATATAGAAATCAAATACCATTTTCTTAGAGAACATGTAGAAAGAGGAGACATCTCATTGGAATTTGTAAAAATAGATTATCAAATAACAGATGTATTTACTAAGCCTTTAGATGAAACCAAATTCAATAAATTCAAAATTGAATTAGGTATGTTAACCATTGATTAATGTATTAACAAAATCATTAACAATGCTATTGAAGTGGTATATAAGTAAGTAAAAGTAATAACAACATAATCAAGTGTTAAAAAGGACACATTGAAGTTACAGAAATTGGCTAAGTAAGAATGTGTCGACACATTCAGTAATAATGTGTCGACACAGAGAAATTATGTCGACAAGTCAGAAATATTGTGTCGACACAGAGAATATGTGTCGACACTTAAGAGTTATATTGTCGACTTAACCAGAAATGTAATGTCGACTCAACCAGGAAAATGGTGTCGACACTTACAGAATATGTGTCGACACTTATCCTTAGAGTCGACACAGAATTTCTGTTTATCTAAGGTATCGACATAACCACAAATTGGTGTCGACACATAGTAGGCTGAAGTAATGTCGAGACAATAGAAGTTTGTGTCGACACATTCCGTCTGTGTCGACACATTTTGACTGTTTTTGGCGCCTTTTGAACTTCTTTCAACTGAGGCTATAAATAGGTCAAAAACTCATTCTGTCGACACGCTTCCAAGGTTTTCGAGACTAAAACCCTGTGTCAACAGTCTATCTTTCTCTCTTCTCTCAAGCTTTCTCGACGAACCGATGGCGCCAAGGATTGAAGACAACATAAATGAAGGGTATGAGTTGGTGCGCCAGGCCTTTGCAGAGGCGCCGCCAGATGTTCAAGGAGTTATCACCCTCCTCTCTGAGTCAGGGTTAGAATTTCTCATCTCAGAACCTACTAAAATCTGGAAGAAGGAGGTGCACGAGTTCTTTATCTCTGCATCAGTCCACTCTACTGGCCTCAAGATTAAGTCCACTGTTCAAGGGACTAAGGTGAAGATTAATCAAAGAAGTTTAAGAAAGATCTTCCAATTGCAAGTAGTTGAGAATGAAGAGGAAGTTCCTATATCTAAGACAAGGGAAGCCCTTCAATGGTGTGGACTGGACTCAGGATTGAAGATTGGAGCTGCATTCAACAGGAAGGGTATGAATCAGCAAGGGAAGTTCTTGTCAGAAGTAGTTGGGAAAGTAATCCTCTGCAAGATAGGTGGACATGATAGGATTTCTGCCTATATGTTCAGCCTGATGACCAGGATTGTATTTACTATTCCTACTGATTGGTCAGGAGTGATCTTTGACAAGATCAAAGAAGGAATCAAGAAGCCTAACATGGCTAGGATCATGAGCCTGTACTTCACTGGAGTGATTCCTGAAGTGATGCAGCAACTGCAAGGGAGTAAGATTAATCATATGAGAAGAATGGATATGAGACTGTTCTCTAGGTGGGATAGGGTGCTGTCCAAGGATGTGCCTGAAGAGAGCAGGCCAGACACCCCTGTGAAATCCCCTACACAAAATCAAGAATCTGAACAATTACAAGAAGACCCACTGAGGACACAGGTTGAAAAACAGCTTGACTCAACTATAGTTCAGGAAGTGTCAACACCTGCACAGATGCAGGGGGAGCCAATTTCCACTCCTGCTCCAAAGGTATCTACTCTTGCTCAGGTATAGGGGGAGCTAATGTATTTTACTATAAAAGACATTGCTCATATTCTTATTACTGCACAGGTTCAGGGGGAGCTAGTGTCCACTCCTACTCCAGATACTACAAATACTGAAGTGCAAGTACAAGAGGAAGCACAGTTAAACTTGTCTCAAGTTTTAACTGCTGCAGAAGTTACAGCTCAACTGGAATTTACTATGGAGGAGTTATTCCCTGATATTGATACAACTGCTGATAAAGTAGGAGGTGGACCAGATATTGAGAAGTCCATAGGTATGGACATTGATCAGGAAGCTGAAGTTGAGCCACAGGTTGAGGGTGAGCCAGTGGATGTTGAAACTGAGCAACAGGCCCCTGGAACAGATACAATTCATCATCCTCAAGAAAGAATTCATGTAGATACTTCATCTGAAACAGAAACTGAAGATGCCAGGGTGGCAAAGAAAAGAAAACTTGTTGTATTTAAGAGAAGAAGCAAGCATTATAAGCAGGCTTTACAGACCACACCTCTACAAGTATCTCCAGCCTTTGATTACAACAAATTTATGATAGATCTACAAGTAAAATTGGATGAACAAAGGATGGCTATGGAAAAGTATGTTGATGAAAATAGCAAGTCACTTCAGTTTGACTTAGCTCAGGATATAAAGTCCATCCAGTTTCAGGTCAACATGCATAAAAAGGAAATGACAGATTGCTTCCACAAGGGTGGCAATGCTGTGATTTATCTAGCTAAACAACAGGAGGCTATTACTACAAAGGTGGATGACATTGCTTTGAAGCAAAGCTATGTTTTGGAAAACCAGCTAAGAATGAATGATAATTTAACTGAATCTCATAATGAGATCATTGAGGAAGTAAAGAAGATTGGTCCAGGTCTGCCTGCAGATAGAGCCAAAGAGAGGGACGAATTTGATAAGAATTTTCAAGCTGCCATTACTTCTGTTAAGACAGCCATCTCAACCTCTCAAAAAGAAATATCTGAAAAGCTTAACAAGTTAAAACCATTTTTTAGAGAAGGTGTGAATTATTTGGATGGCCAAATCAGATTTCAAAAGGAAGATCTAAGAGATCATGTATCTAGAGAAGCCATAAAGGGGGAGAGGATGCTAATTCATGCAGGCTCAGAGCACTCCAAATGGGTGACCAATAGTATCCGAGCCACTTTGGGATATCCCCCATTGTGTGATGATGCTATGGTGGCTGAATCAGGAATACAATCAAATCTACTTGAAGGCAATCAACCTGAGGTTGCCCAAGTCATTTACCCCCCTCCAGATTTTGACATGATTGATCAGAAAGTTCAAGGAATGTATAGTCCTCCAAAGGAGGTTACTAATATTGTCTTTGGAAAGGTTGATAAGCCTGAGGCTACTCTGAAAGAACAGCAAGATGCTCTATTAGCAAAGAAGAAATTCAGAGAGCAGGCTGTACTTAAGCCAGATTATGAGCAGTGGAGTCCTACTTCAAGGAACATAATACTCACTGCATGGAAAGCTGTACAAGATAAAGTTCATGAGAGAGGCAAGTGGTACAATGAAATAGAATGGCAGAAGTATGAGGCAAGACAAGAAGCAATAGTACAATTCAGAAGGAAAGCTAAGCTGGGAAGACTGCCATCAGATGCTAAGGAGCCAAGCAAATACTTCCCAAAGCCTTTTCATTATTTTGAAAGACAAAGGATCAAGGAAGAAGCTCAGAAGAAAGCTGATCTTAAAGGAAAGAAGATAGCTGAAGAATCAGAAGCTCCTGTGACAGCTACAATTCAATCTGGCAAAGGGATTATAATTAGAGAGCCTGATCAATCCTGATTATGTTTTAAGTCCTTTTATAGTGTTTTGTAATGTTGTGATGTAATCATTAAATGTAAAACATTGTAATCAAACATTACCCAGTTATAAACAAAATGTTGATTGGCATATTATAATGTGCATTCTGTGATGAATTGTTTTTTTTATGTTTTGTTTATATTAAAGTATTCCTGTTATGTCATTAATCATCATTTAGTACTGTTTATAAATGGTGTATATCATTGGCTATAGGGGTTATGACTTCTCCAAATAGGGGGAGATTGTTGGGTACATTGGAAAATGTGTACCTGATTTGAAGAAGCCCAACCTAGCTCAATGATATACATCAAGGTGTATTTGATGTTGTTTTAAGTTGACATGTACAGGTGAAGAATTGATAAAGTATGCAGAAAAATTCTAAGTCCAAGTGTCGACACAGAGGAAGCAGTGTCGACACATAGAAGAAAATAGTCGACACAACACTGGGAAGCAGTGTCGACACATAGCAGTAAGTCTACAACTACACTGGGAAAAAGTGTCGACACAGAAGAAGTAAGTCGACACATCACTGGGAATTTGTGTCGACACAGAAGAAAAGAGTCGACACAACTCTGGGAATTTGTGTCGACACAGAAGAAAAGCGTCGACCTCAGCATTGGGAGAATGTGTCGACACAAAAGAGTATAGTCGATCTCAAGATTGTCGACATCAGCTGAATGTGTCGACACAGAAGAAAATAGTCGACCTCAAGTTTGTCGACACCAGCAGAATGTGTCGACACATTGTGATTAAGTCGACACATTAAAGCAGATTTAAGAAATGAATGTGTCGACACCTGAAGGCTAAGTCGACACTTACTAAGTTATGATTCTACAACAACTGTGTCGACACACAGGACTTGTGTCGACACACTGAAGAGTCAAGACCAAGTTATTTTCAGAAGAAGCTGTGTTGACTCAAAGGCAACTTAGTCGACATCACTGAAGACTGTGTCGACACCAAAGTCAATTGTGTCGACACAGATAGACAGATGGTCTCGACACTTTCTGACAGACTGTTTCAACAACTTGTGGTTCCAGACTAAGGCACAGGACTTGTTTGAAGACTTGACAGCTGTGGGTTACCACCGGTTAACTGAAGCTGTCAGACTTGTCAGAAAACAGTTAGAAACCGGATCAGCCGGTTACCATGAAGAATGTCTATAAATAGACAGATTTAGAAGGAGAACAAAAACCACAACAGATAGTCCTTTTGAATAACTTTGAATCAAAAAGGAAGAGAAGGATCATAATCCAATTCATTTCAAGAAAGTGCTAGTCACTTAAGAAGATCTTCTCCGGGAGATCTAAGAAGACTATCTAAGGATAGATCTAAGAAGAGTTCTAATCAGAATTCAGAAGAATCTTTCAAAGTGCTGGATAGAGAGAGATCAAGCCAGAATTAGAAGAAGAAGAAAGAAACCACCAGTGGATTCTCAAGAAGCTGTTTGGAATCAACTCAGCTAAGTTCATTTTCAAGAAGCTTTGAAGAAGGCTCAGATACAGTTGATTGCATCAGCTGATCAAGAATTGTCTTGGCCTTTTCTCTCTCAACTTTGGCAAGACAGTTTAATAATCTTTTCTATATTTCTGTAGGATCTGTTTACACAGATCTGAGTTGTAAGCCTATGTTATAAAGGCTGAGTGTAGGAGTGTTGAACTCTGAGTGGTAGGGCTGTTTGCCTGAGTGTAGGAGAAGGATATTCTCTGAGTTGTAGGCCTTGGGGCAAGGCTGAGGTAGGGCAGTTGTGCCTGAGTTGTAGGAACCAGTTGGGTTCTGAGTTGTAGGATCTGTTGATCTGAGATAAGTGGAAGTTTGGCCGAATCTAGCATACTGCTAGATAGGTGAAGGGGGAAAGTGGATGTACCCAGACCTTGGGGAACCACTATAAAACATTGTGCAATCTGTGATGTTTTATTTTCTGTGATTGCTGTGCCAATTGTGTTAGCTATTGAATTGAATTCTGCCTAGAAGTTTTTATAAGAAAAGCAGAACCTATTCACCCCCCCCCCTCTAGGTGTTTAGGCTGCCTTGAAAGTTAAACTATCAGTATCTCCCATAAGCGCTTTGTTTACCATGTTTCCTAGTAAAGCTCCGGGTTGGCGCTCCGACAGTATCTTTAAAATCTGTACAATTTGAGATTCCAGATTTTAATTGATCCGGTCAGATTCTGGATATTGGACTCATTTATAACGACGTATTTTGTAAGATGTCTTCTATCGGGGCAGGTCGTAGTGGTTGTGATTGTGGTGGTGGTGGTTGTGCAAATCTAATTGGACTTGCAGTTGGCGGACGTTGAGCATTATTGGGGTTGCTCCATGATAAATTTGGATGGTTCCTAAATCCTGGATTATAATTATTAGTATTATTAATATTTGGGTTATAGGTAGGAGATTGATATGGATTCCCCATATAATCAACGCGCTCTTCTATTATATTATTATTTTAATTCCAATTTGGGGTAGTGGAGGAAGTCAACATCTCTACTACTTTCCTAGTTAGATATTCGACTTACAGTGCTAAATTTGAAGAAGCATCGAGCTCGTAAAGCCCAGCGAGTTTATTAGGTTGTGACCTAAGCACATTCCATTGGTAAGCATTCATGGCCATTTCCTCAAACAATGCTTGAGTGGCCTTGGGGGTTTTATTATTTAAAGTTCTCCCGACGACAGCTTCAATCATTTTTCTGGTTTGGAAATTCAAACCATTATAGATGTCTGCTCTTGGAGCCAAGATGGCAGTGCGTGATGTGGACACCTATGTAAAAATTCTTTAAAGCATTCCCAAGTCTCATAGAGAGACTCGGACTCTCCCTGAACAAAGGAAAAAATATCAGCATGAAGTTTAGCAGTTTTAGCAGGCGGAAAATACTTAGTTAAAAACTTTTTGGTCATCTCAGCCTAAGTAGTGATGGATCCTCTAGGTAGAGAACTTAACCACTTCTTGGCTTTCGTCCTTAATGAAAAAGGAAATAAGCGAAAACAAATGGCATCATCAGTGAGGCCATTTATTTTAAATGTGTCGCATATTTCTAGAAAATTTGACAGATGAGTGTTAGGATCTTCATCTAGCAATCCATCAAATTGTATAGAGTTTTGAATCATTTGGATTATGCTAGATTTGATTTCAAAATTATTATTATCAATCGTTGGACACACGATACTTGACTCGATGTCGTCCAAGTTCAGCCTCGCATAATAAGACATAGTCCTTTGCGGGGCCGCGACTGGTGTAATGCCCCAAAACTTAAAAGTGAAACGGGCGGTGTTCGAACCAAGTTCGGGTCTTGGTAGGGTGAACACAGCCTATGACACAGGCTTGTCACATGGCTATGTCGTGCTCGGGTAGTCGAGTCGAGGTCGACGAGCATTGAGTGCTCGAACACGGCCTGTTACACAGGCATGTAACAGGGCGTGTCAGGCACACGGCATGTGACACGGGCGTGTCACATGGACGTGTACTCCTCTGGAAGTTTGGTCCTGTGTTGACTTGGGACACGGCCCGGAACATGGGTGTGTACTGTATGATACAGGCGTGTTAGATTCGGCACGTGCGTGTGGCCACCCGTATCCTCCAAGAGTCGTGGCGGTTGGCATGGCGGTTATTCGTGACACGCCCATGGTCACGGGTGTGTCGATGACCCGACACGGGCATGTCAGGTTGGGACGCGGGCATGTCCTAACCCGTGTGCTTTTTTGTACTCGACAATCATGTCTGTATCGAGGCACATGGCCTGGGACATGGCCATGTGCAAAGCCGTGTTCGGCCAAAGATTAAGAGAATTTAGGAAAATGTGAATCGTTCGTTTTCTTTAAACAAGATCTGACGGCCCAGATGAGTTCCTGCCTTCTTAAGTCCGGGAATAAAGGATTAATTCCTCATTTCCTCATAAGTTTTCTCTTTCTAAGAAGTTAGAGAGAGGAGAGAGCAAGGAAGAGGGAAGGGGAGGAATCTGGCCGCCGGCGGAGCATCAGAGCACGAACTTGAGAACCGAGACCAGATCCGTGGAGAGAATTCCCTTGCGAAGCCTTTCATCCAGCTAGTTCTTCATGGCGCCAAAGCAGACTTCAAGGGTAACGATTCTCAACTTGAGCATGTGAAGCTCTTCTTCCTTTGCATAGGAAAACCCTCTCACGCGATTGTGCGGTGAGTTTGCGGTGTTCCTTGGGGTAGATATGTAAAGTATCCCTTGTTTAGAGTCCGGAATCATAGTACAGACATAGGCACTGTGTGTGAAGCCTACCCAGACGTGTTTGTCATGATCGGTGATGTTGCATTGCATGAGTGGCCGGAGAAGACTCCGTGCCTTTGATTGTTTTCCGGTTTCTACGCGGTAGATTGCAGTAGGGATCCTTGGGGATTAACTCACAAGGCGCACTCGAAAAACTGGGCGGAATCGTAATTTAACTAACTTGGCGTCCGGGGAGCCAGCCTTGAACATAACTTGGTTATGTGATGTTTGGGAATGTTTTAGGATCCGGGTGAAGCTTGACCCGCACGTATGTCTTAAAGTGACTAGGCAGTGTGAGCAACGGGCGGGTGGAAACGGACCTGAACTTTGCGGTTTGGTGCTAGAGGCCCTAAAGTGGAACTGGTCGTTTGCATAGTCGGGAGTCTTGGACTGCGGTCGGAAAGACTCAAAAATGCTCACAATGTTTGCCATCCCAAGGATGGTAGTGAAGCCACAGAATTGACCGGATTCACTTAGAATGTGCCCTGAGTGCACGAGGTGTTTGGCCGAGCGAGCCTATACCTGTGGCGAAATATACTTATGCACTTAAAGGTTTAGCTGGGCTAATTAAATGCAGGGAAGGAGCACCGCCGTCCCGATTAAGGGGAGGGGTCGTTATAATTTGGTCAGCCTTATCTGACCGTTGCTTATTTTGCCACTGTGCAATGGAATGTTGCTTGCAGGTGCTGCGGAACCAAGCGCCAAGTAGTGGGCTGAAGCCCAAGTTACTGAGCTGGCCCTCGAAGGACAAAGCGAACTGTTGTTTTACTTTTGTCATGTGCGGCCGGCCTGTGAGCCGATGTATGTAAAACATTATATTTTCAAGTGAACATTTATAAGGCCTTAAGTCCAAGTACTCTTTTGTGTATTTGTTGTATTTCATTCCTGTGGTGTATATTGGACATTCATGCCGCTGTTGTGCAAATTTTGGGTTCTCTTAAACTGTTTAAAAGCTTCTGCTAGAATGCTCTTTGTTAGGGCGAGTAGGTTAGTTTTTGGTATTATTCTGTAACCCTTCCGACTGTCTGTGGTATATGGAGTCAGGTTCCAGCTGGACCTTCTGTTATATGCCATGTAATATCCCATTTCCAACTAGACCCCTAAGAGTGGTTTTGTCATGACAAAACCCTAGGAAGCCCAAGAAAGAGTCAAGTGGACCTGGTGGCGTTGATAGAGGCACTATGGTCTGCAAATAGTAAACTCCAAAACCTTGGTTTAAGGTGATCATAAAGCTTCACCAAGACTCTAAGACCCCACCCATACCTTTATAACCCTAGTAAGGGGTCAATGGGTCACTAAGGACCCATGGAGGGCAGCCAAAGGACCTGAGTTGACCAAAATCAACTCTAACCCTAATTGGGTCAAACTGACCTACACAACGGTCAATTGCAGTCTCTTAGCCAAATGGACCACCCCTATACCTCCATAACCCTAGTGAGGGTTCAATGGGTCACTAAGGACCCATGGAGGGTAGTCAAGGGAGCTAAGTTGACCAAAGTCAGCTCTAACCCTAATTGGGTCAAACTGACCTACACAAGGGTCAATTGCAGTCCCTTAGCCAAGTGGACCCCACCCCTACCCTCATAGACCTAGTGAGAGGCCAATAGGTCACCAAGGACCCATTGGGACCAATCATAAAGGCTAGGTTGACCAAAGTCAACCCTTGACCTAAAATTGTCAAAGTGCCCTAGTTAAGGGTCAAGTGGCCTCCAAGGGCCAATCCAACCCCACCTTGACCCTAGGGGAGGCTAATGGGTCACCAAGGACCCATTGAAGAAACCACAAGGACCAATTTGACCTAGGTGGGCCCTAGTCCAACTTTCGGTCAAGTTAGCGGGCTAACTCAAGCTCAAGCCCATTGCAATTGGGTTAACCTTGACTTAGGTGACCAAATGGACTTGTGGGCTGCCATAGGATAGGGAGGAGCCAAATTTCAGGCTTGGTGACTAGGAGAGAGAAAGCCACCCATGGAGGAGAGAGGAAGAGAAGGAAGAAGAAGGAAGGAAAACTTTGTGCTCCTCCTCCCCCCTCCCCAACCTCCCCATTCAATTAAGAAGAACAAGGGGGAGTGCAGCAGCCATTTTGGACTGGTTAGAGCAATCTCCACCCCCTACCAACCAAGCCGCCATTGATGACCATGGCCAAAAATGTCACAAGGCATTCAGCCACCTAACTCCCCTCCTCTCCCTCTTTAAAAGCTTCACTGAGGTTCAAGGAGCATTTCCCACACTTTACCTGAAGGAGCCAAGCAATTTCCTGCATTTTTGAACATGTCGACCACCACCGGCCACCACCATGCCAATCCGACGATCAGCATGGCTACAGCCGCCACCACAGGTCCTCCTCCACTCCTTCTTGCATGGGTAGATCGTAGGGATCATTAGAACCAAGGTTGGAGCTCAATTGAGCCCAATCGAAATTTAAAATTCATGGTTTTTCCATGGTTTTTCCGCTTGTCGGGATCGCCGGAGCAGTGCTCCCCGGCGGCCGTGCCGTCGCCTGGAGGTAGCCCCGACCACCCCGAAGGTGTAGGCGACGGTTGTAAGACCCCCTTTTTTTTTTCTTTTTCAACCACCGGGGTCTTAGGCCCAGAACCGCCGCTTTGCGGTGACACCTTCACGTCCTGAAGGGTCATCACCACAAGGCGCCGATTCTGCCGGCCAAATCGATCACAAAAAGTAGCACAATTATTGAAGTAATAGTAAACAGTCCACAATAACAAAAACCACATATATAAATAAGTAAGCTCCACGAAGGGAGTGTCCACAGAAACATCAGAGTACTATAAATACGGGCTTATGCCCGGTACAAAATGTCCTCACTACAAGTCTCTCATGCGGAAGCGAAACAGTAAACTACTCAAGGATCGAGACTCACGGTCCCGGCTGTGTGAACTCCGGAGCTAGACTGCCCCATCTCTAGGCGCACCGATCTCTGGGGCTGCTCCTCCATGCTGGGCTCCACGATCCCCTAAATGATGCGGTTCGAAAACCGTTAGTCATAAAGACTAAGCCCTATCATCCCCTACCCCTTCCCCCCCATGGCTCCTAGGTACCGAGCGGAGAGGAAGAAAGGGAAGGACATGAAGGTGGAGATTAACATGAAAACAGATGGCAGCGGAAACTAATCTAGCAAGTTGTATTAGGTGAGCAGTTAATAAGTTGTTGTAATAGGTCTAGCAGTAAGAAAAGCAATTAAATGAATTTAAACCTTCACTTATGCGAGAACACATAAGCAAAGGGATCTTTTACAAGGCTCCCATCGTATAAGTGTCCCATACCACTTATACCTTGGGGTGTCGGTTATCAAACAGCAGGGGTTATTATATATTGAAAATAACCTTTGATTTATAAACTTGCCCACACAAGCTTATAGACCAAGGGGTCGTTTTGCAGGTCCTAATGTATAAGCGTCCCATTCCACTTATACTTTAGGTGTC
Source organism: Platanthera zijinensis (assembly GCA_039513925.1). NCBI lineage: Eukaryota > Viridiplantae > Streptophyta > Magnoliopsida > Asparagales > Orchidaceae > Platanthera > Platanthera zijinensis. The sequence continues at coordinate 42,754,386 of CM077083.1, forward strand.
AAGGTTGTTATGAATGATTATGAAATGCAACTATATGGTGGGTATGTTATGTCATGCAGTGCAACTCACACACCCGACTCTGTGCACACAGACCTTTAGTTCCCCCTTTCGGAGCCGTTACCTCCCAGGATACCTCCGTAGTGGCAAACGGAAGCGGTGGGTTGGGCCTCGCCCACCTCCAAAACCAGTAAAGCACACTGGTCTGACCTATCGTACGCCCTCAACGCCTGGTGCACGAGGCGGACTCCTGCGTACTCTTGCCGACTGGTCCGCCGGACTTCTGTTGGCGAAGTGTTAACCACCTCGCCGAGTCAACGATATCGGTGTCGGTGCAATCGAACTCCCCGATATCGAAAGACCCACCACCTTAACTTTCCTATCTTATGCACATGCAAGTTTAATCGCAAACAAACAGAACCGAGCCGAAGCTCCCCGGACCAAAACGTCCGTCTCCAAACAAACCGAGCCGAAGCTCCCCGGACCATCCGTCCGTTTCCAACCCAACCGAGCCGAAGCTCCCCGGACCATCCGTCCGTTTCCAACCCAACCTTCCTGTGCCAACAGTGTTGTGAAGAGTGCAGCCCTAGTTGCTAAGTTACTCTTGTCGATTTGTTATTACAGTTTACGTTAGCCCAGGACTGCCCCCGGTATACCCCGTGAAGGGCTCTCAAGGGGCACTAGGAACCAAGACGGTGCATTACGGCCCGAAGTTCCCTTTCGCAAGGCACTTATTGTTATTGGTTGTTTTCCCTTAGCCCGATTCCCTTCTCATATTACGATAGACTATCCTAGGGTGATTTTTAAACCTTCCACTCCTCGGGAAAAGCGATCTTTCGCCAAACCCGAGCACCTCTTAACTCTAACTATCACCACTACTCACTACTCTTTATATCTTCATCAGATCATGTTTTATTGCTTTTCACAATTTACTAAATGCAGACCGACCTAGGCTACATGTCGAACCGGTTATGCAAGGATCGATTACTCATCCAAATGCCCTAAACTATTTACTGGAGACTTATCTTGGTATAAATAACCTAAATCCAGAAAAATGGAAATTTTCCTAATTTATTTGGCATTTAATTAAATTCCTCGAAAATCTCAAGGGCCACCGGTTTGAACATGAACTATCCTAATTATTCATGCAAGATGTCCAGCAAATTTATGATAATTAGTAGGCTATCTCAGAAGGCTAAACCCTAAGTATCATAATTTTTTTATCATCAAAATGACATGTAAACTATTTTGGAATTAATCTCTAATTTCTATAGTTTATGAATCAAGTACAGCAAATGTTCTTCCAAAAATTCTAAATAAATTATGACATGATGATTAAGGCCTAAAATTAGCACTGGCCAAGTTTCATAATTTTCCAGCAAGTATTTTATCCATAATTAATTTTTAAACATAAAAGCCCTTCCAATCTTTTGTGAATAATGTACTAGATTTACTCATCATAAAATTCTATAAAAATTCAGGGATCAATGTTCTACTAGTCAAGATCTAAATCCAGAATTTTAACTGATTATAATTAATGTAAAGCCTCCAAATAATTGAAACAACAAATTGGGCTAATAGTTCTTTAACACATGAAGTATAATATAAATTAATCATAAAATTCCAGAAAAATTACCATAAGTCTAATACATCCTAAAACTCCCTCCTCCCGAGTTTCATAATTTTTGGATTAGCTTTAGTGCTTAAAATAACTAAATTACGTTTCCATCCTAATCCTACATCTCAACTTGTGAGGTACCTAATTACCTCCAAATCCATCACTATCTCAACCAGAGGGTTTTCATCCTATCATCCCCCTCTCCTCCAAATTTCAAGGGCATACAAGAGCTTTTGCTCCTATGTCCTTCACAAACCTCAAACTCCCACCCGTTGGAGTTGAGCCAATCTCTCAGGGTAAAATCCACCCTAAGCCACACCATGATACCCAAGAGGGTAGACATAGTCCCAACAAATCCGTGGCCAACTCATCAGCCTCTTTTGAGGAGATTTGTCCACTCCACCCCCAATCGTACTTTTTCCCAAAGTACCCCTCGCCAAGACCTATCTAGGACTTGATACTTCCCTATTCAAAACTCGACCATTCGAGTTGAAATTTTGTACAGATCTTAATATTGATGCCAGGGACCACCACCCAAAATTTGGGGGAGTTTGGACTTAATTTCATCCCCTAATTAATTTTATATTGTTTATTAAATTTTTACAAAAACTTTAGGCAAAAGTTCTCTAAAAATTCTCATTTTTGGACAGCCTCTCGATGTACATATTATAGACCTCCAGTCCAAATTTCAAGTCATTTGGACCTGTTATGAACCGTAGGCAACCAATTCAATTTCTGGTTAGCCTAGGTCTTGATCCCACCAAAATGAGTGCTGTGGTCAAACCACTCACCCAAATTGAATAAAATCAATTTTATATTAAAGTAGACCCAGAGGGCTACAACTTTTGTGTCTGGTCATTTTTCCTAAATCGGCCTCTAAGTGCCTCATTTTGCAGCCTCAAAAATACATTCAAATAACCTATTTTTCCATTAAGTAATATATAATAATCTATGTATTATAATATAATCTACTGTTCATCTTCTTCATGAACCCGAAAACCAGACACAGGAAAAATCATTTTTCCTGTAAACATTCCGTGATCCGTTGCCGGCCGTCCGGTCACTTCCCTGGCCAGCCACCACCACCACCACCTCCGTTGAGGCGATGGCTAGCGGTCGGCGGTGGTTTGGCCGCCGGAGGTGGCGGTTTCCGGCGAACTCGAAATATCTTTTTCATGGTTTTTCCATGAAAACGAGAGATGGATCCGGCTCCGTTGAGCGCGAATCTCCTTCCTAAGAATCCTAAGATCTACCCATGAAAGAGAAGGAGTAGAGGAGGACCTTGTTCGCGGTTTGGAGGCGAGAAGAGCGACGAGGTGCCATGGCGCGGTGGTGGCGTTGCTGAACTCCTCTTTACAGCAAGAACAAGGATCTGCTTCGTTTGCTTGAGCGTGTAAACCTCTCCTCTTTCCCTAAGTGGGCTTTTATAACTCAGGAAGTGGGAAGATGAAATGGTAACCGCCATTATGTCTTAACGTTTCAGTTACGGTGAAGGGATAAGAAACGGTGGAAACTGAACAGGTGCGTCCAGCTGGCGGTTTTCTATTGGACCACCTTTTCCTCATTTATTTTATAATTACAGAAGGAAAACGGCCGGTAGTTACTCCTGGTGTAACTTCCCAAGCCAGCATTTATTTCCACGCGCGTTAAAATTATTTTGGGCCTGAACCGTCGTTTCGGCCAATGTCACGGGCGTGACACATAGGTCACGGGCGTGACAGGCCCGGGTAGCCCATTTTGGGTTCGACGATCGTCGAACTGAGATCGACGATCGTCGATGGATGGTCACGGGCGTGACATCTTGGGTCACGGGCGTGACAGGCCCGAACAGCAGATTTCGAGGTCGACGATCGTCGAATTGAGATCGACGATCGTCGATGGGGTCACGCCCTAGGTCACGGGCGTGACACTCATGTCACGGGCGTGACAAGCCCGGGGCGCAAGCTCGACGATCGTCTCACGGCGATCGACGATCGTCGATGGGGTCACGCCCCTAGTCACGGGCGTGACACCTTGGTCACGGGCGTGACATGCCCCGTCAGCACGATCGACGATCGTCTCGTGGAGATCGACGATCGTCGAAGTAGTCACGCCCAAGTCACGGGCGTGACATCTTGGTCACGGGCGTGACATGCCCAGACAGCGCGTTCGACGATCGTCTCGTGGGGATCGACGATCGTCGAAGTAGACACGCCCAGGTCACGGGCGTGACGGGCCGGTCACGGGCGTGACCAACCCGTGACCCGCAATACTGGTCGCTTTATTTCCAATTTTGGGCTTCCTAGGATTCCGTCACGACAAATCTGACTCCTAGGGGTCTAGCCGGAAATGGGATGTTACAAATCCCAATAAACAAAACAAAAATTTCGTCCCCGAAATTGAGGTTGAGCCTACGGGGATTTCTATCGGAACGAATTAATCTTGTAACATCCCATTCGATCTTTCTATTGGGTTCAGGCGACTGTTCGTTTGATAACGAAGGCAATCTCCCCAATAAACAAAAGATTAGCCCCTACCATTCTGATTAAGTGCGCAAGCCTAGGTCCTAGATTTTCCTTATCTAGCCTTAACATTCCAAGACAAGAAGGCAGTCTATAGTATACCGAGAGGTGGTGAGATGTACCTGACTGAACAACTCCGGGTATCTTTGCCTCATCAGATCCTGCGGTTCCCAGGTGTGCTCCTCCTGACCGTGGTTTCTCCACAGAACCTTGACTAAGGGAATCTTCTTGCGGCGCAAGATCCGCACTCCTTTGTCATCGATCCGAACCGGCTCCAAGTGAACAGATCGGTCTGAAGCTACCGGCCCTTCTGTGGTCAAAATTCGCTGCTCCGGGCGTAGTAGAGCCCTTCTCAGCGAAGAGATGTGGAAGACGTCGTGTAGAGCTGCCAGCTCTGGTGGCAACTCTAGCCTGTAGGCTAAGGGTCCGATCCGCTCCAGGATCCGGTAAGGGCCCATGTACCTAGGGCTGAGTTTCTTCCTCCGACCGCGCACCCGTGAGACTCCGTGCATGGGCCGGATCTTCAAGAACACTCGATCTCCTACCCGGAACTCCACCTGACGATGCCGAGCGTCATAGTATTTTGCTTGTCTGCTCTGCGCCTCCAGCATCCTATCTCTGATCAGCCTCACCTGAGCCTCGGTGTCTTCAACGAAATCCGATCCCAGCAGCTTCGGATCCTCGTCCTGAACCCAAGAAAGCGGGGTCCTACATTTCCTTCCATACAAGGCCTCATAAGGCGCCATCCTGATGCTGGACTGGTAGCTATTATTGTAGGAGAACTCGACCAAGGGTAACATCTTCTCCCACGGCTCCCCTCGGTCTAGTATACACAGCCGTAGTAAGTCCTCCAAGGTCCTATTGGTGCGCTCGGTCTGCCCGTCCGTCTGAGGGTGGAAGGCCGTGCTAAAAGTCAACCGGGTGCCCAAATATGCCTGCACTGACCGCCACTCCCTGGATGTAAACCGTCCATCGCGGTCCGACACTATCGTCCGGGGCACGCCATGATATCGGACATACTGCTCCACAAACTTCCGTACCAGCACTCCCACCGAGTCATCCTTCCTGATCGGTATAAAGCGGGCCACCTTCGTCAGCCGATCGACAATCACCCAAATCGAGTCGTTCCCTGTCCGAGACCGGGGAAGACCATGTATAAAATCCATCGCTATGTCGTCGAACTTCCACTCCGGCACCGGGAGTGGCTGCAACAGTCCTGCGGGGTTCCTGCACTCCGCCTTCACCAACTGACACGCCTCGCAATGGGTCACGAAGTACGTAATGTCCTTCTTCATGCCCGGCCAAAACATCGTCATCTTCAGATCAGCGGTCATCTTTGTGATCCCCGGGTGCACGGAGTACCGGCTGCAATGCGCCTCCGTCAAAATATCTTCTCGGATCTGGCCTCCTGCTGGTATATATACTCTGCCTCTGAAGTGGAGCAACCCGTCCCTCAGGGAATAATCCCCTGTCGAACCTTCCTCCAAAGATCGGAACATCGGCTCTGCCCCCGCATCTGTCCTCTGTCCGTCCCGAATGCGATCCCGAATATCGTCAATGGCCACTATTGATGCCAGATACTCCCTATACAGATCTGGGTCATCCTCGGACACTAGGGATATCTGCATGTCTCTGAATGACTGGACCAGCTCCATAGACATAACCTGGGGCCCAGCTTCGGAAGTGGCCGCTCTCCGGCTCAACGCGTCGGCCACCACGTTTGCCTTCCCTGGGTGGTAGTGCATCTCATACTGATAATCTGCCAAGAACTCCACCCAGCGCCTCTGCCTGATATTCAGCTCCTTCTGAGTGTCCACGTATTTCAAGTTCTTGTGATCGGAGAAGATGTCGCAGTGGACTCCATAAAGGTAATGACGCCAGACCTTCAGAGCAAAAACGACCGCTCCCATCTCGAGGTCGTGCACCGGGTAGTTCCTCTCATGGGTCTTCAGCTGGCGGGAGGCATATGCTATGACATGTCCGTTCTGCATCAGCACCGCTCCCATCCCTTGGTATGATGCGTCGGTATACACCTGGAATCCCTCCCTTCCGGATGGAAGGGCCAGGATAGGGGCCGAGATGAGTCGGTCCTTCAACTCCTGGAAAGCCGCCTGGCACTGCGGGGTCCAAACAAAAGGTGCCTCCTTCTTTGTCAAAGATGTGAGGGGGAGGGCAATCCGAGAGAACCCCTCCACGAACTTCCGGTAATAACCGGCAAGTCCCAAGAAACTGCGTACATCAGTGGCTGTCCTCAGCTGCGGCCAATCGCGAACTGCCCGAATCTTTGCTGGATCTACTGATAACCCGGCTCCGCTGATGATGTGGCCTAGGAAAGCCACCTCCTTCAACCAGAACTGACACTTGCTGAATTTTGCATAAAGACGATGCTCCCGTAACCTCTCCAAGGTCAGTGCCAGATGCCGTGTATGCTCCTCCTCCGTCCTAGAGTAGATCAGGATGTCGTCTATGAACACTATGACGAACACATCCAAGTAAGCCTCGAAAACCCGGTTCATGAGACTCATGAACGCCGACGGAGCATTCGTGAGCCCAAAGGGCATCACGGTGAACTCATACAGGCCATATCTGCTACTAAAGGCCGTCTTCGGGATATCCTCCTCCTGGATCCGCAGCTGGTAGTATCCTGATCTCAAGTCCAGCTTCGAGAAATAATGGGCCCCCTCCAGCTGGTCAAATAATTCGTCTATCCGTGGGAGCGGATAGGTATTCCGGACGGTCAGCCTGTTTAGTGCTCGATAATCGATGCACAGGCGGAGTGTCCCATCCTTCTTCTTCACGAACAGGACCGGAGCTCCCCATGGCGAGGAACTCGGTCTGACAAAACCTGCCTCCACCAATTCCTGCAACTGGGTCCGAAACTCTGCCAACTCCTTTGGGGCCATCCGATAAGGGGCCCTAGACGCCGGCTTGGCCCCCGGCACAAGCTGAATCTGAAAATCCTGCTCTCGGTGTGGTGGTAGTCCTGGCAGTTTCTCCGGAAAGATGTCAGCGAAATCTCGCACCACCGGGATGTCTGTCACCGACTCCTTAACCTCCGCCATCTCAAATAGAATCTGATATACCTCCTCTCCCTGCAGATGGGCCTTGACGGCCTGTACCGAAGATAAGAGTATACGAGAGACAGGTCTTATACCTTCAATGGTAATGAAAGAGTCCCCGTGTCTCACGGTGATCCTCTTTGCCTGGCAGTCAATCTGGGCATAGTTCCAGTGCAGCCATACCATGCCCAGGATCAGGTCGTAGTCCGTCAGCTTCAAAATCGTCGCTGGAGCCTCGAACGCTTTTCCACCAATTTCTGCCTCCATATTGCAGTGATCCGTGGTAAGGAGCTCAGATCCATCCGGTAGTCGCACCCTCATCCTCGAGCCTGTGAACCGCTCCACACCTTCCAGTCCTTCCACGAACGACTCCGACACAAAGGAGTGAGTAGCTCCAGTATCGAACAGCGTGCGGGCAGGCTTGCCGCTGATGAAGACTATACCTGGGGTGATTAGATTTTCATAGGGTTCTATAACGAGTTTTTACTTTCCTTGCTATCAATCTAGTGCGATTCAAAGTTTTAACAACTTAAAGGGGAAATTCTATGAAAACAAAGAAGCATTTCGGCATACCTGCGATGACCTGCTCCGGATTCCGCGGCTGTGCAAGGTCCAAGGCATATACCTGCTCTCTTCCCTGTCTACGATCTTCCCCCTGGTATCCTCGACCACGACCGCGTCCTCGGCCACCATAATGCTGAGCTGGTGGGCCGCCCTGATGTGCTGGAGGTGGCGCCCCCCTCATGGGGCAGTTCCTCCGAATGTGCCCAATCTGATGACAAAAGTAGCACTCTGGGGGATACGCCATTCCCCCGGGTCTCGGCATCTCCTGCATCCGAAGGGGTGGAGGGGCCAATACCACCTGTTCCCTCGGCTCCGGCCTCACGTCCTGACGAGGCTGGTCCTCTGTCCTCCTCCCCTCAGGTACAACACCTCGCCGCTGGTCATTCCTTCCTCTTCGTCCCTGATCCTCTGCTGGCCGTTTCCGGCCTCGGGTGGTGTGCCAATCTGCCTCAATCCTTTTGGCCATCTCCAAAATCCGGGAGATGGGCCCGTCAGATATAAACAAGAGGGCCTCCCTCAAGTCCTCACGTAGGCTTTTGTAGAACCTCCTGATATTCCCTGCCTCATCCAGCTGGTAGGAATCTGCGTATCGAGCCAGGTGGTCAAACTCTCGATGGTACTCCACCACGGTCCGAGTACCCTGCTTCAGCTGTAAGAACCGCTCCTCCAAATCATCCCTAGCCGACTGCGGAACGAAATGCTCCAGCAGTGCGGCCCTGAACTCCTCCCAAGTGATCTCCGCAACCTCCCTATCAGCAAATGTCGTGTCCAACAGCGTCTTCCACCACCTCTTTGCATGGGACTCCAGGCAGGAGACAACCATAGCCACCTTCTCCTCCCATGGACACCGAATCCCAGTCAGCATCTCGTACATGATATCCAGCCATTCCTCCGTCCGAACAGCCGACTCTGTCCCTAGATAGGACGGGGGAGAAAGACCCCGGAAGATGCTGTGCCAGTTGGCCCCCAGATTGGGCTGCGGAACCGGAACCTACTGGGCCCTGAAGGCCTCCAGAATGGCAGTCAGGGTCTGACCCATGTCTGACTGAAGGAAAGGAGTGGGGGCCGGTGGGGGTGGTGCAACATCCTGAGCCTGTGGAACTCCACCTTGAGGCGTAGTCCGTGCTGGAGGCTGCGTAGCAAAAACACACGCTGAGAAAACGTTCAAATACTACATAAAGGTGGACAAATTATATGTGATCCCCATATGGGCACACCACTGCTTCCGCTGCTTAGTTTGTCCCCAAACTAAACTCGAGCGGGGGTGACCCAGGGTTTGTGGACTGCTACTTCCTTCTGATCGATGTTTGCTCTGATACCACTTGTAAGACCCCCTTTTTTTTTTCTTTTTCAACCACCGGGGTCTTAGGCCCAGAACCGCCGCTTTGCGGTGACACCTTCACGTCCTGAAGGGTCATCACCACAAGGCGCCGATTCTGCCGGCCAAATTGATCACAGAAAGTAGCACAATTATTGAAGTAATAGTAAACAGTCCACAATAACAAAAACCACATATATAAATAAGTAAGCTCCACGAAGGGAGTGTCCACAGAAACATCAGAGTACTATAAATACGGGCTTATGCCCGGTACAAAATGTCCTCACTACAAGTCTCTCATGCGGAAGCGAAACAGTAAACTACTCAAGGATCGAGACTCACGGTCCCGGCTGTGTGAACTCCGGAGCTAGACTGCCCCATCTCTAGGCGCACCGATCTCTGGGGCTGCTCCTCCATGCTGGGCTCCACGATCCCCTAAATGATGCGGTTCGAAAACCGTTAGTCATAAAGACTAAGCCCTATCATCCCCTACCCCTTCCCCCCCATGGCTCCTAGGTACCGAGCGGAGAGGAAGAAAGGGAAGGACATGAAGGTGGAGATTAACATGAAAACAGATGGCAGCGGAAACTAATCTAGCAAGTTGTATTAGGTGAGCAGTTAATAAGTTGTTGTAATAGGTCTAGCAGTAAGAAAAGCAATTAAATGAATTTAAACCTTCACTTATGCGAGAACACATAAGCAAAGGGATCTTTTACAAGGCTCCCATCGTATAAGTGTCCCATACCACTTATACCTTGGGGTGTCGGTTATCAAACAGCAGGGGTTATTATATATTGAAAATAACCTTTGATTTATAAACTTGCCCACACAAGCTTATAGACCAAGGGGTCGTTTTGCAGGTCCTAATGTATAAGCGTCCCATTCCACTTATACTTTAGGTGTCAAGGTTGTTATGAATGATTATGAAATGCAACTATATGGTGGGTATGTTATGTCATGCAGTGCAACTCACACACCCGACTCTGTGCACACAGACCTTTAGTTCCCCCTTTCGGAGCCGTTACCTCCCAGGATACCTCCGTAGTGGCAAACGGAAGCGGTGGGTTGGGCCTCGCCCACCTCCAAAACCAGTAAAGCACACTGGTCTGACCTATCGTACGCCCTCAACGCCTGGTGCACGAGGCGGACTCCTGCGTACTCTTGCCGACTGGTCCGCCGGACTTCTGTTGGCGAAGTGCTAACCACCTCGCCGAGTCAACGATATCGGTGTCGGTGCAATCGAACTCCCCGATATCGAAAGACCCACCACCTTAACTTTCCTATCTTATGCACATGCAAGTTTAATCGCAAACAAACAGAACCGAGCCGAAGCTCCCCGGACCAAAACGTCCGTCTCCAAACAAACCGAGCCGAAGCTCCCCGGACCATCCGTCCGTTTCCGACCCAACCGAGCCGAAGCTCCCCGGACCATCCGTCCGTTTCCAACCCAACCTTCCTGTGCCAACAGTGTTGTGAAGAGTGCAGCCCTAGTTGCTAAGTTACTCTTGTCGATTTGTTATTACAGTTTACGTTAGCCCAGGACTGCCCCCGGTATACCCCGTGAAGGGCTCTCAAGGGGCACTAGGAACCAAGACGGTGCATTACGGCCCGAAGTTCCCTTTCGCAAGGCACTTATTGTTATTGGTTGTTTTCCCTTAGCCCGATTCCCTTCTCATATTACGATAGACTATCCTAGGGTGATTTTTAAACCTTCCACTCCTCGGGAAAAGCGATCTTTCGCCAAACCCGAGCACCTCTTAACTCTAACTATCACCACTACTCACTACTCTTTATATCTTCATCAGATCATGTTTTATTGCTTTTCACAATTTACTAAATGCAGACCGACCTAGGCTACATGTCGAACCGGTTATGCAAGGATCGATTACTCATCCAAATGCCCTAAACTATTTACTGGAGACTTATCTTGGTATAAATAACCTAAATCCAGAAAAATGGAAATTTTCCTAATTTATTTGGCATTTAATTAAATTCCTCGAAAATCTCAAGAGCCACCGGTTTGAACATGAACTATCCTAATTATTCATGCAAGATGTCCAGCAAATTTATGATAATTAGTAGGCTATCTCAGAAGGCTAAACCCTAAGTATCATAATTTTTTTATCATCAAAATGACATGTAAACTATTTTGGAATTAATCTCTAATTTCTATAGTTTATGAATCAAGTACAGCAAATGTTCTTCCAAAAATTCTAAATAAATTATGACATGATGATTAAGGCCTAAAATTAGCACTGGCCAAGTTTCATAATTTTCCAGCAAGTATTTTATCCATAATTAATTTTTAAACATAAAAGCCCTTCCAATCTTTTGTGAATAATGTACTAGATTTACTCATCATAAAATTCTATAAAAATTCAGGGATCAATGTTCTACTAGTCAAGATCTAAATCCAGAATTTTAACTGATTATAATTAATGTAAAGCCTCCAAATAATTGAAACAACAAATTGGGCTAATAGTTCTTTAACACATGAAGTATAATATAAATTAATCATAAAATTCCAGAAAAATTACCATAAGTCTAATACATCCTAAAACTCCCTCCTCCCGAGTTTCATAATTTTTGGATTAGCTTTAGTGCTTAAAATAACTAAATTACGTTTCCATCCTAATCCTACATCTCAACTTGTGAGGTACCTAATTACCTCCAAATCCATCACTATCTCAACCAGAGGGTTTTCATCCTATCATCCCCCTCTCCTCCAAATTTCAAGGGCATACAAGAGCTTTTGCTCCTATGTCCTTCACAAACCTCAAACTCCCACCCGTTGGAGTTGAGCCAATCTCTCAGGGTAAAATCCACCCTAAGCCACACCATGATACCCAAGAGGGTAGACATAGTCCCAACAAATCCGTGGCCAACTCATCAGCCTCTTTTGAGGAGATTTGTCCACTCCACCCCCAATCGTACTTTTTCCCAAAGTACCCCTCGCCAAGACCTATCTAGGACTTGATACTTCCCTATTCAAAACTCGACCATTCGAGTTGAAATTTTGTACAGATCTTAATATTGATGCCAGGGACCACCACCCAAAATTTGGGGGAGTTTGGACTTAATTTCATCCCCTAATTAATTTTATATTGTTTATTAAATTTTTACAAAAACTTTAGGCAAAAGTTCTCCAAAAATTCTCATTTTTGGACAGCCTCTCGATGTACATATTATAGACCTCCAGTCCAAATTTCAAGTCATTTGGACCTGTTATGAACCGTAGGCAACCAATTCAATTTCTGGTTAGCCTAGGTCTTGATCCCACCAAAATGAGTGCTGTGGTCAAACCACTCACCCAAATTGAATAAAATCAATTTTATATTAAAGTAGACCCAGAGGGCTACAACTTTTGTGTCTGGTCATTTTTCCTAAATCGGCCTCTAAGTGCCTCATTTTGCAGCCTCAAAAATACATTCAAATAACTTATTTTTCCATTAAGTAATATATAATAATCTATGTATTATAATATAATCTACTGTTCATCTTCTTCATGAACCCGAAAACCAGACACAGGAAAAATCATTTTTCCTGTAAGCATTCCGTGATCCGTTGCCGGCCGTCCGGTCACTTCCCTGGCCAGCCACCACCACCACCACCTCCGTTGAGGCGATGGCTAGCGGTCGGCGGTGGTTTGGCCGCCGGAGGTGGCGGTTTCCGGCGAACTCGAAATATCTTTTTCATGGTTTTTCCATGAAAACGAGAGATGGATCCGGCTCCGTTGAGCGCGAATCTCCTTCCTAAGAATCCTAAGATCTACCCATGAAAGAGAAGGAGTAGAGGAGGACCTTGTTCGCGGTTTGGAGGCGAGAAGAGCGACGAGGTGCCATGGCGCGGTGGTGGCGTTGCTGAACTCCTCTTTACAGCAAGAACAAGGATCTGCTTCGTTTGCTTGAGCGTGTAAACCTCTCCTCTTTCCCTAAGTGGGCTTTTATAACTCAGGAAGTGGGAAGATGAAATGGTAACCGCCATTATGTCTTAACGTTTCGGTTACGGTGAAGGGATAAGAAACGGTGGAAACTGAACAGGTGCGTCCAGCTGGCGGTTTTCAATTGGACCACCTTTTCCTCATTTATTTTATAATTACAGAAGGAAAACGGCCGGTAGTTACTCCTGGTGTAACTTCCCAAGCCAGCATTTATTTCCACGCGCGTTAAAATTATTTTGGGCCTGAACCGTCGTTTCGGCCAATGTCACGGGCGTGACACATAGGTCACGGGCGTGACAGGCCCGGGTAGCCCATTCTGGGTTCGACGATCGTCGAACTGAGATCGACGATCGTCGATGGATGGTCACGGGCGTGACATCTTGGGTCACGGGCGTGACAGGCCCGAACAGCAGATTTCGAGGTCGACGATCGTCGAATTGAGATCGACGATCGTCGATGGGGTCACGCCCTAGGTCACGGGCGTGACACTCATGTCACGGGCGTGACAAGCCCGGGGCGCAAGCTCGACGATCGTCTCACGGCGATCGACGATCGTCGATGGGGTCACGCCCCTAGTCACGGGCGTGACACCTTGGTCACGGGCGTGACATGCCCCGTCAGCACGATCGACGATCGTCTCGTGGAGATCGACGATCGTCGAAGTAGTCACGCCCAAGTCACGGGCGTGACATCTTGGTCACGGGCGTGACATGCCCAGACAGCGCGTTCGACGATCGTCTCGTGGGGATCGACGATCGTCGAAGTAGACACGCCCAGGTCACGGGCGTGACGGGCCGGTCACGGGCGTGACCAACCCGTGACCCGCAATACTGGTCGCTTTATTTCCAATTTTGGGCTTCCTAGGATTCCGTCACGACAAATCTGACTCCTAGGGGTCTAGCCGGAAATGGGATGTTACAACGGTGGCCGGCCGGGGAGGTGGCCGGAGAGCCGGCGGCAGCCGCTGGAAATCGGCCCAGGCAGAAGCAATCCTGGTCGTCTGCCAGAGGAAGAAGATTACGGGATGCCGTCCATCTTGCGCCAAGATTCGTGCTGATGATGATAAAATACTATAGGATATGTATTTGATTTATTTCATTTTCTGTCACAGATTAGGTATTTAATGTATTTAATTATTAAAAATACTTAGAGCCCTTTTCAGAGAAAATAGTCAACACAAAAAATATAGCCCTATGGGTCTACGTTCAAACAAAATTTGTTTGAACAAATTTGGGTGACTGGTTTGACCAGGGAACTCATTTTGGTGGGGTCTATACAAATGAATAGGCAGTCATTAAACTAAGTACCCACACTTCATACTTATCCCAAATGAGTTGAAATTTTGGCAGGGAGTCATACTAACTAATTTCTTGAACCGGCCCAAAAATGGGAATTTTTGGAGATAATTTTTCTATAGTTTTGTAAATAATTTAATTTATCTAGGGTAAATTAATTTATGGGTCAAATGAAGTCCAAATTCATCCAAATTTTGGTGGGAGGTATATGAGGTCAATATAGACCTCTGGTTAAAATTTCATTAAGTTTGGAGGTGATTTGAATGGAAATCATGCAAACCCTAGTTTTGCCCTAAGAAGGGCATTTTGGTCCAAAATGTAATTTTTGCTTAGAGTGTCCAATTCACCTCAACAGAGGTCCAAATTTTGAACACTGACTTTTCATGAACATGTGCACCTTCCAATGAAATATGGGGAGGTTTGGAATTGATTTTCCCCAAGATCCTAAGTCAAACCCTAAGGAAGGGCTTTTGTACCTTGTGAAGGGCATGTGGCCAAAACACCTTGTATGACTATGAAATTTTGTAGAGAGGGTATTAGGGTAACTACAACCCTCTGGTTAAAATCTTACGGTGTTTTGGAAAGTTTGGGACCAACAAAACACTAACCCTAATTTAGGGAACAAATATTGTAGGGTTGAAATGGGCTAGCTAAACTCCTCAAACTAATGTGAAATTTTGGTAGATTGGTCATAAGGATATTATGAGCCTCTGGTAATTTAATTGGGAATTTTGGGACAATAGTTATAGTACTTCATTTGTAACACAAGGGATGCCTTAATTTAATAAATTGAACAATATGGGCCCTCTGACCCTTGGAAGGTCATGAAAGTTTGGCAGAGGAAGTTTTGAATCATTATATGCATATTTAAATTTTATGAAAATTTTTGGATACATATTTGAGGTACTTACTTCACAAGCATGTTAAATGAGGAAATTATTCAATAATTTAATTAAGATTATTTACTGATAAATAAATTATAAAATTTTGGCCAAATCATTTATATGCCATTAGAATCATACTGGAATTTTCTCTGAATTTTTGGAAGCAATATAGTCTTTTATATTTCTTTAAATGAATTTTCAAGGGTTAAAATAGGAATTTTGGGATAAAACCTTACTAAAAAATTGAGATATTTTGGAAGATGAGTTAAATCCTTATTTTAAATATCCTATAAAATTAGTGGAATGATATCTTGCCTGAAAAATGGTACTTCATGTTCATTATTGGAAATTTTAGTCACTAGAATAATTAAATAAATTATTAAATAAATAAGGAAAATTTTGGGTCTCTGGATTTAGGGCTTAAAGGCCATAATGGACCTCCATTAATTATTATAGGAGTATTAGAAGATTATTTGATGTACTCCCCATTATACATGGCATTTAACCTTGTGATCTGCATTTAGTAAATTGTTGAAAGGAAATGATTTGGCATAGTTGGAGTTAGCCATCTTGCTGGATTTTGTAGATGTGGATGAGTCATCCTAGAAGTTTAGGTTAAGTAGTGAGATATGAGTCGGTAGTGTTGAGTAGTGCTTGGGGTCGACGAAAGATCGTCTTCCCCCGTAGAGTGAAAGGTCAAAATCACCTTAGCTTTAGTCTACCGTAATATGAAAAAGAAATGGGTAATGGATATGGGATTAGTTACCAACCAACAAGAATAAGTGCCTTGCGAAAGGGAGCCTTGGGATTCAGCCCATCATAGCTCCTAGTGCCCTCGAGAGCCCTTCATAGGGAATACCTTGGGCAGTCCTGGGTAAAACCTAAGTCGTAGGTATAAAATCGCCACAAGAGTAAATAGTAAACTTGGGATTTCACACTCTCACACACCAATGTCCCGGGAGATAGTTTGGGTTACTCAGGCAATAAGCCCAGTGGTTATGGTGATGGGCATGGTGGCCCGGGGAGCTTTGGCTCGGTTGTTGATTATGACGGACGGGATAGTTTGGGGAGCTTCGGCTCGGTTGTTGATTATGACGGATGGGATAGTCCGGGGAGCTTCGGCTCGATTGTTGATTATGACGGACAGGATAGTCCGGGGAGCTTCGGCTCGGTTGTTGATTTATGACGGACGGGATAGTCCGGGGAGATTTGGTTCGGTGGTTTTTTGGACTCATAACTATTGCATGTGCATAGAAGGTATAAGGTGGTGGGTCATCGGTATTGGAGAGTCGATTCACCGACGCCAATACGCTGACTCAACAAGTGTGGTTAGCACTTCACCAACAGAAGTCCGGTGCGCCAGCCGGCAAGAGTACACAGGAGTCCGCTTTGTGCACCAAGCGTTGAGGCGTACGATAGGTCTGAACGGTAGTGCTTTACTAGTTTAGAGGTGGGCGAGGCCCAACCCACCGCTTCCGTCTGCCACTACGGAGGTATCCTGGGAGGTAACGGCTCCGAAAGTGGGAACTAAAGGTCTGTGTACACAGAGTCGAGTGGGTGTGTTGCACTTGCATGTTCACGTCATAGCATAATTGTATTTCGTAACATAACCATTGCATATAACCTGACACCTAATGTATAAGCGGTATGGGATGCTCTATACATTAGGCCTTGCAAAACGACCCCTTGGCCTATAAGTTCGTACGAGCGTGCTTATAAGTCAAGGTTCTCTTTCAGTATTATAAGCCTGCTAGTAAAACCGACACCCTATCGTATAAATCGGTATGGGACTTTTTATACGATAGGAGCCATGCAAAAGATCCTTTAGCTTATGGGTATTCGCATAAGTTAAGGTTACTTATTCAAATTTTGTATCATTATTATCATACTTAGCACTGCTAGTCTAGTTCCGCTGCCATCTGCTATTTGACATTCTCCACCTTCATGTCCTTTCCTTTCCTTCTCCCCGCTCGGTGCTTAGGAGCCATGGGGGAAGGGGCGGAGGACGATAGGACTTAGTCTTTTAGACTAACGGTTTTCGAACCACATCATTTAGGGGACCACGGAGCCCAGCATGGAGGAGAAGCCCCGGAGGTCGTCACGCTTGGAGATCGGACAGTCTAGTACTGGAGTCCAGACAGCAGGAACTGTGAGTCCCGAACACTAGTAGTTGTATTGGTTTGCTTCCGCGATGAGTGATTTGTAGTGAGGACTTGATGTACCGGGCATAAGCCCGAGATTTTTATTATATGTACTATCTATGGACACTCCCTTCGTGGAGCTTATTTTCTATACATGTGATTTTCTGTGGACTTGCTTTTATTCTATTGCTACAGTTGTGATCGATTTTGGCCGGCAAAATCGGCATCTTGTAGTGGCAACCTTTCCAGGTGCGAAGGTATCACCGCAAGGTGGCGGTTCTGGGCATAAGACCCCGGTGTCGAAAAAGAAAAAAAATGGGGGTCTTACAAGTGGTATCATAGGAAACCTCGATCAGAAAAGTAGCAGTCCACTAACCCTGGGACACCCCCGCTCGAGTTTAGTTTGGGGACAAACTAAGCAACGGAAGCAGTGGTGGGCCCATACGGGAAATCACATGAAAATTGTCCACTTGTAGTTAAATCTGTGAGACCTCTTATATTTGGCTTCTATTACGCAGCCCCCAGCGCAGCCAACACCACAAGGCGGAGTTCAACAGACTCCGACTGTTGCACCACCTCCCTTGGTCCCCACTTTATTCCTACACTCGGAGATGGGTCAAACGCTGACGGCCATTCTAGATGCTTTCAGGGCTCAGCAGGTTCCGGCTCCGCAGCCAAACCCGGGGGCCAATTGGCTGAGCATCTTTCGAGGACTCTCCCCTCCATCTTACTTGGGGACAGAATCCGCTGTACGGACAGAAGAATGGCTAGATATTATGTACGAAATGCTGACTGGGATACAGTGTCCCTGGGAGGAGAGGGTGGCCTTGGTTGTCTCCTGCCTGGAGTCCCATGCCAAGAGGTGGTGGAAGACGCTGTTGGACACAATGTTTGCCGATAGGGAGGTTGCGGAAGTTACCTGGGAAGAGTTCAGGACCGCGCTGTTGGAGCATTTTGTTCCATAGTCGGCCAGGGATGAGTTGGAGGAGCGGTTCTTACAGCTGAAGCAGGGCACCCGGACAGTGGTAGAGTACCATCGGGAGTTCGACCATTTGGCTCGATATGCAGATTCTTACCAGCTGGATGAAGCGGGATACATCAAGTGATTCTATAAGGGCCTGAGGGAGGACTTGAGGGAGGCTTTGTTGTTTGTATCCGACGGGCCTATCTCCTGGATTTGGAAATGGCAAAGAGGATTGAGGCTGATTGACACACCACTTGGGGCCGAAAACGGCAAGCGGAGGATCAGGGTCGGAGAGCCAGAAATGATCAGCGGCAAGGTGCTATACCAGGTGGGAGAAGGACAGAGGACCAGCCTCGTCAGGAAGTGAGGCAGGAGCTGAGGGAGCAGGTGATATTGGCCCCTCAGCCTCTTCAGATGAGGGAGGCACCAAGATCCGGGGGTATGGCATTTCCCCCACCGGAGTGCTACAACTGCCATCAGATAGGTGATGAGTCCTATTTATATAATGATTTTCGGACTCATATGGTCTTGTTTTCGTATGCTTGCACTTCACTTTTAGTTCGTTATCGCCCATATTTCATATTATCCTTATTTCTTTAGGAAGTGCATTTTTGGCCCGTGGTTGTGTTTATTTTGTGTTCTTCTATTATTGTACTCCATTCTGTGCTTGTTTGGAATGTCTGCACATATCTGTGCTGGGTTTAGGGGCCGTGTGCGTGTTCCGGGATTATTTGGAAACAGGTTTACTGCGCACGATCATCGGCTGTATTGCGCACGGCCACTGGTCGTGCGCCGCTGATCGTGCGTACTATTCCTCATTTTCTAAAGTTCTGTCGGGGCAATCGCACGACCACTGACTTCAGTGCGCACGACCACTAGTCGTGCGCCCCTGATCGTGCGCATTGATTCCACTTTTTCTTGGAGTTCTGCCTGGCCTTCGCGCACTATCACTGACCACAGGGCGCACGATCACTGGTCGTGCGCCAGTGATCGTGCGCGCTGTAATTTCTGCAATCTATAAATATGCAGGTTCCTCCCTAATTTCGGGAGATCGCCAAAGTCTGCCGTTTTTCCGCCATTTTCGTATCCAAGGAGGGTTTCCACCGTCCTCCTTCATCTTCCACCATAGGGAGGTGCTCCGGGCAAGCTTTCAATGCCAAATCATAGCCGGAGCTTCCTCTCGGCCTCCTCCTTCATCCTCGAGCTTCAAGGGAGATTTGACCTAGCTTCCTCCATCAAGCTAGGAGGAGTATGTGCTTCCATCTTCCGCAGCGTGATACGAAGAAGACGGGCCACTGGGAGTGAGTGACAGCCTCCTCTACCCCGGACGCAGTTGAGGATCGAGCTTGGACTCGGATTGACAACCCAGGATTCCAACCGTGAACCCTCAATAAGGCTTCGGACCCGGTCGATTTCGCACACTTCTCTTAATTTGTTGTTGTTAGTTTAGTTCAATTTCCATGTATTGATGTAGTATTATTACATTTGATTAACAATTTTCACTTATTCATGTCTATGTGAGTTAGTGTAATTTTGTTATATTTGCTTGAGGTGTGCCATATTCCATCCACCACCATCCATTCTTGCCGCACTAGCAATTGCTAGAAGCGTGCGTAGCGAAGAGGTGCTTACAACCCTCATTCCGCCGTTCTCTCCACCTCATCCGCTAGCCTACTCGCCCATCCTCCTAGCGACTCGGTGCATAGCGGCCCGACTAGTCTTCATCCCACCTAGCGAAGCTTTGCATAGTGGCATTGCATAGGAGTAGTAGATAGATTTTTTACTTTCTTTTATCGCAACCATCAAAACCCTCATTTCATTTCCTCCGACTCGAGGACTTCAATCTCAAGTCCTCCTCGAAATTAACTCCACCTTACTATGATCCTCAAGAGACCGACACTCGGGGATTTATTCTCAAACTTTATTAATTGTGCGACCGGTGCGCTTGCCGTATTTACACGCATCAAGTTTTTGGCGCCGTTGCCGGGGAACACAGTCGTGTGAGTTTTTGGAGAGGGAGATTATAGATTGAAGCCCTTTTCCATCTGTTCATTCCATGTTTTATTTTTCTTTGCTTTAGTTTTTATAATTTGTTGCTTATTTTTCTTTATTCCTTTTCTAATTTTGATATTTCAGTTGCAGGTATTCCTTTTTATTTATCTGCTTTTGTGTAGTTAATTTTTGCTTAGAAAATTCTTGTGGTGAATTCTTTCTTGCTGCACCATGTATTCTTATGCGAATATCCGTTGCCGTTGGTGCGGGGATTATAGGCATAACAGTGATGAGTGCCCCACTGAAGAATGGGAGCATAATTCTCGTGGTTCAGTGTATGGAGCACCGTTGTCTTATGGTACTTCATACACCGTACCCCAGTCTTATGGTCACTACTCTTCTCCGCCTTCACCTTTTTCATATTCCTCTTCGGTCCCACCTGGACCAAGGAGTAATGGAAAACTGTGTTTGTGTTGTCGTAGCACCGACCATGTGTTGAAAGATTGCGCAGAATTTCAGCGCCAGTTGGAGGCGGATGATGAACCGGATATCCGGATTGTCTCATCAAACTCTCAAAGGGCTGCTCCTTCTGATTCTGATGATGTATCCGCAGTACCACCTTGTCTATGGGGGATTGCTGTGGATACACCCATCAGACTTTCTACTGATCGATGTGACGACATTGCGGTACCGTCGCCCTCTATACCTTCTGTCCCTCTTCTTGATTCACCCCCGGAGGAACCTGCACCTACTTTCTCTGATGTTGTTGTTCCTCCGCTTTCTTTGCAAGAATCATCTACTCCTCTTTTTAGTGAGTTGGTTGATGATGTTGTGCCCTTTGCTTTCTTTGTTAGCTAGTTCTTTTTCCTTGTCTGCTTAAGTTGTGTTTGCTCGGGACGCGCAAACAGTTAAGTCTGGGGGTGTGATGAGTCCATATTTTATACTTAATTCCGGACTCATCTGGGCCCATTTGCATGTCTTTGCACTACCATTTAGCGCCATTAGCACTTCTTTTTGGTTCGCTATGACATTCCACGTCTTGTGCACCTTTTTAGCCTATTTCTATGCATGTGTGTATTTCCCTTTTACTATGCATTATATTTATGTCTGTGACTGCCATGTCGACATCCCGTCTAGTTTTCCTGCAGGTTCTGGGATCGTGTGGGCGTCCGGGATAGGGATTTCACCATTTTCTGGCAAAGAAGTCAATGGTCGTGCGTTTTTACCCACGCACGACCATCGACCTCTTTGGCGCACGATCATCGGTCGTGCGCAGTCATGACCTCTTTTGTGAAAGTTCTGTCCCGCCATATCGCACGATCACCAGCTATACCGCGCACGATAACTGCTCGTGCGCTGCCGGTCGTGCGCAGTCATGCCATCTTTTTCCACTTTTCTGCCTCCATATCGCACGATCACGGACCATATCGCGCACGACCAGTGGTCGTGCGCCAGTGATCGTGCGCAGTTTTTAAATCTGCTTTCTATAAATAGCGCAGGTCTCGCCCTAATCCGGAGATCCGCGATTTTCTCCTCCGTTTTTCATCCCCGACGAAGGGTTCCGCCATTTCCCTTCATCCTCCACCTTAGGGAGGTGCTTCGGGCAAGCTTTCAATGCCAAATCATAGCCGGAGCTTCCTCTCGGCCTCCTCCTTCATCCTCGAGCTTCAAGGGAGATTTGACCTAGCTTCCTCCATCAAGCTAGGAGGAGTATGTGCTTCCATATTCCGCAGCGTGATACGAAGAAGACGGCCACTGGGAGTGAGTGACAGCCTCCTCTACCCCGGATGCAGTTGAGGACCGAGCTTGGACTCGGATTGACAACCCGGGATTCCAACTGTGAAACCTCAATAAGGCTTCGGACCCAGTCGATTTCGCACACTTCTCTTAATTTGTTGTTGTTAGTTTAGTTTAATTTCCATGTATTGATGAAGTATTATTACATTTGATTAACAATTTTCACTTATTCATGTCTATGTGAGTTAGTGTAATTTTGTTATATTTGCTTGAGGTGCGCCATATTCCATCCACCACCTTCCATCCTTGCCGCACTAGCAATTGCTAGAAGCGTGCGTAACGAAGAGGTGCTTACGACCCTCATTCCGCTGTTCTCTCCACCTCATCCGCTAGCCTACTCGCCCATCCGCCTAGCGACTCGGTGCATAGCGGCCCGACTAGTCTTCATCCCGCCTAGCGAAGCTTTGCATAGCGGCATTGCACAGGAGTAGTTGATAGATTTTTACTTTCTTTTATTGCAACCATCAAAACCCCCATTATATTTCCTCCGACCCGAGGACTTCAATCTCAAGTCCTCCTCGAAATTAACTCCACCTTACTGTGTTCCTCAAGAGACCGACACTTGGGGATTTATTCCCAAAATTTATTACTTGTGCGACCGGTGCGCTTGCCGTATTTACACGCATCAAGTTTTTGGCGCCGTTGCCGGGGAACACAGTCGTGTGAGTTTTTGGAGAGGGAGATTATAGATTGAAGCCTTTTTCCATCTGTTCATTCCATGTTTTATTTTTCTTTGCTTTAGTTTTTATAATTTGTTGCTTATTTTTCTTTATTCCTTTTCTAATTTTGATATTTCAGTTACAGGTATTCCTTTTTATTTATCTGCTTTTGTGTAGTTAATTTTTGCTTAGAAAATTCTCGTGGTGAATTCTTTCTTGCTGCACCATGTATTCTTATGCGAATATCTGTTGCCGTTGGTGCGGGGATTATAGGCATAGCAGTGATGAGTGCCCCACTGAAGAATGGGAGCATAATTCTCGTGGTTCAGTGTATGGAGCACCGTTGTCTTATGGTACTTCATACACCGTACCCCAGTCTTATGGTCACTACTCTACTCTGCCTTCACCTTTTTCATATTCCTCTCCAGTCCCACCTGGACCAAGGAGTAATGGAAAACGGTGTTTATGTTGTTGTAACACCGACCATGTGTTGAAAGATTGCGCAGAATTTCCGCGCCAGTTGGAGGCGGATGATGAACCGAATATTCGGATTGTCTCATCAAACTCTCAAAGGGCTGCTCCTTCTGATTCTGATGATGTATCCGCAATACCACCTTGTCTATGGGGGACTGATGTGGATACACCCATCGTACTTTCTACTGATCGATGTGACGACATTGCGGTACCATCGCCCTCTATACCTTCTGTCCCTCTTCTTGACTCACCCCCGGAGGAACCTGCACCTACTTTCTCTGATGTTGTTGTTCCTCCGCTTTCTTTGCAAGAATCATCTACTCCTCTTTTTAGTGAGTTGGTTGATGATGTTGTGCCCTTTGGAGATTGGGAATATGAGGATGCGCCATGGTGTGACGAGGACATTATTCTCTTTAATGGAGAGTATTTCGTCTTGGAACATAATGCTGCACCGAGGTGTGTTGATGAGGAGATCCTTTCTGATGCGGAAGTTTCCACTTCCTTGTTGGATGAGGGGATCCAAACCACCACCGAGGACCTCCTATTCTCAGATCCCCATCTTCATGACTCATATGACGCCGACAGTGATCTATGCTTAGATCCTGCTGGGAGTGAGACCGGGACCACTCCCCCGATTAGTTCCTTATGTTCTTCGTCTCCTTTATTCCTTAATCCCCCTTATTTATCTGAGCCTGTGCAGGTGGAATCTCCACGGGTATGTGAGGTTGTCGATGTGCCTGGCATTTTTGCCTTTGCCGTCGCTTCCTACGAACCTGTGGTGGACGATACCTTGCTAGGCAAGGATTTGTTTTGTGGTGAGTTGAGTGAGGACCAGCGCTCCTCCTCATCTTACTTCTTATTTCCTCTGCCTGCGAGGAGCAGGTATGATTATTTAGGCAGAGGGGTAACTGCTCTTTCTCCGTATCGGTACTTACTACCGCAACGGATAATGGAACAGTTACCTGTGCATTTTCTATTTCATAGGCCCATTAGCTAGAACTGTATAGAATTTAATAAGTCGTGCTGGGATGACAGTAACCCCAGTAGTTATCTTATTTGCTGCATTTTCATTTTCATGTCTATTTTAATTCTAGCATTTCTTTTTGTATATTTTTCTTTTATTTTTGCGGAGCTCACTCCTGCAGGTTTCCATTGCGAATTCATTCTGGCGGGGTTGTGATTCTTTGTTTGGCGGGCCTGCTTCTACTTTTCATGCGTCTTCTGGTATGCTCACTAGCTGAGCATTAGGTAACCTCTTCCCTTAGCTCTTTTTGATTTAAATTTCTATATCGTATGTTATGCTGCTTAGTTTAAGTCTGGGGGAGAGCAATTATTTGTTACCTTTGCACGTGCACATTTCATGTGCATACTAGAAGCTTTTGTAGTTTTATTTTGATTAGTTCACTGCATTGCACACCACTGCACCCACATAAGCGCGTGCTTAGCTATTACCGTGCCGCGAGTTAAACTCATTTCTTTTGTTTGATTTGGAAAAATTATTGTGCTAGTTTAGGATTGCACGATAGAGTAAAATGTTGGTCTTGCTGTGTTCCTAGTCAATTGCTCTCGTTTGGTGTAGAAATATGTGTAGATTTAATTTTTCTTTATGCTTATAGTTTTATATTTTTCTATTTGTGTAAAGACATTTTATTCTACTCAAAAGTTGTGAATCCGGTGTGAATCAAACGGTAGTGTAGGAATGTGTGTAGCCGTCACTAGACTCGTTTTGCTCGAGTCGGGTGGAAGGATTATCTTTCTCGGTGGCTAAGAACTTGCCCTAAGCTACTCTCGAAGCATTGGTACATGGTTAGTCTAGCGTGACCGTGATGTTGGCCATCATTTTGGCCCGGTTGAGCTTTGTACCGTTCCGAACGTCTTATCCTCGCTAAGCCCCATTGTGCCTACCCTTCTTTTGATTCAGCTCCACTAGTATTTCACCAAAGCCTCATAGCTGATCCTAGTTGCACACCCAAGTCGAGCTATAGTATTTTTCATTTTATGTTGGGATGTTGATGTGGTGATACTATTTGTGAAAATGTGGAAATGCCCCCAAGTTTTATTTGCTGAAATTGTGTATTGTGAAAAGAAAAAGATTTAAAAGAAAAATTTATACAAAGAAAATGAGAAAGAAGAAAAGGAAAAGAAAGAGTTTTAATGAAAATCTTTATGGAGATGATTTTGATTTGGAGTAGGCGGTGCACACACCCATGTTGCAAAAATCAAGTCTGGGGGTGTGGTGCACCTGGTTATATTGTGGTTTGCTGAGGGATTCTTTTAGGCTAGCTCATTTGGGTTAGGTGCATAGCCTTTCTTTTTATCATTGTTTACCTCACTGTAACCCAAGCCCCGTGATTATCCTAAAGTCCTACAGATTTGCGCTTGAGTCTAACTAGTGCCGTGGAGAGAGTGTGAACGGGCAAGCGTATGGTCCCCGACATTGGTGGATTCCTTTGGAGGTGATCCCAAGCCCCGGTCTTCGGCAATGCTCACCTTAGTGGCCTGCCTACTTTCTTCCTACGTAGGACCGGATGATTCACCGTGATTCTATTTTTGAGTAGTAATAACTTTTTGATACGCATTGTGAAAAATATAAAATATTTTGTATACTTAAGAATTTCCTCTACTATATTTTTATGCACACGGGCATGCGACTTCGCATGGTACTCTGTTCTGCAATTTCTTTGTTAGCTATTTCTTTTTTCCTTATATGCTTAGGTTGTGTTTGCTCGGGACGCGCAAACAGTTAAGTCTGGGGGTGTGATGAGTCCTATTTATATAATGATTTTCGGACTCATATGGGCTTGTTTTCGTATGCTTGTACTTCACTTTTAGTTCGTTATCGCTCATATTTCATATTATCCTTATTTCTTTAGGAAGTGCACTTTTGGCCTGTGGTTGTGTTTATTTTGTGTTCTTCTATTATTGTACTCTGTTCTGTGCTTGTTTGGAATGTCTGCACATATCAGTGCTGGGTTTAGGGGTCGTGTTCATGTTCCGGGATTATTTAGAAACAGGTTTACTGCGCACGATCATCGACTGTATTGCGCACGACCACTGGTCGTGCGCCGCTGATCGTGTGTACTATTCCTCATTTTCTAAAGTTCTGTCGGGGCAATCGCACGACCACTGACTTCAGTGCGCACGACCACTGGTCGTGCGCCACTGATCGTGCGCATTGATTCCACTTTTTCTTGGAGTTCTGCCTGGCCTTCGCACACTATCACTGACCACAGGTCGCACGATCACTGGTCGTGCGCCAGTGATCGTGCGCGCTGTAATTTCCGCAATCTATAAATACGCAGGTTCAGCCCTAATTTCGGGAGATCGCCAAAGTCCGTCGTTTTTCCGCCATTTTCGTATCCAAGGAGGGTTTCCACCGTCCTCCTTCATCTTCCACCATAGCTAGGAGGAGTATGTGCTTCCATCTTCCGCAGCGTGATACGAAGAAGACGGGCCACTAGGAGTGAGTGACAGCCTCCTCTACCCCGGACATAGTTGAAGACCGAGCTTGGACTCGGATTGACAACCCGGGATTCCAACCGTGAACCCTCAATAAGGCTTCGGACCCGGTCGATTTCGCACACTTCTCTTAATTTGTTGTTGTTAGTTTAGTTCAATTTCCATGTATTGATGTAGTATTATTACATTTGATTAACAATTTTCACTTATTCATGTCTATGTGAGTTAGTGTAATTTTGTTATATTTGCTTGAGGTGCGCCATATTCCATCCACCACCATCCATCCTTGCCGCACTAGCAATTGCTAGAAGCGTGCGTAGTGAAGAGGTCCTTACGACCCTCATTCGGCCATTCTCTCCACCTCATCCGCTAGCCTACTCGCCCATCCGCCTAGCGACTCGGTGCATAGCGGCCCGACCAGTCTTCATCCCGCCTAGCGAAGCTTTGCATAGCGGCATTGCATAGGAGAAGTTGATAGATTTTTACTTTCTTTTATCGCAACCATCAAAACCCTCATTTCATTTCCTCCGACTCGAGGACTTCAATCTCAAGTCCTCCTCGAAATTAACTCCACCTTACTGTGTTCCTTAAGAGACCGACACTCGGGGATTTATTCCCAAACTTTATTACTTGTGCGACCGGTGCGCTTGCCATATTTACAAGCATCAATAGGACACATTCGGAGAAACTGCCCCATGAGGGGAGCACCTTTACCACCACCCCAGGATGCCCCGCATGCCCAACAGTTTGGAGGACGAGGACGTGGTCGAGGACGTGATTTCCAGGGTGCAAATCGCAGGCAGCAGAGGGAGCAAATTTATGCACTGGATTTGGCTCAACCCCGGAACCCGGAGCAAGTAATCACTGGTACGTTAGAAAATTGTAAACTTATTTCCTCATGACCTTTAAGTTTATATAGAAGTGATAATCTAGGGAAGAAAACCATAGCTAGATTCTAAGACATTTTACTTTCCCCACCCCCAGGAATAGTTTTCATCAGCGGCAAACCCGCTTATACGCTATTTGATACGGGTGCTTCACACTCGTTTGTATCGGAAGCCTTTGTAGAAGGGTTGGAAGGCGTGGAGCGATTCACGGGTCTGATGATGAGGATACGATTACCCGACGGATCAGAGTTGTTCACCTCTGCCCACTGCAATATGGAGGCGGAGATCGGCGGAAGGATATTTGAAGCTCCAGCGACGATCATAAAGATGCCAATCTTTGATTTGATCCTAGGAATGACGTGGTTGAACTGGAATCATGCTCAAATTAACTGCACGTCCAAGAGAGTTACCGTGAGACATGGAGATTCCTACCTCGTCATTGAATATACTAGATCTATTCCCCCTCTCATGCTGTCATCTATAAAGGCCGTCAAGGATCACTTACAGGGGGAAGAAGTGTATGAGGTAATATTTGAAATGACTGGGGCCAAGGTCTCCACCTCGGGTATTCCGGTGGTGCGAGATTTTGCTGACGTATTCCCAGAGAAACTGCCTAGGCTACCCCCGCACCGGGAGCAGGATTTCCGGATACAGCTGGTGCCGGGGGCTAAGACGGCAGCTAGAGCCCCTTACTGGATGGCCCCAAAAGAGCTGACAGAATTTCGAAGCCAACTCCAGGAACTGGTGGAAGCCGGATTTGTTAGACCGAGTTCGTCTCCATAGGGAGCCCCGGTCTTCTTTATGAAGAAGAAGGATGGGACACTTCGCTTGTGCATCGATTATCGAGCACTAAATAGGCCGACCGTCAAGGAATACCTATCCGCTCCCACGGATAGACGAATTATTCGACCAGCTGGAGGGAGCCCATTATTTCTCGAAGTTGGATTTAAGGTCGGGTTACTACCAGCCACGGATTCAGGAGGAGGACATTCCAAAGACTGCTTTCAGTATCATATATGGGCTATATGAGTTTACCGTGATGCCCTTCGGGCTCACAAATGCTCCCTCGGCATTCATGAGCCTCATGAACCGGGTTTTTGAGGCCTACTTGGATGTGTTCGTCATAGTATTCATAGACGACATCCTGATCTACTCTAGGACGGAAGAGGAGCACACTCGGCATCTGACGCTGACTCTGGAGAGACTACGGGAGCACAAGCTCTATGTGAAGATCAGTAAATGCCAGTTTTGGTTGAAGGAGGTGGCCTTCTTAGGCCATATCATCAGTGGTGCTGGGTTGGCAGTGGACCCGGCCAAGATCCAAGCAGTCCGGGACTGGCCACAGTTGAAGACGGCCACAGATGTATGAAGTTTCCTAGGACTCGTCGGTTACTACCGGAAGTTCGTAGAGGGATTCTCTCGTATCGCCCTTCCACTCACATCTCTGACAAGGAAGGAGGTGCCCTTTATCTGGACCCCACAATGTGAGGTGGCTTTTCAAGAGCTAAAGGGGCGACTCACTTCGGCTCCTATACTTGCTCTCCCTTCAGGGAAAGAAGGATTCCAGGTCTACACTGATGCCTCCTACCAGGGCATGGGTGCAGTGCTTATGCAGAGTGGCCATGTGATAGCTTACGCTTCTCGGCAGCTGAAGAAGCACGAGCAGAACTACCCAGTCCATGACTTAGAGATGGGAGCTGTCATCTTTGCACTAAAAGTCTTGTGTCACTATCTGTACGGTGTCCACTGCGACATATACTCTGACCATAAAAATTTGAGGTATGTGGACACGCAAAAAAGAGCTGAATATCAGACAGAGACGATGGGTGGAATTTTTGGCAGACTACCAGTATGAGATGCACTACCACCCAGGAAAGGCGAATGTGGTAGCAGATGCACTGAGCCGAAAGACCGCAAACGCCCGAGTAGGAACACAGTTGATGGCTTTGGAGTTAGTTCAGATGTTAGATAAGATGCAAATATCCCTGGTGTCCGAGGATCACCCTGAGTTATACCGAGAGTATCTTTCGTCATAAATCGTCACTGATGACATTCGAGAAAGGGTCAAGGATGGACAGAGGCAGGATACCCAGCTAGAGCCGATATTCCGGGCCTTAGAAGCAGGCACTGCGGGAGATTACACACTGAGGGACGACTTAGTATGCTTTAGAGGATGGGTCTACATACCAGAGGGGGGTCAGGTCCGGGAGGACATCATGATGGAGGCTTGTAAAAGTAGAGAGAAAACGACTAGAAAACAAGCCGGAACTTTGAATAATGAAAATTGTATTATCCAAAAAGATATCATTTACAAAGGTATGGCCTCCCTTTTATAGAATGGAGGAGATCGAGGAGAGTACAAACTAACAATGTGGGACTAAATAAATGTACAAAGACTGGGCGGTTTGATATGTACAGACCGCACAGTCCGCGCGGTTAGATAACAGGCTAACCGCCCGGACAGACCAGAGGGAGATGCAGAAGGAGACGGCCAGACTGCCAGACCGCCAGACCGCCAAATATCCAAGTCGTTGTAGACAAACCGCTAGACCGCCGAACCATAGCAGCAACAACCTGGATATGCAACTGCTGGAGAGAAGCCGCTAGACCGCACGGTCAACAACTCGCCAGATCCAAACCGCTAGACCGCACAGTCAACAATCCGCCAGGTCCAAACCGCAGACCACCCGGTCTCATGCTTCAACACTCCCCCTCAAGCTGGAGCATAGATATCAATCATGCCCAGCTTGTCACAGATGTGGAAGAATGAAGTAGAAACCGGCTTGGTAAAGATATCCGCCAGCTCTTTATCAGAGGTGACGAACGGAGTGCAAATCTGTCCCTTCAAGACTTCTTCCCGGATGAAATGGCAGTCAACTTCTATATGCTTCGTTCTCTCATGGAAGACCGGATTTTGAGATATGTATATAGCGGCCTTGTTATCACAGAACATAGGAAGAGGATAGTCGTAGACCTCTCCTAGGTCAAACATGAGAGCCCTCATCCATTTTAGTTCACACGTGGTTGACGCCATACTCCGATATTCAGCTTCTGCACTCGACCTTGAGACAACAGACTGCTTGTTGCTCTTCCAACTCACAAGATTACCTCCAATAAAGGTGCAAAACCCAGATGTAGACTTCCTATCACCTTTATCATCCGCATAGCTTGAGTATGAATAGGCTTGAACTCTCAGATGACCATGCTTCTGAAAGAGTAACCCTTTTCTTGGTGCTGCTTTGACATACTCTAATATCTTTAAGGCAGATTGAAGATGACATTCCCTGGGAGCCTGCATGAACTGACTAACCTTGCCTACAGCATATGAGATGTCGGGTCTGGTCACTGTGAGATAAATGAGTTTGCCTACCAGACGTCTATACCTCGTGACATCAGATACAAGAGGTGAGTCATCTGTCCATGTCTTGTCTTCTCCAGTAGCCATGGGATACCGAGCTGGTTTGGCACCGGTCAGTCCTGCATCTTGTAGAAGATCAAGAGCATACTTCCGTTGAGAGAGGACCAGCGAGTCAGGCTTCCGAGAGATTTCTATCCCCAAAAAGTACTTTGGGGAGCCCATGTCCTTCGTAACAAGGTGTTGACGGAGGTGTTTCTTTGTTAAGTCCACCCCAGCTTGGTCATCGCCGGTCAGAAGAATATCGTCTACATAAACTGCCAAAACCACAAGGCCCGATGCGGTTTTGCGAATAAACAGAGAGTGATCAGCTGAACTTCTCGCAAAGCCAATAACAGCCACAATGCTACTGAACTTGTCGAACCATGCCCGAGGGCTCTGTTTTAGTCCATAGATGGCCTTCTTCAACTGACATACACGTGTCTCCCCCTGAGCAACATACCCCGGAGGTTGCTCCATGTAAACATCCTCGTGAAGATCCCCATATAGAAAAGCATTTTTGACATCGAGCTGAGAAATAGGCCAATCCCGGTTGACGGCCACAGAGAGAAGAACACGGATGGTGCTGAGGCGAGCAACTGGGGAAAACGTATCAAAGTAGTCAACCCCATAAGTCTGAGTATAGCCTTTGGCCACCAGTCGGGCCTTGTAGCGTTCCACAGAGCCATCGGGGCGAAATTTCACAACAAACACCCAGCGACAGCCAACCACATCAGTGCCCACTGGTGGAGAAACAAGGGTCCAGGTACCGCGTTCAGTAAGAGTGGCGATTTCCTCATCCATGGCAGATTTCCAGTGAGGAATAGCAAGAGCCTCCTGGTAGGTGCGAGGAGTAGTAGTAGCCGAGATTGCCAAAGCAAAATGCCTGCGAGAAGGAGTAAGCTGATCATAGGAAACAACAGCCGCAAGCGGATGTTGGGTGCACGCCCGCACCCCTTTGCGAAGAGCAACAGGGAGATCGAGGTCGTCTGGAGCCTCAGGAACCGGAGCGTCCGTGGCGGAGAAAGCTGGCCCGGGACTTGAGAGAGACGGCGGTGGAGAAACGGGAGAAGGGGAAAGGGGTATAACAGGTAGAGGAGGCGGAGCAGACATGGGAGGGGAGACGTCGATATGCGTGGAAGGAACACAAGGTAATGGTGGAGAGGAAGAGAGGTCAGGAGGAGATGGAGATGAGAAGTAGGAAGCATTTTCAAAGAAGGTGACGTCCGCGGAAACAAACTGTTTTCGCAGAATGGGGTCAAAGCAACAATAGCCTTTTTGAGTGGTGGAGTAACCCAAAAAGACACATTTGGTGGAGCGGGGGGAAAGTTTATCCCGGGTAGCGGACGGAGCATGCACAAATGCCGTACACCCAAAGATACGAAGGGGGAGAGGAAAGGGTTCCTTGCCGGGGTAGAGAACGGAGAAGGGAGTCTTGCCATGAAGGACAGTAGAGGGAATACGATTGATGAGATAGCAGGCAAGAACAACAGCATAGCCCCAATAGGAGCGAGGCACATGCATCTGCGTCATAATAGTGCGAGAGACGTCGAGGAGATGACGGTTTTTACGCTCCGCCACCCCATTTTGTTGGGAGGTGTAAACACAGCTGGTCTGATGGAGAAGACCATGTTGCATACAAAAGGAGGAAAACTCATGACTAAGGTATTCTTTAGCATTGTCAGAGCGAAGAAATTTAATAGAAACCTCAAATTGAGTTTTAATCATATTATAAAAAGTTTGCCATACAGAAAAGAGTTCAGAGCGATCTTTTAACAGATACACCCAAGTACATCGAGAGAAATCATCAATAAAAGTTACAAAATAAGAGCTACCCCGACCAACGGTGAGAGTAGGAGCAGGTCCCCAGACATCAGAATGAATGAGATCAAAGGGGCGAGAGGAACCACGGCCTTGCTTTGGTGGGAAGGGGGAACGATGATGTTTGCCCAACTGACATGCGTCACAGTCGAGTGGAGGACCCGTGGAAGGTAAGTGGGGAAGAAGCTGACGAAGAATCCGAGCTGGAGGATGGCCAAGGCGAAGATGCCATTGAAGCAGGTCGGTGGACGAGGAAGAGAAGGCGGACAGAGCAGAGACATTGTCGAGGAAGTAGAGGCCGCCGCTCTCAGTCCCAGTAGCAATCGTCCGCTGGGTCCTCGGGTCCTGAAAACAACAAGAAGAAGGAGTGAATAAGACGGAGCACTGAAGTTGCTTGCATAAGGTAGTAACAGAGAGTAAGTTGCAGGGAAATTTCGGGACATAGAGAGTGTCCATTAAACAAAGCGACGGGGTAACTTGCACCATGCCCGTCCCATGAACTGGGGACGGAGAACCATCCGCAACAAGAACTGGGGGTAACCGATCATGTGTTTCAAGAAGAGAGAAACATTGAGGATTGCCGGTCATGTGATTTGTAGCACCAGAGTCAATCAGCCATTTACCTTGGGTAACGACGTGAGCACTACCTGAGGTCGTGGCCACAGAGGCAGAGGGCCGAGAGGAAGAATCAGCAGAGGGGCGAAGGTGAGGGTGTTTTTGCCAGCAGCGGTCAACAGTGTGGCCGGTACGACCACAATGAGAACAAAGAAACCTGGACAGTCCGCGCGGCCCGGTGTGACTACGGCCACTAGTGCCGCCCCGCTGAGTTTGGAGAGCATGGGTCTCTGGTGGAGGAGGGGAGGCCAACAGAGGGCGCTGGAGAAGCGAAGTAACGGCGGCGATGCGAGCCGCGGTGGCATCCAAGGTGGGAGATTCGGCTTCACCCAAGATCTGCTGGCGGATCATATCAAAGGACTCGGGAAGCCGCAGAAGATAACAAACAACCAGGAGTTCCTGGAAGTGTTTGTGTTGGGTGGCCACGTCCGCGGAGAAGGGCCGATTTTGAAGAATCTCGGCGCCAAGAGCCTGAACTTGCTGATAGGCTGCTGCAGGAGTCATGGAAGGACGGGCGAAGAGGTCGGCATAAAGGGTGTAGATCCGGGACGTCTGGGTCCCCTTAGAGTAAAGAGCGGCAAGGTGAAGCCAAGCGGCCTTGACCGTCTCATCATGGCGGATGACGGGAAGGCATTCATCAGAGAGGCTGTTAGCCAGCCAAGTGCGGACAAGAGCATCACTCGCATCCCATTCGTCAAATTGAGCAGAATCTGGAGGGGGAGGGTCATCGGTAAGGTGATGACGTTTGCGCTGAGAGCGAAGGAGAAAGGTGAAAGAAACGCTCCAATCCGGATAATTGGAGCCAACAAGTTTAGAAACAGTGCCAAGATTTCCGGAAAGAGTAGGAGGAGGGGGGGGAGCCGGATTGGCAACAGGAGTGGTGGCAGTAGAAGTCTCAGAGTGAGCCATAGAGGAAAACAAAGGGAAGCCGCGCGGTTAAGAAACAAGCCGCGGGAAGAAGAGATGCAGCGGTCAAGATGTCAGACACCAGCGGCCAGAGAGGCCACGACCAAGCCGCAGAACAAGCAGAGGGAGAGAGGTCGGGCGGTAAGAGAGCAGACCGCGCGAACAGACGGGATAGGCGATAAGGCAGGTCGCGGCGACTAAAGAAGAGAAGAAGAGCAGAGCGACTAGAACAGGTCGCGGCAAAGGACAGGTCGCGGGCAGACAGAACAAGCCGCGCGGAAAGAGCGGACAGAATCAGGAGCCAGAAATCGAAGGCTCTGATACCATGTAAAAGTAGAGAGAAAACGACTAGAAAACAAGCCGGAACTTTGAATAATGAAAATTTTATTATCCAAAAAGATATCATTTACAAAGGTATGGCCTCCCTTTTATAGAATGGAGGAGATCGAGGAGAGTACAAACTAACAATGTGGGACTAAATAAATGTACAAAGACTGGGCGGTTTGATATGTACAGACCGCACAGTCCGCGCGGTTAGATAACAGGCTAACCGCCCAGACAGACCAGAGGGAGATGCAGAAGGAGACGGCCAGACTGCCAGACCGCCAGACCGCCAAATATCCAAGTCGTTGTAGACAAACCGCTAGACCGCCGAACCATAGCAGCAACAACCTGGATATACAACTGCTGGAGAGAAGCCGCTAGACCGCACGGTCAACAACTCGCCAGATCCAAACCGCTAGACCGCACAGTCAACAATCCGCCAGGTCCAAACCGCAGACCGCCCGGTCTCATGCTTCAACAAGGCTCATTGCAGTCGATATTCGGTACACCCGGGGATTACAAAGATCACTGCAGATCTGAAGAAGACTATGTTCTGGCTCGGCATGAAGAAGGATATCACCTACTTCGTGACCCATTGTGAGGCATGCCAGTTGGTGAAAGCGGAGTACAGAAACCCCGCAGGATTATTGCAGCCACACCCAGTACCAGAGTGGAAGTTCGATGATATCGCCATGGACTTTATACACGGACTTCCTCGATCGAGGACAGGGAATGATTCGATCTGGGTGATCATCGACCGGCTGACAAAGGTAGCCAGGTTTATTCCAATCTGGAACGATGACTCGGTAAGTGTGCTAGTCCGAAAGTTTGTGGAGCAGTTCGTTCGCTATCCTGGCGTCCCCAAGTCGATTGTGTCAGACCGGGATGGACGATTTACATCCAGGGAGTGGAGGTCAGTGCAGACTTACTTGGGCACTCGACTAACATTCAGTACGGCTTTTCATCCCCAGACATATGGACAGAAGGAACGCACCAACAAGACTCTGGAGGATTTGCTACGACTCTGCATATTGGATCGCGGTGAACCTTAGGAGAAGTTGTTGCCACTGATCGAGTTCTCGTATAATAACAGCTACCAGTCCAGTATAAGGATGGCTCCTTATGAGGCGTTGTATGGACGGAGGTACAGGACTCCGTTGTCATGGATACAGGACGAGGACCCTCAGGCATTGGAGTCGGAATTTGTTGAGGACACCGAGGCTCAAGTGAGATTGATACGGGACAGGATGCTAGAAGCACAGAGCCGGCAGGCTAAGTATTACGACGCTCGGCATCGTCAGGTGGAATTCCTGGTAGGAGATCAGGTGTTCTTGAAGATCCGACCAATGCATGGAGTTACTCGGGTACGCGGACAGAGGAAGAAGCTCAGTCCAAGATACATGGGGCCTTATAGGATCCAGGAGCGGATCGGTCCCTTGGCATACAGGCTGGAGCTGCCACCGGAGCTGGCAAGTCTGCACGACGTATTCCATGTATCCTCTCTTAGGAGAGCTCTACTACGCCTAGAGAAGCAAGTTACAACCACAGATGGGCCGATAGCATCTGATCGGTCTGTTCACCTAGAACCGGTCCAGATTGACGACAAGGGAGTACGAGTCTTACGCCACAAAAAGGTTCCATTATTCAAGGTCCTGTGGAAAAATCACGGAAGAGAGGAGCACACATGGGAGCCCCAGGACTTGATGTGGCAAAGATACCCGGAACTCTTCAGCGAGGTATATCTCACAACCTCTCAGGATGTTCAATTTACCTTCCTATTTTAAACTAGTAGAACTGAAATTTCAAGAATATGGGCTAAACTTTTGTTTATTGGGGTCTAGGCTTTGCCAATTGAGCGAATTGGTCTTAGATTTGACTATTACCATCAAACCTCACATAGAGAACATGGTCGTGATCTAAATCTTTCGATTCTCATGGGATGTTACAAGTTTCCTTCTCCCCGATAGGAGTCCCCGTGGGCTTAACCTTGATTTCGGGGACGAAATCTTTGTTTTGTTTATTGGGATTTGTAACATCCCATTTCCAACTAGACCCCTAAGAGTGGTTTTGTCATGACAAAACCCTACGAAGCCCAAGAAAGAGTCAAGTGGACCTGGTGGTGTAGATAGAGGCACTATGGTCTGCAAATAGTAAACTCCAAAACCTTGGTTTAAGGTGATCATGAAGCTTCACCAAGACTCCAAGACCCCACCCATACCTTTATAACCCTAGTAAGGGGTCAATGGGTCACTAAGGACCCATGGAGGGCAGCCAAAGGACATGAGTTGACCAAAGTCAACTCTAACCCTAATTGGGTCAAACTGACCGACACAAGGGTCAATTGCAGTCTCTTAGCCAAATGGACCACCCCTATACCACCATAACCCTAGTGAGGGGTCAATGGGTCACTAAGGACCCATGGAGGGTAGTCAAGGGAGCTAAGTTGACCAAAGTCAACTCTAACCCTAATTGGGTCAAACTGACCTACACAAGGGTCAATTGCAGTCCCTTATCCAAGTGGACCCCACCCCTACCCTCATAGACCTAGTGAGAGGCCAATAGGTCACCAAGGACCCATTGGGACCAATCATAAAGGCTAGGTTGACCAAAGTCAACCCTTGACCTAAAATGGTCAAAGTGCCCTAGTTAAGGGTCAAGTGACCTCCAAGGGCCAATCCAACCCCACCTTGACCCTAGGGGAGGCTAATGGGTCACCAAGGACCCATTAAAGAAACCTCAACGACCAATTTGACCTAGGTGGGCCCTAGTCCAACTTTGGGTCAAGTTAGCCCAAATGGGCTAACTCAAGCTCAAGCCCATTGCAATTGGCCTAACCTTGACTTAAGTGACCAATTGGACTTGTGGGCTGCCATAGGATAGGGAGGAGCCAAATTTCAGGCTTGGTGAATAGGAGAGAGAAATCCACCCATGGAGGAGAGAGAAAGAGAAGGAAGAAGAAGGAAGGAGGACTTTGTGCTCCTCCTCCCCCCTCCCCAACCTCCCCATTCAATTAAGAAGAACAAGGGGGAGTGCAGCAGACATTTTGGACTGGTTAGAGCAAGCTCCACCCCCCTACCAACCAAGCCGCCATTGTTGACCATGGCCAAAAATGGCACAAGGCATTCAGCCACCTAACTCCCCTCCTCTCCCTCTTTAAAAGCTTCACTGAGGTTCAAGGAGCATTTCCCACACTTTACCTGAAGGAGCCAAGCAATTTCCTGCATTTTTGAACAAGCCGACCACCACCGGCCACCACCATGCCAATCCGGCGATCAGCACGGCTACAGCCGCCACCACAGGTCCTCCTCCACTCCTTCTTGCATGGGTAGATCGTAGGGATCATTAGAACCAAGGTTGGAGCTCAATTGAGCCCAATCGAAATTTCAAATTCATGATTTTTCCATGGTTTTTCCGCTTGTCGGGATCGCCGGAGCAGTGCTCCCCGGCGGCCGTGCTGCCGCCTGGAGGTAGCCCCGACCACCCCGAAGGTGTAGGCGGCGGTGGCCGGCCAGGGAGGTGGCCGGAGCGCCGGCGGCAGCCGCTGGAAATCGGCCCAGGCAGAAGCAATCCTGGCCCTCTGCCAGAGTAAGAAGATGACGGGATTCCGTCCATCTTGCGCCAAGATTTGTGATGATGATGATAAAATACTATAGGATATGTATTTGATTTATTTCATTTTCTGTCAAAGATTAGGTATTTAATGTAATTAATTATTAAAAATACCTAGAGCCCTTTGCAGAGAAAATGGTCAACACATGAAATATAGCCCTATGGGCCTACTTTCAAACAAAATTGGTTTGAACCAATTTGGGTGACTGGTTTGACCAGGGAACTCATTTTGGTGTGGTCTATACAAATGAATAGGCAGTCATTAAACTAAGTGCCCACACTTCATACTTATCCCAAATGAGTTGAAATTTTGTCAGGGAGTCATACTAACTAATATCTAGAACCGGCCCAAAAATGGGAATTTTTGGAGACCATATTTCTATAGTTTTGTAAATAATTTAATTTATATAGGGTAAATTAATTTATGGGTCAAATGAAGTCCAAATTCATCCAAATTTTTGTGGGAGGTATATGAGGTCAATATAGATCTCTGGTTAAAATTTCATTAAGTTTGGAGGTGATTTGAATGGAAATCATGCAAACCCTAGTTTTGCCCTAAGAAGGGCATTTTGGTCCAAAATGTAATTTTTGCTTAGAGTGTCCAATTCACCTCAACAGAGGTCCAAATTTTGAACACTGACTTGTCATGAACTTGTGCACCTTCAAATGAAATATGGGGAGGTTTGGAATTGATTTTCCCCAACATCCTAGGTCAAACCCAAAGGAAGCGCTTTTGTACCTTGTGAAGGGCATGTGGCCAAAACACCTTGTATGACTATGAAATTTTGTAGGGAGGGTATTACGGTAACTATAAACCTCTGGTTAAAATCTTAGGGTGTTTTGGAAAGTTTGGGACCCACAAAACTTTAACCCTAGTTTAGGGCACAAATATTGTAGGGTTGAAATGGGCTAGCTAAACTCCTCAAACTAAGGTGAAATTTTGGTAGATTGGTCATAAGGATATTATGAGCCTCTGGTAATTTAATTGGGAATTTTGGGACAATAGTTATAGTACTTCATTTGTAACACAAGGGATGCCTCAATTTGATAAATTGAACAATATGGTCCCTATGACCCTTGGGAGGTCATGAAAGTTTGGCAGAGGAAGTTTTGAATCATTATATGCATATATAAATTTATTAAAAATTTTGGATACATATTTGAGGTACTTACTTCACAAGCCTGTTAAATGAGGAAATTATTCAATAATTTAATTAAGATTATTTACTGATAAATAAATTATGAAATTTGGCCCAAATCATTTATATGGCATTAGAATCATACTGGAATTTTCTCCGAATTTTTGGAAGCAATATAGTCTTTTATATTTCTTTAAATGAATTTTCAAGGGTTAAAATGAAATAGGAATTTTGGGATAAAACCTTATTGAAAAATTGAGATATTTTGGAAGATGAGTTAAATCCTTATTTTAAATATCCTATAAAATTAGTGGAATGATATCTTGCCTGAAAATGGTACTTCATGTTCATTATTGGAAATTTTAGTCACTAGAATAATTAAATAAATTATTAAATAAATAAGGAAAATTTTGGGTCTCTGGATTTAGGGCTTAAAGGTCATAATGGACCTCCATTAATTATTATAGAACTATTGGAAGATTATTTGATGTACTCCCCATTATACATGGCATTTAACCTTGTGGTCTGCATTTAGTAAATTATTGAAAGGAAATGATTTGGCATAGTTGGAGTTAGCCATCTTGCTGGACTTTGTAGATGTGGATGAGTCATCCTAGAAGTTTATGTTAAGTAGTGAGATATGAGTCGGTAGTGTTGAGTAGTGCTTGGGGTCGACGAAAGATCGTCTTCCCCCGTAGAGTGAAAGGTCAAAATCACCTTAGCTTTAGTCTACCGTAATATGAAAAAGAGATGGGTAATGGATATGGGATTAGTTACCAACCAACAAGAATAAGTGCCTTGCGAAAGGGAGCCTTGGGATTCAGCCCATCATAGCTCCTAGTGCCCTCGAGAGCCCTTCACAGGGAATACCTTGGGCAGTCCTGGGTAAAACCTAAGTCGTAGGTATAAAATCGCCACAAGAGTAAATAGTAAATTTAGGATTTCACACTCTCACACCCCAATGTCCCGGGAGATAGTTTGGGTTACTCAGGCAATAAGCCCAGTGGTTATGGTGATGGGCATGGTGGCCCGGGGAGCTTTGGCTCGGTTGTTGATTATGACGGATGGGATAGTTCGGGGAGCTTCGGCTCGATTGTTGATTATGACGGACGGGATAGTCCGGGGAGCTTCGGCTCGATTGTTGATTATGACGGACGGGATAGTCCGGGGAGCTTCGACTCGGTTGTTGATTTATGACGGACGGGATAGTCCGGGGAGATTTGGTTCGGTGGTTTTTTGGACTCATAACTATTGCATGTGCATAGAAGGTATAAGGTGGTGGGTCTTCGGTATTGGAGAGTCGATGCACCGACGCCAATACGCTGACTCAACAAGTGTGGTTAGCACTTCGCCAATAGAAGTCCGGTGCGCCAGCCGGCAAGAGTACGCAGGAGTCCGCTTTGTGCACCAAGCGTTGAGGCGTACGATAGGTCTGACCGGTAGTGCTTTACTGGTTTAGAGGTGGGCGAGGCCCAACCCACCTCTTCCGTCTGCCACTACGGAGGTATCCTGGGAGGTAACGGCTCCGAAAGGGGGAACTAAAGGTCTGTGTACACAGAGTCGAGTGGGTGTGTTGCACTTGCATGTTCACGTCATAGCATAATTGAATTTCATAACATAACCAGTGCATATAACCTGACACCTAATATATAAGCGGTATGGGACGCTCTATACATTAGGCCTTGCAAAACGACCCATTGGCCTATAAGTTCGTACGAGCGTGCTTATAAGTCAAGGTTCTCTTTCAGTATTATAAGCCTGCTAGTAAAACCGACACCCTATCGTATAAATCGGTATGGGACTTTTTATACGATAGGAGCCTTGCAAAAGATCCTTTAGCTTATGGGTATTCGCATAAGTTAAGGTTACTTATTCAAATTTTGTATCATTATTATCATACTTAGCACTGCTAGTCTAGTTCCGCTGCCATCTGCTATTTGACATTCTCCACCTTCATGTCCTTTCCTTCTCCCCGCTCGGTGCTTAGGAGCCATGGAGGAAGGGGCGGAGGACGATAGGACTTAGTCTTTTACACTAACGGTTTTCGAACCACATCATTTAGGGGACCACAGAGCCCAGCATGGAGGAGCAACCCCGGAGGTCGGCACGCTTGGAGATCGGACAGTCTAGTACTGGAGTCCAGACAGCAGGGACTGTGAATCCCGAACACTAGTAGTTGTATTGGTTTGCTTCCGCGATGAGTGATTTGTAGTGAGGACTTGATGTACCGGGCATAAGCCCGAGATTTTTATTATATGTACTATATGTGGACACTCCCTTCGTGGAGCTTATTTTCTATACATGTGATTTTCTATGGACTTGCTTTTATTCTATTGCTACAGTTGTGATCGATTTTGGCCGGCAAAATCGGCATCTTGTAGTGACAACCTTCCCGGGTGCGAAGGTATCACCGCAAGGTGGCGGTTCTGGGACTAAGACCCCGGTGTCGAAAAAGAAAAAAAATGGGGGTCTTACATGCCATACGATGAATGGGGGTGTTACAACTAGAATTTATTCTGCCATAGCTTCAATGTGCATGGTTCCGATAGACTCTTCAAGATTTAATGCTTGGTCTTGGTCACGAGATCGAAGGCGCCTGTAATAGGTGCGGTCGATTTCAGGATCAGAATCTAGATTAGATTCAATAGGAGAGTGTCGTCGGGTCATGAACAAAAAAACTATTATATAAACCTTTTTTTTGTTTTATTATTTTTTTGTTTTTTAAAAAAAAGACAAAAATAAAAATGTTGTTAATAAAAATATAGTTTTTATAAAAACAAAGGTTTTGTAATTAACAAAGAATTTGTTCTTTGTTTATTTTTATAAAACAGTAGTTTTTAATAACAACTAGGATAAAAGTAATACTAATTCTTTTTTATTTCAAATATAAACACAAAATTATCCCTGGCAATAGCGCCCAAAACTTGATAAATAAAAACAAACTTTGGAGATAGTTAAAATTGGAAATTAAATTAGATTTGGAAATTAGGCGTTCTGAAAAATTCTCTCTTTTTTACTTATATACTTCGATTAGGGCAAGCTTACCTATCGCGTAATAATATATTTTTTTAAATATCAAGGTCGTATTTTTCCACGAATTTGTGTCGAGTACTCTTCTTTAAGGAATGGAACTATTATTTTATCGAAAAGAGTTGAAGATTTTGAAAAGTGAAAATAAACGTAATACTTATGGTTTTGAAAATAGATGAGGTAGAGAGCCCTCGATTTTTAATTTACTTTAGGAAATACTTTTAAATAATAAAAACTCTACTTTTCTATTAATTTACTGGACCGTGGATGTTCCATAAATTGGAGTGCACCTCTATCGAGGATACATCCACCTGAGATTACGTACTTTGACTAAACTTTCATATCTAATCAAAAATACCTTAAAAATGCTTTACATGGTGGACCCCTCTATTAACATCCTACTAGTTTTCGAAGGTTCAACCCGGGAGGCTTACGTTCATCTCTTTCGAGAATTAGGCGTTGTTTCTCTTTACCTGAGAATGATCAATTTCTTGGTAAATTTATGGGGGTATTTGATGAGTATAAAAATATACAATTTTGTATAATATTAATTTTGAATATTTATAAATAAAACCTTAGTTTTTATATATATAACTAATTATTTTTGTTATATTTTATTTTTTTATGTTTTATATTTATTTTCTAAGTTTTTCTAAAATTTTGTCTTTTTTACTAAGGTCACACCCATGACCTAGGGCGTGACAGCCCTGTTTAATTCCTTTTTATTTTCTGTTTTTGTTATTTAGGAAAATCAGAAAAGTTGATGGACACGTCCTTGCCACGCCCGTGTCCCAATCAGCAATGCCCGTGACCCGCACCGATGTTAGCCTTCCAGCAAGATGTCGTGTTGTCGCTACGCCACATGCCGCCTGATGAACTGACTGTATGACACGCCCGTGACTCACCTGACATGCTCGTGACCTGATGAAGTTCTATCCAAAGTTCAGCCCAGCTCGACACGTGTCCCGACACGCCTCCCTACACACCTGTGACCTTGTCATGCTTACCCGACACGCCCGTGTCCATGGGCGTGTCGTTTCAAATTTTTTTCTATAAATATAGGGGCAGAGCTTTGTTAAATTATTCAAACACCAGCAGCTTCCTTAAGAACTGTTAGGACTCCCCAGCTCTCTGACAAAGAACTGGTAGTAGCTTTCAAGTATTCCAAGTTCTGTAAGTTGTAATTTTTTTCAGCTTTCTTTTCAGCTTTGTAGGAAGTTGTAATAACTTTTGAATTTATAAAATATAATGTTTCAATTTCAATTTTGAGTACTTTACAGTTTTATTTTCTGTTTTACTTTACTTTATTTTCTCATACTTTCCCGAATGAAAGGCGAAGCTCTGCTTATGTCCTGGATTAATATAGCGTGAAATTGCTTTCAAAACTATTTTTCAAAACCTTATTATTTCATACTATCCCGAATGAAAGGCGAGGAGAAAGCCAATGACCTGGATTAAGATAGTGTGAAAGCTTTTCAATAGTTTAGATTTTACTACCCTATCCCGAATGAAAGGCGAAGTGAAAACTTAAGTCCTGGATTAAGATAGATAGGTAGATAATATATTTTGCACTTTATACCGCCCCCATCCTGATGAGAGTCTAAGAACCCTTTGCACTTGGTCAAGATAAGCTCTGGGCTGGATATTATTTTTTACTATTTCAACTCTACGTTCTAGTTATTCTAACTAGGGTTTACTATTAATTGATCATATACTAGGTGAAGATACACTTTGTTTTATGTTAACCCGTTTTAAACGCAAGCCTCCCCGGTCGTACTTTCGAGTCGGTGATGCTACCAAAGGGACCCTTTCGTTAAGTTAGGTAATCAAGAAATAGAGTTGTTCTTTAATAGATGAATTAATATTCTCTCATAGTAATTCTGAAATCAAGGACTACCTTCTGAGTCCTTATCTTAATAAAACCACATATTTATATTTTTGTCTTTTGTTTTTAATATAAACTCCACTCCGTTCTTTCGATAAGATAATAGTCCGTTCTAAAAAGTAGAATAATTAACACTGATCCTAGGAAAAATACGACCGTGATATTTTCTACAAAATACTATACTCCTATGCGATAAGTACTCTTGCCTTAATTCATAGGATATAAGTAAGTAAAAAAATAGATAGACTTATATACGTAAAAGATTATATAACACCAAATCTATCCTCTTTAAATAAAAATTTACTTATCAGCCATCAATTTCGATAAGGCTTTCCCGTGGCTTCAAACAACGCCTGAAGATGTGTAACCACTCATTAGAAGGAACTCTCCAAGGCCTACGACTTTTGTGTTTAGTCGAAAGCCCGGATCTGGCCATGACATACATGAAAATGGCCATGAAGATCACTGTATGCAGAACACAGATTTTTGTACACATTTTTGAGGCGGAATGAACGTCATCGGTTCATCTTCCTCCTCTAGCGGATCTTCCCAAATCACACCTAGAAATCCTCCTCCCTTATTCACCCTCATCAGGCCATTCCTCTTCATGAGACCATTCCCACCATCACATTGAAGGAAGGAGAGGTTGAAGATTACTAAACCCTAGAACACAAGTCCTAGTATGGCCTCCTCCTAGGAGTCTCCATCTCACACATCAAGACTCTTT
Organism: Platanthera zijinensis; assembly: GCA_039513925.1. Classification (NCBI taxonomy): domain Eukaryota; kingdom Viridiplantae; phylum Streptophyta; class Magnoliopsida; order Asparagales; family Orchidaceae; genus Platanthera; species Platanthera zijinensis. Next base: position 42,799,385 of record CM077083.1, read on the forward strand.
TGAGTCGATATCTTGCTTAGGATTAACTACAGATCTATCACCAAGGGAGAGGGGAGGAAACTCACATCATTTTCGGCCATAGATCGCGTGACTCTTCGTGGTGGCATCCTCTTCTCCTTAGTGGCGGCGGTTCTTCACAGAGTATAGTTGATTCCAGTAACTCCTTCCCTCCTCCAGCAGTTTCTCCATAGAAAAGAAGGCTTGGGAAGAGGATGAAAAACGACCAAATCCTACATAAATAGGACCAACACGGGTAGGAACATGCCCGTGTTCCTACTCGTGTCCCGCTCGGTGAAGCGTTGTCGACGGTTATAGCGTCGTATGGACACAGACACGGGTAGGGGCAAGCCCGTGTCCACTACCCATATCACGGTACACGGCCGTGTTCATGGCTGTGTTCTTACGAGTGTCCTGCTCGGGAGACACGGACGGCTTGCTTGAGATATGCACACGGGGAGGGACACACCTGTGTCTCTACCCGTGTCCTACTCGGGACACATTCATTAATCTTCACTCAACGCACACGGGTAGGGACACGCCCGTGTCTCTACCCGCGTCCTGCTCGGGATAGACTCTGTTGAATTCCACTCAATGCCTCTCGACATGGGTAGGTACACGCCCGTATCTCTACCCATGTCCTTCTCAGGACAGGCCCTGTCGAGTTCCACTCGATATCTCTCGAGTTCTACTCGGTGCATACGGGTAGGGACATGCCCGTGTCTATACCCGTGTCCTATTCTGCACTAATTTCTCTTTTCCACACGAGTGTAAGCCTAGTCGCCTGCACTCCCTAGGCCCAAGTCAGCTCTCCTGACTCAGAAGCACGCACGAGGGGCCTAGCGCGAATCGTGACATTACAAATCCTATAAACAAAATAAAAGATTTTGTCCCTTAAATTAAGCTAAGGCTATGGAGAAAAGTAAAGCATAAAATGAAATAAAATATGCTTTTAAAGATTATCTTGATGAAATAGCTCTGGGTAGCGCTTTTGCATCAAGTCCACCGGCTCCCACATATACTCCTCCTTTCCATGATTAGACCACAGTACCTTAACCAGAGGAACACTTTTCCGGCACAAAGTCCTTGTCTCGTTGTCTACTATCCGCACAGACTCTAGTCGCACCGACCTATCAGTCGGAATTGCTCTATCAGTGGTGGGAACATATTGATCGGGCCGTAACAACGCCTTTCGAAGTGACGACACATGGAATATGTCATGAAGATTCTCTAGCTCTAGCGGTAACTCCAACCGATAGGCCAACGGGCCAATCCTTTCCAATATAATGTAGGGCCCAACGTACCTTTGTCTGAGCTTCTTCACACCATGTACCCGTGATACTCCATACATCGGCCTGATCTTCAGAAACACTTTGTCACCCACTTGGAATTCCACCATCCGGTGCTTTGCATTATAATATTTTGCCTGCCGACTTTGAGCCTCAAGCATGCGGTCCTGTATTAGTCTCATAACCGCATTACTATCATCAATGTATTCATTTCCCAAAGTCTTCGGGTCCTCATCCTGCACCCAAGACAAGGGTGTTATACACCTTCTTCCATAAAGGGCTTCATGGGGTGCCATCCCGATGCTAGCTTGATGGATGTTATTGTACGAGAAATCTGCCAGGGGTAAGAGCCTTTCCCACGACTCCCCTCTATCTAACACACATAACCTTAGTAGATCCTCCAATGTCCTGATAGTCCTTTCGGATTGCCCGTCTGTCTGAGGATGAAACGTCATGCTAAAGGTGAGACATGATCCCAAATATGCCTGTACCGCCTTCAATTCTTTAGAGTTTAACCGACCATCCCAGTCAGAAATAATCATTTTTGGCACACCATGAAACCGTACGAACTGCTCCACAAAGAGGCATACCAAAACGTCTACATGAGTTTCTTTCTTCATAGGAATGAACCGGGCTACCTTCGTCAGGCGGTCAACGATCACACATACTGAATCATTCCCTGAGCATGAGTGGGGCAAACAGTGGACCAAGTCCATGGAGACATCATCAAACTTCCACTCAGGGATGGGTAATGGCTGTAATAATCGGCCTGGACTTCTATACCCTTCACCCTTTGATAGGCCTCGTAATGCGTAACAAAATGTCTGACGTCTTTCTTCATTCCTGGCCAACACATGTGTTGGATCCCTAGTTTTGATTTGGGCTAGGTTCACTAATCTATGCTAAGTCAGACCCATATTATATAGTCAGGGTCTTGTCTAATGTCTTAGGTGTAAGTTAGGTCAACAACTCAGTGAGACAAGACTAAGACATATGAGACTTAGAAGACAACAAAGACTGAACAAGGCAGAAAAGTCGTTCGACGATCTCTGAAGAGAGCTCGACGATCTTCGTTCTGTGTTTGACGATCTCAGAGTTAAAACTCTAAATGTTGAGATCGACGATCGCTGAACTTACTTTGAAGATCTCTGATCTACTTTCAGGATAGAGATCGACGATTAACCATCTCAGTTCGCCGATCTTGAAGCCCAGTTTGGAAGGTAGATTTTCAGGTCAACGATCACAGGGATCAGCTCGACGATAGAGGATGTTTGAGTTCGACGATCTCAGGACCATATCGACGATTACTACCAGATCAACATTTTATTCCTTGTAGTTATTGTTTTCCTTATTGACTGATTATTATATTGCTTATATGACTCTGAGTGATTAAAGCATATATTCTTTGAATATAGTTGTTCCTTGGCAAGCATTAATTACTGGTATTCACAGAGTTATTATACAGTCTTTCTCAGGACAGTTAAGGAAATGAGTTAATTCTCTTATAGTCATTGCACGAGTTCCCGTGATTCCTGCAGTCAATCAATGTGTCCCATTTCAAATTTTGTTTGGAATTCTTCAAAGCAAAGATACTCAGAGAATAAGAAAGATAGAGAATTATTTTTGTAGAAAATATAGACATAGACAGATTTTGTTAGAGAACACAAGACAGCAAAAAAGGGAACAGCTTTTAGTTCTTCATACAAGTGTTCATCCAGGAAGCCTGTAGAGACATTCATCTTCAATCAGTCTCAACTTTCTAGAATCTAATACCTACACCCTGTACAAGGCTTTGGTTTCCGGAACCAATCAAGATCATCAGGACAAGCCTTGACTCCATCAGGATCACTCTCAAGTCTTCTCTCATTTTCCTTAGAAAAGAGAAGACACTCAACTCTTTCTTTCCCCCTCTATGTACAGGGTTCTTACTCCCTTCAAAAGTAATTCCTGGTTGTGAGATCTCCTGATCAAAAGACTTCAAGTGGTTTTTCGGCACCTGATCAAAAGCCAAAAGGGTTGCAATATCTCCCTAGAAATAGATATTTCTTGGTGGCAGCCACCTGATCAAAAACCTGAGAGTGATTCCTACCAGGGTGGTAGAAGAGTGGATGTACCTAGATTTGGGGAACCACTATAATTTCATGTGTCATCTGGTTTCTCTTTCTCGTATTGTTCTTGCTACTTGCTGTGATATTTATAATAGCTCTCTAGTTTTCTTTTATTTATTTAATTATTGGTATCACCTATTTTAACTCTAATAGAATAGTATAAAACAGCCAAAAGTTTTAAACACTCTATTCACCCCCCCCCCCAGAGTATATCTGAATAACTCCCTCCTTTCAACATGGTCTTTCACAAGTCAGCATACATCTTGGCAATCCCAGGATGCACAGAATATTGAGAGCAACGTGCCTCTCTCAAGATTTCTTCCTGAATATTATCGCCCTTGGGAATGTAGAGCCAACCACGGAAGTAGACGAGACCGTCTTGCAGGGAATATTCATCAGTAATCCCATCTTCAATTGACTTGATTGTCGGGACCAGAGCCGTATCCTTTCCTTGCTCCGCCCGGATTCGGTCTCGAATGTCACAAACTATGCTCATCGTGGCTAAGTACTCTGAATACCCTTCCGGTTGGTCCTTATACACTAGAGTAATCTCCATCTCCTCAAGCATCCGAGATAACTCCATACGCATCAACGGGGACTCGGGGATTGTTTCTAGAACCTTCCTGCTCAAAGCATTGGCTACGGAATTTACCTTTCCGGGGTGGTAGTTCAGGGTGAATTCATAATCACACAAAAACTCTAACCACCGCCGCTGTCTCAAATTCAGTTCCTTCTGGGTATGATGTACTTCAGATTCTTGTGATCTGAAAAGATTTTGAAGTGGACGACGTATAGATAGTGTCTCCAAATCTTCAGGGCAAACACCACCGCTCCTAATTCAAGATAATGTATCGTATAGTTGACTTCATGCTTCTTTAGCTGTCTCGAAGCATATGCGATCACATGCCCGTGCTGAATCAATACTGCTCCCATCCTTTGATATGATGCGTCAGTGTAAACTTGAAATCCTTTCTTCCCAAACGGAAGGGCTAGGATGGGTGCAGACATAAGTCAGTCCTTCAGTTCCTGAAATGCAGCTTCACACTGGGGTGTCCACTCATACGGCACACCCTTCTTTGTCAGCGTAGTAAGAGGAAAGGCAATCTTTGAGAACCCTTTTACAAACTTGCGATAATACTCGGCAAGTCCAAGGAAGCTCCGCACATCGGCCGCTGACTTTAATGGTGACCACTCCTTCACGGCACGTACTTTTGCTAGATCTACAGCTACCCCAGCCCCACTGATCACATGGCACAAGAAGGAAACCTCTTGGAGCTAAAATTCGCACTTGCTGAACTTGGCAAACAAGGCGTGCTCTTTTAGCTTCTTCAATACCATGGTCAGATGTTCGACATGTTATTCCTCCGTTTTAGAGTAGACCAAAATGTCATCGATGAAAACAATGATGAAGACATCTAAATAAGGTTCGAACACTTTGTTCATCAAGCTCATGAAGGCTTAAGGGGCATTTGTGAGCCCAAACAGCATCACAGTGAACTCGTACAAGCCGTACCTTGAGCTAAAGGCCATTTTCTGAATGTCCTGCTCCTGTATTCTCAACTGATAATACCCCGAGCGCAAATCCAACTTGAAAAACCAATGCGCTCCTACCAATTGGTCGAACAACTCATCGATCCGAGGTAGCAGATAGGTGTTCCATATCGTCAGTCGGTTGAGCTCCTGATAGTCTATACATAATCGCAAGGTTCCATCCTTCTTCTTAACGAACAGAACAGGGGCTCCCCAAGGTGATGAGCTGGGGCGATCAAACCCTTATTCTACCAACTCTTGCAACTGAACTCTAAACTCTGCGAGTTCCTTAGGGGCAATCCGGTAAGGGGTCCTGGAGACGGGCTTGGCTCCTTATATTAGCTTGATTTTAAAATCAACTTCTTTATGTCGGGGTAATCCTGGTAATTTCTCAAGAAATACCTCAGGAAAATCCCGGACTACCCGTACGTCATTCATATCCATTTTTATCTCCTTTAGTTCGAAACATATCATGTAGAGTTCATCCCCTCTCATGTGAGCTTTCAAGGTTTGAATCGAAGATAATAATAAACGTGGTGCAAATTCTATACCTTGGAAGATTACATCGGTATCCCAATACCTCAAGTAGATTCGCTTCTCTGCGTAGTCAATTCTTACGTAGTGCCAATCCAGCCACGCCATGCCTAGAATGAGGTCGAACTCCTGCATTCTCAAAACTGTGGCAGGGGTATCAAAGAACTTTCTCCCAATGAGTTTCTCCAATTCGCACTTGGCGGTTGCGGTCATCTCAGAGCCGTCTGGAAGGCATACTCCTCGAGAAATACCAATGAAGGATTGCACTCCTTCCAGGTCTTTAATGAAGTCCGCAGACACAAATGAGTGTGAGGCACCGGTATCGAATAACGTATAGGCCGGTTTCCCGCCGACCACCACGGTGCCTAAGTACCAATAGCAATACTTAAAGCTAGATGTCTAGTATATCTTAAGCAACTTAAGGTTAACAATGAAAATAAGATGACTACATGTAATCATACCGGCAATCACCTCCTGAGGGTTCCGCTCCTGTGTCATGTCCAGTGCGAACACCTGATTCCGAGCAGGTCCAGGGTTTCCTCCTCATGGTCCTCATCCTCGACCATGCATATGCCCCCGCCCTCGAGGAGCTTCCAGAGGGAGAGCAAGAGGTGCATTTCAAAACAGTTGCGGGAAATAGAGTCGAATATGGCCTGGTTGGTTGCATTCGAAGCACACTCGCTCCTGCCGCCCACCGGGTTGCTGAAACTGTTGAAGCTGTGGTGGTGGAGGCAATGCTGGCAGCTATGGAACCGGGTGCTCCACTATATAATTCCGGTGGAAGTGCCTGCAACCTCTCTGATATCCCCTTCCTCTTCCGTAATCGTGTCTCTTTCTATTGCTCGGTCCAGCTTCCATCACCCCTTTAGCAGGTCTCTTACCACTTCCCAAGTGGTCTGCTTCCAGTCTCTTTCCCATATCAATTATTTCCGCCAGGCTGGAGTCCGCTATAAACAAAAGGGCTTGCCTCAGGGGGTCTCGCAAGTAATTGTAGAATCTTTTAGCATATCCTCTGTCGTCTAACTCATAGGAGTCAGCAAATCTAGCCAAATGCTGAAAATCTCGCTGGTACTCCGTCATTGACTTGGATCCCTGCTTCAGCTGCAAAAACCTTTCCTCAAGTTCATCTCGGGCTAACAAAGGGATAAAGTGCTCTAGGAAGGCTCCTAAGAACTCGTTCCAGCTGATCTCCGTATACACTCGCCCTTGAAAGGTAGAGCCCATGAGGGACTTCCACCAACTCTTGGTGTGTTGTTCTAGGAGTGTCACTACCAGGGTCACAGCCGTGTTGTTTGGGCATCTAATTCCTACCAACAGTTCTTGCATGGTGTCGAGCCTTTACTCCGTACGCTTTGTCGAGTCTGTCCCAAGGTAATCATGAGGGGAGAGAGCTCGGAAAGTGCTCACCTAATTGGAGCCCGGACCTTATTATTGTACTGGGGCTTGTTGGGATCTTAAGGCATCCAGGATAGCTGTGAGCGTCTGCCCTAGCTCCGATTGTTGAAATTGTGTTGGTACGGACGGAGTGGGGGTTCCCCCACTGTCTTAATATGCACTGGGATCTATACGTAGAATACAAGCCTAAGGTCAGGTTGGCTAATCTTAAGGTCAAAGTTGGACATACTAAGTGTGAATTACATATGGGCACACCACTGCTTCCGCTAAGTCAGTTTGTCCCCAAACTGACTAATCGAACGGGGGTGGCACCATTGTTGAATGACTTCTCTAATTCAGGATCGTAGCAAGCTGATACCATTTGTAAGACCCTCCCCCCCCCCACCCCTCCCGGAATACAGAACACGGCACGAGGGGAGTCTTATGCCCAGAACAGCCTCCTTGCGGTAGTAAGAGCACTCAGGCAAGCTTGTACTACAAGAAGCCTATTTTGCCGGCCTTTACGAATATCAATCATGTCAACCCAACCAGAGTAATAAAAACAGAAGTCAAATACACACATAAGCATATAAGTCTAAATATAAAAAATATAGAAGCTACATCTAGCTTCTAAACTATCAGAGTATGAGTAGTCTTGCCCAAAAGGACTACAACAAGAGTCACTCTATGACTCACATCTGTCACTGACGGTAGCGACGACACCGTCCCTTCAGGCCCTGTCGTCCTATCCTGACTGTCCTGCAGCATTACCTGTTGCTGCTCCGCCTGCGGGGTTTCCTCTTAAAAAGGAAGACGTAGCAACCGTTAGTCATAAAGACTAAGTGGTTTCACATCCGCTCCTCCAGCAACTCGTCGGCACTGGGCGGAGAAAGAATCAGGGTACGATATATTTAATAAAGCAATAAAGTAAATTATAATGGTATCATCAACATTCTAAGCTAGCAGTTCTACATCTACAGCAGAGTATGAGAATGTAAGCTATAACTGAAAGTAGCTCAACTTATATGAATGCCCATACAGACATATAAGTTGAGGATCGGCTCAACAGAAAGGTAACTCATTGTATAAGTGTGCCCATATAAACTTATACGATGAGGATCTTATTTATGAAATGTAATGTGATGTAATGAATGCTATGTTATGACTCAACATGCACACGCACAAGCAAATTGTTGTGTCGACACAGACTCTGAAGTTCCTAATTTTCGAGCAGGTAGTAAACCTCTCAGGCGCCAACCGTCATGGCCAGACGGTGATAGTAGAGCGGGCATCTCCACTACTAGGCCAGCATCCACAATACCAAGCCTAGGCCTCCGTACGCCTCAACGCTAATAATACATCAATGGGGTTCACAAGCGTACTACGACTCAGCGGGTGTCTCGGGTAGATGTGCACCGAGAACCTAGCCCCGAACTGGCCTAAGTTGTGACCCGGAAGGAGCCTCAAAAATGAGCACGAGGACCAAGCCCAACCGTTCATGAAAGATTTTGTTTAAAGAGCCTAAACACCTAGAGGGGAGGTGAATAGGTTCTAATCCTTTTTAACAACTTAGGCAATTAACAAAGTTATACACAGCACAAATATCTCAGCACAAAGAATAACAAACACAAAAAATTCACAGCACAAACTCTATGGTTTATAGTGATTCCCTAATTTATGGGTACGTCCACTCTCCCCCTTCACCTATCCAGTAGAGAACTGGATTCGGCCAAAATTCCTTCCACTATCTCAGATCCACAAATCTTACAACTCAGAACCAACCTGGTTCCTATAACTCAGACTTCTTCAAGTCCTACACCTCAGATTATTCCCAAGAATCCTACCTCAGGAAACATCCCCACCTCAGCCTTTATCACCAGTCCTACAACTCAGACTTTTTCAAGTCCTACCTCAGGCTCTCAGCCCTACCTCAGCCTTTATAAATTTAGGCTTACAACTCATATATATATAAGATCTTACAAGGAAATTAATTGTTTTAAAACAATAAAATCTTCACCCTGATAGAAAGAGAATAGGGTGAAAGCTTCTTGATCAGTTCTTGATAGAACTGATTACTTTAGATCAACCTGTCTTAGCTTCTCCAAAGCTCCTTGAATTTGTACCAAGTAAGGTTGATCTTCAATTAGAGTTGAAGTTGATCTTCAATCCAGCTTCCTTCTTGAATTCAGAATCAGATCTGAATTATTCTAGCAGACTCTTCAAGATCTGCCTTCTTCTGGGTTTGTCTCTTATTCCCCCTCTTTTTTTTATTACGGTCCTTGTGATTCTGATAGAATAGGTCTATATATAGAATCCATCCAAGGTTACCGGTTGATCTAGTTTATAACGTCCTTCTAACAGCTCTGATAGATATGTCAGCTTTATTACTTATAACAGCTGTCAGGTCTTCAGTCTTGACAACTGACTCCTCCATGAACTTCTATCATAGCAGAGAACTGTCAGCATTAAACTTCACATGTGTCGACATAAATAGACCATGTATCGACACAAATCTTGATGATGTCGACATAGCTCCTAATATGTCGACACAGTCATTCTTTAACTTCTCGACACAGCTTCTGTTGGATGTGTCGACACAAGTCCTGTGTATCGACACAACTGCTTCCAGTCTTGACACAGCTTCTATTGACAGATTTCTTGAGTGTGAGTCAACACAAGTCCTGTGTGTCGACACAATCCTTTATGTTTCAGTATAGCTGTTGTTGACAGATTTCTTTGAGTGTGTGTCGACACAAGTCCTGTGTGTCGACACAACTACTTCTTTTCTTAGACATAGCTGGAGTTTAGTGTTTGTCAACACAAGTCCTAGGTGTCGACACAACTGCTGCTGACAAGAATTTCTGTGTGTCGACACAAGTCCTGTATGTAGACACAATCTTGTTCTTGGTGTCGACACATTTCCCTCACAAGTGTCGACACTTGTACTTAGAAAATTTTCCTGCATTTATTTAACCTACACATTGAAACTCAATATCCCATTAAATACATATTGATGTATATCATTGAGTTAAGTGAGGCTTCTCCAAATCTGGTACATAGTTTCCAGTGTACCCAACAGTTCACTTGGCACGGAAGGAGCCCCGGGAATGAGTACCGAGGACCAAGCCCAACCGCCCAAGGTCTAACTGTCAACTCCCATCGGTGTGATGACTAGCGAGCCCGTAGACCTGCCACACTATCATAAACTTAGGATTATGACACCACGTGTCGACTCACACAGCATGCTACTTCATGTCTCGAGCTCAGCAGCTCACAAGGGTTCCCTTCCCAAATCCCTTATCAACACAAACGATCAAGTGCGGCAAACATTCATGCACTATCAACTCTTCAACATATCCATGCACTAACCATATTCAATGCTCTTCCAACATTTCGAGCTCCAGCTCACATTACCAATTCATTTATCTAGTTGTTTATACAATCCAACTTGTCTACTCACTAGTTCACCTAGGGATCTACCATCAAACCATTTCGTTCAAGTAGGTTTTAATGCATCATCTAATTATAAAGGATCAACCAATAGTTTACCACGAACTACTTAACAGAATTTATCACTTGGCGTTGAGTGAGTAAGCTTCACTCAACGCCAAACAACTTAACAGATATTCTTCTATTATCTGGCGTTGAATGAGTATGCTACACTCAACGCATTTAGACATAGCCAAATTTCTGTGAAATCATAGTCTCTGACCGACAAAGGTTCAGTCAATGCTTTTTATCACGTGGCATTGAGTGAGTAAGCTTCACTCAATGCTTGTGGAGTTAGTCAAATATTTATATAGATTTTTTGTGGCTTTGACTGACTGAGCAATACTCAACGATTTTTATGTTATAGCGTTGAGTGAGTGGAGTTCACTCAATGCCTATGGACTTAGCCACATTCTTGCTATTTCTTCTTAGGCTTTGCCTATCTCACAGCCTTTAGCTATATGGCGTTGAGTGAGTACACTACACTCAATGCATGTGGGCTTAGTCACTTTTCTGTCTAGCCAATAGTTAGGCTTTGACTAACTAAGCTATACTCAATGCTTTTACTTACCTGGCATTGAGTGAGTATACTTCACTAAATGCCTGTGGACATAGGCGATTTCCAGCCTAACCAGCATCTTCCCTTGCATCTGGCTTTGAGTGAACTGGCTTCACTCAATGCCTGTGGACTTAACTAAATTCTTGCACCTGGCATTGAGTGAGTATGCTTCACTCAATGCATGTGAACTTAGGCAAATTCCTGCCTATCTAGCATTTATCTTTGTGTCCACCTTTCACAAACTTGGAATATCTGTCCTATCAATGTTATAAGGACTAACCTGCATGCATGAACTTAAGCATACATCAAATACAACTTTGTGTATGACATTGATATGATTGACTTCTTCAAATCAAGGATATCGTAGGCAATGGACCCAACAATCTCCCTCTTTTTGAAGAAGTCAAAACGCTCAATCAAATGAGTCAATGACATACACTAACTTATGCAGCAATAATATCTCAACTTGGAAAACATATAACAAGAGAAGTTATAGTTACCATACTTTCTTGCCTGCGGGGCACACCTGCTCCTGCTTCCCCTTAATTGATGCTACATGGTCTTGATCAATTTGATCATAACCATCTCATAGTTCTGATACCACTTGTATACTTCTCCTCCTGTTATGATCTGATACCCGATTCATATCCTTCTCCTCCCCCTTTTTGACTTTTGTAAATAGTCAGGGAGGTCTAGATTATCTGTTCCCCCTTTTTGAGTGCAGAAAAACCACTCTAGCAGCAGTTGAACCACTTGAATCTATCTTTGCAAGTGCTGGACTTGATCCCCCTCAACTGAAGTATCCTCTTTTATACTACCTGATAGGCAATCTAGTCTAAACCTTGAGATTGTAGTCCTCTTGTTGATTTTGTAACCACAAAATTTGTGAACTTTAACATACTCTTGTGGTGATACCACTGATACACCGCATCAGTGCAGTCCCTTGACACTTGAGTGGTCCAATGATCAACTTGAGCTGGCTTCTATCATTCATCCCTTTGGCCTAATGTCACTCCTCTTCTCCTGCAGCAGCACTATCCTTTCAGCAGTAGTAGTGATGATCTTTGATCCATGGTAGCAGCTGCTGATCTTGCTCCCCCTCGACAGGAGCACCTCTATCACCATCACTAATGGACACATGAGTCCATTTAAGTCTTGATACCATTTAGTATTTTTATAGTCTTGATCCCCCATCAAACACTTATCTATCTGCAAGAGAAATAAATCATGCAACACAAATAAAATTAGGAGCAACTGAAGCTATCCCAAGTTCCACATACCCAACTCAACCTAGAGGGTGTTTAACTTGACTTCATCTAGAGACATGATAATTATGTCAGCCACTTACTTGTTTGTGAGGACAAACTCAAGATTGAGTTCTTCCTTTCCCACATGCTCCCTAATTTGTTGATACTTAATCTCAATATGCATAGTCCTGCTATGAGGGACAGGATACCTAACAATTGAGTTGCACTAGTAGAATCTTAATATAAAGGGGTTCTACTTATCTAAAGGTTATGGTTCTGATACCATGGAGCTGATGCTGGATTTAAAATAGCTGTGCACAGCAACTCCCTTGTACCTTGCACAATATCTTCTTGCTAAGCTAGATCTTCTCCTTTTCTTTAGCAACAGACTTGCCTTTGGCTTCAGCTTTCTGATCAGCAGCACAAGAGTGTTCAGCCAACTAAGTACTATCTTGATCATCACATTGATCTGCCCTCTTGATCACCACACTGGATACCATGCAGTCCTTCTTGAATATGAGGAATATTGTATGCATGTTGTTCTAGTCCCAATGTACTTCTGATTCCATTGGCAACCCAGACAGCCTACTCCCTCTTGATCATTTCCATCTTGGGTTGATACCACTCTAATAGTGTTCATACAACTTTACTAGAGATCATATCTCTTGAGTTGATATCACTAACCCAACTCTGCTATGCCACTTTATCAATCCCTTTTAGGTTTCTGAATGGTCAGGGAGGAGCTGGTCTCTTTTGGTTCTCTTCTCCCCCTAGTTGATTGTATATGATACCACTAGTGCAGTTGCTGGCTTTCTATTCTTATGAGGCTGAATTTTCTCCTACAGCTACTGGAATTTTAGACCACCATAACCTTGAATGATCTTTCCTTGAACCATCCTTTCATTCTGATACCAAGTCTTTCTTTACACTGGTATTCCCATAGGAATATGCTGACTTGTATCAACAATAGCTGGAGCAAACTAGCTGTTCTTGTGAACTTGCTCATTCACAACAGTTTCAATCAACTGGATAGTATCCCTCTCATCTTCAGCATTGTCTATTGGGACATTTTGAACTTCCGAAGTATTCTTCTGACCTTTTTGGAGATGAAGATTCTCAGACACCAATGCTTTAGACAAGACTTAAGCTTTCCATATTACCGACTAGCACAAGCTTTCCCTTAGAGTTTGCACAGATCTTGTACAACTTCACCTTCAATTTCCACTTCTTCTACCATTGTTGGATAAATTTCTGATTGGTAGCCACTGAAAAGGAAATACCTTGCTGCAGGTTCAGATGATATAGACCACTAAGCATACATATCTCTTCATGTTTCCTGAGAAGAGGTTGACAGCTGAGTATACAGTTGACAAACTACTCAACTGACCATTATGTACCCCTTCCTTGCTGCTCCCAAAAGAGCTACTTCTAGTGCTTTCCTCAGTGATGAGTATAGCCTACTTGTCCTTCACTTTTTCTTCTTACTAGTTTACTAGTGTGGCAGCAAAACTTTGTCCAATCAGATAGTCCTAATGGCTGGATCCTGCTGTCCTTTGCCCAAAACTTGTGCAACACTTAGTTTTATCACTCAGGCATCTTGACCTTTAATGGATGGATTCAGCTGGTCTTCATCCATGATTGTGCACTTGTCCTTCTTCAGGATTTCACTCAACATTATCTTCCTCTTGGGCAGTAAGAGTAGTATCATAGATGGTCTATATCCATCACCAACTTCCCAACTGTAGTTCTTAAGTTCATAACTCACTGGAGTATGAACCTCAAGCTAGCTCCTTATACCAGTCTAATTTCTAGAACAAACTCTGTCCAAATACCACATGGGTGTATGGGTACTTGGACTATCCTACAAAACAGATTTATCTTACCTTAGGACACCAAAATGAATTGGGTCCTAGGTTCCTGTAAGCCTGAAATCTAACTTCCCTACCAGCAGCATTTCTGACGGGTAAGCTAACTCTTGCTCTGGGCACAAAAAGATTGTGCCAACAATCTAAGGCAAAATTCCCCTCCTTGCTACAGCACCAACACTCATGGATATTGTATCTCCTTTTTTGATTAGGTCATGTAGTATGGTTAACTGCTGACTGAAAAGAAGGAAAAGGTGTAGTAGCTTTCTTCAGGTTCCTTTCAGCAAGGATCTGACTGAAGGTTAGTCTTCCAGCAGGCTTCTTTTGCTTGATCTGAATGCTATTTACAACTGTCTTCTTTGCAGATGACATGCTGTTTATATCATCAGAAATAGCTAAGTCAGGCTTACTAGTAGACTGACCCTTAGTCTGAGTCCTTGCTGGATGGGCTTGAGTGAAAGCCACTGCCTTGTCCTTGAGAGTTGGGGCTGAGGCACCAAATACAAATGGTCCAGAATGGGCCATTTGCACTTCTTCATGGGAGCCTTAAAGGCACTCATTCCCCTACCCTTTCTTCTCCCATTGTAAGAAACACTAAGAAGAATTCCCATTCTTACAGTGACCATACATACAGTCCTGGTCATACCTATTATAAGGGAGGATTACCTTATGAAAGGTTGACTGTCGCACTACAGGAGCTTTGTCTTTCCCTCTAGAAAGGTCAACTCTTGTGCTTTTCTTAACTGCCAAATCCTTCTTACCCTTTTGAGAGGAGAAAGAATCTATCAAGTGTAACACATTACTTGGCCTTGAAAAACTATCCACTATCCTTCTCTCCTTAAGGTGCTCCTCTTTAAGATCCAAAATGATCTTGTTCTTCTGGCTTATGGACTCAATTTGGATGATTGAGATGGCCTTCAGTTGGCTAACTTCCCTCATTTGCTGATCTAGCAGAGATGCTATCTCAGACTGCTGGGCAGAAGCTAGCTATAGAGAGATAATCTCCTTAGCCTGCATCTTGGCCAACTTCTTGCTTCTTTTCAAAGCATCCAACATTTTACCATACTTATCAATAAATTAATTGACATCTACCTCAGATTCAGAGTCATCTTCATCACTGGATTAGGATACATCAGAATCTAGATTGGTCTCATGATCTGAGCAATAAGAAGAACTAGAAATAGATTGTACCAGATCTGGACTAGCTGATCCTGGCAGTATTCTTCTTCTTCTATCATGGCAATTAGACCATAACAATTGCATTCATCTTCTTCTTCATCATCCTCCTCTGAATCACTTTCTGGATGTGATAGAGGGGCCCTAATCTTTAGACTAGCATCTAGATTGTCTTCTGCTTTATCTGCAATGGCAGCAAGTAGCCCAATGAAGGCTTCTTCTTCTTCTTCAAACTCTGAATTACTGTCAGAAAGACTGACTTTCTCTGTCCCTTCCATATAGATAGTAAGAGAATCACACATCTCTTTGGCTTTCTTGTAGTGGACCAAGACCAGGAAGGTGGAGTCATCCATGGCACTTACCATGATGTATTGTGCTCTCTTGTCCATAGAAGCCAGGATGACTTCATCCTCAGTCATTTTACCATAGCTCTTTGGGATCTGGATACTTGCATCTGATGTAGAGACCTTCACGGGAATGAAGGGTCCTTATTGAATTGATGCCAAGACTCTAGGATCAATGGCTTCCATGATTTCTCTAATCCTTTCTTTCCAACTCTCAAAATTCTCCTTACTGCAGACTTGGAGCTCCATTGTGCTCCACTCCTTATGGTTCTCTTTTGAACCGACAAGTACAAACCTTTTAGCTATCCTTTGAGGTCTACTTAGACTATTAAGTCCGTTTTGAGTAACCTCCCTATGATACCACTTGAAAGTCTTTAGTTTCAAGGATAGCTAAACCACCTAGAGGGGGGCAGAATAAGTTTTTTAGTCTCTTGTGACTATCTTTTAAGTTTCTTCCTTTAAGTGCTATGTGAGTGAGTAGTTATTTGCTTTCAAGACACACACAACCTGCAATCAAAGAAACAACACAAAAAGCACACATAAGATATATAGTGGTTCGCCAGATTATGGGTACGTCCACTTTCCCTCCCACCTTTCTAGCTTATAGTTAGACAAGGAACTTCACCAATCTCGGCTCCTAAGAGATTACAAAACGATCTAGCAGGACCACTCGGTCTCCTCCAAGACCTATATCTCAGGAACAAGGCCCTATAACTCAGTGATCCAAAGATCACCTACCTCAGGCTGTTAAGCCCTACAACTCAGGCTGGGAGGACATCCCTACCTCAGATCCACAAGGGATCCTACCTCAGAGAGAATGACTCTCCTACCTCAAATTGTTAAGCCCTACCTTTGATCCAAAGTATCCTATAGCTCAGGCACAAGTTACCTACAACTCAGTGAGAATGACTCACCTATCTCAGGCTGATCTTCCCTACAACTCAAAAACAAACTTGGATCCTACCTCAGAGCAAATTTGCTCCTACCACTCAGATCCAGAAGTATCCTACAAGGTGGAATTGGGTTGGTGAGGTTGTCTTGACACAAGAGAGATTTCTCTTTGCCAATCTCTTTGGACTGAGATAGACTCGACCCAACTTTAACTCCTGGAATATATTTCCTGGGTCTACTTTTACCTAAACTGAGATATACTCAGTCCTAACTAATTCTTCTCAGCACCAAAAAGTGTTCCTGTTGGAACTGAGAAGTAACTGCAGCTAGTTGTTGCTTCCTGAACTGAGAGAATCCCAGCCCAACTTCTTCTCATAAATAAGGAAGTAGATCTTGCTTTGTCTTGTACTGGAAGAATTTGCAGATCTTCTCTACTTCTACTTGACTGAACCATAAGTTATATCATGTCTTCTTTACAGCTTCAGATGTAGATCTTCAGGATTGTGCTGGCTAAACTGTGAAGTAAGTTGATGTCTAAAACCAGATAACTTCAGCTTCATCTTCCTCCTCAGAAAGAAAGCTTTCTGAAATTTCTGGTACCTGTGAGAATGACACCAGCTATCTGTTGATGGCCTTTAGATCTCAGATCCTGCAACTAGGGTTTCTCCCTTGGCTATTACCTTTTCTCAGAGACAATGTCTTTGACCTTGCTGGTGCAGATGATGATGAACCAGCTATATTGTTGTTGATGTCGATGAAGAAGACAACAGCTAACTTTTGCTAAGCTTTTAGATCCGCTGATTTGAACTAAGTTCTTCATCCTCTGCAATAATGGCGTGGAAGAAGAAGAAGAGGGCCAGCTGTCTTTTCCAAAAAGCTTTTTTCTCTTCCTCGATCTCTGCCTTTTATTATTAGCCCATCAACGGCTCTTTGAGCTGTGGGCCCCACCTTGAAATTGGTTGGCAGCTATCAGCTTTTACATTAATTGCTGCACAGAAGGCAAGCGGCGACATTTGTCGCGTATTGTGCCTTTCCCACAACAAATTCAAGTTCTATTTTGTTGACTTTGCTGACGTCACCATCTGTGGACTTGGCCAAAATCAAGATTTAGTAGTATAGGCGTTGAGTTAGTAAGCATCATTCAACGCCAAAACACTTCGATAGAATTCTATCTATCTCAGGCGTTGAGTGAACAAGCTTCATTCAATGCTTTTGGCCTTAGCCAATCATTCTTCCACTAAGCGTTGAGAGCATTGAGTCCACTCAACTCTTTTTGGCTTAGAAAATATTCTTGCTTCCCTGGCATTGAGAGCGTTGAGTGTGTCTTCATCACTCAAAACTTTTTGCCTTAGCCAAACTTTCTGTTACTGGGCATTGAGAGCGTTGAGTGCGTCTTCACCAGTCAATGGTTTTTGCCTTAGCCAAATTTCTATTACTGTGCGTTGAGAGTGTTGAGTGTGTCTTCATCACTCAACACTTTTCGCCTTAGCCAAACTTTCTATTACTAAGCATTGAGTGAGCCTTCATCACTCAATGCCATAATACTTATACAGAATTTATCACTTGGCGTTGAGTGAGTAAGCTTCACTCAACGCCAATCTACTTAATAGATATTCTTCTGTTATCTGGAATGTAGTGAGTAAGCTAAACTCAAAGCATTTGGACTAGGCCAAATTTCTGTGAAATCATAATCTCTGATTGACAAAGGTTCAGTCAATGCTTTTTATCACATGGCGTTGAGTGAGTAAGCTTCACTCAACACATATGGACTTAGTCAAATATTTACATAGATTTTCTGTGGCTTTGATTAACTGAGCAATACTCAACGATTTTGATGTTATGGCGTTGAGTGAGTGGACTTCACTCAACATCTGTGGACTTGGCCAGATTCTTGTTGTTTCTTCTTAGGCTTTGCCTATCTCACAACCTTTAGCTGTATGGCATTTAGTGAGTAGACAACACTCAACACCTGTGGACTTAGCCACTTTTCTGTCTATCCAATAGTTAGGATTTGACTAACCAAGCTATACTCAAAGCTTTTACTTACCTGGCATTGAGTGAGTAGACTTCACTCAATGCTTGTGGACTTAGGATATCCAGCATCTTCCCTTGCATATGGCGTTGAGTGAACTGGCATCACTCAATGCCTGTGGACTTAACTGAATTCCTACACCTTGAATTGAGTGAGTAAGCTTCACTCAACGCCTTTGGACTTAGGTAAATTCCTGCCTGTCCAACATCTATCTTTTTGTCCACCTTTCACAAACTTGGAATATCTGTCCTATCAATGTTATAAGGACTAACATGCATGCATGAACTTAAGCATACATCAAATACAAGTTTGTGTATGATATTGATATGATTGACTTCTTCAAATCTAGGACATTATAGGAAATGGACCCAACAGAAGTGTCATACTCCCTTGGCTTGGGTAGAAACAGGTGAATCAATGTTTTATAAATATAAAGATGTTGAAGATGCGACTTTGATGATACGTTTGATTCGAGAACAGTTGTTGATTGCTTAAGATAGACAAACAAAGTACTACAATGCTAAACACTGAAACGTGGAGTTTTCGGTAAGTGATTGGGTGTATCTCAAAATAAATCCATTCAAGGGTGTATCTAGGATTCAACATTTGAAAAAGCTGAGTCTGAGATACCTTGTGTTGGGTACATTGGAAAATGTGTACCAGATTTTGAGAAGCCACAACTTAGTCAATGATATGCATCAATTTGTATTTGATAGAAGTTTGAGTTTCATTGTGCAGGTTTAAGAATTTAAAGAAAAATTTTCTAAGTACAAGTGTCGAAACTTGTGAAGAAGCTGTGTCGACACTCAAAGAACTTGTGTCGACACTTAGGCAAGCTGTGTCGACACACAGGCAAATTGTGTCGACACTTATAAAGAAGTTGTGTCGACGCCTAGAATTTGTGTCGACACTTATAAAGAAGTTGTGTCGACACTCAAAGCTATGTCGACACCTAAAGAAGCAGCTGTGTCGACATCCAGAATTGTGTCGACATCTGAAGAAGGATTTGTGTCGACACTTAAAACTGAAGCTGTGTCGACACTCAGTAGATATATCGACACCTGAAGCAATTGTGTCGACACACAGGACTTGTGTCGACACCCCGACTCTCAAAAGGCTGTGTCGAGTTCAGAAGTAATTGTGTTGACACACAGGACTTGTGTCGACACACACTCAACGCCATTTGACAAACACTCAATGCCAATTGTCTGCAACAGAAATTGTTGGGTATTATATCCACAATGTACCTGATTTGAAGAAGCCCTTGAACAAACTAAGTTGAATTGATAATGTATTTGATGACTTTCTATCAAGTTATGCTTGCAGCTATTCCATGCTACGTACACACCAATGTCAGGGTGCAGTGGGTCAATATACACGGGTCTGCGCAACGTAATCCCTCGTTGAGCAGATCAGTGTGTTGACTCACGTATGCTCTCTCTATTGGAGTGTACTTATTCTCAAGTACATGGTTGAGATAGATCAAGAGCAGAAGAGGAGCAAGGATGGGTCAAACACCAAGTTCATGGGAAGGAAGAGGAAAATCGCCGAAGTCAAATTCGACGGGAATCACTAAGTGATTCTCGTCGAATCGTCGAGAATCACTCAGTGACTCCCGCCGATTTCATCTGGCTGACTGTCCTCCTTCAAGAATTATGCTAAGGTAGAATCGACGGGAATCACTAACTGATTCTCGCTGATTCGTCGAGAATGACGTTGCATTTTCGCCGATTCCCTCCGGATGACTAGAGTTTCAACTGGAATCCTGCCAAGGCAAATTCGACGGGAATCACAAGTGATTCCCGCCGACTTCAACGGGAATCACCATTGATTCTCGCAGAATTTGCCTTAGGCAAATTTCGTCTCTCGTTGGACCGAACCAAGACGGGTTACGCTGTTTCGGTCGGGGCTAGGGTTTCACATTGTGGGTCCCACAAAGGACTTTAGGGTTGGCCTCAGGGTATATATACATGCTTATTTCGAACTTCAACAGCAATCATTCACGAGAAATAAAAGCCGTCGAGCGTGACCTAGCCGATCGCGAAAATACTCCCGTCGTCGTCGCTGCTCGCAAGGTAGTCGCCGCTGCAGATCTCAGAACATCTTTGATCTCCCGACGACAGAACCGAGGCTAGTATAGCGTATCACGCTTCTCTCTCCAGATCTCTTGTCTCTCGATTTGTTGAACGAGGATAGCTCTTCATTCCGAATTGATTGAGACGACTGATCTGATTGAGATCGTTGGTAGACCTTTCTTGCTTCGTCAAGAAGTTTGGATCTACAAAGCATCGCCGCCGCATTCACTTGCCGCCGCCGATCTTGTCAAGATCCTCTCCAAGAGAGTACTCCAGTCTTGGACTCTTCGTCTTCATCAAGAACGCTTCAACGAACGAAGAGGGACATCGGGTTCTCCGCACGTATAGTTTGTATCTCTTGTACATTTTATTTTTGTTTTGTTGTAAAGGAATAGTGATTCCAAGTTGTAAGGGTTGGGTGCAACCCGTGGTGGAGGAGTAGTGACTCCTTCGGTTGGAAGGGTGCCTTCTGTAGTGTGAGGATTTGATTTCAATCCGTTTGGTGAATTGACCGAGTTGTCCCTTGTTGGGAGATAGGTGGAAGGGGGAGAGTGGATGTACCCAAATCGGGGAACCACTGTAATTGCTTTTGTGCTTTTCTGTGTTGTGGTTGTTTATTTGTGCAGGTTATTTAAATTCCGCAAAAGACTGCACGAGACCTATTCCCCCCCCCCCATAGGTGGAAATAGTTGACACTAAAGACTTTCAAGTGATATCAGAGGGAGGTTACTCAGCAATAAGGTTAACACCTTGAGTAAGATACCATGTCTAGTGTCAAGAAGAAAGAAGATCTCTGAAATGGAAGGACTCAAGTATTCAGGGAAGATCCCAGTGTGCACCAAGCTGAACTTTCCTATCTAGAAGGAAAGGATCAGGTACTACATGGAAGCAGTCGACCCCCGACTCTTCATGATAGTGGAGGAGGGACCTTATATCCCCACTAAGGCCTCCACCATTGATCCAACCAAGAAAGTGCCCAAGAAACATTCTGAAATGGATAAGGATGAGATGGTGCTTGTCAGACTTGATAAGAAAGCCAGAACATTCTAGTAAGCACTGTCGATGACTCCATGATTCATATTTTCTGCATTTGCAGGACTGCCAAGGACATATGGCATTGCATGATCATCCTAATGGAAGGCACTGATGAAGTAAGGGATGATCGAAGATCCCTTCTGAACCAAAAACACGAGGCCTTCAGGCAAGGTCCCAAGGAAGAAATCGGAGTGACATTCGAGAACTTACTGAAGATCGTCAATGCCCTGAAGGGCTATGGCAGAGTGTTCACCGATGGTGAACTAAATGATAAATTCCTTAGATCCCTTACTAAGGAATAAGACACCAGGATCTGCGCCATCAGAGAATTTGGCAAGCTTGCTGAAACTGATCCCCAGATTCTGTTTGGGAAACTTTTGTCCTATGAGCTTCAGCTGAACACCAGAAAAGCTGAAGAAGAAGCCGATAAAGCCGCTGCCAGAGAGAATACTATGGCCCTGAAAGCCAATCACTCAAGGAAAGGCAAGGGTGCAGCCTCATCTCATTCTAGGAAAAAGGATGAGGAAGAAGACTCTGAGCCATGCTCTTTCGGCTCAGAGCTATCTGAAGAATACTTATCCCTCATCACTCGGGAGTTCAAGAAGTTCTTCAAGTTGAGGAATCAAAGAAAGAGAGACGGCTCCTCATCCAGACATCAGAAGAAGAATTATTCTTCTAACAGGTATGAATCCAAACAGAACAAACATCGCTCTGATGACATTATTTGCTTTGGATGCAATAAGCCAAGTCACTTCATTGCTGACTACTACCAAAGCAAGAGATATAAGGGGAAGGGAGAGGAGCACAGGTCCTCTAGAGATAAGAAGAAGGAGAGGAGCTACATTGCCAAAAAGATAAAGACACTGAGTGAATCTGATTCCTCAGACTCTAGTGATGATGAGGAAGCCTACTTCGGGCTAGTGGGTCGCTCTGACTCAGAAGGAGACTGCCCCCCATTTACTGGGAAGGTAAAAGATCGTACCCCCTCTTTGACTCTGACTCTGAGTCTTCTGATGATGATCTCGAGGACAGCCCATCTTCCTGTGAAGCTGAGCTCCTCGAAAAGTATTAGCTTATGCTCAATAACTTTGAAGAATGCCGCAAGAGGTTGTGGGCTCAGAAAAAGGAAGACAAATTCCTTAAGGTTTAGGGTGTGTCTCTAAGAGAAGATATCACTAGCTTGATCTCTCTCCGACAGGAACACCTGGGCCTGACTTCTGAGCACTCAGAGTCTCTAAGGCTCCTTGACCTAAAATAGGAAGAAATAAACAAGTTGGAAGAACAGCTTGCTGCAGAAAGGAAGATTATTAAAAGCTTCACCATGCCCAAGACCGTTCTTCCTCTTGTTGATGAATTCTCTGCTCAGGATAAGGGGGCTGGCTTAGGGCATGTGGGTGTGCCTTGTAAATCATCCAGGAGAAATAGAAGCAGAGGAAAAATAAGGCTGCTAAGAAGGCCTCTGCTGCAGAAAAGGGAAAGGCCCCACTCGACCCTGTTGTATTCAGAAATCCTAGCTTTCATTGCAATGAACAAGACTTTGAGTCAACCTATGGCCACTTCTTCCGGCCCTCGGTTGAAAAGCCCAAGAGCCGGTATGATGGTTGGACCTTCCCCCGAAACTACGGTGAGAGTGTCTTCAAGGCACCTTATGAGGAAATCCAAGTGGAGAATTATGGACACTTCTCTAGCGGCCATAATAGTAAGCAGGCACCAAAAGCCAAGCCTGTTATACTGAAGGAACAGGAGGTGAAGAAATCATGTGACTGCTGTCATCATGATGCCTCCACCTCTAGATCCAAGGCCCTGGCTAGACCCACCATTCCCAGGGTGAAGCTGGAGCCTAGGAAGCGGTACAACAGGTTTGACTGTTGGTGTTGTGGCAAAGTTGGTCACTTTCCGTGGATTGCTAGTTTAATCCAAGATACAACGAGACTCCTCATGTTAGCAATGCGAGGCCGACCACTCGTAGGGTTAACCATCCGAGGGGGAGTGTGCTAACAAGGAATCTAGGACCCAAGTTCAATTGGGTTCCTAAGGGAAACTAATTCTTTTTGCAGGTATGTCCAAAGGCCACCAAAACTCCAATCTAGTACCTGGACAGTGGATGTTCCCGGCATATGACTGGGACAAGAAGCCTGCTGCGTGATTACTCTCCAGTAGAAAATGGACCAAAAGTCATCTTTGGAGGATCAGATCGAGGAGTCACCAGAGGTTACGGTATGATTTCCAACGGTATAATCTCTATCACCGACGTGGCCTATGTTAAAGGATTAAATCATAACCTGATCAGTGTAATTCAGTTGTGTGATAAAGGATATATCGTTAAGTTCTACAAGGATAAGTGCTTGATAATATCGTGTGCCTCTTCGGAGATGGTATTAACTGGCATTAGGAGCAGAAATTTCTTTTGCTTAGATTTTCTTAGCTTAGACTCTTCTACCCCTGTGTGCCTAGTAGCAAAAAGCAGTGCATCTCTTTGTGAACAATGGCACAAGAGATTAGCACATATTAATTTCAAGACTATTAATATGTTATTTTCTAAGAATTTAGTAAGGGATGCCCCTACTATTAAGTGCAACAAAGATAGCCCCTTTCCTGCATGCCAGAAAGGCAAACAGACTCGGGCTACCTTTAAGGGCATTGCCGACAAAGACTCTTCTAGATGTCTTTATCTTCTGCATATGGACTTGTTTGGTCCAGTGCAAGTTCATAGCTTAGGAGGCAAATCATTTACGCTAGTGATTGTTGATGATCACTCTCGGTTTATATGGGTGTTCTTCTTAAAACGAAAGTCAGATACGTTTGACATCTTCACGAGTTTTGTCAAGCAGATTCAGAACGAACTTAACGTCTCAGTGGTCAAAATCAGAAGTGACCATGGAACAGAATTCGAGTCTGGTGCAATGACAGAATTTTGTGAAGAACATGGTATCTTTCATGAGTTTTCCTCCCCGCATACTCCTGGGCAAAACGGAGTTGCGGAGCGGAGAAATAGAACGCTCATTGAAGCATGAACTACAATGTTGAACGACGCCTCTCTTCCAGATTACTTCTGGGCAGAGGCTGTCAACACGGTTTGTCATGTGCAGAACCGAGCGTTGATCAACAAGAATCATCGTAAGATGCCTTAAGAGCTATTGAAAGGCAGTAAACCGACCATGTCCTATTTGAGGATTTTTGGCTGCAGATGCTATGTACTCAATAATGGGAAGTACCGATGTACTAAATTCGTAGAAAAATGCTTCGAAGGCATAGTCATGGGCTATAGTAGCCATAGTCGAGCATATAGGGTCTTCAATAAGAAAACTCTTGTGGTAGAGGAGTCCATTAATGTTGTTTTTGATGAGGGAAGCTTGCTTCATAGCAATTCTTCCAGTGGCATTCTTGAGGATGCAGGTGCAAGGCTTGAACAGCTAAGTCTCGATGAGACTGCAAAAGGTGCAACTCCCAAGTACGTCAAGGTTTCCACCTCAACACCAACTGGAGAAGTTGACGATCAGGATGGAGAAAATCTCCCAGAAGAAGGAGAAGCCCGAGAAGCTGTCAGAGCTCCAGATGTAAGACTCCTAGAGCTCCGACATGTGAGGGATCATCCCAGAGATCAAATCATAGGAGATCCTCGTGACGGTGTCAGAACTCGGAGAGGTACAATTAACGAGATTTTGTACCTTAGTTTTCTGTCACAGGTTGAGCCAAAGAAGTTTGACAAAGCAAACAAAGATGCGGCATGGATATTGGCCATGCAAGATGAACTGCATCAATTCGAACGATGCAACGTCTGGACGCTTGTTCCCAAACCAAAGAACTAGAATGTGATCGGCACCAAGTGGATCTTCATGAACAAACTGGATGAACACGGTGTCATCATAAAGAACAAGGACAGGCTGGTGGCTCAAGGTTACTGTTGGGTACATTGGAAAATGTGTACCTGATTTGTAGAAGCCTCACTTAGCTCAATGATATACATAGAGGTGTATTTGATATTATGTTGAGTTTATATGTGCAGGTTAAGTATTGGATAAAATGCAGAAAAAGTTTCTAATTCCATGTGTCGACACTTAAGGAAGTCTGTGTCGACACTTAGAAAAGCTGTGTCGACACCTGAAGCAACTTTGTTGACACACAGAAATTGTTAGTCGACATCAACTGTATCGACAACGGGAGGCAGTGTCGACACACAGAATATGTTAGTCGACATCAACTATGTTAACACCGGGAGGTAGTGTCGATACACAAAAGCAGAGCCGACATCAACTGTGTCGACACCTGGAGGCAGTGTCGACACACAAATTCTGAGACTATATCAACTATATCGATAAACAGGACTTGTGTTGACACATAGAAAAAGTTCAACATAGTTGATTGCTGTGGAGTGAAGAAGTGATTGTGTCGACACATTCTCAAGATGCAGTGTCAAGAAGCTGTGTCGACATCGAGGTAGCAATGTCGACATCACACAAGTCTATGTCGACACTTAAGTTACTTGTGTCGACACATATTGACAGATTGTCTCGACACTTTATAACAGTCAGTCTCGACGCTTTGCTGACAAAGACAAAGGCTCAAGAACTGTTTGAAGACTTGACAGCTGTGAGTTACAACAAGTTTACTGAAGCGGTCAGACTTGTCAGAAGTTCGTTAGAAACCGGATCAGCCGGTTACCATGGGTGAATCCTATATATACACGGACTGTGTCAAATCAAAGCATGATTATGATCGTGACAATATATACAACTACCACAACTATTGTGAGATGAATCTCTGATCAAGAAAGTGCAAGTCACAGAAGAAGATCTTCGTGAGAAGATCTAAGAAGACATTCTGAAGTGATCATCCACTCAGATTTTGTCTAAGGGGAATTCATTCAGAATTCAGAAGTAACTTCAGAAGGTTTTGGGAGAGAGAGAGCTCCAGCTATTTTGAGTTCAAGAAGGAGACAATCACAAGTCTATTAAGAAGTAGATCCTGAACTAATCTACTAAGTAGATCCAGATCCATATCTGGAATCCAAGAAGGAAGCTGTCAGTCAGTCAACTTCAAGGGAGATCAACCCAACTAAGTTAAGATTCAAGAAGCTTTGAAGAAAGCTAAGAACAGGTTGATTTCTGTCATCAGGTTCATCAAGAAGCTTGTTGGAACACCCTTTTTATATTTGGGTCAGGATAACTATGCTAAGGATGCATGACCTCATTGTATAGCATAGGTCATTGAGTGTGAGTTTAGAACTTAGGATATTTGAGATTTTAGTTCTGCTCAGCTCGACGGATAGTCGACCCCAGCTCGATGTGTCGTCGTCCTCAGCTCGACGCGTAGTCGACCGCTGCTCGACGTATAGTCGATCGCAGCTCGACGCAGCGTCGTCCTCAGTTCGACGTAACGTCGACTTCAGCTCGACGTTTTGGCGTGATTCTCTCTGCAACCTTAATCACTCTCTGATCGACGGATAGTCGAGCTCAGATCGACGATTTATGATGAATTCAATGTTTTGGGTTCTCCCGTCTGTTGACTTTTGAAATTCAAATTAAAGATCATCAAAGCAGTTATTGCAAGAGATCCCCTGGCCGTTTCAAGACTTAATTGGTCCATATCTCAAGGAATTTTCATTGGAAATCAATTAAGGCACTTCCTTCCAAGGCATGGACAGTTAAGGAATGCATTGAATGCCCTGCCAACGGCTATCTATCAGTCAGTAGTAATTCTATTACTCAGAGATTCTTTCGAGAGAGACATACACAGTTATTCAGTTTTGTTACAGAGAACCTTCTTCATCATCTCTCTCTCACAGAATCTGCTGCAGAGAATTCAAAGAGAAGAACATCACTCAGAGAAAGATCATCATCAATTCTCTCTGATTCTCTTCTGCTCTTCAATCAACTCTTCTACAGACTGCCTTCTACCTTCAGACATCAAACACTCAGTGTCTGAGTTATCTATTGCCGAAGAAGGACAAGCAGTGAAGAGCCTGTCACCCTTGTGCAAAGCTTCTTCTACCTGAACTCATCTACATCTCAGGGGGAGCTTTGACAACATCAAAATCCACAAGCTTCTCTTTGATAGTTGACAGAGAAGCATACTCATCCTTTCTTTACCTTATTCCATCTGTACAGGGTTTTAACTCCCTTCAAAAGTTACCCTTTTGGTTAGCTGAGACCTTGTCAAAATCAGTGGTGGCAAGACACCTTATCAAAAAATCTGGTGGTGCCCAGGACACCTGATCAACCATCCTGCAGTGGATTCCTATCAAAGGGTTATAGAAGAGTGGACTACCCAAGTTTGGGGAACCACTATAATTTCCTTGTGTCTTCTGTGGTTTATGTTTACTTCTTGATGTGTGCTGTGTGTTGTTTGCTTTATTATATATTTAATCATTGCATAACTCACTTTCTACACTAAGTAAATAAAAAAGTTTTAAATACATCAATCTATTTGAACTTACTCTATTCACCCCCCCCCCCCTCTAGAGGTAGATAGATCTTATCACCTAACTTTCAATTGGTATCAGAGGGAGGTTGGTCTTTCCTTCAGGCTAACACCTGGACCACAAAGATCTTTGATAAGATCAAACTCTACAGAGGGTTTATTTTGTTTTGATAAAAATTGTTTTTATAAAAACTCATGGCACAAAACAAGGAGTATGCAAGCACAAGACCTCCAGTGTGCAATCTATCCAAGTTTGGACTCTGGAAGGCAAGGATAAAACTATATATGAACTCTTTTGATGAAGACATTTTTAACTGTGTCTTAACAGATTGTCCAAGGCCTCCTACTACAACAAGTACCTCAGCTGTTCCACCACCTGCAGGAACAGACACTGATATAAAGAAATGGAAAGTTGCTGATGCAAAGGCCATGAACATCTTGGCCCAAACAATGTCAGATGACATATTTCAGAAGGTTGCTGAATGCAACTCTGCCAAAGAAATCTGGGACAAACTAACTGAGATAGTCTCAGGTTCAGCTGATGAAAGAAAAGATAGAAGAGCTCAGCTGATAACACAGTATGAGAATTTCAAAATGGCTCAAGCTGAATCTGTGGCTGACATGTACAACAGATTTAGTCTGATTGTTAGTGAACTGAAAACTTTGGACAAGGATATATCTCTCACAGAGATAAATGATAAAATTCTCATGTGCTTACCTAGCTCTTGGGATTCAAGAATCTGGCCAATTAAAGATGGCAGAAGTCAAACTGAGACATCCACTGAAGCTCTCTTAGGCAAACTCAAGTCCTATGAGCTATTTGTCAAAAATAGAGAAGGGGAGCAAAACATAACTTCTTCTGCACCCAAAGTGGAGAAGACAATAGCTCTCAAAGCTTCAGAGGAAGTACCTAAAGAGAAGGAGATAGGCAATGAAGAACTATTAAGCCTACTAGCCAAAAGATTCAACAAGATGGCTAGAAAGAACTTCAGAAAATGGTCTTCTAAAGACCAAGATAAGCCAAGGTATGACAGATCTAATAATAAAGATATTATATGCTATGGCTGCAGGAAACCAGGACACACTGCACCAAACTATCCTGAAAATCAAGGCAAAGACAAGAAAGACAAGAAAGACAAGAGAGAAAGAAGAGACAAGAAAAGAGATAAAGACTCCAAGAAATACTATGATAAATCCTCCTCCAGCAACACCAAACATACAAGGAAAGGATTTGTTGCTGAAACATGGAGTGATACTGAAGTGTCTGAAGAATCATCCAGCACAAGTGATGATGAGGATGATGCCACTGAGAAAGGATTCTGCATGATGGCAATCAACGCATCACAAAGCAGCTCAGATTCAGAGCATGAATCTGAATATATGACTGATCAGGAATTAAGTGAAGATCAGGTACTTGACTCCTTTGATTTTTCTTCTGATGATTTCAAATTTAGATTTAAATCTATGTGCATAGACTTGCTTACTGCTGAGAAAACAATTAATTCTCTTAGAAGTCAGTTGTCTGATTACAGCACATTAAGTGCAAATAATCTCAAGCTTTCTGATGAGTTAGAATGCTGTAGGGAGGAGATAGCTTCACTAAAGAGTGAGCTATCCAAGGCTAAACAGCTTGAGGAAACTCTCAATGGGAGGAGTCTCAAATTAATAGACATCACAAACACAGTGAATTCAAGAATGAATGGTTCACTAGGTTTGGGTGCCTCTTCAAGCCAACCTATAGTACTAACAACTCCCATAAAGTTTACCAGTAACAAGGGTAAAGAAATTATGGTGGTAGCCAGAAAAAATTCTGATCTACCTAAGCCATTTCAAGTACAACAAAAAACGTCGACCAGAGCTCGACGATCTTCGACCAGAGCTCGACGCCACTCTAACAAGAATCAGCAACACCATGCTGAAGCGTCGAACTTAGCTCGACACACGTCGAACTCAGGTCGACTGGCTGTTGTCCCTGAAGGTAGGCTTGTTCGAACGTCGAATGGAGCTCGACGTCCTGAAACATCAGCGTCGAACTTAGATCGACGATCGTCGAACAGAGCTCAGAGCCGTGTTTTATTTACACAGGATAAATCTAAATCAAATCATAAATATCCTACATCTCAGCCTAACCCTTATACTGAATGGGTGATTCCTCCTAGGAGATATCATCCTGAAGGCTATAAGAGTCAGCCTGAAATGTCCTTCATCTCTGATTTCATTGGTTATCAACCTCAACCCAAGGTGAACTGGGTGAAAAACAATTAAGCTGTTACATGTGCAGATGAAGAGCTATCCAGTAGTGAACCAGCATTGGTACCTGGATAGTGGTTGCTCCAAACATATGACAGGGACCAAAAGCAACCTTACTTCCTTCAAAGCAAAGCTTGGACCAAGAGTAATCTTTGGTGATTCCAACTTTGGACAAACCAAAGGATATGGTCAAGTCAAGATTGGATCAATCACCTTCAAGAAGGTAGCTTATGTGGAAGGACTAAAGCACAACTTAATCAGCATCAGTCAACTTTGTGATGCTGGTTATCAGGTTTGGTTCACTGATTTAGTCTGTAATATTGCTTTAGATAACAATATTGTGTTGATTGGAAATAGACAAGATAATATATATTTAGTTGATTTCAATTCTTCTAAAGTAGATATATGCCTTTTCAATTCTCTTAGTAAGTCAAATGATCTTTGGCATAAAAGATTAGGTCATGTTAACCTTAGAACTATTGCTAGGCTGTCTAAACTCAACCTTGTTAGAGGACTACCTTCTGGTTCCTACAAGAAGGAAGGACTCTGCAAGGCTTGTCAACTAGGAAAGCAAACCAAAAACAGTTTCAAATCACTTAATAAGAGTGACTCACCTAGAATTTTGTATCTGTTGCACATGGATCTTTTTGGACCCACTACAGTACAAAGTCTAGGGGGGAAATCTTATGCCTTAGTGATTGTAGATGACTTCTCAAGATTCACTTGGGTGTTCTTCCTGAGAAAGAAGTCTGATAACTTCAAAATTTTGACAGATTTTCTCAAGAGCATACAGATTGAGTTTAATACTCATATAGCCCTGATCAGAAGTGATCATGGGACAGAGTTTGATTCTCTTCTTATGCAAGAGTTCTGTCAGAATGAAGGGATCAGGCACACTTTCTCAGCTCCTAGAACTCCTCAACAAAATGGGGTAGTTGAAAGGAAAAATAGAACCTTAATTGAATCTGCCACAACATTATTGACAGATGCTCATCTTCCTCTAACCTTTTGGGCAGAGGCTGTGAACACCTCCAATTATGTTTTGAATAGAAGCCTGATACATAAACTAAAGGATAAGACTCCCTATGAATTGCTCAAAGGGAAGAAACCTAAAGTTAGCTTTTTCAAGATTTTTGGTTGCATTTGCTTCATTCATAATAATGACAAGAGATATTTAGCAAAATTTGAAGCTAAGGCTGATGAAGGAGTGGTTCTGGGATACTCTTTGAACAGCAAAGCTTATAGGGTTTATAACAAGTCATCCCATAAAATTGAAGAATCCATGCATATTACCTTTGATGAGTCTAATATGTCTTATAAGGAGAAGAATTCTTCTACCATAGACCATTTGCAGGTACAATCTCTAGCTGAAAATATAAATCAGTTAACCATCATAGATAATGGTTTTTTATCTTCCACTACACAACAAGAACCAAATGTTAGTAACAATGAAGACACTGATCAGATTTTGGAAGGAAACAATGAAGAACATGAAGAACCAGTTGTTGTTCCACAAGAGGAAACAACAACACAGGTTGGTGAACAATCAACACCCATTGTTGATTTAGTAACAATAAGAGATCACCCAATCTCTCAAGTGATTGGAGAAATCTCAGAAGGTGTGCAAACCAGAAATCAGATAAATCAACATCTGATGCACACTTGTTTTCTCTCCCAAATAGAGCCTCAAATAATACAAGATGCAGAGCAAGATCCAAACTGGATCATTGCAATGCAAGAGGAGCCTAACCAGTTTGAAAGAAACAAAGTATGGGAATTGGTTCCAAAACCAAGAAACCAGCAAATTGTTGGAACTAAATGGGTATTCAGGAATAAGTTAGATGATCAAGGGATCATTGTGAGAAACAAGGCAAGGCTTGTTGCTCAAGGCTATTGTCAAGAAGAAGGGATTGATTATGACCAAACCTTTGCACCAGTTGCAAGGTTGGAGGCCATAAGAATTTTCCTTGCTTATACTGCACACAAGAAATTCAAGGTATTCCAAATGGATGTTAAAAGTGCATTTCTCAATGGAGACATCAAGGAAGAAGTCTATGTCAAGCAACCTCCAGGTTTTATCTCTCCAACCTTTCCTGAACATGTTTTCAAATTACATAAGGCTTTATATGGTCTCAAACAAGCTCCAAGAGCATGGTATGAGACCTTAGCCTCCTTTCTGCTTGAAAATGATTTTAAAAGGGGTAGAGTTGACCAAACTCTTTTTATTAGAACCCATAAGTCCCACATCCTACTAGTATAAATATATGTAGATGACATAATTTTTGGGTCTACTGATTCAAGCTTGTGCAAAAAGTTCTCACAACTAATGCACTCAAAGTTTGAAATGAGTAGCATGGGTGAGCTTTCCTTTTTCTTGGGATTGCAAATCAAACAACATGCTGATGGCATATTTATTTCTCAAACCAAGTATGCAAAAGAATTGGTTAAGAAATTTGGTATGTCAGATGCATCTTCTATGAAAACACCCATGCCTACTAATGCTGTTTTGGATGCTGATGAATCTGGTAAACCAGTTGATCAGACTAACTATAGAGCAATCATTGGCTCTCTTTTATATCTTACAGCTAGCAGACCAGATATTATGTTTGCTACATGTATATGTGCTAGGTTCCAAGTGAGCCCTAGAGAGTCACACCTCACATTAGTTAAGAGAATCCTTAGGTATGTAAAAAGCTGTCGAAATCTAGGTCTCTGGTATCCACATGACTCAGGATTTGATCTCACTGGATTTTCAGATGCTGACTATGCTGGATGTAGAGTAGACAGGAAAAGCACCAGTGGAACTTGTCAATTCCTTGGTGATAGACTTGTCTCCTGGTTTTGCAAAAAGCAAACATCTGTGTCTACATCAACTGCTGAAGCTGAATACATGGCTGCAGGTAGTTGCTGCTCACAGATATTATGGATCCAAAACCAGCTCCTAGACTATGGCTACAACTTAGAGAAGTCAAAAATTCTTTGTGATAATACTAGTGCAATTTGCATTGCTCAAAATCCAGTTCTCCATAGTAGGACAAAGCACATAGAGATCAGACATCACTTCTTAAGGGATAATGTAGAAAAGAATAAAATAGCACTAGAGTACATTTCTACTAATTTACAAAGGGGAGATATTTTCACCAAACCTTTGGATGAAAAGAAGCACTTCTTCTTTCTTAATCAGTTGGGAATGATAGATGGAGATAGCATAAGTTAATCTACAAGATTTTGAAACCATAAAAATGACAAAGTCTAGGCAAACGTATCTCTTTCTTAAGTGTATAGAGGTTCTGTCTGAACTCTGCTCGACGCTCGACGTTTTTCATTTGAAAACGTCGACTGGAGATCGACTGATCGTCGACCGCTAAAAAGCGTCGACCGTCAACCTCATCTTTGCGTCAATCAGAGATCGACCCTGTCTAGAGTCTGTTAAGTTTCTGTCTCGGTCGACGACGTTAATTAACGTCGACTAGAGCTCGGCGTTCAGCATCCCAATTAGCGTCGACCGTCGACCTTCAAAACGTCGAACGTCAATCTAAGCTGAACACCACCGAGTCTCTTCGTTTCCCCTAGAGCTTCTTAGCGTTGACCTAAGCTCGACGTTATTTCCTTTTCTGCGTCGAACCCTAATATAAAATCATCTTCTCGGCGTCGATTTCATTTGCGCTTTCATATTTTCTGCAAGTATTTTCTCCCTCCAAAGATTTTACACTTGTTTTCAAGAGGTATTCTACAAGAAATGGCGATTCCAGCAGCAATCTTGGCGGCGATGAAATTTGATTGCGGTTTCGACATTGATTTGGATTCCTTTGAAGGATCATCTCAAAATTTTCTGGAAATTCTAGAACTGTTCAAGGAACAGAAATTGGAGAAGTTCATGACAACCAGAATGCCAATAGCAGAAACAGAAATTAAAGAATGGATTTATACAGCAGTCACTCAAGATGAAAGCACCATTACTGGTTCAATCTCAGGGACTCAGGTATCCTTAACCTCTGCCATATTTACTGAGGTGTTTGAATTGGAGAATGGCAATGACAGTATGGAGCTGTCCAATGAAGAATATGCTGAAATGTTAGACAGGATGGGTCATTCCTCTGAGAATGCCTCCAAACTGTTGAAAGTAGACCTTGCCATAGAATTCAGACTTCTAGCTGATGTGGTAGGCAAGGTTATCTGTGCTAAGAGAACAGCACATGATGCCATTTCCAGGCATCAATTTTGCATCATGGCTGCTCTCCTGGACAAAAAGCACTTGAATTGGGGAGAAATTCTGTTTGATCTAGTGAAGAAGAAGGTCAACAAGACTTATGTTCATTTTGGAAGAGTGTTGGGTTTGCTGCTTCATCATATCTGCCCTCAGCTTCTGGTATCCTCTAAGCATATCAATGCTTCTAAGAGACTGACCTGTGCCCTCATTGGTAAGTGGGACAGGAAAATCACCAATCCCAGAGCTGTTGCAGCTATGAAAACTTCTACAGAAACAAGGACTGTTGTGGTCACTTCACCTCAGCCTTCTGATCTAGTAGAAGAAGCCATGCCATCCTTCACCATTTCATCTTCCTTCTGCTTTCCAACCACCTTCTCTCCATCCACATCTCAATTTTCATCCCCTATGCCAACAACATCATCAATTGCTACAATTGCCTCATCCATTCCTCCATCCATTACCACATCTGAAGATTTTCAACCTCTTCACTTCTTCCCTCCAATGGATATTGAGATTAACAATCCAGGTGATTCTTTCTTGGATGGTTCTCCTGATGACATATCTGAGACACCATCATTTTCTGACCTTATCATGTCATCCATCATTGAACCTACCATCCCCATTTCATCTATCCCAACATCATCTTCTGTTGCATCTGTTTCTCCTCCCTCTACCTCTGCTCAACATCCCTTTGAGCAAGTAAATTTGCTTCCCTTGGCCAACAAGCTCTATGAGCTCTTGGCTCCAAGGCTTTCTTCTCTATTGGATGCTTCCATAGCTCCAATAATCCTCTCTTTGAACTCCATCTCATCTAAACTCTCTTCCCTTACTCCTATTGTGGCTGGCCCTTCTTCTAGGGGCCTAGAGTCAGTTCTAACTGATTCTAGGCAGGGGGAGATTTTTGTAGAAGAAGAGCTGCCTCCTTTTGATAGAGAAGAGATGTTAGTTTCAGAAATTCAGCCTACAGATAGAGAGTTTGTTCAGCCTTCAGTTGAAGACTTTACAGTGGCAGTGCCAGCATGCTTTTTCCAAAGGTCTTTCAGCCCATACAGATTATTGCCTCCTGAAGATCTGTCCAGGGCTATTGTTCCCTTTTCTGCTGCTGCTACTGTTATTTTTGATGAAATGATCCTTGATGATGATGCAGTGGTAGCTGATGCTCCTGTAAATGATTCTCTTGATCATAGTGTTGTTGCTGCTCCTGCTTGTTCAAATGTTGATATTAGTACTGTTGATCATTCTGTTGATGATATCACTGTTGATGAGTTGCCCAACACTTCTGATGCAGTGGAAGCCCTTGCTCCTGAAATTGCTCCTGGTAGTTCTGTTGTTCCAGAGGCAGTGGTAGCTGTTGCTCCTGCCAGTTCTATTATTTCTCAAGTTTCTGATGCAGTGGTAGCTTCTGCTCCTGCTAATAAGATCTATCCAACCAGCTCAGTTGAGGATGTAATATCTGAAGTTATCAGTGACTTAGCTGCTCCTATGTCTGTTGCACCTGAAGCCATTTCTTTTCCTGCAGTGTTAGATACATCATCTACACTGACAGCTGCTTCTAGTCCTGTTTCAGGAATTGCCTCCAAGAAGGATTTTTATGATCCATATGATCATGTGCAAAGCAGCTCCTCTGATGAGTTTGCCACTAGCTCAGATGATTCATCTGCCACCATTGCTAAAAAGAGAAAAGCTAGAAGCAAAGCTCTAAAGAGAGTTCCAATGGAAAGGGCCACTGACCATGATACTCCCTATCACATTCTTCACAACTGTGAGATTACAGAGCCCTGGATGCAATATTCCAAGAACCAACTCAAGGCTATGAAACAGAAGAAGAAGTATTTCAAAGGCCCCTGTAAATCTATTCTTCCTCCTCCTCCTCCTCCATCTTCTCCAGGTGCAGGAGGCAGTGCTAACCCTGTCAGCAAACCTCCCACATCCTCCTTCCAAGGCAAGACATATCAATCCAGGAGAGGACAAAGAGGTAGCCAACCAAGAGGTTATCAACAAAGAGGATCTTCAAGAGGAAACCTATCAAGAGGTCAAGCTAGACACTAGCCATATCAAAGGGGAGGAAAGACTATTGCTTCAACCTCTGGTCCTTTTCCCTTCAAGCTCAATGATGGTGTAAGGCAAAAACCTCCTCCTTCAGATCAAAGCAACAAATATGAACCTCCTGTCCCTTATGATGATCCAGTCAACAATCCTACTGCTTGGAAAGCTAGAATGGCTGAGCTTGTTGCTCTAGACCTGATTAAGAAGAATAAAGAAAGAGGACTGGACACATCAAACATCAGTACTATGTCTGAGCAGAGAAGACAAGAATTGGACAAATACAATTCCAGCAAATTCTGTAAGACCCCCCTCCCGGAACACAACACATGGCACGAGGGGAGTCTTATGCCCGAAATAGCCGCCTTGCGGTAGCACTAACACACGGGTTAGCCTTTACCACAAGACGCCTATTCCGCCGGCTACAATCCATATCACAACAATTATGCCAACCCAACCATAACAGAAAAGTAAAGCTAAAAGCAGTTCAGTTCACAGCTAAGTTAAAGTCCAAAAGTAGCGGAAGATAACAAGCACAACAGGCTTGTACAAAAGAACAAGAGTCTAGAAATGTTTTGCCAAACGGCTACATGAAAACACTCACGACTGTCACTGACGGTGCCGATGGCACCACCACCTCAGGTCCTATCATCCGGGCCTGGCTGTCCTGCTGCATAGTCCGTTGCCGCTCTACCTGCGGGGTTTCCTCCTAAAAAGAAGACGTAGCAACCGTTAGTCATAAGACTAAGTGGCTTCACATCCGCTCCCCCGGCGACTCCTCGGCACCGGGCGGAGAAAGGAACACAGGTACAATATATATACATAAGCAAGTAAACAAGCAGGTGACAGTAAATATGGTGAAGTATAAACTACGCTACACAACTAGCAGTTCTACAAATATCAATAATATATGACAGCAGGTATAATTAATCAGAATAGTAACCTAACTTATAAGAGTGCCCATACAACTTATAAGTTAAGGATCGGCTTAACAGTATAGTAACTCATCGTATAAGAGTGCCCATACAAACTTATACGATGAGGATCTTGTGTATGCAATGAATGACATGAAATGAATGTTATGCTATGACCGAATCATGCGCACGCACATGCAAGTTG
Source organism: Platanthera zijinensis (assembly GCA_039513925.1). Classification (NCBI taxonomy): domain Eukaryota; kingdom Viridiplantae; phylum Streptophyta; class Magnoliopsida; order Asparagales; family Orchidaceae; genus Platanthera; species Platanthera zijinensis. The sequence continues at coordinate 42,836,972 of CM077083.1, forward strand.
CTATGTCGACACAGACTTGAAGTTCCCACTTTTCGAGCAGGTAGCTAACCTCTCAGGCGTCGTCCGTCGTGGCCAGACGGCGACAGTGGAGCGGGCGTCTCCACTACTAGGTGGTATCACACTACCTATCCTAGGCCCCCGTACGCCTCAACGCTAAGAACACAACAGCGGAGCTCACATGCATACTACGGCTCAGAAGGGGTCTTGGGTAGATGTGCACCAAGAACACAGCCCAACCTGGCCTTTGATTTCGAACCGGATGGAACCTCGGAAACGCACGAGGTGCAAGCCCAACCGTTCTCATGGCGCGGAGGAGATCTCGGGTTATGGACACCAAGTATCTAACCCTACCGCCCAAGGTCTACCCATTGGCTCCCATCGGTGTGACGACTGGCGAACCCGTAGACCTGCCACAACCATTATCTCAATATCGCGACACGATGAATCGTCGCACATCACATGCCCCAAAACAACTCACTCGATGCTACCCGTAGGGAGACTACAACTCTAAGCATCGGTTGTTAATAAACCCCTTGGGCTCGGATTACGGTTACAAAATACTCTTCACATAGTGTTCATCATGTTCACGCCCACCTATTCAATGAGTTCACCTCAACACTACGCATAATAGATATGTTCAACACCAAATTGTATAAATATATCCTATACCAATCCCAACTCCTAATATCTAGCCTTCCCATCCAATCCATTTCTCTACCATTGCATGATTATTCCTTATTACACAACCAAATGAGTAACCATGCTAAATTATAGTAACAACAACATTATAGATATATGGGAGCAAGATAACAAATGAGCAAATCACAATCATTGCAAGAGTGCTAGCATTATACATTAACAAGTGCATTAACATAGGATAGCCCGATACTAAAACTGGGATTCTCGGAGCTACAGGAATCCGATCACAATGCACAACCCCTCGTTGGAAAGGTATTCGCGAGGGCTACGACTTTCGTGTTGAGTCGATCGCCCAGATCTGGTCGCAACATACCAGAAATTCAACTCGAATACGTATAGGAAACAAATTCCTGTACAGGAATTTTCCCGAACGCAGCGGACTCGAACCAGCTTTCCCGTGGCTACAGGTATCGCATGGAAACGAGCAACCACTCGTTGGAAAGGTAATTTCAAGGGCTACGACTTTCGTGTTGAGTCGTTCACCCAGATCTGGCCAGAACACCTCCGAAATTGGCCACGAAGGTCGCCGCGTGCAGAAATCAGATTTCTGCACGCATCTTAAGGCGAGATGAACGGCATCCGTTCATCTTCATCCTTGCAACGACCTCGCATAAACTTCTCCAGAAATCACACCCAACCTTATTTCTCCTTTCAAAGCCAAACCCTCAACGAAAACCCCTCTCATCTCCACTTTGAATGATGAGAAGGTTGAGGGAAACTAAGCCGAGAAAACCTAGGCATGGCTTATCCTAAGAACTCTCCTCCTCACCATCAAAACTCTATGGAGTCGATGTCTCTCCTAAAATAACTATAGATCTAGCAGCAAGGGAGAGGGGAGGAAGCTCACATCAAGTCCAGCGGTATCACCATGGCCGGCCATGAGCCTCGCACTCCTTCGCGGCGGCATTGTTTTTCCCTTGACGGTGGCGGCGTTTTGATTCCTCCAAGGATGGCTCCGGCAAGCTCTTCCTCCTCCTCCAGCCAAGAACCCTCTCAGAAATTTCGGGGCAGAAGAAAGGGGAATGAATGCTAGGGTTTCACAACTTTTTTCCTTTTTATACACCGCAGACACGGGTAGGCACACGGCCGTGTTCCTACCCGTGTTCAAGTGACACGGCCGTGTTGCCTGCCGTGTCTAGGGCCGTGTTCATCCCAGAACAACTTTCTGCCGGGTCAGGGTTGCGGCACACGGGTAGAGACACGGCCGTGTCTCGACCCGTGTCCTCGGCACACGGGTAGGGACACGCCGTGTCCCAATACCCGTGTACCTCTCTGACTAGTAAGCCTATTTTTATGAGGCACACGGGTATGGACACGGCCGTGTCCATACCCGTGTCAGCCAGAAATGCCATTTTGCCTTGTTTTCCTCATTTCCCGTACGTCCGCACCTGTTCACCCACATCCCCCATTGGGCTCACCACAGCCCCCTTGACTCAAATACGCAATCAAGGGGCCTAGCGCGAATTGGGACGTTACAAATCCTATAAAAAAAATAAAAGATTTCGTCCCCGAAATCAGGGTAAGGCTATGGGAGTGAAACACATAAAAGGGAACTATGCTTTCAAATAAAATTTTTACCTGGGGTAAATAATTCCGGGTAGCGCTCTTGCATCAAATCCCTTGGCTCCCATGTGCACTCCTCCTTCCCATTATTAGACCAAAGCACTTTCACCAAAGGAACACTTTTGCGGCGCAAGGTTCTTGTCTCGTTATCAACGATCCGCACCGGCTCCAGTCGCACAGACCTATCAGACGCCACGGCACCATCCGCCGTGGGGATATACTGTTCAGGCCGCAGCAAAGCCTTCCGAAGCGACGATACATGGAACACGTCGTGAAGGTTCTCCAGCTCCGGTGGTAACTCCAATCGATAGGCCAGAGGGCCAATCCTTTCCACTACGACATAGGGCCCGACATACCTTGGGCTGAGCTTCTTGACTCCACGTACCCGCGACACTCCGTGCATCGGTCGAATCTTCAGGAACACCTTATCACCCACTTTAAATTCCACCACACGGTGCCTTGCATTGTAATATTTCGCCTGTCGGCTTTGAGCCTCTAGCATTCGATCCCGGATCAACCTAACCACCGCGTCCGTGTCATCAATATACTCATTTCCCAATGTCTTCGGGTCTTCGTCTTGCACCCAGGACAAGGGTGTTCTACACCTCCTTCCATACAAAGCTTCATGAGGTGCCATTCCAATACTGGCTTGATGACTGTTATTATAAGAGAACTCCACGAGAGGTAAGAGTCTCTCCCATGGTTCTCCTTTATCTAGCACATACAACCTCAGAAGGTCCTCCAATGTTCGGATGGTTCGTTCAGACTGCCCGTCCGTTTGTGGGTGAAAGGCTGTGCTAAAGGCGAGGCGCGAGCCCAAATAAGCCTGTACAGCCCTCCATTCTCTTGAAGTAAACCGACCATCCCGGTCGGAGACGATCGTCTTTGGCACACCATGGTACCGCACAAATTGTTCCACAAAGAGACGCACTAAGAAGCCCACTTGCGCCTCCTTCTTCATTGGGATAAATCGGGCTACCTTGGTCAACCGGTCAACTATCACCCACACAGAATCATTCCCCGAGCGCGAGCGAGGTAACCCGTGGACGAAGTCCATGGAGATGTCCTCAAATTTCCATTCGGGGATGGGCAACGACTGTAGCATTCCACCGGGGCTTCTACACTCCGCCTTCACCATTTGGCAGGCCACACAATGAGTAACAAAGTACTTGACATCCCTCTTCATGCCCGGCCAACACATTGTTTTTCTCAAATCGGTGTACATCTTTGCGATCCCTGGGTGCACCGAGTACTTGGAGCAATGGGCCTCCTTTAGAATATCCTCCCGAATGTTGTCACCTTCGGGGATGTAAAGCCGGCCACGAAAATGGATGAGGCCGTCTTTTAGGGAGTATTCTTCCGTAGTCCCATCCTCCATTGACTTGAAAGCCGGGGTTAAAGCCGCATCCTTCTTTTGTTCCGTACGGATCCGGTCTCGTATGTTGCAAACTATACTCATCGCGGCCAAATATTCTGTATACTCTTCCGGTTGATTCTTAAAGACCAAAGTGATTTCCATCTCTTGCAGCGTCCGGATTAACTCCATCCTCATCAAGCGGGATTCCGTGCTCGTTCCCGGTGCCTTTCGGCTCAAGGCATCAGCTACGGAATTAACCTTCCCGGGGTGGTAATTCAAGGTGAATTCGTAGTCGCACAAGAACTCCAACCACCGCCGCTGTCTCAAGTTTAACTCCTTTTGGGTGTGAACGTACTTCAGGTTTTTGTGATCCGAGTAGATCTCGCAGTGGACGCCATATAAATAATGCCTCCACATCTTCAAGGCAAATACCACCGCTCCCAACTCTAGATCATGCACCGGGTAGCTGGCTTCATGCTTCTTCAACTGTCTTGAAGCATAAGAGATCACATGCCCATTCTGCATCAACACAGCTCCCATCCCTTGATACGACACATCCGTGTAAACTTGAAAGCCCTCCTTCCCAGATGAAAGAGCTAGGATGGGTGCAGTCGTCAATCTGTCCTTCAACTCTTGGAATGCAACTTCGCACTGGGGTGTCCATTCAAACGGCACACCCTTCTTGGTCAGCGTAGTAAGGGGAAGGGCGATCTTCGAGAAGCCTTTCACGAACTTGCGATAGTACCCGGCAAGTCCAAGAAAGCTCCGTATGTCGGCCGCTGACTTCAATGGCGACCACTCCTTCACGGCCCGCACCTTGGCCGGATCTATAGCTAGCCCCGCCCCACTAATCACATAGCCCAAGAACGCGACCTCTCGAAGCCAAAACTCGCATTTGCTGAACTTGGCAAACAAAGTGTGCTCCTTTAGTCTCCTCAGCACTAAAGTTAGATGTTCGGCGTGTTCTGCTTCAGTCTTGGAGTAGACTAGGATATCATCGATGAACAGGATGACAAAGATGTCCAAATAAGGGCTGAACACCTTGTTCATCAAGCTCATAAAGGCGGAAGGGGCGTTTGTGAGCCCAAACGGCATCACGGTGAATTCATACAAACCATATCTCGAACTGAACGCCGTCTTCTGAATGTCATCTTCTTGTATCCTCAGCTGATAATATCCCGAACGCAGATCTAACTTGGAGAACCAATATGATCCCACCAATTGATCAAACAATTCATCAATGCGCGGTAGGGGGTAGGTGTTCCGCACCGTTAACCGGTTCAACTCTCGATAATCAATACATAACCGCAAGGTGCCATCCTTCTTTTTGACGAACAAAACGGGCGCTCCCCAAGGCGACGAGCTTGGGCGAACGAACCCTGCTTCCACCAATTCCTGAAGCTGGACTCTAAACTCTGCAAGTTCCTTCGGAGCCATTCGGTATGGAGCTCGCGAGACGGTCTTGGCACCCGGAATTAGCTTGATTTGGAAGTCCACTTCCCTATGCGGGGGTAGTCCCGGCAATTTCTCGGGGAATACCTCGGGAAATTCTCGCACCACCCGCACATCCTTGACTTCTAGTGTCAATTTCTTCAACTCGAAGCAAATTACATAGACCTCGTCCCCTTCCATATGAGATTTCATAACTTGGATTGAAGACAATAATTTACGGGGTGCGAATTTAATACCTTGGAAGATGACTTCCGAGTCTCCATGCCTCAACATAACTTGCTTCTCCGCACAATTGATCCTGGCGTGGTGCCAGTTCAACCACCTCATGCCCAGGATGAGATCGAACTCCGGGATTCTTAACACTGTTGCCGGAGTTTCAAAGAACTTTCCTCCAATAAGGGCGTCGAAGTCGCAACTTGCTGACGACGTCATCTCAGAGCCGTCCAGAAGGCGCACCCTTTGAGTAGTGCCCGTGAAGTGTTGCACTCCCTCCAAGTCCTTCACGAAGTCCGCCAAAATGAACGAGTGAGATGCACCCGTGTCAAATAACGTATAGGCGGGCCTCCCGCTAACCATGACAGTGCCTAGGTTCCAAAAAGGTAATCACCGTTCAAAATTGCGCGTAACATTTGTATCGTAAATCTAACAAGTCATATAGTATTAATAAATTTTGCACGTACCGGTGATGACTTCCTGCGGATTTCTCTCCTGAGTCATATCCAATGCGAATACATGCTCCCGTGCATGTCCTTGATTTCTCCCTGGTGGTCCTCTTCCTCGGCCACGCATGTGCCCTCGCCCCCGTGGAGCTACTGGAGGGGGAGCAATAGGAGCATCCCCGATCAGTCGCGGGCAAACTCGCCGGACATGCCCCGGTTGGTTGCACTCAAAACATATCACCTCACGTCGGCCCCCAGGTTGTTGATAATATTGCTGCTGCGGTGGTGGTGGTAAAGGTAGTGGTTGCGGAATTGGGTACTCCACCCGATAGTTCCGGTTGACCCACCGACCGCCTCTGTGGTTTCCCCTTCCTCTGCCATGATCATTCCGCCTTCTATTACTAGGGCCGACTTCAATTACTCCTTCCGCAGGTCTCTTGCCACACCCCATGTGGTCCGCCTCCAGTCTCTTTGCCATGTCGATGATTTCTGCCAGGCTTCCATCGGCTATAAACAAAAGGGCCTGCCTCAGGGGATCCCTTAATCCTTTGTAGAAGCGCTTCGCGTAGCCTCTATCGTCCAAATCATAGGAATCGGCAAACCTAGCGAGCTGTTGGAACTCCCTCTGGTACTCCGTTACCGATTTCGATCCCTGCTTCAGCTGCAGAAATTTTTCTTCAAGTCCATCCCGAGCAGAAGAAGGGATGAAGTGATCCAGAAAAGCCTCGGTGAACTCGTTCCAACTGATGTCCGTGTACAACCGCCCTTGGAAGGTGGAGCCCATGAGGGACTTCCACCACCTTTTGGCGTGCAGCTCTAGCAGTGTCACTACCAATGTCACCGCCATGCTGTTCGGACAACTTATGCCAGCCATCAATTCCTGCACGGTATCAAGCCATTCCTCGGTGCACACCGGCGATTCTGTCCCAAGATAGGCAGGAGGGGACAGGGCACGGAAGGTGCTCAACCAGTTGGAGCCTGGCGCTTGTTGTTGCACCGGAGCTTGCTGGGCTTTAAATGCATCCAATATGGCTGACAGCGTTTGTCCCAGTTCCGACTGCTGGAATTGTGAAGGGACGGAAGGGGTAGGAGTGCCCCCAACCGGCTCCACCTGCGCTGGGACCTATACGCAAGGTACAAACTGGGGTCAGGTTGGCTAAAACTAATGTCAAAGTTGGACAACTTAGTGTGAATTACATATGGGCACACCACTGCTTCCGCTAAGTCGGTTTGTCCCCAAACCGACTAATCGAACGGGAGTGGCCCATTGTTACCTGACTGCTGTAGGTGAAGATCGGCTAAGTCTGATACCATTTGTAAGACCCCCCTCCCGGAACACAACACACGGCACGAGGGGAGTCTTATGCCCGAAATAGCCGCCTTGCGGTAGCACTAACACACGGGTTAGCCTTTACCACAAGACGCCTATTCCGCCGGCTACAATCCATATCACAACAATTATGCCAACCCAACCATAACAGAAAAGTAAAGCTAAAAGCAGTTCAGTTCACAGCTAAGTTAAAGTCCAAAAGTAGCGGAAGATAACAAGCACAACAGGCTTGTACAAAAGAACAAGAGTCTAGAAATGTTTTGCCAAACGGCTACATGAAAACACTCACGACTGTCACTAACGGTGCCGATGGCACCACCACCTCAGGTCCTATCATCCGGGCCTGGCTGTCCTGCTGCATAGTCCGTTGCCGCTCTACCTGCGGGGTTTCCTCCTAAAAAGAAGACGTAGCAACCGTTAGTCATAAGACTAAGTGGCTTCACATCCGCTCCCCCGGCGACTCCTCGGCACCGGGCGGAGAAAGGAACACAGGTACAATATATATACATAAGCAAGTAAACAAGCAGGTGACAGTAAATATGGTGAAGTATAAACTACGCTACACAACTAGCAGTTCTACAAATATCAATAATATATGACAGCAGGTATAATTAATCAGAATAGTAACCTAACTTATAAGAGTGCCCATACAACTTATAAGTTAAGGATCGGCTTAACAGTATAGTAACTCATCGTATAAGAGTGCCCATACAAACTTATACGATGAGGATCTTGTGTATGCAATGAATGACATGAAATGAATGTTATGCTATGACCGAATCATGCGCACGCACATGCAAGTTGCTATGTCGACACAGACTTGAAGTTCCCACTTTTCGAGCAGGTAGGTAACCTCTCAGGCGTCGTCCGTCGTGGCCAGACGGCGACAGTGGAGCGGGCATCTCCACTACTAGGTGGTATCACACTACCTATCCTAGGCCCCCGTACGCCTCAACGCTAAGAACACAACAGCGGAGCTCACATGCGTACTACGGCTCAGAAGGGGTCTTGGGTAGATGTGCACCAAGAACACAGCCCAACCTGGCCTTTGATTTCGAACCGGATGGAACCTCGGAAACGCACGAGGTGCAAGCCCAACCGTTCTCATGGCGCGGAGGAGATCTCGGGTTATGGACACCAAGTATCTAACCCTACCGCCCAAGGTCTACCCATTGGCTCCCATCGGTGTGACGACTGGTGAACCCGTAGACCTGCCACAACCATTATCTCAATATCGCGACACGATGAATCGTCGCACATCACATGCCCCAAAACAACTCACTCGATGCTACCCGTAGGGAGACTACAACTCTAAGCATCGGTTGTTAATAAACCCCTTGGGCTCGGATTACGGTTACAAAATACTCTTCACATAGTGTTCATCATGTTCACGCCCATCTATTCAATGAGTTCACCTCAACACTACGCATAATAGATATGTTCAACACCAAATTGTATAAATATATCCTATACCAATCCCAACTCCTAATATCTAGCCTTCCCATCCAATCCATTTCTCTACCATTGCATGATTATTCCTTATTACACAACCAAATGAGTAACCATGCTAAATTATAGTAACAACAACATTATAGATATATGGGAGCAAGATAACAAATGAGCAAATCACAATCATTGCAAGAGTGCTAGCATTATACATTAACAAGTGCATTAACATAGGATAGCCCGATACTAAAACTGGGATTCCCGGAGCTACAGGAATCCAATCACAATGCACAACCCCTCGTTGGAAAGGTATTCGCGAGGGCTATGACTTTTGTGTTGAGTCGATCGCCCAGATCTGGTCGCAACATACCAGAAATTCAACTCGAATACGTACAGGAAACAAATTCCTGTACAGGAATTTTCCCGAACGCAGCGGACTCGAACCAGCTTTCCCGTGGCTACAGGTATCGCATGGAAACGAGCAACCACTCGTTGGAAAGGTAATTTCAAGGGCTACGACTTTCGTGTTGAGTCGTTCACCCAGATCTGGCCAGAACACCTCCGAAATTGGCCACGAAGGTCGCCGCGTGCAGAAATCAGATTTCTGCACGCATCTTAAGGCGAGATGAACGGCATCCGTTCATCTTCATCCTTGCAACGACCTCGCATAAACTTCTCCAGAAATCACACCCAACCTTATTTCTCCTTTCAAAGCCAAACCCTCAACGAAAACCCCTCTCATCTCCACTTTGAATGATGAGAAGGTTGAGGGAAACTAAGCCTAGAAAACCTAGGCATGGCTTATCCTAAGAACTCTCCTCCTCACCATCAAGACTCTATGGAGTCGATGTCTCTCCTAAAATAACTATAGATCTAGCACCAAGGGAGAGGGGAGGAAGCTCACATCAAGTCCAGCGGTACCACCATGGCCGGCCATGAGCCTCGCACTCCTTCGCGGCGGCATTGTTTTTCCCTTGACGGTGGCGGCGTTTTGATTCCTCCAAGGATGGCTCCGGCAAGCTCTTCCTCCTCCTCCAGCCAAGAACCCTCTCAAAAATTTCGGGGCAGAAGAAAGGGGAATGAATGCTAGGGTTTCACAACTTTTTTCCTTTTTATACACCGCAGACACGGGTAGGCACACGGCCGTGTTCCTACCCGTGTTCAAGTGACACGGCCGTGTTGCCTGCCGTGTCTAGGGCCGTGTTCATCCCAGAACAACTTTCTGCCGGGTCAGGGTTGCGGCACACGGGTAGAGACACGGCAGTGTCTCAACCCGTGTCCTCGGCACATGGGTAGGGACACGCCGTGTCCCAATACCCGTGTACCTCTCTGACTGGTAAGCCTATTTTTATGAGGCACACGGGTATGGACACGGCCGTGTCCATACCCGTGTCAGCCAGAAATGCCATTTTGCCTTGTTTTCCTCATTTCCCGTACGTCCGCACCTGTTCACCCACATCCCCCATTGGGCTCACCACAGCCCCCTTGACTCAAATACGCAATCAAGGGGCCTAGCGCGAATTGGGACGTTACAAATTCTTTGAATTTGATAGGTACATGCAGTTGCATCCTGCTGCTGTTCCTCCCAGTGGAAAAAGCATAACTTCCTTGGGTACTTCTGAGGATTACAGATCCAGGAAAGATGTTGCCAATCCTCAGAGAGAAATCAAGTTCAAGAAAAGCCTTGAAGAAGAACCAAAGAAGAAGTAATGTAAGATGGCTCCACCTCCTTACAACTGCCATAAACACTTTTGATATTTATATATCTGCTCCTGCTTCTATCTGTGGTTTATGGTTTTGTCTGTGTTTTAATCTTCTGTATGCTTTTTATTTCCTTATAATCATGTGAATAGTAATCCTAATCCAAATAGGGGGAGATTGTTGGAACACTCTTTTTATATTTGGGTCAGGATAACTATGCTAAGGATGCATGACCTCATTGTATAGCATAGGTCATTGAGTGTGAGTTTAGAACTTAGGATATTTGAGATTTTAGTTCTGCTCAGCTCGACGGATAGTCGACCCCAGCTCGACGTGTCGTCGTCCTCAGCTTGATGCGTAGTCGACCGCTGCTCGACATATAGTCGATCGCAGCTCGACGCAGCGTCGTCCTCAGTTCGACGTAACGTCGACTTCAGCTCGACGTTTTGGCGTGATTCTCTCTGCAACCTTAATCACTCTCTGATCGACCGATAGTCGAGCTCAGATCGACGATTTATGATGAATTCAATGTTTTGGGTTCTCCCGTCTGTTGACTTTTGAAATTCAAATTAAAGATCATCAAAGCAGTTATTGCAAGAGATCCCCTGGCCGTTTCAAGACTTAATTGGTCCATATCTCAATGAATTTTCATTGGAAATCAATTAAGGCACTTCCTTCCAAGGCATGGACAGTTAAGGAATGCATTGAATGCCCTGCCAACGGCTATCTATCAGTCAGTAGTAATTCTATTACTCAGAGATTCTTTCGAGAGAGACATACACAGTTATTCAGTTTTGTTACAGAGAACCTTCTTCATCATCTCTCTCTCACAGAATCTGCTGCAGAGAATTCAAAGAGAAGAACATCACTCAGAGAAAGATCATCATCAATTCTCTCTGATTCTCTTCTGCTCTGCAATCAACTCTTCTACAGACTGCCTTCTACCTTCAGACATCAAACACTCAGTGTCTGAGTTATCTATTACTGAAGAAGGACAAGCAGTGAAGAGCCTGTCACCCTTGTGCAAAGCTTCTTCTACCTGAACTCATCTACATCTCAGGGGGAGCTTTGACAACATCAAAATCCACAAGCTTCTCTTTGATAGTTGACAGAGAAGCATACTCATCCTTTCTTTACCTTATTCCATCTGTACAGGGTTTTAACTCCCTTCAAAAGTTACCCTTTTGGTTAGCTGAGACCTTGTCAAAATCAGTGGTGGCAAGACACCTTATCAAAAAATCTGGTGGTGCCCAGGACACCTGATCAACCATCCTGCAGTGGATTCCTATCAAAGGGTGATAGAAGAGTGGACTACCCAAGTTTGGGGAACCACTATAATTTCCTTGTGTCTTCTGTGGTTTATGTTTACTTCTTGCTGTGTGCTGTGTGCTGTTTGCTTTATTATATATTTAATCATTGCATAACTCACTTTCTACACTAAGTAAATAAAAAAGTTTTAAATACATCAATCTATTTGAACTTACTCTATTCACCCCCCTCTAGAGGTAGATAGATCTTATCACCTAACTTTCAAAGCTGATCAAGAATTCTCTCATCCTTTCTCTCTCAACAAGGGTAAGAGTCCATCAAATTACTTATCAATATTCTATAGGATCTTTTCAAAGATCTGAGTTGTAAGCCTATGTTATAAAGGCTGAGTGTAGGAGATTTTGATCTCTGAGTGGTAAGGCTGTTTGAGCCTGAGTGTAGGAGAATTGATTCTCTGAGTTGTAGGCCTTGTGTAAAGGCTAAGGTAGGGCTTATTAGCCTGAGCTATAGGAGTGTGGATATATTCTGAGTTGTAGGAATCCTTCATGATTCTGAGTTGTAAGACTTGTGGATCTGAGAAGAAAAGGAAGAAGTTAGGCTGATTCTAGCTTATTGCTGGATAGGCGCAGGGGGAAAGTCGATGTACCCAGAACTTGGGGAACCACTATAAATCAATGTGCAATCTCTGATTTGTGTTATTATAGTTTCTGTGATTGTATGTGATGTGTTATCTGTAGAGATATCTTATTTAACTTAAAGAACTGAAGTTAAATTCTGCCTTAAGTTAAAAAAAGGACAAGAACCAATTCACCCCCCCCCCCCCTCTATGTGTTTAGGTTGTCTTGAAGTTAAAACTATCAAGTGGTATCAGAGGCAGGTTACTCAATGAAGGACTTAACAGTCTGAGTTAGATCCCTAAGGCAGAATCAAGAATCAAGAAAATGGATTCTGGAGAAAATCACAAGGAACTAGGTTCTATAAAATTACCCATTTGCAGGAAGGAGATATTTGGAATATAGAAAGAAGGGTCAGGTTGTTTATGGAGGCTTCTGATCCAAGGATCTATATTACAGTACAAGAAGGTCCTTATATTCCAATGAAGGTGTCTGTTTTAGATGAAAATCAAAGAACTCCTAAAGATTTTTCTGAGATGACTAAGGATAAGATTATACTAGCAACTATGGACAAAAGAGCTCAGAATATCATAGTAAGTGTCATAGATGATTCAACCTTTCAGAATTTAATTCACTGCAAGACCTCCAAGGAAATGTTGGACACTTTGATAGTTTACATGGAGGGTTCTGAAGAAGTTAGAAAAGATAAAAAGTCTATGCTAAATCAGGAATATGAAAGCTTCAGATAAGGGAAATAAGATAGAATATCTGAGTGTTATAAGAAGTTCTATAGAATAGTAAATTAACTGATGTCTTATAGAAGGGTATTCAGTACATATGAACTGAATGACAAATTCCTAAGATCCTTGACAAAGGATTGGGATACCAAGATTTGTGTCATTAGGGAAGTGGCAAATCTTGAAGATATTTCTCCTCCAACTTTATTTGGAAAGTTGATGTCTTATGAAATGCAACTAATGACTAGAAAAGAGGAAGAAAGAAATGCCAAAGGGGAGCATAAAGAAAAGTCTTTGGCCTTCAAGGTTGAAGCCACTAGAAAGAATAGGAGGATGTCTCCATCACCTCCTAGGGAAGTTGCTGAAATTGATTCAGATAATTCAGACAATCAAAGTTCAGACAGCAGTGACTCAGATAAAGACTTTGTTTCCTTCACAAGGCAGTTTCAGAGATTTCTGAAGAAGAAGAAGTGGAAGTCAAGGCCCTCCACATCTCAGCCAGTTGATGATTATTATCAAAAGAGAAAGTCATCTAGGAAGGACAGGAGCAGGTCAAAGCCTAGCAAATCTACAACATCAAAGATAGTTTGCTATTGCTGTAATAAGCCTGGACATGTTGTTGCTGAGTTTTCTGACAAAAGAAAGGAGTTTGCTGATAAAAGAAAGAATCAGCAAAAGAGCAAGAAGGAGAAATCCTTTGTTGCTAAGAAGGAGAAAAGCTTGACAGACCAATCAACTTCAGAGTCTGAATCTGAAGCTGAGGCATACATTGGTCTTTATGCAGCTGATGAAGAAGAAGAGTTTATGCAATTGCTGGACTCTATCAATACACAGGAATACCATCAGTGTATTGGACTGATGGCTGTATCAGAAGAAGACAAATGCCAGGATCAGCCTGGTCCTAGCAAGGTACAATGTTTGTCTAGTAATTCAGTTTATAGTACTGGCACAGAGTCAGCTATATCTTCATCAAGTGATGTGGATGGATCTGAGTCTGAAGGTTATATTCATCAGCTAATAGATGAATATGGGGACTTGTTGCAGGCACTAAAGAAAAGCAAGAACCTGGCCAAAACTCAGGCTAAGGATATTGCAGATCTTAAGATGACTGCATCTGACTTAGAGAAAGAGTTAGATCAAAAATTGAATGAGATTGCCAAACTGAAAACTATAACTGTTATTCAGATGGGCACAATCACATACAAAAATGATCTAATTAAAAGTCTGGAAGTCAAACTTCAAAAGGAGAAAGATTTGGTGGCTAGTTATTCCAAGACAAAATCAGTTTTACCTTTAATAGATGAGTTTGTGGCTCAAAAGGGTAAGGCTAGAATAGGCTTTAAGGGTAACACCAGGGCTGTCCAATTCAAGAGAAAAGGCAAAGCCTCAGTCCAGCCACTGAATTTTAAAGTCCCTATAGTTTTTAGAAAAGTGCATGAGCCTTTTAATAAGTATGACTTTGAGAATACTCAAGGTCATGGTAAGACTGAAGTTCTGAATAACAAGGGTGCTTATTACAATAAGGCAGCCCATGTTTATAAACCCCATGGATATAAGAAAATAGTGGGGGTAGCTGCAGCAGTACCAGCACAATACAAAAGAGTTGATGTATCTAAAAATAGATATAACAAGTATGAATACTGGTGCTGTGGCAAGACAGGTCATTATGCCATTTATTGCTGGCACAACACTAGTGTTAGGAAGAACAACATTCTGCCTGTTAGAAGAGCAGCAGGTAGAGTTGGAAAGTATGAAGCTAACTTGAACCAAGGACCCAAGACTTACTTGGGTTCTAAGGGAAAGTAATTATTTATTGCAGGTGAGTCCAAGTCACCATACCCCTATATGGTACTTGGACAGTGGATGTTCCAGGCACATGACTGGAATAAAGGGATTGCTGAAGGAGTACTTTCCTATCTTAAATGGGCCTAAAGTAATCTTTGGTGGCTCTGAAAAAGGCATCATCAAAGGATTTGGTAACATTTCTAGTAACCTGATTACTATCACTCAAGTGGCCTATGTGAAGGGTTTGAAACACAACCTTATAAGCATAAGTTAGCTGAGTGATTTAGGATATGACATTTCATTTGTTAAGAATGGATGTAATATCAAAAGATCAAGTGATCAAAAGATCATTTTGACAGGATATAGAAAGAGGAATGTGTACTGTCTCAATTTTGAGTGTGAGAACAAAGGTTCTCCTATTTGTCTTGTGGCTGATGAGAGAGCCTCTCATTGTGTCAAATGGCACAAGAGGCTGGCCCATCTTAACTACTAAACAATTGGCCAACTCTTTAGCAAAGAGTTAGTGAGGAATGGTCCTCAAGTTAAGTGTATAAAGGAAGGGATATGTTCAGCTTGTCAAAAGGGCAAGCAGACAAAATCCTCCTTTCATAGCCTTTAAATCAAGGATTCTGTGAGGTGTCTATACCTCTTACATATGGATCGTTTTAGTCCTATGCCAGTTCATAGTCTAGGTAGGAAGGTCTAAACTTTTGTGGTAGTAGATGACTATTCTAGATATTCCTGGGTATTCTTTCTGAGACATAAATCAGAAACCCCAAGTGTTTTATATAGTTTTGTCAAACAAATTCAGAATGAACTTGACAGTACAGTGGTCAAAATCAGAAGTGACCATGGCACTGAATTTCAATCTGAAAGTATGACAAGACTGTGTGAAGAATTTGGGATTTTCCAAGAATTCTCCTCACCTAGAACACCACAGCAAAATGGTATTGCTGAAAGGAAGAATAGAACATTGATTGAGGCTGGTAGAACTCTATTGAGTGACACTTCTCTCCCAGAATATTTCTGGGCTGAGGCAGTAAATACTGCATGTCATGTGATCAATAGGGCTTCTATCGCCAAGTGCCACAAAAAGACTCCCTATGAGATTATGAAAGGTAGAAAACCAAGATTATCCTATTTTAGTATCTTTGGTTGCAAGTGTTATATCCTTAACAATGGCAAGTCTTATCTAACTAAGTTTGCAGCCAAATCCCAAGATGGGATATTTGTTGGGTACAGCAACAATAGTAAGGCTTATAGAGTCTACAACTTGATTACTCAAGTTGTAGAAGAATCTATACATGTTGTTTTTGATGAAACTAGATTGATCAACAGTGAGTTGCCTTGTAGTTCATGCAGTCCAACAGGTATAAAAGAGAGAATGAACAAGCTTTCCATTAAAGAAGATTCAACTGCAGATCAACAAATTGAAAATGGTGGCAACTGTCAATGGGGAGTACAGGACTCTCTAGAAGCTGAAGAAAACAAAGAGGTGCAACACATTGAAGAAACTGGAGGTATTCAGCCTTAAGAAAGACTACCTCCAACTGTTAGACACTTAAAAGATCATTCAGTAAATCAGATAATTGGTGATCCAAGACAAGGAGTGTAAACAAGAAGCAGGAATTTGAACACAGTCCTACACTCAAGCTTTCTATCTCAATTAGAGCCAAAGAAATTTGAAGAAGTTATCCTAGACCCACATTGGATTAATGCCATGCAAGAGGAGCTAAATCAGTTTAGAAGGTACAAGGTCTGGGAGTTAGTTCCTAAACCAAAAGACCACAATATCATTGGAACAAAGTGGATCTTTAGGAACAAATTGGATGAGAGTGGAATTATTGTGAAGAACAAAGCAAGACTTGTTGCAAAAGGGTACAGGCAGGAAGAAGGAATAGAATTTGATCAAACCTTTGCCCCAGTAGCAAGACTGGAGGCCATTAGAATGTTCGTTGCCTATGCAGTATATCAAGGATTCAAAATATTCCAAATGGATGTAAAATCAGCATTCCTGAATTAAAATCTAAAAGAAGAAGTCTATGTAGAGAAGCCTTTAGGTTTTGTAGATTCTCTCAAACCTGATTATGTTTATAGACTTAGGAAAGCTTTGTATGGGTTAAAGCAAGCCCCAAGGGCTTGGTATGAAACCCTGTCTACTTTTCTTATTGAGAATAAATTCTCAAGAGGGAAAATAGACAAAACTCTATTCCTAAGGGAGTCCAAAGGAAAGATAATCTTAGTTCAGATTTATGTAGATGACATAATTTTTGGATCTACTGAAAACAACCTTTGCAAGAAGTTTGCAAAACTTATGCAAGGGAAGTTTGAAATGAGCAGTATGGGGGAACTTAAGTTCTTCTTAGGACTCCAAGTAAGACAGACTGATGATGGCTTGTCCATATCCCAGTCTAAGTTTACCAAGGAGTTACTTAAAAAGTATGGTATGGAATCATCCACCACCATGAGAACTCCTATGGGAACAAGTATGCCTATATGCAAAGATGATGTAAGTAAACCTGTAGATGAGTCTTTGTATAGAGGAATAATTGGCTCTCTTCTATATCTCACTGCTAGTAGACCAGACATTATGTATGCAACATGTGTCTGTGCTAGGTACCAATCATGCCCTAAAGAATCTCATTACACTGCAGTAAAAAGGATTTTGAGATATCTAAAGGAAACACCTAATCTAGGCCTTTGGTACCCTAGGAATGGAGATTTTCTACTAACAGGCTATTCAGATGCAGACTTTGAAGGTTGCAAAGAAGATAGAAAAAGTACTACAGGTACATGTCAATTTCTAGGAGGAAGATTGATATCTGGAGCAGTAAGAAGCAGACTAGTTGTGCAATTTCCACAACTGAGTCTAAATATGTGGTAGCAGGAAGTTGTTGTGCACAGCTGTTATGGATTCAGCATCAGTTAGAAGACTATGGTATTCAGGTAAGTAGAATACCTTTGTTTTGTGATTCTACTAGTGCTATTTCTATTGCTAATTATCCTGTTTCACATAGTAGGACTAAGCATATAGAAATAAGGTACAATTTTCTTAGAGAACATGTAGAGAAAGAGGATATTTCACTAGAATTTGTTAAGACAGATTATCAAATTGCAGATATATTTACTAAGCCTCTAGATGAAACTAAATTCCATAGATTTAAAATTGAATTAGGTATGTTGACCATATGTTAGATTAACATTAGTGGCTAAGTAAAATTGTGTTGACACATTCAGTAATAATGTGTCGACATAGAGATTTGTGTCGACAATTCAGGGAAATTGTGTTGATACAGTATCGTAGTGTCGACACCTAAGGGACAATGTGTCGACACATCCAGAAAAGTAGTGTCGACACAACCAGAGTAATGGTGTCGACACTTCCAGAAATATTGTCGACACTTGCAATAAGAGTCGACACAGAATTTTTGATGGTCTACTAAGAATGTCAAGTGTTGACATATCATCAATTGGTGTCGGCACTTAGTAGTCTGTGCCATGGTCGAGACAACAGAAATATGTGTCGACACTTTCCAACAGTGTCGACACATTTAGACTGCTTTTGCCCGCCTTTTGACCTTCATTGTTTAAAAGGATAAAAATAGGTCGAGAACATATTCTGTCGACACGCTCACCAGATTTTCGAGCCTAAACCCTTATGTCGACAAACTCTCTTCTCTCAATTCAAGATTTCTCTCCTTTCCAATGGCACCAAAGATTGAAGATAACATCAACGAAGGCTACGAGCTGGTGCGCAATGCTTTTGATGATGCGGCGACAGAGATTAAAGGGGTCATTACCCTAGTTACTGATTCTAGGTTAGAGTTTCTTGTTTCTAAACCTACAAAGATCTAGAAGAAAGAAGTATTTGAATTCTATGCTGCTGCAACAGTGGACTCCACTGGCCTCAAGATCAAATCAACAGTTCATGGTAATAAAGTCAAACTTACTCTGAAGAGTTTAAGAAAGATTCTTCACTTTCTAAGAATCCAGGATGAAGAAGAGGTCCCAGCCTCAAAGACAAGGGAGGCACTTCAGTGGTGTGGATTGGATCCAGCCATGAATATTGGAGCAGCAATCAATAGAAAAGGAATGAATCAACAAGGAAAGTTTCTATCTGAAGTAGTAGGGAAGGTGATTTTATGTAAACTAGGAGGACATGATAGGCTATCTGCCTTTATGTTCAGTCAGATGACAAGGATAATCTATAAGATTAATACAGACTGGTCTGCAGTTTTGTTGGAGAAGATAAAAGACGGTATCAAGAAGCCCAATTTGGCAAGATTAATGAGTTTATACCTATCTGGAGCAATTCCAGAGGTAATGCATCAGCTTCCAGGATCTAAAATAAATCATATGAGAAGTATGGACATCAGGATCATATCCAGATGGGATAGGGTTCTTTCCAAGGACATACCTAATTTGGATAACCAAGAGACTGCAGTACAATCACCAATACCTGACAATACTGAGCATGACCAAGTGCAGAAAGACACAACTAGTGCACAAGTGCAGGGGGAGCTAGATATTGTACAAGTACAGGACAATACTGAGAATGCACAGGTGCAGGGGGAGTCAGTTATTGCACAAGGACAAGGGGAAGAAATCATTCACTTGGCAAGTGAAATGAATCCATAATCTATTCTTCAAACACCTCATGTCAATAGTCCAACACTAGATGTGATCCTGGAGGATACATCTATGGTTGCTGATGCTCCAGAAAAAGCAGTTCACACTCAACAAGAGTTCACCCTGGAAGAATTATTTCCTGAAATAGAGGGAGCAGCAGTTGAGGGGGAGCAAGCTTATATTGAGGAAGTGCAGGATAGGACTGACAAGGAGCTGCCTCCTAGTCCTAAAGAAAGAGTTGATATTGCCAGTTCTTCTGATTCAGAGGATGAGGAGATAGCAAGTGTTAAGAAAAGAAAACTAATCATTTTTTAGAGGAGAAGCCACACCTATAAGAAGGCTTTGCAAGCAACTACATCACAACCAGTCCCTGAGATTGATTACAGCAAATTGTTGGTTGATTTATAAGTGAAGTTTGATGAGCAGAGATTGGCTCTTGAAAAATATGTGGATGAAAGTCATAAGGCTCTTCAATTTGATCTAGCCCGAGATATAAAATCCATCAGATTTGAGGTCAATCAGAATAAGAAAGAGATGACAGATTGCTTCCACAAGGGAGGCAATGTTGTATTCTTTCTAGCAAAGCAACAAGCAGAAATCAAGAAGCAAGTTGATGAACTTGCTGTTAAACAAGGCTATGTCCTTGAAAATCAAATAAGAATGAATGACAATCTAACTGAATCTCACAATGAGATAGTCACTGAGGTAAAGAAAATAGTTATTGCAATGAATAAGGCCAGAAATAAGGAGAAAGAAGAATTTGATAAGAAGCTACAGGAAGCCTTGGATTCCTTTCAAACAGCTATTACAACTTCTCAGAAAACAATTTCTGATATGCTTCAAAAGTTAAAGCAATTCTTTAAAGATGGAATCAATTACCTGGATGGGCAAATCAGATTTCAAAAAGAGGACTTAAGAGATCATGTGGCCAGAGAAGTCATAAAGGGGGAGAGGGTGGTAGTATATGCAGGCTCTGATCATGCCAAATGGGTAACCAACAGCATTAGAGCCACTTTGGGATATCCACCCTTATGTGATGATGATAATGTGGCTGAGTCAGGGGTGCAACCAACTCTACTTGAAGGTGATCAACCTGAGGTTGCCCAAGTTATTTACCCTCCTACAAATCTTAAGATGATACATCAACAGGTTCAGTCTATGTACAGCCCTCCACAACCAGTTACAAATTTTATTATTGAAAAAGTAGATATGCTAGAAGCTTTTCTGAAAGCTCAGCAAGATGCTAAATTATCAAAGAAAAGATTCAGAGAGCAGGCAGAGTTAAAACCTGATTTTGAGCAATGGATCCCCACTTCAAGAAACATCATATTAACTGCCTTGAAAGCTGTAAAAGACCAAGTTCATTAAAGAGGAAAATGGTATAATGAGCACGAGTGGCAGAAGTATGAGGCAAGGCAAGAAGCTATAGTTCAATTCAGAAGAAAGGCTAAGAGTGGGAAGCTACCTCCTGATACTCAGGAGTCTAGCAAGTATTTCCCTAAGCCTTTTCATCACTTTGAAAGACAAAGGATTAAGGCTGAAGTTCTAAAGAAGGCTTAGTTGAAAGGCAAGAAGCCCATTGAAGATACAGAACCTTCTGTTCAGGCTCAGATTAAATCTGGAAAAGGAATAGTCATCAAGGAGCCAGTCCAGCCTTAGTTTTATTTTTACTATATTGTTTTAAGAACTATGTAATTCTTAGTTTTCAAAGAAGTCTATGTAATCTATATTAAGAAACTTTTTGATATAATAAATAAAACCATGTTCCATGATCATTTAGTTTGCATCCTTATTCTGTGATGTGACTTTATTATTTGTTTTGTTTATAATTTACCCTGTTAAATAATGCTTATACATTAACATGTTTATTTATCATAAGTGGTGTATATTATTGACAAAAGGGTTATGACTTCTCCAAATAGGGAAAGATTGTTGGGTACATTGGAAAATGTGTACTTGATTTGGAGAAGCCTCCATTAGCTCAATGATATACATCAAGGTGTATTTGATATTATTTTGAGTTTATATGTGCAGGTTAAGTATTGGCTAAAATGCAGAAAAAGTTTCTAAGTCCATGTGTCGACACTTAAGGAAGTCTTTGTCGACACTTGGAAAAGCTGTGTCGACACCTGAAGCAACTGTGTCGACACACAGAAATTGTTAGTCGACATCAACAGTGTCGACACCGGGAGGCAGTGTCGACACACAGAATATGTTAGTCGACATCAACTGTGTCGACACCGGGAGGCAGTGTCGACACACAGAAGCAGAGTCGACATCAACTGTGTCGACACCTGGAGGCAGTATCGACACACAAATTCTGAGACTATATCAACTGTGTCGACACACAGGACTTGTGTCGACACGAAACAGAAGTTCAACATAGTTGATTGTTATGGAGTGAAGAAGTGATTGTGTCGACATAAATAATCAGTGTCGACACATTCTCAAGATGCAGTGTCAAGAAGCTGTGTGGACATCAAGGCAGCTATGTCGATATCACCAAAGTCTGTGTCGACACTTAAGTCACTTGTGTCAACACATATTGACAGATTGTCTCGACACTTTATGACAGTCAGTCTCGACGCTTTGCTGACAAAGACAAAGGCTCAATAACTATTTTAAGACTTGACTGCTGTGAGTTACAATAAGTTTACTTAAGCTGTCAGACTTGTCAGAAGTTCGTTAGAAAATGGATCAGCCGGTTACCATGGGTGAAGCCTATATATAGACGGACTGTGTCAAATAAAAGCATGATTATGATCGTGATAATATATACAACTACCACAACTATTGTGAGATTAATCTCTGATCAGGAAAGTGCAAGTCACAGAAGAAGATCTTCGTGAGAAGATCTAAGAAGACATTCTGAAGTGATCATACACTCAGATTTTGTCTAAGGGGAATTCATTCAGAATTCAGAAGTAACTTCAGAAGGTTTGGGGAGAGAGAGCTCCAGCTGTTTTGAGGTCAAGAAGGAGACAATCACAAGTCTCTTAAGAAGTAGATCCTGAACAAATCTACTAAGTAGATCCAGATCCATATCTGGAATCCAAGAAGGAAGCTGCCAGTCAGTCAACTTCAAAGGAGATCAACCCAAATAAGTTCAGATTTAAGAAGTTTTGAAGAAAGCTAAGAACAGGTTGATTTCTGTCATCAGGTTCATCAAGAAGCTGATCAAGAATTCTCTTATCCTTTCTCTCTCAACAAGGGTAAGAGTCCATCAAATTACTTATCAATATTTTGTAGGATCTTTTCAAAGATCTGAGTTGTAAGCCTATGTTATAAAGGCTGAGTATAGGAGATTTTGATCTCTGAGTGGTAATGCTGTTTGAGCCTGAGTGTAGGATAATTGGTTCTCTGAGTTGTAGGCCTTGTGGCAAGGCTAAGGTAGGGCTTATTCGCCTGAGCTGTAGGAGTGTGGATACATTCTGAGTTGTAGGAATCCTTTAGGATTCTGAGTTGTAAGATTTGTGGATCTGAGAAGAAAAGGAAGAAGTTAGGCTGAATCTAGCTTATTGCTGGATAGGCGCAGGGGGAAAGTTGATGTACCCAGACCTTGGGGAACTACTATAAATCTGTGTGCAATCTATGATTTGTGTTATTATAGTTTTTGTGATTGTATGTGGTGTGTTAGCAATAGAGATATCTGATTTAACTTAAAGAATTAAAGTTAAATTCTGCCTTAAGTTAAAATAAGGATAAGAACCTATTCACCCCCCCCCTCTAGGTGTTTAGGTTGTCTTGAAGTTAAAACTATCAGTTACGGACAGGAGGAGGGGATTGACTTCGACCAAAACTTTGCACTAGTTGCAAGGCTCGAGGCAATCAGATTGTTCCTAGCGTATGCTTCTCACAAGGGATTCACTGTCTATCAGATGGACGTGAAATCTGCGTTCCTAAATGGAAACTTGAAAGAGGAAGTATATGTCGCTCAACCCCCAGGTTTTGTTAATCCTACTTTCCCTAATCATGTCTATTCTTTTAATAAAGCATTATATGGCTTAAAACAAGCTCCTCGAGCTTGGTACGAGACTCTGTCTAGCTTTCTTCTTTAGAACAAGTTCTCTAGAGGAAAAATAGATTAGACATTGTTTCTTAGGGAAGTCAAAGGAAAGATTTTGCTGGTGCAAATCTATGTCGATGACATAATATTCGGCTCAACGGACAACAATCTTTGCAAGAAGTTTTCTAAACTTATGCAAGGAAAGTTTGAAATGAGCAGCATGGGCTAGCTAAAGTATTTCTTGGGACTTCAAGTGAAACAGTCTGAGGATGGTATTTTCATTTCTCATACGAAGTTCACAAATTAACTCCTCAAGAAATTTGGAATGGAGAATGCAACCTGTATGAGGACTCCAATGGGATCCACTGTGTCTCTGGACAAGGATGAGAAAGGGAAACCTTTTGATGAAACCAAATACAGAATCATAATTGGATCCCTGCTCTACCTTACTGCTAGCAGACCGGATATTATGTTTTCCACATGCGTTTTTGCAAGATATCAGTTGAACACTAAGGAATCTCATTATGTGACTACAAAGAGAATTCTAAGATACCTTAAAGGTACACCAAATCATGGCTTGTGGTACCCAAGAAACAATGATGTCGAGCTGATAGGCTTTTCAGATGCTGACTTTGCAGGAAGCTTGGATGATAGGAAAAGCACTTCCGAGACGTGCCAATTCCTCGGAAGAAGGCTTATTTCATGGAACAATAAAAAGCAGAATTGTGTCGCAACCTCGACGACTGAATCTGAGTACATCTCAGCATGCAGCTTTTGCACACAACTTATATGGATCAGAAATCAGCTCAAAGATTATGACTTGCAGTTGAGAGAAGTTCCGATGTATTGCGACTCCTTGAGCGCAATAGCAATTGCGAACAATCCTGTGTCACACAGCAGAACAAAGCATATTGAAGTGTGCTACCACTTCATTCGGGAGCATGTGGAAAACAAAGATATCTCTCTCTGCTATGTCCCCACGGATAAACAGGTTGCAGATATCTTCACGAAGCCCCTAGACGAGGCCAAGTACAGTCTCTTCAAAACTAAACTCGGCATGCTGAACCATGAAGAGTGAAGATTGTAAGGCTCTTGGATTAAGGGGGAACATCAGCAAGGAACTCAAGCTCGAGCACCGATGCAAGATCTGAGGGGGAGCATGTGGCTCCAAGTGAAGTCCCAGATTTGCAGAAGCCGAAAAGGGGGAGATTACCCTCTCGGCTAAGGCTAAGGTGGCTGCCAACGTTAAGTATGAAAATGGTAATGAATTTCACTCTCAACTGAATTCTTAGTTTATTATTTTCATTCTCATATGTTCTATTCACCTTTGCTTGTAGGGTTTAGGCTTCTTCAAATAGGGTAAGATTGTTGGGTATCGTATCCACAATATACCTGATTGTAAGAAGCCCCTTAACAAGCTAAGTTGAATTGACAATGTATTTGATGACTTTCTATCAAGTTGTGCTTGCAGCTATTCCATGCTAAGTACACACCAATGTGAGGGTGCAGTGGGTCAATATACACGGGTCTGTGCAACGTAATCTCTTATTGAGCAGATCAGTGTGTTGACTCACGTGTGCTCTCTCTATTGGAGTGTACTTATTCTCAAGTACAAGGTTGAGATAGATCAAGAGTAGAAGAGGAGCAAGGATGGGTCAAAGACCAAGTTCATGGGATGGAAGAAGAAAATCGTCTAAGTCAAATTCTACGGGAATCACTAAGTGATTCTCACCGATTCGACGGGAATCACTAGTGATTCTCGCCGAATCGTCGAGAATCACTCAGTGACTCCTGCCGATTTCATCTGGCTGACTGTCCTCCTTCAAGAATTATGCTAAGGCAGAATCGACGAGAATCACTAACTGATTCTCGCCGATTTGTTGAGAATGACGTTGCATTTTCGCCGATTCCCTCCGGATGACTAGATTTTCAACTGGAATCCTGCCAAGGCAAATTCGACGGGAATCACAAGTGATTCCCGCCTACTTCGATGGGAATCACCATTGATTATAGCCGAATTTGCCTTAGGCAATTTTCGTCTCTCGCTGGACCGAACCAAGACGGGTTACGCTGTTTCGGCCGGGGCTAGGGTTTCTCTTTGTGGGTCCCATAAAGGACTTTAGGGTTGGCCTCAGGGTATATATACATGCTTATTTCGAACTTCAACAGCAATCATTCACGAGAAATAAAAGCCGCCGAGCATGACCTAGCCGATCGCGGAAATCCTCCCGTCGTCATCGCCGCTCGCAAGGTAGTCTCCACTGCAGATCTCAGATCATCTTTGATCTCCCGACGACAGAACCGAGGATAGTATAGCGTCTCAGGCTTCTCTCTCGAGATCTATTGTCTCTCGATTTGTTGAACCAGGATAGCTCTTCATTCCGAATTGATTGAGACGACTGATCCGATTGAGATTGTTGGTAGACCTTTCTTGCTTCGTCAAGAAGTTTGGATCTACAAAGCATCTCCACCGCATTCACTTGCCGCCGTCGATCTTGTCAAGATCCTCTCCAAGAGAGTACTTCGGTCGTGGACTCTTCGTCTTCATCAAGAATGCTTCAACGAACGAAGAGGGACATCGGGTTCTCCACACGTGTAGTTTGTATCTCTTATACATTCTATTTTTGTTTTGTTGTAAAGGAATAGTGATTCTTAGTTGTAAGGGTTGGGTGCAACCCGTGGTGGAGGAGTAGTGAATCCTTCGGTTAGAAGAGTGCCTTCCGTAGTGTGAGGATTGGATTCAATCCGTTTGGGGAAGTGACCGAGTCGTCCCTTATTGGGAGATAGGTTGAAGGGGGAGAGTGGACGTACCCAAATCGGGGAACCACTATAATTGCTTTTGTGTTTTTCTGTGTTGTGGTTGTTTGTTTGTGCAGGATATTTAAATTCCGCAAAAGACTGCACGAGACCTATTCCCCCCCCCCTAGGTGGAATTAGTTGACACAAAAGACTTTCAGAAATGTCGAGACAAGAAGCTGCTAGGTCGACACACAGGTCTTGTGTCGACACATACAACAAAAGCAGTGTCAAGAAGCAGAAGTATAACTGTGTCGACACTTGGAGTAATTGTTTCAACACCATGAAGACTTGTGTCGACACTTAGTCTATATGTGTCGACATATGTGAAGCAGTCTGCTGAGTGTTGTGTGCTGAGTTAAAAAAACATTGAAGAACCTGGTGACGTGACTGGTGACTTGACAGCTATCATAACTAACCAGTCTGACACCACTGTCAGAACTGTCAGAAGTCTGTTATAAACCGGATCAGCCGGTAACCATGGAGCAAGCTCTATATAAGAGACAGATTGAAAACGACAGAAAGTAATCAACGAATCGAATCAATAAGAAGAATTCTGACAGATCAAGGGCTGTCTGCAAGAAAGATTCAGAGTTCAATCTGAATTTATAGAAAAAGCTGACTGAGGAACAACTTCAACATCAAGAGAAGATCCACCTTATTTTGTTCTAATCAAGAAGATTTGAAAATCTAAGTTTGGTTGGATAAGAAGAATCAGTCGATATAAGAACTGATCAAGAAGACAACATCAACAGAGAAATCTAGCTGGTGAAGTTTTCAGTTACTCTTTACTCACAAATTCTTATAGGATCTATTGTTAGATCTGAGATTATAAGCCTAAAATTATAAAGGCTGAGGTAGGCCTGTGTGCCTGAGGTAGGACTTGTGGAAAGTCTGAGTTGT
Source organism: Platanthera zijinensis (assembly GCA_039513925.1). Classification (NCBI taxonomy): domain Eukaryota; kingdom Viridiplantae; phylum Streptophyta; class Magnoliopsida; order Asparagales; family Orchidaceae; genus Platanthera; species Platanthera zijinensis. The sequence goes on from CM077083.1 coordinate 42,863,918, forward strand.
AAGCCTTATTATAAAGGCTGAGGAAGGGCTGAGTCCTGAGGTAGGATTCTGGTGAAGAATCTGAGGTAGGACTTGTGTTAAGTCCGAGGTGTAGGAACCATCTTGGGTTCTGAGATTGTAAGATCTGTGGATCTGAGCTAGTGGAAGGAAGTTAGGCTGAATCCAGTTATCTGCTGGATAGGCGAAGGGGGGAAAGTGGATGTACCCATATCTTTGGGAACCACGATGAAAGTGAGTGTAAGATGAATCCTTCACTCTAGAGGGGGGTTAATAGAGTGTATTAAAATAATTTTGCAAATATGAAAATTATTCTAGCTGTGGAAGAATTAATTTAGTTAGTGTAGAGTGCTTGACAGAAATCAAAATATAACAAATAAAAGAGCAAATCCACAGCACACAGCAAATAAGATAGCAAACAACCAGAAGACACAAGGAGCTATAGTGGTTCCCCAAAACCTGGGTACATCCACTCTTCTACCACCCTTGGTAGGAATCCACTGCAGGATGAGTTGATCAGGTGTCCTGGGCACCAATGAGCTTTTGATCAGGTGCTCAAAAACCAAACCAGATTTTTTGATCAGGTATCTTGCCACCACTGAGTTTTGATCAGGTCTCAGAAACGAAAGCAATACTTTTGAAGGGAGTTTAAAAACCCTTTTATAGGAAAGAAAAAAGAAAGATGGTGAAGTTGTCTTCTCTGTCAACAATCAAAGAGAAGCACAAGTGGATGAGATGTTGTCAAAGCTCCCCCTGAGATTAGCAAGACTTCAGGAACTAGAAGCTTTACAAGGGTGATAGGTCTTCAGTAGAAAGAATGCTCCAGCAGAAGATGATTCCAAAAAGAACTGAAATATGTGTTGTCTGGAGTGAGAATGATGAAGACTTTTTAAGACTTTGAATCAGAATCAATCAGAAGGATTAGGAGCTTGTTCTCTATTTTGTGTTGTTGAACTCCTTCTCTTTGTTTTCTTCTGTATATATATTTGTTTCTCCTTTTCTTAATGATAATATGAAATCTAGTCTTCAAATCTTTTTGATAGCCGTTAGCAAAGTCATAAAAACTTCCTTAAATGTCAACTGTCTCTGGAGTAAATAACCTAAGAACATTCCTTATTTGTTTCCTTAAAACTTTCTCCATATTTATTATAACGGCTAGAAATCTTCTTCAATAAATGCTCTGACTTGAAGACATTTGAAATCCTTAACAAACTGACAAAATTCCAGAAATCGTCGATCTCAAAAGATAATCGTCGATCTGAGCTCAACTATCGTCGAACTGAGCTCAGAGATATTGGAATTAGTCTAAGACAGAAAACGTCGATCTGAGCTCAGAGATCGTCGAACTGAGTTCGACACATCGTCGACCTGAGCACAGAGAGATAGTCGAACTGGGTTCGACTCTTCGTCGATCTGAGCTCGACGACAAGTTGAATTCTTCTTCTGGGCTTCTCATCTGAACTCGGAGGTCTTGGAGAAAGCTTCCAACCTAATTCCTAAGCCTTAGACCTAACTAGTTGACCTTTACTCTATACAACAAGGTCAAAGCAACAATCCTATAGACAGTGATCCTGACCCAAATTAGTAATAGGGTGTTCCAACAATCTCCCCCTATTTGGGTTAGGATTACTATTTACATGAGTTATAGGAAATAAAAACATCAATAGAAATAAAAATACAAAAAAGCATTGCAAAACCACAGAAATATAATTATATCACACCAAATAGTTCAGCAAAGATATGAAAGAGTTTTCAGCTTACTCCCAGATTAATGCTTATCATCAGTTCTTTTCTTGAAAATGATTTCTCTGTTTGGATTTTCTGAATCTTTCTTTGATCTGAAGTCATCAGCAGCACCAAGAGTCTTCTGGCTTCTGTTTCTAGGAACTACAGCTTCAGGATATAGCTGCATGTACTCCTCAGTATTGAAGAATTTCTTGGAGCTGTATCTTTCAAGTTCTTGTCTTCTTTGATCTGATAGAGTAGAGATATTGGAAGTATCTTGGCTTTTTTCTCTTTCTTTCTTGATTTGATCTAGAGCAGCCATTTCTTTTAGTCTGGCTGTCCAGGAGACTGAGTTATTCTCTAGATCTTCAAAAGGAATTGGTGGCTCATACTTATTGATGGTGTCAGTGGGAGGAGCTTTTGGATGAAAGCCTTCTTTGAGCTTATAAGGAAAAGGACCAGAAGTGGAATCACTTGGGCTTTGTCCTTTCCTTTGATAAGGTTTATGTCTGGACTGTCCTCAGGAATAAACTTGATAATCTCTTTGATTGCCTCTGTACTGACTTCCTCTTGACTGATTGCCTCTTTGTTGATATCCTCTGGATTGAAATCTTTCTTGAAACTGAGAGGATCTTTGAGATGAAGCATATGAGGATTGATGAGCTGAGTTTCCACCAGATCCTTCACCTGGAGAAGGAGGAGGAGGAGGAGGATTATAATGAGAAGTTCCTTGTTCATATTTCCTTTTCTTCCTCATGGCCTTCAACTGGTTCTTAGAGAATTGCATCCAGTGCTCAGTTATGGGTCAGTTATGCAGAATATAATAGGGTATATCATGATCAGAAGTAGCTTTGGATAATTGAACTCTTTTCATGGCTTTACTTCTAGCATTCCTTTTCTTTGCAATAGTTATAGTGGAATCATCAGAGTCAGTCCTGAATTCATCATCAGAGCTCTGAGGCTCATCAAATAAAGCATTTATTTGCTTTAACACTTCTTTAGAGATAGCAGGAGTTGAAGTAGGAGGAGCAGTGGTAGAGATAACAACATCAGCAGCATCTGAAGCAGTAGGAGAAGAAACTGAACAAACTGGCTCTACTGGCTCTATAACAGCCTCTGAAAAAACAACATCAGCAGCAGCAGCAGCAAGAACCAAAGAAATACTTTCCATAGATTTAGCAGAATTTATATATATTTCTATCAGATTTGGATCACAGCAGGAGAAGGGAACTATAGCCCTGGTTAGATCTTCAGCAGGGAGAGGTGCTGGAAGATAACAGCTATAAAGTGAATCAAATAAGGATAATAAAGAATATATATCTACTGCAAGACTGATGGTTGGAGTTGGAGCTTGAACTGAAACTAAAACTTTCTCTGAAGCTTGAATCTCTGAAGCTAGAACTTCTGATATATGCATTTTTGAAACAAAATCCTCTAAGGGCAGCACTTCTTCATAAGGCATCTCCCCCTGCCTAGTTTCAGTGATAACTGAATCTAGGCCCCTAGAAGAAGGGATGGCCTGAAGGGAGAAGGAAGAAGATATTCTAACAGATAAATCATTCAAAGTCTTGACTAAGGGAGCCATGGTTGAATCCAGTAAGAGAGTTACCTTGGGTGCCAACAACTTATATAATTTATCTGCTAGAGGAAGAAGATCAACTTGCTCAAGATTAACTTGAGTAGAGGTAGAGGGAGGGGCTGCAGACATGGATGGAATTGATGCAGAGAGAAGTGGTATGGATGGTTGAGAGATGGTGATGGATGTTATGGATGGAGCTTTGATAGTGACTGTTGGTAGAAATGAGGAGATGGTAGGGGGAAAGGATGGTTGAGATATGATGTCATGTAGGATTTTTTGAAAGGATGTTGAGGTGGATGGAATGTCTTGGGGTGAAGATGGAGAATCATCCATGAAGGAATCATCTAAAAGGTTGAATGATGGAAGATGGGAGGATGATTCTAAATCTATGGATGAGAAGTAATGTAGTGGATGGAAAACTTCTTTATGGGTGGCTAGAGGAAGTGAAGAAGCTATTTGAGATGGAGAGGGAGATGAAGGTATGAAAGATATAACTGGATGTGGAGAAGGAGGAGTGGATATAGAAGGGGATGGCAACACTTCTGCTGGGGCAGTGGACTGAGGAGGAGTGACTGATTTAGTCCTTGTGCCTGAAGAAGCTTTTGCTACAGGAGCCCTGCTTGGTTTGACAATTTATCCCTCCCACTTGCCAAAAAGGGCTGAAGAAAGCCTCTTTGAAGCATTGATGTTCATCCCATTGGACATTAACAACTGATTGAACCTATTTTGCAGGAATAGGCCCAAAATCCTTCCAAAATTCACAAAAATTTTATTGATCTTTTTCTTAATCAAGTCAAAGAAAATGGCTCCCCAATCCAGGTGCTTCTTATCTACTATTGCAGCCATTAAAAAGAATTGATGTCTAGAGATTGTATCATGGGCTAAATGTTTGGCCAATATCACTTTGCCTACAACATCTGCTAGAAATCTATACTCCATAGATAGATTTTTCTTCAGCAACTTATTAGGGTTCTCAGAATTATGACCCATTCTATTTAACATTTCAGCAAATTCTACCCCTGATAGTTCTATGCTATCATTTCCAGTACTTAATCCAAAAATCCATGTAAGAATGGCTGGGGTTAGGGATACCTGTGTCCCTGAGATGGTTCTAATAACTGTGTTTTGATCCAGATTGTGGGCAGTATAGACCCATTCTTTAATCTCATCTGCTGCTAACTTGATTCTGGAGAACATAATGTTCACAAGTTGTTGCTCCTTGAAAAGTTCCAGAATGTCTTTGAATATTTGATTTGTACCCTCAAATAATTCCATATCGATATCGAAGCCAGTGTCGAACTTCATTGCGGCTAGAACGGCGACTGACACCGACATATTTCCTGCAAAAACAAACAAGATCAAGTTTAGAAAAGTTTGGAGTGAAAGAAAGTTCTTGCAAAAGGTATGAAAGTGCAAAGGAGAACGACGCCTGAAAAATGATTTTATATCAGGGTTCGACACAGAAAAGGAAAGATCGTTGAACTCAGTTCGACGATCTACGGCTCTAGGGGAAACTGAAAGGTCTCAACATTGTCGATCTCCGTTCGACGATATTTAACATCGTCGATCTTCGTTCGATGATAATTGAGATCGCTGACCGATAAGGATAATTTAGCACTATCTGGAAACGCCGAGCTCCATTCGACGATTCCTAACATCGTCGATCTCTGTTCGACGGAAAACGAAAGATAGTTGAATACTATCTAGAAACGATGAGTTCCATTCGACAATCTTCAGGAGAATCGTCGAGCGCAGTTCATAGATAGAGAAAACCTATAGACACTAGGAAATTCAATTTTTTAACCTAGTCTTTGTCTCTTTTTGGGTTTAAAGATCTTGGAACTTAATTAAGACATCCTCCATCTAACATTCCTAACTGATTAAGGAAGAAAGTATGTTTCTTTTCATCCAAGGGTTTGGTGAAAATATCTCCCCTTTATAAATCAGTTGAGATGTATTCCAATTCAATTTTATTTTTCTCTACATTATCCCTTAAGAAATGATGCCTAATCTCTATGTGTTTTGTCCTACTATGGAGGACTGAATTTTGAGCTATTGAAATAGCACTAGTGTTATCACAAAATATTTTGGACTTCTCTAAGTTGTAGTCATAGTCCAGGAGCTGATTTTGAATCCACAATATATGTGAGCAACAACTACCTGCTGCCATATATTCAGCTTCAGCAGTTGATGTGGACACAGATGTTTGTTTCTTGCAAAACCAGGAGACAAGTCTGTCACCAAGAAACTGACAAGTTCTATTGGTGCTTTTCCTGTCTACTCTACATCCAGCATAATCAGCATTAGAAAATCCAGTTAAATCAAATCCTGAATCAGCTGGATACCAGAGACCTAGATTTGGACAACTTTTCACATACCTAAGAATCCTCTTAACTAATGTGAGGTGTGACTCTCTAGGGCTGACTTGGAATCTAGCACATATGCATGTATCAAACATTATATCAGGTCTACTAGCTGTAAGATACAATAAGGAGCCATTCATTGCTCTATATGTGGTATGATCAACTGGTTTCCCATGTTCATCAGCATCTAATACAGTATTAGTAGGCATGGGTGTTTTCATAGATGATGCATCAGACATACCAAACTTATTAACCAATTCTTTTGCATACTTGGTTTGATAAATAAAGATGCCATCAGCATTTTGTTTGACTTGCAATCCTAGAAAAAAGGATAGCTCACCCATGCTACTCATTTCAAATTTGGAATGCATTAGGTTGGAGAACCTTTTGCACAAATTTGAATCAGTAGAGCCAAAAATAATATCATCTACATAGATTTGTACCAGTAGGATATGGGACTTATGGGTTCTAATAAAAAGAGTTTGGTCTACTCTACCCCTTTTAAAATCATTTTCCAAGAGAAAGCAAGCTAGGGTCTCATAACATGCTCTAGGAGCTTGTTTGAGACCATATAATGCTTTATGCAATTTATAAATAAAATCAGGGTGAGTTAGAGAGATAAAACCTGGAGACTGTTTTACATAAACTTCTTCCTTAATATCACCATTGAGGAATGCACTTTTGACATCCATTTGATATACTTTTAACTTCTTATGAGCTGCATATGCTAGGAAGATTCTTATGGCCTCTAACCTTGCAACTGGTGCAAAGGTTTGGTCATAGTCTATGCCTTCTTCTTGAGAATATTCTTGAGCAACCAGCCTTGCCTTGTTTCTTACTATAACTCCTTGATCATCTAACTTGTATCTGAATACCCATTTTGTTCCAACAATGGGATGATTCTTTGGATTTGGCACTATCTCCCAAACTTTGTTTATTTCAAATTGATTTAATTCCTCTTGTATTGCAATAATCCAGTTTTGATCTTGTTCTGCATCTTGTATGGATTGAGGCTCAATTTGAGAAAGAAAGCAAGTGTGCATCAGATTTTGATTGAATTGGTTTCTGGTTTGCACACCAGCTGAGATGTCTCCAATCACATGGGAGATTGGATCGTCTCTTGATGTTACTAAATCAACAATGGGTGTTGATTATTCACCAACTTGTGTTATTATTTCCTCTTGTGGAACAACAACTAGCTCTTCATTTGGATTGTCACCATGACTTGCTAAAATCCGACTGTCATCTTCATTTTCACTGCTTTCAGTTTCTTGTTGAGTGGATGAGGGTGATGGATCTTTTTCAATGATATTTAGCTTGTCCAAATTCTCTGATAGATAATGTACCTGCAAAGGGTCTATGGTAGAAGTGCTCTTCTCCTTATAAGACATATTAGTTTCATCAAAAAAGACATGCACTGTTTCTTCAATTTTATGAGATGATTTATTATAAACCCTATAGGCCTTACTGATCATGGAGTATCCCAGAAACACTCCTTCATCAGCTTTGGCTTCAAATTTGCTAAGTATTTCTTGTTATTGTTATGAATGTAGCAAATACAACCAAAAATTCTAAGATAATCAACTTTAGGTTTCTTCCCTTTGAGTAATTCATAGGGAGTCTTGCCCTTTAGCTTATGTATCAAACTCCTATTCAAAATATAGTTTGAAGTGTTCACAGCCTCTGCCCAAAAGGATAGAGGGAGGTGAGCATCTGTCAACAATGTTGTAGCAGATTCAATAAGGGTTCTATTCTTCCTTTCAGCTACCCCATTCTGTTGAGGAGTTCTAGGAGCTGAGAAAGTGTGCTTGATCCCTTCCTTCTGACAGAACTCTTGCATAAGAAGAGAATCAATCTCTGTCCCATGAACACTTCTGATCAGGGCTATGTGAGTATTGAACTCAATCTGTATACATTTGAGAAACTTTGTAAAACATTTGAAGTTATCAGACTTCTTCCTCAGAAAGAACACTCATGTGAATCTAGAGAAGTCATCTAAAACTACTAAAGTATAAGATTTCCCTCCTTGGCTTTGTACAGTAATGGGTCCAAACAAATCCATATGTAACAAGTACAAAATCCTAGGTGAATCACTCTTATTAAGTGACTTAAAACTGTTTTTAGTTTGCTTGCCTAATTGACAAGACCTGCAGAGTCCTTCCTTCTTGTAGGGGCCAGAAGGTAGTCCTCTAACAAGGTTGTCCTTGGATAGCCTAGCAATGGTTCTAAGGTTGACATGTCCTAATCTCTTATGTTATAATTCATTAGGTTTGCTAAGAGAATTAAATAAACAGATATCTACCTTGGTTGAATGAAAATCTACTAGATAGATGTTACCTCTTCTGTTACCTATCAACACAGTTGTGTTGTCTTCTGATTTGATGATGCATGAAGACTTGTTGAATGTAACCTAGTAGCCTTCATCATATAGCTGACTGATACTGATAAGATTGTGCTTCAGTCCTTCCACATTTGCTACCTTCTTGAATGTTACTTATCTTATTTGGACTGCACCATATCCCTTGGTCTATCCAAAGTTTGAATCTCCAAACATGACTTTGGGTCTATGTTTAGCCTTGAAGGATATTAGGTTATCCTTTCTTCCAGTCATGTTCTTGGAGCACCCACTATCCAGATACCAATGCTGGTCCATTGTTGGATAGGTTTTCACCTGCACAAATAACAGTTCATTTGTTTTTGACCCAGTTTACCTTGGGTCTAGCTTGATAACCTTTGAAATCAGAAATGAAAGACATCTCTGGTTGACTCTTATATCCTTCAGGATGATATCTCTTAGGAGGAATTATCCATTCAGTATAAGGGTTGAACCCTTGAGATGTAGGATATCTAGAATTAATTTTCGACATACCTCTTGAGAACTAGTCATATCTCTGACCTCCGTACAACGATCATGGAGCTGAGTTTGATGATCTTGGGTCAGATCATCGAGCTCCATTCAGCAATCGATCTTGTCTGTGTTCATAGATCAGAGATCGTCGACCTGAGTTCGACGATTCAGCATGAAATCGCTGAGCTCCGTTTGAAGAACGTCGAGCTCTGTTCGAAGATCGTCGAGCTCTGTTCGAAGATCGTCGAGCTCTGTTCGACGATTTCTGTTGAACTTTGTTCTTTTTGGGTAGATCAGAATTTTTTCTAACTACCTCCACAACTCCTTTTCCTTTATCAGAGATAAATTTAATGGGAGTTGTTAACACAATAGCTTGGCTGGATGAAGCACCCAAGCCCAGTGTGTACTATTGAGTCTTGAGTTCACTGTGCATGTTATGTCCATTAGTTTAAAACTTCTCCCATTGAGGGTTTCTTCAAACTTCTTGGCCTCAGATAGTTCACTTTTCAGTGAAGCTATCTGCTCCCTACTATATTCTAACTCATCTGAGAGTTTAAGGTTATCTGAACTTAAGGTACTGTATTCAGATAACTGATTTCTGAGAGAGATAATTTCTTTCTCAGAATTGAGTAGATCTAAACAGAGTGCTTTAAATTTAGACTTGAAGTCCTAAGAATTAAAATAAAATGAATCAATTACCTAGTCTTCTTCTAGCTCTGGTTCAGATTCAGATTCTGATTCATGTTCTGAATCAGTGTTGTTTTGAGATGTATTGATTGTCATCATGAAGAATTCTTTTTCTTGTGCATCATCCTCATCATTACTTGAACTTGATGATGCATCAGATTCTTATTCTGTTTCACTACATGTTTCAGCAACAAATCCCTTCCTAGTGTGCTTATTCTTGCTGGAAGAGGATCTGTCATAGTGATTTCTTCTGGAGTCTTTATCTTTTCTCTCTTGTCCTTCTTGTCCTTGTTTTGACTTTCTGGACAATCAGGCAGTATGTGGCCTGGTTTCCTGCAACCATAACAAATAATCTCTTTATTATTTGATTTACCATACCTTGGCTTTTCTTGGCCTCTAGATGACCTTTTTCTGAAGTCCTTCCTGGCCATTTTGTAGAACCTCTTGGCTAGGAGGCTCATCAGTTCTTCATTGCCTATGACTTTGTCCTCAGACTGTTCTTCTATTGCCTTGAAAGCAATTGACTTCTCCTTCCTGACTGCTGGAGAAGTTGTCTTTTGCTCTTATTCTCTATTCTTGATGAGTTGCTCATAGGATTTGAGCTTGCCCAATAGAGCTCTTGTAGTGATCTCATTCAGACTTCTGGCATCCATGATGGGCCAGATCCTTGAATCCCAAGTGCTAGGGAAGCACATTAGGATTTTGTCATTTATCTCTGTGAGAGAGATCTCCTTGTCCAAGGTCTTAAGTGTAACATCCCATTTCCGGCTAGACCCCTAGGAGTCGGTTGGTCGTGACAGAACCCTGTGAAGCCCAAAAATTGAAATAAATCGATCGAGGTTTCGGGTCACGGGTTGGTCACGCCCGTGACTGACCCGTCATGCCCGTGACCGACCCGTCATGCCCGTGACTTTGGGCGTGACTACTTCGACGATCGTTGATCTCCGCGAGATGATCGTCGAACTTGCTGCCCGGGCATGTCACGCCCGTGACCAAGGTGTCACGCCCGTGACCTAGGGCGTGACCCCTTCAACGATCGTCGATCTCCGTGAGACGATCGTCGATCTAGCAGCCTGGGCATGTCACACCCGTGACCAGAGTGTCACGCCCGTGACCAGGGGCGTGACTCCTTCGACGATCGTCGATCCCCGTAAAATGATCGTCGAAATTGAACTCGGGCCCGTCACGCCCGTGACCTAAGTGTCACGCCCGTGACCTAGGGTGTGACCAGCCTTCGATGACAGTCGATCTCAGTTCGACGATCGTCGACCTCGAAATTGTCGTTCGGGCCTGTCACGCCCGTGACCTAAGTGTCACGCCCGTGACCTAGGGCGTGACCACCCTTCGACGACCGTCGATCTCCGTTCGACGATCGTCGATCCCAAAAATTGTCAACCGGGCCTGTCACGCCCGTGACCTAGGTGTCACGCCCGTGACATTGGCCGAAACGACGGTTCAGGCCCGAAATTATTCTAACGCGCGTGGAAATAAATGCTGGTGTGGGAAGTTACACCAGGAGTAATTACGGGCCATTTTTCCTTCTATAATTATATAATAAAGGAGGAAGTGTTGGTCCAATAGGAAACAGCCAACTGGACACACCTGTTCATCTTCCACCGTTTCTTATCCCTTCACTGTAACCGAAAGGCCATTAAGAGGAGCCTTCATGCCCATTACGGCTTTACCCTTTCACCTCCCCACTTTCTGACTTATAAAAGCCCACTTGGGGCAAGAGGAGAAGTTTACATGCTCAAGTAAACGGATCAGATCTTTGTTCTTGCTGTAGGAGAAGTTCGGCTACGCCACCACTGCGCCATGGCACCCCGTCGCTCTTCTCGCCTCCAAACCGCGAACAAGGTCCTCCTCTGCTTCTTCTCTTTCATGGGTAGATCTTAGGTTTCTTAGAAAGGAAGTTCGCGCTCAACGGAGCCGGACTCATCTCTCGTTTTCATGGGAAAACCATGAAAAAGGTATTTTTGAGTTTGCCGGAAACCGCCTCCTCCGGTGGCCAAACCACCGCCGACCGCTAGCCATCGCCTCAACGGAGGTGGTGGTGGTGGTGGCTGGCCAGGGAAGTGACCGGACGACCGGCGACGGATCACAGAAATGTTACAGGAAAAATGACTTCCTGAGTTCGGGTTTTCGGGTTCATGCAGAAGATGAACAATAAATTAGTTTTATAATTTATAATTAAGTACATAATACCTAGAGGAAAGATGTATTATTTGAATATATTTTGGGGCTGCAAAATGATGCACTTAGAGGCCGTTTTAGGAAAAGTGACCAGACACAAAAGTCGTAGCCCTTCAAGTCTAAACAAATCTAAAATTGGTTTCTACTCGTTTCGGTAAGCGGTTCGGCCGCAGCACCCGTTTTAGTGGGGGCTATACCTAGAGTTGGGCAGAAATTAAAATGGATGCCCACTCTTCGTCCCTTGTCCAAATGACCTGAAATTTGGGCAGGGGGTTAACCTTAGCTATACCTAACGGCAGACCAAAAATGGGAATTTTTGGAGATACTTTGCCTAAAGTTTTTGCTTTAATTTAATAAACATAGAGGAATTTATTCAAGTGGTCAAATGACCTCCAAACCCTCCCAAATTTTGGTGAGTGGTCCCTGGCTATTAAACCTAGGTCTGTACAAAATTCCAACTGATTTGGTGGAGTTTTGGGTGGGAAACCTTCTACCCTTAACTAGGCATTAGTGAGACATCTTTTAGTAAAAAGTGCACTAAGAGTTTGGAAAGGTCAAATCACCTCAACAGAGGCTGATATGCTGACCCCAGACTTAGAAGGGTAATATAACCAGCTTGGAGAAACATGGTGTGGATTAGGGTGGATTTTACCCTAAGAGATCGGCTCAAATCCAGTGGGTGGGAGTTTGAGGTTTGTGAAGGACATAGGAGCAAAAGCTCTTGTATGCCCTTGAAATTTGGAGGAGAGTGGGATGATATGCTGAAAACCCTCTGGTTGAAATAGTGAAGGAATTGGAGGTAAACAGGTACCTCGGAAGTTGGGATTTTGGATTAGGATAAACATGTAATTTAGTTATTTTAAGCACTAAATCTAATCTAAAAATTATGAAACTCGGGAGGAGGGAGTTTTAGGATGTTTTAATCTTATGGTAATTTTCCTGGAATTTTATGATTAATAAATATTATACTTCATGTGTTAAAGGATTATTAGCCCGATTTGTTGTTTCAAATATTTGGAGGTTTTAAATTAATTATAATCAGTTAAAATTCTGGATTTAGATCTTGACCAGTAGAACATTGATCCCTGAATTTTTATAGAATTTTATGTTGAATAAATCTGGTACTTTGTTCACAGATATTAGAAAGGGGTTTTATTGTTTAAAAATTAATTATTGATAAATTACTTGCTGGAAAATTATGAAACTTGACCAGTGCTAAGTTTAGGCCTTTATATGTATGGAATAAATTATTTATAATTTTTGGAAGAATATTTTCTGTACTTGATTCATAAACAACAAAAGTTAGAGATTATTTCTAAAATAGTTTTCATGCCCTTTTAATGATAGAAAAATTATGATACTTAGGATTTAACCTATTAAGATAACCTACTATTTATCATAAATTTGCTGGACATCTTGCATGATTACTTAGGGTAGTTCATGTTCAAACCGGTAGCCCTTGGGATTTTCGAGGAATTTAATTAAATGCCAAATAGATTAGGAAAATTTCCATTTTCTGGATTTAGGTCATTTATATCATGGTGAGTCTCTAGTAAATAATTTAGGGCATTTGGATGAGTATTGGATCATTGAATAACCGGTTCGACATGAAGTCTAGGTCGGTCTGCATATAGCAATTGTGAAATGCATTAGAACATGATTTGAGGAAGTCATTGGAGTTAATCATTTTTGTATGGGTGGGTAATAGTGGGGGAAATCACAATAGGAAGATATAAAGAGTAGCGAGAAGTGGTGATAGCTAGAGTTAAGAGGTGCTCGGGTTCGGTGAAAGGTCGCTTTTCCCGAAGAGAGGAAGGTTAAAAATCACCCTAGGATAGTCTATCGTAATATGAGAAGGGAATCGGGTCATGGGAGATCAACCAATAACAATAAGTGCCTTGCGAAAGGGAACTTCGGGCCGTAATGCCGCCGTCTTGGTTCCTAGTGCCCCTTGAGAGCCCTTCACGGGGAATACCGGGGGCAGTCCTGGGCTAACATAAACTGTAATAACAAACCGACAAGAGTAACTTAGTAACTAGAGCTGCACTTTTCACAAAGACTAGTGGCACAGGGATTTTGATGAGAGCTTCGGCTCGGTTGGTTTGGAGACGGACGGGATGGTCCGGGGAGCTTCGGCTCGGTTGGTTTGGAGACGGACGGGATGGTCCGGGGAGCTTCGGCTCGGTTGGTTTGGAGACGGACGGGATGGTCCGGGGAGCTTCGGCTCGGTTGGTTTGGAGACGGACGTTTTGGTCCGGGGAGCTTCGGCTCGGTTTTTGTATGTTTACGATTAAACTTGCATGTGCATAAAATAGGAAAAGTTAAGGTGGTGGGTTTTTCGATATCGGGGAGTTCGATTGCACCGACACCGATATCGTTGACTTGGCGGGGTGATTAGCACTTCGCCAACAGAAGTCCGGTGCGCCAGCCGGCAAGAGTACGCAGGCGTCCGCTTAGTGCACCAAGCGTTGAGGCGTACGATAGGTCAGACCAGTGGTGCTTTTATTGGTTTTGAGGTGGGCGAGGCCCAACCCACCGCTTCCGTCCGCCACTACGGAGGTATCCTGGGAGGTAACGGCTCCGAAAGTGGGAACTAAAGGTCTGTGTGCACAGAGTCGGGTGTGTGAGTTGCACTTACATGTTTCATCATACCCACTAGCATGTCATAGCATATTCGATTCATTTAACCCTGACACCTAAAGTATAAGTGGTATGGGACGCTTATACATTAGGACCTGCAAAACAACCCCTTGGTCTATAAGCTTGTGTGGGCAAGTTTATAAATCAAAGGTTAATTTCAATATATAACAACCATTGCTGTTTGATAACCGACACCCCAAGGTATAAGTGGTATGGGACACTTATACGATGGGAGCCTTGCTAAAGATCCCTTTTGCTTATGTTTTCTCGCATAAGTGAAGGTTAAATTCATACATTTGCTTTTCTTACTGCTAGACCTATTATAACAATTATATTACTGCTCACCGAATACAACTTGTTAGATTAGTTCCGCTGCCATCTATTTCTTGATTAATCTCTACTATCATGTCCTTCCCTTTCTTCCTCCCCGCTCGGTACCTAGGAGCCATGGGGGAAGGGGTGGGGGATGATAGGGCTTAGTCTTTATGACTAACGGTTTTCGAACCGCATCATTTAGGGGATCGTGGAGCCCAGCATGGAGGAGCAGCCCCAGAGATCGGTACGCCTAGAGATGGGGCAGTCTAGCTCCGGAGTTCATACAGCCGGGACCGTGAGTCTCGACCCTGAGTAGTATCTGTTTTAGCTTCCGCATGAGTGATATTGTAGTGAAGACATGATGTACCGGGCATAAGCCCGCATTTATAGTACTCTGATGTTTTCTGTGGACACTCCCTTCGTGGAGATTTTTATTCTATATATGTGATCTATTGCTGTGGACTGCATTGTTCTTACTTCATTTATTGAGCTACCTTTCAGTGATCGAATTGGCCGGCAGAATCGGCGCCTTGTGGTGATAACCCTTCAGGACGAGAAGGTGTCACCGCAAAGCGGCGACTCTGGGCCTAAGACCGTGGTGGTTGAAAAAAAAAAGGGGGGGGTCTTACAAGTGGTATCAGAGGCAAACATCGATCAGAAGGAAGTAGCAGTTCACAAACCCTGGGTCACCCCCGCTCGAGTTTAGTTTGGGGACAAACTAAGCAAAGGAAGCAGTGGTGTGCCCAAAGGGGGATCACATATAACTTGTCCACTTTTATTTAAGTGTGAACGTTTTTTCTCAGCGTGTGTTTTTGTTACGTAGCCTCCAGCACGGACTATGCCACAAGGTGGGGTTCAACAGGCTCAGGATGTTGCACCACCCCCACCGGTCCCCACTCCTTTCCTTCAGTCAGACATGGGACAGACCCTGACTGCCATCCTGGAGGCCTTCAGGGCCCAGCAGGTTCCGGCCCCGCAGCCAAATCCGGGGGCCAACTGGCTAAGCATCTTCCGAGGATTGTCTCCCCCGTCTTATTTGGGGACTGAGTCGGCGGTTCGGACGGAAGAGTGGCTAGATATCATGTACGAGATGCTGACCGGGATACGGTGTCCCTGGGAGGAGAGGGTGGCTCTGGTCATCTCTTGCCTGGAGTCCCATGCAAAGAGGTGGTGGAAGATGCTGTTGGACACGACATTAGCCGACAGGGAGGTCGCGGAGGTTACCTTGGAGGAGTTCAGGGCCGCTCTGCTGGAGCATTTCGTTCCGCAGTCAGCCAGGGATGATTTGGAGGAGCGGTTCTTACAGCTGAAGCAGGGCACCCGGACCGTGGTGGAGTACCATCGAGAATTTGACCATCTGGCTCGATACGCAGATTCCTACCAGCTGGACGAGCCAGGGTATATCAGGAGGTTCTATAAGGGCCTGCGGGAGGACTTGAGGGAGGCCCTGTTGTTTATATCTGACAGGGCCCATCTCCCGGATTTTTGAGATGGCAAAAAGGATTGAGGCAGATTGGCACGCTACCCGGGGCCGGAAACGGCCAGCAGAGGATCAGGGACGGAGAGGTAGAAATGACCAGCGGCGAGGTGCTGTACTAGAGGGGAGGAGGACAGAGGACCAGCCTCGTCGGGACGTGAGGTAGGAGCCGAGGGAACAGGTGATATTGGCCCCTCCACCTCTTCGGATGCAGGAGATGCCGAGACCCGGGGGAATGGCGTATCCCCCACCGGAGTGCTTCCTTTGTCATCAGATTGGGCACATTCGGAGAAACTGCCCGATGAGGGGGGCACCACCTTCAGCACCACAGGGCGGCCCACCAGCTCAGCATTACGGAGGCCGAGGACGCGGCCGCGGTCGTGGATACCATGAGGGAGATCGTAGACAAGGAAGAGAGCAGGTATATGCTTTGGACCTTGCGCAGCCTCAGAATCCGGAGCAGGTCATCGCAGGTACGCTGCAATGCTTCTTTATTTTCATAGAATTTCCCTTTAAGTGGTTAAAACTTTGAATCGCACTAGATGGATTAACAAGGAAAGAAAATTCTTTATAGAACCCTAAGAAGTTTAATCACCCCAGGTATAGTCTTCATCAGCGGCAAGCCTGCCCGCATGCTTTTTGATACTGGAGCTACTCACTCCTTTGTGTCGGAGACGTTCGTAGAAGGACTAGAAGGCGTAGAGCGGTTCACAGGCTCGAGGATGAGGGTGCGACTACCGGATGGATCTGAGCACTTTACCACGGATCACTGCAATATGGAGGCAGAAATTGGTGGAAAAGCATTCGAGGCTCCAGCGACGATTTTGAAGCTGACAGACTACGACCTGATCCTGGGCATGGTATGGCTGCACTGGAACCATGCCCAGATTGACTGCCAGGCGAAGAGGATCACCGTGAGACACGGGGACTCTTTCATTACCATCGAAGGTATAAGACCTGTCTCTTGTATACTCTTATCTTCGGTACAGGCTGTTAAGGCCCATCTGCAGGGAGAGGAGGTCTATCAGATTCTATTTGAGATGGCGGAAGTTAAGGAGTCGGTGACGGACATCCCGGTGGTGCGAGATTTCACTGACATCTTTCCAGAGAAACTGCCAGGACTACCTCCACACCGAGAGCAGGACTTTCAGATACAGCTTGTGCCGGGGGCCAAGCCGGTGTCTAGGGCCCCTTATCGGATGGCCCCAAAGGAGTTGGCAGAGTTTCGGACTCAGTTGCAGGAATTAGTTGAGGCAGGATTCGTTAGACCGAGTTCCTCGCCATGGGGAGCACCGGTCCTATTCGTGAAGAAGAAGGATGGGACACTCCGCCTGTGCATCGATTATCGAGCACTAAACAGGCTGACCGTCCGGAATACCTATCCGCTCCCACGGATAGACGAATTGTTCGACCAGCTGGAGGGGGCCCATTATTTCTCGAAGCTGGACTTGAGATCAGGATACTACCAGCTGCGGATCCAGGAGGAGGATATCCCAAAGACGGCCTTCAGTAGCAGATATGGCCTGTATGAGTTCACCGTGATGCCCTTCGGGCTCATGAATGCTCCGTCGGCGTTTATGAGTCTCATGAACCGGGTTTTCGAGGCCTACTTGGATGTGTTCTTCATAGTGTTCATAGACGACATCCTGATCTACTCTAGGACGGAGGAGGAGCACACTCGACATCTGGCACTGACTTTGGAGGGTTACGGGAGCATCACCTTTATGCAAAATTCAGCAAGTGTCAGTTTTGGTTGAAGGAGGTGGCTTTTCTAGGCCACATTATCAGCGGAGCCGGGTTGGCAGTGGACCCGGCAAAGATTCAGGCAGTTTGAGATTGGCCGCAGTTGAAGACAGCCACCGATGTACGAAGTTTCTTGGGACTTGCCGGCTATTACCGGAAGTTCGTGGAGGGGTTCTCTCGGATTGCCCTCCCCCTCACATCTTTGACGAAGAAGGAGGCACCTTTTGTTTGGACCCCGCAGTGCCAGGCGGCTTTCCAGGAGCTGAAGGACCGACTCATCTCAGCCCCTATTCTGGCCCTTCCATCTGGAAAGGAAGGATTCCAGGTGTATACCGACGCATCATACCAGGGAATGGGAGCAGTGCTGATGCAGAATGGACACGTCATAGCATATGCCTCCCGCCAGCTGAAGACCCATGAGAAGAACTACCCAGTGCACGACCTTGAGATGGGAGCGGTCGTTTTTGCTCTGAAGGTCTGGCGCCATTATCTTTACGGAGTCCACTGCGACATCTACTCCGACCACAAGAACCTGAAATACGTGGGCACGCAGAAGGAGCTGAATATCAGGCAGAGGCGCTGGGTGGAGTTCTTAGCAGATTATCAGTATGAGATGCACTACCATCCAGGGAAGGCAAACGTGGTGGCCGACGCGTTGAGCCGGCGAGCTGCCACTTCCGAAGCTGGGCCCCAGGTTATGTCCATGGAGCTAGTCTGGTCATTCAGAGATATACAGATATCCCTAGTGTCTGAGGATGACCCAGTTCTGTATAGGGAGTATCTGGCATCGTTAGTGTCCATAGACGATATTCGGGATCGCATTCGGGACGGACAGAGGACAGATGCGTGGGCAGAGCCGATGTTCCGAGCTTTGGAGGAAGGCTCGACAGGAGATTATTCCCTGAGAGATGGATTACTACATTTCAGAGGCAGAGTATATATACCCGCAGGTGGCCAGATCCAAGAGGATATTATGATGGAGGCGCATTGCAGCCGGTACTCTGTGCACCCAGGGATCACAAAGATGACCGCTGATCTGAAGAAGATGATGTTTTGGCCGGGCATGAAGAAGGACATTACGTACTTCGTGACCCATTGCGAGGCGTGTCAGTTGGTGAAGGCGGAGTGCAGGAACCCCGCAGGATTGTTGCAGCCACTCCCGGTGCCGGAGTGGAAGTTTGAGGATATAGCTATGTATTTTATACATGGTCTTCCCCGGTCTCGGACGGGGAATGACTCGATCTGGGTGATTGTTGATCGGTTGACGAAGGTGGCCCGCTTTATACCGATCAGGAAGGATGACTCGGTGGGAGTGCTGGTACGGAAGTTTGTGGAGCAGTATGTCTGATATCATGGCGTGCCCCGGACGATAGTGTCGGACCGCGATGGACGGTTTACATCCAGGGAGTGGCGGTCAGTGCAGGCATATTTGGGCACCCGGTTGACTTTTAGCACGGCCTTCCACCCTCAGACGGACGGGCAAACAGAGCGCACCAACCGGACCTTGGAGGATTTACTACGACTGTGTATACTGGACCGAGGGGAGCCGTGGGAGAAGATGTTACCGTTGGTCGAGTTCTCCTATAATAATAGCTACTAGTCCAGCATCAGGATGGCGCCTTATGAAGCCTTGTATGGAAGAAAGTGTAGGACCCGCTTTCTTGGGTTCAAGACGAGGATCCGAAGCTGTTGGGGTCGGATTTTGTTGAAGACACCGAGGCTCAGGTGAGACTGATCAGAGATAGGATGTTGGAGGCGCAGAGCAGACAGGCTAAATATTATGACGCCCGGCATCGTCAGGTGGAGTTTCGGGAAGGGGATCGAGTGTTCTTAAAGATCCGGCCCATGCACGGAGTCTCACGGGTGCGCGGTCGGAGGAAGAACCTCAGCCCTAGGTATATGGGCCCTTACCGGATCCTGGAGCGGATCGGACCCCTAGCCTACAGGCTAGAGTTGCCGCCAGAGCTGGCAGCTCTACACGACGTCTTCCATATTTCTTCACTGAGAAAGGCTCTACTACGCCCGGAGCAGCGGATTTTGACCACCGAAGGGCGGGTAGCTTCAGACCGATCTGTTCACTTGGAGCCGGTTCGGATCGACGACAAAGGAGTACGGATCTTGCGCCGCAAGAAGATCCCCTTAGTCAAGGTTCTGTGGAGAAATCACGGTCAGGAGGAGCACACCTGGGAACCGTAGGACCTGATGAGGCAAAGATACCCGGAGTTGTTCAGTCAGGTACATCTCACCACCTCTTGGTATACTATAGATTGCCTTCTTGTTTTGGACAGTTAAGACTAGATAGGAAAATTCAGGACCTAGGCATGCGCACTCAATCAGAAAGCTAGGGGCTAATCTTTTGTTTATTGGGGAGATTGTCTTCGTTTATCAAACGAACAGTCGCTTAAACCCGATAGAAAGATCGTATGGGATGTTACAAGTTTAATTTATTCCGATAGAAATCCCCGTAGGCTCAACCTCAATTTCGGGGACAAAATTTTTGTTTTGTTTATTGGGATTTGTAACATCCCATTTCCGGCTAGACCCCTAGGAGTCGGTTGGTCGTGATAGAACCCTGTGAAGCCCAAAAATTGAAATAAATCGATCGAAGTTTCGGGTCACGGGTTGGTCACGCCCGTGACTGACCCGTCACGCCCGTGACCGACCCGTCACGCCCGTGACTTTGGGCGTGACTACTTCGACGATCGTCGATCTCCGCGAGACGATCGTCGAACTTGCTGTCCGGGCATGTCACGCCCGTGACCAAGGTGTCACGCCCGTGACCTAGGGCGTGACCCCTTCGACGATCGTCGATCTCCGTGAGACGATCGTCGATCTAGCAGCCTGGGCATGTCACGCCCGTGACCAGAGTGTCACGCCCGTGACCAGGGGCGTGACTCCTTCGACGATCGTCGATCCCCGTAAAACGATCGTCGAAATTGAACTCGGGCCCGTCACGCCCGTGACCTAGGGCGTGACCAGCCTTCGACGACCGTCGATCTCAGTTCGACGATCGTCGACCTCGAAATTGTCGTTCGGGCCTGTCACGCCCGTGACCTAAGTGTCACGCCCGTCACCTAGGGCGTGACCACCCTTCGACGACCGTCAATCTCCGTTCGAGGATCGTCAATCCCAAAAATTGTCAACCGGGCCTGTCACGCCCGTGACCTAGGTGTCACGCCCGTGACATTGGCCGAAACGACGGTTCAGGCCCGAAATTATTCTAACGCGCGTGGAAATAAATGCTGGTGTGGGAAGTTACACCAGGAGTAATTACGGGCCGTTTTTCCTTCTATAATTATATAATAAAGGAGGAAGTGTTGGTCCAATAGGAAACCGCCAACTGGACACACATGTTCATCTTCCACCATTTCTTATCCCTTCACTGTAACCGAAAGGCCATTAAGAGGAGCCTTCATGGCCATTACGGCTTTACCCTTTCACCTCCCCACTTTCTGACTTATAAAAGCCCACTTGGGGCAAGAGGAGAAGTTTACACGCTCAAGTAAACGGATCAGATCTTTGTTCTTGCTGTAGGAGAAGTTCGGCTACGCCACCACTGCGCCATGGCACCCTATCGCTCTTCTCGCCTCCAAACCGCGAACAAGGTCCTCCTCTGCTTCTTCTCTTTCATGGGTAGATCTTAGGTTTCTTAGAAAGGAAGTTCGCGCTCAACGGAGCCGGACCCATCTCTCGTTTTCATGGGAAAACCATGAAAAAGGTATTTTTGAGTTCGCCGGAAACCGCCACCTCCGGCGGCCAAACCACCGCCGACCGCTAGCCATCGCCTCAACGGAGATGGTGGTGGTGGTGGCTGGCCAGGGAAGTGACCGGACGGCCGGCGACGGATCACGGAAATGTTACAGGAAAAATGACTTCCTGAGTTCTGGTTTTCGGGTTCATGCAGAAGATGAACAGTAAATTAGTTTTATAATTTATAATTTAAGTACATAATACCTAGAGGAAAGATGTATTATTTGAATATATTTTGGGGCTGCAAAATGAGGCACTTAAAGGCCGTTTTAGGAAAAGTGACCAGACACAAAAGTCGTAGCCCTTCGAGTCTAGACAAATCTAAAATTGGTTTCAACTCGTTTGGGTAAGCGGTTCGGCCGCAGCACCCGTTTTAGTGGGGGCTGTACCTAGAGTTGGGCAGAAATTAAAATGGATGCCTACTCTTCGTCCCTTGTCCAAATGACCTGAAATTTGGGCAGGGGGTTAACCTTAGCTATGCCTAACGGTAGACCAAAAATGGGAATTTTTGGAGATACTTTGCCTAAAGTTTTTGCTTTAATTTAATAAACTTAGAGGAATTTATTCAAGTGGTCAAATGACCTCCAAACCCTCCCAAATTTTGGTGAGTGGTCCCTGGCTATTAAACCTAGGTATGTACAAAATTCTAACTGATTTGGTGGAGTTTTGGGTGGGAAACCTTCTACCCTTAACTAGGCATTAGTGAGACATCTTTTAGTAAAAAGTGCACTAAGAGTTTGGAAAGGTCAAATCACCTCAACAGAGGCTGATATGCTGACCCCTGACTTAGAAGGGTGATATAACCAGCTTGGAGAAACATGGTGTGGATTAGGTTGGATTTTACCCTAAGAGATCGGCTCAAATCCAGTGGGTGGGAGTTTGAGGTTTGTGAAGGACATAGGAGCAAAAGCTCTTGTATGCCCTTGAAATTTGGAGGAGAGTGTGATGATATGCTGAAAACCCTCTGGTTGAAATAGTGAAGGAATTGGAGATAAACAGGTACCTCGGAAGTTGGGATTTTGGATTAGGATAAACATGTAATTTAGTTATTTTAAGCACTAAATCTAATCTAAAAATTATGAAACTCGGGAGGAGGGAGTTTTAGGATGTTTTAATCTTATGGTAATTTTCCTGGAATTTTATGATTAATAAATATTATACTTCATGTGTTAAAGGATTATTAGCCCGATTTGTTGTTTCAAATATTTGGAGGTTTTAAATTAATTATAATCAGTTAAAATTCTGGATTTAGATCTTGACCAGTAGAACATTGATCCCTGAATATTTATAGAATTTTATGTTGAATAAATCTGGTACTTTGTTCACAGATATTAGAAAGGGGTTTTATTGTTTAAAAATTAATTATGGATAAAATACTTGCTGGAAAATTATGAAACTTGACCAGTGCTAATTTTAGGCCTTTATATGCATGGAATAAATTATTTATAATTTTTGGAAGAATATTTCTGTACTTTATTCATAAACAACAAAAGTTAGAGATTATTTCTAAAATAGTTTTCATGCCCTTTTAATGATAGAAAAATTATGATACTTAGGATTTAACCTATTGATATAACCTACTATTTATCATAAATTTGCTGGAAACTTTGCATGATTACTTAGGGTAGTTCATGTTCAAACCGGTAGCCCTTAGGATTTTCGAGGAATTTAATTAAATGCCAAATAGATTAGGAAAATTTCCATTTTCTGGATTTAGGTCATTTATATCATGGTGAGTCTCCAGTAAATAATTTAGGGCATTTGGATGAGTATTGGATCATTGCATAACCGGTTCGACATGAAGTCTAGGTCGGTCTGCATATAGCAATTGTGAAATGCATTAGGACATGATTTGAGGAAGTCATTGGAGTTAATCATTTTTGTCTGGGTGGGTAATAGTGGGGGAAATCACAATAGGAAGATATAAAGAGTAGCGAGAAGTGGTGATAGCTAGAGTTAAGAGGTGCTCGGGTTCGGCGAAATATCGCTTTTCCCGAAGAGAGGAAGGTTAAAAATCACCCTAGGATAGTCTATCGTAATATGAGAAGGGAATCGGGTCATGGGAGATCAACCAATAACAATAAGTGCCTTGCGAAAGGGAACTTCGGGCCGTAATGCCGCCGTCTTGATTCCTAGTGCCCCTTGAGAGCCCTTCACGGGGAATACCGGGGGCAGTCCTGGGCTAACGTAAACTGTAATAACAAACCGACAAGAGTAACTTAGTAACTAGAGCTGCACTTTTCACAAACACTGTTGGCACAGGGATTTTGATGAGAGCTTCGGCTCAGTTGGTTTGGAGACGGACGGGATGGTCCGGGGAGCTTCGGCTCGGTTGGTTTGGAGACGAACGGGATGGTCCAGGGAGCTTCGGCTCGGTTGGTTTGGAGACGGACGGGATGGTCCGGGGAGCTTCAGCTCAGTTGGTTTGGAGACGGACAGGATGGTCCGGGGAGCTTCGGCTCGGTTGGTTTGGAGACGGACGTTTTGGTCCGGGGAGCTTCGGCTCGGTTTTTGTATGTTTACGATTAAACTTGCATGTGCATAAAATAGGAAAAGTTAAGGTGGTGGGTTTTTCGATATCGGGGAGTTCGATTGCACCGACACCGATATTGTTGACTCGGCGGGGTGATTAGCACTTCGCCAACAGAAGTCCGGTGCGCCAGCCGGCAAGAGTACGCAGGCGTCCGCTTAGTGCACCAAGCGTTGAGGCGTACGATAGGTCAGACCAGTGGTGCTTTTACTGGTTTTGAGGTGGGCGAGGCCCAACCCACCGCTTCCGTCCGCCACTACGGAGGTATCCTGGGAGGTAACGGCTCCGAAAGGGGGAACTAAAGGTCTGCGTGCACAGAGTCGGGTGTGTGAGTTGCACTTGCATGTTTCATCATACCCACTAGCATGTCATAGCATATTTGATTCATTTAACCCTGACACCTAAAGTATAAGTGGTATGGGACGCTTATACATTAGGACCTGCAAAACGACCCCTTGGTCTATAAGCTTGTGTGGGCAAGTTTATAAATCAAAGGTTAATTTCAATATATAACAACCATTGCTGTTTGATAACCGACACCACAAGGTATAAGTGGTATGGGACACTTATACGATGGGAGCCTTGCTAAAGATCCCTTTTGCTTATGTTTTCTCGCATAAGTGAAGGTTAAATTCATACATTTGCTTTTCTTACTGCTAGACCTATTATAACAATTATATTACTGCTCACCGAATACAACTTGTTAGATTAGTTCCGCTGCCATCTGTTTCTTGATTAATCTCTACTATCATGTCCTTCCCTTTCTTCCTCCCCGCTCGGTACCTAGGAGCCATGGGGGAAGGGGTGGGGGATGATAGGGCTTAGTCTTTATGACTAACGGTTTTCGAACCGCATCATTTAGGGGATCGTGGAGCCCAGCATGGAGGAGCAGCCCCAGTGATCGGTGCGCCTAGAGATGGGGCAGTCTAGCTCCGGAGTTCATACAGCCGTGACCGTGAGTCTCGACCCTGAGTAGTATCTGTTTTAGCTTCCGCATGAGTGATATTGTAGTGAGGACATGATGTACCGGGCATAAGCCCGCATTTATAGTACTCTGATGTTTTCTGTGGACACTCCCTTCGTGGAGATTTTTATTCTATATATGTGATCTATTGTTGTGGACTGCATTGCTCTTACTTCATTTATTGAGCTACCTTTCAGTGATCGAATTGGCCAGCAGAATCGGCGCCTTGTGGTGATAACCCTTCAGGACGAGAAGGTGTCACCGCAAAGCGGCGACTCTGGGCCTAAGACCCCGGTGGTTGAAAAAAAAAGGGGGTCTTACATTAAGTTCACTGATAATTAGACTTAATCTGTTGTACATGTCAGCTACTGATTCACTTTCTGCTTTCTTGAAATTCTCATACTGAGTGATGAGATGAGATCTACTATCTTTTCTCTAGTCAGCTAATCCTGACACAAGCTCAGATAGCTTGTCCAAAATCTCTTTAGCTGAGTTGGATTCAGCTACCTTCTGGAATATGTCATCAGACATTGTCTGAGCTAGGATGTTCATAGCTTTAGTATCAGCAACCTTCTATTTCTTTATATCAGTATCTGTTCCTAAAGGTGGTGGAACAGCATTTGTACTTGTGCTTGCAGGAGGCTTGGGGCAATCTGTAAAAACAGAATTAAAGATATCTTCATCAATGGAATTCATGTATAATCTGATCCTTGCCTTCCAAAGTGCAAACTTGGAGAGATTGCACACCGGAGGTCTGGTGCTAGCATAATCTTTGTTCTGTGCCATGGATTTAGATTAAAATAAATAAAATAAAAATAACCCTCTATTAAGGATGGATCTCAAGAGAGATCTTTTGGTTCAGGTGTTAGCCTGTATGAACAACCAAACCTCCCTCTGATACCAATTGAATGTGAGTGTAAGATCAATCCTTCACTCTAGAGGGGGGTGAATAGAGTGTATTAAAATAATTTTGCAAATATGAAAATTATTCTAGCAGTGGAAGAATTAATTTAGTTAGTGTAGAGTGCTTGACAAAAATCAAAATATAACAAACAAAAGAGCAAATCCACAGCACACAGCAAATAAGATAGCAAACAACCAGAAGACACAAGGAGCTATAGTGGTTCCCCAAAACTTGGGTACATCCACTCTTCTACCACCCTTGGTATGAATCCACTGTAGGATGAGTTTATCAGGTGTCCTGGACACCAATGAGCTTTTGATCAGGTGCTCAAAA
This sequence comes from Platanthera zijinensis, assembly GCA_039513925.1. NCBI lineage: Eukaryota > Viridiplantae > Streptophyta > Magnoliopsida > Asparagales > Orchidaceae > Platanthera > Platanthera zijinensis. The sequence continues at coordinate 42,889,966 of CM077083.1, forward strand.
ACCAAACCAGATTTTTTTGATCAGGTGTCTTTCCACCACTGAGTTTTGATCAGGTCTCAGAAACCAAAGCAAAACTTTTGAAGGAAGTTTAAAAACCCTTTTACAGGAAAGGAAAAAGAAAGATGGTGAAGTTTTCTTCTCTGTCAACAATCAAAGAGAAGCATAAGTGGATGAGATGTTGTCAAAGCTCCCCCTGAGATTAGCAAGAGTTCAGGAACTGGAAGCTTTGCAAGGGTGATAAGTCTTCAGTAGAAAGAATGCTCCAGCAGAAGAGGATTCCAGTAAGAACTGAAATATGTGTTGTCTGGAGTGAGAATGATGAAGACTTTTTAAGACTTTGAATCAGAATCAATCAGAAGGAATAGGAGCTTGTTCTCTGTTTTGTGTTGTTGAACTCCTTCTCTTTGTTTTCTTCTGTATATATATTTGTTTCTCCTTTTCTGAATGATAATATGAAATCCAGTCTTCAAATCTTTTTGATAGCCGTTAGCAAAGTCATAAAAACTTTCCTTAAATGTCAACTGTCTCTGGAGCAAATAACCTAAGAACATTCCTTTTTTGTTTCCTTGAAACTTGCTCCAGATTTATTATAATGGATAGAAATCTTCTTCAATAAATGCTCTGACTTGAAGACATTTGAAATCCTTAATAAACTGACAAAATTCTAGAAATCGTCGATCTCAAAAGATAATCGTCGATCTGAGCTCAACTATCGTCGAACTGAGCTCAAAGATATTAGAATTAGTATAAGACAAAAAATGTCGATCTGAGCTCAGAGATCATCGAACTGAGTTCAACGCATCGTCAACCTGAGCACGGAGAGATAGTCGAACTGGGTTCGACGCTTTGTCGATCTGAGCTCGACGATAAGTTGAATTCTTCTTCTGGGCTTCTCATCTGAACTAGGAGGTCTTGGGGAAAGCTTCCAACCTAAGTCCTAAGCCTTAGACCTAACTAGTTGACCTTTACTCTATACAACAAGGTCAAAGCAACAATCCTATAGACATAGTGATCCTGACCAAAATTAGTAATAGGGTGTTCCAACACACTATAAATATGGTGTTTGTTGTGATGTGTTTATTTTCTATAGATTGATTAATCTGTGCTAAAAGAAGTCATATAACTGTTTGCCTAAAAAAATAAAAAGACACAAAAAGATAAGAACCTATTCACCCCCCCCCCCTCTAGGTGTTTAGGCTCTTGAAATAAAGTCTTTCAAGTGCTATCAGAGGGAGGTTGCTCAATGTTTGACCTAACAGTTAGAGTATTTCTCCAAGGCAAATAACAGATAACAAGAATGGGTTCAAGTGAAAATCAAAAGGAATTTGGATCTATGAAATTGCCCATATGTAGGAAAGAATCTTTTGGCATTTGGAAAGAAAGGGTCAGGCTATTTATGGAAGCATCTGATCCAAGAATTTATATCACAGTACAATAAGGCCCCTTCATCCCAATGAAGGTATAAGTTCTTGATGCAAGCATTCAAACTCCAAAGAATTATTCAGAGATGACTAAGGATGAAATCAACTTGGCTACATTAGATAAAAGAGCTCAGAATATAATTGTAAGTGTCATTGATGATGCAACATTCCATAATCTTGTGCACTGTAAAACTTCCAAAGAAATGTGGGTTACATTGATTGTCTATATGAAAGGCATAGAAGAAGTCAGAGAGGACAGAAAGTCTATGTTGAATCAGGAGTATGAGAGCTTTAGGAAGACTAAAACTGACAGCATAGCTGAATGCTATAAAAAGTTTTTCAGAATAGTTAATGAACTGATGACATATGGAAGAGTCTTCAGTACTTATGAACTGAATGATAAGTTTCTAAGGTCCCTAACAAAGGATTGGGACACTAAGATATGTGCCATCAGGGAAGTGGGAAACTGGCTGACACACATCCACCTACACTTTTTGGAAAACTGCTTTCATATGAAATGCAGCTTACTGTTAGGAAAGAGGAAGAGAAGGGCACCAGATCTGAACAAATAGAAAAGTCAGTATCCTTCAAGGCTGAGGGCTCAAGGAAGGGTAGGAGAAAATCTCCTTCTTCACCTAGAAGGAGTACTGAAGCAGAAGAAGGAGTTCCTGAAACTAGTACATCAGATAGTCACACATCTGTTAGAAGACTTTGCTTCCTTCACAAGACAATTCCAAAGGTTCATAAAGAAAAAGAAATGGAGAACCAGGCCTTCATCAACATTCCATTCCAAGGATGAATACTACAGGAAGAAGAAAACACCTAAGGAGGACAGGTATGCTTCTAAACCTTGTAAATAATCTAATTCTAAGATTGTGTGTTATTGCTGAACCAAGTCTGGGCATGTCATAGCTGACTGCCCTAATAAAATAAAGGAGTAAAAGGAAAAGAAGAAGAAGCTGGTCAAAGGCAAGAAGGAGAAGTCTGTAGTTGCTCAGAAGGAGAAGAGTTGGACAGACTCTTCATCTTCAGAATCTGGAGAAGAAGAGTGAAAGTATCTAGTGTCGACTAAGTCCACCTATGGGGGGGATAGGTCTCGTGCAGTCTTTTGCGGAATTTAAATAACCTGCACAATTAAACAAACACAGCACAGAAAAACACACAAGCAATTATAGTGGTTCCCCGATTTGGGTACATCCACTCTCCCCCTTCGACCATCTCCCACCAAGGGATGACTCGGTCACTTCACCAAATGGATTGAAATCCAATCCTTACACTACGGAAGGCACCCTTCCAACCGAAGGAGTCACTACTCCTCCACCACAGGTTGCACCCAACCCTTACAACTAGGAATCAATATTCCTTTACAACAAAACAAAATTAGAATGTACAAGAAATACAAACTCCACTTGTGGAGAATCCGATGTCCCTCTTCGTTCGTTGAAGCGTTCTTGATGAAGACGAAGAGTCCATGACTGAAGAACTCACTTGGAGAGGATCTTGTCAAGATCGGCGGCGGCAAATGAATGCGGCGGTGATGCTTTGTAGATCTAAACTTCTTGATGAAGCAAGCAAGGTCTACCAACGATCTCAATCGGATCGGTCGTCTCAATCGATTCGGAATGAAGAGCTAACTTCATTCAACAAATCGAGAGACAAGGGATATCGAGAGAGAAGCGTGAGACGCTATACTTAGCCTCAGTTCTGTCATCGGGAGATCAAAGAAGATCTAAGATCTATGGCGGCGACAACTTGCGAGCGGCGACGGCGACGGAAGGAGTTCTGCGATCGGCTAGGTTTCGCTCGGTGGCTTTTTATTTTCTCTTTTTGGATTGTTGCGCAAGTTCAAAATATGTGGGTATATATATTGTAGATCAACCATAAATGACTGTTGTGGGGCCCACAAGAAGAAACCCTAGGCCCAGTCAAAACAGCGCACAACATCTTGCTTCGGTCTAGCGAACATAGCAAATTTGCCTAAGGCAAATTCGGCGAGAATCATTGATGTTTATCGATGAAGTCAGCGAGAATCACTCATGATTCCAATCGAATTTGCCTTGGCAGAATTCCAGTTTAAATACTTGTCATCCGGAGGAAATCGACGAGAATCAAGATCATTCTCGACGAATCAGCGAGAATCAGTTAATGATTCCCGTCATTTCTGCCTTAGCAGACTTCTTGAAGTAGGACAGTCAGCCAGATAAAATCGGTGGGAATCACTGAGTGATTCTCGATGATTCGGCGAGAATCACTAATGATTCCCGTCGAATTGGCGAGAATCACTCGTCGATTTTGACTTGGACGATTTTTCTTTTCGTTCCCCTTAACTTGGTCTTTGACCCATCTTTTCTCCGCTTCTGCTCTTGATCTATCTTGACTCTATACTTGAAAATAAGTACACTCCAATAGAGAGAGCACACATGAGTCAACACACTGATCTGCTCAACGAGGGATTACGTTGCGCAGACCCGTGTATATTGACCCACTGCACCCTAACATTGGTGTGTACTTAGTATAGAATAGCTGCAAGCACAACTTGAAGAAATATTGTCAAATACACTGTTAATTCACCTTAGCTTGTTCAGGGGCTTCTTCAAATCAGGTACATTGTGGATACAATACACAACAATCTCCCCCTATTTGAAAAAGCCTAAACCATACAAGCTAAGGTGAATAAAACAGATGGGAATGAAACATAAACTGAACAATCAGTTGAGAATGAAATTCATTACCATTTTCCTTAGAGCATACTTAGCATTCTTAGCCTTTGGCAGCCACTTAAGTACCTTAGCACCTTAGCCTTAGCCGAGAGGGTAATCTCCCCCTTTTCGGCTTCTGCAAATCTGGGAGCCAGCATATCCTGGGGCATAATGCTCCCCCTCAGTTCTTACATCTGTGCCCTATCTTGATTTCCTTGCTGATGCTCCCCCTTGATCCAAGAGCCAGGAGCCCTTTAGTCTTCAGTCCTCATAGTTCAGCATGCCGAGTTCAGTTTTGAAGAGAATGAACTTGGCCTCGTCTAGGGGCTTTGTGAAGATATCTGCAATCTGCTTATCCGTGGGGACATAGCAGAGAGAGATATCTTTGTTTTCCACATGCTCCCGAATGAAGTGATAGCGCACTTCAATATGCTTCGTTCTGCTGTGCGACACAGGATTGTTCGCAATTGCTATAGCACTTGAGGAGTCGTAGTACATAGGGACCTCTCTGAAATGCAAGTCATAATCTTCTAGTTGATTCTTGATCCATAGAAGTTGTGCACAACAGCTACCTGCTGAGATGTACTCAAATTCAGCCGTGGAGTTTGCGACACAATTCTACTTCTTACTGTTCCAAGAAATAAGCCTTCTTCCGAGAAATTGGCACGTCCCGGAAGTGCTTTTCATATCATCCCTGCTTCCTGCAAAATCAGCATCTGAAAAGCCTATCAACTCGACATCATTGTTTCTTAGGTACCACAAGACAAGATTCGGTGTACCTTTAAGGTATCTAAGAATTCGCTTTGCAGCGACATAATGAGATTCCTTAGTGTTCACCTTATATCTGGCACAAACGCATGTTGAAAACATAATATCTGGTCTACTAGCAGTAAGGTAGAGCAGGGATCCAATTATGCTTCTATATTTGGTTTCATCAAAAGGTTTCCCTTTCTCATCCTTGTCTAGAGACACAGTGGATCCCATTGGAGTCCTCATAGAGGTTGCATTTTCCATTCCGAATTTATTGAGGATTTCATTTGTGAATTTCGTCTGAGAGATGAAAATTCCATCCTCAGACTGTTTCACTTGAAGTCCTAAGAAATACTTTATCTCTGTCATGCTGCTCATTTCATACTTTCCTTACATAAGTTTAGAAAACTTTTTGCAAAGATTGTTGTCCGTTGAGCCGAATATTATGTCATCGACATAGATTTGCACCAGCAATATCTTGCCTTTTACTTCCCTAAGAAACAATGTCTTATCTATTTTTCCTCTCGAGAACTTGTTCTCAAGAAGAAAACTAGACAGAGTCTCATACCAAGCTCGAGGAGCTTGTTTTAAGCCATATAATGCTTTATTAAGAAAATAAACATGATTAGGGAATGTAGGATTAACAAAACCTGGGGGTTGCGTGACATATACTTGCTCTTTCAAATTTCCATTTAGGAACGCAGATTTCACGTCCATCTGATAGACAGTGAATCCTTTGTGAGAAGCATATGCCAGGAACAATCTGATCGCCTCGAGCCTTGCAACTGGTGCAAAGGTTTGGTCGAAGTCAATCCCCTCCTCCTGTCTGTAACCTTGAGCCACCAGCCTTGCCTTACTCTTTATGATGACACCGTGTTCATCCAGTTTGTTTCTGAAGATCCACTTGGTGCCGATCACATTCTGGTTCTTTGGTCTGGGAACAAGTGTCCAGACATTGCATCGTTTGAATTGATGCAATTCATCTTGCATGGCCAATATCCATGACGCATCTTTGTTCGCTTCGTCAAACTTCTTTGGCTTAACCTGTGACAGAAAACTAAGGTGCAAAATCTCGTTAATTGTACCTCTCCGAGTTCTGACACTGTCACGAGGATCTCCTATGATCTGATCTCTAGGATGATCCCTCACGTGTCGGAGCTCTAGGAGTCTGGCATCAGGAGTTCTGACAGCTTCTCGGGCTTCTCCTTCTTTTGGGAGATTCTCTCCATCCTGACCGTCATCATCTCTGGTTGACGTTGAGGTGGAGACCTTGACGTACTTGCGAGTTGCATCTTTAGCGGTCTCATCGAGACTTAGCTGTTCAAGTCTTGCTCTAGCATCTTCAAGAATGCCACAGGAAGAATTGCTGTTAAGCAAGCTTCCTTCATCAAATACAACATTAATGGACTCCTCTACCACTAGGGTTTTCTTATTGATGACCCTATATGCCCGACTATGGCTACTATAGCCCATGAATATGCTTTCAAAGCATTTTTCACCAAATTTAGTACGCGGGTACTTCCCGTTATTGAGTACATAGCATCTGCAGCCAATGATCCTTAGATAAGACATGGTTGGTTTCCTGCCTTTCAATAGCTCATAAGTCATCTTACGATGATTCTTGTTGATCAATGCTCGGTTCTGTACATGACAAGCCGTATTGACAGCCTCTGCCCAGAAGTACTCTGGAAGAGAGGAGTCATTCAACATTGTCGTACATGCTTCAATGAGCGTTCTATTTCTCCTCTCCGCAACTCTGTTTTGCTGAGGAGTACGCGGGGAGGAAAACTCATGAAAGATACCATGTTCTTCATAAAATTCTGTCATAGCACCAGACTCGAATTACGTTCTATGGTCACTTATTATTTTGACCACTGAGCAGTTAAGTCCATTCTGAATCTGCTTGACAAAACTCATGAAGATGTCAAACATATCTAACTTTCATTTTAAGAAGAACACCCTGTAAACCGAGAATGATCATCAACAATCACTAGCGTATACGATTTTCCTCCTAAGCTATGAACTTGCACTGGACCAAACAAGTCCATATGCAGAAGATAAAGACATCTGGAAGAGTCTTTCTCGGCAATGCCCTTAAAGGTAGCCCGAGTCTGTTTGCCCTTCTTGAAGCAGGACAGGTGCTATCTTTGATGCACTTAATAGTAGGGGTATCCCTTACTAAATTCTTAGAAAACAACATATTAATAGTCTTTAAATTAATATGTGTTAATCTCTTGTGCCATTGTTCAAAAAGAGATGCACTGTCTTCTGCTACTAGGCGCATGGGGGTAGAAGAGTCTAAGCCAAGAAAATCTAAACAAAAGATATTTCTGCTCCTAATGTAAGTTAATACCATCTCCGAAGAGGCACACGATATTATCAAGCACTTATCCTTGCAGAACTTTATGTTGTATCCTTTATCACACAACTAGCTTACACGGATCAGGTTATGGTTTAACCCTTCAACATAGGCCACGTCAATGATAGAGAATACATCGTTGGAAATCATACCATAACCCATGGTGACTCCTCGATCAGATCCTCCAAAGATGACTTTGGGTCCATTTTCGACTGGGGAGTAATCACGCAACAGGCTTCTTGTCCCGGTCATATGCCGAGAGCATCCATTGTCCAAGTACTAGATTTGCATTTTGGTGGCCTTTGGACATTCCTGCAAAACAGAATCAGTTTCCCTTAGGAACCCAATCGAACTTGGGTCCTAGATTCCTTGTTAGCATACTCCCCCTCGGATGGTTAACCCTACGAGTGGTCGGCCTCGCATTGCTAACATGAGGAGTCTCGTTGTATCTTGGATTAAACCAGCAATCCACGGAAAAGTGACCAACTTTGCCACAGCACCAACAGTCAAAATTGTTGTACTTTTTCCTAGGCTCCTGCTTTACCCTTTGAATGGTGGGTCCAGCCAGGGCCTTGGATCTAGAGGTGGAGGCATCATGATGACAGCAGTCACATGATTTCTTCACCTCCTGTTCCTTCAGTATAACAGGCTTGGCTTTTGGTGCCTGCTTACTATTATGGCCGCTAGAGAAGTGGCCATAATTCTCCACTTAGATTTCCTCATAAGGTGCCTTGAAGACACTCTCACTGCAGTTTCGGGGGAAGGTCCAACCATCATACCGGCTCTTGGGCTTTTCAACCGAGGGCCGGAAGAAGTGGCCATAGGTTGACTCAAAGTCCTGTTCATTGCAATGAAAGCTAGGATTTCTGAATACAACAGGGTCGAGTGGGGCCTTTCCCTTTTCTGCAGCAGAGGCCTTCTTAGCAGCCTTATTTTTCCTCTGCTTTCTGTTTCTCCTGGAATATTTACAAGGCACACCCACATGCCCTAAGCCAGCCCCCTTTGCCTAAGCAGAAAATTCATCAACCAGAGGAAGAACGGTCTTGGGCATGGAGAAGCTTTTGATAATCTTCCTTTCTGTCACAAGCTGTTCTTCCAACTTGTTTATTTCTTCCTATTTTAAGTCAAGGAGCCTTAGAGACTCTTAGTGCTCAGAAGTCAGGCCCAGGTGTTTGATGAGTCCATATTTTATACTTAATTCCGGACTCATCTAGGCTTATTTTCTTGTCTTTGCACACCGTTTAGCGTCATTTGCACTCCTTTTGGTTCGCTACGGTTTTCCATGTCTTGTGCACCCTTTTTAGCCTATTTCTGTGTGTGTGTGTGTATTTCATTCTTGCTATGATTATTATTGTTTGTTGTGGCTGCCACGATCGATGTCCCGTGCAGTTTTCCTACAGGTTTGGGGATCGTGAGGGCATTCGGGATAGGCGTTTCACTATTTTTTGGCAAAGGAGTCAGTGGTCGTGCGTTTTTACCCACGCACGACCATCAACCTCTTGGCGCACGATCACTGATCGTGCGCAGCCTGGCCTCATTTGTGAAATCTCTGTCTTGAACCTTCTGCACGATCACTTGCCATACCGCGCACGATCACTGCTCGTGCGCTGCCGGTCGTGCGCAGTCATGGCCCTTTTTGTAAAAGTTCTGTCTTTTTTGCACGATCATCAGCTTGCCTCGCACGATCACTGATCATGCGCTACTGATCGTGCGCGTGCTTTAATTTCTTACTGCAGGCTCTACAGGTTCTGGCCGCACGGGCGCTAACATTGTTCGCGCACGACCACTGGTCGTGCGTCAGTGGTCGTGCGCGCTGTTTATTCTGCAATCTATAAATACGCTGGTCTCGCCCTAATCCAAAAGGCTCGACATTTTCCGCCGTATTTCGTCCCCGATGAGTTTTTCCGCCGTCCTCCTTCATTCTCCACCTTAGGGAGGGTCTCCGGGCAAGCTTTCATCGCCAAATCAAAGCCGGAGCATCCCCTCGGCCTCCTCCTTCATCACCAAGCTTCAAGCGGAGTTTTGACCGAGCTTTCTCCATCAAGCTAGGAGGAGCTGGAGCCGCAATCTACCGGGTCATTTCAACGAAGAAGACGGGTCCATTGGGAGTGAGTGACAGCCTCCTCTACCCCAGACGTAGTTGAGGACCGAGCTTGGACTCGGATTGACAACCCGGGATTCCAACCGTGAACCCTCAATAAGGCTTCGGATTCGGTCGATTCGCACACCTCTTCCTCTTGTTGTTGTTAGCTTAGTTATTTTCCATGTATTGATGAAGAATGCTTATTTGTAGTTAACATTTACTCTTATTCATGTCTATGTGAGTTAGTGTTTTTATTATATTTACTTGAGGTGTGCCATATTCCATCCTCCACCATCCACCCTTGCCGCACTAGCAATTGCTAGTGGCGTGCGTTGCGAAGAGGTGCTCACGACCCTCATTCCGCCATTCTAACCACCTCATCCACTAGCCTACTCGTCCATCCGCCAAGCGATTCAGTGCATAGCGGCCCGTGTAGTTTCCATCCCGCCTGGCGAAGCATCGCATAGCGGCGTTGCATAGGAGTAGCTTGTAGATTTTACTTCCTGTTTCCGCAACAATCAAAACCCCCCTTTTTGAGCCGACCCGAGGACTTCAATCTCAAGTCCTCCTCGACATTAACTCATCCCTTACTGTGTTCCTCAAGAGACCGACACTCGGGGATTTATTCCCAAACTTTATTACTTGTGCGACCGGTGCGCTTGCCGTATTTTCCACGCATCAAGTTTTTGGCGCCGTTGTCGGGGAACACAGTCGTTTGAGTTTTTGGAGAGGGAGATTATAGATTGAAGCCCTTTTCTATCTGTTCATTCCGTGTTTTATTTTTCTTTGCTTTAGTTTTTATAATTTGTTGCTTATTTTTCTTTATTCCTTTTCTAATTTTGATATTTCAGTAGCAGGTATTCCTTTTTATTTATCTGCTTGTGTATAGTTAATTTTTGCTTAGAAAATTCTTGTGGTGAATTCTTTCTTGCTGCACCATGTATTCTTATGTGAATATTCGTTGTCGTTGGTACGAGGATTATAGGCATAGCAGTGATGAGTGCCCCACTGAAGAATGGGAGCATAATTCTCGTGGTTTAGTGTATGGAGCACCGTTGTCTTATGGTACTTCATACACCGTACCCCAGTCTTATGGTCACTACTCTTCTCCTCCTTCACCTTTTTCATATTCCTCTTCGGTCCCACCTGGACCAAGGAGTAATGGAAAATGGTGTTTGTGTTGTCGTAGCACCGACCATGTGTTGAAAGATTGCGCAGAATTTCAGCGCCAGTTGGAGGCGGATGATGAGCCGAATATCCGGATTGTCTCATCCACCTCTCAAAGGGCTGCTCCTTCTGATTCTGATGATGTATCCGCAGTACCACCTTGTCTATGGGGGACTGCTGTGGATACACCCATCAGACTTTCTACTGATCGATGTGACGACATTGCGGTACCGTCGCCCTCTATACCTTCTTCCCCTCTTCTTAATTCACCCCCGGAGGAACCTGCACCTACTTTCTCTGATGTTGTTGTTCCTCTGCTTTCTTTGCAAGAATCATCTACTCCTCTTTTTAGTGAGTTGGTTGATGATGTTGTGCCCTTTGGAGATTGGGAATATGAGGATGCGCCATGGTGTGACGAGGACATTATTCTCATCAATGGAGAGTATTATGTCTTGGAACACGGTGACGCACCGAGGTGTGTTGATGAGGAGGTCCTTGCTGATGAGGAAGTTTCCACTTCCTTATTGGATGAGGGGATCCAAACCACCACCGAGGACCTCCTATTCCCAGATCCCCATCGTCATGACTCATATGACGCCGACGATGATCATTGTTCGGAGCCTGCTGGGAGTGAGATCGGGACCACTCCCCCGATTAGTTCCTTATGTTCTTCGTCTCCTTTATTTCTTGATCCCCTTTCTATATCTGAGCCAGTGCGAGTTGAGTCTTCGTAGGTGCCTCAGGAGGACTTGGAGCTTTTTGCTCGAGTCGTGGATGATAGCATCCTCTTTCACGAGGAGGGTAATTCCTCCTCTATTTAGGAAGCTCCATTCATTGCTTTCTCCTCCTGCCGTCTCCCTGTAGTGGATGCTACCTTGCAGGGCAAGGATTTTTTGTGTGAGTTGAGTGAGGACCAGGCCTCCTCCTCATCTTATATTCTGTTTCCTCTACTTGCAGTTTACAAGTATTATTATTCAGGTAGAGGGGTTACTGTTCTATCACCGTATCGGTACCCGTTACCGACACGGATAATGGAACAGTTATCTGTTCATTTTTCTTTTCATAGGCCCATTAGCTAGAACTATATAGAATTTAATAAGTCGTGCTGGGATGACAGTAACCCCAGTAGTTATCTTATATTTCCTGCATTTTATTTTTCATGTCTCGTTTTAGTTTTAGTATTTCTTTTTGTATATTTTTCTTTTGTTTTTGCAGAGCTCACCCCTGCAGGTATTCATGGAAATTACGCATTAGCGGGGTTGTGATTCTTCATTTTGCGGGCCTGCTTCTACTTCACATGCGTATTCTAGTATGCTCACTAGCTGAGTATTAGGTAACCTCTTCCCTTAGCTCTTTTTGATTTAAATTTCTATATCATTTGATGTGTTGTTTTGTTTAAGTCTGGGGGAGAGTCAGTTTGCCTTTTGCACGTGCACATTGCATGCGCATACTAGAAGCTTTTATAGTTATTATTTTGTTTAGTTCATTTCTTGCACACCACTGCACCCACATGAGTGCGTGCTTAAATTTTTGCGTGTTGCGAGTTAAACTTGTATCTTTGTTAGATTTGGAAAATTTCTGTGCTAGTTTAGGATTGTGCGACGGAGTAAAATGTTGGCCTTGCTGTGTTTCTAGTCAACTGCTCTCATTTTGTATAGAAATTTGTGTAGATTTAATTTTTTTCGTATGCTTATAGTTCTATATTTTTCTATTTGCGTACATATTTCTTATTCTACACAAAAGTTGGTGAATCCGGTGTGAATCAAACGGTAGCGTAGGAATGTGTGTAGCCGCCACTAGACTCGTATTGCTTGAGTCGGGAGGAAGGATTATCTTTCTCGGTTGCTAAGAACTTGCCCCAAGCTATTCTTGAAGCATTGGTACACGGTTAGTCTAGCGTGAGAGTGATGTAGGCCACCTTTTGGCCCGGTTGAGCTTTGTACCCATTCCTAACATCGCCCTTGCTAGCCCCTTTGTGCCTACCCTTCCTTTTGATTCAGCTCCACTATATTCGCCAAAGCCTCATAGCCGATCCTAGTTGCACACCCAATTCGAGCTTTAGTATTTTATATTTTCATGTTGGGTTGTGATGTGGTGTTATTATTTGTGATATGTGGTTGTGCCCAAAAGAAAAATGTGCTGATTTTGTAAAAAGAAAAAGAAAATATTTAAAAGAAAAATATTTGAAAAAGAGAAAAAGTGAAAATGAAAAGTGAAAAGAAAAAGTTTGATTGAAAATCTTTATTTGAGATGATTTGGATTTGGAGTAGGCGGTGCACACACCCATTTAGTAAAAGTTAAGTCTGGGGGTGTGGTGCACCCGTGTTTATTTTGTGGGCAGCGGGTACTAGTTTTGTACGTTAGCTCATTTGGGTTAGGTGCATACCCTACATGTTTATCCTTGTTTTCCTCACCGTAACCCAAGCCCCATTATTACCCGAAGTCCTACGGACTTGCGCTTGAGTTGACTAGTGCCGTGGAGAGAGTGCGAACGGGCAAGCTTATGGTTTCCGACATTGGTGGATTCCTTTGGGGGTAATCTTAAGCCCCGAACTTCGGCAATGCTCACCTTAGTGGCCTGTTTACTTTCTCCCTGCGTAGGACCGGATGATTCACCGTGATTCCACTTTTGAGTAATAATAAATTTTTGATACGCACTGTGAAAAATATAAAATATTTTGTATACTTAAAAATTTCCTCTACTTTATTTTTATGCACGCGAGCATGCGACTTTGCATGGTACTCCGTTTTACAATTTCTTTGTTAGCTAGTTCATTTTCCCCGTCTGCTTAGGTTTTGTTTGCTCGGGACGCGCAAACGGTTAAGTCTGGGGGTGTGATGAGTCCATATTTTATACTTAATTCCGGACTCATCTAGGCTTATTTTCTTGTCTTTGCACACCGTTTAGCGTCATTTGCACTCCTTTTTGGTTCGCTACGGTTTTCCATGTCTTGTGCACCCTTTTTAGCCTATTTCTGTGTGTGTGTGTATTTCATTCTTGCTATGATTATTATTGTTTGCTGTGGCTGCCACGATCGATGTCCCGTGCAGTTTTCCTGCAGGTTTGGGGATCGTGAGGGCATTCGGGATAGGCGTTTCACTATTTTTTGGCAAAGGAGTTAGTGGTCGTGCGTTTTTACCCACGCACGACCATCGACCTCTTGGCACACGATCACTGATCGTGCGCAGCCCGGCCTCATTTGTGAAATCTCTGTCTTGAACCTTCCGCACGATCACTTGCCATACCGCGCACGATCACTGCTCGTGCGCTGCCGGTCGTGCGCAGTCATGGCCCTTTTTGCAAAAGTTCTGTCTTTTTCGCACGATCATCAGCTTGCCTCGCACGATCACTGATCGTGCGCTGCTGATCGTGCGCGTGCTTTAATTTCTTACTGCAGGCTCTACAGGTTCTGGCCGCACGGGCGCTAACATTGTTCGCGCACGACCACTGGTCGTGCGTCAGTGGTCGTGCGCGCTGTTTATTCTGCAATCTATAAATACGCTGGTCTCGCCCTAATCCAAAAGGCTCGACATTTTCCGCCGTATTTCATCCCCGACGAGTTTTTCTGCCGTCCTCCTTCATTCTCCACCTTAGGGAGGGTCTCCGGGCAAGCTTTCATCGCCAAATCAAAGCCGGAGCATCCCCTCGGCCTCCTCCTTCATCACCAAGCTTCAAGCAGAGTTTTGACCGAGCTTTCTCCATCAAGCTAGGAGGAGCTGGAGCCGTAATCTACCGGGTCATTTCAACGAAGAAGACGGGTCCATTGGGAGTGAGTGACAGCCTCCTCTACCCCGGACGCAGTTGAGGACCGAGCTTGGACTCGGATTGACAACCCGGGATTCCAACCGTGAACCCTCAATAAGGCTTCGGATTCGGTCGATTCGCACACCTCTTCCTCTTATTGTTGTTAGCTTAGTTATTTTCCATGTATTGATGAAGAATGTTTATTTGTAGTTAACATTTACTCTTATTCATTTCTATGTGAGTTAGTGTTTTTGTTATATTTACTTGAGGTGTGCCATATTCCATCCTCCACCATCCACCCTTGCCGCACTAGCAATTGCTAGTGGCATGCGTTGCGAAGAGGTGCTCACGACCCTCATTCCTCCATTCTAACAACCTCATCCGCTAGCCTACTCATCCATCCGCCAAGCGATTCGGTGCATAGCGGCCCGTGTAGTTTCCATCCCGCCTGGCGAAGCATCGCACAGCGGCGTTCATAGGAGTAGCTTGTATATTTTACTTCCTGTTTCCGCAACAATCAAAACCCCCCTTTTTGAGCCGACCCGAGGACTTCAATCTCAAGTCCTCCTCGACATTAACTCATCCCTTACTATGTTCCTCAAGAGACCGACACTCGGGGATTTATTCCCAAACTTTATTACTTGTGCGACCGGTGCGCTTGCCGTATTTTCCACGCATCAGTGTTCCTGTCGGAGAGAGATCAAGCTAGTGATCTCTTCTCTTAGATACACACCCTTAGCCTTAAGGAGTTTGACTTCCTTTTTCTGAGCCCTCAACCTCTTGTGGCATTCCTCAAAGGTATTGAGCAGAAGCTCATACTTTTCGAGGAGCTCAGCTTCACGGGCAGATGGGCTGTCCTCGAGATCATCATCAGAAGACTCAGAGTCAGAGTCAGAGAGGGGGGTACAATCTTTTACCTTCCCAGTAAATGGGGGCAGTCTCCTTCTGAGTCAGAGCGACCCATTAGCCCGAAGAAGGCTTCCTCATCATCACTAGAGTCTGACGAATCAGATTCACTCAGTGTCTTTGGATTTTTGTCTATATAGCTCCTCTCCTTCTTCTTATCTCTAGAGGACATGTGCTCCTCTCCCTTCCCCTTATCTCTCTGGCTTTGGTGGCAATCAGCGATGACGTGGCCTGGCTTATTGCATCCAAAGAAAATAATGTCATCAGAGCGATGTTTGTTCGGTTTGGATTCATACCTGCCAGAAGAATAATTCTTCCTCTAATGTCTGGATGAGGAGCCGTCTCTCTTTCTTTGATTCCTCAACTTGAGGAACTTCTTAAACTCTCTAGTGATGAGGGAGAAGTCTTCTTCATATGGCTCTGAGCCGGAATAGCATGGCTCAGAGTCTTCTTCCTAATCCTTTTTCCGAGAGCGGGATAAGGTTGCACCCTTGCCTTTCCTTGAGTGATTGGCTTTTAGGGCCACAGTCTTCTCTCTGGTAGCAACTTTATAGGCTTCTTCTTATGCTTTTCTTGTGTTCAGCTGAAGCTCATAGGACAGAAGTTTCACAAACAGAATCTGGGGATCAGTTTCTACACTCTTGTCAAATTCTCTGATGGCGCAGATCTTGGTGTCCCATTCCTTAGTAAGGGATCTAAGGAATTTGTCATTTAGTTCACCATCGGTGAACACTCTGCCATAGCCCTTCAGGGCATTGACGATCTTCCGGAAGTTCTCGAATGTCACTCTGATTTCTTCCTTAGGACCTTGCCTGAAGGCCTCACACTTCTAGTTCAGAAGGGATCTTTTATCATCCCTTGCTTCATCAGTGCCATCCATCAGGATGATCAGGCAGTGCCATATGTCCTAGCAGTTCTGCAGTTGCAGAAAATCTTCATCATGGAATCATCGATGGCGCTTACCAGAATGTTCTAAGCTTTCTTGTCAAGTCCGACAAGCACCATCTCATCCTTATCCATTTCAGAAAGTTTCTTGGGCACTTGCTTGGTTGGATCAATGGTGGAGGCCTTAGTGGGGATATAAGGTCCCTCCTCCACTATCATGAAGAGTCGGGGGTCGACTGCTTCCATGTAGTACCTGATCCTTTCCTTCCAGATAGGAAAGTTCAGCTTGGTGCACACTGGGATCTTCCCTGAATACTTGAGTCCTTCCATTTCCGAGATCTTCTTTCTTCTTGACACTAGACACGGGATCTTACTCAAGGTGTTAACCTTATTGACGAGTAACCTCCCTCTGATACCACTTGAAAGTATCTAGTGTCGACAAAGTCCACCTATGGGGGGGGGGGAATAGGTCTCGTGCAGTCTTTTGCAGAATTTAAATAACCTGCACAATTAAACAAACACAGCACAGAAAAACACACAAGCAATTATAGTGGTTCCCCGATATGGGTACGTCCACTCTCCCCCTTCGACCTATCTCCCACCAAGGTATGACTCGGTCACTTCACCAAATGGATTGAAATCCAATCCTCACACTACGGAAGGCACCCTTCCAACCGAAGGAGTCACTACTCCTCTACCACGGGTTGCACCCAACCCTTACAACTAGGAATCATTATTCCTTTACAACAAAACAAAATTAGAATGTACAAGAAATACAAACTACACTTGTGGAGAACCCGATGTCCCTCTTCGTTCGTTGAAGCGTTCTTGATGAAGACGAAGAGTCCACGACCGGAGCACTCTCTTTGAGAGGATCTTGTCAAGATCGGCGGCGGCAAATGAATGCGGCGACGATGCTTTATAGATCCAAACTTCTTGACGAAGCAAGCAAGGTCTACCAACGATCTCAATTAGATCGGTCGTCTCAATCGATTCGGAATGAAGAGCTAACTTCATTCAACAAATCGAGAGAGAAAGGATCTCGAGAGAGAAGCATGAGACGTTATACTTAGCCTCGGTTCCGTCGACGGGAGATCAAAGAAGATCTAAGATCTGCGGCGGCGACAACTTGCGAGCGGCGACGGCGACGGAAGGAGTTCTGCGATCAGCTAGGTTACGCTCGGCGGATTTTTCTTTTCTCTTTTTGGATTGTTGTGCAAGTTAAAAATACGTGGGTATATATATTGTAGATCAATCCTAAATTACCGTTGTGGGGACCACAAGAAGTAACCCTAGGCCCGGTCAAAACAACACACAGCATCTTGCTTCGGTTTGGCGAACATAGCAAATGTGCCTAAGGCAAATTCAGCGAGAATCATTGATGATTCTCGACAAAGTCGGAGGGAATCACTCATGATTACCGTCGAATTTGCCTTGGCAGAATTCCAGTTGAAATACTTGTAATCCGGAGGAAATCGGCGAGAATCAAGATCATTCTCGACGAATCAGCGAGAATCGGTTAATGATTCCCGTCGATTCTGCCTTAGCAGACTTCTTGAAGTAGGACAGTCAGCCAGATAAAATCGGCGGGAATCACTGAGTGATTCTCGACGATTCAGCGAGAATCACTAATGATTCCCGTCGAATCGGCGAGAATCACTTAGTGATTCTCGTCGATTTTGACTTAGACAATTTTTCTTTTCCTTCCCCTGAACTTGGTGTTTGACCCATCTTTGCTATGCTTCTGCTCTTGATCTATCTCGACCCTGTACTTGAAAATAAGTACACTCCAATAGAGAGCACACATGAGTCAACACACTGATCTGCTCAACGAGGGATTATGTTGCGCAGACCCGTGTATATTAACCCACTGCACCCTGATATTGGTGTGTGCTTAGCATAGAATAGTTGCAAGCACAACTTGAAGAAATATCGTCAAATACACTGTTAATTCACCTTAGCTTATTCAGTGGCTTCTTCAAATCAGGTACATTATGGATACAATACCTAACAAAGAGGCAGAAGCATATGTTGGACTCTTCTCAACAGAAGAGGATTCTTGGGAACTAGAATTCCTACAGATGCTGGAATCCATAAATGGAGTGAAAGAATATTGCTGTAAAGGGCTGATGGCTCTATCTGAAGAAGAACAGTGCCAGGATCAGCCTGGACCAAGTAAGGTAAACAATTCTTCCCCAGCCTCAGATTACTTTACTGGATCAGAATCAGAAGCATCTGCTTCAAAAGAAGTTGATGGATCTGAGTTTGAGGGGGATGTTCACCAACTCATTGATAAGTATGGTGGGTTGTTGCATGCTCTAAAGAAGAGCAAGTTTCTTGTTAAAGAGCAGACCAAAGAGATTGAGTCTCTTAAACTGGCTGCAGCAGATTCAGCAAAACTGTTGGATCAAAAACTGAATGAGGTTGCCAAATTGAAGAACATTACAGTTATTCAGATGGGCACAATCACATTCAAAGAGAATCATATCAAGAAACTAGAGGTAAAACTCCAGCAAGAGAGAGAGCTAGTGGCTAAATTATCCAAGCCAAAATCAGTATTACCCTTGATAGATAATTTTGTTTCACAAAAAGGGAAGACTGGTCTAGGCTTTAAGGGAAGAACTAGGGCTACCAATTCTCATAGAAAAGGTAAAGCCCCAGTTCAGCCTCTAGCTGATAATCCCCCTATTTTCTTTAAGAAGGTAGTGAATCCTACTAACAGGTATGATCATGACATTACACATGGTCACTGTGAGCATGAAAATTTCATGAGCAAGGGTGCAAATGTCAATAGACCAATCTATAGGCATGCCCATCATATTCAAGAGGAGTACTTGAAGAATGCTGTTCCAGCATCAACACTTTATAAGTCTACTGGCAACAAAGTAAGAAAACCTGTACCTAAGAAAAGGTATAATAGGTTTGAGTGTTGGTGTTGTGGCAAGGTGGGCCACTTTGCCATGGATTGCTAGTTTAACTCAAGTGTTAAAACCAAAAGTAGGATTCCTGTTAGATCAGTTACAGGATTTCAAACTAACAAGGACCTAGGACCCACTAGCAAGTTGGGTTCTAAGGGTAGGTGATTCTTTATTTGTTACAGGTGAATCCAAGTGACCATACCCCTATATGGTACTTCGATAGTGGTTGTTCCAGACACATGACTGGAATAAGGAGAATGTTGAGGGTTTATGTGCCCATAAAGAATGGACCAAAAGTTATCTTTGGTGGATCAGAAAAGTGGATTTGGTAACATCTCTTGTGATTCAATTACAATCACTAAAGTGGCTTATGTAAAGGGTCTAAAACATAACCTGATTAGCATAAGTCAACTTAGTGATCTAGGTTATGATATTTCTTTCCTCAAAGGGGAGTGCCTAGTAAAAAGGTCAAGTGATCAAGAGATCATTTTGATTGGCACTAGGAAAGGAAATGTGTATTGCCTTAACCTAGATTGTGAGTCTAAAAACTCACCTATTTTTTTGGTTGCAGGAGAGAAAGCTTCTCTATGTGTCAAATGGCACAAGAGGCTAGCTCATCTGAACTATAAGTCAATAGGACTGCTGTCAGCATGGGATTAGTGAGGAATGGTCCTCAAGTTAAGTGCATAAAAGAGGGTGTGTGTTCAGCTTGCCAAAAAGGCAAACAGACTAAGTCCTCTTTTCAGTCACTTGACATCAAAGATTCAAAGAGATGTTTGTATCTCATGCATATGGATTTGTTTGGTCCTATGCCAGTTCATGGTCTTGGTAGGAAAGCATACACACTTGTTTTTGTGGATGACTATTCTAGATTTACATGGGTTTTCTTCTTGAGGTAGAAATCTTAAACCCCAACTATTTTCCAGACTTTTGTCAGACAAATATAGAATGAATACAACAGTTCAGTGGTCAAAATCAGAAGTTACCATGGAACTAAATTTCAGTCTGAATGTATGACAAAATTCTGTGAAGAACTTGGGATTCATCAGGAATTCTCTTCACCTAGAACTCCTCAGTAAAATGGTGTTGCTTAAAGAAAGAATATGACTCTAATTGAGGCCAATAGAACTCTACTGAATGACACTACTCTCCTTGAATACTTCTGGGCTGAGGCAGTAAATACTACATATCATATGCTCAATAGGGCCTCCATCAACAAGGAACACAAGATGACTCCCTACCATATTTTGAAAGGCAAAAAACCAAACATATCTTATTTCAGAATCTTTGGTAGTAAGTGTTTTGTACTAGTCAATGGTAAACACTACGAAACTAAGTTTGCTGCCAAATCCCTAGAAGGGATATTTGTTGGGTACAGCAACCAAAGTAGGGCATACAAAATCTACAACTTGACTACTCAAGTAGTAGAAGAATCTGTGCATGTTGTATTTGATGAGTCAATATTTATTAACAGTGAATTGTCAAGTTCTTCAGTTAGTTCTACAGGTCTAACAGATAAGCTAGACAAGCTGACCATCAATGAAGATGTTCTTGCTAAACTAGATGAGGATAAAGATGCCAGCTATCCATGGGGATACCATGTCCCTCTGGGTGAAGAAGAACATGTGGAGCATCAATATAAGGAAACTGGATATAGCCATAATGCTGACAGAATTCCTCCAGCAAGGAGACACCTGAAGGATCATCCAGCTCACCAGATCATTGGTGATGCAAGTCAGGGTGTTCTAACAAGGAGCAGGAGCATGAACATAGTTTTATGTTCTAGCTTCTTGTCTCAGATAGAACCCGAGAAGATTGAAGAAGCAATGCAAGACACCAACTGGATTGATGCAATACAAGAAGAGCTCAGTCAGTTCAAAAGGTGTAAGGTCTGGGAACTGGTGCCAAAACCAAAGGATCACAACATAATATGAACTAAGTGGATCTACAGGAATAAGCTTGATTAGAATGGCATTATAGTCAAGAACAAGGCTAGACTAGTAGCAAAAGGCTACAGGCAAGAGGAAGGTATTGATTTTGATCAAACCTTTGCTCAAGTGGCAAGGCTAGAGGCTATAAGGCTGTTCTTGGCCTATGCTGCCTTTTAAGGGTTAAAAGTATATCATATGGATGTGAAATCAGCATTTCTGAATGGTTATTTAAAAGAAGAAGTCTATGTAGAACAACCCTCAGGTTTTGTAGACTCTCACTTTCCTTATTATGTATATAGGCTTAGGAAAGCACTATATGGTTTGAAGCAAGCTCCAAGGGCTTGGTATGAAACCTTGTCTGCCTTCTTCACCGAGAATAAATTATCTAGAGGAAAGATAGACAAAATTCTATTCTATAGGGAATCAAAAGGCAAGATAATACTAGTCCAGATATATTTGGATGACATTATCTTTGGTTCTACTAAAAACAGCCTTTGTAGGAAGTTTGCCAAACTTATGCAAGGGAAGTTTGAGATGAGCAGTATGGGTGAGCTGAAGTTCTTCTTGGGACTTCAAGTTAGACAGACTGAGAGTGGGTTATCCATATCCCAGTCTAAGTTCACCAAAGAGTTGATTAATAAGTATGGTTTGGACTCAACTTCTACTATGAAAACTTCAATGGGAACAAGTATGCCTATATGCAAAGATGAAGCAGGGAAACCTATTGATGAGTCTTTGTATAGAGGGATAATTGGCTCCCTACTATACTTGACTGCTAGTAGACCTGACATCATGTATGCAACATGTGTCTGTGCTAGGTATCAAGCATGCCCTAAGGAATCTTAGTATACTGCAGTTAAGAGAATATTGAGATATCTTAAGGGCACACCTAATCTAGGCCTTTGGTACCCTAAAAATAGAGATTTTCTATTAACTAGTTTTTCAGATGCAGATTTTGCTGGAGGCAAAGAAGACAGAAAAAGTACCACAGGAACCTGTCAATTCCTTGGTGGGAGGCTGGTGTCATAGAGAAGCAAGAAGCAAACCAGTGTAGCTATATCAACAGCTGAATAGGAGTATATAGTTGCAGGTAGCTGCTGTGCATAATTGATGTGGATAAAGTATCAACTGGAAGATTATGACATCCAGGTAAGTAGAATTTCACTATTTTGTGATTCTACAAGTGTTATTTCTATTGCTAAGAATCATGTATCACACAGTAGGACCAAGCATATAGAAATAAAGTTTCATTTTATCAGAGAATATGTAGAGAAGAAAAATATTAATCTAGAGTTTGTAAAAACTGATAATCAAATAGCTGATATTTTTACAAAACATCTGGATGAAACTAAATTCAATAATTTCAAAATTGAATTAGGTATGTTTAACCTAGAATAGGTTAACATAAGTTTCCATAAGTAGAAAATGTAAGCACCAAATTTCTATTGAAATTTGGCTAAGTACAAAGTTTGTGTCGACACACTTAATATGTTGTGTCGACACAGAAAAAGGATTTGTCGATACAGAAACAGTATCTGTGCCGAAAGAAGAATAGGCGTCGACACAACCTTGTCGAGACTATATGTCGAGAGGATATTTGTGTCGATACAAAAAGTTTGCATCGACACAACTCTGTCGTGACTAAAGTGGTCAGTGTCGACACAGACACAAGTATGTCGACACAGACTCAAGTATGTCGATACATAAATGTGTCGACTTAAAATACGATTTGTCGACTTAGACATTAGTATGTCGACACATAGTCGTGTCGACTTAACTTAAGTTCTGTCAAGACCTAGGTCATTTTTGTCGACACAAAAACTGATTTGTCGACTTAGGCCCGACTTTTGACCTGCCCTTGACACAAGTACTATAAATAGGTGAATCCAAAATCTGGTCGACTACGCTATCAGAATTTTTGAATCTACACCTTCTGTCTACATAGAACTTCTCTTCTCTTCTCCTCTAGCACTTACATCAATGGCGCCATACCAATAAGATAAGTTTAATGAAGGTTATGAACTGGTTTGCGAAGGGTTCACGACTGCTTCTGATGAAACTCAGGGAATTATTGCCCTAATTTCTGAAAATGGATTAGAATTTTTGGTCTCTGAACCGACCAAAATATGGAAAAAGGAAGTCATGGAGTTCTACTCAATCGCTACAATGGACCTTGAAGGAAAGAAAATCAAGGCATCTATTCAAGATACCCGGGTGAAGCTCACTTTGAAAACTATCAGGAAAGCACTACATCTTCCTTTGATCAAGGATACAGATGAAATAACTCCTTCCAAGATAACTGAAGCTTTAATCTGGTGTGGACTGAGTCCCAGTATTAAGATTGGATCATCTATCAATAGAAAAGGGATGAATTCCCAAGGAAAAAAATTTTCAGAAGTTGTGGGCAAAGTGATAATCTGCAAGACTGGTGGACATGATAGGATTTCTGCCCACATGTTTAATCTGATGGTGAGGATTATATTCAAGATAAACACTGACTGGGCAGCAGTGGTGTTTGATAAAATTCAAGAAGGAATTAAGAAACCTAACCTGGGAAGGATCCTTAGTTTATGCTTAACATCAGTAATTCCAGATGTTCTGAAATAAGCAAATGGCTCTAAGATAAATCACATGAGGAAAATGGATGTGAGGATACTGTCAAAATGGGACAGAGTTCTAACCAAGGAAGTCCCTGCTCCTAAGGAGCAAACTAAGAAAGACAAGAAGAAAAAGAATGTGGTTGTACAGGCTGACTTCTCCAGTGATTCTGAGGAGGAAGTGGTCTTTATTTCTGATGAAGACCAGCACCAACAGGATGCTCATGATCAAGTTAAGGACAGTGAGCCCCAGAAGCAACAAGTTGACTCCACTCCAGGGGAGAAAACTTAGAACAAGAAACTGAGCTACCTGCCCAAAGGGGAGGTATTGATGATGATGTCCTAGACAGTGACTTAGCTGCAGATACAATCATGGATGTAGTATCTGAAATCAACACTGCAGCTGAAGAAACTAATAAGACAGATGCTCAAAATGAGCCAGTATGTATCTTCTCTATAGTCTAGTGATATATGATGGGATTCTCCTCAAAGATTGTTCTGGTGGACACTTTTGTTTACACAAAAAAAAAATCTTTCAAGTGGTATTAGTCTTTTAAGTAATACTTTAAAAACTAATCGTATTCCTTCTGTACAGATATAGCAGGAATTTACAATGGAAGAATTATTTCCTGATCCTCCTCAAGATAGAACTGAGGGGGAGCATATTGAGAAAGGAAAAGATATTCTAAGGACTGAGGGGGAGTTATCAAAGGATACTGAGGAGGATGCCCCGGCTGAAAAGAATACTGTTAATATTCAAAGTACAACTAAATCTTCTGAAGATGAATAAGCCACATTGGCTAAGAAAATAAAGCATACAGTGTTAAAGAAAAAGAGTTCTGGATATAAGAAGGCTTTACAAAAGGGAACAGCACCATCTACATCAAGTATGGACTTTAGTTCTTTACTGGTCCAGATGCAGATAAAATTAGATAATCAAAGACAGACAATAGAGAAATATTTGGATGAAACTCATAAGGAGTTACAGTTTCAGTTGGCCCAGGACATCAAATCTATTAGGTTTAAAGTAAATAAGAATAAGAAGGAGATGACAGATTGCTTCCATAAAGGAGGTAATGTTGTGGTGTTCCTGGCCAAGCAATAACAAGATATCAAAGCTACAGTGGATGAAATTGAGGTGAAGCAAGGCTATGTACTGGAGAATCAGATCAGAATGAATGAAAACCTTAAGGATTCACATCATGCCATATTAACAAAGCTCACTGATTCTAGCACTACTCTGAAGGCTGAAATCTCCAAGCAAATCCAGGAAGACATAGCTATTGTCAAAGCCACATTTCAAGATTCTCAGGAGAAAATTAAAGCTTTCCTTACAAAAATTCAGAGCTTATTTTCAAGAGGGAACTGAATATGTACCTTATCAAGTCAGATTCCAGAAAGAAGACTTAAGAGATCATGTTACAAGAGAACTCATAAAGGGGGAGAGATTACTAGTCAAAGCCAGCTCTGACCATGCTAAATGGACTTCCAATTGCATCAGAGCAACTCTTGGATATCCTCATCTCTGTGATGATGATAATGTAACAGAGTCTGGGATACAACCTGAATATTTTGAAGGAGATCAGCCTGAAGTTTCTCTAGTGATCTACCCCCCAGCTGATTTTGAGATGGTTCAAGAAGAAGTGCTAAAAATGTATAGTCCTCCACCAGAGGCACAAAATGTAATTCTAGAAAAGGTTGAAATGTCAGAAGCTGCATTAGAAGCTCAGAAAGAAGCTCAACTTTCCAAGAAGAGATTTAGAGAGCAGGCTGAGCTGAAGCCAGATTTTGAGCAGTGGAGCCCAACTTCTAGAAACATCATACTTACTGCCTAGAAAGCTGTAAAGGATAAAACCCATGATAGGGGTAAGTGGTATTCTGAACAAGAATGGAATAAATATCAACCAGGACAAGAAGCAATCCTTCAACATAGAAGAAGTGCTAAGGCTGGGAAGCTACCTGCTAATGCTCAAGAGCCAAGCAAGTACTTCCCTAAACCTTTCCACTATTTTGAAAGACAGAAGATCAAGGCTGAACAATTAAAGAAGAAAGCTCTAAAAGGGAAAAAGCCAGCTGAGGATGCTGAACCTTCTGTGCAGGCTAAAATCTAGTCTGGCAAAAGAATGGTTATTAAAGAGCCTAGTCAGTAATAGGATTGTTGGGTTTATGTAATAGAATAATGTACTAATTTGTTTCTTTTGTTCTATAAGAAATTAATGTAAACCAAAGTTTTACTGATTAATGAAATCTGTTTCAGTATTAAGTGTTTTTTGTTTACAATGATTATGTGATAACATGCTCTGAAATGTTTTTATATCTATTTACAATTTGGTTTTATATTAAGAGATGTATATCTTTGACTAAGGGTTATGACTTCTCCAAATAGGGGGAGATTGTTAAGTACATTGGAAAATGTGTACCAGATTTGGAGAAGCCACAACTTAGTCAATGATATGCATCAATTTGCATTTGATAGAAGTTTGAGTTTCATTGTGCAGGTTTAAGAATTTGAAGAAAAAAATTCTAAGTACAAGTGTCGACACTTGTGAAGAAACTGTGTCGGCACTCAGGGAACTTGTGTCGACACTAGGGCAAGCTATGTCGACACACAGGCAAATTATATCGACACTTATAAAGAAGTTGTGTCGACACCAAGAATTTATGTCAACACTTATAAAGAAGCTGTGTCGACACTCAAAGCTATGTCGACACCTAAAGAAGCAGCTGTGTCGACATCGAGAATTGTGTCAACATCTGAAGAAGGATTTGTGTCGACACTTAAAACTGAAGCTGTGTCGACACTCAGTAGATATATCAACACCTGAAGCAATTGTGTTGACACACAGGACTTGTGTCGACACCCAAACTCTCAAAAGGCTGTGTCGAGTTCAGAAGTAATTGTGTCGACACACAGGACTTGTGTCGACACACACTCAACGCCATTTGACAAACACTCAACGCCAACTGTCTGCAATAGAAATGTCAAGACAAGAAGCTGTTGTGTCGACACATAGGACTTGTGTCGACACATACAATAAAAGTAGTGTCGAGAAGCAGAAGTATAACTGTGTCGACACATGGAGTAATTGTGTCGACACCATGAAGACTTGTGTCGACACTTAGTCTATATGTGTCGACACATGTGAAGCAGTCTGCTGAGTGTTGTGTGCTGAGTTGAAAAGACATTGAAGAACCTAGTGACGTGACTGGTGACTTAACAGTTATCATAACTAACCGGTCTGACACCATTGTCAGAACTGTCATAAGTCTGTTATAAACCGGATCAGCCGATAACCATGGAGCAAGCTCTATATAAGAGACAGATCGAAAATGATAGAAAGTAATCAACAAATCGAATCAATAAGAAGAATTCTGACAGATCAAGGGCTGTCTGCAAGAAAGATTCAGAGTTAAATATGAATTTACAGAAGAAGCTGACTAAGGATCAACTTCAACATCAAGAGAAGATCCACCTTATTTTGTTATAATCAAGAAGCTTTGAAAAGCTAAGTTAGGTTGGATCAGAAGGATCAGTCTATACAAGAATTGATCAAGAATACAACATCAACAAAGAAATCTAGCTGGTAAAGTTTTCAGTTACTATTTACTCACAAATTCTTGTAGGATCTATTATTAGATCTGGATTGTAAGCCTAAAATTATAAAGGCTGGGTAGGGTTGTGTGCCTGAGGTAGGACTTGTGGAAAATCTGAGTTGTAAGCATAATTATAAAGGCTGAGGTAGGGCTGAGGCCTGAGGTAGGATTCTGGAGAAGAATCTGAGATAGGACTTGTGTTAAGTCTGAGGTGTAGGAACCATCTTGGGTTCTGAGATTGTAAGATCTGTGGATCTGAGCCAGTGGAAGGAAGTTGAGTTGAATCTAGTTATCTGCTGGATAGGCGAAGGGGGGAAAGTGGATGTACCCATATCTTGGGGAACCACTATAAATCTGGTGTTTGCTATGATGTGTTTATTTTTAATAGGTTGATTAATCTGTGCTGAAACAAGTCATATAACTGTTTGCCTAAAAAATTAAAAAAACACAAAAAAGATAAGAACCTATTCACCCCCCCCCCCTCTAGGTGTTTAGGCTCTTAAAATAAAGTCTTTCACCTTGGGTCGTTTGAAATTGTTGAGAAGATTGTTGAAGTTGCCTATCAGTTAAATATTTCAGTTGAACTCAGTGGTTTGCACGATGTATTTCACATATCGATGTTATGGAAGGCTGTGTAAGAACCTTCGCAAGTGGTTGCTACGGATCATGTGTCGGTTAATAGTAGGTTGATGATAAAAGTCAAGCCCATTCGAATCGAGGACACAAAGATCAAACGAGTGCAGAACAAATAGATTAGAATGGTCAATGTCTGTTGGGACAATTGTGGTCATGAGGAGCTGTCATGGGAGTGCAAGCAGACCTTGCAAGAAGAGTTCCCTGAATTGTTCCGTTGAGGTACATTTTATATGTTTTGTACTTCTTCATTGTTTCCTATTAAGTGTTAATTTCTGGATGAAATCTCATAAAGGAGTGGAGAATTGTAATGCCCCAAATTTCCTGAAAACAACAGGAAGTTGGTCACTAGAGGTTACCTCCAGTCGATACAGCTGCACTGGTGGTATCCAACTGATTTAAAAATTCAACATCTCTAGAAGATACCGCTTGGTGGTAGTGTGATACCGCATGGCAGTAGCCAATGAATTAATTCGACCTTTGTTTCTAGACGGTACCGCCTGATGGTAGAGGTAAAATTGGCGGTAGTGTTTCATGTGTCGGATAAGGTTGAGGCGGTCTTTGTGCAGCAGAACGATGTCGATTGGATGAAGCAGCGGCCGCTTAATACCGCGTGGTGGTAGCAAGTTATCGTGCGGCTATAGCTTTATGATAAAAGCTTTAGATGAGAATTCTTTCTCATTTTCTCTCTCTCTCTCTCTTTCTCTCTTGGATCCAAAGATAGAAGAAGGAGAAGGATAAGAGAGCAAGGGAAAAAAGTGATCCAGCCCTGAAGGGAAGTTGTGAAGGCATTCTTATGGTCGGATTTGTGATTCGAAGCCCGATCCGCAAAGAGAAAGGTGTTGTGACCATTTTCATCCGAATCAGCTGTAATTTCATGGCTCCTAAGCTTGAGGGATCACTTTTATTACCATTTTTTATTTATATATATTGTGATCTAGTATATTAAGAAAAGTAGTGATAGTTTGTTTGCTACAAGAGATTTTACAATTCTTATCCAGGTGCTCAACCTCACAATGTTCATTAAGGGTTATAATGAGGGTGAGTAGTGTTTGGTGGAGTGTTTCTTGCCAATTTTTATTTAATTTTTATTTTAGTGACTAAGGACTCCAAATTAACTTATTTTGTAAAGAATATCATTTTTTTAACCATATTTTCAAAATAAAGAGGTGCATTAAAACAAAGAATTGTAATAAATAATTTCAATGATATGTAGGTAATTTATTTATGTATTTTAATCTATTATGTTATTACATTACACAATCATACAAGTATGGAATTATCAACACATGTATGTTATCAAAAAGAAGTTAGTGAATTTAATCATTATCAGACATATATTACTCATACTTAGAGGCATGCTAACCATTCCTACACATGTGCGCTACAATCAATTTCATTGCATAATATTAGATAGTTTTCAAGATATGATAAAGACTAAAAAAGAACTTGAAATTTAAATTATACATTGTATTTAATCTTGAAGAGATAAACTTAATCATCCTAGAAAATTATAATTATAGTTAAATAAATTTATTTGGGAAATTTTTGAAAAACTATACTTGGAAAAAAATAAGAGCATATTTTTTTATGTTTATGTTTTTAAAATTTGTAGCTGATTTTTTTGTGAGTAAAAGAATTTTTTATTTTTTTATGTGTTTTATATATTTTTGTTTTACTATCCTTATTGACAGAGAAAAATAAATAATAAAATGATTGAAATATTGATTTAAAAAAACAAGTTTAAAAATCAAAATTTTATACAAATGTCAGCATTAGAATTAACGTCGGGTGCAAGTAATAAAAACATGGTTTTTTTAGTTAAAAAGCATGTTTTTGAGATTTTTTTAAATCTGGTTTTTCATGATCATGATTTTTCAAGATAAGTCATATCTAATGCAGTAAATAAATCAAGAAAAATAAAAAATTATGAATTTATTATTTTAGGGTGAGATGTACAAAACCCCTAATTCTAGCCTAAGCATTGTGAATAATGCATCGGGAAGAGGTTTGGTGAATGTGTCCACAAGTTGTGATTCAATGCTTATAAAGTTTACATGTACATGTTATTTCTTGTTGTGATCCCTAATGAAGTGATTTCGCATGTTTATGTGTTTGGATCAGAGTGACGCACCAGGTTGTTCGTTAAGTTTATAGTGATTTTATTGTCACATTTGAGTTCCGCATTGTTTAGATGTAATCCAAA
Source organism: Platanthera zijinensis (assembly GCA_039513925.1). Lineage (NCBI taxonomy): Eukaryota > Viridiplantae > Streptophyta > Magnoliopsida > Asparagales > Orchidaceae > Platanthera > Platanthera zijinensis. The sequence goes on from CM077083.1 coordinate 42,919,860, forward strand.
GTCTTCTAATATTTATTTCATTCATAAGGCTTATGCACAGCTTCCTAGTACGATATATTTGGCCTTGTTAAGTTTATATTTGGATCAGAGTGACGCACCAGGTTGTTTGTTAAGTTTATAGTGATTTTATTATCACATTTGAGTTCTACGTTATTGAGATGTAATCCAAAGTCTTCGAATATTTAATTCATTCACAAGGCTTATGCACAACTTCCTAGTACGATGTATTTGGCCTCATCAGTGGAGAGGGAAATAAAATTCTATTTTCTACTCAACCATGCTACAAGTGAAGGGCCTAATAAATGACATGTGTCACTAATGTTTTTTCTATCTAGCTAACAGCCAGCATAATCCAAATCAGAATAGTCATGTAAAATAAAAGAACCATTACATGGATACCAGTCTTAATCTAGATGTTTTGGTTTAATATCTACAAATTTGTTTCACCGCTTTTAAATGAGATTCTTTGAGATTAGCTTAGAATCTAGCGCATAAGCATACCACAAACGTAATATAGAGTCAAGATGCACTTAGGTATAATAAAGATTTAACCATTCATCTATATAATGTTTGATCTATTGAAATTTTTGCTTCATCATTGTGTAATTTAAGGGATGCACCCATTGCCTCAGTGGTGTATTAGTTTGTATTAAGTTTTCAAATCCAAAAAGTTTTAGCTTATCATCAACATATTTAGATTGACTACTAAAGATTCCATCATTGCGTTGTGTAACTTGAAAACCTAGAAAATATGTGAGTTCTCCAACCAAGCTCATCTTAAATTTGTTTTGCATTATCAATACTACTTCTTTACACAACACCTCATTAGTGGCTCCAAAAATAATATCAACAACATAAATTTATTAAATAATTAAACCATTATTAATATGCTTAATGAAGAGTACTGTGTTATCGACACTGCCTATTTTATAACCATGTTTTAAAATGAAAGAAGTTAAATGCTCATACCAAGCATGGGACGCTTGCTTTAAACCATAAAGTGCCTTTTCTAACCTATAGACATGATTGGGAAATTTTTTTCATTTACAAAACTAGGGGTTGTTTAACATAAACTTTTTCTTTTATTATCATGTTTAAGAAAGCACTTTTACATCCATTTGAAATAATTAAAATCTTTTATAACTCTCAAAAACAAGAAAAATTTGAATAGATTCTAGGCAAGCAATGGGTGAAAAAGTTTCATCAAAATCTACCCCCTCGATTTGAGAATAACCTTGTGTTACTAATCTAGCTTTGTTCCTAGTAATTCTAGATTCACCATCTAATTTATTTTTAAATATCCATTTTACACCTATCTTAGGATGATTTGATGGTCTTTCTACAAGTTTCCAAACCTTATTATGTTCAAATTAATTTAATTCTTCATTTATAGCAATAAGACAAAACTCATCATTTAAAGTGGTTGAAACGTTTTGGGTTCTATTTCAAAAACAAAGTGTAACGCCCCAAGTTTCCTGAGGCAAGAAATGGTTTCTATGATATACCGCCTAGTAGTAGGGTTAACGTCGGCGGTAGCGAAGTTGTTTAAATCAAAATACCTCTCTGAGAGGCACCGCATGGCGGTAGCGATATCACATAGTGGTAGCATCATGCATCAAAGGCATCGAGAGCATTGTATTGATACGATGCATCGTCTACCACACAGAGGTTGGTTTTTATCGTGCAGCGGTAGCAGAGTTGATTTATTTGGCAAGGTTCTCGGTGAGCTACTGCCCAGTAGTAGGCCTAGCGCTGGCGGTAGCTATCCTTTTATCATTTCTATGTTGGTTATGAGACAAGCCAGCTATTGCCTGATGATAGTAAGATATCACGGGGTGGTGGCAGAGCAGTTATGACGCGGACACATGATAGCGTGTGATTGAAGGTTTTTTGTGGTGGCTTGCGAAACAAGCCATCGTTTAAGAGTACTGAGCGACGGTAGTTACCGTGCGACGGTAGCTCGGTTTAAAAGCCTATGAAGTGGCATTTTCTCTTCATTTCTTTTTAGGGTTTGTTCTGAGCGGCTGGAGTAGGGAGGAGGAGAGTCAGATGCAGGAGATCGCACCACCGTTAGAGTTTTGGAGCTTTGATCTACGAGATGAGTCCGGATCTATGGAGGCAAAGCCTTAGCGATCGTTTCCATCCGGCTAGAATCTCTTCTATGGTTCTGAAACGAACTTCAAGGGTAACAATCCTCTTCCTTAGACATGTGAAGTCCTTTGTTTTGGCATGTGAGGTTAGACGCTCTACGAACACATGGAAGTAGTTCTCCTGATGGGTAGATCGAGTGTATCCCCATTTGTTGGAACCCTAATTCTTATTTGGGCTAGGATTACTATTAGGATGCTTAGATTGACCCATCTTGTACAGTCTAGGGTCATAGGATTTTCCAAGTTTTTGACTTTGAAGATTTCAAGTTTAGGAGATTCAGATTGACGTAAGTCAAACTCAGCTCGACGATCGTCGATCTCAGATCAACGAACTCAGAGCTCCTTCTCTGAGTTGTGCTCGACGAACTCCGAGCTCAGGTCGACGAATGCTGATCTCAAGTCAGAAATTCAGCTCGACGAAAGCCAAGCCCAGATCGACGAACTTCAAGCTAAGGTCGACAAAATGATTGCTGTGATCGATGATTTCTTTAAGTAGTTGCAGTTACTAAAGATATAATAAATTCAAGGATTAATTACAGCCAATTAAACTCAGATACTTAATGCTAATTATTCTTAATAAATATTGACATTCTAAGGCAGCATTAAATTTGGATTAAATCAGAGAGTTTTATGTTATTTGATTCCTAAGACAGCTACCATTCTCGGGGAATGCTTTAGCCGTTTCAGATGAAATGAATTCAAAGGCTTGAATTCCCCTCAGGACATTTAAATATATCATCAAAAGTTTTTCGGCCTAGAGAGACACACACAGACAGTTATAGACTTACTAAATCAGACTTTCTGCCTCAAGCTTTTCTTCCAGCAAATAATCATCATTCTGAGATCAACTTCACAACTCAGATACATATACTGGAAGGAGAAGTTTTATTTGAAGGCATACACCCTGAAGCAAAACTTCCATTCCTGATCCGAATTTTACAACTCAGGGGGAGCTTTGACAATATCAAAAAATCCACTAGTCTTCTCAGAGCATTGAGACGGAGAAGACAATATCATTTGTACTTTTTCAATTCCACTATAAAAGGGTTTACTAACTCCCTTCAAAAGTTATCCCTTTGGTTGTTAAGTCTCCTGATTAAAAGACTTAGTTTAGTTTTTGAGCACCTGGTCAAAAGCTCAAAGGGTTGTTAGATCTCCCTTGAAAATAGATATTGTGGTTACAGGGCACCTGATCAAAAACTTGAGGTGGCAGGGCACCTGATCAAAAACCTGTGGTGGATTTCTACCAGGGTGGTAGAAGATTGGATGTACCACAGTTTTAGGGGAACCACTATAATCTCCTGTGTCGTCTGGTTTGCCTTTGCTCTATATTTTTGTGATGAATGTTTCCTTTATATATATACATATATATAAACTTTAGAGTAAGTAAGATATATCCCTTCACTTTCACCGTTGTCTTTGCATTTAGAATTCGGAATCGAAGTATGGTATAGGCATGTTGTGTGAAGACCATCCGGACAGGTTGGTCTGGATTTGTGATGATTATTTTTGTACCAGAGAAGACTCCGTGGTAGAATGTAAATTTCAGAGTCGCTGGGTGTGCAGGTGACTGCAGAGAGAGTGCTAGAAAAGGACTCCAGCAAAACACCCATTTGAAGGAGAAAAATCGATAGTTCCTTCACCTGCGAAGTACTTTCATGAGTAATTTCAAATAGATTTGAAATATCATCGATAGTTTCACTTGCAAGGACTCGATTAAATTCATTCCAATCTAATACAAAAAATAAGGAGTTCATAGCTTTAGCATTATTTTTACACCTAGTTTTGTCGCATTCACCCCATTTATCTCTGGTCTTTTCCATTATTATTTCTACATCTACAAATGTAGGAGGAGAATAGCGTTGTTCTAGCAACTTCAATATCTAGAGTCATCAAAAAATAGCACGTCCTAGTCCTCCAGTAGTTATTACCAGACCTAGTAAATAGTGGAGGTCTACTTAACCCTATCCCCTCAATAAAAACAAGATCATGGAGTGTCATTATTCCCAATTTTTTAGACCTATTTAGCCTAGTTATGATACCACTTTTTAGATTTGTAGACATGCTTAAAGGGTGGGGGTGGTGAATAAGGGTTTTAAATATATATATATATATAATTTAAAATGAGAAACTGATGAGTGTAGAAAAAAAAGCTTTTTGTTGTTACTGCCAGCGGTAAGAATTACAGCTCGGCATTAGTAATAGAGATTTTCTTTTAGCTTATATTAATTTGATCAAAAAACAATCAACCAAAAATAGAAGAAAAGATTATTTCATTTCAGAGTAATGTTTATAAAATTTTGACCTCAATAATGCTTGAGATTGAGGAGATAGTAAAAACCTTTTGGTTTTCTATACCGACCCTTCTCCAAAGGACTGGTTGGCTCTAGCCTATCTATCCTCAAACCGCCCCCTAGATCTAGCCCTAGACCTATATCACAACCCTCGTTTTCTCCGCATTTAACAATATATCAAAGTAAGGGAAAACGCGCGTCATGATGACACATCAACAGGGAATAACTGCAAATGCTCAGGAAAAATCCAACTTAACACATCATGAAGCTCTATAAGTTATTTAGAGAAAATCTAGTTTAAGTTAAGTGGTTAGCCATATCCCTCGGCTTAGTGGCTCATCTAGTCCAAGAGAAAAGAAAGTTATACGCTGCGGAAAATACTTTATTTACAAAATTAGACGTCATACACGAGTATAAAAATCCCCAGAGGACAACTCATGGTATGCATGACTTTAGATTTATAATAGTGGTGAAAGTAGCTTTTACAGTCGCTAAATATAGTGATTTAGATTTCAAATATGGAATTTATGAAGTAGTAATAGTAATTTTTATTGTTTAAAATATCTAACATAAAACCTAACATAAAACCTTCCCAGAGAGCAAGTAAAAACAATCACAAGAGGTAAACTAACAGCTTAGCAAAGTATTCAATATTCCAAAAGAAAACTATCAGTGGGCGTCAATGACCTGACAAGAACCCACTGAGAGTATGCAAGTCTGAACTAACAACTAAAAACAAGAACTACCTCACAATGGTGAGGAAAACAACTACAACAACTGTAGTCCACAAGCTACTATCCAACACAGCCGCTCCACCGGCTACAGCCCTGAATCTTAGGCTTTCAAAAGAAGAACACTTCAACAAGAAAATACAAGTGGCAATGAAAATGAGCAGGTAATAAGTAAAAAGGCAAGAAAGGGTTTACCAAACCCAACTATAAGAGATGCTAAAACAACACATGATTAGCCAAATAAAACAGGTAAGTAAAAGTTGCAATAAAGGAGTTAAAAGAACAACGCACCAAGTGCGAAACAAAGCCATGCTTCGACATAATCTGCAAGGATTAGCATGAAATAGTATAAACTAATCTAAGAAGCAAACTGAGCACAAAACAGCTCGAAAACGTGAATCATTAATGCTTGGTAAAAACAACCGGGCTGGAGTCGGTGACCAAAACTTTCAAACCCGAACTAACAGACCCAAACGTCTCACAAAGGCGCTGCTGAGGTGGCCACCTCGCCCAACACAACCCAATAGTCCACAAAACATAAACCAAACCAAACAACCAAGTGTAATGACTCACAAATCGGCGTCCAGTTGGTGGTCCTTTATCCATTGCAAACCTTCATGGCCGAAGAAACATTATACTCAAACAACCCGACCCAAAAACCCAAAGAAATACCTAAACCAGCCCTATATCACTCTAAGGACCATACACGACGAATCCCACACGAAACGGAGAAAAAATTCTAAGTCCTGGCCAAATTTGGCGATATACCCGACGAATTACATGGATACTCGACGAATTACCTAACGATACTCGGCGATTTGACTTGATTCGGCGTGAATACTTGAAGAAAAACACTTAGACTAAGGATCTATACTCGGCGAAATGACTAGAGATACTCAATGAATGCAATGACACTAGACAAATCGACCATCGATAATCGACGATTCCCCTGATACACGCCGAATTAGCCTTAACAAAATTCGGTGACACTCGCCAAGTCCTAACTGTTACTCGATGAAATTCACTTACCCAAACCCGTCGAATTTCACTTAATGATATACGCAAAATTCTCACACGGCTAACCTACCATACACGACGAATTCTTCTACTAATACACGTTGAATTTTCCTAAGTCGATACTCGACGAATCCCTAGAAATACTCGCCGAAAAACACTTAGACTAAACCATGATACCCGACGATTTTACCCTCGATACTCGCTGAATCCTACCATACGATATTAGCCAAATTTTACTTAAACCATTTCACCTAATTTCCATGGCTTTGCCGAAAACCTACACTACCCTAAGGGGGGTTCTTCTAAGGCTCATCCCACACTACTCCTACTCTCTAAGGGAGGAGGAAGAGGAAAGAAAAGACAACAAGTAAACGGACATGCAAGAGGGAAAATCCACTTGCCTTGAAACTCCGAAAAAACTCCTCCCGCTCGCACCGCGATAAGGATAGGCCTCCAAATGACATTAGCAACGTTTCCTGAAACTTTTGGAGGAGGAAGTAGGTCAAAATCACTAACCCTTATGCCTAAAAATCGAGGAATCGGGAAAAAATTACTACGATCGCGTAGCTCTCGGCGAGAGCTTTCCGAATCTCTACTCTGGTGACAAAAACGGCCACTCGAGCTCACTCTACCGCTGGCCGAATGCACGCGAAGTCCTTCGTATCTCCTCTTTTGCAAAAATGGTCGTCGCTTGGTTCGGGAAGAAGGTGAATAGGGTTTTGACGCGACCTTTTTCCTATTTATACTTATTTTTATATATATATAATAAAATATTAATTATTTAAATAACAACAAAACAACCCGAAATCCAAACCAACTTGAAATCTTATAAAAATCTCACTGTAGCTAAATACTGATGCTAAAAATCTAAGGGCGAAGTCGAAATCCAAATCCGACAAACCAAACTCGGGTAAAACACCACCCGAAGATAAAACGCCACCACATCCCTATAAAAGCTCCACCGTGTCACCAAAAAATGCCCGGCTCGCGAGGGATGGTGCACAACCAAGGCAAAACTAACCGTACCGAAAAACCCACTAAGCAAACCCATGCTCCAACAAATGACACCTAATAACTATGTGTCAACGTAATGGCCTGACATAAAAAATACATCACTACGGGATTTAAAATAAATACCAAAAAATCATGGGCATTACAGCCACCCCACCTAAAAAGAAGTTTTGTCCTGAAACTTAACATAAATAGGACAAATCCAAAACAGAAGAAAAGCAATCATAGGATAACAAAGAAACACTGACCAAAGCATTAGGAGAACAGATGAGGAGAGCCTCCCTCATAGCTAACTCCAACTCCCAAGTCACGCTCTCCACGTGAGTCAATTACGAAAGTGTGTGCTGAGCGAAGGGAAAATTCTTGATGATGTGCCCCAGTTGGATCCTAATAATTCATATGTGGAAGTTCCTTTTCGTGTTTTGGATACTCAGGATCGGGTATTGCGAAGGAAGACAATAACCATGATTAAAGTTTTGTGGATCCAACTTACCTAGGATCCAACTTATGGTTCTTACCAAACTTCTTTACACTAGACATTGGGGAAACCTTAAGAAATACCATGTCCCCAACAGCAAACTCCAAATCAATCCTACATTGATGGCATTCTTCTCATAACGCTCTTGAGCTATCCGAAGCTTCTCTTGAATATGCTTTACAAAAACATCCATCTCTTCTAATGCTTCTGGACCCAACAACGGTCTCTCACCAACCTCAGCCCAAAACAAGGGAGTCCTGCAACGTCTCCCATACAAAGCCTCAAACGGGGCCATCTACAAACTCTCTTGGTAACTGTTATTTTATGCAAATTCCATCAGTCTTAAATGCTCATCCCACGCTCCTCCGTAGTCCAAAATATAACACCTGATCATATCCTCCACGATCTAATTTACTCTCTCCGTCTGACCATTTGTCTGTGGATGATATGCAGTAGAATACCTAAAATCGGTGCCCAACCCCTCCTATAAACTCTTCCAAAAGCGAGATGTAAACCTGGAGTCTCGATCTGATGCAATACTAGCAGGCACTCCATGTAATTTGATGACCTCATCCAAGTATAACTTGGCTATTTTCTTCATGGAGTAATCGATCTTGAACGGTTCGAAGTGAGCACACTTCATCAATCTATCCACTATAACCCAAACTGAATCATGCCCTCGGGGAGATCTCAGCAACCCAGTAATAAAATCCATCGAAATACTCTCCCACATCCAACTCAGAATTTCTAAGGGCGTCAACATGCCTCCAGGCCTTCCATGATCGGCCTTCACTCTCTTGTAAGTAAAACATTCTGAGACAAACTTAGTTATATTGCCCTTCATACCATACCCCCAAACAATCTGCTTCAGATCCTTATACATTTTAGTAGAACTGGGGTGGTAGGAAACGCTAGAACCATGTGCCTCTTTGTACAACTTACCTCAAACATCCTCAACTTCGGGAATACAAAATCGGTCGCGGTACTTCAAGGTACCAGCATCATCAATCGAGAAATCTGATAATTCCCCTTTTGTAGTTATATTATAAAGGTGCAGCAAATCAGGATCATCCCTTTGATGTAGCCATGTAAGTGTAATCCATGAAGGCTCTATTACTTCCAAACTGCTGGGCGAGTCACTACTCCCCACTGATATATCCATCAAGAGAAATTCCTCCACAAGCAAATCCACAGAATGGTTAAAAAATTTCATTGTCTTCCTACTCAGGGCATCGGCTATCACATTAGCTTTGACCGGATGGTATTGGATCTCAACATCATAATCTACAACATACTCAAGCCATCTTCGTTGGTGCAAGTTCAATTCCTTTTGAGTGAAGACGTACTTCAAACTCTTATGATCTGTATAATTCTTGTACAGAGTGTCATATAACAGATGTCTCTATAACTTCAAGGCAAAAATCACAGCTGCAAATTCCAAATCATGCGTAGGGTAATTTTTCTCATGTTGATGCGTCGAACGGCAAGTGTACCGGTCACACAAGTAATATAAAATGGGCAAATTTCCCCAAGTATCGATCTCGAGGGAACACAGCAAGGTGGAGTTAATTTCGAGGAGGACTTGAGATTTAAGTCCTTAGGTCGGAGTTAACAAAGGGGGGTTTTGATTGTTGCGTAAAAAGAAAATAAAACACTAACAACTACTCATATGCAATGTCGCTATGCAATGCTTCGTCAGGCGGGATGGAAGACTACACGGGCCGCTATGCTCTGAATTGCTGGGCGGATGGACGAGTAGGCTTGCGGATGAGGTGGTGAGAATGGCGGAATGAGGGTCGATAGCACCTCTTCGCTACGCACGCCACTAGCAATTGCTAGTGCGGCAAAACTGGATGTGGTGGCGGATGAATGGATAATGGCACTTCTCAACCAACTAAAGAAGGAAAGCAATATAGAATCATATAGACATGAATCTAATAAAGCATATAACTAAAGTGAAACAACATTTATAAATGATGTTCTAACACAAATATACATCAAGAAAGCAAGTATAAGTCATGAGATCGACCGAATCCGAATTCTTGTTGAGGGTTCACGGAAGGAATCGTCGGGTTGTCAATTTGCGTCCTAGCACGGTCCTCAACTGCGTCCAGGGTAGAGAAGGGTTGTCACTACCTTCCAATTGACCAGTATTCTTTGTGTCATGATTACGGAAGAAAGTTGTAAGCTTCCCTTTTGCTTGTTGGATACAGTGCCAAAACCTTTCCTGAGGCTCAAGGATGAAGGGGAAGGCCGAGAAGAAGCTCCAGCTTGGATTTGGCGGTGAAACCTTGCCTGGAGCACCTCCCTATGGTGGAAGATGAAGGGGAACGGCAGATCCCTTCCTCGGAGATGAAAATGGAGGAAAAATGGCAATCTCCCGAATTAGGGCAGAACCTGCATATTTATAGACAACAGAATATAACAATGCACACGATCACAGGCGCACGACCAGTGGTCGTGCGCACTATGGCCAGTGATCGTGCGTATTGGCTTGACAGAACTCAAGAAAGACGGGAATAATGCGCACGAGCAGTGGCGCACGACCGGTGGTTGTGCGCACTATGTCCAATGGTCGTACGATTACCCCAGACAGAACTCCAGGAAAAGTTGAATCAATGCACACGATCAGTGGCGCACGACCGGTGGTCATGCGCACTGTGTCTAGTGGTCATGCGTTTTGCCCCGGCAGAACTCGGAAAACTGACGACTAGTGCGCACAATCAGTGGCGCACGACCAGTGGTCGTGCGCAATATATCTGATGATCATGCTCAGTATGCATGTTTCCAAACACTCCCGGAACACGCACACAACCCCTGTACCAAAAGGAAAAGCGAATCGCTAATATGTGCAGACATTCCGGGCAATCACAATAAGGAGTACAAACAATAAAAGCAACAAAAATACACAACCACGGTCCTAAGTGTGCACTTCCTATGGAAATAAAGGTAAGATGAAATATAAACATTAATGAACTAAAAGTGAAGTGCTAGCGTAAGAAAACTAGCCCAGATGAGTCCGAAAATCACAATATAAAGAGAACTCATCACATGTACCTCTAACTATCGCGACCCATACGCAATCACTTTGTCCTCTTGCATCAAAACACAACCAAGTCCAACGTGCGATGCATCCACATACACAGCATACTCTAACCCTTCGATAGGCAAGTCCAAAACCGAAGCAGTGCACAATCTCCTTTTTAATTCCCGAAATGCTTCTTCGCACTTATCACTCAAAATAAAAGTTGTGTTCTTCTGTGTCAGTTTAGTCAATGGGGCAGACAACGTAGAGAAACGCTCCACAAACCTTATATAATAGCCTGCTAGCCCTAGGAAGCTCCTTATCTCTTTGGGAGTGGCAGGCTTATTCCAATCCATAACAACAGCTATCTTCTTTGGGTCAACAGAAATTCCGTTCTTATTAACCACATGACCCAAGAAGGAAACCTTAGGCAACCAAAACTCACACTTGCTCAGCTTAGCGTACAACTTATGCTCCCTCAAAGTAGACAAAAGTAAACGCAAGTGTTATGCATGCTCTTCAGCACTGCGGGAGTATACCAGAACATCATCTTTGAATACAACCACAAAACAGTCCAGGAAATCCTTAAACACTCTATTCATCATATCCACAAAGGCAGAGGGTGCATTAGTCAATCCAAAGGACATCACCAAGAACTCGAAATGTCCAGGCAGTGAACGAAAGGCGGTCCGTGGAATATCTGACTCACAAATCCTCAACTGATGGTAGCCTGAATAAAGATCAATCTTTGAAAACACAGTGCTACTACGCAACTGGTCAAACAAGTCATCTATTCTCGGCAGGGGATACCTATTCTTGATGGTTACCTTTTTCAGCTCTCTATAATCAATGCACAGCCTCATTGATCCATCCTTTTTCTTCAAAAACAGCACAGGAGCACCCCATGGTAAGGAACTTGAGGAACTTGGTCTAATGAATCCATTCTGCAGCAACTCATCCAATTGGGTATGCAGCTCGTCCAGCTCACGCAGGGCCATTCGATACGGGAGTTAGCAATAGGACGAGTACCCGGCTCCAGATCTATGACAAACTCAACGTCTCTCTCGGGTGGATGACCAGGAAGGTTATCAGAAAAAATGTCAGGAAACTCGCGCACTACAGCAATCTTCTCTATACGCGGCAAACTATTACCGGTCGCCAACACTGAAACCAAATGGGCAAAACATCCGGAATTTACAAGCTTTCGAGCACGTACCGCAGAAATAATCAAAGAAATTTGGCACGGAAAACCATAAACACTCCTTAGTTGACCTTTGTCCATCTTGAAGTTCAAGGGCTTGACCTTGCATTGGATGACCGCATCATACTTAGACAACCAGTCCATGCCCAAAATCACATCAAAATCTTCAAGTCTATCACCTTCAGATCAGCAACGGCTAGAAAATCACCTAACAAAATCGGACAACTCTAAATGCCTTGGTCCGACACCACTGAATCGCCAGAGGGAAACTTGACACTAACCGCATCGCCAACACGATCGAGGGTCAAACGGTGATTCTCTACGAAGGTTCTAGCCACGAACGAGTGGGTAGCACTGGAATCGAAAAGAACGTGCGCCCAGCGGTTATTTACCTTAAACTTTCCTATAAAATCGTATACGCATCTAAGGGAACGAACGTCGAAACTACAGCTACAAATTAAAAGCTAAAACTAGGTTAGAATTTAACCTGAAATCACTTGAGTAGACGTCTGAGCTTCCTCCAAAGACACCACGTCCAGCTTGCCCTTCCCTTTTCCAATGGCTGCGGTGGCAGCAAGGCTTGAAGTGGAATCGGTTTTAACAGGGGCTGAGCCTGCGGGCACTTCGACCTGAAATGTCCTTTCTATCCGCACTAGAAGCAGGCCTTTTCCTTTCCCCAATAATGGGCAGCACCTTGCCCCCTCCACTTACACACATAACAAACCAAATCTCCCTAAGGAGCACTCTAAATCACATGAACTAGCTCCTTTTTCTGAGCTCCTAGCCTCTTGTAACACCTTTCTAAGGGATTGCCTGACCGGCCACAAAAACTGCATATCTCTTTACTCCTTTTCCTCGAAGTAGCACCGGACTCTTAGGAATTCTTACCCTCGCCAGTCTTCCTCTTATCCTTTCTTATTTTTTGACCTCGGTTCTTGGCATTGTCAATCGCCTCATCCTTCAGAGCATCCTCCACAACTTCCGCATAGCTCTCAGATCCATAAGCACTAGCTAGCTGCTGGATGTCATTCCTAAGCCCACCTAGAAAATGTTTAACTCGACTAGATTCTGAAGACACCATATCAGGGGAAAAATTTCATAGTTTGCTGAACTCCACCTCATACTTGCTAACGGTGAGCTGCCTTTGCTTAAGATGCAGAAAATCATTCATCAAACAGTCTCTCTCAACCAACGGTATAAACTTTTTCAGCAATAATTCCTTAAAGGATTCCCATGAACACCCATCCTTAATGTTCTCTTTTTCTCTCAGCCACCAACTCTTTGCAAGTCCCTTGAGCTGATATGCAGCGACCATTACTCTCTGGTGTAACGCCCCTGATTTTCCTGCGTTCATTTGTATTCTCGTTGGCATTACGATGATGCGTTTCTATGGCTTGTGCCATGTGTGGAGTATGGTTTAGCTCCTTTGAATTGAGTGCCCTATTTGGTAGCCTGTTGGCAAGATCTCCCTAGCAAGCCGAGTCATTTTGGGTGACCCGGTGTGGACTCTCGGGGGGATGTTTGTGTTTGGCTTTGTTTGGGTATAACTCGAGTTCTGTTCGTCGAAAGTTAATTTCGACTTCGTCGTTGTGTTAGTAGCATGGGTATTAAGCTACGGTGCGAATTTCGTCGAATTCCGAGGTGATTCGGTTTTCGTGTCGTTTGGTGTGTTATTAGTATTTGTGATCAATTAATTAAATTGATTTGGCTTGTTCTGTAGCCCTTTGGTTTTGACCGATTAATAAATTCTGCGAGAGAATTTATTTGGGCAGTTATTGCCTCGCCTTGGTGGCAGCCATATTTTTGGCTTATACCTATTTTGGTATTTACTTAATGAAATTAAGTAATTAGGCGTTTTAGGGTTCGGTTATGGATGAACCGGTGTTTAGCTTTTCGTATAAAAGCTCTGTTTAAGAAGTGACGGCCCACTTCTTCTTCTTCTTTTCCTAAGAGAGAAGCCGTCGCTGCCTTTTTCGCGGAAATCAGAGGAGAAAACCGCCCGTCCTGTACCTCCTTCGGTCGGCGATTCCGGGCTTGTTCGTGGACGGAATTCGATTCCGAAAACGGCGTTGTCTTGCTCTCTCCGAGATCTTCGTTCGACGGTAAGATATTCGATTTTCGTGGAGTTTTGATGAGATTTGGGTTTCGGTTTTGGAGTTTTCAGCCATTAATGGCCGTGAGATTTATTCTAGGTGTTGCGGCTGTTTGTTCCGTGTGAAGAGGAGGAGAGCCATCCAAGCTTCGCTGAAAGTTGAGGCAAGTGGTATTCTTGCCCTTGCCAAGTTTCTTTTTGATTATTTTTGCTGAAATTGAAATCCCTGTTAGCCCATGTTAGAGGCCTTGTTGTTCTCATATTTATTGCTATCTATAGGAATTAGTTCTTCCTATTGACCCCCCCCCCTCCCCTACTTGTGCTGATGGAACCCAACTTTGCCGGCGTAATGTCGTTTATCTTTGTTCAGATTTGCTCTGGTTTGGGTGTAGCCGAAAGGGAGTGTTAGGAGGGGAGGGGGGGTGATTTTCCAGAAGTTAGTAAGTGTTTTACTCGAGTATTGGAGTATGTTACTCGTGAGGTAGAGGTGGATTACTCGGGTATTAGTTCTGGAGTACTCGAGTAGGTGGTAGATACTCGAGTGGTGGCTTTGAGATACTCGAGTAGTGGGTTAAGATACTCGAGTATTAGCCTTGGAGTTACTCGAGTAGTAGATAACTACTCGAGTAGGGGTTCTGAGTTACTCGAGTAGTGGTTTCGAGATACTCGAGTAGGTGCTTTGGCTTACTCGAGTAGAAGGTAACTACTCGAGTAGGGGTTTTGGTTTACTCGAGTAGTAGGTAACTACTCGAGTAGGGGATTTGAGTTACTCGAGTAGTAGGTAACTACTCGAGTAGGGGCTTTGGGTTACTCGAGTAGTGGACTCGAGATACTCGAGTAAGTGGTTTGGTTTACTCGAGTAGTAGGCATTTACTCGAGTGCAGGTTTGTAGATACGCGAGTAGTGGCTTTAGCATACTCGAGTAGTCGGCAACTACTCGAGTAGCGGGTTGAGGTACTCGAGTAGTAGGCGACTACTCGAGTAGAGGGTTGAGGTACTCGAGTAGTAGGAGACTGCTCGAGTAGAGGGTTGAGGTACTCGAGTAGTAGGTGACTACTCGAGTAGAGGGATGATGTACACGAGTAGTTGGTAACTACTCGAGTACTGGAAATTCCCTGCCTTTTCTTCTGTCTTAGAATCGTTCGGCTATCGTCGATCTCTGAATGGAGATCGTCGATCACGATTTCTGCTTTAGGCCGTTTGACTATCGTCGACCCCGGTCGACAATCGTCGAGCTCCGTTTTACCTTAGTGGGATTGTGGTTAGAGTTTGGTTTTGGCTTTAAGTGAGGCTAGCTCACTCAACGCCAAGGTTTAGGTAGGCACTGAGTGGGTCTCACTCAGCGCCTTGTCGTGTTGATTCTTTTCAACACTCTTCCTTTACCTTGTTTTTCGTTCCCGAGTGGTTTTCTTGTTTTATTTCTGGTATTTCCTTGTCGGCCGTTTTCTTTACCCTCTTAAAGGCCGAATCGTGGGTCGTGGTTAGTAGTGGTGGTTTGTAGCTCTTCAGGAGGGTGGAGTTGTGTGATATAACCAAGGCCACTCTTGTTTTTCTTGCTCTAGGTACGGGCTGGGCATGTGTGGGTGGAAGGTCCCTTGTGCTTTCACGTGTAGACCCTCGAGCTTGCTGACTTGGACATGGTGGATTGGGGGACTGCGTTTGCCTTCGATCCGGTTCCTCGTTGTTTGTTTTTGCTACTACCACCTCCCACAGTTTAGGGTGTTAGAAGTTTCTTCCTTGGTAGTTTGCAGCACTTTTGGCTCTTGGTAGCCTAGTAGGCCCGGCAGGATGTTGTTCCTGAGTGGGGTTGTTGCTGCTTCCTTTGCTCGTTGTGTTTTTCTTGTTGTCCTGTTTTGGACAGTTGTGACTCTTCCTACTGCATGTTTTTCAATTACTTCTTCCTTTTGGTTGACTCTTGCATGCAGTTGTTTTTACCTTGTTGCTTGCTGAGGTATTCTGTTTTCTTTTGGAATGCCTCATGTTTTGAGTTGTAGCCGGTCTGGTGGCTAGCTAAGGCAGTGGTGTTGCTGGTGGACTCCCGGGCTTTGGAGTTCTGTTTACCGTGTTAGTGAGATAGTTTTCTGTACCTTCTTGCAGACATACCTATGTGTCAGTGGGTTCGTGTCAGGTTGTTGGCGCCCACTGGTAGTTTTTCTTACCTTTGTACTGGATATATTTACTTACGCTGCTACCGTTTTCTGGAGATAGTCTACTTGCTCTGAGAAGGTTTTATGCTAGGTTGCTAGTTATTTCCTACCCTAATTAGTATTATAAATAAAGCTCATGATCAGCATGTTTTACAAGACTTAACCACTATTTTCCAAATCACGTATGAAAACCGTTTTCTTATATATTATATAAATTAAATGTAGTGTCTTGCATAGCATGAGTGGTTCTCTTGGGACCCTTATGCGCTCTTTAGGGTGTAAAACCTAATTAAAGTATTTTTCTTTCCGCAGCGTATAAATATAGTTTTTCTTTTGTGGACTAGGTGATCCACTGAGCCGAGGGATACGGTCTCTAAAATATAACTGATTTTCTATTCGTAAAACTCAGGATTTTCTTGCATAAAGTTTGTAGTTGGTTTTGCCTGAGCGTCAGCGGTTATCCCCTGCTTGACGTGGCATCATGATGCATGTTTTCTCATACTCTGATAATTCTTATATTTGGAGAAAATGTGGGTTGTGACAGTTGGTATCAGAGGGAGGTTGCTTGACAAGTTAGTTGAGCAACCTTCCTTTGTTTGCTTTAGTAGTTCAGCATCATGTCATTCACACATCGATATGTCATCAGCACGTCTTGGCAAAAGCACGAACACTACACTCATGGCATAACATGAAGTATACGAGGCATATTATGTAGTATGGGATGCATAATATGTGTTCGTATATGGATCCACCATAGGGGCTACATGTGAGGGTTATGTAGTATGGGATGCATAACCTCACCACATGACTGCGACTAGCACGTTTCTTTTTCGTGAGAAGATTATTGTCCGATTAATATCAGATCAAGAAAGTGCAAGTCACAGAAGAAGATCTTCATGAGAAGATCTAAGAAGACTTTTCTGGAGTGATTATCCACTCAGATTTTGCCTAAGGGGAATTCATTCAGAATTTAGAAGAAACTTCAGAAGGTTTGGGGAGAGAGAGCTCCAGCTGTTTTGAGGTCAAGAAGGATACAATCACAAGTCTCTTAAGAAGTAAATCCTGAACTATTCTACAAAGAAGATCCAGATCTATTTCTGGAATCCAAGAAGGAAGCTGCCAGTCAGTCAACTTCAAAGGAAATAAACCCTGCTTAGTTCAGATTTAAGAAGCTTTGAAGAAAGCTAAGAACAGGTTGATTTCAGCCATCAATTTCATCAAGAAGCTGATCAAGAATTCTCTTATCCTTTCTCTCTCAACAAGGGTAAGAGTCCATCAAATTACTTATCAATTTCTGTAGGATCTTTTCAAAGATCTGAGTTGTAAGCCTATATTATAAAGGCTGAGTATAGGAAATTCAGATCTCTGAGTTGTAAGCCTGTGTTATAAAGGCTGAGTGTAGGAGATTCAGATCCCTGAGTGGTAAGGTTGTTTGAGCCTGAGTGTAGGAGAATAAGTTCTCTGAGTTGTAGGCATTGTGGCAAGGCTTAGGTAGGGCTTGTTAGCCTGAGTTGTAGGAACCTTATAGGGTTCTGATTTGTAGGAACCTTTCAGGGTTCTGAGCTGTAAGATCTGTGGATCTGAGAAGAAGGAAGAAGTTAGGCCGAATCTAGCATACTGCTAGATAGGTGAAGGCGGAAAGTGGATGTACCCAGACCTTGGGGAACCACTATAAATCTGTGTGCAATCTGTGATGTGTGTTTGATTGTGATTTCTGAGATTGTTGTGTTGTGTTAGCTGTAGAGATATCTGATTTACTCAAAGAACTGTAGCTATATTCTGCCTTAGTTTAAAACAAGGAAAAGTACCTATTCACCCCCCCTCTAGGTGTTTAGGTTTTCTTTAAGTTAAAACTATCAAGTGGTATCAGAGGGAGGTTTCTCAAAGAAGGACATAACAGTCTGAGTTAGATCCCAAAGGCAGAATCAAGAATCAAGAAAATGGGTTCTGGAGAAAATCACAAGGAACTAGGTTCTATGAAATTACCCATCTGCAGGAAGGAGATATTTGGAATATGGAAAGAAAGAGTCAGGTTGTTTATGGAGGCTTCTGACCCAAGGATATATATTACAGTTAAAGAAGGTCCTTATATTCCAATAAATGTGTCAGTACTAGATGCAAACCAGAGAACTCCCAAGGATTTTTCTGAGATGACTAAGGATGAGATCATCCTGGCAACTATGGATAAAAGAGCCCAAAATATCATAGTAAGTGTCATAGATGATTCAACCTTTCAGAATTTGATTCACAGCAAGACCTCCAAGGAAATGTGGGACACATTGATAGTCTACATGGAGGGTTCTGAAGAAGTTAGACAAGATAGAAAGTCTATGCTAAATAAGGAATATGAAAGTTTCAGACAAGGGAAATCAGATAGCATATCTGAGTGCTACAAGAAGTTCTATAGAATAGTAAATGAATTGATGTCTTATGGAAGGGTCTTCAGTACATATGAACTGAATGAAAAATTCCTAAGATCCTTCACAAAGGATTGGGATACCAAGATTTGTGCCATTAGGGAAGTGGCCAAACTTGTAGATATTTCCCCTCCAACTTTATTTAGAAAGTTGTTGTCTTATGAAATGCAACTAATGACTAGAAAAGATGAAGAAAGAAATGCCAAAGGGGAGCATAGAGAAAAGTCTGTGGCCTTCAAGATTGAAGCCACTAGAAAGAATAGGAGGATGTCTCCATCACCTCCTAGGGAAGTTGCTAAAATTGCTTCAGATAATTCAGACAATCAAAGTTCAGACAGCAGTGACTCAGATAAAGACTTTGCTGCCTTCACAAGTCAGTTTCAGAGATTTCTGAAGAAGAAGCAGTGGAAGTCAAGGCCCTCCACATCACAGCAAGCTGATGACTATTATCAAAAGAGAAAGTCATTTAGGAAGGACAGGATAAGGTCTAAGCCTAGCAAATCTGCAACATCAAAGATTGTATGCTACTGCTGTAACAAGCCTGGACATGTTGTGACTGATTGTCCAGACAAAAGGAAGGCGTCTGTTGATAAAAGAAAGACTCAACAAAAGAGCAAGAAGGAGAAATCCTTTGTTGCTAAGAAGGAGAAAAGCTTGACAGACCAATCAACTTCAGAATCTGAATCTGAAGCTGAGGTATACATTGGTCTTTATGCAGCAGAAGAAGAAGATGAGTTTATGCAATTGCTGAACTCTATCTGTGCACAAGAAGACCATCAGTGCATAGGACTGATGGTTGTATCAGAAGAAGACAAATGTCAGGATCAGCCTGGTCCTAGCAAGGTACAATATTTGTCTAGTAATTCAATTTGTAGTACTGGAACAGAGTCAGATACATCTGCATCAAGTGATGTGGATGGATCTGAGTCTGAAGGTGATATTCACTAGTTGATAGATGAATATGGGGACTTGTTGCAGGCTCTAAAGAAAAGCAAGAACCTGGCCAAAACTCAGGCTAAGGAAATTGCAGATCTTAAGATGACTGCATCTGGTTTAGAGAAAGAATTGTATCAAAAAATCAATGAGGTTGTCAAGCTGAAAACTATTGTTGGGTATTGTATCCACAATGTACCTGATTTGAAGAAGCCCCTGGACAAGCTAAGGTGAATTGACATTGTATTTGATCATTTGTCTTCAAGTTGTGCTTGCAGTTATTCCACGCTAAGTACACACCAATATCAGGGTGTAGTGGGTCAATATACACGGGTCTGCGCAACATAATCCCTCGTTGAGCAGATCAGTGTGTTGGCCTACGTGTACTCTCTCTATTGGAGTGTACTTATTTACAAGTACAGGGCTGTGATAAATCAAGAGCAGTCAAGGAGCAAGGATGGTCCAAAGAGCAGCTCACGGGTGGAAAGACGAAATATCGTCTAAGTAAGAATCGACGAGAATCACTAGTGATTTTCGCCGAATCGGCGAGAATCACTGGCTGATTCTCGCCGACTATCTCCGGCTGACTCAGCGCATGCAAATCTCACGCCAAGTCAAAATCGTCGAGAGTCATCAAGTCGTGTTCGATGATTCGACGATTCGTCGAGAATGATTCTGCATTCTCGACGATTTGTCGAGAATGATTGATGACTCTCGCCGATCCACTCTAGTTTGCCAAGTTGTTCAGCATGAATTCTACTAAGTAGAATTCGGAGAGAATCGTAGGTGATTCTCGCCAATTCGTCGAGAATCACCTATGATTCTCGCCGAATTTGCCTTAGGCGAAATTCTGGTGCTCGCTGGACCGGACCAAGCTTCAGGCGCTGTTTTGAACCGGAGCTAGGGTTTATTTTGGTGGGGCCCTCAACGGTTATATTGTATGACCTATTGTATAAATATTTTGGCATTTTGAACAGTAAGGAGTACGAATACACAAGAAAGAAAACTGAGCCACCGACGTGACCTAGATCGCGGATTTCTCTTCCGCCGCCGCCATCGCCGCTCGGGAAGTTAGTCGCCGTCATTGATCGTGGATACCTCATGATCCCCCGGCGACAAAAGCTTTGACAAGCAACGCGTCTCACGTGTCCTTCTTAAGATCCTTTGTCTCTTGGTTTGTAGATCGGGAATACCTTCCCTTTCCGAATCGATCGAGACGATTGATCCAAGGAAGACCATTGGTAGACCTTGCCAGCATGCATAGCTACGAAGGTTGGATCTCTAAAGCTCAGCTGCCGCACTTCTTGTCGCCACCGATCCCGAATGCCAAGCCACCGCTCTTCTTGCCACCGCCGGTTTCGTAGAGATTCATTCTAAGTGAGAGCTAAGGTCGTGGACTCTTCGTCTTCGTCAAGAACGCATCATCGAACGAAGAGGGACATCTAGCACTCCATAAGTAGTTTGTATATTTTATACATTCCATTTTATTTTTGTTATAAAGGAACGTAGGTTCCTCGTTGTCAGGGTTGGGTGCAACCCGTGGTGGAGGAGTGGTGACTCCTTCATTTGGAAGGGTTCCTTCCGTTAGTGTGAGGATTGGATTTCAATCCGGTTGGTGAAGTGACCGAGTCGTCCCTTGTTGGGAGATAG
The DNA here is from genome assembly GCA_039513925.1 of Platanthera zijinensis. Taxonomy (NCBI): domain Eukaryota; kingdom Viridiplantae; phylum Streptophyta; class Magnoliopsida; order Asparagales; family Orchidaceae; genus Platanthera; species Platanthera zijinensis. The sequence goes on from CM077083.1 coordinate 42,941,006, forward strand.
GTCGAAGGGGGAAGTGGACGTACCCGAATCGGGGAACCACTATAACTGCTTGTGTCTGTTTGTGCTGTGTTGTTTTGTTTACTTGTGCAGGTAGAATTTTAATTCCGCTAAAATCGCTGCAAGACACCTATTCCCCCCCCCCCATAGGTGAAGGTAGTTGGCACTAGGTGGACTTTCAAGTGGTATCAGAGGGAGGTTACTCATCAAAGGGTTTAACACCTCGAGTAAGTTCCTGCCACTAGTGTCAAGAAGAAGGCAGATATCTACTATGGAAGGACTCAAGTACTCAGGCAAGATCCCAGTGTGCACCAGGCTAAACTTTCCTATCTGGAAGAAAAGGATTAGATTTTACATGAAAGCAGTCGACCCTCGACTCTTCATGGTCGTGGAGGAGGGACCTTATATTCCCACTAAGGCCTCCACCATTGATCCTACCAAAAAGGTGCCAAAGAAGCTTTCTGAAATGGACAAGGACGAGATGGTGCTGGTCGGACTTGACAAGAAGGCACAGAACATACTAATCAGCGCAGTCGATGAATCCATGATGCAGAACTTCTGCAACTACAGGACAGCCAAGGATATCTAGCACAGCTTGATTATCCTGATGGAGGGCACAGATGAAGTGAGGGATGATCGGAGATCCCTCCTGAACCAGAAATATGAGGCTTTCAGGCAGGGGGCCAAGGAAGAGATCGGAGTTACCTTCGATAACTTCCTCAAGATCGTCAATGCTCTCAAGGGATATGGAAGAGTGTTCACTGATGGTTAACTTAATGATAAATTCCTTAGGTCCCTTACTAAAGAATGGGACACGAAGATCTGCGCCATCCGAGAGTTTGGCAGATTAGCTGAAACTGATCCTCAAATACTCTTTGGGAAGCTCATGTCCTATGAGCTCCAGTTGAACACGAGGAAAGCTGAAGAAAAAGTAGAGAAGGTCGCAGCCAAGGAAAAGACTGTGGCCCTAAAAGCCATTCACTCCAGGAAGGGCAAGGGTGCAGCTTCATCCCGTGCGGGGAAAAAGGATGAGGAGGAAGACTCTGAGCCATGCTCCTCTGACTCAGAGTTGTCTGAAGAAGACTTATCCCTCATCACCCGAAAATTCAAGAAGTTCCTCAAGATGAGGAATCAAAGAAAGAGAGACGGCTCCTCCTCCAGAAATCAGAAGAAGAATTATTCTTCTGAAAGGTATGAATCAAAACCAAACAAACATCGTCATACTGACATCATTTGTTTTGGGTGCAATAAGCCAGGACACATCGTGGCCGACTGCCATCAAGGCAAGAGAGAGAAGGGGAAGGGAGAAGAGCACAGAACCTCTAGAGATAAAAAGAAGGAGAGGAGCTACATCGCCAAAAAGTCAAAGAAACTAAGTGAGTCTGATTCCTCAGACTCCAGTGATAATGAGGAAGCCTACTTCGGGCTGGTGGGTCGCTCTTACTCAGAAGGAGAATGCCCCCCATTCACTAGGAAGGTAAAAGCTCGTACCTCCCTCTCCGAATCTGACTATGAGTCTCCTGATGATGATCTCGAGGACAGCCCATCTGGCCGAGAAGCTGAGCTCCTCGAAAAGTATGAGCTTCTGCTCAACACCTTCAAGAAATGCCGCAAGAGATTTAGGGCTCAGAAAAAGGAAGTCAAATTCCTTAAGGTCGAGGGTGTCTCCCTAAGGGAAGACATCACTAGCTTGATTTCTCTCCGACAGGAGCACCTGGACCTGATCTCTAAGCACTCAGAGTCTCTAAGTCTCCTTGACCTTAAACAGGAAGAAATCAATAAGTTGGAAGAACAACTTACGGTAGAAAAGAAGATTGTCCAAAGCTTCTCTATGCCAAAGACTGTTCTTCCATTGGTTGATACCTTCTCTTCTCAGGCTAAGGGGGCTGGCTTGGGGCATGTGGGTGTGCCTGGTAAATCATCCAGGAGAAACAAAAAGCAGAGGAGAAATAAGGCTGCTAAGAAGGCCTCTACTACAGAAAAGGGAAAGGCCCCACTCAACCCTATTGTATTCAGGAAGCCTGGCTTTCCCTGCAATGAACAGGACTTTGAGTCAACCTATGGCCACTTCTTCCGGCCCTCGGTTGAAAAGCCCAAGAGCCGGTATGAGGGGTGGGCCTTCCCCCGCAACTTTGGCGAGAGTGTCTTCAAGGCACCTTATGAGGAAGTTCAAATGGAGGATTATGGCCACTTCTCTAGCGTCCATAATAGGAAGCAGGCACCTAAGGCCAAGCCTGTTACACTGAGAAACCAGGAGGTGAAGAAATCATGCGACTGTTGTCATCATGATGCCTCCACCTCCAGGTCCAAGGCCCCGACTGAACCTTCCGTTCCAAGGGTGAAGCAGGTGCCTAGGAGAAAGTATAATAGATTTGACTGCTGGTGCTGTGGCAAAGTTGGTCACTTTGCCGTGGATGCTGGTTTAATCCGAGGAATAATTAAACTCCTCATGTTGGCAATGCGAGGCAGACCACTCGTAGGGCTAACCATCCGAGGGGGAGTATGCTAACGAGGAATCTAGGACCCAAGTTCGATTGGGTTCCTAAGGGAAATTAATTCTGTTTTGCAGGAATGTCTAAAGGCCACCAAAACTCCCATATGGTACTTAGATAGTGGATGCTCCCAGCATATGACCGGGACAACAAGCCTGCTGCGTGATTACTCTCCAGTCGAGAATGGACCCAAAGTCATCTTTGGGGGATCAGATCGAGGAGTCACCAGGGGTTACGGTATGATTTCCAACAGTATAATTTCTATCACCGACATGGCTTACGTTGAAGGGTTAAATCATAACCTGATCAGTGTAAGTCAGTTATGTGATAAATGTTATGACGTTAAGTTCTGCAAGGATAAATGCCTGATAATATCGTGTGCCTCTTCGGAGACGGTATTAACAGGCATTAGGAGCAGAAATATCTTCTGCTTAGATTTTCTTAATTTAGATTCATCTACCCCCGTATGCCTAGTAGAAACAGGCAGTGCATCTCTTTGTGAACAATGGCACAAGAGATTGGCACATATTAATTTCAAGACAATTAGTATGCTATTTTCTAAAAACTTAGTAAGGGATGCTCCCATCATTAAGTGCATCAAAGATAGCCCCTGTCCTGCATGCCAGAAGGGCAAACAGACTCGGGCTACCTTTAAGGGCATCGTTGACAAAGACTCCTCCAGATGTCTTTATCTTCTGCATATGGACTTGTTTGGTCCAATTCAAGTTCATAGCTTGGGAGGCAAGTCTTATACGCTAGTGATTGTTGATGATCACTCTCGGTTTACTTGGGTATTCTTCTTAAAACGCAAGTCTGATGCGTTTGACATCTTCACCAGTTTTGTCAGGCAGATTCAGAACGAACTTAACTGCTCGGTTGTCAAAATAAGAAGTGACCATGGAACAGAGTTCGAGTCTGGTGCTATGATAGAGTTCTGTGAAGAACTTGGTATCTTTTATGAGTTTTCCTCTCCGCGCACTCCTCAGCAGAATGGAGTTACGGAGAGGAGAAATAGAACGCTCATTGAATCCTGCACGACAATGTTGAATGATGCTTCTCTCCCAGAATATTTCTGGGCAGAGGCTGTCAATACGGCTTGTCATGTACAAAACCGGGCCTTGATCAATAAGAGTCATCATAAGACGCCTTATGAGCTACTGAAAGGCAGGAAGCCAACCATGTCCTATTTTAGGATCTTTGGCTGCAGATGCTATGTACTAAATAACGGGAAGTACCCGTGTACTAAGTTTGGTGAAAAATGCTTTGAAGGCATATTTATGGGCTATAGTATCCATAGCCGGGCATATAGGGTTTTCAATAAGAAAACCCTAGTGGTAGAGGAATCCATAAATGTGGTATTTGATGAAGGAAGCTTGCTTAACAGCAATTCTTCCAGTGGTCTTCTTGAAGATGCAGGTATAAGAATTGAACAGCTTAGTCTCGATGAAACCGCTAAAGATGCAACTCCCAAGTACGTCACAGTCACCACCACAACAACTATCGGAGATGATGACGGTCAGAATGGAGTTGTCCTCCCTGAAGAGGAAGGAGCCCCAAAAAATGTTAGAGCTCCAGATGCCAGACTGCTAGAGCTTCGTAACGTGAGGGATCATCCCAGAAATCAAATCATCGGAGATCCTCGAGACGGTGTCAGAACTCGCCGAGGTACACTTAACGAGTTTCTGTATTTTAGCTTTCTGTCACAGGTTGAGCCAAAGAAGTTCGACTAAGCGAACAAGGATGCAGCATGGATATTGTCCATGCAAAATGAACTGCATAAATTTGAACGATGAAACGTCTGGACGCTGGTTCCCAGACCAAAGATGCAGAACGTGATTTGCACCAAGTGGATCTTCAAAAACAAGTTGGATGAACACGGGGTCATCATCAAGAACAAGGTTAGACTGGTGGCTCAAGGATACAGACAAGAGGAGGGGATCGACTTCGACCAAACGTTTGCGCCGGTTGCAAGGCTCGATGCAATCAAACTGTTTCTAGCATATGCCTCTCACAAAGGATTCATAGTCTATCAGATGGACGTGAAATCGGCATTCTTGAATGGAGACCTGAAAGAGGAAGTATACGTCGCTCAACCCCCAGGTTTTGTAAATCTTACTTATCCTAATCATGTATACTTTCTTAATAAAGCTCTATATGGCTTAAAACAAGCTCCACGAGCTTGATATGAGACTCTGTCTAGTTTTCTTCTTGAGAACAAGTTCTCTAGAGGAAAAATAGATAAGACATTGTTTCTTAGGGAAGTCAAAGGAAAGATCTTGCTGGTGTAAATCTATGTTGATGACATTATATTTGGCTCAACGGATAACAATCTTTGCAAAAAGTTTTCTAAACTTATGCAAGGAAAGTTTAAAATGAGCAGTATGGGAGAGCTAAAGTATTTCTTGGGACTTCAAGTGAAACAGTCTGAGGATGGAATTTTCATTTCTCTGACGAAGTTCACAAATGAACTCCTCAAGAAATTCGGAATGGAGAATGCAACCTCTATGAGGACTCCAATGGGATCCACTATGTCTCTGGATAAGGATGAGAAAGGGAAACCTTTTGATGAAACCAAATACAGAAGCATTATTGGATACCTGCTCTACCTTACTGCAAGTAGACCGTATATTATGTTCTCCACATGCGTTTGTGCCAGATATCAGGTGAACACTAAGGAATCTCACTATATCGCTGCAAAGCGAATTCTTAGATACCTTAAGGGTACACCTAATCTTGGCTTGTGGTACCCGAGAAACAATGATGTCGAGCTAATAGGCTTTTCAGATGCTGATTTTGCAGGAAGCAGGGATGATCGGAAAAGCACTTCTGGGACGTGTCAATTCCTCGGAAGAAGGCTTATATCATGGAATAGTAAGAAGCAGAATTGTGTTGTAACCTCCACAGCTGAATCTGAATACATCTCAGCAGGCAGCTGTTGCGCACAACTTCTATGGCTCAGAAATCAGCTAGCAGACTATGACCTTCAGTTCAAGGAAGTACCAATGTACTGCGACTCCTCCATTGCAATTACCATTGCGAACAATCTGGTATCGCACAGCAGGACGAAGCATATTGAAGTGCGCTACCACTTCATTCGGGAGCACGTGGAAAACAAGGACATCTCTCTCTGCTATGTCCCCACGGATAAGCAGATTGCAGATATTTTCAAAAAGCCCCTAGACGAGGCCAAGTTCAGTCTCTTCAAAACTGAACTAGGGATGCTAAACTATGAGGAATAAAGACTACAGAAGCTCCAGGCTCGTGCATCTAGGGGAGCATCTGCTAGGAACTCAAGTGTAAGCACAGGTGCAAGAACTAAGGGGGAGCATTGTGGCAAGTGCTAAAGTCCCGGATTTGTAGAAGCCAAAAAGGGGGAGATTGCCCTCTCGGCTAAGGTGCAAAGGGCTAAGGTGCTCTCGCAAAGTATGCTCCAAATGCTCTAAAGATAATGGTATGGAAATTCTTTCTCAACTGATTATTCAGTTTATGTTTTTCTTCCATCCGTTATATTCACCTTAGCTTGTAGGGTTTAGGCTTCTTCAAATAGGGGGAGATTGTTGGGTATTATATCCACAATGTACCTGATTTGAAGAAGCCCCTAGACCAGCTAAGGTGAATTGACATTATATTTGATCATTTGTCTTCAAGTTGTGCTTGCAGTTATTCCACGCTAAGTACACACCAATGTCAGGGTGCAGTGGGTCAATATACACGGGTCTGTGCAACGTAATCCCTCGTTAAGCAGATCAGTGTGTTGGCCTACGTGTACTCTCTCTATTGGAGTGTACTTATTTACAAGTACAGGGCTGTGATAGATCAAGAGCAGTCAAGGAGCAAGGATGGGCCAAAGAACAGCTCACGAGTGGAAAGACGAAATATCGTCTAAGTAAGAATTGACGAGAATCACTTGTGATTCTCGCCAAATCGGCGAGAATCACTGGCTGATTCTCGCCGACTATCTCCAGCTGACTCAGCGCGTGCAAATCTCACGCCAAGTCAAAATCGTCGAGAGTCATTAAGTGTTTCTCGACGATTCGTCGAGAATGATTCTGCATTTTCGACGATTTGTCGAGAATGATTGATGACTCTCGCCGATCCACTCTGGTTTGCCAAGTTGTTCAGCATGAATTCTGCTAAGTAGAATTTGGCGAGAATCGTAGGTGATTCTCGCCGATTCGTCGAGAATCACCTATGATTCTCGCCGAATTTGCCTTAGGCGAAATTCTGGTGCTCGCTGGATCGGACCAAGCTTTAGGCGCTATTTTGAACCGGAGCTAGGGTTTCTTTTGGTGGGGCCCTCAACGGTCATATTTTATGACCTACTGTATAAATACTTCGGCATTTTGAACAGTAAGGAGTACGAATACACAAGAAAGAAAACCGAGCCGCCGATGTGACCTAGATCGCGGATTTCTCTTCCGCCGCCGCCATCGCCGCTCGGGAAGTTAGTCGCCGCCGTTGATCGTGGATACCTCCTGATCCCTCGGCCATAGAAGCTTTGCCAAGCAACGCGTCTCATGTGTCCTTCTTGAGATCCTTTGTCTCTTGGTTTGTAGATCGGGAATACCTTCCCTTTCCGAATCGATCGAGATGATTGATCCAAGGAAGACCGTTGGTAGACCTTGCCAGTATAGCTATGAAGGTTGGATCTCTAAAGCTCAGCTGCCGCACTTCTTGCCGCCGCCGATCCCGAACGCCAAGCCGTCGCTCTTCTTGCCGCCGCCGGTTTCATGGAGATTCATTCTAAGTGAGAGCTAAGGTCGTGGACTCTTTGTCTTCGTCAAGAATGCGTCATCAAACGAAGAGGGACACCTAGCACTCCATAAGTAGTTTGTATATTTTATACATTCCATTTTATTTTTGTTGTAAAGGAACGTAGGTTCCTCGTTGTCAGGGTTGGGTGCAACCCGTGGTGGAGGAGTGGTGACTCCTTCATTTGGAAGGGTTCCTTCCGTTAGTGTGAGGATTGGATTTCAATCTGGTTGGTGAAGTGACCGAGTTGTCCCTTGTTAGGAGATAGGTCGAAGGGGGAAAGTGGACGTACCCAAATCGGGGAACCACTATAATTGCTTGTGTCTGTTTGTGCTGTTTTGTTTTGTTTACTTGTGCAGGTAGAATTTTAATTCCGCTAAAATCGCTGCAAGACACCTATTCCCCCCCCCCCATAGGTGAAGGTAGTTGGCACTAGGTGGACTTTCAACTATTACTGTTATTCAGATGGGTAAAATCACATATAAAAATGATCTAATCAAAAGTCTGGAAGTCAGACTTCAAAAGGAGAAAGATTTGGTGGCTAGTTACTCCAAGCCAAAATAAGTTTTACCCTTAATAGATGAGTTTGTGGCTCAAAAGAGTAAGGAATGAATAGGCTTTAATGGTAACACCAGGGCTGCCCATTTCAAGAGAAAGGGCAAAGCCTCAGTTCAGCCATTAAATTTTAAAGTCCCTGTAGTTTTTAGAAAGGTACAAGTGCCTTCTAACAAGTATGACCTTGAGAATACTCTTAGTCATAATAAGACTGAGGTTCTGAATGACAAGGGTACTTATGTCAATAAGCCATCCCATGTTCATAAACCCCATGGTTGTGAGAAACTAGTGGGTGTAGCTGCAGCAGTACCAACACAATACAAGAGATTTACTGTCAACCAGACTATCAAGAATGTATCTAGAAATAGATACAATAAGTATGAATGCTGGTGCTGTGGCAAGACAGGTCATTATGCCATAGATTGCTGGCACACCACTAGTGTCAGGAAGAACAGTAGTCTACCTGTTAGAAGAGCTGCAGGTAGATTTGTTAAGAATGAAGCTAACTTGAACCAAGGACCCAAGACTTACTTGGGTTCTAAGGGAAAGTAATTCTTTATTGCAGGTGAGTCCAAGTCACCATGCCCCTATATGGTACTTGGACAGTGAATGTTCCAGGCACATGACTGGAACAAAGGGATTGCTGAAGGAGTATTTACCTATTTCAAATTGGCCTAAAGTAATCTTTGGTGGCTCTGAAAGAGGAATCTTCAAAGGGTTTGGTAACATTTCTAGTAACAAAATTTCTATCACTCAAGTGGCTTATGTGAAGGGTTTGAAACACAACCTTATAAGCATAAGCCAGCTGAGTGATTTAGGATATGATATTTCATTTGTTAAGAATGGATGTCATATCAAAAGGTCAAGTGATCAAAAGATCATTTTGACGGGATATAGAAAAAGGAATGTGTACTGTCTCAATTTTGAGTGTGAGAACAAAGGTTCTCCTATTTGTCTTGTAGCTGATGAGAAAGCCTCTCATTGTGTCAAATGGCACAAGAGACTGGCCCATCTTAACTACAAAACAATTGGCCAACTCTTTAGCAAAGATTTAGTGAAGAATGGTCCTCAAGTTAAGTGTATAAAGGAATGGATATGTTCAGCTTGTCAAAAGGGCAAGCAGACAAAATCCTCCTTTCATAGGCTTGAAAACAAAGATTCAGTGAGGTATTTATACCTCTTACATATGGATCTTTTTGTTCTTATGCCAGTTCATAGTCTAGGTCTCTTAGGAAGCTGACGGGCTTGTGAATAGAAAGAGAAAAAGTTCACACCGATATTTAGACTCAAACCCTAATCTCCTTCCTGTTAGAGGATGCATCAGTTTCCTGCTTCTGAGTTTGCATCTGATCTCTCTGATAGCACAGTTCAGTGACTTCCAGGGTCAGATCCTTAGGATCTGTTCGCAGCTAAAGTGTTTCTATTCTATTCTAAGATATTGATTTCTACGGTGAATCAATCCTGACTTGAATGAGGTCTACACTTTTGTGGTGGTAGATGACTATTCTAGATATTCCTGGGTGTTCTTTCTGAGAAAAAAATCAGAAACCTCAAGTGTTTTATATAGTTTTATCAAACAAATTCAGAATGAACTGGACAGTACAGTGGTCAAAATCAGAAGTGACCATGGCACTGAATTTCAATCTGAAAGTATGATAAGATTGTGTGAAGAGTTTGGGATTTTTCAAGAATTATCCTCACCTAGAACACCACAGCAAAATGGTATTGTTGAAAGAAAGAATAGAACATTGATTGAGGCTGGTAGAACTCTATTGAGTGACACTTCTCTCCCAGAATATTTTTGGGCTGAGGCAGTAAACACTGTATGTCATGTGCTCAACAGTGCTTCTATCACCAAGTACCACAAAAAGACTCCCTATGAGATCATGAAAGGTAGAAAACCAAATCTATCCTATTTCAGGATCTTTGGTTACAAGTGTTATGTTGGTACCCTAGTTTGGATTTGAGTTTAGTCTTCTCATTTAGTTTCTTGACCCAAGATTTATCTATGGTCAAAGGATAGTTGTTTAGTTAGATTGCTCTAGTTGTAGAGTTGTCACTTATCCAGATGAATATTTGGTTAAGTTATTTTTTGGTTCAACTATAGTCGAACGCCGTTCGACTATCGTCTATCGACTAGTCGACGATCGTCTATCAGTTGCTCGATGTTTGTCCGTCAGCAGATCGTCTATCTCTGAGTTAGTTCAACTCTCGTTAGCTTGACGTTCTGTGGTATCTTCCTCGTCGAACGTCGAACCCCGCTCGACTTCTTTTGACCAGACATATTTCTTGATAGTTCAACTATCTGCTTGGATAGTTCAACTATCTAATAGCTCGACTATCTGTCTGATAGGTAGACTATCTATTTTGCTTGATAATTCGACTATCTGACTTGATAGGTCGACTATCTGTTCTATCTGATAGCTCGACAATCTGTTTGATAGGTCGACTATCTGTTTTGCTTGATAGTTCGACTATCTGCCTTGATAGCTCAACTATCTGATAGCTCGACTATCTGTTCTGATAGGTCGACTATCTGTTGTGGTAGTTCGACTATCTGCTTTGATAGTTCAACTATCTATATTGTTCGACTATCTGTTCTGATAGGTCGACGATCTCTGTGTTTCGGTCGACGATCTCCGAGGGTCATTCGACGATCTTTTGTCTGCCTTTAGTAATTTTGTACTCCTTCTATTCTATGATTTATTTCCTGTTTATTTAGCATATTTTATTAAAGATTATTTCATTGATTTTGTGCATACATCTCAAGGCAATCTTTGCCCCATCCTTTGTGCATAAGTCATGCTTTATCTTACAAAGTTCTTTGTCTTATTAGTTGAAATATCTTTTTGCTTTATCTGCCATGTTGTCCTTTATAGCCGTTAGACTCAAAAAGTCTTCTCTGGCCGTAAAGAGTTTAGTCTGATGTGACTTTCTTTAGTACTCCTTTTATCAGATTGGATTTGCATCTTCTTAGAAAGCTTTATCCCTTTATAGCATGTCTGCCTGCAGGATATGTTTTGTTTTGTGCTACTTGCAGCCCAGATTGAAGATCTCAGAAGAAGACAAAATTCAAACCAAGATTAGAGCCGTTACAAAGGCCCATATTTAAAGAGCTTCTTTTGAAAGAAGAGAAGAGATACAAGACACACAACACAAAGAGAGATACACAGATTCAAAAGCAAGAAGAAATATACAGCTCTCAGTCATTGATACATTCAACTGAGAAGATCATCCTTCTTCAACTCTCTCTTCTTCAATCCTGAGTTCATCCTGCTGCCAGGAACATTCACTCAGAGCCTCAAGAAGAAGAAGAAGAAGAAAGGAAACTGATTAAAGAAGAACAACCTATTCCAATCAAGAGTCTTCTTCAAGCTTCTCCTTCAGAATTTCAAGACAGTTCTCTGTCAAGAATTCAGAAGAGTTCCTGCACCCTGAAGCAAGACTTCTTCCTGGATATTCTCTAAGCCAGGGGGAGCCTTGATTCTTTAGAGCTTTCTAGCTCTGTGCAATCCACTAGCTTCTCTAATCTTTTAACAATAGAGAAGAAACTTTAACTCTCTCAACCTCCTGTATAAAGGGTTATTACTCCCTTAAAAAGTGAACCTTGGTGGCAGGGCACCTGATCAAAAACCTATGTTGGATTTTGAGCTCCTGATCAAAAGCTCAAAGGGTCTACTTGATCTACCTGAAGCAGATCAGTTGGTGGCAAGGCACTTAAACAAAAACCTGTAGTGGATTCCTACCAGGGTGGTAGAAGAGTGGACGTACCTATTTAGAGGGAACCACTATAAACTTCTTGTGTCGTCTGTGTTGCTTCATTTAATTATTGCACTGTGGTTGTGAGTAGATATAACTAGGATTGCTAGTTGCTGTGATAGGATCAAAGTTCAACTGTAACTACAGTTAGCTTTCTTTAGTGCACTTCACTTTGTGTTAGGCTCTAGGGTTTCAAATATCTATAAACTCATTCCGCAAATTAACTCTAAGGGAGTTGAGTAGGGTATCATAATTTTTGAATACTCTATTCACCCCCCCCCCCTCTAGAGTCTTATCTATCCTCACTTTCAATTGGTATCAGAGGGAGGTTGACTGACTGTACAGGCTAACACATGAGTCACAAGATCTAGATAGATACCAAGCTTATAGATATTCACTTCATGGCCCAGTCTAAGGATTACTCTAGCACCAGACCTCCAGCTTGCAACTTAGCTAAGTTTAGCATCTGGAAGGCAAGAATCAAATTATATATGAACTCTATTGATGAAGACATTTTTTCTTCTATTTTGACAGGACCTCCAACACCTCCTGCTGCAGCCACTACTACAACATCTACAAATCTCAGTGCAGTGCCTCCTCCAAGCTACAATGATGCCTACAAGAAGGAAAAGATAGCTGATGTCAAAGCTATGAACATTCTGGCTCAGACTATGTCTGATGAAATCTTCCAAAAAGTGGCTGATTGCACCTCTGCAAAGGCCAAGTGGGACTCATTGAACCAGATTATAGCTGGTTCAGCTGATGAAAGGAAGGACAGAAGGTCCAACCTTATATCCCAATATGAAAACTTTAAGAAGACTGAAGCTGAATCAGTTGAAGCCATGTACACCAAGCTCAGCTCAATCATCAATGAGCTGAGAACTCTTGATAAGGAGATTGCATTGACAAAGGTCAATGATAAGATACTGATGTGCTTCCCCAGCACATGGGATCTCAGGATCTAGCCTATCAAGGAGGCCAGAAGTACAACTGAAATCTCAACTGAAGCTCTCCTTGGCAAGCTCAAGTCTTTTGAGCAAGTTCTAAAGACCAGGGAAGCTGAGACTGAATCCAAGACTCCAACTCCAATAAGGAAAGAGCAAACTCTTGCTCTCAAAGCTGTTGATGCTTCTGAAGGAAGCCAATCCAATGAGGAGCTGATGGCACTCTTTGCCAAAACGTTTCTCAAGATGGGCAGAAAGGACTTCAGAAAGAAATCTTCAAGATATGAAGATAAACCAAGGTATGACAGATTTCCAGCTAAAGAAATTATTTGTTATGGCTGCAGGAAACCTGGACACATTCTACCAGTGTGTCCAGAGGAAAAGAGCAAAGAAAAGAGAAAAGAAAAAGAACATCACAAGAAGCACTCCAAGTCCTCCTCCTACAAAAATAAGAAGAAGGAGAAAGGATTTGTTGCTGAGACCTGGAGTGACACAGATGAGGAATCTTCCTCCTCAAGCTCCAGTGAAGATGAGGAAGAGAAGAAGGCAAAGGAAATTTGCCTAATGGCAATTGATGCCTGCAGCAACCACTCAGCTGCAGAAAGTTCTGATGATGATGAAGAAATGCCTACAGAAGATCAGGTATTATCTTCTTATGATTTTTCTTCTGCTGAATTTAAATCTGAATTTAAATCTCTTTGTTTGATTTAATTAGTTCAGAAAAAGAAATTAAGGAACTTAGAAATAAGTTAGCTGAATCAGAATCTATTTCTAATGAAAACACTAGACTAGAAGCAGACTCACTAAGTCTAGTGAAGAAATAAAGTTTCTTAAAAATGAACTAGCAAAGTCCAAGAGATTAGAAGAATCTTTAAATGGTAGAAGCCTTAAGCTGCTAGAAATCACCAGCATGACAAACACTAGGTCAGGCAATAATAAGCAAGGCTTAGGAGCCTCATCAAGTGAACCCCCATTGGTTCTTAAAAATCATCTTTCAACTCCAGTAAACTTTATTTCAGCTGATGGAATAAAGAATACTAAGCAAGTAAATCTAGTTAACAAAGCCTTAAATAAAGCTAAGAGAGAAAAGAGAAAGCAAAAATTTAAAGAGCTACAAAAAGCGTCGAACGCTGCTCGACGATCGAAGGCTCAATGGTCGAATGAAGCTCGACGATCTGAGCATCAATCGTCGAACGATGATCGACGATTTCAATTTGATTTTCAAAATTACAACCAGAATCATAGAAATCCTAAGATAAATAGAAACACTAGGTTTGTGGACCCATTAACTGCTTGGAGTATCCCACCTAGGAGATCTTACCCTTTAGGATATAAACCCTAACCTGCTTATTCTTTTATTTCAAGTTTTCATTATGTGAAGAATAATGGACCCAAGGTTGTCTGGGTGCACAATGTCTAACTGTTTAATTTGTAGGTGAAGACCTATCCATATACTAAAGACAAATGGTACTTGGATAGATGTTGTTCCAAACACATGACAGGAAATAAAGACAATCTGTCAAAATACAAGGCCAAGCTTGGACCAAAGGTGATCTTTGGGGATTCTAGTTGTGGTCAAACTGAAGGATATGGTAGGATTACCATTGGAGCAGTAACTTTCAAGAGGGTTGCATATGTAATTGGACTAAAGCACAACCTTATCTCAATAAGCCAGTTATGTGATGCAGGATATCAGGTATCTTTCACTAACTCTCTCTGTAATATTACTTTAAATAGTAATGTTGTGTTAGTAGGTATTAGACAGGGTAATATTTATTTAGAAGATTTTAATTCAACTCAATCTGAAATCTGCTTGTTTAATGAAGTAACAAATAACAACACCTTATGGCATAGGAGGCTTAGCCATGTTAACCTCAAGAACATATCTAGGTTATTTAAATACAACCTTGTTAGAGGTTTACCTTCTTGCCCCTACAAGAAGGAGAGCCTATGCAAGGCTTGTCAATTAGGCAAGCAAACCAAAAACTTCCTTAAATCTGTAAAATAAAAGTGATTCACCTAGAATCCTGTATTTATTACATTTGGACCTTTTTGGCCCAATAAATGTACAGAGTCAAGGAGGGAAGTATTACACTTTAATAATTGTAGACGACTTCTCTAGGTTCACTTGGGTGTTCTTCTTGAGAACTAAGGCTGATAACTTCAAAGTTCTTACAAATTTTCTGCTATGTGTGCAGACTGAGTATTCTACTCATGTTGCCTTGATCAGAAGTGATCATGGTACTGAGTTTGAGTCTCTTCTCATGCAAGAATTCTGTGAGAAAGAAGGTATCAAACATAGCTTCTCTGCTCCTAGAACTCCCCAACAAAATGGGGTAGTGGAAAGGAAGAATAGAACCCTGATTGAAGCTGCTGGAAAATTATTGGCAGATGCTAACATGCCTCTATCTTATTGGGCAGAAGCTGTTAGCATAGCTAATTATGTCTTGAACAGAAGTCTTATACACAAGCTTAAGAGTAAAACTCCTTATGAGTTGCTTAAAGGAAAGAAACCTAAAATTAATTATTTTAGAGTATTTGGTTGTGTAGTATACATTCATAACAATAACAAAGAATACCTTAGAAAGTTGAAGCAAAAGCTCAATGGGAATTTTTCTTGGATATTCCCAAGTAAGCAAAGCTTATAGGGTATTTAATAAATCAACTTCTAAAATTGAGGAGTCTGTACATATTTCTTTTGATGAATCTCAAATGTATTACAAGGAGAAGAAAACTGCTCCTTCCTCAAGTTCATTGCAGGTACCAGAATCTAATAAAGATGTTATCCAAGAGATTCTCCCTCTTTCAACTCTCCACATCATAAATTCAGACAGTGATGGAGACACTGTGGAAGCAGTTGTTATACCACCAACAGTTGATCCAATTCCACCTGAGGAATTAATCCAAACTGTTGCTGAAGATCACATCCCACCTGCTGATCTTGTCACACTTAGAGATCATCCTACATCTCAAATGATTGGAGACATATCAGCTGGTGTACAAACAAGACATCAATTAAGACAGGATGTGATGCATGCTTGTTTCCTTTCACAAGTTGAGCCCCTCACCATAAAAGATACTGAGCTAGATCCCCACTGGATCATTGCTATGCAAGAGGAACTCAATCAATTTGAAAGATGTAAAGTATGGACTTTGGTTCCAAGACCAAAAGGCCAACTGATCATAGGCACCAAGTGGGTGTTTAGAAACAAGTTGGATGCAAATGAATTATTGTAAGGAATAAAGCTAGGCTTGTAGCTCGGGGCTACAGACAGGAGGAAGGTATAGACTATGACCAAACCTTTGCCCCTGTTGCAAGGCTAGAGGCAATAAGGATCTTTCTAGCCTATGCAACCTATGTGAAGTTTAAGGTCTTTCAAATGGATATCAAGAGTGCCTTCCTAAATGGTGAGCTAAAGGAAGATGTGTTTGTTGAACAACCTCCTAGGTTTGTTTCTCCAACTCAACCCTCATCTGTTTACAAGTTGCAAAAAGCTCTTTATGGACTTAAACAAGCACCCAGAGCCTGTATGAGACTCTAACTAGTTTTCTGTTAAAACACAAAACTTAGGGGAGTAGTTTACCGATCTCTGGGTGGCTTATTTAGTCATAAAGACACTTTTTGCAACTTGTAAACTGATGATGGTTATTTTGAGATAAGTAGCCTACTCGGTTTGTCAAAACCTTCTTCTCCAAGCTAACCGATGTAGGATGCACATCTTGATATCCCATGGGAAAGCTTAAACTCGACTTGGTTGTCTAGGCTAGAAAGATGCTGATTTCCT